>CAWUFW010000662.1:0-1500000 GCA_963921515.1 Calotriton arnoldi
CCCACAGCAGTACCCAGTGTCAGCCATCTTGTCAGTGCGTTTTCCACTCCCTGTGATCTGTGATGTGAGCATGGTTCAGAGTAGTGTTGATGGGCCAATTGGTGAGGGTGACCGGTATCTGTGACTACAACTCACATCATGCTATTGGCTACACTGACTTCACCAGCATACACAGCATTGCTTCCTTTCAGTGAGCTACCCTGTGAGGTGGTGTCCTAGTGGTGGGCAAAATGTCTGACAGTGTTTGTTGGTTAGATTTGTGCCACTGCCTTGCTCTATTTGTTGTTAGGTTTGTACATGTCATGACACAGTTACATATCACTATGAGATGGCATGATTGTGTTTATCTAACTAACATACACATCTTGGGATGATTATCTTTTGGTTGTTGTGGATTTGCTAAGGGTGCATGGTTTGACTATCCCCTTGACAGTGATGTGTGTGTATTGTCACACAATATTGGGTATATTGGTTGTGTACTCACTCAGGCTCTGGGATGTTTGATAGTCCATATACGCTCACTGGTGGTAGGATGGCCCGCACCTTCTCCTCCCAGGGCCTGGAGGTATACTGGTTTGGCAGGAGGGCCACTGCCGGTGCGATGACTCGAAGGCGTAATCCTTTAGTAGGTCCTTGACCCTCCCTGCGCACATCATACCACCTCGTTCTAGATGTCTTCCTTTGTGCGCAAACATGGTGATGTCGTGCTCACCCTGTCGACAATCCTTCCCACATCTTGGTTTTCTGCGACATGGGTGTCTGTTGGACAATGTACTCAAACAACTGTGGCTCTACCCTGAGGATCTCATCTACCAGGACTTCCAATTCACTGTCTAAGAACTTTGGATTCTTCTTTAAGGGCATGGTGGGTGGTGGTGGGGTGTTGATGTGTGTGAGTATGCAAGTGAGGGTGGGTGGGTGTAGGTTTTGCTAGGTGCATGTGAGGGTGCTATTTGGGAGGTGCTAATGGGGTGTGGCTTGGGTGATGGATGAGTTGTGAGTGTGTCTGTGTTTGCTGTCTGATGGTGTTTCTGTGCTGGCAGGTCAGTTGAATTTGCAAAGGATCATGGTAGTGATTTGTGGCCTTTATATGGGTGGGGTTGTAGGGTGTGTCTTTGTTCCATGTTTTTCACCCCTCGTATTTATTGACTTTGTCATTGCTTGTTTGGCCCTTTATTTTATTTTTCCTTTGTGGGTTTTATGCATGTGGAGACGTTCTTCTGACCGAGTAGGACGGATGAAGTTGGCTCGTGCAGGCTTCTCCGAGTCTTTCAAGCTGTGTTTCTGCTGGTTTCATGTGCGCGGCGTACGCTGGTCGGTCGCGGAGTATTGGGTTGCTTCGGCTCTGTTTTGTATGCGTGTAGTTCAGGCGTCTTGGGCTCCGTGCGACTCGGTCTGGCTTTTCCACGCATTGCATCGTACCGCGCGGGTCGGAGTTCGCGGGTACGTTCTCTGTCGGGTTCATTCCTGGTGCTGTATCGGTCGGTTCGACTCGCATGGTTTTCCCGGCCGGTGAGCTGGTTTCCGTGCGTCTCGGTCATTCGGCTGTGTTCCGTGCGGAGTCGGTCGTGATTCACATGCATTGTATCGCACTACGCGGATCGGGCAGTGCCGGTACGTGCCGGTCGGACAATACCCCGTACCGAAGTCAGTCGGCACGCTTTTCCGGCCCGAATCGGACTCGGCCCCTAAGACTAGAACGAGGCTGTGTAATGAGTTATTGTAGACAAACTCAGTTTCAAAAGGCCTATCTAATCTTGTATTAAGAAAACGGAGATGGAAAGAAGAATACTATCCATTTGGCATGCTGATAATTCTCACATTCCATAGAATGAAAATTCTAGATTTTGTGGTCCCAAATTACTACTCACGGCCAGATCTACCTCCAAAGATTGTTGCTAGTGGAAAGTTGCCTAGTAACCCAATTTGTAGATGATAAAATGCTGCTCAGTGATTGTAAGAGTTCTTGAGTAGAAAGCAAGAGGATGAGGGGGCCTCGGTGTTCGGATCTCACTTAGATAATATGGTACAAAAGACAGTTCCTGGAAGCATCTCTTTTAGTTATAGAATGCAGAAAGTCGCAGATGTTCCACTCTCTACAAACTACAATTTAATGACTGGATCACTCCAAAGATTGTCGCTAGTGGAAAGTTGCCAAGTAACTCCAAGTTGTAGTAGGTAAAATACTGCTCAGTAATTGTAAAATTATTGAGTAGAAAGCAAGATGATGAAAGTGTTCAGTGTTTGGATCGCGCTCAGATAATGATAGCTACAAAGACAGTTGCTGAAGCATCTCTTTCTACCACAAAGGGTAGAAATACTTTTGAATGATGTAAACCGGAGCAAAGGTAATCTATTTCTTGGGAGGGTTAAAGGCTTATTCTTATTTCTCCCCTACCCCTAGATGAACGGCTCTCATTGCTCAGTCAAGTGTTTAATTGTATAATTTTGTCATAATGGAATTTTTTTTTTTATTATAGTGGTTAGTAAATCTGCTGAATCGGTGAATGCTTTTGACATTTTTCAGAGTGCTATTACAGAACAGCTTTAACTTCACTGGAGTCCTTGCTGGTGATCTGTGAAGAGATATAGAAATTACAGTAGAGACTGTCCTGATCATAAATGTACACATTTCAGTTTTGCTTATGAGTGGTGTCACAGATGAGACAAGACTTCTCAAACATGCCACAAGTGTTTAAAAAGAGAGGAGTAAACACTTTGATGTCATTCAAATACCCCACTACGCTATTATTCAGGAAAGTCATGTATACTATCATTGATCAGGTGCTGAAAAGTTGCAGGAGCATAGCATTACTAGATATTCATAACTGATCCACGATGATTGAAATGAGGGTCAAGAGAGTAGCCATTCCACACAATGAGTGTATTTAACTTCCTATGATGAATTCACAGCATATGATGACTCATGAGGTTTGGGATGGGTTCGCCAGCTCACTAATGTGAGTGATGTATAAACCCTTTGATGGATTGTCTTTGAAGTACCTGCTTTAGTTCTGCTTCTTCCCTTTAAGTTAGCACATACTTTCACACCAGTGGAGACTTAGCTACGGGAGCCAGATCAGTAGCACAATCATGGACATGGTGGATGGTAGCCTTCTGCTCTTTTCTCACAAAACACATCCTGATAACTTAGATAATGCACTGGGACCCTACAGAAGACTGTTCTACTACTGTTTCAGCTTAAGTGGCCTTTGTTATTACAGACACCAATGACTTAACAGGAAAATAATTTCTGTGGCAGGAAATAGAAGAAACACTGGTAATTTTCCATACCAAGTCATAGGATTTTGCTTTTTAAACTAGGTTACTAATTTAAAGAAAAGACCTGAACATTGATACCATAAAATTGCAAAGTTTCTATATGTCTTATAAGTACGACCAATGATACAGTTAAAGGACTATCATCTACTTCTCATATGTGTTGAAATGTGTTTTCTGAGAAAATGGAAGGTGATGAACTCGGAACTGAGCATCAATCAAGGTTCCTGGGGCCCCAAAATCTAGTTGTGCTGAAACCAGCAATGAAGCATGAGGCAGTGACAACATCATTTGTATGAAAATCGAGAGACTTCTGCTGCATGTAATTTATTTCTAGGACTTGGTTCCTGCCTACTGCTCAGCTCCGAGTTACTAGTTTTGTGCCAACTGTGAAATTGAACAGACTATATTTACTATGTTAGTCACATTCTGGGGTAGTTATTTTTCTTCATCCTAGTAACCTGTAGGGCCTTTTCACATGGGACGGGCGGGGTTGTGGGGAAACCCATGGTTGCCCAAGTAACAATCCCATTTAAGGTACAATGGAGTGGGCCAAGCAAAAGCTTCTACACAGAAACAAGGCAATATATATATATAACAATTTGGAGAGGTCAGAACCAAACTTTCATGCACCGACTACGAAATGGAGCTAACAAAGGCCCAAAAAGGTGAAAAAGCTTTAGGATACCAGAATAGGCTTTTGAGATAACATAGACATGCCAGCGATACATCCTAAGTCCTAAAGCTACATATGTATCTTGAGCTCCTGACAGTCCAGTTCCTAAGAACAATGCAGTGAAAGGACCAAACAGATTGGATTGAGCTGGGGTACTGAAGGAGCAGCTCTGCTGTTCAGTTGTTTAACCAAACAAGCAACTTAGCACCTGCACATACCTAATTTAGTTCACCTTGTATAAGTTCAGGAGTCCGAGTGTCAGATTGCAATAACCTTATGTAAAGATCTTAATGGAAGAGATGCTCTTTCTGTCTCTGTGTTACCACCATTGACCACTACATTGGGATATCAAGAGCCAATGGTGGAAGCAGGGAGCAGAATAGAGAGGAAAACAGGCAGGACCCAACACTCTGGTCCTCACTTCTGGGGTCAAGGAGGTCAAATTTGTAGTGGATCCCTGATGTGATACAAGAGATGTCTTGTGTTGTCATTAGAATATTAAGCCAACTAATAATAATAATAATGACACTCTTTATTCAGCAGTAATCACAGCCATGTTATACAGAGATAAAAATACAATAACAAATTCATTTAAAAACAATATATCACCAACTATTCAAAATCGCCAAATCCTTATATCCATCAATCATGTCTAGAGTTTCTTGATCTTAATACTGCTCTTAAGAAGTTCGAATAACAAAGAGCGTGTGCACATTAGGCAACAGTTGCAGATACAATAGAGCTACAAAGGCTTGCCTGAATCTTAATTCTTTTTAAAAAAGGTTTAAGATACAATCGCCTAGGATAAGTAAACGTTTACATAAAATACAAAATGTAGGGTGCTCCTGTGGAGACCTATTGTCGCAGCCACAGGGTCTCTATCTTCTACATGTAAAACGAAGCCTGCCGGGATGCCAATAGGTGATGGAACATATTTAATCTAAAACTGGAAATTAAAAATCTGTCATGGTCACTGGTTAAAATAGAAAGGAAAGGCTTCATGCCCTGTACTGATTTAACTAACGCATGTCCTCTTACCATAGGTTTACTAAGCTCCTAACCCTCACAGAAGGACATGGCTTTTTTAAAAACAATTCTTTGACCAGTTTCTTGTTCTGTCGCTCACTGTGTCGCATCCCAGAAAAATATCTGCTCTTCCCAGGTCCATGAGTGTCTCCTTAACATACCTTAATCATGGGATTTTGAAAGCCTGAGTCGAGTGAAAGGCAATCCAAAGTTACTGCTCGATTAAAGGATGTCTCCTCACTAGAACAGACATTCACCCAACACAACAAAGGCTTGACAGCAACCAGGCTCAGTTAGTGTACTTGATACCTAGTTCTTTGTGTACGGAATATGCGGGGTACCCCTGGGGGACTTTCAGAATCCGTCTTAGATATTTATTTTGAACCGTTTGTAATTTGTGAACCACCGCGCACCCCCAGACCTCGCTGTGGTACAAAACCCTAGAAATGCAGAAAGACATATAATTTTTTATAAAATCATCCCCGCAAACCATGAGCCTATTCTGTGTGCATAATTTGCAATAGCTCCCATTGATTTTTTCTATATCCAATAGCTTTCCCTCCTGCATGGGTTTCCAATTTTGTTTGCATCGAATAAGATGCCAGGTATGAGTAAGCCAGCACCTTAGCTAAGCTATGTGTACCCGCCTTGGACGGACTTTGATCTATTCCCCGTTTGCCTATCTCCATAACATACGATTTTGTAAAGCAGGTATGGAGTCCAAGCCATTCATAAACAAAACAAACCCATCTACTAGGCCTGCAGTGCCCATAAGGGTACGTGCTACAATACCAGCGTCATCTGCGCATACAGCAGACAGGCACCTCTCTCCTTCCTATTCTGGGAGTATCAGCCTGTAAAGAGATCAAGGCGGATTCTAATCCATTAGTATATAATGTAAATAAAAAAGGGGCAAGACTACACCCTTGGTGCACCTCTCTAGAGCAGTTAAAATAGTCAGTAAGACCGCCTTCTTGGGTGTATCTAACTGCAGCAGTGGTATGGGCATAAAGAGTCACAAGACGTTATAATCACCGACTAACTCCTAAATCACAGCGTAACTTCCACATTTTATTACGATTCACCTGATCGAATGCTGCTGTAAGGTCCATAAAACCCAGGAAGAGGGATCCAGGGTTTGGCGATCGTATATTTAGAAATTAAAAGATAGAGATTCAAGCCCTGATCTATTGTGGATTTGCTCTCTGCGAAAGCCTTATTGCACCTCCGAGATGATTTGATTTTTGTCAGCCCAATCGGAGAGCCTGTTTAATAAACCCGCCCCAAAACCTTAAACCGTAGAGTCAATGAGGAAATTGGGTGATAACAATGAGGATCATCTCTATCTCCCTTCTTAAAGATCGGGACAATAGTGGCTGTGGACCACGAGGGTGGCGTCGCTGATGCTACTGCTGCATTTTAGTACCCTGGTCAGGACCGGAGCCAATACATCAATATTTTTCCAGAAAGGTCCGGGGGCATCCCATTGGGTCCAGGGGCCTTATTCCGTGACAATCCCTCAATGCCAAGCCTGACCTCTTCAAGAAGGAAGCTTACGGGCGCTCACTGGGAAAGGGCTGAAGTTCATTAATAAATCCTCCCTTGACCATAGTTGTAAACATACTCAAAATGGGTCTTCCATTGGTCGGAGGTAATATGATGACGTAGGTTTGGTTTATCCGGGTCTGAGTAGCAAGGGCTATTAATGACCCTCCATAAAAGTGTACTATCTCTTAGTTCACTTGCTACTGTTAACTCGTCCCATTCTTGTTTTGTAACAAGCGCTCCGTCTCATAGGGCCCTCCTGTAGTTACTCTCGACTAACTGGCCACCGAGATCTAACACATGGCGTCTGATTCAAGGCCATCTTAAGTTGCCGAAAGTCCTGGAGCATTCGCTATCGAACCATCTCGGGTGATCCGAGCAGGTGGTAACTGCCAGGACTGTTAGCAAACTTGCAACTGACTGCGCAATAACAATAAATGAATTAACAGTTACTTCCCTGAGACTGACGGATCTAAAACACATTAAGATCTCATGTTGCAGATAGTGTGCCCATGATCTCGCGTCCCCGCGCCAATGCAGATAAGTGCCTCCGATGCAAGGATGACGGTGCAGAGGATCGGGGAGTCTGGGAGTTGGAGTCCTCCCCGGCCCAGTCTCCGTATGGAAGTGCGGCAGATGCAGCAATGCGGTGGATGCCTGCAGGGCCGCGGGGATGCAGATAAGTGCCTCTGGGCGCAAGGATGATGGTGTAGGGGACTGGGAGTCTGGGAGTTGGAGTCCTCTCCCTGCCCAGCATCCGTATGGAAGTGCTGCAGATGCGGCAATGCGGCTTGGCGGCGGGTACCTCGTGGCCACAGGGCCACGGTGATGCAGATAAGCGCCTCTCGGGCACAGAGGATGACAGTGCAGGGGACCGGGGAGTCTCAGAGTTGGAGTCCTCCCCGGCCCAGTCTCCGTGGAAGTTCAGCAGATGCGGAAATGCGGCTTGTGGCGGGCTCCTCTCTCTAGTTCAAAGTGAGGTGGCACTGGTAAAAATCTCCTGTCTCCCCGCAGAAGATCTCAAACATCCGATTGCTCCTACTAAGCCAGCTATAATTGTGAATGGATATACCTTTGCAATATCTCTGTGCATCCAACTCTCTGTACTTTGATAGAATGGGAGTTTTTGAAAACTAAAACACATGTAAACCCAAGTATCTTGAAAATACATGTGCACTAGCACCTCACCCCAGTTTTTAAATAACTACCTCAAGCTTCGTCAATCACAGCCAGAAAGAACTGAATCTATTAAATGTCCTGTGGCTTTCACAAAGGATCATCCCTCTTGTTTTCATCATCTCACGTACACCTGTTGCAGAGCAGTGCCAGGTGAACTTCCAAATATATGATAACATACAAACCTAATATTTAAGCTTGAAAATGGTCCAGAAAATTCTACCAACATTACCTTGTGCTTGGACTTTGTGTTCCACCAGTTGAATGAGCACTTTCTGTGCATGTATGGTGCCAAGAAAGAGATTCTAGTATGAGAGACTCCGATGCGATTTCATCTATCTTTTGACTGTCTCAAGATGTCCTCCCCTCCATTTCCATCACTACACATAAGGAATCCACAGAGTTTATTCCATTGAGAACTTTCTTTGTTCCACAAGTGAATGCAGCGAAAAGGAATATAAACATGCAACTCTCTCTCCTCTGGAAAATCCTACTTCACACTGGCCACAGTGGAGGCATGCTTCAAATACGTCCATGAAAATAGACTGGGATTACACGAATAACCCTATGCGTACCTGGGTAATAGAATTGTATACACAAAAAGTACCTATATGGATAAAGCTTTGTTTACTTACTCAATAATAGCAGGATTAGCTGCTACTGAAAACCATCATATGTTCATCCAATATCTAATACTTATCCTCACATGCATTGCCTTAGGACCCTGCTTATTGCCACAATGATTAATCAAATAATGCATAAGACATTTAATTCCAGCAATTGTGCAATCCTTGCACAAACGTAGCCTGCACCTCTTATTTTAATTCGGTGTACCATACTATTAAGTCTCCATGATACAACCAAGGAGTGTTCTAAACAGTTCAATTCATGAAGCATTACTCCTTCTCATCTACATGATACACTTTAGGAAACACTAAAGCTAGGTATGAGCTGCCTATCCAGGTTACAGGAAAGTAAAAATAAGCTTTCTTCCTGCATACATAATAAACTCCAGAATAGCAGGGATCTCTCCCAGCAAATATCTGATCTCCCGGAACTTCAAAACACATTCACTCCAACCCCAATCTCTAGGTTTCAAACCTTTCCTTCCTTCTCATGTAACAGAACTTTCCTCTGCCAATCCAAATGTAACTTCGACTGTATTCCAGCAGCTTTCAACCTTTCTTCTTCCTTTTCCTTTCTCCCTTCCATTTAACTCAATCTCTTCTCTTCTGTCTTCCAATTCTTTGATAAAATCCTTCTCAGGTCCAGTCAACTTACATGTTATTGTTTCCTTAAGAAAGCAAGGAACGATTAGTCCCGTGAGAGACTTAAAACATTTCACTTTCTCTATATATGTAGCGTTATAATGTGGATTTAAATTCTTATGCACAGGCACTACGTCTAAAAAGCAGGTACAAATTAGAAAAATACTCTAAGCAGCCCTTCTGGTAAAGAAGGCTAAGAGTTATGCTATAGGCTGATGAATAGGCGAAGGGCAAATGGTGGTAATTTACTCCTCCTGCTGTAGTTTCAGGTAAGTAGGTTTCAGATATAGCAAACAGGAGCATGCATTACTGCTGAGTATTCATGCTAAGGATTGGAAAAACTGTTTCAGCATCATTGCCTTCAGAATAATCTCTATGTAAAATCTTCATATGAATCCTATGCTGTTCTTCTAAATGAGTAAAATTAGTTTGGCTACAGTGGAGGCATGCTCAATAGGAAAAATTAAGCCCAGTAATAGGTCAATCATGATGACTAAGACAATTGCCACTGCAGTGAGCTATTACTCTACATTTGTTTGGTGAATTAGACACCATGGTTTCTCTTGAGTCAGATCAAAAGAACACAAAATCAAAAAGTAAAATCTGGCTCTATTTGTCATCTTCTATGTGTGCAAATTGGCAAAATTTTGATTAATTTGAAGATGAGTAAATTAGTTCAGTTATCTCCAAAAGCTATCCGTTACCCTACATTAGCTTCTTCTAATAATGACAGCCTTACCCTTCTATTAGAGCCTGTGCCCTAATAAGTTTCACAAGTTTCAGCAAAGTTTTCATTTTGTCTGGACAGTTCACGTGAATCAAGTCAGTCAAGAATCAAAAGAACATCAATCAATCTTCACTGTGGTAGCCCGGGTTCACTGAGGTTTTTCAAGCAATTTTCATTGATCCTCAAGTCAGGCCCACTCGCAGCAACATATGTCCATTTAGGAGCTGAATACCTTTAACTAGGCCATTTAGGAGCTGACTACCTTTAACTAGGCACATGTGTACTCTATAATCTCCCTGACTACCGGCTGTTCACCGTCAATGTCACTTTGCTCGTTCTTGCCTCTTTTTTCTTGTTGACTGTCTTTGGGATGCGTTTCTCTGTCACAACAGCTCTCAGCCTTTCATCCTTCCTTGGCCACCTTTCTTCTTCTTAGCCGACCTCTGGCTGAACTGCTTGGCCCCTCTACAGTCTCAGAATTATGAATTTAAGTTTCTTTAGCTTGGTTCACTCTGGTTACTATTGACACCGCAGACTCAGTGTAGGAAAGTGGATTATTAGCAGTTGGGGGTATTCACCTTCAGCTAGTAATAATACCACAATCATTAATAGGTCAAGTCAAGTCTCAATAAATGAATCCTTGCTCAACTTTTGGTAGCTAGGCAGGCGAAGCAGTCAAGCTTAACTTAGGAGTCCGCTATGTGTAAAGCATTTAATATCACCAAAACAGTAAATAAAAGACACAACACAGTAAAAATCTAATGCCAATTTATAAAAATAGAGAATATTTGTATCATAGAAAAGGACACCAAAATGACAAAAATCCAATGTAGGGATCCGGTGATATGAATTATTAAAGATTGAATAAAAAACTGTACATTCTAGCGTCAAAAATTTTAAAGCGCCACTCGCAGCTATCTGGTCGCACTGGACCGGGACAAAGTAAAAGTTTTAGGCTGACCGCAATGGAGCATGGGTAAGATAGGTTGAGGGCTAGGTCCTGTTCAAATGTTTACCTTCGGACGTAGTCTTTTTCTTGGAGCTTTTCTCTCAACGTCGAATCCTTGTGTTCCGTGGATCCGGAGTTTGATTCGACGACAGCGGCCTGCTGCAGCGCGATGCCTCAGAGAGCCTCTAAAAGTCTTTGTCTTCGGCTTCGATGGCAGGGAGCCCCAAAGCTTTCAGCAGGACAAACCAACACAGTCAGAACGATTACCGATTACCGAGTCGACGACAGCAGCTTGCCTCTCGACGTTGAGCCAATATCCTCCTGGAGCTTTTCAGTAAAACTTTGTAGAATGTTTCCAAACTTTAAGATCTTGCTTCTTGTTGGTTCCTTTGAGGAGAGAAGTGTCCAGTAGCGCCAGCCAAGGGTTCAGAGACTCTGGATTGCCTCTTGGGGAATAGGACTCTATCTCCCACAATGCACTTGCACAGTCCAGGAAAATCCAGTTGCAGCGGGGGTGATTGTCTCTTTGGGCTTGCAGGTGACTTCTTCCAGCTCTGTTGTACCTGTTGCTGATCAGCGAGTCCTCTCCTTTTCCTTTGAGTCAGGCACAGTCCTTTCTTTGTGGAGCCTTGAGAGTGCAGTAGGTGCAGTCCTTTTAAATTCAAGCCTTCTGCGGTGCAGTCCAAGGGTCCGGCAGGGCAGTCCTTCTTCTTTTGTTCCAGGCAGTGTTGTGATGAGCTCCTGTAGCTCTCCCATATTTATCCTCCTTTCTGGGCTGGTAAGAGTGGAGGGACACCTTAACCAATAGGGGTAAAGTTACCCCCATCTGGCTGGGGAGCAAGGAAGAGGGGGCTGGCCTGAATCCTGTGACAACTGTTCTCTTGCCTTTAAAGTCCAAGCAAATCTTCTCCCACCAAATGGCTGTATTGTTTCAGCCCCAGGCCTCTTCACACATACTCAGGGAGCAGCTTGGCTTAGGCTGTCAAAGTCTGGCCAATCATAAGAGGCTGTTAGGGAGCTGCTTTAGGTAACTTCAGGATAGTATGTTCTAAAACTACTTTCCTGTAATCATTATGATCAATTCGACCTTGGCAAGTTGTTGGATTTATTGTAACCATTATTTTGATACTTTGAATGATATTGATAGCTAGCTACAATCAAAAAGTTAGACTTTATTAAGTTTAATAAAGCATTCCCATGTGAGCCTGTGGGGCTAGCAGCACTACAATAGGGAAAAACAATGCTGGCTGTTTTTGCCTACCGGGGCATATAAAACATACTTTATATTGTCCCTGCTTTTTATAACAATGCACCCTACTCTTGGGCCACCTAGGGCAGACTTTAGGTGTGACTTCTAAGAAGGGTTCCCTGTTTTATGGTATTTTTTAAAACATTTTGATCTGCATTTATCCATATTTAGTTTTTGCTCCATTTTATCTGTATTTATCCACATTTATTTTTTGTCGCAAAACCAAAGGAAGAGGCTGCAGCTAGTATTTTTTCACATTTAAATACACAATGCACACTTGCACTTGGTTGTTATATATATATATATATATTTTATCTACTGGCGGTCGCCAGTAGATAGTTATAGTTAGGACCTATTTTCCATAGGAAATCCGCAACATTCTATTTGAAATAACGTTGGCGCCGGTTGACGAATCTTTGCGAAAGTTTCCAACTTGTTGGGGCGCTCCGGTCCGCTCCTATCCTGAAAGTCTCGGGGTGATTCGTCAAGCGGGGGCCGAGAAAAAGGGGGGTCCCAAAACGCATTTTCCCCATTCATTTTTCCATAGGAACCTTTAGTCGCAGCTACAGCCCGAACTGCTGAACGGAATTACACCAAATTTGGCAAAGAGGTAGCCCTTGGTTCAGTGTCGTGCCTTTTGCTTAAATGGTGTAAATCCGTTCAGTAGTTTCTGAGAAAATCACAAATAAAATCACATATATATCTATGGCCGAGTAGGGTCCGCGTACCCTCCCGATCACGAGCTGCATGCTAATTGGCTGTCAACACTCCAAATCAGGAAGTGTTGGCAGCCATTTTGTCCTCGGTAGAACCGAGGGACAGAAACAAGTGCGCAAAGCGCAAAAGGGGGCAGGGTAGAAACACCCTGACCCCTAGGTCTGCTCAGGGGTCCCACAAGGACCCACTGGGCAGAAAAGCATTTTTTAAATCGGCGGGATGCGCTTAGGGTGCGCGGATCCCGCCGAGGAAAAAAAAAAGAAACAAGTGCGCAAAACGCACAAAGGGGGCAGGGTAGAAACACCCTGACCCCCTAGGTCTGCTCAGGGGGTCCCACAAGGACCCCCTGGGCAGAAAAAAGCATTTTTTAAGAAAAAAAAATCAGCGGGATGCGCTTAGGGTGCGTGAATCCCGCCGAAAAAAAAATAATCGAAGCGCGGTCTCCCGCGCTTCGATGCTATTTTGCCCCCGGGTGGGCCAAGTCCCGGGGGCATGCGGGGGGTGGGTTTATATTTAATTTTGGGGGGCCTCGAAGGCCCCCCGGGGCTTTAAAAAATAATGGTGCGGGAGGGCTCTTGGCCCTCCCGCAGCCCCGGGGACCGCCACCCCCCGGGGCTTCTTTTTTATTTTTAAAAAAATTACCTGTGTGGGGGGGCTCGAGCCCCCCCACACGCCCCGGGGACCGCCACCTCCCCGGGGCACTAAAAATTTCAATATGGGGGTCCATTACGGACCCCCAGAGCCCCGGGGACCACCACCTCCCCGGGGCTTTGTCGATGGAGGGAGGGGGGCCGCGCGGCCCCCCTCCTGGAGCCTGTAATGGCCCTGGGGACCGCCACCCCCCAGGGCCGGCTCCTGCAGTGTCCCGGGGTGCCTACCCCCGGGACACTGTAGTTTGCTATGACAGGACGGGAGCCTCGCGGCTCCCGTCCTGTCATAGCAAACTGCTTTGGATATTGGAAGCGAGAGCAGGAAACCTGCTCTCGCTTCCAATATCCAAAGCAAATTGCTTTTCCACATGGGGAGCTGCATGTTAGCAGCTCCCCATGTGGAAAGCATGCCGGCTCCCGCAGGAGGCGGGGAGCCGGCAGGGTCCGTGGGGGAGTTGGGGTCCCCCACGGACCCCAAAGGATAGGGCCAGCCCCGGGGATGGGGTCCCCGGGGCAAGTAGTGGCCCGGGAGGGGGCCACGCGGCCCCCTCCCCAAAAATAATATATTTTATAAAAAATTAAAAATAAAGGCCTGCCCCGGGGGATGGGGTCCCTGGGGCAAAAGGAGGCCTGAGGAGGGGGGCCACGCAGCCCCCTCCATAAAAATGTATTTAAAAGTGTGGCCATGCCCCGGGGGATGGGGTCCCCGGGGCCGGATTCGGCCACGGGAGGGGGGCCACGCGGCCCCCTTCCCGTTTAATTTAAAAAAAAAAAAAGGGGTAAGGCCCTGGGGGATGGGGTCCCCAGGGCCCAAAAATAGGAAAAAGGAAGGGGGGGCCACACAGCCCCCCTTCGGAAAAAAAAGAAAAAAACCGATCGGGCCGCAGGCCCCGCCCCCTTCCTTTACCACTCTGCAAACGCGCCCCCTGGCGCGTTTGCAGATGGGGAACGAATTCCCCTTAAATACTGGGGGTCCCTGGGGGCCAACTAGCCCACCAGGAACCTCCAGTATGCGCCGGGGGCTGTGTTGCAGAGAGGTGTACAGAGGCCACGCCCCTTTTTACACCTCTCTGCAACGCAGCTCTGTGGCGCTTTTTGAGGTACATGGTGGGCTACTTGGACTCCAGGGACCCTCAGGATTCAAGGGGACTTAATCCCCCAACTTAAAACGCGCCACGGGCGCGTTTGCACAGTGGTGAAGGGAGGGGCGGGGCTTCAGGTGACATGTGTGCAAACAGGCCCCGTGGCGTGTTTTAAGATGGGGAATTAAATCCTCTTCAATCCTGAGGGTCCCTGGGGCCAACTAGCCCACCAGGTACCTCCAGTAAGCGCCACGGAGCTGCGTTGCAGAGTGTTGTAAAGGGGCGTGGCCTCTGAACACCTCTCTGCAATGCAGCTCTCTGGCGCATACTGGAGGTACCTGGTGGGCTAGTTGGCCCCTAGGGACCCTCGGGATTGAGGAGGAATTAATTCTCCAACTTAAAACGCGCCACAGGGCGTGTTTGCAGACATGTATCCTCAGGCCCCACCCCCTTTATTCACCATTGTGCAAATATTCCTCTAAAATCAGCCGAACTACGAATTCCGATTTACTCACCTGTTATCAGGAGAGACCTCAGTGCTGCATCTTTGAACCCAGTACTGATCCTGAAAAGTAATTTTAACCGTACTTACCAGTAACTTGAATTTCCTTCCATAGGATATCATTGCCTGCTTTTTGCTGAAAAAGTTTCTAAGTGTCGATTTTTGAAACTTACAAATATTCCTCTAAAATCAGCAGAACTACGAATTCCGATTTACTCACCTGTTATCAGGAGAGACCTCAGTGCTGCATCTTTGCGCCCAGTACCGATCCTGAAAAGTAATTCTAACCGTACTTACCAGTAACTTGAATTTCCTTCCATAGGCTAACATTGACTGGTTTCACTTGGAAATTCTTCTAAGTGTGGAGTTTTGGAACTTTATAATATTTCTCTAAAATCAGCCGAACTACGAATTCCGATTTACTCACCTGTTATCAGGAGAGAACCCAGTGCTGCATCTTTTAGCCCAGCACTGACCCTGAAAAGTAATTCTAACCGTACTTACCAGTAACTTGAATTTCCTTCCATAGGAATCCATTGTCTGGTTTTCAGCAGAAAAGTTTCAAAGTGTCGATTTTCACAAACTACAAATATTCCTTAAAAATCGCCTGTGTGACTTAAACGCATTCTTTCAACTGTTTACAGGAGATGCACCAGTGCTGGATCCAGGATCCACCACTGAGTAAGAAAAAGTAACGATAACACTACTTACCTGCTAAGTGAATTTCCTCCCATAGGATAACATTGGTGATTCTATGTGAAAAAGTTTCTAAGTGTCAACTTTTAAAATACAATAATATTCCTTAAAAATCACTACTGTAACCAAAACGCTTTTACTCAACTGTTTACAGGAGATGTCCCAGGACTGAATCTAGGATCCAGTCCTGTGGTTAGAAAAGTAATCCATAAAGTAACTAATTGCATTTAACTAGAAATTCACATTGAGCTCAATGTTGCATTGTTTTTGAAATTGTGTTGCCCATTGCAACAACTGTAACTACTGTACTTAAAAGTCTATTGCCTATTTGCAAAGTATTTAAACTAAAGTAATTCATTCTGAGAAAGTATATTTTGTAATGTAATGTATAATGTAATTACAATGTAATTTAAAAAATAAAATATCTAAAAATAAATAGTTTAAAAAAATGTTGTAAATCAGTATCAAAAAAATAAATATAACAATTAATACATTTAAAAATTGTCATTTACAAAACCTTTGAAATTCACTGAAAAAACCATAGGTTTCAGACACGTTATAGTTAGGAATTAGCATTTAAAAAACCTTTGAAATTCACTGAAAAAACCATAGGTTTCAGACACGTTATAGTTAGGAATTAGCATTTAAAAAACCTTTGAAATTCACTGAAAAAACCATAGGTTTCAGGCACGTTATAGTTAGAAATTAGCATTTAAAAAACCTTAGAAATTCACTGAAAAAACCATAGGTTTTAGGGACAGTTATAGTTAGTTGGACATTGCACTCGTACAAAACCCGTGAAATTCCCCCGTTATAGTTAGTTCAGGTAACTATAACTCGCGCCCCCGCAATGCACTGCTGATGACGTCACATATTACATCACTCATGACATGGTCAGTGACATCACTGATGACATCACTGATGACATCTCAAATGACATCACTGATGACATCACTGATGACATCATCCATAAGATAATTTGATGCATCTTCTCACACCCTAATATAACTTTTGATACACCCACTGTAAATTACAGACTGCCATTGTCAAAACCATAGACACTCCAACACCAATTACTATATACACACTCACTGATTCTTAGGTCTACACACACACATCTACTCACTCACCCGTACAATCACTCATACTTATAGTCACTCAGTACAGGACTATTATATGCACTCATACACCTATATAAACACTCACACACCGCCACTCATCCATAGAGGTACTCACACACCTAGTCAGTCATGCAAAAAATTAAGCACACACCCATTTACTCACCTGTACAGTTATACACACACCAGCTCACTTACTCATACAAATACTAGCACATTCTTACGCTCTTATACAATCTCTGATACAAGCACACACTCATCCATACAGTCACTCTCACAATCACACACTCTCGCTTATAGCTATTTATATACTCCAACACACATATATACTGCCTTTCACATATGTAGTTACTCACACATGTACCACTGGGACATACATTCACTCACTAACACACTCTTACACACACTTACCCACCCATACAGTCTATCACAGATGCACTCTTGAAACCATCCACCCAGTGAATCACCCACTCACACATCTATGCACAGAGTCGCACACACCCCACCCACACAAACACTCAGGCACACATACAGATACTCAGACAACCAATCAATAACTCATATAGACACTCATGTAGCTATTCACAAACCCATGCAGCCACTTACACAGCAACAGACAGACGGATACAGACATTCACCCAGTTTAGTCACTAACCCATGCATTCAGTAAGATACGTTTAATCACTCACTTATAGAGTTAGTCACGCACCTACTAAATCATCCTTTCAGACACTTATACACCCACTCATTCTTCAATACGCCTTTCCCTATATATATTAAACATATTTAAACTTTACAGAAACACACAGTCACTGGATGATGTCATCAGTGATGTCATTTGAGATGTCATCAGTGATGTCATCAGTGATGTCACTGACCATGTCATGAGTGATGTAATATGTGACGTCATCAGCAGTGCATTGCGGGGCGCGAGTTATAGTTACCTGAACTAACTATAACGGGGGAATTTCACGGGTTTTGTACGAGTGCAATGTCCAACTAACTATAACTGTCCCTAAAACCTATGGTTTTTTCAGTGAATTTCTAAGGTTTTTTAAATGCTAATTTCTAACTATAACGTGCCTGAAACCTATGGTTTTTTCAGTGAATATATATATATATATATATCTATCTTCCGACAGAAGCCAGCTCCTCTCCACTCGGGGTCGGTGCGAGCTCCGGGTGTCGGATCCCGGCTGTAAATTCAAGAAAACTCCTCGTGGAGCACTTCCCTCACCAGGAAAAAAGACTCGCACTCCAGGGTCAGTGTAAATAATAGATGTTATTGACGACGCGTTTCGATCAGACGATCTTCTTCACAAACTAAACTTTCACCGTTTGTGATCACCATTTAAAGTGTATAAACAACATAGAAAAAGGACCATAGTGATTTAGTTACGACGTATAAACATGGAAAACATACTATGCGTGTTGTTCCTGGTTTCTCATTCAAAAGAAAGACTTTCTGCCGGCGTACGGTTACAGAGCCGATCTGGGATTTAACGCATTTTAAATACACGTAACTTTTTCAACATATTGTACAAAATGATTTCATCTGACTCCAGATAAAACCTTTAGCCACTAAATCATGTGATTGTAGAAAATATGAAAAACACAAACATATAGATGTGGCATATGGCAAATGCATAGACTTAGTAGAGCACATTTTATAAATGGGTCACAGTCTCCTGTGATCCGCGTTAAACACAGCACTTCAACAGCGTTATTTCATCTTATTCATGCACTGTGGCTGCACTTTGTGATGGCCAAGTGGCCTTTTCTTGACTAAGTGAAGTTTCAACCGAAATATAAACAAATTCACAAAGTTCAACACTAATTCTGGTCTAAAAAATAAAGAGAGACACGGGTCATCCTTATTGGAGACAAGGTGACCCTGGTGTATCCCACGAAAAAATACCCTTAAACAAAAAAGTACTAAACTCAAAAGTGAAGGGTGGGTCCCGTTAGGGGGATAGCTACAAATATAGTGGAGGGTAAGGCGAAGGTGAAAATTAAAAATAAAATGACAAAAAGCAGAGAAAAAGGGGGAAGCAGGATGACTGGGCCTCAGATGAAATGCTATCATATAAGAGGTCAGCGGCCATCAGCCAGAGGGAGCTAGGAGATATGAAATAATACGATAACAGTGTATATCAACCCTGGTTTGGGAATAAAGGAAGGCTATGCTTCCTGTAAGGTTTTCCAACCTGCTGATACTGTGTCAAGGTAGAGGCCCTCCCGAGACACAGTATATACAGAAAATCATGGATCACCATGAAAGCAGGAGAAAGTAAATAAGTCAGACGTTGTACTTATCCTTGGTGGACAAAGGTTCCTCATCTTCGTTCCAGACCGAAGGGGTTCTTAGTGTCGAGGAGTATGATGTACTTCGACTCCAGGACCCTCAGTTGTTTCTCACGGTCACCCTCTAAGGCTTGCTGCCATCCTGCCAACACCAAAGAAAGACAAACTGTTAGCGTTCTTATCATGGTACCTCAGCCAGTGTCGTGCAGTAGAGTAACTCAGATCCCCATTCCTGATTGCTCTAATATGCTCCAAAATTATTTTCTTCACAGGGAAGATGGTACTCCCTATGTACATTTTCTCACAAGGACATATTATAGCATATACACAGTAGTCAGTGTTACAGTTTATGAACTTGGTTATGTTCCCAGTTTTCCCAGTTGGTAATGGGTATGTGTTATAATCCTTGCTTATTCCCGCCCTTGCCCCTGCTCTCTCCTTCCCTCCTTCTTCCATTTTCCTGGTACGTTCCGTCCCCCCCTCTCCTTAATCCACCATGGTTCCACCTTGGAATGCGACTGAGTGCAGAATAGAATGTTGTAATTTGCCACCTGAGGAGCCTGTGGGTTGAGAGTTGGGGAACTGTATGGAAATAAGTCTTCTTACCTTCAATTTATCTGCTTTTCGGAGGTATTTATTACAAATTGGCGATGAGGGAACCGCTGTGCAGGGGACAGCTGCAGTTCTCCACCCCTGGTTACTTGGACGATCTATTCGTGTCAATCTCTCTCCTGCTGCTCCTGTTTCAGGTGGTGTCACGGTGCCATCTCTCATCCTGCCAGTCCTCTTCACCATTTCTACTGGAAGAAAGTTCTCGCTTGGACTGGGCAGAGTTTTTCCATGATCGCTGGTGTTCCTGAGGCAGAGTGTTTCCGACGACGCTGGTCAAGAATGCGTGTGGCTGAAGTGTGTCTGTTCGGCGCACTGTGAAGCTTTCTCATGAGAGCGCCTCATAGAGGTTTCCTCACGCTGCACCGGCGTCTACTCCTTCGAGGATTTCTACGTCACCTGAAGGGAAGTTTTCCTTGGTATCACGCCTGCGCTTGCTTCTGCCTGTTCCCGTTTCATAGGAGCACTTCTACTCGCAGTTTATTTGGCTTTGCAAGCGTCTGCTCCTTTTGGTGTGCCTTCCGATCGTCAGCTTAGGGGAAGGTTTCCTCACGCTTAGCGCCTGCGCCGGCTCCTGCCAGTTCCTGTTTCATGTGGTGTCATCGCGAGTCCTCCGGCGCCTGCTTTTCCTGTCAGCACACCCCCCTTGGAGTTTCTTCTCACGGTCTAGTCACAGAGCAGTTTCTGGTGCGCAAGTCTTAATGAGCAGTGTCTCTCTCTCTCTCGAGCGCTCTCAGACTCGCGCTCCCACAGCTTTATTCCCAAGTGGTGCTTCCTGCTCTATTGCTTCTTCCCACAAGGGGCACTTCGTTTTAGTGAATTCCTGTCCCTGGAACTCTCCCCTCATAATCAAGGGCTTGGACGTTTCCAGGAAGCCATCCAGTAAGCTTATTGTGCGTGTGCTTCACGCTGACAGGCACAGCATACTATTGCCTGCAGCTTTCAGTAAACCCATTCTAAGGCACTCGTGTTCATGCTTATGGTTACTGCAAATTTTCTGTCCGTCTTGTTCAAATAAGCTCTGATTTGCTATTTCACGCTGACAGGAACAGTTTTTTTTTTTTTTTTGCCTGCAGCCACTGACTTCGGTGACTTACTTTCCCTGCTTATATCATATTGCTCATGAATTTATGGTTGTATCTCTTTTAAGGAAGTGTCTTTAGTTGTGTTAAATCCTTTCTTTCACCTGGCACACGGTTATATCCCCATTGTAGGTATCTCCATCAAACATGTCAGTTGCAAACATGAGCTAACCCCCTCCATTTTTAAACGATGAAGGTGAACCAGACATTCCCTGGGATAGATGGGTCAAGATACTGCATTCCTATCTTATTGCAATTGGAGGTGAGAAGTTTTCTTCTGTAAGAAAACAATATATTCTTTTACACAATTTGGGTAGTCAAGGGAGAAAAGTCTATGAGGATCTTGCAGATGGTGGAGAGGAGGGTGGTGAAGGGGATGATGTGTTCACCACAACGTTAAGGAAATTGGGTTCCCATTTCAAAGACAAGATCAACGTTGTCTTAGAGAGACACAAGTTCTTTAGAAGGGTACAAGGCAAAAATGAGAAAGTTACCTCATACATCGCTGCCTTGAGGGGTCTGTCTGCTACATGTGAATTTGGTGCACTTACTGATTCTCTTATTAGGGATCAATTAGTTCGTTGCACCAATGACCACAAGGTGCAAGAGAGACTGCTAACCCAAAATCCTGACTTGGGAGAAGCTGTAAGTATAGCTAAAAGCATAGAGCACACAGCATATTGTGTTAAAGAGATGAAAACTAGTAAAGAATTCTCTCAAGATGAAAGACAAGTAAATGAGATCAAAGGAGATGAGGAGGTTCTAAAGGTTATGGATGCTCACGCTATAGCTAAACCTAAAACTAAGAAAGAGAATTTCAAGTGCTACCGTTGTGGGAATAGTAATCATCTTGCTAATTTTCCCAGGTGTCCTGCCAAAGGGGTAAATTGTAGGAAATGCAATAGAATTGGTAATTTTTCCAAAATGTGTAATTCTAAAGAGGTGAAGAGTGATGTACATGTGGTACATGAGGAACAAGTTTCGGTGTCTAGAGAGAACAAATTCATTTTTCAAGTGTATGACCAAGATTTGGAAGAGAAAATTAATTACCCTGTATGTGAGATACATTTAGATGGGAAAAAATTAATGCATTTGCAGACACATGTTCTCCATACACCCTCATTGATGAACAAACGTTTAATGAGTTGTTTCAGGAAAACGAATACATTCTAGAAAAGCCTGACATACACCCTGGGGGATATAATAAGGAACCTATTCCTTTAAAAGGAATGGTGAAAATGCGCATTACTTTCAAGGGTAGACACACGTATGGCAAAGTCTATATTTCTGAGCAGGGAAGTAACCTATTAGGGTGGAAACACCAAAAGGATTTAGGCATCACACTTGACCCCAATAACAAAGAACAGGTATTATTGGTGGACAGATCCTTGACGGGGGTGGGGGTATGCGAAGAATTTCCTGAAGTCTTTACAGACAATGTGGGAGTATTGAAAAACTATGTGCACAAGATAAAATTAAAAAATGATGCCATCCCGGTTGCACACAAGACCAGATCCATTCCTTTGCTCATGCGTGTACCTTTGAAAAGAGAACTTGAAAAATTAGAAAGACAGGGAATCATTCAAGCAGTAGAAACCGCTGAATGGTTGGCCCCCATTGTGATCACATCTAAAAAAAATTGTGAAGACATCCGCATGTGTGTGGACCTAAGAAGTCTTAATGCAAACATATGGGTCGACAGGTACCCGTTACCCAAGATTAATGAGATGTTATCTGTGATTAATGGTGCAAAGTTCTTCTCTGTCTTAGATCTCACATCGGCATACTACCAGGTACCCCTACACCCGGAATCCCAATTTTTAACAGCTTTTACTACACCCTTTGGCACTTATAAATTCCTGAGGATGCCATTTGGGTTGGCTTCGGCCGCATCGGCCTTCCAAAGGATAATGCAACATGTCCTGGTGGGGGTCGACAAATCCATATGTTTCCAGGACGATATCCTGA
This sequence comes from Calotriton arnoldi, assembly GCA_963921515.1. Taxonomy (NCBI): domain Eukaryota; kingdom Metazoa; phylum Chordata; class Amphibia; order Caudata; family Salamandridae; genus Calotriton; species Calotriton arnoldi. Next base: position 22,624 of record CAWUFW010000662.1, read on the forward strand.
TCTATGGTTCTAATGAAGAGGAACATGATTTCAATTTAAGAAAAGTGTGTGCTAAGCTCAGAGAAGCAGGTCTCACTATCAAGAGGAACAAATGCAAGATTGGAATAGCATTGGTAGATTTCCTGGGTCACACACTCTCCAGTGAAGGAATGAAACCCAAAATGGACCTTATAGAGTCAGTGGTAGAAGCTCCTATACCTGCGAATAAAGAAGAAATCAAATCTTTCCTAGGTTTAGCTGAATATATGTCAAAATTTATCAAGAACTTCTCTGATTTAGTACAACCCATAAGAGACCTTTTGAAGAAGGAAGCTAAGTATGTTTGGTTACCTGTCCATAACTGCGCATTCATGAACCTCAAAAAAGCAATTGCAACGGCACCCTGCATTGGTAACTTTGATTGTACTAAAGACACTCTTCTCACCACTGCTGCCAGCAATAGAGGTATTGGTGCCACACTCTCTCAGATACAAGACGGCAAGGAAAAGATCATAGCCTTTGCTTCCAGAACACTCAAAGAGGCAGAAATCAACTACTCTACCATAGAGAAGGAAGCCTTATCCTGTTTTTGGGCAACCAATCACTTCAAATACTTTTTGTGGGGCATACCGTTCAAACTAAGAACAGACCACAAACCTCTGGTATCTCTATTTTCATCTAAGGATATTGAGAAAACCACACCCAGGATTGGCAAATGGCTTGTTTCTTTGCAAAGCTTCAATTTTAAAATTGAGTATGTTCCAGTCAACAAGAATCATGTTGCCGATTTTCTTTCTCGCCTTCCCATTGACAAGCCCAGTGAGGAAAGAACAGAAGATTTTGAAGTACTACAAGTGACCATCCCTGCTATTCTAGAGGACGAGTGGAAGAAAGAATCGATGGAGGATGCCACGTTGAAAGCTGTCGCTGAGAAAATCAAGAAGGGTTGGCCCAAAAAGTGTGGGGACCTTCCGAATGAGTTGCAACCATATTGGAATGTAAGAGAAGAGTTGTCCATTGTAGGTTCCAATGTATATAAGTCTGATAAAATAATACCCCTGAGAACCTCAGGAAACGCATATGTGATTTGGCTCACGAAGGCCATTTGGGAAGGAACCTTACCAAGAGCAAGTTACGATCAAGTTATTGGTTTCCAGGTATGGACACCCATATTGAAGTTCTAGTCAAGGGGTGTCATGCGTGTGGAATCAGTGACAAAACCAAATGCACTAGGAGAGCACCGCTAGAACCAGTACAAGTTCCCATTAAAGCCTGGGAAAAACTAGGTTTAGACATCATTGGGCCCCTACAAGTAACTGGGTTGCAAGAAAGATTCATTCTAGTATTAGTCGACTACTTTTCCAAGTGGATCACCCTTAAATTTGTCAATAAAGTAGATACCAAAGCCATTAAAATCTTTCTGTCAGACACATTTGCAAGCGAAGGCACACCACACACTCTCATCACAGACAATGGGGTTCAGTTGGTTTCGGAGGAGATGAATGAGTTCCTTGTCAGCCTGGCCATTAAACACATCTCCACCCCTTTGTACTGTCCTCGTGCAAATGGGTTGGTAGAACGCTGCAATAGAATGATCAAAGACGCTTTACAGCTAGCGATGGTTGCTCATAAACCCATCGTTCAGTCTATTAAGGACATGATTTGGTCGTACGTCATAACTCCCAACAGTGTAACAGGTTATTCCCCTTTTTGTCTCTTAAGAGGGCGCAAACCTGGGTCCAAACTTACGCCTAATTGGTTATTTGAGGACAATTCCTTTGTGTGTGATGAAGAAAAAACTCAGGAAAGGATTCTGCGCCACCAAGAGAAATATAAACATGAGTATGATCACAGATGGGGAACCAAAACACGTGAATGGAGAGTAGGCCAACAGGTCCTGGTCAAAAAACCTGATGCCAGCTCTAACAGGTACAACAAATTTTATGGTCCTGTAAGGATAAGTGATGTCAAAAGAAATGTGGTCACCATGGCAGATGGCAGAATGTGGAGCATGGACAGACTAGTTCCATATTCTGTGCAAGCCACCAGCAGCCAGTCTAACAATGTCTCAAAGGAAATGTCTAAAATGTCGGATATTAAACGTAGTGACAGAATTGTTAGATCTCCGAAGTGGCAGAAAGACTGTCATGAAATAAGTTTATCATCATCCAAGTACATTATTTCTGTTTACTATAGGAAGGAAGATGTGTTCTAATCCTTGCTTATTCCCGCCCTTGCCCCTGCTCTCTCCTTCCCTCCTTCTTCTTCCATTTTCCTGGTACGTCCCCCCCCCCCTCTCCTTAATCCACCATGGTTCCACCTTGGAATGCGACTGAGAGTGTAGAATAGAATGTTGTAATTTGCCACCTGAGGAGCCTGTGGGTTGAGAGTTGGGGAACTGTATGGAAATAAATCTTCTTACCTTCAATTTATCTGCTTTTCGGAGGTATTTATTACAACTTCCTTTCTCTTCTTCATCCTTTTCTGATTGACTCTTGTTGCTCCTTCCTTTTTTAGTCGCTTAGCCATTATTGACACCACAGGTAACCCTATTGTGATAAACCTATTGTGACTGCTGTATGCTCACTGGAGCACAAATGGGGGTACTTGCGTTGCAGTGTTTGAGTGCCCTTTCAGAATCCCTATGTTGGGCAGTAGCTGATGAAAGGTTTCAGGGATCAGAAGTAGCTCTCACTATAGAAAAGGTTGGAGACCTCTGCTCTAGATGATAAATGAATGCTGGTACTGTTTTTAATGATGACAACAAAGAAAATTAATGACTGATTCTAAAAACATTAAAATATTTAGATTCAGACATTTAACTATCTGCATATACTGATGATGCACTTTTATTCATTAGCAATAAGGACACTACTATTCAAGTTATTTTGGAAGTAATTGAAAACTATGCTAAAGTCTCTGGATATACTCTAACATGAAATAAAACTGCATTTTTACCATTAAATGTTTACTGTACTCAAGATATATTAAATAATACCAATATTATGTGGAAAAAAGAGCATTAAATATCTTATAATTTTATTTTTTAAATCTATTAGATATACTCTCTCTCTCAATGCAGATTATATAATTTCAAAAATTAAAGAGAATATTGATAAATGGTCCTCTTTACATATGATGTGGTGGGGGAAATGTGTCCTTTAAAATTATTATTGTTCCACAAGTGCTATACAACTTATCTATGCTTACTTTAAGAGTGCCAAATGCTCACTGTAAAAAATAGATGATTTCTAATTTCATATGGAACAACAAAACGCCATGAATTATTTACAATAAACTCAAAGTATGTCAATTCAATAATGGTATTGGTTTGCAGGATTTGATCCATTACTATCTCTTAAAAGGATTCAAAATGAGCAAAATGTAGCAAAACCATTTCCTTTGCTTGCTTTGTCTATATCTAATATTAATGCAATTGTTAAATCTTTGTCAACAATAAAAAACACTACTTTCTTGGGAGGGCAATGTACACAGTACTGGCACATGCCGGTTACACATCCGGATCTAGAGGAGTTGCAATCCTGGTAAAAAAAAAATCACCTCCTTTTGAAATAACTTGCAAATGGGTGGATTCGAGTGGCAGGTTTGTAGGTGCGACAGGCACATGGGGCAGACGAAATACCACAATCGTATGTGCATATGCACACCCCCACCTCCCCCAAGAACAACTCACGTACTCCTCAATGTGGCAGACATACTCCTAGAGACCCCCACATCCTTCCACATGGTTGGGGGAGACCTCAACAATGTCATGTGTACAGTAGCAGACCGGTCAGGAAACCATGACAGAAACACGGGTATCACATCATTAGCTCACTTCGCTGACACGCTCTGGCTCACTGATACATGGAGGTCCCAGCATTCCAAACACCGGACAATATTCATACTTCTGAGGGGCCAACAATGTTTACTCAAGGCTGAACTATATCTTTGTCCCCTCAGGTGAGCTGGGAGTGGTTGGGTGGACGGACTACTTTGCGAGGGTCTTGTCGGACCACTCACCCCTGTGGGTTCAGTTGGGGACTAGAACCCGAGACTCCCAGCCAACATGGAAACTGAATGCATGGGACTTGCAAAATAATGAGATCATACATGGTCTCCGGACAGACACGGAAATTTTCTTCCAGAAGAATAAAGGCATTGTGAACTCTAGGGTTACATTGTGGGAGACGTACAAAACTGTACTGAGAGACAGGGCACGGAACCGAATATCATGGGAAAAGAAATAAAAGAGGGAGAAGATAGAACAGATGGAATGCTGGCTACTCACTCTAGAGAGGCGGGCTATCTAGATAGGCCAGATCCGCTGACCTCCTGACAATTAGAAGCCCTTAACTAGAATATCGCGAAGTGGCCCAGGAAGAGGCGAAGCGGCAGAGACTAGCGACACTGCACCTTTTATACGAAGTAAGGGACAAGGCTGGAAAATTGCTAGCCTGGATTAGCAAAAAGGAAGCAGACACTAGATGGGTAGGCTCCATTGTGAACAACCGGGGGAGGTGGGGGAATCTCTGTCAGCATTTGTCAAACACTAAGCAGAATTCAATGGAAGGAAAACATTTAGTAATACAGACGACATCGACGAATACCACGCAGGCATACCGGTCCCCAGAATAGATGAAGGCACAAGAAGAAGACCTGACACTGGAGGAGGTGGGAGAGGCTGTGGCCAGGTTGAGACCCGGCAGAACCCCAGGCCCAAACGGACTACCCGCCAAACTCTTTAAAAAATGTAAAGATCTACTGAGCCCTCACCTCCTAGGTCTCTATCAAGACGCGTACGAAGAGGGTATTCTCACAGCAGACCTCCGGACTGCTACCATTGTGACTATTCATAAGAAGGGCAAACCCAGAGATAGGTGCGACTCATACCGCCCCATCTCACTGCTGAATACAGAGGTCAAAATCCTCGCGACAATCCTGGCCACACGACTCTTGCATGTTATAATGACCCTTATCCATTGTGACCAATCTGGTTTTATGCCCTGTCGGGCAACTAGATTGAATCTCCGCAGAGCACACAACTGGATGATGGCAGTTAAAAGTTGCAACAATCCGGAGGCTTTCCTGTCGCTAGATGCAGAGAAAGCTTTCTATGCGGTGCATTGGCCCTTCCTAGAATCCACTCTAGTTAAATTCAGCCCAAAATTTAGGAAATTGGTGTCCCTATTATATACTTAAGGCTCCCTGTTTTCACGGATTTTTTACAGATAAATACAGACAGAAAGCAATGTGTTTTCTGTTTGCATTTATTTTTAAAAGTGGATAAATACAGAAAATTGTGCCGCTTTTAAGTGACTCTCCGAGCTGTTTCATGAATTATAGCCCAACAGCTGAGCAGATGGACAGCATGAGAAATTTAAAAAACAGGATGAAATTTCTTTAAATAACAGCATGTGTCAATATACATTTGTGGTATAATGCTAGTATTTACCAGTGGATGTATTGTTGTGTAATATTTGGCAGCTTAAATAGCTAAAACACGACAGACATCAAAGTATGAGTGCACGTCTATCAGTTAAATAAATATGGAAATGTACAGTTTAACAACTTCATTTATATGCAAAACACAAAATAAATGTGGATAAATACAGATAAAATGGCCCAAAAATAAATATGGATAAATACAGACGGAAATGTTAAAAAAATAAATACCATAAAACCGGGAGCCCTATATATACTGCACCTAGAGCAACGGTGCGAGTCAATAGCAGGATCTCTCACACATACCCGATATCCGTTGGGACCAGGCAGGGATGTCCCTTGTCTCCACTGCTCTTTGCACTCGTAATCGAACCCCTAGCATGTGCGATTAGACAGCACCCGGGGGGAAGGGGCTTCAGGGTTACACCCGACAATCAAACGGAAGAAAAAATATCACTATAAGCAGGCGATATCCTTCTGTTTGCCACGAACCTAGACACAACGATCCCCACAGTGTTCCAAATCCTAGAGGAATACGGTTGGTTCTCGGGATATACGGTTAGCCGCCACAAGTCAATACTATATAGCCCGAATCTAATAACGGAATGGCCGCCACTACCCAGAGAACTCCATATTACCGCAGAGGGATTCCAATACCTTGGGATCTTTCTTACATCCCATGCAGTGGTCTGTCGCTCAGACAACATCCTGCAGATACTATCAAATTTTAAACAGGATGAGGACAGATGGAGAGAACTACCGCTCACCATATGGGGCGGGCAGCCAGGTTTAAGATGATTTCCCTTCCCCAATTCCTATATGCACTACAAAATACATATCACCCTCTCCCAAGAACGATATTCAGGGAAATAGACTCTGAACTTCGAGCACTGCTGTGGTTGAAGAGACACCCAAGAATCGCCCTGAAGTCGCTACAACGTAATTCATACAATGGGGGACTAGCGCTTCCAGACATCGAAGCATATTATTGGGCGGCCCACCTCACCCCCATAAACGATTGGATACATACAACATGGGACCATCCCACATATAGACTTGAAAGGGAAACACTGACACCACACACGTTTATGCACTACTTCTATGGGGGAAAAGGGACACAGGCTGCTTCCCGCAACAAGGGTCACTATAGAAGTATGGCAAAGGACCACTAGGGTACTGTGTTGGGCCCACAAGATAACTAGGGCCACACCATTGTGGAAGGGAAACTGGTTCAAAGAAGTGGGTGGGCTCCAGGGCTTCAAAGCAAAGGACCTACTCAGGATCTCCACGGTGGGCGATATCACAGTAAGGGGTGAATTCAAATTCTATCCTGCCCTCCAAACTGAATTTAAACTCCATAATTCCCAATTCCTCAAATATGCCCAACTACGACATGCATGGGGAGCAGAGGGTGTAAGGGAAACTGAGCTACCAGAGTACATGCCACTTGAAGGGAGAATACAGCAGGAAGAACTTACGACTGAGGCAGTTTCATTCACCTACAAAACGATAAACAATAATATGCCCGATACCCTGGGTAAACTGAAAGAAACATGGGAGGGAGACCTGGGGGAAATGGAAGAGAGACTGGGAAGCGGCCCTGATGCATGCCAAATAGGTCCCAATAAAAGTCAGATACCGCCTCACCCAGTTTAAAATCCTTCACCGGGCCTACTATGAGAGAGAGAAACTACATAAAATGGGACGGGCCAAGCCCGCCTAGTGCCTGCGCTGTCTAGCCACTGTAGGTAACTTCCTGCACACGGTATGGGCGTGCCCCGTATATGGGTGTACTGGGGCGAGATAATTAAAGAACTAGATGCAATCCTGGGACTCTCCCTTCCAGCAGACCCAAATTTTATCCTTCTGGGAATCCCATGCGACATTGATGTTCCTAGACCCAAACTACTCTTCAGCTCATTGGGCTTGGTAGTAGCGAAGCGTGACATAGCACGATATTGGGGCACACAGGAGAATCCGACACTACACGAATGGAAACATGGTATGGATCTATACATGGCAGCGGAAAGGGTGACATACAAAAGTAGAGGGTGCCCCAAGAAATTCACTAAAATCTGGGGTAGCTGGATGAAATACTATGGTTTAACACAAAGCAACGAGGACACCCAAACCACCGCTGCTGGGACACAGGACTAAAAGAGACCAGATTAACTCAGGACACTAGGGGAGTGAGCGAGATGGGGAACCAGCTCAATTCCAACATACAAAAGGGGTCATTTATGAAGTCATGTGCTTGTAGGCAAGATGGCGTTCGAGTAAGTCCTTCACTCGAGCCGCTCCCGCAACCGGACCTCCAGCCCTCAAGATAGCCGACCAAATGAAGGAGTATGGTTAGTGGAATCTATCCTAGCACTAGGACCGGGGAGGCGAATCACCTCAGCCTCCTTCGCAGGAGGATCTTTGGAGCAAGCTGCACGCGGTGGTGCGCTCTGAGTCAGCTGTTGTTCCCGGCTGCCTCGGCGGACTTACGGCATTGGTTGATCGTCCGTAGATCTGCAGCTTTGCCTGCGGTCCCACAGCGGGGCTGTCCAGTGATGAGAATGGTGGGACGCGTTGGCAAAGCCTCTAAACAGTTGGTTGCTCTGTCGGCCCTCTCTTCATCAGCGGTAGTTGTACAGCCCCCCCCACGGCACGAGACTGCTTCAGATAATCGAACTGGCGGTAAGAAGGGCGTTGGTCGAGCTGGTAAGGGGAATAAGTTGGATAAGCTGGAGACAGTTAAAAAAGCGCCTCAGAAGCCTTCCCATGAAGTGGAAGGGTGTCAGCCCCTGATCTCCAAGTTATTTTGTACTACTGGAGCAAGCTCTCTGCTGTTTGATGGTCAGTAGAGGGGAGAGGGAACGCAACCGGTAAATAAGTCTAAAGCTGACACTGAGACATCTAATCCCGCTGTGGAAGCGGAGCTCGATACATTGTTAAAATCTAATATAGAGCCTGCATTAGAAGCTTCATGTAAGGGAGAAGAACAGGCTACCCACTCAGGCCCCTCAAATGGGGACAAAGTGGCTGAAGTAAGCAATATAACAACTAAAGTGGCGGTGCCCCAGGCTGACAGAGCCACCAAGGATAAAGCAGTAAGCACCGCTCAAACCCAAGCTATGTCCCTTTATATGACTGAGAAATGTTATTCTCTGACGGATGAATCAGAAATTTCTGATGCTAGTATATCAGTGTCCAGTGTGGAGTGGGGGGGGGCTAACTGGAGTAGTAGTTCCGGGCCAGAAGGCCTAGTAAACCCTCGGTGGCAAAGAAAATCTCTCTCTAAAAGAGGGAGAAAGAAAGAAAAGAGCATACGGGAAACATCGGATGGAGGCAGTACGTGGGATCTGAAGTGGGATTATTCTGCCACACAGCTTGCTGCCTCGGAGGAAAGAGTGGGTAAACTCAGAGATCTGGCAGGCTCGGCTATGGCAAGGATTGGGGGATATCAGAGACACGAAATCTGAGAGACCCCTCTCTCGCAATGGTTCTGCAATCTATCAAGAGCTTCCAGGAGGAGGTCAAAAGCGATAATCGCAGATCTCGGCTCGCTGCTAAAAAACTGCAGGGGGCTGTTAGGAAAGTGGGCAGAACCTGCTCTGATATTGCAGAGAGACGGAGAGCCTTGAAACAGAAGTGGTGGCTCTAAAAACTCAGGGTGTAGCTCATGAGGTGCTTGTCAAGGATATGATGTGGAAAATGGAAGATCAAGAAAACCGGCAATGTAGTAACAATCTATGCTTCCTGGGGGTTCCAGAAGGGGTTGAGGGGAACGATGCCAGAAAATATACGGTTTCCCTTTTAAGGGGTGCCTTTCCCAAGTTAACTACATGGGACTGGGATAAGGAAATCCAGTGGGCTCACAGGTTTCCTTTAATGTTGCCCAAACGTTCTCCTAAAACCCCAGATTGGCCATGGGCAATGCTGGTCTATTTTGGTAATTTTCCGGTACTGCAAGCCCTTTACGATCTGGCTCACCCCACGGCTAAAAAAAGAGCATGACTGAATGACTTTCTTTACCAGACCAGATTTTGCCCATGCTACTGTGTAACGGAGGTAGCGCTTTAGGCAGCTTTTCGCTCCATTCCAACAGTTGGGGGCAGAAGTATATCTTCAGAATCTGGCTCAACTGAAGATTGTTTTCAGGGGGGAAACACACCGCTTTAACTCAGAAATTCAGGCCCAAACCTATTTAAAGGATATCACTGGCAGGCCTGTGAATGGGGTTTGATGGAGTATAATATAACATAGTATATCATAGTATGTTATATGATTATGGTGTTACTACCTTTTTCTTGTTCACTTCATTGGTTGGCAACTTAACAATTGATTAGTTTTATTTTGGGGTGGCTGGAGGGACGTGTTGGAGATGGGATTGCTACGGATGACATCATACAGGCTCTGGTTGAGCTCGGTTGCCTTAGTTATTGGTGGTGGGTGTGGGGTGGAGGATGGGTGGGTGGGGTTATAGGCTGGTGGGAGAGGTTTATTATACAAATATTTTCTTTTTCTTTCTTTTTCCTCGCCCTTATTTTGCTCATTAAATATGGCCCACGAAATATTAGAATCCTCTCTTTCTTTAAGGAATGGGTAAACCACGTACGGCCACTATTAATATCAGTGGCCTCAATGATAAAAAAAAAGGCAGAATATTGCGATAGGATTACAATTGTTAAATGCTGATATTGTAGGTATCCAGGAGACTCGTATAGAAGGTGCCCAACTATATCTTCCGAAATCATTGGGATATAGGCTGGTCGGGGGGACAAGTCAGAACACCCGGACACAAGGGGTGGCTATCTTGGCACGCAATATTAATCTACAATTCACTCGCATGTTAGCCGATAAACATGGTCGATGGGTCATAACTGAATGCTTGGGATGCACTGGAGAAACCTTTACTATATGTTCAATTTATGGCAGTATTTTGGATGATCCAGGAGTATTTGAGCAAATGACTAGAGAACTCAGCATGGCCTTTCCCAGTTGTTCTCTGTGGGGACGTTAATATTAATATACCGGCTAACAGGGCATTGAACTCGGAAGTAGATTGGATATATACTGGGAGGAAACTAAAGGTGTTTCGTGCACTGAGGGTTTTATGTAAGGACCATGGGTTAAGTGGTGTATGGAACTGGAAAAAGCCATTGGATCCTGGATATACTTTCTCTATACCACATAATGTTCATGCCCGATTGAATTATGTTTTTGTTTCCTATTCTGTACTTCATGAGTGTTCAATAGAGAAAGCCCCGCGTATACTTTCAGACCACAATCATCTAGTGGTTGAGATTAAGGGGGAAGGTTTTAAACCCAAGGAAAAATATTGTAGTTTTGAGCAAGCTTTATTAATTAACGAGAAATACTGTAACCACATGCGGAGGTGGATCCCTATTTTTCTAAAAGATAATTTATGGAGTGCAGAAATAGATATTGTATGGGATACGTTGAAAGCTGGTATACGTGGAGAAACCCTTAGATTCTCTCTGAACCTTAACAGGAAAAGCCGACAGCTATTATGTGATCTGCAAGCTGGGCTGGCTCAAGCAGAAGAGGATTTGGTTAGGGTCCTACAACAGGGGGAGATCTGGAAGAAGCCCAGGCAAAGGTTGCACAGTCTAAATCTTCTATTTTGGGAATTATGGCTAAAAGGGCTGCCAATAAGCTCACTGTTTGGAAAGAGAAATTGTATGAATGCAGTGAGCAGATCGGACACCATTTGGCCATGCGAGCTAGGCAAAGGAGCACGCAAAATTTAATCCGTGAGATTCGGGATCCAATTACGGGGCTAACCACAGATTCACAAAACATAAGACAGTCATTCCATCAATACTATCAAAACCTTTACCGGGATGATTTAAAGGAGAGCTCCAGAGAGATTAAAGAATATTTGGACTCAAACCCTGGTAAACAGTTCTCCTTAGAAGAACAGCAGCAGTTAGAAGATCCCCCACAATGGATAGAGATTTTATTAAGCATCCATAGCCTCCCAAATGGAAAAGCTACTGGCATGGACAATATACCTGCTGAATTTTACAGGACATTTGCCCAACAACTTAAGGAGTGTATGACTCAACTGTTTGACCATGTGTTTAAGGGGGGCAGGCCTCCGAGTTTGTGGTCTTCAGCAAAAATCATGATATTTCCTAAAAAAAAATAAACCAATGGTGTCCGATCACCTTGATAAATGGTGATTGTAAAATATATTCTAAAATCTTGGCTTCTCGTCTAGCGCTAATTGTTCATAAGGTAGTGTCAACCCGACAACAAGGACTTATTCCAGGAAGTGGGACAGTAGATCACATAAGGAGGGTGATTTCGCTTTTAGACCACACTGCAATAGCTAAGGATCCGATGGCATTAGTTCTGCTTGATGCAGAAAAAGCCTTTGACAGGGTCTCCTGGCAATTTCTATGGGTGGCCCTGTCGAGGGTGGGAGATAAGGAGGGCTTTCTGCAGGCAGTCAAAATGCTATATTACCAACCAATGGCTAGAGTTTTTGTGAATGGGGCACTGTCCGATCCATTTTTTATAACCCAAGGGACCCAACGAGGATGTCAGAGTTCCCCTCTGCTGTTTGCTATATATATTGATCCTCTTATAGGTAGGCTGGAAAAAAATAGAGCTATTTTACCAATTCAAACACAAGGGTGGGAAACAAAGGTATTGGCTTATGCCGATGATATCGCCTTTGTGACCACTGATCCCTTGAATGCTCTCAATCAAGGTAGTGGAAGAGGAAGCAGAAACGTTTGGGAACTCTCTGGATATGCTCTCAATCGACACAAAACGCAGGCGGTGGTTATTGAAAATATAACTATATAGGACAAAAGAGTGGTAAAGAACGTAACCTAACTAGGAGTTAATATCTCCGCAGATTTAGATAATATAGTTAGGGATAATGTAGAACCCCTGCTAAGTAAAACTAAACAGGATCTGTTTAGACTGAATAATCTTCATCTATCAATTGTTGGTAGGTGTAATATTGTCAAAGTGCTTTTTTTTCACCAAGATTTTGTATTTGTTTCGGGCAATCCCATTAGAAATTTCAGCCTATTGGCTGAAGAGAATGGAAGACCTGTTCTCTAGGTTTGTTTGGGCCTACGCTAAACCAAAAAGAGCATTTAAATTCCTTACACTGCCAAGGGATAGAGGGGGGTGGGCTTTGCCCAGCCTGAGACTATTACTGGGCCACCTCCCTATTGCACAGTCTAATTTTAAAAGAGCACCCGGCGGAGAGGAATATTGAAGAGGTTCCTTCCTCTTATGAACTCAAAATGGGGAAAGATGCATGGGGATGCCTGTGGCGGTATTTAAGTGATAGCTATTACAAGAAAGTTCGTTTTAAGACACTATATGGTTTTTGTAAAATATGGAGAACAGCTCGGAGGCTATTTGGCATTGGTAGGCTTAATTTTTATACGCCTCTGGCAAATAACCCAAATCTGCCTGAGAATTTTGGGGATCAAACTATTAAAAGATGGGTGGAGCTCGGTCTGGCTAGACTGGGGTCCTTCTTTTCTCCAGTGGGCATAGCCTCCTTTGATGGATTGTTGCAGGGATTCTGCACCTACACAGAACTATGTGCAGGAAAACAGGACCTCGTGTGTAGGGGCTAAGCCCTCCTACCGCCTCAGTACCCAAAATCCCAGGACCGACTATTATAGTGTCTCATTCGTTCTCCTACATAATCACGAAGCTACAAATGATTAGACAACCCAGAACACAACACTCCCGACTCTCTCAGGAATCGTGGTAGCAAGACATACCCTTTCGCTCACTCACTCGTACCTGTCCACAATAAGAATTGACAGAGTCACTGTTATAGTTCAAAATGTTTATTTTAACTATAGTGCTCTATAATGCAGTATACAAGCCACTACCAGCAGCAAAACGCATAAACATAAGACAGTTAGTATTGCAACAAGTCCATAGATTATAAAGGGGGATGTCATTGTATATAGACAGTGGATAAAGGGCTAGAAGGCCTAACTACCCTCCCCTTGGCAAGAAGAAGTTTTATTATATAAAGGAAGATCTCTGGGCTTTGTCAGCAGACCCCATACCTTAGTGCCTAGATGGTATTTCTTCATCACAGGAATAGCATAGCTCTTCTCCCTGGAAAGGTCCTTCTCCAAGTGTGTGTTAAACCAACATGCCATCCCGTAATATCAAAACTCGAGTCTTCAGCAAACGCAGCTGTGTTAGCGTGTTTTGTCTAGGTGCTAGGGACTGACCAGAACAGAATAACAAGGGGCATTGTTTATCGACCTTGCACAGCGTGTCCAGACTAAACTCCAGGAACAGGCAGAGAACGCAGAAAGCAGACAGTTCGCATGTGAAAGGCACAAACAGTCTTGCAAAATAAAGTCATGTAGTAACGTGCGCAAAAGCAGCATCATGGCAGCAGAGCTCATGCTAACTTAGCAATGTCGACAATGACCCTAACAGCCATACTACACCCTCCCCTTGGCCAGGACGTAGCATATAGAGAAAAGATCCAAACAGAGTTCAAAGGTAAGCAGGGGCAAGAAGTGCTCGGGAAGGGGAAAAAAACAATTTGAAAAAATTAAAATAAAAAAAAAATATATTTTGTTGTTTAAAATTGCGTTGTTCAATGTGAATGGATTTAATTTGGAGTTGGGAAATCCATCAAAGTACGTGAACTTAAGAATGCAAATCGTTCCAAAAAGTCATCCCTGTCGTTCGTAGCAAAAAGGGATGCCATCCAATCAAGTAGCTCGATGGAACACACGTGTTCCTCATAATCCGAAGCCTCCAAGAGCATATCCGGGCAACTTGCGTGATATTCGATGAAACTCCATTGTAAGAGGTGCTGTGCAGCCGCACAGATATTCCACTCAGCCAACACTCCAAGTGCAGCCGCACGAGCCATACGGTTATCTCCAGAACAGGCCTGGTCATGGGCCAATAATGGACTCATTAACAGATCATATTCCGGGTCTGTGTATGACGTATTGGAGAGGCATAAATCCAAGGCCCAATAGAAAGGGCATTATTGGCAGTAGAACACAGGTGAAATACGCAAAGCGAAAAGTTAGTCCATAACTTACGCTAAGCGTTGCTAATGGTAAGCATCCAAACAGTTGTTGCATTTGGTCACTGTACAGTTGCAATTGGCCAGGTCTGTGCATTACCACAAGATGGGCAGCCATTGCGTAACAGGAGCAGAAGAATCAGGACGCCTGCCGCCAACGCTAATATTAAGGGAAACCCTCCAAATGCGCTGGAAAAAATAGAACGAATAAAAGCCGGTATTACTCCAAAGATCGTCTGAAAAGAAGTCACAAGGCCGGATCCCACAAGTTTAAAAAAATGAGCAAGGCCTTCTGTGTCAGACGCATTAAATATTTGATGCATTAGTTCCCCAAAATGAAGGGGGAGATTTGTGTTGAGCAGTGACTGAATCTCACTAGATGTTCTAGCCACCTGCAATTCGAAGGTCTCTCGAGCCGAAGTGAGAGCCACTTCTTGTTGAAACAAAAGCGCTTTGAGTCTGCTTAACTTATTAAAATCTGTTTTCAAAGTGGAATGGAAGGCCAAATGGAACTATCTACATTCCCATGCGGGGGTGGAAAAAGCACATTGTAACAACAAGTAACACGTTGTGAAGCTGTTACTATATACAGGATTCCTGCCCGTAAGCCACAGCAGTCGTGGTTATTCAAAATAAGATAACTGCCGTTAGAAAGCAACGTGAGAGCGGTAATTATTGCCGGGACAGGCGTTCCTTCTAAAAAACAAGCAAGATTAGGCGCAGACACATTACAAGCGCTGTGCAACTTAACGTGTTTGCAAACTAGGGAATGTCCTACCATGGAATCACAGTCCTCCCCCGTCAGGAAAACTTCGGTACCCTCCAGTTGACATCTGTAGGTGAAAGGCAGGGACCACAATTCATGAAGGAATGCACTACCCAGGGGTTCAAAGCGGCCAATTGGGAGGTGTTTCATGCACGATTTAAATTGAAACAGAGAAAATGGCACAGAAATAACGCCCTGAATTAACCATTCCGCCGGCCACCAAAAATGGAAAATGTTCTAATTGTTCAATGTGTAACAGCGTGATGTAGCTTCTTTCATGCACATGAATCTCTGTTTATCAGTTAAATTAAACAGTAAAAACAATGCTGAAGCGTTTAAATAATTCCATGGTACTTTTCCCATTTTTTGTGTTTGCAATGTCCATGCAAACTGCATCACTGATCGTAATTGATTCTGACCATGGTATAATACGGATACATCACTTTGAACAATATCAATAACAGATGAAACAATATTATCCTATTATCCAAAGTATAAATATGTGAAGACAATGTATTTATGCTATTGTCGACTACTGCAAGGACTTTCTCCAAATTCGCTTTTTCAATTTGGCGAAGAGGGAACGCTGCTTCCATCTGTGAAAGTTTCCATACTTCATTGTAAGCGGCATAGATGAATCTTTTGGATCTAGGAGTTCTAGGACCCAAAATAAAATCAGCCAAATTCATGTCGCTCATCAAGAGAGACAGGTGTTGTTTCATGGACGACAAAGTGAAGTGTTCCAACCATTGTTGACACAATTTTCCCACTGAATATGTGGTGACTGAATGTGAATGGGGGTAACGGGGATCAGGTCTGGATTGTGTGAAACCGTTCGTTGCATTATAAAAACGCAGTTGACAAGCATTAGAATTGGTTTGCCACACCAACCAACCTGATGGGTCAAAATCAGTGATATTTAAACTGTCATTAAGAAACAAAGCATGTAGCATATCAATTGTATAATTGGTGTGAGTATGCCAATTATCATACTCTGCTAACGATGGAATGGACAGAATGTTCAAATTTTTTGCCAAAACAAGTAGTTTGGTGTACTGTATCATTTAGAAATAATATCTGAGCCGGAATTAGACATGCACGATGCAAACTCTGTTCCTTGGATCTGTCAAACTTTAGTGCCCCAAATCGATTTCAAATCAATTGTACTTTTCCAGTGCTCATAGCCCTGCGAAGCCAAATAAATTCTAAATGAATTTGAATATATCAATTTAGTGTGCGTCAGAATGAATTTAGATTGAGAATTATTTTTCAATTTAAAGAAATAGGACCCAGGATTGGACGCATTGTAATCCGTGAAATATGTGAACTTATTTCTAAGTGTTTTCGAACTCCCTTGTAAGGGAGCTGGACAATGTTCCCACTGTGTGTAATTAAATACAGGTCTTAACGTATTTGTTTTGTGCAAGAAGTGATGCCCATAATGTTGATAACAGAACAAATCAGCATAATTGGCGGAATTCAAATACAAATCTTCAGCATCAAAAGCAGCATAATACTTTAAATCAGAAAACAATTAATGGACTGCATGTACATCCCAATCATCCGAATGCATGTCCTGTGTCACCACATATCCTAAAGAAACGCGAAACAAGTATGGTATCTTGAGGACTTCCGTCGGACCATGGATTTCGAATGCAACTTTATCCCAAACTCTGCCATCAGCAACAGGGAAGGCCGAAATGTTCACAAGGGTTTGATCACGTTTCATTATATGGGACGATGTATGGGGAGCCAGAATTCCATCAACTAACTTAACAGCAGAGTGTTCTGGTAAATAATGACCATTGATGAGCAAGAAGAACACTGTGACAAATCCAATCGACATGAAGAGGACATTGAACTCCATACAAATGGGACAGCCAGTTCCTGCCAGTACCTAAGACTCTGGCTGTCAAAGATTGCTTTAAGTCACGGTTCATTCGCTCCACTATTGAATTGCCCTCAGGCCTGTATGGAGACGAAAACTGCACCAGCACCACCAAAGAATTCATTCCTTGAACGCCTTAGAGGTGAATGCTGGACCTTGGTCCAAATGGAAGGTGCCACAGGCAAACATCCCGACAAAGACACGCAAATCTCTAATGACATTTCGAGCGTCAGCGCTGCGTTGTGGCCAAACCCATAGGAATCTAGTGCACGAATCAACAGCAATAAAAATATATTTATATGCAGTATCGGAAGTCAATGGACCGCAGTGATCAAGATAAACACAGCCATACGGCTGATTAGATATATATAGTTGTGTTTGTGGTGGTCGTGAAACCGTAGACGGTTTGATCTGTTGACAAATGTCACAAGAAAGTACATAATTACTGGTTTGTTTATATAAACCACGCCACCAATAACGTTGCTGTAAAATAGAGACAGTTGCAGACACTCCGGCATATGCAGAAGCCATGCCTTCATGTGCGGCTATGATCAAAGGAAGTCTGCGATCCATGTTGGGAATCAGCCGATCTCCAACTGACGGAATTGTGGCATAAGGAACTTGCTCGGGAGATAAATGATAATATTTTGAAGGGAAGCCCTGCAGGTAAGCAGTTCCATCCTTCGTAGCAGCTATTGCTGCCAGAATTTCATTATCTACTTTAGTCATGGAACTTGTAACTGCTGCGACGGAACACGTGGCTACTGCAGATTTGGCCGCCTCGTCAGCCAAAGAATTACCAACAGCATGTGTCCCCACATGCTGATGGCCAAGAGTATGTATAACATGTGTGAGTGGTAGACGTTTCTTAAGCTCCGCCACTCGAACCCAAAGCGCTTTATGCTTTATTGTGCTGCCTTTAGTATCCCGATAATCATTCTGAGACCAAAAGAATACGTGGTTATTAAAAGACTGGGCACAGTAGTAAGAATCGCACACAATGAGAGTAGTCACAGTAGGGTCTGCAAACTCGAGAGCCAAAATAAGAGCACACAGCTCTGCCAATTGCGCAGTACAGTCCCCAAGTGCCTGTGTATGCACAATGGAAGACCTAAATTCACAATTTAAAATTGAACCAGCGACAATAGCGGAAGCTGCTGAATGAGCATGTTTGGACCCGATGGCCAGTTGAGCCGAGCCTTCGGTATAAATGATACATTTGTACTGATCCTAAGGAAGCGACGACAACGGAGGAGGATGAACATGTTCATACTGTAAAAACTTCTGTGTCTGAAGAGCAGGATCAAAGATAAACGTGACATAGTAGCCCATTGTATCCAACGGGGATGTAAAGCTTTAGAGTTTGGTACACTCGCCTTGGTCACCGCTTCTTAAGCAGGGATAGGCGAAACCATAAGAATGCGTTTCCCCCGCGCCAGTGAGCGTTCTTTCAGAATCGCCATTTGGACCGCAGTCAAAATCTTTTCAACTTTCGAAAATCGCATTTCAGCTGTGTACAATTGTGACTTGTATGCTATAGGTACTGTGTCACCTTCGTTGAACGCCAAGTAAGTGAAACCCACTGTTCCCAGTAAGATACGTATGACCAGGTTCGTTGAATTATCATGCGTCAACCAACCGGTAGTCGTCAGCAGATCTGACTGCAAAGACTCTAGAATAGAGGTATGTTCCGGAAGCCAGCAGGCAGAAGAAAATGCAGGTTGTATCAACGCATAGAGCGGTTTGATACGCTGGGCATAATCTGGGATGTATGTTCTCCCAAAATTCCCAGCAAAGATTGAAGCTTCTTTAGAGTTAACGGAGGTTGCAATTGTGCACATTTCTCCAGAAAGTAGGGGGCTAATCCCCTACCTTCATTATTGAGCTCATAGCACAAAAAGAGCATTGCAAAGCAAGCGATGTGTGATTTGGCAAAATTTAATTTGTATCCATAGTTGGTGAACGACAGAATAATTTGGTCGACTCGGACTAGATGCGGTATCAGTTCATCGTCCGTTAGATAAATATCATCTACGTACGAGAACCCATCTGGGTCCATGCTGTGTAACAGAGTCACAACACGTGCAGCAAAAGCCCCGGGGCTGTTCTTATACCCATAGGCAAACGCGTAACCTTTTTTTGATTTCCGACGGCGGTAAATGCTGTCCAGTCACGGCTCTCAGGAGCCAAGTTGTGACTATAGAAACCATTGGATATATCCAGTGTTGTTTTGTATTTTTTACGAACAATGCTGTTCACTAGCACAGAGCTGTGAATGTTCTGTACCACAAACGTACGACAATGACTATTCAAATTGCAATAATCTAATACAATGCGATACGAACCGTTCGGTTTCGATTCTGGGAAAAGAGGATTATTCATCGGCGATACACAGGGTTCAATTACACCTTGATATTCCAATTGAGTCAGAATGTCACAAACTGGAGCTTTAGCCTCACGTCTGATTGGATATTGCGGTTGTGGCTGCGGCATAGACTGTAATGGAATCTCATGTGCCGGGAACTCTTTATCCCAGCCCACTTGATTACGGTACACTGCCAGGGCCAATGCCCACTCCGATGCGTAATTCTGCTTAGCTTCTTAAGGGACATGACGCGAAAGACTTGGAAGTATCACGTCCTCCCCTCTAGAAGCGGCTAACACAAAAGGTGGAGGCCAATCTGCCTCCGCCTACAAGATGTCATACGAGGAAGTGAGATTTTCCCAGAAAACCGCTGTAATTGTACGCTGTATATCACCCTCAATTTGTAAGACTATTTCATAAAGTCTATCCGGGGGGGCAACTCGGGTATCTGCTGATTCTACTGTAATAAATGTATCAGTTGCTCTTGCCTCCAGACAGGGACGCAGTGCCTCCCGCACTATGGTAACCTCTGCCGTGCTGTCGAGCAGAGTCACTGCCCATGTCCAGTCTAGGAGTAGCGTTCTCACCGTCTGAGGCATACTTCGATGTTAATGCTGCAACTTTCTTCTTTTGATAGGGGGGGGTCGAAAACGAGGCAGTCCCTCTTGTTTGGCTTTTACGTCAAACTGTCGGGGTTGATCCCGTCCCTGTTGAGTGGTGGCACTCTTTCCGCGATTCTGGCGCTCCCCACCACCAACTTGAGAGTCCGATGTATCCTGTAAAGAACGAGGAAAGCGCTAATCAAGGACTTGGAATCTATCAGGAGTCTTAATTTTCGCGCGGTGGCGCAAATCATAAGTACGCTCAGAAGAATCAGGTGTCGGTGAACCAGCATGCGAACCTTGCTTCTGTTGTTGCTGCCCCTGTTTTTTATTTCTCCAGTTCTTTTTAGGAAAGAACGGGCGCCCATCTTTATCCGGCTGGGCTTTTTGGTGATTTTGTGTTTGAGTTTGTGTAAAAGGCTTAATTTCCAGACTATTGCGCCCTAATGTTTTATAAGCTTTAGCAATAATCTTGGGTAATTCGCGCTGTTTGTCTGCGTCAGCAACAGCCTCCATGCGTTGTGCCACTTGTAAGCTTACAGCTTCACCCTTCACATTAGCAAGGATCATATCGCAAACAATATCGAACACTCCCACCAGTCTCATTCCCAACTCCAGGGCCGCTTCGGCCCATGTTCATCTTGAACACGTTTAATCACGGAAGGGAGAACGGTCATTGAGGGGGTGCCGAAACACATCGAATATACAGCTGCAAACACTCTACCCAAAGTGTTACAATCGGCTAACTCGGGAACAAGGCCTTTAAGTAAGCTCATGGTCAGGATCCTATGTTTCTCCACTGGTGTGGTATTAGGAAAAACAGCTTTGAGTTGCCCAAAGTTCTCAGCAAGCCAATATTGAAGCTCGTCCTTATTCTGCGGACGTTTGCCCATCACTGAATTAATCATGACAGGACTGATAACACCACCGGGTCCCAGTGGCTGAGCAGCAACACCAGGTCGACCCACCTGTATGTTGCACGACATGAACTGTATAACAGCTCTATGTACACGTATTACTGAAGTATGCAATACGCGTAGCTCTGCGACTGGAAAATGAAGATAATTTGGATGCGGGGAGTACCCAGCCAAAATGGGCCACGTTGCCCCATCAATCGATAAGGGGCCTAAACGGACCGCAGTTACAGGGTGAGGAAGGGCGCCATTAAATCATATGGTGTGTTGCCAAGCTGTTAACTGAACTTCAAGAGAACGATAAGGCCGATAATCCCGCGGAAGTGCGGTGGCAGTATATTCATGAAAGAAATGATCATTCCCATCTACTGCCGGAAAAGTGACCCAAGAGTAAAATACTTCGAAGCGATAAGCAGCATCCGCTTCAACAACAAAGATTATATCAGCACTGGCATTAGGGACTCCATGTTGAGTCAAATGTGCGGTAACTGGAGCACGGTTAGGACCTACAATGGCAACCGCCATAATCAACAGAAGAAAACAACAACCTACGTGTGGCAGCACAATAACGGGCATAAGAAAGAAAAAGACCTTTTAAAATCCAAGCTTGAAAAACCTATAAAATTACAATAAAGGAGGCTACACCGTCACAACTGTATCCGGAAACAGAAGTGAGGGTATTGTGGACAAGCACAAGCACTACTCAGGAGTCTCGCTGATAAGTACCAGACCAAATGTTGGCGGTGCCATGTTGCCGGGATTCTGCACCTACACAGAACTATGCCAGGAAAACAGGACCTCGGTGTTTAGGGGCTAAGCCTTCCTACCGCCTCAGTACCCAAAATCCCAGGACCGACTAGCTATAGCGTCTCATTTGTTCTCCTACATAATTACAAAGCTACAAATGATTAGACAACCCAGAACACAACACTCCAGACTCTCTCAGGAATCGCGGTAGCAAGACATACCCTTTTACTCACTCAATCGTACCTGTCCACAATAAGAATTGACAGCCACTGTTATAGTTCAAAATGTTTATTTTAACTATAGTGCTCTATAATACAGTATACGAGCCACTACCAGCAGCAAAACGCATAAACATAAGAAAGTTAGCATTGTAACAAGTCCATAGATTGTAAAGGGGGATGTGATTGTATATAGACAGTGGATAAAGGGATATAAGGCCTAACTACCCTCCCCTTGGCAAGAAGAAGTTTTATTATATAAAGGAAGATCTCTGGGCTTTGTCAGCAGACCCCATACCTTAGTGCCTGATGGTATTTCTACATCATAAGAACAGCATAGCTCTTCTCCCTGGAAAGGTCCCTCTCCAAGTGTGTGTTAAACCAACATGCCATCCCGTAATATCAAAACATGAGTCTTCAGCAAATGCAGCTGTGTTAGCGTGTTTTGTCTAGGTGCTAGGGAGTGACCAGAACAGAATAACAAGGGGCATTGTTTATCGACCTTGCACAGCGGGTTCAGACTAAACTCCAGGAACAGGCAGAGAACGCAGAAAGCAGACGGTTCTCATGTGAAAGGCACAAACAGAGTCTTGCAAAATAAAGTAATGTAGAAACGTGCGACAATGACCCTAACGGCCATACTACAGGATGACCTTAGAACATGTTTGGTTTGGATAGGAGGGATTTCTTATCTAAAAAAGGAGGTGGATCAATTGGATTTTCTAAGAATGCTGTAGTTGACAATCTGATAGATAACAGGGATATGTCAATACGGGTAATCTATAATCTCCTTAACTCAACAATAAAAGATGATCTGGAGAAATGGTCACAGAAGTGGCAAGAAAGAGTCTGTATCTCAGATATGTTGTTCCACCAGTCTTATAAATTGGCACAGAATGTTTTACTACCCGCTAGACTGCAAGCACAGTATTATAAGACCTGCTTTTCCCTTTATTATACCCCATATAAGATCGCTAAATGGGGGAAGGGCAAGGGGACATATTATCCTCGCTGTGCATTGTCTCTGGCAGACATTGTTCATATTTTTGCTTCATGTAGTAAGCTTACAAATTTGAAACAAGATATCGCTAAATATTTCAGAGAAGCGTTAGGATTCGAATGCACCCTATCACCAGGCCTGATCTTGTTAGGAGTGGCAGAGGAGGAGGTGGATACTGTAGGGCAAGGTTTAATTTTTATAGCTATGGCTGTTCTGCGGCTGTGCATTGCTTCAGCATGGTTGGATTCCAATCCTCCGGGATTTCAGCATTGGCTAGCCCAGTTCTTAGTGGTCTATAATTTGGAGAAAGCGGTCTATGCGAGAAAGGGGGCTTGTGCTCGACAGAAAGGCTCGAGAATCTGGGCGCCAGTTACATAATGGGTTGAGAGGACTCGTCAACCTGGCATAGCCGGATAGTATTATCAACAGATTGCTGCTATGGCACACAGCACTTTAGACCCATTAGGAGATTTTATGGGGGAATATATATATATATATATATATATATATATGTTTGCTGGATATTTAAGGACTATATTTATATATGAAAAAGTTTTTTTATTTTTATGGAAATTCTTATATGTGCCTTAAGATGGAATTACATATTTGTTATCTGGATCTCTCATCAGCTGCTGGGGGAGGGGGGGATCACTAGGGTATTTAAAAACGATAAAATGCACAATGCTATATGGATGATACTGTTTTTTCTTTGCTTCTCTCACTATAATTTTGTCTCTAACTGATGAATCTCCTTGTGTATCTATGTATTTATTATTGATCTAATGTGCAATAAAAAGAAGTCATGTCCTTGATATGTAATAAGAATGAGGATGGCCACCAGAGATGAGAAAACTGAACAAACTTGCCTGGTCTAAGTGCAATCTGTTATTGTTATGTGATAATGTTTCTTAAATAACAAACAATAAAAATATATTTAAAAAAACAATGAAAAACACTAAACCAACACTTACTGGACTAGACAATTTCATTTAACTGCTACAGCATGAAAAATGATTTCCTCATGGTATAAACCTTCAATTGAATTATATAATAATATAAAGCTCTGGAGACCCTGGATTCATGCTGGGATATTCTATCTATATCACTTTGTCAATCTGATGTATTTTTATCTTTTTCAGAATTGCAACATAAATTTCCTTTACCTCATCATAAGTATAAACTGCTACGTAAATTAATTTTAAATATTTTCTAAATGCTTTACAGGTTTCACAAATTTCTGAATTAGAACTACGTTTAAACATGCTTAATTTATCTGGACACATTGACTTTAAAGTATATAAAGAGCATTATAACAAAGAAAATACAAACTTACCATTTATTAGTAATTTTTAGAATACTACACTCTCCTGGTCATTTCCTCCTGAGGAATGGCGAAAGATTTGGGGCTAGATGTACGACCGTTTTTTGCGATCGCAAACGGGAAATCGGCCCGTTTGCAACCGCAAAATAGGTCTGCCCTATTTACAAACCCTATTTTGCGAGTTGGTAACCTATTACCGGCTCGCAAAATTTGGTTTGCGACTCGCTCTTCGGAAGGGGCGTGGCAAGGGCATCCCTTCCTAATAGCGACTCGCACTTCAATGTAAGATTATTTTGCGGCCGCAATTGTGGCCTTAAAACACTCACAGTTTACCACCCATTTAAAATGGGTGGTAAGCCACTCTCAAATGGGAAGGGGTCCCCAGGGGACCCCTTCTCTTTTGTGACTGGCATTGAAAATATTTTTTAAGAGCAGGCAGTGGTCCCATGGACCACTGCCAACTCTTAAAAAATGAAACCTTAACGTTTCTTTTTTACATGCATCCTGTTTTCCTTTAAGGAAAACGGGCTGCATTTTTTACAAAAACTGCTTTATTTAAAAAGCAGTCACAGACATGGTGGTCTGCTGACCCCAGTAAGCCACCATCCCTGGGAGTGCTAGCCATTCCCAATGGGGTCGTAAATTGCACCTGCCTCATGTCATATTAATGAGGCAGGCAATTTGCGACCCCATTAGGAATCGCAAACAGTGTCTGGGACACTGTTGTAAATTCCAATTTGCGAGTCGCAAATTGCGAGTTGCAAAACAACGCAATTTGCAACTCGCAAATTGGAAGGGTCGTACATCTGACCCTTGGCCCTCTAATACCTCTTGCTGGTCACCTGTTTCTTTATATCAAACAAACAGGTTTCTTTTGTTTAATCGTTTTTGGACCCCTTTTTAAGCTATTTAATGCCAAACCTATTGATAACCCAAAACATTGGTGTTGTAATCGTAATGATGGCTCTCTGACACATATATTATTTGATTGTACGATTATTTCTATCTTTTGGTCTGGTGCACGGGGCATTATAACAAATAATTTGTATATCCTAGATAGTTTAACTTTCACTATGTTTACATGCAAGTCATTTATATTAACATAAACCTTATTTCTTCTGCAGAATACATTTGATTTTGTAATATAGTCTGCTATTAAATCCATTACTTCCAAATGGAAAGATGCTTCCTTACTCTTGGCTCTTCCATTGTGGTCTTGGATAACATTTACTAGACAAGGTGCAAATATTTCTATTACTGGAACTGGCAATAACTGATGATTTTTTCAACTATTTTGGAAAGCAATTGATGAATATATTGCTAATTATCCATAATTGAATTCCATATTTTAATGTCTTACATGACTGGCTATTTCTATTTATTATGCATATATAAGAAAAAAGCAACTTCGTTGGCCTAACGCTCGAGAAAAGTACTTGAATAATTAACAAGTGCCCATTCAAAGTCTATGGCTTTTAAGCAAATTTGTATGAAAATTGTTTTAATATGCACTATTTCTTTTTTTTTACATTTTCTCAGGCAAGAACCCACTTTGACCACCACCCCCCACAGAAGTCAGGCTTCCTCACTTAAATTGCTCATTGGAATTTAGTGCAATAATTAGGTCCAGCTAGTTTCAATGATAGCCAGCTATCATGGTCTTAACCAAGAATAAACAGTTATTCAACAATTTTTGAAGAGTCACACTGTATGGTCCTTCATTAGTGACAAGTATTTTTCCAGCTCCTTTGACACTCCCTCAGGGGAGAAATTGGGTATGGTGTAGTGCTAACAGCATCTAAGAGGATCTTGTCCTTCAGAGACATTTTTCGCTTCACTCAGGACAGAAAGCCTGGCGCTTTAACAAAGCAATGGTGGCCAGCTCGTATGCTTGATGTGCATGTGCTTTATTAATTAGCTTTGCCTTATGACCATTGTGGAGGAGGCACGCCTTGCGACTGCTTGAGTTCATGTTCTCCACGTGTGCGTAAGACTGAGGCTCCACACAAAGGAATAAATGAATATTAGGCACAGGAATTCATGCGTGCATTCCAGGAATAGGCGTGCACCAGAGAAACAAATTAACATTCTCCTAGGAATATGAGGATTCCAACTATGAAAATGTCAGGCCACTTAATACTTGCGTGGAAGCAGATCGGAACTCCTCACCGCCGTTGTCCAAGAGCAGCAGCCTCAAGACAAAGCTTCAAGGTAAACTGTGATAGTATGAAGGGGGAGGGTGTTAAGATAGGGACTGGGGGGAATAGATTCGCTTGAGAGAGGGTTGATCCAATTACTCCACTGATCCAAGGTTTTTGGCAATCACCTCTCTAAATTCATTATAGACTATAAATTCTATCTGAAAGAAGAACTTCCCTTGGTCTGCGAATGAGAAGGAGTTCTTGGGAGCGATCTGCCGCCTTGAGGTAATTTGAGAAGTGGGAAGGTATTCAAAGTACACTGGCTAGCCAGATCCTGGAATTAAAACCATTAATAAAAATCTTCTTAAAATGTTGTAAGGGTTTAACCAATTTTTCTTACCACCTACTGTCCAGACAATGAGACTCACTCAAAATACACTGTATGAACATGTATCTTTTCATCATTGCACATCATGCAGTGCTCAAATATCCGGATAAATTAGACACAGTTATTAGCAAGTAGACTTAATTTCCAGCATTGAAGAAAAAATAGTTTGCGCTATTTTTTGCATGCCAAGACTCCATGTTCAGGCACAACAAAGAGAGTGGACTTACTCCAACCAAGATAATTTGGTTTATCAAATTGATCTCTCTGTACCACTTTTTCCTCTCAGTGGCTACCTTCAACTGGTTTTCAATGATGTGGGCCCATGTAAAGATTCTCTAAAGAAAACGGTACCTCCAATGAACCCCTCAGTTTTTTGATGCTGGCAGTTACTGCCCCTTTCTTGCTTTTCTGGAATTTAGCAGAGGTTTTCTCCAGCACAGGAGGTTAGCACCACCTCATAAAGTCCAAAACACAAGACTCTCACAAGTCACAATATCTCCATTTCAAGTAATTAAACAAGGCCCCTACCGATGAGCCCAAAAGAATACCACTTTTTCTGAAGAGCTGGCACTTGCTGCTGCTTCACAGAAACAACTGCATTGGCTAGCGATGAGTCATTATGTGTGGACTATTTACAGGACCCCGCCCAATTCCCTTTTGATCTCACAAGATTTTAGGAAGTCTCATAGGATCCAAGATAGCCACCAATGTAGATGGTATAGTTTAACCTAACCATATCTGCCTGCACACTAGTGTTTCAAACCATACAGCCTCCACAAACACACCATCTGTGAACCAGCAAGCTGCAGTGCACTGCCCAGGAAAGGGGAGATCACAAGTCTTTTTGGAATTACTCTTGCCACATGATGGGCTAGTGGGCAAACATGAGGGAGTGGGGATTGATTCTTGGAAGTCCTAACAGAAAAAGATAGTGAAGCTTTGAGCTGTAAGAGAATCTTCAGCAGGTGATTGCTCCTGTGCCTTGTGCAAGAGCTGTCTTAGGTACCTCTTTGGGCAATGTAGTGAACACACTTCTTGACATGCACTTGCAGGAGTGGCTCTTTCATGGCCACTTAATGGATGGAAAGGTTAATGCAAGAAGCAGTTCTGAAGCACAGAGGATTTTTTCTAAAAAAAAAAAAAACGGAGTCCTTCTGACTACAGACGGCGGCTGGGGAGGAGAGTTTGAGGAAAACAAAAAGTGATGGCCGAACTGTATGAAGCAAAACAAAAGGTGATGGGCGGATTTCTTGATTTCATCTCAACCACTTGTAATTACTCTGGGACATAGTCTAAACCCTTGTTTTTTTAACCATGCCACCACAGATAGGAACCAGCCATATGTAAATCAGCCCTGGTCCTGCACCAAAAGGAACAACCCACCCTGAACTACCAGACTAGGTCCCCTTTAAACAAAACCATTAGTTACTCCAGATCAGTTTCAACCTCTATTTGGTGCGAGTGTCAGCCACCACAGAACTAAGATATCTTGGATTTTATTATCGGGTCAGGTGATGGTGTATAAAGGAAAGGAGCTTAGTATGCAGGCAGATACTGGCAAGAGTTTAGCTAGATTAGTATTATCTTGTGAACAGGTGTTCTGGCCTTCTGTTGTGCGAGTTGTTGCGACTCTTGTGGGTATTGTTTGTGTGTATGTTCTTGTTTTTCTCAAAAATATGTGACAGTTGCCCTCGCCAGCCCAGGCAACTCTTCCCTTAGACAGGGCAGTGAAAGAAATGTGGTTAAGCAGAGAACAGTCATACATGTTGCTATATCTTCAGGGAGGGTCTCTGCCTTATGTGGCAGAGCCAGCTACAGCCCATCCTCTTTTGCTCGAGTTGTCTCGGTTTATCCTTGAGGGGTGCGTGAAGGTGGGGCTGACAGCATCCTGCCACTTAAGCAAGAGACTAGAGTACACCTCCAGCTACTGAACCTGATGGGGTGTTGCGGCTGTGCTGCTTACGGATGGAGAAGCACATGGCCTGTGAGTATATAGCTCTAGAAGAGTGGGGGCTTTCAAATCCATTTTGCGTATGAAATTAAGCTGCTGGTAATTAAGGACGGCTGCTTTACAAGTTTTTACAAAGGCAGGTCTTACAGAAGTAGGTGCCAGAATCAGTCACAGTTAGTTATTTCCTCTTTCTCACTCTCAAGTGTCAAGCAGCTTCTTCCTCAGCCTATGTTTTCTAGCCTTGGACTCTTTTCAATATGTCATTCTAGAGTCTGTGACCCACTTCATTTTTAGGAGGAAGGCTGAGCAGGTCTAGTGTCAACTGGCAAACGCTTGAAAAAACCCATAAAGCTCAGCCCACACCTCTTTCCATGCAATCTGGTTTACCGGGTCCAGTGATATGGGGTCACAGCTACCATTCATGGAGGAGAAAGTCGCAAGTGAGGAGGAAGAAGCTTGCTGGAGCATATGTGCAATAGTAGAAGTGGGCGTTTCTCCCTTATCCCTGAATCCTAGATGTGGTACAGGAGAAGAGTATCTCCTTTCTGCATTCCTGTGTCTCAGGCAATGAGCAGCCTCTATACCTGTTGTTATGAGTGTTCTTTGTGATGTTGAACATATTTGTTGCTAGAAGATGATCCTTTACTTATATGAGTTTCGAGATCCTGATGTATGTATAAACCCTCTGGGATATCTGGTGCCAAAGTTCATGAATAAAGTTCTCCTAACTGACATGGCAGGTGTTTGTAGGTCCAGTTGTGGTACAAAAAGGAACTGGGATTTGTTTTTGCAGCACTATAGACCAGAAAGGATGGTTTTATTTGCACATCTTCCTTAATTGGTTGAGGATGATTTACAAGAAAATGATCAGGGACTTTTAAGTGTCCTTCAGAAAACAAACTCTATGGTTAGAGACGAATAGGGATGAAAAGTGATGTCCAGATAACCAGAAAGTTATTGCTCTAGAAATGCCCAGCACCTGACATGCCTAAGATCACCCTCCAGAAATCCAGGTAGTGAAGCTTGAGCGAACACCCTGTGAAAAAATGTGTTTTTTCAGGAAGTTGCAGACTTAATGGCAGGTGAGTGCTATGGAGGGTACAGATTTGACCGAGAGAGAGAGTTAAAAGACATGTAGGTAAAATGGTACTGGTTGTAGGAGAAAAAGGAGTCCGCAATGGAAAATTGTTATGACTGTGGTCCATCGTATTACTGCTCAAATTTTATTCATGCTGGTGATGGAAAAGTTGGTCTCCAAGGTGTAGCCTTCCAAAATAATGCTCGGAGATTAAGAGTTGTCCCTATCCAGACATTTGTTTATTTTGATATTCAGGTAATATTTAAGACATAAGTGGCATATAATAGGTAGTATGTAACTGGAAAGGGTGAATACTTTCTTGGGTAGTTATAGCAGATATGTCCAAGCATTCTATTGGACACGTATAGTGAGAAGTACCTGCTACAGTTGAGTAGTGAGAGTCTAGCACAAATGGCAAGATTTCCCTATGCATTTAGTGAGGAGATGCGGTGCCTAAGAGGTTTGAGACAAACTCAAGAGTGGGGGGAAATCAGTGGTGAGTAAAGTGAGAACTGTGTCTGAGTTTAAAAGAGGTGCTTTCTTGTGAGCTCACAGTGTTGTGTTGTAAAAGAAAACAGAAAGTGAGGTTAGCGCATAGTAGTCTAATGCGTTTATTATAAAACTAGCCAGCAAGCATTCAAAATAAGCAAAGGCAAAATGCCAAATCAATGGACCAGAGCTTCAGTCCCTACTCAGGTAGAATATGTAATGCTATAAATCTATACGTTTGGTGCTACATTTATAAATGTTTTCTCAGTGCAAGTGAAATAGAAGCAGGAACTCGTCACAGCCTGAACCCTACAGATAGGCACTATTGAGCAGGTGCCAGGCTCTTGCCTTGGGAAGAATGCGACAAGATCTTAGAAGACTGGTACAAATTTCTCTAGTGTAGGGCTGACTGTACTACTTTGTTTTGTTGTACCAACCTATGAGTGAGGCTACACCTACTAAGACAGTTGAGCTTAAAAGTGCTATGTACAACAAAAGATAGCAAAATGTCAGTTTGTTTAAAATACTTCTAAATGTGCACTACTGCTAAGGCTTTAGTGAGCTTCAAGCAGGTGTAGAAACTAAACAATATAATTCATAAACTATATATTAGCACTTGTTAAGGTACATATGTAAATGTACATTATCACAGCGTATTGGCAATTTTTTAGGCAGTTGAAGCGACTGAATGGCCAAGCCTGGAATGACTCAACTGAACCACAGGGACTGATCAGTTTCTACTTTCATACATTGCTCAGATAAGCACTTCACATTGCTATTCACAATGCTGAATTTGCCATTGGGTTGTCACTGGGTTTGAGCTGCTTCCTTCTTCATTTAGTCTGCCAATTTAATGACACCGGATCGGATTTCCCACATTAAAGAATGGTGTTTGTTCTGATGTTGGCTATATTGCGATATAAGTGAAACTTTCTCAGTTGAAACTATTCTGCTTTCGCATCCTAGTCTATAGAAGTTCCATAGTCAAGCTTAAAAAAAGGATGAAGGACAACATGCATTTCTTGTGACGGAAAGGGCAGACCAACTGAAGTGAGAATTCTGATTTTCGAGGAAAGAGTCTATAGTATCTTGGAGAGAAAACCTTGCGAGGGCCAAATGTGATGCTCTTGTTAGTTGAACCGGCGAAATTCATCATTTGCTCTACGTTTTGAAGACAAATAAGGAAACATAAGAACATTACATTATACAGAGAGACTCTTTTGCATGATCCGGTGAATGTTTGAAGAAATTTGACTGTGTTAAATAACCATTTCTTAAGACCCGGATCCACAGTGACGGGGGACAATAGTGATGAAGGACCTGGTGTAGTCCAATCTCCAGAGTGCAGAGGGAAGCAAGTCATTACTGGTTTTAATTAACGGTGTTAAGAGGTGCTGAGATAGTTCGCTAATGGAACGGAGGGGCTTGTTTATATGTGATCAATGACGATATTCTGGTCTTCCTTAAGTGGCAGGCAGTTAATTAGACCATAACATCGCAAGCCCATCTTTATTAATAAGGGGTGTATGCTCCGTGAGAGAATATGTAACTGTGTAACATGATGTTGGATGGAGAAGGTTTTTATGGAAAAGCAATTTGAAGTCAGCAGAAAGGAGTGGAGGAAGGAAAGTGAATTGGATCTGGATTATCTGTAGTTTTAAGCTGTGTAACCGAGGGTTGGCAATTCCGGCTTGGCCTTAAGGAGGGACTCTCTTCAGTGGGTGAGAATGGAACCAAGAGTTGATGATGTGCTTTTGCCTTCCAGAAAGTATAGATTGGGGCCTCCTGCTGGGGGTGGGTACAAGGTTAGTCCAGCTATCTCTTGAGGGACGCGTGGGTCACTTGTTCATGGTTGTAAATATGCACAGCAGAAGATGGAATAGTTAGGGGATATGCCTGGCGCTCGAGGAGTGTCTGAATTCTTAAAACAATTGCGACTATTTTGATTTCTTTAAACTTGCTAGAACTGTCTGGGGAGGGGATTTTAGGCCATGTGTCCTAAAGAACATGTTTCCAAACAGGTAATTTTTTTGATGGATCATCATCCACATTTACCAGAGCTTTCTTTGCACAGAAGTTTCCTCTGTGGAATTACAGACTGTTATGCACAGCTATTTTCCAAAGAGATGTTTGCCTACTTAGAATGTAATGCCATTATCTTTAGAAATCTGAAATAAAAAGGTGAAAAGACAAAAACAATAAAGGAGAGTATATGAGATTGGCAGTGGGAGCTGGGCTGTACATTTTGGTAACTACACACCTGTGCCTCATGCCACTACTGATAAGATGCAAGTCACGGTTCTGAGTGGTTGCATCCTGGTAGGCTGACACATACCAAAGGGTGATACCTGATTCATGAGAAAAGAATGAAGTTCAGTCATAAGAAATTAAATACATTTATGCTATGTACACATCTGTCAGTATTATGTTCGTGAAGGAAGGAGAATGGGTGTGAGTACTACTTTTTTAGTGGCTCAACACCTAAAAATGCTGAGAGATTATCAAACGGGACAGTGTGGCATCAGAGCTATATTGCGATATGTTCGTAGGAGATATGGTCTAATGTGTTTGTAGGGTGGAGCAAGAGGGTTTATTTGAGGGGAATGTGGATGCCTAAGTATCTTCATGACTATGGTCATGTTCTTCCTTATGCTTTTTTTCATTTAACATGTTATGCAGTTTTAGAGGTACAGAGAGTGGTGCCAATAGTGATTGTGTGGGTGTGTCAATGTGCCTGGATCAAGAGTGGCATTGGCTAATATGTTAGGTGTTTGAGATCAGTCCTACTCTTCTTGGGGTATGGGATGCTTAAGTGCAATTATGTACCATTCCTAACCCCCCTGTGTAGTCCGTGTAGAGGTTATTGTGCTGAGATGAACAATGATGCTAAAGTGTTGTTTTCTCTGTGAATGCTTACAATTTTATGCCCCAGACTTTGCTAATCACATTGTAATTAAAGACTCTTCTCTCTTGCTTATTATTCAGCCATTGCACATGGCTAGTTAATAGTAAAGAGATAAGAAAGTCTAAAATTATGACTGGATCAGTAAGACCAGGCCCACAAAATGGTCAACAGATTAGAGGTATTTTACATAGTTCAAAATGAAGTGAAACTTGAAAAAGAGGTAGTCCATAAGTACTGTACAACATTGTCATGTGCAGTCTCACTCACCTGTTGCTAACTCTGCTTCCATAAGATGTGGTTGCAGACTTATAATTGACAAAAGCACCTGGAACCAGCTTGATAACATTCTGCTCAATACTAGCAACAAATCCAAATGCCTACAGATGAGTAAACCTGAAACTTGATACGCATATTCTATCAATTGTCAAACGTATTTCCTAAATGTAATTTTATGGGATAAAAATGCTCTATATAAAAAACGAAACTTAAACAATGCAGAGTTTCCAAGGAGGTTGCAAGGATGGGTAAATAGGGCCCGGTTTATAGCAAGACACAAACAAACAAGTCTGTACCATACAAAATATTTTATTTTTACAGTTTTGCTGTCACTCACCAAACACCACCACTACCATAATCAATCCTTAAATACAAAATGGCAAACAGGAATAAAAGAAAATCAGGTTATGACTAAAAAGTAATCCTTCTATGGCAATTGAAGTCGATTTATGATGGATTAGTGTTGGACGACGCACATAAATGTCCAAGAATACAGAACAATTCGTTTCGATTCCCAAGCAAGGAATTCCTCAATCCATTTTGTGCAAATTTACAACAGATTTCATATTTTTAAATTTAGCAAAGTAGCAATTGTTGGTTAAAAAGAGTACATCTAAGTACTGCAAGAACATATTGGCTCATGCATCAGACCGTGAAAATGCCCGACAAGAGGTGTTTTCAAATTCCTAATGTTTATTATGTGAAAGGATCACGGTTTGCCACTTTGTTCTGTATAATGTCACTGAAGAGTTCGAATTGTAATCCTTTCTTGATGTGTTTTTTAAATAGCATTTATCACATTCGATCCTCTCCGATTAATGGTTTAATTAAGTAACTGTTGGATATGGGCCAGTAAAAATATAATTAACTGGGAAGACTTATATTGATGCATATGACTACAACGGTTTCAAAGCATGCAGTTTTACTAAAAATGCCAGTTGTCCAAGCTCTTATATAGTGCCTATAGCAAAAGCTCGTACTGAATCAAAAACAATAAATGTTATTTACTGCCGCCTTTGTGAATGTGCATTTCTTTACCCATTGTGATAAATAGAAATAGGCTCAACATACTCTTATAATGAGCGCCTGAGTGACAGTATATAAACAGTTTATCTACATAACTGTAAATGAGTCAATGCCCAAATACTAGCCACAATTGTACTGAAAATTCAAGGAAGTTAGCTGAGGTTATGACACGTGTCAACTAGACATTAAAGATAATGAGATGGCAACGCTTTCTGGTTTCTACTTCCATGCTAGTCTTTAGTTCGTACCTTTGGTATAATATGCTAACAGGCTTATTCATTCAGTTGCAAACTCCCATCATGCGCGTTTCATTAGCATTTTCATTGAACGACAAATGTTGATGAACTCAGTACTATTAAATCATTTCTTTATAACACCTATATGTACTGTACTAGGCCCTTCCTTGGGTTCTAAAGTAGATACAAGTGAGTTAATCTGGCTACCTCTTCCCCTTATAGTGGGCCCCGCAAACATAACATGCACCAAGCCACTCGTAATCAATGAAAAAGATGCACTGGTGCTGATGTTAAAGATTCTGGAGTCCCACAGAAATATCAGCTTTGTTGTTTTCGAGAAATGATTCACAGTTTTGGAAAGTAGTGTAGAGCTCGGAGGATAGTCCAGCAATATTTGCAGTGATGTACGAGACAAATCCAGGGGTAAATTGGTTGTAATATGAAATCTAAAAAAAGAAAGAAGAAGTAATTTACAATTAAATGCCACCTTTCCACCAGATTAATGATAGCCCGGTTGATTTTTCAGTGACTGGGTAGAACTTGTTAGGCGGTATAAGAAGCCTGCACACATGTACACACATTGCTCTGTTACTAATGCATAGCTGCCAAGGTTTCAGATAGCTATGTGGACATTTTCAGAATTTCAGTGCAATTATGAGTGACATTTCATCGACTAGGAGTGACATCTTCTCGCAAGCAAAATCCAGCAATGAAGACGAGGGAAACATAATAAATTAAATTAGAGCAACAAGAAAATCGTAAAACTGCTGCAAAACACCAGAAATGCATTAAGCCTCAGCTGAGGGACAGAGAAGTCTCAGGCATAGCCATCAGCTAGGGCACTGTAGTGGTTATAATTTTATAAACGAGTCTCTCTCAACACTTCCACAGTTGTTTTGAAGTTCTTCAAGGAATGGCCGGTTCAACTTGAGGCCTCCCAGCATGAATTAGTTAATATACAGAATAAACGTTCTGCTCCACGTTCCATCCACATGCTCCAATAACTAATGTATTTTTGATGCGCTTCAACTTCAGTGTTTTATAATAACAGCGCTTGATAGGCACAGGCCCTTATATGTGTGACTTCGCATTTCAGTGCGGTGATGCGGACCACCTCACAAATGCGTTAGCGTCACGCCTGATGCGTGATACTTGGCAGGGCTGCTAATGGGTGTTCTAACTCCGATGTCAAAGGGGCATGTATCACAGTATTTCTTAACTGGATAGAATGAATATAAAATAGAATATACTTTAACAGAAAATATTTTACAAAAACATCAATAACCATCAAATGTGATTTAACAAAAGCGCTAAAGTGCTTCTAAGATCGCTACATATTGTTTTTTCACTTGCAGTAACTTACCATTGAAATAATTCTCAAATGTGGGAATTAATTGCCTCTGGTATTAATATATATATTATACTGATATGAGTACTGACGTATCCCTGGTGAGAAGCTCTTAAAGAATTTAACTGTTGGAAGATAAATAAGTAAATGAATTTTGCTTACACATGTATAATCAACTTTGCACAACAAATAAAGACCAACAGTGGCGATGCAAATAGGTTTGGCCTTGACTGTGTTTAATGTGTTTTTATGTAAAGAAGTGTATTTTTTTTTCTTCTGAGTTTTATATAGCGCAAAATTGACCCGAAGGTATCGGAGCGCCTTACATGACCACAAGTTGCGTTACATAAGGACACATTCATTTTTGTTAGGCACGGGGAGATTAAGTGATTTGCCCAGAATCACAGAATGTTGAGCGTCTTGGCCGAGACACGAACCCGGTTCCCCAGAATTAAGGTCAATAGCAATTTTTGAAGTATGTAATAAGAATGTTGCAGACATTTTATAGAAGTGGAAACTCCCAGGGAAAATATTAAATTAGAAAGTAACGGTAGGACTGCTGTCCAGGCTGCTGAGATGACGTTGGGGAGCGGGCGACCTTCCGAGGTTGGGGGGTCATGGCGGTGCAATGTTGGAACAAATGTTGGCATAGAACGAAAGCGGTGCTACTTTATGCTCCAACCATGCCGCTCAGACAGGCTGCTGACCAGGTCGGGGCACCAGAGACTCTCCCGAGGGGGTGGGCAGAACTGAATGACCATACTATTGGTGACTGCTATAGAGAAGGGACACTCCTGGTGGGGCAGGAGATGCAGAAAGATCTGGACCTCCCAGCCACGTATTTCCTATTATAAGGGAAAATATTGGGTATGGTGCAAGAGCTGTGGGGACATGGGCACTCTGAACTGGCCACGCATGAAGCCCTGGAGTTATTATTCACTAGGAAGATCGCAGTCGCGGCCCGCTTGACTCGGGGGGGGGGGAGGGACATGGTTTAATTTTAATCCAAAAAATATATATAACATCTTAGCCGGCCCGATCTGGTCCCGCCTTCTCTCTCCTTCTCTGCTCCTCACAGGAAGCAGGCAGCCTTCCTCCCCTCCCTTCCCCTAAGCCAATCACAACGCTGTAATCGCAGCGTTGTGATTGGTGGGGATGGCGCCCAGCCAGGCGCCTATGGGGAGGGCATTTTCTCCATGTAGGCTGAGAAAATGGCAGAGTGCGCATGACTGGTTTGGTCGACCCCAGAGGGCCAACCAAACAGTCGGGGCCCGCAACATTGGGCTAGCCACTCCTCCCCTGCCCTGTTGCAGGACCGCCCGCCCCCAACCAAACCCTTCTGCTTTCCTGCAGTGCGATAAGCAGTAACATAAAATTGTATTTATACCATTTTATGTTACAGCTTCTCGCACTGCGAGAAAGCAGTGGGGCGAAGCTCCTCCGCCCACATGGAGGAGCCGCCCCTGGAAGATTGACTTCCTGGTTTTACAAGACACTCCTAAACATGCTCACGCCCCCTCACTACTTGAGGGCCCGATGAGAGACCCTCCTCCAAACACATCTCATAGATAAGCAATGGTTGATGGTGTTGGGGAATAGACAGAAAGCCTTTAGCAATGCAAAGCTTAAAAATCTGAAGT
This sequence comes from Calotriton arnoldi, assembly GCA_963921515.1. NCBI lineage: Eukaryota > Metazoa > Chordata > Amphibia > Caudata > Salamandridae > Calotriton > Calotriton arnoldi. The sequence continues at coordinate 60,405 of CAWUFW010000662.1, forward strand.
TTATTTATCGCCACACGATCTACCCAACCCCTAAGCAGTTAGCGAAAATGTTCTCCACACTGTCCAAACTTGTACCAGATGTGCTCTAGCCAATGCCAATTGGGGGTAGGGAGAAGCACATGAGCGAGAAAGCAACACGTATAGCTGGGGAGAGGTAGTTTGGTAGGGGGAGAAGCACGAGAGAGTGAGAGCAATATGGAGTCAAGGGGCGGGTATTTGGCGGGTGGGGAGAAGCACAAGGGGAGCGCGCTGGATAACATGTACTCGCATGGAGTGCTTAAGCAAAAAGAAAAAATGTATTTCCTAAAAGTGAGCAATGGAACAATAATAGACAGCCAGTCGGAGGTGTGGTAAAGAGACTGTGCTCCAGAGGAGGGAGAAACACATGGTGGACAGCGTGGGACAAGGAAAGACAATGAGTAATAAACAAGTCAATGAGAGTGACAAAGCCAATCAGTAAGTAAACAATGTGTGGGCTGTAAGTCTATGCAAGTTCTTGGCAAGTCCACAATAGGTCTTTTGCAACCAGATATCTTTGCTCTCTGGTGGGCTCATCCATGACAGTTTATGGTTCTTACTGCTGCGGGCTCTCGTGTGTTGGACATGTCTACAGTGTGAGGAGGCTACAATTTGATGTGATGTCCTTTTATGTACAGTGCTTAGAAACCAAAGAAGTGTGGTTGAAGTGCAATATAAAAACAGGTATCGTTCTTGTGGTTCTCGTGTATCAATGTGTGGACGGTTAGAGGAGGCAGCTCTGTGATGTCCTGCATTTACAGGGCATAGAAACCCCAGAAGTGTGGTTGAAGTGCTATTTGAAAACAGGTTATTGTTATTATTGAGGAGGTTTCTTGTGTGTCAATGTGTGGACAGTAAGAGGAGGCTGCATTGTGATGTCCTGTATTCACAAGGATTAGAAAACACAGAAGTCCGGTTGAACTGCTATACAAAACAGGAGAAACCTACTGGGGTTATTAGTCCGAGCTGCTGTGCAACATGACTCAAAGTAAATAAAAACAAAGTGCTATGGCGCAGCCCACCCTGGTGTTCAACATCTTTAAAAAACATTAACAAAGCCAAATAGCTCTACATGAGCCATATGGCTTTGTTCATGTTTTTAGGTTCGAGTCTCTGCATCGGCACAACATCCTGAGATTCTGGGGAAATCACTTAAACTCCCCGTGCCTAAAAAATAAAAATGAATGTGGCCTTGTGTAAGGTAAATGATGCTCATGTGAAGCGCTCTAATACCTTCAGGTCGAGTTTGCGCTATATGAACCTTTCAAAAATTAAATAAAGGCAACAAGAGGAAGGAGGGTGTGAAACAACGGTGAGTGGGTGAAAAAGAATGACAGGGTGACGAAAAGGAAATATATATTATTTTTAAAACAGTACCTTAAGGGGTCTGTGGCCAGTGGAAGGACACTGGCCACAGGAAGCTGTACTTGGTCCATGCTCCAAGAAGGGACAAAGAATGAAGCTGGTGGTGAGGAGGAGACGCCCAACAATAGGAAGCAAGAAAACAAAAGCAACGTGGGACCCAACCAATGGTAAGTAAAGGGAAGTAATGGGCAGATTCTAAGCCCCTTTTAAGCTTTTTTTTTTTTTTTTAAAGAACATTAGCTTTCGCTGACAGCGCATGCGCACTATAGGCAAAACCTAGACAGGTTATTGTTATTATTGCTGAGGGCTCTTGTGTGTCAACGTCTGGGTAGTGAGTGGAGGCTATGCTGTGAGCTGATGGTTTCCAAGTGTGCTGTTCCGAGGTGCAGTCTCACTGCCTTGTTCTGCCTTTTCTACTGAGCTCTACCACAATGTTGCTTCTGCAGCTCTTAGTGCAGTGGGGGGACATCTACCATGGACACTTGCAAGGGAGAGAAAGCAAAATGAACTTCTCCCTGAAACCAGGAGGAATTCTGAAAGCGCATCTGGGGAATGTGAGGTGGGGGTTGTGTAAATCAAGCAGAGGAAGTGAATGCCTACGTATGTCACACTTCACCGGAAGGGTGAATGCAGCCGGCAGCAGAGGTTCTGAAGGGGCAGTCAGGGTCGGAATGGCCTATAGGGCAATCAGACAGTGTCCAACGGGCTGGTCTCACAGGTCAGGTGAGGGCCGTTATTCTTGGCAATTTGTGGGCCTGATTTATGGTCTGCTGGGCTGTTTTTTTTTTACTGTTCATCTCCCCGATATTAAAACAAACATTGTCTACAGCAATTTCAAATCCATGCAGTGTTCCATACCTTGCAAATCACTTATTCAGCATATCTTTTTAAATTCATAACAGCCCTAATTTGCAAATGTAGGCCACTTTTTTAACTGTCGAATTCACTAATGGGGCCACTTTTATTTTGGTGCCCGGGCCTATTTTTTGTCCTAATTTGACCCTGTGGCAGTCTGCAATGAGGAAGCAGGAGTGAGGTTGATAACCATATAACTCCTAGTTTTGACCTGTAGAGCAATCCATTGTTTAACAATTACCTCGTTTGGGTTCATAATTTCAAAGCTGGTGGTTTTACTTTGCAGTGCAGTGTTATTAAAGACCTCCTAACGTAGGATCAAGTGTCCCCTCACTTGTCTCCTTCTAGAGCCTATGAGGAACAGGAAAGGCACTGCGGTTTTATTGTTATTTCACTTGCCGTACACAGGAAGAACGTGACTTGTTATTGTGAGATACAGTTTATTTCAGGTCTTCTCCAATGGTGGGGTCACATTGCATGTATTGAGTACGTGTATATACTCGCACAGCCTATTTTGAACAGCTTTTAACGTTAGGAGGTCTTTAACACTGAACCTTGCAGAACTCATGTGGTGTCCAGTATCAAGTTTGGAAACTCCGTGATGATGAGTTCAGATTAAATTAATGAAGGAGGTTGAAACGTTTTAGCTGTTAATATGACCGAGTGATTTATTGTAAGATCCACCCAAGTCATACTTTACTTCACACAGAACTGAATGAACTTTCCCATAATTTGATGGTGGTTTCTCCAAATGAAGGGATTGTACCCAGTCTGGGACATCATTGGCTGCCTAAACCAAAAGAACTTGTATATTATGTCTTTATTTTGCTGAACAAATGTTAGAGAGCTGTTACTATGGACAAGGTAGAAACCATTTATGTGTGATTTTGTGTCATTCATTAGTTGATTTATGAGCATTTTAATTGGATGTGGTTATGTCCTATAATATTTGCGATTGTAATCCAATCATCTATGTAATGTAAATACACTGTTAAATGTCCTTGTTTTAACACGTAACATACAAGTGCTAAAAAAAAATGTGCTAAAAAATTATAAATTTTGACAATAATTGTTCATAATTATTTAAATAGGGAAAACAAGTGCCCTTTGTTTCATGTTTTACCATCCATCAATTTTAATTGGATAATGATTGTATTTAAACAGTTGGGGATTTATGCATTCATGCAGGAACTGTAAGGATTTTCTCTATGTCTATTACCTGGAAAATATGCACTGGCACTTTAAAAGGGGTTTCACGTAAAGCAACGTTTTCATGTGATCAAGGCAGGGATCTGCCGAAACGCGTTATGGCGATGTGATGGTGTGTAGAATAAACTAACAATATCAGCACTGAACCTGGGTCTGCGCTCGTTCTTTTCCTGGCAAAGGATTTTCAAGGCGAGGATTTGGCATATTTCCACCGGGCTGACTTTCCCTGGTGACGTGGACCCCCTCTCCGTAAGTTGGCTCCGTGGTTGGGAAGTCACAGGCATCCGGCGGATACTGGCAGGCATCGAGGCGTCGAGTCAGCTGGAGAAACAGGAAGCCGTCCGACAAACGATCCGGGAACGGAAACACAGAGCCCCCTGCTGCAACGCAACGTGGTCCCGTAGGGAAGTGGACAGTTGCGGCGCAGAGATCGCCGCGGGAGTTGACGCTCGGAGGAGTGAAGCTTCGCGGGGTGGCCGCGCCGCAATTTCTGCCTTCTGAAACAGGTACGGGACTTGTGCTAGATCAACAGCAGGTGGGGGGGTGTGCAACCGGGAGCCCGTCTACTGAGCAGTCGGCCAGTGGGGGGTATCCTAGAAAGGACAATAGTTTCAATTTATACATACCATCAGGTCAGCTGCAGCGTTGCGAGATAGAGAGTCTGCTGCTGAGGAGCTGTTTGCCGACTCTCCTCAGGTACAGCGAAGCAATAGCAAAGGTGCCGGCGAAGACAGCAATGCAGGGGCAAAAAGCCTGAAGGATAAATATCGGGTGTTAGAAAAGCTCATGCGCCAGGAAACAGCCAAATGGTGGGAGTCCAAATCACTGCAAAAGTATTTGGATGTCGGACGAATCCCTAGGGGGTTGAGAATAATGATTGCTCCAAGCTATGACACGCCCAACCCCCTGATGATGGCTGAATGGGCACAGTGTAATTTGGATTCCTCCCGGAGACTAGTTGAAATACTAGTTAAATATGCGGAAAGTGACCGTGGAGAGCTACTAACCAAAATCGATGCCCTAACCGAGGAAATAAATGCGTTGAATGACTCACAACAACAGAAATCCAAATTAAATGAAGAAATGATGTTCAGATTGCAAAAGGAGGAAGATAAGATCAAACAACGTAAGACTTACAAATTCAGGAGGGACAAAGAGGACTATGATAATGGGCAAATATTTACATTTGCCCGCAAATATGATACACTTAGAAATGCCACAGCTAACAAACGTCAGCAGTAGGTGTGCCAGTCGGGACACAATCCATCACAAGAGGAAGCGCCGTCTACTTCAGACTTGAGTTCTGCGGCGGAGAGTGAGTCTGATGCAGAGGGTCGGGCAAACCGACAGAAACGGAATCTAATTAGGCTCACAATGGGAGAAGAATTGGAGTACCTGAGACGCAGTAGGAGAGAAACACTGCGACCAAGAGGCCAACCGGCAAAAAACGGCGCACAAGGAGCAGGAGAGAAAGAAGGAGGGCAGTCAAGCAACGCCGGCAGCAAGCGGGGTGGTCGGGGACGGGGGACATGGAGGAACAAGTAAACAGCCTGACAGTCATACACCCCCCCCCCCCCCCCCCCGAGTCATGCCAACGCTAATACTATCATCAATCTGGCAAAAATAAACCTGACTGCGGCAGAGGAACAGCTTCTCTCCCTGGGGTTAACTTACTGTCCTGAAACCAATTTTGACTATACACAAACACGAGCAGATGTGTACAAATTTATCAGGAAATTGAAACTTCAGAAATTCCATAAATTACAGCCGCAAACCCAGTCTATTTCGAGTGCAACAACTATTACCTCTGGCACATCGAAATTAACAGTTGAAGACTACGGCGTACTGAAAGTTTTGCAGGAACTAGAAAGTGGAGCTGACATCCCCCAAGGAGAGGGACCGCAGGGTTTAAATACATATGAGTATGCAGGACAGGAATCACCGGGACCTGGAGCGTTGACCTGGAGCAAGCCGGAAACCCCCTTCAAAGCTAAATCTAAGTTTACACCGATCACGGTGAGAGATTCTGTGGATGTTTTTAATGAACTAGTCGTGGCCCAAATAAAGAAACTTAATATTCAAATCAACAAAGAAAAAAGAAAAATTTCGAATCACGAAAGAAGATATGGACAGCTCATGGCCAAATTCCAGAAAGAGGGGAACATAGTAATCAGAAATTCAGATAAAGGGGGAAATATAGTGCTTTGGCCCCTTTCGGACTATATGATAGAAGCTTATAGCCAATTAAACAACACTGACTGTTATCGAAAATGTACTCCCCTCAAGTTTAAAGCCATGCAGGAACAGTTTTATACCAAATTACTGGCGTGGAAAAGTCTGGGTCTGCTCAACCAGGAAGAATTCAAATTCCTAAGAAAGGAATACCCGAAAATTCCCATCATTTATTTTATTCCGAAGGTGCACAAGAACATTGAGAGGCCACCTGGAAGGCCCATCATCGCAGCCTGTGATGGGCCGCTAGAAAACATGTCAAGGTATATAGACTTCTTTCTGCAGGAACATGTCCATAGCTTGGAATCATATGTACAGGATACCAGTGACTTTATTCGAAAAATCAGGAATGTTAATTGGCAGAAAGGATACCAACTAATAACTTTGGACGTGTCCTCGCTATATACCTGTATTAGAAATTGTGATGGAACAAAGGCAGTGGAACACTTTTTGGCAAGCAGACCCTTAGAGTACATGCAGCATAATAGAATGTTGATGGACATGCTGACTTTCTGTTTGGAAAATAATTTTTTCTTATTTAAAAAACAAATGTATCAGCAGGTGCAGGGGGTTGCAATGGGGGCCAGCTTCTCTCCCAGCTATGCTTGTATTTTTATGGGCTGGTGGGAGGAGTTGGTCCTCAAAAAGCAATTTGAGCAAATTTATAGTGGAAATGTTGTGTCCTGGCTTAGATATATTGACGATCTTTTTATTGTGTGGAATGGTACTCAGACTGAGGCCAGAGATTTCATTGCTAAAATCAACGTGAATCATGTCAACCTCACATTCACATCATGCATCAGTGACAGTAGTGTTACATTTTTGGATGTGAGGGTCACAATACACAATGAAATTCTAACCACATCCCTATACCGCAAGGAGACAGCAGGCAACACGTTGCTTCATGCATCCAGTGCACATCCCCCTCACTTAATTCGCAGCATCCCCTATGGGGAGATGCTGCGATTGCGCAGGATATGTAGCAATGAAAGGGACATGGAGAAACACCAAATGGACAGCAAGGCACGCTTTCTGCAACGGGGCTATAATACTAAAACCATAGATGCAGCTATCCGCAAGTCTAGAAGTTTGGCTAGGGAAGACTTGCTAAACTATAAGGGACATCCACAGCAGTTAACCAATGAGGGTCTAGGGGTTCGTATGGAACCGGTCAGACTTATTCTGACTTTTTCTCGACAGGAAAAACAACTGCGGAGGATCATTCAACGCAATTGGCCTATAGTTAAGGATGACCCGATTATAGGCAGCACTCTCCCCAGATTCCCAGCCATAACATATAGAAAGTCAGCATCCATGGCCCATACCTTAGTTAAGAGCAGTCCAGAGGACCAAGAATCAGGGGTTGGCTTTCTGCGAGAAAGGGATTTTTAAGTGCTCTAGCTGTAAAGCGTGTCTGTATGGAAGCAATAGAACGTCTTACCGCTCAGCTTTCAATGATAAGCCACATATGATTCAACAACATCTAACATGCAGAACAGACTATGCGGTGTATGTCTTGGAATGCAGCTGCAATCTAGCATACATTGGTAGTACTAAATTGGCGGCACACAAAAGGGTTCTGCAACATACCAGGGCGATAACCAAAAATGACCCCAGTTATCCGGTGGCCAGACACTTTAAGGAGCAGCATGGGAGCAACCTGAAGCATCTGAAATATTAGGTTATAGACACAGTCCCGCCACAAAGGAGAGGGGGAGATCGAGAAGGCAAGCTGAGACGTCTCGAGACTCGCTATATTCTCGAGCTAGATACTAAACAGCCAGGGGGATTAAACACTAGTGAGGATTTGCATACATATTTATAAATATTACTTCCTCTGCAAACCCTCACTCAGTGAAGATGTGGGTGTAAGAATAGGTTAATCCCAGATGTCACAGCAGCTCCCTGTTACTACATGAGTCTCCTTAGTTGAATCTGTAGGTCAAAGAAGATAACTGTATTTGAGAGAATTTAGCTATCTTTATTAGTTCAGTGCACATAAGGGTCTTAGATAATTCAATTCTTTTCTTTTACCTGTGTATATTTGATGTATAATTGCAATCTGACTATTCACTTATTACTGACAATGAAATTGATTTTAATGATAAGGATGTTTTAAACATATAAAAGCTTTTTTAGGTAATAATTTTTTACTTGGGTTTTAGACAAATGAATTGTATTTATACGACAGTAATATGTATTTATCTATTTATAGCATTTATTTACATATTTATGAGAATATATTTATGATTGTGGGAATCATTTTTCTTGACTCAGGTAATACATTGGGTGTTTGCCCAAAGCCTATTTTTGCACATGCTGTCTTTTGCACATAGTTTTATGTTGCCAGAACAACAACTGATGAGATATTAGATTATTAATATAATGTTTTTGGCAATTAGATATGACGGTTTTAACCAGCACTAGCACTTTACATAATTTGCACTTTGGGGAATATTTATGTTTTTTATAAGGTAAATTTTAGGCACGTTGGCAAAATATCTATAGGAACAGGTATAAGCATAGCTCAATTCGATGATGGATAAAGAAAATGCATTGAAGCAAGAAATTTTGACAATAATTGTTCATAATTATTTAAATAGGGAAAACAAGTGCCCTTTGTTTCATGTTTTACCATCCATCAATTTTAATTGGATAATGATTGTATTTAAACAGTTGGGGATTTATGCAGTCATGCAGGAACTGTAAGGATTTTCTCTATGTCTATTACCTGGAAAATATGCACTGGCACTTTAAAAGGGGTTTCACGTAAAGCAACGTTGTCATGTGATCAAGGCAGGGATCTGCCGAAACGAGTTATGGCGATGTGATGGTGTGTAGAATAAACTAACAATATCAGCACTGAACCTGGGTCTGCGCTCGTTCTTTTCCTGGCAAAGGATTTTCAAGGCAAGGATTTGGCATATATATATATATATATATATATATATATATATATATATATATATATATATATTTTGAGACACTTTACTGAATTTTTTCTTGTGTGGACGTGAGACTAATATTTAGAATTTATGGTGATTAGGGGATTTTCTGCCTACATTGCTATATGGCGACAAGGCACAATCTCCGGAGATTAATGGGGTGCCTAGCACGTAGAGGCTGCATTTGCGAACTGGCCATGCTATTAGCACTAGACACCGGAAAAGGCATTTGATTCCAAGGAGTGGCCCCATATGATGGCACTTTTACGCAAGATGGTGTAGTAACTGTGTTAGAAAATATGCAAATATTGTGTGTAAAATAATTTTTGAATATTAATAATTTGAATAGAGTTGTATTCGATGACTTAATGAAATTGCAGAGATTTGCTAAATCACTTCGGAGTGTAATTAATATTGTGAGGAGTATGCCACATTTTCGTGTGTGACATAATTTTATTAAAATGTATGCAATTTTAATGTTTTCTGTTCATCTTGCTCCTGCTCATGACTCCTCCCAATCAGTGTCCCTCTGCAAGTCACTTCTCTCATTGTTTCTGCGGAACACCAATATCAAAGGTGTGCTATTGGACCATTGTATTAGGAAGTCTGTATAGTGAATAAAGCTTCCATTGTGTAACTAAAGTATCCTTTTCAAGGACGTCCGATGGAGGTTATGCTGTAAACGTACTAATTCTACAATCCATTGTTACAGAAATGTTTCATTTTGTGTTGTCCATCTCTGGAGTGCAGATGCTGAGGGAGAAGGTGGAAGATTTCTTTTACCTTAAGAATTGGGTTGGTGCTAAAGATTTAAAGAATTAAGTTGTTGTTTAGGATTTGGCAATGCAACCCTAACCATGATCATACCATACTGAATTTGCAAAATCTGTTGGACTTTGGGCTTTTGGCTGTTTGACTTTTTGCTGGGCCTTTTGCTTTTGGCTATTGGTTCTTGGCTTAGGCTGGGATGGGCCTAAATTTGGTACTAGTCTTTATTCTTTCCTATTGGGATGCTGTCAGTGCTATTTAAGAGTTTGACTCTTGGGGGTTTGCAATAATTGCTTAATTAGAGATTTTCACTAAATTCATAACTTTGTATTTCTGTATTTGAGCATTCATGGACATTTATGCATTCTTTCTCTGTACCTCATTTATTATCAATTCTGTAATAAACCCATAATTGCTTATTTCTGGTCTAAGACTCATTTTCGATGCTTATGTATTTATTCTGTTTTAACTCTGCTAAATTGTGAGGTTTTTGATAAGGGGTGTAGTCTCTTACTGCAGGATCAACTAGAGATTTGGAGCTGAAACGGAATAGGTAAAATTCGGGGTGTTCAAATATTGGGGTTCAGATGGTTATCGGGATTCGGCTCCCGCACTGGGATTTGACCTGAAGTTTTTGTCCTGGGAGAGGCTGCTGTACGAAGATCCGATAGCCAAGGTTAATGTTAACGGGGCATATTCAGTGGAATTTGGGCTGGGCAGAAACACCTGTCAGGTGCCCGCTGGCCCCCTTACTCTTTGCAGTGGCGATTGAGCCGCTAGCTACGTGGGTGGGGAAGAATGCACGGATACGTGGCATTCAGTGGGATCCAGTGTAGGATGACGTCCATCGGATGCCCTGTTATACCTGGCAGATCCAGAGCACTCCAAGAGTATTGCAAATTCTAGAGGTATTTGGATCCTCAAACTGCCCCAAGTCTCTGGCATTTCCATTATCCAAAGATGATCCAGGGCAGGGAGTGAACTATCCTCCAAGATGGGAACCCCTGGGATTCACCTATCTTGTGGGGATCTTGATGATGGTGGACGACAAATCTGACCAGAATCCTCTAGGACTATCGGACAGACTGGTAGTGCTGGAGAAAATTCCCGATATCAGTGCTGGGGAGGACGGCTCTCTATAAAATGATCTATCTACCAAAATTTCTTTATCTGCTGCAAAACATGCCCTTTGAGATCCCTGATGGATTTTTCGGGTCTGTAGATGATGTGATGCGGGCACTGCTGTGGGATGGGGTCACCCCAGATAGCTATGGTGACCCGGACCATGAAACCCCTGGAGGGCAGAATTGCCCTCCCCAACCTACGGTAGTACTGTTTGTTGGGCAGCACAAATGCAGATGATCAACGATTGGGCCTACTGCACTCAACAAGAACCTGGCTACTGGCATACAGACAGGCTATGGACCGGGAGAGCTACATTCAGCGGCTGTATGGAGGAGTAGGGACGTTATCACTGCCTGCCCTGACGGTGACCGTAATTAGCATATGGAAACGGGTGACATGGACCCTCGGCTGGAAGGTCAAGTTGATGCTAGAGACCCCACTGTGGGACTCAGATGTACTGAAAAGACTGCAGGCCATACAGGGACATATAAAATGGGGCTTACTGGGTATATATAAGAAAGCTGATGTCTGGTGGGACAAGCAGATAATACCATTTCCTGAACTACAGGAGCAGTATCTTTAAGACCAGCAACTAAGACACGTGCTGCGAGACTACAAGGACTTGTTGCAGGATGTGCTAGATGAGACACCTTTAGAGTACAGAGTGCTGGGGCCCTCCTGACCAGCCACACAGTGTCCCAAATATACTCGACATTCCTATATAATAGCCTCCCTCTACTGGACAGCCTAAGGCAAAAATGGGAATGCAGCCTCGGCAGACTGGAGGACAGTGACTGGGGAGCAACATGCCGCTACCCACGAGAGGCAACACATGGGTGGGATTCCAATTGATCCAAACTGAAATTGCTCCACAGGGCATACTTCACTAGATCCACGCTATTCTGAATGGTTAGACTCGAAAGCCATTACTGTCAAAAAGGTTGGCAGCAAATGGGTACCATGCTACCTACGATCTGGGGCTGCTCAAGGGTTCGAGAGTAATTGAACAAGGTGGGTCTTAAGATATCGGTAGTGGCAGATCTATTGGTGGAACGTATCCCGCAGCTGGTGACTGTGGGCATATGGGGGGAACGAACGCTGGACCGCAACACACGTCGCCCTGATAGTTGCATGCCAAGATCTGATTAGAAACTGGAGGAGGGACAAGGTTCATATGAACACAGGAATGGGAATCTAACATGGACTGCTGTATGAGGGCTGAAAAACTGGTATATCAAGCACGGGGTGCCCAGAAATGTTTGCAAAATATGGGGTTCATGGAGCCATGCAGAAGAAAAAGAATCCTAGTAATCAAAAGATGGTGCCGGGCCGGCCTGCAGGAGGATACATGGGGCCACCTAGGGGGGATTGGGAGTTCATATATGCGTTGCTGGGACCTGTGGGTACATGGGCCCACCAACCCGTTTCTACAGCATGTGGTCTGAAATTAATGTGGTCGGAACTGGACCAGTATGCCTCAGGAAGCTGCTTGTAGCTAGTAGATGTTACAGTACGTGTTCATGTACTGAAAAACGAATAAAAATGTTTGTTAAAAAAAGACAAAGGAAAGCTTAGACAGGTCAAGCAATAACAAGCTAGCAAATTAGAGTGACAAAGAAGCCAACCAATGGTAAGCAAATGGGTGAGCTCTACTTCCAGTGTAAGTCAGTAATAAGTCTTGCATGATTTTTCTGTTTATTTGCTAATCTGTGTTGGAACAGCAAATAAAAAGAAAAAAGCAGACGTTTCATTTTGTAGGTGTGCACGCCTACAAAAAAGATGCGATAGGCCTTTTATTTCTTAACTGTGCTGTACAGCATAGGGGATGCTGTACAGCATGGCTAAAAACCATTGACAAAGCCAATATGTCCTAAAAGCAAGACCTATTGGCTTTGCCAAGACTTGTTAGAGAGGAGAGTACTCGTTCAGTACAGTAGGAGGCTGGCGTTCAAAAACATTTGAAGATGCTTTTACCTTCCAGTCTAGGCTTGGCAAATAGCACATGAACAGCCACTGACCAACCAAACATACAAAAGGCAGAACCACTCTTATTTCAGTGCTTCTGAGTGTACTTGCCACATGATAAAAAACAAACATATTTCAAAACAATAACCGTACAAGTAGAGCTTAATACATGCATCTGACAACCATGCCCCTACACCTCACATACAAACAAACTCATGGCTTCTTTTCTTGGTGATTGACCAGTAAATAATTAAGAATGCTGTGTGAAGCAAAGTGTATTTCTATAACATGTGGAAGCTTTAACCTATCACACCACTGCACTGCGAAGTACTTATTAAAAGTTGGTATGCTGAACTAACGTGTTTGAAAGTTCTTTTACACATGAATAAACGGAGTATTGGTGAAATAAAATATTTGCTTAAGATCAAACAATTTAAACGGAGAAACCGCGATTTATCCAGGATTTCTGGTTTGACTTTGCAGAATTAATCCACGAAATGTGTATATATTAGCCTCTGCTTTTAATGTTAATGCTTTGTTTTACCTCTGTGCATTTTTATTGAGTTTTCATTATAGCGCAAACTCGCCCAGAAGCTATTGGAGTGCTTTACATGAACACCATTTACATTACACAAGGTCACATTCATTCATGCTATCCTGGCTGATGAGGGGCGGAACCCCGAAACCGGTCCTAGGATGCTTGTTTCCAGTCCAGGGAGGACCTGGCCTGGCAGTTCGGGCTGGACTGTTCCCATTGGGCGCAGGGTCAAGACTGATTTGCATATGGCTGGGTCCAAACTGGAATGGCATGGTGAGCAAAAAAACGATGGATTTAGGCCCAGATTTCTGTACTGGGGTAAATGTATGACATTGTTCTGCATTCTGTCCATCAGTTGTTCTTTTTGCATTTGTCACCGCAAGTGGGACATGTATGCCCAGACGTAAGTCCCGTGCTCTCCATGCCACTGGAGTCAAGCTATCCTGGCTGATGATGGGTGAAACCCTGAAACAGGTCCTAGGATGCTTGTTCCCAGTCCAGGGAGGACCTGGCCAGGCAGTTCGGGCTGGACTGTTCCCATTGGGCGCATGGTCAAGACTGATTTGCATATGGCTGGGTCAAAACTGGAATGGCATGGTGAGCAAAAAAACGATGGATTTAGGCCCAGATCTCTGTACTGGGGTGAATGTATGACATTGTTCTGCATTCTGTCCATCAAATGTTCTTTTTACATTCATTTTGAAGGCACAAGGAGATTAAGCGATGTTGAGCCAACACTGGTACTCGAACCTGATTTACAGTTTCAAAGTCAGCAGCTCCGGCTGTAACGCCACATCCTGGGTAGAGGGAGAGTGACAGGCTGAAGCCACATGAAAGCTTGGCTCATTATAGGCTCGAAGTTTGAACAGGAACTCGAGCTGAGTCAGAGTCAGACTTCAGGCTCGAGCTTTCCATGGCTTGCCTACCTCTAAAGAATAAACTGATGTAGCTAAGCATATGCGCGATATACAGGCACATGAAGTGAAAACAAAAACAGAAAATGTATCTGATGTACAAAAGAACCGCCTCTAAAAATACAGCAGCTGACCTGATCTAAGGTTGACCCCGCAGACCAGACACTGTCTAGGGCAAAGAGAACAACCAGAGGCATGGTGGCCGTAAACCCACGAAAAAGCACGCCTGGCATTGGCTAGTGTTTTTCAAAAGCGTCAATTGGAGTAGCAGGGCGTGACAATCGCAAGGCTAAAATGGCAGGTAGCAGCAGCCCCTAAACCGTGTCTCTACAACTTTGACTCACCCACACCAGCATCGTGAGCATCGCAGCTGTGAGAGTCGAACACAATGGGAGGGCGGAGACAGCACACAGAAAACAGCTAAGAAAAGCACAATAGACCACAAGGAAGAGCCACTGGAACAGTGTCCTTGGGATGCCTCATGGCAGGGACACTGGGTGCAGGAGAAAGGCCAGCAAAGGGTCACCACCACTTGCAGCCCAGGCAAGGCCAGACGGCCGCCACACAGAACTTCGGTAGCAAGGGAAGCCTAGAAGCTGCAAAAGCTAGAAAGGGGTCTCCAACCAGGGATGTGCATAAAGTGCTGTCAGGACTTAGGAGTAAATCAAGGGATCAGGGGACTGAATGCTAGGATTATGACAGTCACAAGTTGAATTGACCTGATGCATGGAACATACGAACGACCATTAACTTGTGATAATTATGATCTGTGATGCATGTTGAGATTAATGAACTGCCGCCACGTAATCCCGCCGTTTACACACTAGCAAGCTGTGTCCTCCATATTGCTTAGGGAATGGTCAAGGTGGAGGCATCAGAAATAGGCAGAAGGGCACGGGGTGGAACCTCGCCCATCTGGGAGAGGTTAGGGCCCTCAGCGGGGCGATCGGGAGGAGCAATTTCTCAGAGAACACTCTTTAATTGCCAGAAAGGGCTGGCAAGGAGCGTATAAAGGGCTAACGACTGGAGCTGGGAGGACTAAAGTGGTAGAGGCGGAAACAAATACCTCACATTAGTCAGAGGTGTCACTGCCAAGCAAAAACAAAATTAAAATAGTTCGCTTTTTGAAAGAGAAGATGGTATGGCGCGTTGGGTGTAAACCGGAGTAGGGAAGAGGATAATGTGGTTGGTTTGGAGGAGGGCTGTCTGGCACCTCCTTCCTCTGCACAGGCACAGACAACACAGGGATTACGTGGCCTTTGTGTCCTCCCCTCGGAGAGACACTCTCCCTTCCCTATGGCGGCGCGATGCATATCCAGGTCATTGTGGCGAGAAGGGAAGAGAAGTACACTAGTGAAACAGCTGGACAACACACACACACTCTCGTAGACTTCTTAACAAGAAAGAGAAAAGTAGGTCCACAAAAAGCAAGCCAGGAAAATACACAGTAATGCATCCATGTTCCAGGGGAGGGGCAAACAGAAAAAGAGGAAGGAAACCTGACGGACGCTACAATAAGAAGCAACCTGTTGTGGCTTTAATTTACATGGAATATTTTATGCATGTACATCCCAATGTCATTGAGGTCCATATTTGGTTATTGGAACTCTGGTTCAGTTGAGCTGTGGTGCCTGGTCATGAAGGCGCTACAGGATTGTTGTGAATAAACGAACTATAATCCCTGGAGATGCCGGTTTCCAATTTTATACTACAACAATTTGGCAACGAGGTGGGATTAAAGTTACATTATTCACAACAACCCTGTAGCGCCCTCATGACCAGACAGCACAGCTCCACTAAAGTGGCAGTGACTTCTGAGATTAATGTCCAAGAAGCTTTAAGGGAAATGTTATGGGTACATTGCACAACAAACTCATGACTAGAAAGTCACCGTTTGAAATGATGAGGGGAAGATTTCTCAGGACTGAGCTGCTGCCAGGGTGGATGCGGACAGTTTCCCCAGAAGGAACAGTGGATTGGCTAATGGGGTGGACGCTGCACTTATAATTCGTGTGGGAGATTGGGTCAAGGTTAAACATGGCAATTTGAGTCAAGAGCTCTCTAAATTCAAAATGCCATTCTGGGTAGCAACTCTAGGAGGAAACTGGGGAAGGCTGTTCAATGGACAAATGTGGGACTGAGGCGAGTAGCCTTTTAAAAAAAAAAAAAAAAAAAAAAGTGGGGTTTGCAAAGAAATGGAGAACCAAGCTGAAAGGTGTAGTGGCTGGTTACTCATAAAGGAGGTTGATCTTTACAGTACTGTGGGGCGAAGGAGATTCTTAAATGATCAGGTGAGCAGGATCCCGCCTGCTAGTAATGAGGCTGGTGATGGTACTGCCAATAATTGTTCCGCAGAATTGAATCACCTGTGGAAAGACAAGTATGTGGCAGAAGACCTCGCAGACCTCCGGGATGGCTGGAAGACTTTATATGTAATTAACTGCACATGCTTATCAGTTTGTTTACACTTGTTAACATTGATTCAGCACTGTCTTTGTCTTATGTGTGGTGTGTATGTATGTCCAGGTGTTATTCTTGTGGTGCATGCCTTGTTTTGTGTTGGTGTGTGTATTAGTGTGGAGCTTGTTGCCCTGTGGTTGCGTGTATCCTATATGTATGTATTAGATAATTGTTTCTATGTATGAAGAGAGAAGATATGCTGTGACTTTAATTTACATGGAATGTTTTATAAGTGTACATTCCTAAGTCATTGAGTTCAATACTTGTGGTTATTGAAACTCTGGTTCAGTTGAGCTGTCGTGCCTGGCCACGAAGGTGTCAGTAGCGTCTGGCACAGGTAAGAGCGGTGAGGCGGGGTCGACAGATGACTGGATAGGTAAAATAAAAAAAATAAAAACCACTTACTTTGCGCTCGCGGAGATCACAAGGTAAGTGGTTTTATTAATTTTTTAATTTAATTTTGCCTATCCCGTGATCTGTTGACTCCCCCCCCCCCCGCCCACCCCACCCCCACACCCCGCCCGCTCTACTCTTACCTGTGCCGGCCACGCCTAGAAGGTGCTACAGGGTTTTAGTGAAAAAACTAACTTTCATTCCAGGAGATGCCTGCTTCCAATATTATACTACAACATAAACAAAGGAAAGTGACATTGACGCCAACCAATGGTAAGCAACGCCTGGGCTTTAAGCTCACTTCAAGCTAACAATACCTCTTGCAACAGACAGCAAATGCGCTGCCAGGTATGCAAGAACTAAACAGTCACTAGATGCCAAGAAGAACGAGGCATCACCTTAAGGCAATGACCAACTCCAGAGGGAAGTGTCAGGCCAGTCTGCCGTTCACTTATGAGAGTAGGAACATCAAAAAGAGGAACCCCAAATTACTTGGCGATTGTGCAGACAGAATTAAAGACTCCTCTCCCACTGTAGTGTGCAGGGTGTTATGCCAGTCTGCCATTTTGGCACTAGTGGTGGGTCTACCCACCTATGTGTTGCACAAAACTATGGTCTCCCGAGCCGAGTTACTATTTTCCTCCAGCACACCACGGTCCTCCGAGGCTGCCACTCTCAGAGTTGATGCCACGTAAAAGGTGCAATGGAAAAAGCAATTAGTAAAGTATGTGTTGAGGATTTATGCACATGCTAGTGTTTGTATGCATCTGTGTGAATATGTGTCTTCATGTGTACTTGTATGTGTTGGTGTGTATAGGGCATGGTGCCCATAATATATGTAACATAACATACAATATCGCCATGTGATTGCATTACTGCGCTTATCATTGCATTACTAGGCATGTCTTGGCACGTGCTTGGCATATGATAACAGCACTGGACATGTAGTGGAATTGTTAGACATGTTAATGACAAATGCTTGGCATATGATGTGAAGTGTGGCAGTGGCGCGCAAAGGATGGCAGTGCTTCCCAGAAGATGTCACTGGTTAGATGATGACCTCACACACACCACAGAGATTTTCTTGATAATTCTAGCTTAATTAAAAAAAATGGCTGATGGGGAATTTTAAGCTCCCGTAGACAAGTTGTTTGAATTTGTTTTCTGCTTATTGTAATGATTTTTCATTTCATATGAACTATCCATGTTAATGTCTGCATTTTTATCCTATCAACGCTACAGTTGTGTTATTTTTTTTATACTCTGTTTAATATAGGACACAGTTCACCCCTCGTCTCTCCCCTCCCTTAACACCATTCTTATTTCTTCAACATTTTTAAATCTTAGTATTTTTATGAGTCAGATTCAACGATGGTCTTGGTCTTACCATTGTTCATCTCTCTGAACCCTATTTTTTCTTACAAAAGTAGTAAATATAATTTGTTCCACTAGTAATGATGTTGTACTGATTTGTTATCATTTGTTTCGCATGAAGCGGTTCAATACGTGAATCTGTTTAATAAAGCTTTCAAACTTAAAATAGGCCGATGGCCTCACGGGCCAAGTAATGACATGGAATTAGTTGGCATAGGATTGTCTTTCTGGGCCATATAAAATCACTGAGCATCTTTTGACATATGCCTTAAGTGGGTATATGAGGACACTGGTCACAATAACACTGCCCTCCTTTAAATGAATGGGAACATGATAGCACTGATTGCGGTTTGATAGAAGTGCCTGGTACACAACAACACTACTTGCCATGTAGCCGCACTTTTTGGAATACGAGAGCATGATCTGGCATTAATGGTGAGGCTGTGTCATTGCTTTTCATACATTTGCATGTCATGGCATTACTGGATACATGATGACTGTGTGGAATATGAGGCTGTGGTTGGTAAATGTTAACCAACCATGGCATAGGATGGTCATGTTTTGCATATCATGGTGGCACACAGACATGTGAGACAGAAACCTGGGTGTATGAGAGGGAGCACGGCCTTTGAAGATGTTCCTACTGAATGAGGCAGTGCATTGAAATGTGGGGCAGTACTTGCCCAGCTGGAACAGAAGTGAATAAGAATACTTTTCACTGAGGCCCTGGTAGACAACACACACTTTTAGCAGCTACATGGCTTTAACAGTGACCTGGACGTCGTTGTCCGGTATTGCGGCAAACCAGAGTTACCTCTAGTAGAAATGAGCTCCCACTACGGTTGCACTTTATTTAATGTCCCAAATGACACAAAACCTATACGAGTTACAATACAATATACATTCGGAGAGCTTACCCGGGTTTTCTTATTGTCATCTTGCCAAATACAAAAGCCAGCACATAGGGTCTCTCCTCTTGAATACTCGTCGGTGGCTGGATGTGTAGGTAGTGTGACAGACCTGAATGCTACAACATAAGGATCACTGAAAGAGAAGAGAGACTATTGTAACCATGATTATCTCAATAAAAAAAGCAAGCCTCAAAAATGAAAACTGATGTAAGGTATATTTATTATTACCAATTACTCTATGAACTGTCCATGCCATTTCATGCCATCAGTTCTGACTACATCGCTCCGAGTAGCACCCTGTCAACTGCAGGTTGAATGCATTGGAATTACCAATAAACATTCGTCCCTTGAAGAATTGTGCGTACATGTTGGCTACTAAAGAGGTTTGGAGAGGATCTTAGAATTAACTTTAAGAAAGGTATCGGGAAATTAGCTTATAATATTCACATATCTGCTCAGATGGAACCTACAGGTTCGTCCAACTCAATTTACTTTAAAAGCAGAAGTCCCAATGTTTTGGCACAGCACGCCCCAGAGTGGAAGCCTTTACGCTACCAACCTTCTGTGCAGTGAGAAATCTGGGGTGCCCACCACTTTTATATCCCCGACCAATCCTGCAGGGACACATCGACTTGACTACCGTGCGGGCCTACACTGCGGTCAGCTCAGTCCCTCACTTTGCAGCTGGCGCCTTTGGCATCTACACTGGACTGCACTCTATGAAAGGAGATCACAAATATATGGGAGAATGAGGAGGGCCTCTTCGGTACATCGCCATGCAGCGCTCTAGCTTAGGGTACCCTAAAGAGGCTATGTAGCAGTTGGGGAGGATCTCTGTTCCAAAATGGCTGTAGGAGAGTAAACAAGCTGATGTCACATACCTGTGAGGGTGTGAGAAGGCTCCGACATGTCAGGAGCAATAGACACCCATTAGCACTACGTCCTGTACAAGTGGAGAAGTGTGGCTCAATGGTTAGAGCGGCAGACCCTGATGCAGAGATCTGGCCCGGGATTAGGGTTCAATTCCCGCCTCGGCGGGTCTTGGGCTCAATTTCCTCGGACCTGATAATTCTCGCCTCAGTGCCTATTCTAATCATGGGTCCCACTCTGCAACTCTGGGCAATAGCTTGCTTAATCTCCACAACGGCCCCAACAGCGCTGGGATGCCTGGCTTCACCTTGGAGGTGCCCAGGAGTGGACATTTCACAGGGAAAAGCCAGGAAGGGTTCCACAGCGGTATGCGTACAGCGCCGGGACACCCCTTTGGGGGTATAAGTGCGCTTTACAAGTACAAATTTCATTTCATTTCATTTCATAAACTAGTGTAACAGGAGGTCGGCCCCTGCCACCCATCTATAATCTGGGAGGAGCCTATAAAGGCAGTGGGCACAAAGGGCAACATGTCTGTGCAACTGGCATGACTACCTACCTGGCTGAGATTCCATGCCTACAACATTCCAATAAATGCTAGTGAATCTTGCGGCCTTTTTGATTCACACGGATTCATAGGTTCAGCTTTCCCCTGTGATAAAGGGTTATTAATCCATTCTAAATTTGAACCCCGAGTCTGGCATCCTTTACCTCTCGGCTCTGGTAATGCCAAGACCACAAGCTGAACTCATCCCTTATCAGTGCTCTATCACCAGTCAGGAGCCCTGGTATTACCCGGCCAAAAGACTAGCTCTGCAGCAATGGAGATCACACACTGCAGCTGCCACTCGGTCTAGGCATGAGGATTCACCACAACTTTGGAGGCCTAACCAGACTCCTTGGATAATGGTTCCTCTTTCCACACCAGCCGCTGGACCACTATTATGCATGCCAGGGGCGCAACTAGACCTGAACTTCAGGGAGGCGGGGGGCCAGTACATCAAGCGGCAGTGGTGGAGCTTCCATTTCACACAAAGTGCGAAGAGACATTCTCAGAGCCAGAATAAGAGCACACATTGCCTATATGTCTGTCATTAATGTGCTAACACATACAAACAGCATTCAAGCATGGCGGTATGTTCACACATCGGCACATTAAAGCCAGATCTACTGGCTTTGCCAATAATTTCCACTTAAACACTAAGCACTGCTGGAGTTTTGAGCGTGTACTGCATATATCAGATGTCTGCAAGATGTTTCGTACCAACCTAATCACGTGCCCGTGTGCACATCTGACACACAGAAAAGAAAGCCTTATTGTAAAGTTGTCTTTTCGTACTAAAAGTAACATGAGAAACAATTTTAAAAAAATGCTTCAGGGAACAAGATGTCTATGTATGGGATTCCCCAATAAACACAAGAAAGTGCTCCCTCATACATCGAGAAGTAGACTAATATGTACCCTATTAAAGGTGTGGTGCAAGTACTGGGATAAAGAAAATTATATAGGGCTTTTATGTGAATGTCACAAAATGAGGGGTGTTCACAAAGCGCCCAAAAGGAAGGGGCATTCTTAGAGCGGAATAAGCGAGATAACGTCACAATGTAAAAACATGTATGAGTTTATATTGTTATAGCACAGACTTAGCTGGGGAGCAACAGAGTGTTGTATATTATGGGTAAGGCTCCCAGTTTTCAGTTTTTACCGATTTCTACAGATACATGCAGACAGAAATAAATGTGGGTCTGTCTGTATTTATTTTTAAAGCTGACAAATACATAAATTTGTGCTGCTTGTAGGTGACTCTCCATGCTACCCTTCATGAATTCCAAGCCAACAACTGGGCAGACAACACGGGGAGTTAGATACAGGAGGAAATTCCCTTAACTGCAAGCATATGTTAAGATATATTTGTATATAATGGTAATATTTACATATGGGTGCTATTTTGCTGTCTTATTTGCTAAAATGCATCAGGCATCAAAGTATGAGTGTATCTTGATCAATTAAATAAAAATGGAAATATACGATTTTATGACTCCATTTATTTTCAAAACACAAAATAAATATGTATAAATACCAATAATGAGGCCAAAGAATAAATATGGATAAATACGGATGGAAATGTTAAATAAATATATTCCATAAAACCAGGAGCCTTAATTATGGGTAGTGGAGACGAAGCAAGACTGTATACATCTAGTGGGGGCCTATATCTTTGAATTATACACAGTTGCACACAATTACATCATCATCACAGATTGAGTGATTTGCTCCGAACTGCACAATTTTCAGTCAAGTTCCAAGCTAGATTCAAAAGCCATGTCCCCAGGTTGACTTAGTCATTACATCTTATGCCTTAATTGGTGTAATAAAAAATTCAAAAAAAGGTTAAGAGTTGGAAATGCTCCAAAAGTGCATCTTAAAAATCATTTTGAACACTTATATTCTTTTGATATTTTTTCATAGGAATTATACTGTGTTCTCCATGCTGTCTAGTGAGTAGACTGAATGCAAATGACTGTGGTATGTCGGTATTGTACAGGGGGTCACACCTTAATTACATTATCTGTTGTTTAAGGTTCAGATTTGTCTATGTGCATGTGAACTATGGGTTAAAGTATAACAAGGTATATAACATAAATATTTACGTTTTTCTCAATGGAGTAATAATTTGTACCTGCAACATCCACAACCAGCAGTGGCGTCACCCGCTCACAAGCTAACAGTCAGACATCTGGTAAAGAACAGAACAAATGTAATAGGCGAAATGTGCGGTAAAGTTTGCCTTAGTATCATTGCTAGCTGCTTGTTTACACGTCACTCACTCTGTCATCTCCCATTTCTCTTTCCTATCTCAGTCACATTATCCTCTCATTTCATTTTCCTCTCTTTCTTCCCTCCATATGCTCTCACACTTTCTCTCGCTCTTCTGTCACTATTCTGTATCTGGTCTCGGTCTCTTTCTCCACATTTTCTTTCCTCAGTCCCTTCTTTTTCACTTTCATCCTCTCTCCCACTTTTCCTTTACAGAGTCAGGCTATGTGAGAGACTAATCTGGGTGAGAGTCCTGTGGTACTCCCACAGATCAGAAGCTGGTCACTGATATCTTAGTCCCCACAGAAGTTCAGATTTTACATTGTAGTAATGAATATTGAAAGAGCTGAACTCTGCCTATGAACTAGCTCAACACAATCTATGAATCAACACGACTCATGCTGTGCAGGGGCTGAGCTCTATGTATACAGGGGCGCTGCTCTGGTTCAGAGCAAGAAATAAACAGTTTGTAAAGAAACTCAACAGAATATCTGTAGGAATTCAGCTCCATTTGTGGATAAACTCTAATCTATCTATACAGGGGTTTAGCACTATGTATGCAGGGACTTAGCTGTGGCATTACGACAGGAGATGTTGACCTTGGAAGTGAGGAACGAAGTTTGAGTCTCGGCATCAGCTCAACCTCCTGTGCCGGGCAAATCACTTAATCTCCCCCCCTGCCTAAAAAATGTATGTGAACTTGTGTAATGTAACTGGTGCTCATGTAAAGCGCCCCATTACCTTCATGTCAAGTTTGTGCTATATGAAATTGCAAAAAAAAAAAAAAGATCCACTCAATCTATGAATGAGCTCTGTTCTACCAGAGGGGTCTGCTTATGATAGAGTCCCACTCTCTGCGTGTGTAGGAACTAATTTGATCTGTGAGGGAACTGTCTTCTAGGTATTCAGTCGCATATCTAGAAGTGCAACCAACTTCAACTTTGGGTTCCTCTACTTAATCAAACAAGCACTGAAATGTGGTACTCAATCCCAGGCAGTCTTGACCCCTTAATTGTTACGTTGCGCAGCAATACTCTAGATACGTCATGTTTTGGATGTGCTCACCTTGTCAAGTACTAAGTAGGGGCCTTAGTGGAAATATGGCGTTTGAATCACATTTTCATGGAGATGGTGCTTGAAGGACCAGGCCAGTGGGTAACCATGATTTTGAGAAATATCAGACAGAAAATTTTATTTATGTGTCTTTTGGAAAATAAATACGGCCTAAGAATGTTTAATTTTATGGCAAGACAGGAGGCTGGCATGCTGACCTATAACAATTTATTGTTCTGTACATAAGCCCTTTTTGAAAGAGTTCTGCCAAAAAATTTGCTATCTTCACTTCATCAATTTCCACGGGATCCAAATCCCTTGCCATGCACCAACAAAACCAGACATTCCAAGCACTTTTGTATCTCCTATGAGTTTCTGGTGCCCATGATTCATTGAGCAACTCTGAAGCTGTTCCCGAAATGGGCCTATTGCCTTTGCTTCCATCAGGGACCATCGTACTCCTGCCATACAACCATAGCTGCTGTATCTAGGACAATAGGTGCTCATTGAAGATGCTGGTTATATGTTCCTTTTTTATTTAAGAAAATCATGCAAGTCTAATGCATGATGGGATGTTGTGGAATAACTGTCTTCCTATAATATGCACAACTTGTCCTAATGTAGGCATGCTGCATCCAACAACGGGTTACTCAACACACGCAATGGTTACTTGAAAAGGTGTCCAGACTGCATTTGAAAGAGATTGGCAAGGTTTTGAGATGTTGTAATCACAGCTGATCACATACTGCTTACAACCAGCACAATAGCAGACACCTTGTGGAAGTTGGTTTTTGGAAGGGCTTCTTTGATACTTGGGCAAAGTAATCAATCTGGAGCTGCAACTAATTATTTTCAGTGACTTATAATAGTTGAGAAAAGTCAACAGATTACAGTGATCATGGTGGCGAAAAAAAGCTCTTGGTATGGCATTGGAGTTATTTTCGGTTGCTTTTCATCTTTAGACTGGTGTTCTGTCACAGAAAGAGAAAGTAGAAATCAGTACCTTGATGGGTGCTAAAGACCGGAAGAACTTCGTTTTCTAACATTGTTAGACAGTTTTCCCTCAAAAATCCTCTTCCCTTTTGTCTTCACCCTTGTTCATCTTCTTTGTTCATTTTTTTAATGATTTTCAGATTTCTGTGTATGAATATGTGGGTTCTTGTGTCGACTATGTACCATTCTCAGGTCTTTTAGTCATTTCTTAGGCTTTTTCTTTATTTCTCGGGTTTGGGATATTCCCTTTTCGGTTTTTAAACAAACCTTTGTATTTTGGGGTAAGATTTAGAGATTTCAGTGTGAAGTAAAAAAAAAGCACGTTTTCACTATCAAAAATAAAAATATGCTAATCAAACTTCACATCTCATGCACGAATCCACCATCACTAATGTTTCCACAGTGCTAGATGCCACGTAAATTCAGTTGAATGATACATTTTAAGGTATCATTAGAACGAAAGAAAAGTAACAAACTGCTGTTATATCTGGTCCTTTACTATCACAAGTAAACCACTTTCTAATTATTTTATGTTTCTGGTAGACACAATCTACAAGGTGCTCTGTTCCAAAGGCAAGAATGAAACTAAGAATGCTCAACTGTCTTTAGGTTATTTTTTATTTTCTGTTGCTAACCACAATTACATATTGAGTATATTCTATGAAGTTTTTCCAGAATTCCTTACAGGCCCTAGGCACTCCCAAGGGACACCTACTGAACGCCTGTCCATGACTAACATGTTTCGGTGTGTGACGAGGTTTTCAGATCTATATCCATTTGTTTTCTATCCCTTTTTCAACGAGTGTGAAAAATTGTGTGTGGTAAGATGCATGAAAGTTTATGATGACAAAATTGCACAATTTAGGGATAATGGATTTGATCAACTGCTTTTATCTTATGTTAAACCCCATAAACCAGTCTCTTCAGCAACTTTAGCTAGATGGATACGTACCATAATGTGTGAAGTTGGTATTGACCTATCTAGATTTGGGGCCCACTCATCTAGAGGGCGATGTCTAGTAAAGTTTTCTGGTCAGGTGGATCTCTTTCAGAGATTCTTAGAACAGCTGATTGGTCGAACGCAAACACCTTTGCCAAATTTTACTTAAGGCCAATTGAGCATGTTAGCAAAATAGCTCTTAGCAGCTTTGAACATGCATAATGGTGGCCTCCGGTCTTGTAATGAAATGACGATTATCCAATTAATATGCAGAGACAATCTTGATTTCATTAAAGACAAACGGAGGCTAACATTATCCCACCCACCTCACCCATAATATGAGGACAGGAGGGATAAAACGGTTTCTCTGAGTTTGTTTGTTAAGCTTGCTAATGTTTAACTTGATAACATGCTTATCACGCACTGCTTTTCGTCCTATTATTTAATTTTTCTTTTATTTCAGATAATTCCACCTAGGATTGGGATATACAACAATATGGTTTTTCAAAACTTCTTCATTTCCTTGGCACCAGAGATGGATTCCTTTCATCCTTGCTTGTTCGCAGTTTAAAGAGGAAGGCAGCCCTGTGTATTGGATAGTTATACTTGTTCATGAAAATTCTACTTGTTTATGATGTATTAATATAGCCTTATAGCCCGCCGTAGCGGCCTATACCGGCTATTAAAGGCCCGCTCCAGCGTTAAAGGCCCGAGCCGAAGGCGAGGGCCTTTAACAAGGGAGCGGGACTTTAATAGCCCAGCTACGAAGGGCTATAAGGCTATTCGAACATTCTGCCACTAGAGGGCAGAATGTTCTAAAAACTAAAACAAAGGCTTCAGGGAGTGCGAGGGGATTAAAATCCCCTCAGGCTCCCTGAAGCCTTTGTTCACAGCCACAGCTGTGAACAAAGAAACATTGGAATGTTGGAGCTCCGGGCTTATACCAGCCTTTATAAGCCCGGAGCTACTCCATTGTTTTCAATGGAGCTCCCAACATTCCAATGTTCTAATGTTCTTTAAAGGGCTGCATGTTTGGGCAGCAAATAAAAGTATATGACTTTCATGCATCTCACCACACATAATTTTTCACAGTCATTGAAAAAGGGATAGAAGACAGAGCCAGACAGTCTTTGTTCTCTTCCAAATGTCGAAATGTACGCCCTCATTAGAATAAAATATGTTGCATAACTCAAGAACCTTTATATCTGAAACTCGTTTGAAAGAAATTAGACAAAGTAAAGTGGCCAATTCCATGGAAATCTGTTTAAGAGATAAGAAGGTATTATCTTGCCAAGATACAAAAACTTTGAAAATTAAACTAACATCCCACAAGGAATTGTAACGTGCTTTGGGGGGTCTTTTAAGTCTAACGCCCTTCATTACTCGTTTGATAAGAGAGTTTCTACCTATTGCTAGATTATTCACTAAAGCATGTCCAGATGAAATTGCTGATCTATAACAGTTAATGGTCCTATAAGAGAGACCAGAGTTAAAAAGGGTCACTAAATAATTTGCTATCTGTTGAACAGGGACCTCCACGGGATCCAAACTCCTCTCCAGACACCAACTGCACCATTTTTTCCACACACCCTTATATATTTTCCTGGTTCCTGGAGCCCAGGATTCATCCAGTAAGTTCTTAGCTTCTGATGAAAGGTCTGAATATCTATTAGGTCCCCTGAAATCCTCCAGACAAGAAGGTTCATTTTCCCCTCTAAATGTGGGCCCAATCCAGATAGATCTCTTTGCGAGCAGATTAAACTTTCAGGTTCCAACCTACTTAAGCTGGAGACCAGACCCAGGGGCGGCAGCAATAGACGCTTTTCTTCAATTGTTCGTTTTGCATTTCTTCAACCTTGGGGCAAGAACATAGCCTATGCATTCCCCCCTTTCTCCTTAATCCAGAGAGTCCTTTGGAAAGTGAGAGTAGAGTCCAGCAGTATCAATCTTGTGACTCCCTTCTGGAAATCCGAGGTATGGTGAACCAAGACTATGTCTGACTCTGTTTTCTACCCCTTTTTCAACGAGTGTGAACAATTGTGTGTGGTAAGATGCATGAAAGTTTATGATGACAAAATTGCACAATTTAGGGATAATGGAGTTGATCAACTGCTTTTATCTTATGTTAAACCCCATAAACCAGTCTCTTCAGCAACTTTAGCTAGATGGATACGTACCATAATGAGTGAAGCTGGTAAAGATCTATCAAGATTTGGGGCCCACTCTTCTAGAGGGGCGATGTCTAGTAAGGTTTTCTGGTCAGGTGGATCTCTTTCTTTCACCCTCCGGATGAAAAAATCTACCTGAAATATCTAATGCTTTCACATCAGAAACCCTGCTGAAAGAAATCAAACACAATAATGCAGCCAATTTCCAAGATAAATGTTTTTACGACAAATACCTGTTATTTTGCCATCTTTCAAACAAATTTGTAAGCAAGCTGACATCCCATAAAAAATTATACCTTGCACCTGGTGGTTTCTTCAAGCGAATTCCTTTCATAATCCTGCAAATCAATTGTCCTCTACCTACTGGCACACCCTCAACCAACAAATGACCAGCAACAACAGCTGACCTATAACAGTTTATTGTTCTAGAACTCATGCCTTTTTTTGAATAAATCTGCCAAAAAATTTGCAATCATCACTTCATCGGCCTCAACGGGATCCAAATCCCGCTCCACGCACTAGCATAACCAAACCTTCCACACACTTGAATACCTCTTCTTAGTTCCTTTTGCCCAAGACTCAGATAATAATTCTGAAGCCTCTCCTGATAAATTTGCGAATCTTTCAGATCTCCTGAAATGCTCCAAACTAGAAGGTTGAGCACCCCTGACTCCACAAGAGGATGCTCTCGCCCGTCTACATTTTCTAAAAGTCCCTTCTCTGCATCAGTAAAAAAGGATCTGCAATTGCCAATTCCATCACTGATGGGTACCAAGCCTGAGTTATCCAGAACGGAGTCACCAACACTAATCTGCATTTCTGATTCCTCACTTGCATAACTACTCTCTGGATCATAGAAAATGGGGGAAAAGCATACCCTTTCATTCCCTTCCAATTCAGAGTGAAGGCATGCACTGCAAAAGCTCCTGGATCCGGCCTCCAACTCATATACCTTTCCAACTGATACGTTAGACGAGAACCAAATAAGTCCACCTCCAAGGGACCCAATTCCTTCTCTATCATCCAAAAAAACCCTTCTGATTCAACTTCCAATTGCTGTAATCCTCTAGATTCCTTGAATTCCAATCTGCTATCAAATTCTCCTTCCCTGGTAAGTACTGAGCTGTCACATTCACCTTCAATTAGTGCAAAACCTCCAAAAATCTTATGCGAACTCTGACAACTTCTTTGATCTGCTCCCTCCTAGTGTGTTTATATAAGTAACCGCAGTAATATTGTCCATTTTCAACAAAATCGAACTTCCTTTCACCTGATCCCTGAAACTTCGAATCGCCAATTCTCCTACCTTCAATTCTAAACAATTTATGTGCTCCTATCTCTCGCATTTCATCAATTTTCCACCTGTCTGAAGTTCCTCCAATCTTGCACCCCAACCTAGATTGCTCGCATCCGTCTCTAACACAAAATCCGGGCAAGTTCCAAATATTGCCCGTCCATTCCATGCTTCTAAATTCTTTAGCCACCATACCAACTCTTCTCTTTCCGTGTCTTTAATGAAATCTTGATTCTCTCTTCATTTAAATTGGAGAATCGCCATTTCATTTCAAGATCGGAGGCTACCATTATGCATGTTGAAAGCCCTTCAACACCTCATTTGCAACATGATTAACCGCTTTAAAAAAAACAACTTACTTACCTGTACACTGTGGTTCTCCAGTATTGATATCTTTCATAGATTCACATGCTTGTATCTTCCCCCTCGTCATGGTGGGAGTCTCGCGGTATAACAAATAGATAGCAGTATAAAAAAAAACTGCACTAATACCATAGAAATGCCTTATACTTAGTAACCCAGTACCATCATTATATGGTCCAAGTACCGACCAATGAGAAGCTAGCCCTGAGATCACAATCCCCAGCAGAGCCACCATACCTCAGATTTCCAGCCCTAGTGTGAGCCAAGGAAGTATCAAGAGGTAAAAGTGTTCTACCCTAGAAACGGGGAGGCGGGCGGGCCGCATGCGAATCTATGAAAGATATCAATACTGGAGAACCACAGTGTACAGGTAAGTAACTTGTTTTTTCTCCAGTATTGAATCTTTCATAGATTCACATGCTTGTATCAGAATAGAAAGCAGTATCTCTTCCATAAAAAGCGTTTCACGTGTAGAAACTTATTTCCGAATCATCAAATAGTGTCTTTCGCAAGACTACCCGATCTTCTAGATTATAGATTGGATTGTGTGTCTCAGCATGTACAATAGTCAACCGTACCATTTATAAGCATAAACAGGTTATGAGTTTTACGCCATTAAATTACATATTTTATTACTACCAGAACAAACAGCATTCTTTCAAATGTATGAAAATACCTTAAAGGAACAGTCGGCGCAGCACCACTTGTCCCACTGCTGAATCCGTTTTCCACGCTGTGTCAAGACAGTAGTGTTTGGTAATTGTATGGACATTTGACCACGTTGCCGCTCTGCAAATGTCCGGAAGCGATACTCCCGCGAACAATGCGGCAGAAGTCGCCATCTTTCTTGTTGAATGAGCTCGAACTGCCGAGGGTAGAGGCCTTCCAGCCTTTTTGTGACAAAGTAATAGCTGAGGCTATCCATCTGGAAATACTAGTTCTTGATAATGCCAAACCTTTCCTGGGGGCAGCGAAAGCGATTAACAGTAGATTTGTTTTTCTAAAGGATTTTGTCCTGTCTATATAAAATTTTAGACATCTTTTGATATCCAATGTGTGAAGAGATCTTTCTGCTGCAGAAGATGGATCTTTAAAATATGTAGGTAAAACAATAGGTTCGTTGAGGTGAAACGACGGAACTTTTGGAATTAATTTTGGATTCGTTCTGAGTATTACTCTGTCTGCTTTGAACTGTAAAAAAGGTTCTGCTATAGAAAAAGCCTGAATCTCACTGACTCTTCTGGCTGACGTCAGAGCCAGGAGTAAAGCCACTTTCCAGGATAGGCTAAGCTGGCCTTCCTTCTGGGATAGAATAGGCAGTACATTTTACTCAGAGACTGCCTGAGGGACCATCTTTTAAAAGTCCCTGCCCCTACTGATAAGTACTGGTGCCACCTACCATCAATTACCAAAACAAACTGCTGCCCAGATCCCCATTTGCCATTATCACTTTACACACTCTTAGGACCAGATTTACTAAGGGCTTGCATTGCCCTTGCGTGATGCTAGTCGTCACAAGGCAACACAAGTCCTTTAGTGGGATTTACTGAGCCACGCAAAGTCACCTTGCGTGGCTCAGTGTGGTTTAGTAAATCTAAAGTAACGCATTCCAAGGGTTTCGGAATATGGGCATTCCCACGCATCCACCCATGGGTTTTGACAATGGCAGATTTACAAAGGTCTGTAGCCCAGGATTGCGCCAAAGGGGTGCACCTCCCTGACCTAGGCTTAACGAGGAGAAATATCTTCATTTTTCCTTGTTACTTTCTCTTTGTGTGCTGCATCCTGCAGCATACATACTAAGAGGAAATGCCTTTAAGCCAAGGATTGTGTTGTGCAGGAAGGTAGTCTTTCCTGCACAAAAACAATCTGGCCTGAAACACAGGCAGCCTGCACCATAGCGCAAGGGTGCCTGTGTTGGTGCAATGCCACCACAAATGCTCCAGCGCTAGGAGAGAGCAGGAATGCGCCAGAACTTTGTAAATTTGGCACATTTCTGCTCACTCCCTTTCACGCAATGAATAGCAGCATGTTGTCTTGAATTTTTAGATCAACCACAAACACCCTCTCTCCCCCGCCCACAATGCAAAATGCTGTTGGTAAAACATTCTGGACTGCCGAATGGACACAAACATTTCAAAACAACACCATTTAAAAAAGAAAAAAACGTTCTGCCCTTTTATGCTTTAATATAGCGCTTGCTACCCCTTGTCATTGGTAGTAAGCACTATATAAATGCAATTACATGCAATATAAGTTGTGCCTTTTTAGGTCGAGCCTAGCGCAGCGCGCATGCGCTGCTCTATAGGAAGCTTCATGTAATCACTCTAAACTTTTCTGTGTGGGTCTGACTCCCCCCACGCATTTGGTTGGCTGTTGGCTGTGTCAATTTGAAATGGGAGGCTGCAAATGGGTAAAGGCGGGCGCATGTCCCACCTCTTTTGCAAATGTTCACTCCCACAGCCTTTTGCTTGCGGGAGCGAGCATCGGTGCACAGAGTGGCAGCTGCATTCCTCAAATTCCTTGCAGCGCGCGCGCACCACTCGCGGGCTTGTTTTTTTTTTATCATGGCGCCCGGCGCTTCCTGGAGCCGCCACACGCATAGCCCACTGAGCCTCCGGGGACCTGCGTTTACAGGGGCTCTGGTCTGTGCCTAAATATTGCAAATCCAAATCTGATGGACGCAGTTTCTCGACATGTAACCCTAAATAATGGAATGCTATGCCGGTAAAAGGGCGTTCGCTCACATTGTTCAGGTGCTAGCTGAAAACTTGACTGTTTAAACAAGCTTTATTAACTCTACCTTAACTTGGGGGTTGTTTCCCTTCCCTTTATGCTGTGAGAGAGAATAAGAGAGTTAGCACTCTAGTTCTTTATTAGAACTCTGTGGTTATGGTCGTCGGGTCCCTCGGCAGTCCTTCGCTGTTTAGTGCTGGTCTGCCTGTCTCGGTTTCCAGCTGGTGTCGCCGCTGTTTCCGCTTCCTGCATCAGTTGTTGCTCAGCAGAAATGGCGTCTGAAGCGGAGGTGGATGTACCCGATGTGGACACTGCCCTGCAACAGTGTTCTGCGCGTGAGGTTGCCACGGTATGTGGGGGGGTGGGAGTCTGGGGGGGGAGAAGAGGGGTGTGTGGAGCTATCATAGTGAGGTGCAGCTGTCAACATGTTATTCTGAATCTAGGGAGGGTGCCGGCGAACTAGCATAACTCCCCACACTGTGCGCTGACAGATCAAGTTGTAGCACTAGTTTGTAGGCACCAACATTCCCATCACCTCCCAGTTCGCAGTGAAACCAGTTCCTTCCACCCGTGTGCGCCGAGCAATATCCTTACACTCATTAGTGGATCATTCATCCACCGACTCCGACTGCCCGGCAGTGACCTTTCTTCCAGCTGTCCTGTCTTGATCCCCACGGTGTGATCCGCAGTATGTAGGATCCAAAGACTCTCTCAGTCTATAATGCGATATGTCTTCTGTCAGACACATTCGCCAGTTCGCTCCATCCCCTGGGAGGTTGCTGGCACAGAGTCTGGAACACGCACTGCTGCCTGCTCTCCCTGTGATGGTGAACTTATGTCAGCAGTTAGCCGGTACTGGTTTGGCAGACGCACTTTACCATCTTTTAAGCACAAGTGGGTATTTTGAAGGTATGACAATCACCCAATGGCCACTTGTTAAATGATCCGTTTTGAATGTGATATTATAAGGCACGTTTGAAATGTGCCAATAGTTAACGGTGGAGTATGTGCTACTGCGGCCGCAAGAATTGTTTCAACCACCGATGACGAGAACCAAGAGCGGAGCTCTGCTGCTATTTCCGTATTTGCCTGCGAGTCTCCGTTTTAGAATGTCTTGTTTCCAAATCCTATGTGATCAACAGAAAGAGAGCTTTCAGAAGTACTACAGTGAAAGTGTCTTATGCTCTGTCCACATGTTGGTTACCTTGAGTAGAGCATTTGATCAAGCAGATGTGTGCTTTTACTGAAAAAGAGTTCTTGCATTGCACTTTTTGGCTCGCGGGAAAGCTTATGCTGGTCATGGTAGCAAACCAATTATCAAAGTTATATGCCTGATCTGCTTATTAGGAAAAGGTAGTATAAACGCAGTAGGCCTGACATATTTATTGTGAAAACACTTGTTAAAGTCATTAGGCATTTGAGGGTGGATTGCTATTACTCTCTCCTAAAGCTTGCCTAAGGGTATTTTATTACATGGAATTTTGCGGATTACCGCAAGCATTGGCATAGCCAATAGGTCTCGCTTTTGGGACCTTATAAGTATTTAGTTATGCAGCACAATATCCTTGGTGCAACAACATGAACCGTTGCATGGCTAAACACTTATAAGGTCCCAAAGGCGAGGCCTATTGGCTATGCCAATGCTTGTTTGCTTGGATGGACTCAGGCTAACAGTGGGTTGGGAACAGGGCAGAGATCGCCTTTCAATTACAGATTCTGCCTATGTCATTGCAGTGTTAATGGGCAATCATTGTCTTGCCTTTCAAACAATGAGAAATGCTCATAAAGCACATGGCCCAGCACAGCGAGAGCTCCTACAGGGTCTGCGAATTACCATATTTACAATCACCACTGACCTCCACTTCTTCTTTGAAGACACTTTCTAGCAGCACAGACGATGAACGATTGGAGGGCTGAAGCCCTTTTAGCCCAATGGGAGTTGCACGCCTGATGCATGCATCTCAAAAGTGTACCTCACGGGCGTGTCTGCGGGGCTGGAGAGAAAAAAAAAAAAACACAAAAAAGCATGCATCTCGGCACAGTCTTGAACAAACACTCTCCTCCGTCAGCCTCCAAGGCTTAAGCCGGCTTGCCTGTCCACATAACCGGCCTCACATGTTCACCACTATGGAATTCAGCTGTTTTCTATCTGTCTCTCCAGCATGGATTTTAGATTAAACTTCCCTTGTGTTTAGAGGGGCTCAGGTGTTTCTCCCACTAACTGCACAGTGCACACCATTCCATGGCTGATCATATGGAGCGTGCTGCTTGCGAGCTACGCAAGCTATAGGGTTCTGTCATTTCATACATTCCTGTACTGGTCTCACATATCTACATAAAATAAAAGCGCTGTGGGTGGGGATCTCCGGTATTCTTCACAGTGTGAGACCGTTGTAATCCTTAGGAATATCTTCAAGATGGTGTACAAGAACCAAGGGTATTCCATCACTTGTACTGTGTTGTACGGGTCAGGGACTCCCCGGGATTCTCCTTTTTCCACATGATGCGGGCTGGCACACCACAGGGATGGTAATCGTACGGATTGCTGTGTGTCCCGGGAGTCAAGGTGGACAAGACCAAGGTCTTGGTTCAAGGAGTGACTGGGGTTACCTCCCCAGCATACGCTGCATGTCTGGTTGCCTGGTGACAACCGCAGTAATCTCACTGAGCTGTGGGGAGGGGGGCTATCACTAGCTTGAGGACCGGACTAGAAACCCCCCCAGCGTACTGCCTCACTGCCTGGCCATCCTGAAATTGGGCATCAAGTACTGCCACTCCTTCCCGAAATTGGGTAAGTGCTGCCCGGGGAGATTCCATCACCCAACTGGCATTTTCAACACCTCTGTCGACCTTATAAATGGCAATTTGGATGTGGGTTGTGAAACTGAGGGCTTAAATGTCACTCCACTATTCCCTACAACCCTTTCTTTAGTGACTTCAGGTGGAAACACGTCGTCCTCTACGACCTTCACAAATGAAAAATGAACCATTCCCTTATTTTGCTGGTAAAAATAAATTTTGAAAGAGACAAAACAAATAATGCATAGCCATATCATAACTATTTACAACTAGGTAACCCTGCCTAACCCACCCCCTCCAGGAAGCATGATTTCCATTATTATCAGGCTTCGGAACCAATACTGCTAAATGTTCATGCTGACATCCGTTCATATTGGTCAAGTATTTCTGATTTGAACCTCTAATCTTCATTATGAACCTGAGTGAACAAAAACTTATGCTTTGGTGAAGCAATTCCAGCACAGTACAGTGACTACTACAGAGCCTCAACTGCTGTCAACCCACTCAAATCAAAAGACGTCAAGAGCCAAAGATCAATATTTCACAACATTCATGGTTGGTCATTCACGACCCATGTTTTGTCATCCTTTGCATCTCTTGGCAATAAAGTCCATAAAGTCCCACTTGCTCTGTTTATTTCTGGCTGACAACACTACCCCTGGGCGGTGGTCAGTTCCACAGGTATTCCAGTGTTTACGGATTCTAGGCTTCTCTTACTACCGACCTCGTGGGTGGCTGTTAGACCTAGTCTGCAAGTGCCGTTCCGCCTGGCCTGTACTTTTGCTGACCCTCACCTGCTCCTCCATGCCCCTGCCGTGTGGCATCCCAAGGGCACTGGCTAGGCAGCCCTTCAATTCTGGCTGTCTTAGTGTGAGCTGTCACCTGCTCACCTGTGCCCCTGCCGTGAGGCATCCCAACGGCACTGTTTGAACACCTCATTTATCTAATTTACTCTTTTTGTGAGTACCTTTCTGTGCTGACTCTGCTCTGCCCTTCCCCCCGGTCCTTACGTCTGCGACTACCGTAATTTGGTGTGGGTGGGTAGGAATCGATGGCGAGGTCAGTGCGCTCCAGAGTGAATTCTTGGGGGGGGAAACCGACATTCCCCCTTTTTAACCTCTATCCCTGGCTGCCCGTTGGTTGCCCATTGGACAGCTTTTCGAATTCAAAAGCCGCGCCCAATCCCAGTGCGGCATTTTCGCAGGCTTTTGCCTCGCGATCCAGTTCCCGCTACGCCGACGCACGGCGTTCCCCATGGGCCTCCATTGGTCAGCTGCGCCTCCTGGCCCACGCTACAACCCCTCCCAGATCGGTGAGTTCACTCTCCCTTACCATGTCATGGCCCCCATTCATTACACCCCCCTCTCCCCACACATTTTGAGGGACACAAGATTGTGGTGTAATAAGGCCGCA
Organism: Calotriton arnoldi; assembly: GCA_963921515.1. NCBI lineage: Eukaryota > Metazoa > Chordata > Amphibia > Caudata > Salamandridae > Calotriton > Calotriton arnoldi. Next base: position 96,924 of record CAWUFW010000662.1, read on the forward strand.
GTTTATTGCACAATACTTAAAACATGGATCAATATTTCACAACATTCATGGTTGGTCATTCGCGACCCATGTTTTGTCATCCTTTGCATCTCTTGGCAATAAAGTCCATAAAGTCCAACTTGCTCTGTTTCTTTCTGGCTGACAGCACTACCCATGGGCGGTGGTCATTCTGCAGGCATTCCAGTGTTTATGGATTCTAGGCTTCTCTTGCTACCGACCTCGTGGGTGGCCGTTAGATCTAGCCCGGGCTGCAAGTGCCGTTCCGCCTGGCCTGTACTTTTGCTGACCCCTCACCTGCTCCTCCGTGCCCCTGCGGTGTGGCATCCCAAGGGCACTGGCTGGGCAGCCCTTCAATTCTGGCTGTCTTAGTGTGCTGTCACCTGCTCACCTGTGCCCCTGCCATGAGGCATCCCAAGGGCACTGTTTGAGCACATCTATCTAATTTACTCTTTTGGTGAGTACCTTTCTGTGCTGCCTCCGCCACGCTGCCAGCGGTTTCCTGATCGGTGGCAGCTCTTCCTGCGCTCAGCTCCATCACAAGAAACCCAGCTGTTCCAGAACCCAGACTATATTCAACAGGAACATATCCATGCCCACCCCGGTCAGATGCACCCCATCCTCGGCGAGGTAGCCTAGTGACCTAAGGTTGTTCAGCTCATGTCTCACGAAACCCCAGCCGTTCGCCCCACATATCTTTGCCATCGTGATGTTGAGCTTACGTCTGGACCGGTCTACTGCCCCTGGTTCGATGGCCCCCCCCGCCATACCCGTCGTGCTATCAATTCTGACCAAACCAGCTCTGCCAGGCATATCATTCTTGCTAGGGCTGCCATCCCTGAGGTCATGGTGCTCAGCAACTCTCTCCTCCCTATGCCCGACAGGTCGTTCCCTCCCAAATGTATGACAACCGCATCTGGGCCCCTTCTGCTCCGTTGCTCTCTTTGAATCGCCGGGAGTAGCTGTTCCCATCTCATGCCCAGTTGCCCCATCCAAGTCACCTCTGTGTCTCTCAGCCATATTCCCTGGAAGTCGAGCGCTGCGGCTCATCGTTGCGCCCGTGTGATGCACGAATGCCCCACGATCCATACCACGCGCCGATCCCCCATGTTGCCTGCCGAAAGTAGGGAGATTTTAGATACTTGTGAGCCGTATGTATCCTTTGTATGCGCCTGACGCCCACCGCCCTGGTGACTTGATCCTCTCGGCACCGAGCCCCAACTGGGCAGCGGTGGTGGCAGCCCCTATGCGAAAGGAATGTGACCCGAACTCCCTGGACGGAAAGCCTGCCTTCTCCAGAGCGCTCCGGAGCACAGCCCTGAACTGGAATTGGCTGAGGTACGTGCCATCTAGGTGTCGAAATAGGGGGCCTTCAGTGTGCAAGCCCTGCCCCACATAATCTGTCATGATGCACACTGGGCAGCATGCCTCGTCGTCAATGCAGTTGATGCGGGTGTCCTTACCCTTGCGGTCTTGATCTGTCTTTGACCTATTTAGGTGAACTATCAGGAACCCATCCCCCAAGTGTAAGTCTCCTGCTTGTATGCAAGCAAACCCTGGGGTTGCCCTGGCTGACGTTACCAGTTCGCTAATCCTGTAGGCCCCCAAAAATGCCAGGGCAAAGGCTGCTTTAAATAGCTTTTTCTCTGGTGGAGATGAGCATATCTCCTCCAGGTTTTGCAGTACCGTTTGCAATACATTAAAGTCAATGGGCCTCCTCATGTCCTGCTGTCTGGGCCACAATTTCCCCCAGCCCTTCATTGCTGATCTAATGCAGAAGGACCCTGCCGGGTCGTTTCCGGTTGCCAGTCAGGCATAGTATGATACTGCATTCAGGTACGTTTGTGCCCATGACCTGGATTTCCCATCCCGGAATGCCCCCGCCAGAAAGTTTTCCACCTCTGTGTGTGTGACCCCGCCCGGAGCCCCAGCAACCTTCTGGAAGGTCTACCAGCACTTACGGTATCTGACTGCAGTTTTTGGTGCCAGTGCGTTGTCCACCAGTGCTCTCAGCTCAAATCCATGATTTCCCACATTCGCCCAGGCATCGGTGCCCTGTTCCGTTCTGCTTCCGGCGCCAGCTCCCTGAATCTGTCCCACTGGAAACGAGAGATAGCATCCGCTATTGAGTTGTCCATCCCTGCAATGTGTCGCGCCCTAACCGCTATGTTTGCCCCCAGCTGGAGGCCAACCAGCTCCTGTAGCAGCCGCACCACTGCCAGGCATTTTGCAGATTCCGTATTGATCGCCTGGACTACTGCGTGATTGTCTGACCACAGCGTGATTTGTCTGTTTGTTAGCCTGCTCTCCCAGATAGTGAAAGTCACTATGATCGGAAAGAGCACCAAGAATGTGATGTTTTTTGTGAGCCCTGCACTACGCCATGGCTCAGGCCAGCAGGCCGCGGTCCACGCAGTGCCCATGATCACCCCGAAACCATGCCCGCCAGCGGCATCTGTGAAAAGCGTGTCCCGTTGAAACCAGATAGGAAGGCATTCCATTGACCAAGATCCTCCTTTACCCCATGTGTGCGGCGGATCCTGTGGTGCTTCTTTGATAGTCCTTTCGTCAACCATGCTAATCTCCTTGCAAACGGCCGGCCGGGGTCACCCTGCTGGCAAAGTTAAGCTTCCCCAGCAGCTGTTGTACCTCTGTCAATGTCGCTTTTTTCCTGTGCCGCAGCTGCCTTATCAGTTGCTGCTACCGTCGCTTTGGGCAACCTATAAATCCTCTCTGCGGTGTCCAACTCGATCCCCAGGAAGGAGAGCCTTGTCGTTGGGCCTTCTGTTGTGTCTGGTGCCAGAGGCACCCCCAATTACTTTGCTACTTCTTTGAATTGCTGCAGTAGGCCCGCGCAGACTTCTGTCCCTGGCTGCCCGATGAAAAGAAAATCATCTAGGTAGTGCAATCGCCCCCCTCTGGGTGGCGTATCCCTAATTCCCATTCCAGGAAGCTGCTGAAGGCCTCAAAATAGGCACATGAGATTGCACAGCCCATAGGCAGGCATTTGTCATAATAGTATGCCCCCTCCAGCTGAAAACCCAGTAAGTGGTAGCTGTCGGAGTGCACGGAAAGCCGCCTCTATGTCTGTTTTGGTAGCAGCGTTCCCTGTCCCATCTAATTAAGTCCACTGCTTTGTCCAGTGATGCATAAGACACTGAGCAGTTAGATAGATCCAGACCGTCGTTCACCGGCGCACCCTTTGGGTAGGATAGGTGGTGTACGAGGCAATATTTTTCTGCCTCCTTTTTTGGCACCACCCCTAGCGGGGATACCAACAGGTCCTCCAGTGGAGGCTCGTGAAAAGGACCTGCCACCCTTTTTAGCGTGACTTCTTTCTGCACTTTTTGCCTGGCCACTTCAGGGTTGTCCCTCACAGATTTTAAGTTCTGGCTAATTCTGGGGGCTACCTTACCTTTGTAGGGTATGCTGAAACCTGCTGTGAAGCCCTGGGCCAATAGTTGTGAGTCTTCCTGTTTGGGGTATGTGTTCAGTAATTGTACCAATCTTTGGACTCTTATGAGGGTGGGTAACATTTTCATTGCTGCCTGCTCTCTTCTCTCCCAGGGCCCCCCTTCCTGACCTTCTCTATTTCTTGCTTCTTCTGTCGTCGCTATCCCTCGGGTTGTTTACAGCGGATGGCTGGGTGAGTGCCGCCGCAATTCCCACAACAGTGCCAAAACCTACAGGGCTGTCCCCATTTGCATTTGTCTTTATCAAATTTCCAGCATGTGGCTGAGCGTCCTTTCCCGGCTTTCCCCCAGGTGTATTCTTGTACCTAGTGCCCTGTGCATTGTTTTCGAATTTCCCTCTATACCCTGAGGGATGAAAATTGCTGTTGCGTGCTCCCACCCCTTCCCTGGCGGCCACCATGTGACTTGTGAAACCTTCCACATCCTGGTGGTCCCATTCTATGACCGGCCATGTCTGCATTTTTTCCCGGAAGCCCTCGTCATAATGCAGCCATGCCTCTCCCTGATCTTTTTGTTGTGCCTCATGTACTTTCTGTTCATGCAGGAACAGCGCGGACGCGCTCTGTGGTAACTTTTCTACAAACACACATGTCAAGATCCTAAATGCTCGCAGCCAGTTCTCTATGGACCTCTCTGTCATGGGCTTTCGTTTCTCCCTCCTATCCTCCTCTTTTTTTGTCCTGTGTTGGGAGGTCTAGCTCTGCTTGGCGCACCTCTAGTAAGAAAAAGATGTCCATGTACTCTTTCCTCCATATTCTCTCTTTTACCGCTAGTGGTATCAGATTGGCCAAGCCAGTTAGCCTTGTAGTGATGGGAGGATCCCCTGGGGAGGGGCGAATGTACTCGCTCGCGGGCTTGGACCCGTCCCCCCGGGTCCCATAGCTTGCCCCGCCTTTCTTGGGCTTGTTCCCTTCATCTCCTGCTGGCCCGGCCGCTGGGGGGGGGGGGGTTCTCCATCCCAGCGCTCCCGGTGGACCTGTCCCCTGCTTCCTTCCCATTTGTGCTTTCTTCTGCTACTTTGGCAGGCTGGCCCCCTTTTCGCGCTCTAGGCTTCCCCCAGGCAGTGTACCTACCGGAGGGGCACCCGTGTTGAAATGTTGCTGAGGCCCCGGCCATAGCCACCATGGCATGAAAGGTGGAACATGTCCGCCTATCTGCTGTATCGCCGGGGGGCCCCATGCCTCACCCTGAAATCCGCCCCCTGCAGGGCCAGACCCCGCATTTGCCTGCCATTGGTAGGGGAAAACCCACAGTCCCTGCGCTGTGGAGTTAGTTACCCCTAGCTGTGTCCCATAGTTGTCAATACTACCCGGTCCCCCCCCCCCCGAGCTTGCCCCCTTGCCCCTTTTCGCAGTGCAATTTGCTCACCGTTGGTAGTCTTGGCTGCTGCGTTCTCACCTCGCCTGGGGGCCGCCGTTGTGGCTACAGGCCCCCCTTCGGATTCGCTGCTGCCCTCTGGCTCCTCGACCTCCACTTCAGATGGTCGTTTGTGTGCAGCCGCTTTTTACCTCACGGCCTGTTTCCCTTTTGGTGCTGCTGCCATGGCTTCCTTTCGCCATGGCTGTGTGGCATTCTCTTTTTGTTGGAGGGTCTTGCGCTTGGAGGGGGCCACCGTTTTGACTGCATGCCCTTTCAATTGCAGCCTAGCCACCGCCTTGTCACCAACCTTGGGTTTTTTGGCTTGTCCTCCACCAGCCCCCTCACCCATTTGCTGTTCCACCCATATCTTCCCTTTCCGTGCAAACAAAGCCCTGGCTGTCTCCAACATCGCCTCCAAGTCGTCATCCATAGCCGGCTCAGAGCTCCTTGCCCTTACTTTGCCCTGCCTTGGTTGTTCCTCTCCCTCCTGGAGACGCGCCGGCCGCCACCTCTCTCTCCTTGCCATCTGACCGGTTGCCTCTCTTCTTAGGAGTGCCTGCCAGAGTCCAAACCAGTCATGCAGAGTGGGCTGTGAAATAATTAACAGCTAAAGCCCCTCTGCGTGATGCAAAAAAGGTTCCCAGGAATTGATTGAAATCGGGATACCCTGCAGATTGCCCAGCTTCTCCTCAGCGTTGCTTGTGGGCAGGGGGGGGTGCTTTCTCCCCGAAGGGCCCCTGCTGCTTCAGACTGTGCCCAGGATCGCTCTGCTGCGGTTTGTGGGCCCGCTGTAGTAAAGCAGGCCCCTGCTGTTTTAAGAGTTGCTCTGGCTTCGGATCCCACCGAAGCTGTGTGTGGGCCCGCTGTTGTAAAAAAGGCCCTGCCGCTTTAAGCTGTGCGCGGGCTCAGGATAGTTCCTCTGCTGTTTCTAGGCCCGCTGCTACGATTCTGCCGGCCCTGCCTCCTGCTCATCCACAAGTGTTTGTGCACGGAAGAGGGTTGTTGGAGGTGCTGCTGGGGCGGTCGCCAGCACAGAAATCTTGCCCCCCAGGGATGCGTGCGCTCTGCTCCCTCATGGAGCCGGGCCCGTACGTGTTACGGGGAGAGACCGGTTAGCCCCGTCAGCCTAGCCGCACACTCTGCTCCGGTGCTGCTGGCCCTGCTCGATCGAGTGCTTGTGCCCCCGCTAAGCCGTTGCTATGAGGCAGAGGTTCGCTGGAGGGGGGGCAGGGTGGGGGGGTGGGGTGGGTTCGCCGGCACAGATGCCTCGCCTCCAGTGCTGTGGCTGAGGGACGTGCCTCGTGGAGCCAGGCCCACCTGGTGGTCTCGTGAAGCCCGGTCCGGTGAAAGCTGTGATGATCCCCGCACTTGGAAGCAGGACGGAATCTTCTACTGCAATCCAACCGATGGCTAGGTCAGTGCGCTCCAGAGTGAATTCTTGGGGGGGAAACTCCTGTCCCTCCTTTTTAACCTCTATCCATGGCCGCCCCTTAGTTGCCCATTAGACGGCTTTTCGAATTCAAAAGCCGCGCCCAATCCCAGCGCGGCATTTTCGCGGGCTTTTGCCTAGCGATCCCATTCCTGCTCCCACGCTGTGCGGGGTTCCCCATGGGCTCCATTGGTCAGCTGCGCCTCCCGGCCCACGCTACTAACAGGTGGATTACACCTAACCTTACCTTATGGTATGTGGCTGCACTGAATAGGCTACAGTATGTAGATACTCATCCACTCTCACTCTCAACTTTAACTTGAGAATCTTGGCCACCATAGTACCCTCAGACAATTGTCACTCTCTCGACACCAAGCTCTTAAAAGCGCACATATGGAAAAAGATTAAAAAGGCCGGAGATCAGCCCCATATTCCACAAATGATCAAACTTCTTATTCACACTGAATAATTCCAATCTGTTATCCAGGCACTAAGGTTTTACATATCTATAGAGGCAACTCAAAGCTAGCAGGTGTTATAAAGCAAATTGCACCCAACTCAAAGCAGTGTTCTAGTTTGTAGTCATGTGGACAGAGGAAAAATACATTTGAAGTGGCCCTCTGTGACACCGACCGTAATTCACTTCCATTATAGTCTCAGTCCCTCATCAAAGTCAGCAGCATTGCATACAAGGGCATTATTCACCTAAAAAAACCTGCAAACATCTAAAACCACTTGTTGTCTTGGGAGGACTACTTACCACCAGAAGCAAATTTCAACTGTGCTTTCCACTATGAAAACTATAAGTGAATTAGCCTTTTACCAGCTTGCAGAAGAGATGCAACACTTTCTTTGCGCCTCTTCTGCAAGCCACTGACAAATCAAATTATGGCAATACACTTCATGACCAAAAAGTATGAATAGTGCCATTCCTTCTCAATAATCTTACATAGATTGTTTGATTATTCGGTTATTTTCTACTCTGTATTTGTACTGTGATCCGCCATCCAGGCAGCAACATCTGCACTGTAGTTCAAATACACATAATAAACCAATGCACTGGAGTCTAGGCGCGCCCCTCCCCCAAAATGCTGCAGTGTTACCAGAAGGATCTCACAGTGACAGCACCAGAGTAGTCAGTAAGTAGTATATCCTACTGGCTTGTGTAGCATACACAGTTGGCAAAACTCCTCAGACCTATCTACAACAATTCTTTTTTAACAACTTAATTTTTTGGTTGCAGGTGGCTTTGGTCCAGCTACACAAGTAATACAATTCAGTTTCATCTTGTGAGAAATATCGTTAGCAATGCACATCAATAGATAATGTCTAATACTTTGATAAACGGAGTACATTTTTCTTAAATAGTCCAGGAGACTAAGTACATACAACAAATACGTTCACAATATTGAACTAATATGATGATTTCAGTCATTTTCTAGAGAAGACCATAAAGGAGAGCTAAATTGTCAAATGCTTGATTTGCGTTACACTTGGAACATTCATCCCAGACCGCCATTATAATGGTTCATGTTTTTTGGTGTATGTTTGAAAAGGACCTCAGATTTCTTCGAACCTGCTCATCCTGTGACATATTCTTGAAGTTCATTTTTTCATAGCATATATCGACTATAATTTAGACCTCAATATTGATATCGGTAGGAAGAAAGGCAATTTGCATATATGATCATTTGTGACTCTTGTGGCAAGTAGCATAACAGTCAAGAGTTTCCCTGCCATAGTAGACGGAGGATATCAGCGCTTCCCTGCATCACCAAATAGCAATATAAGAGGGTAAATCTTTAATTCTATACTGTAATATTATTAATGCAAGACAAGACTTCCTTCCAGAAAGCCTAAACAGCTTTACAAGTCCACTACATGTGTTCTTGTGCCACGTTCATAACATGCACCTTAGCACACCTCTGAGGAACCAAACATTTCACATTGACCATATAGTGGAGGTAGCCGCTCTAGAGCAGATGTTCAATCACAAGCTATCAGATATATCCACCCCAAATTCAGTTTCCTAAGTGGTAGGATACATCGGTTTGTAAGCATTGCGTACATTTCTAAGGAATTTATACAAATTAGATATTCCCTTCCTAGAACAGTGTTCTTTCATTTAATTTTCAATGGTGGTTAGGTCGAAGTTCACCTGCCATCACCTCCCACTGGCCCACCCAATGCAATATTTGTAAAGTTTGAAAAGTATCCATCCTGACCAGGTGCCAGGCCTGCTGACAGGAGTCAAGCGCCCTGACTTTCTCTGTGATATAGATTCCATAGCGCATTCTCTAAATTGGATTGCCATTCTCCAGAGTTTCGATTACTAAGGCTTGAGAGTAAATCTGAATTATGCCAAATGCCAGTCATCAGAGACAGAAAGGTAGTCACCTTCCCCCTTTCTTGACCACCCTACTCCAGTACATTAAAGTGGTTGTGTTAATGTTAACAGGCTTTCTCGTCATTGTTCCAGAGGAGCAATCCATGGAAGGATATGTACGGCTTGGGGAATATTCCCTCTCACCTCGTACCTTTAATTTGTCGTTTCAGGTATTGGCCGATTGTAGCATCCGGCGCAATCAGATAACCACAGTTGGTGCTTTGTGCTTTTTGGTTCTATTTTCACTGAAATATTTGAAACTGTATATCTCCGATTCTACAGATTGGATTTTTGTCGTTTTGCTCTTGTTGTAATTATGCAAGCTCACTTTATTTTTCTAATTTGGTGTGAGATTTTCCTAGTGTTGCGTTTTCACTTTATGCAGCACTTCAAACAGTAATAAATACTTTAAACAATGCCTCCAAGTTAAGCCTGACTATTCTGTGCCAAGCTACTAGACGGTTGAGCATAGGTTAATTTGAGGTTTGATTGTGACTTCACCCTGACAAGGATTGTAGTTGCTGCTTGAGTAGGGTTTCACCCCCCTCAATCAGTTACACAATTTCTTAGTTATAATTTCAGAAGCTATAGATACGAAATCAGAATGAATAGGGCCAAACTACCAGGACAGGTTGAGGGAGGATTCTGGGAATATTGATTCAGTAAATGAAGGTGCAGGTTGTAGTGGTTGGGATGGCAAGGTACAGAGGAAAAGATGTTTGGAGGAAGGTATGTTAAATATTCCCAGAAAAGTAAGAATTGTTACAGTAACAAAGAAGGATGTCTCAGAGGATAGTGAATCAGGCACTGTGGATTGGCAATCAAAGGGCCCAAGAGGAGTTCCCTCTGATAATGAAACAAGAAACAATGCTGATAAAGCAGAATTTGATTTATCATACTCCTCAAAATTTGATTCTGATGAGGACACGACTAAATACAGGAGAAGGGATCTTTCCCCCCACACAGAAAAGGCCTCAAACATTAAAAACAAAATAATGAATCCACCTACACACGAGATGCTGGATCCTTTCCACATTAAATATTCTCTATCACTGGAATGGTTAGCATCTCCTCATAGTGCAGTATGTGGCATATTGGTTGAGAAGGGAGATACCTAAACAGGTGAGGTCTAGGTTAAGCTCAGAGTTCTAGATTGTCTTTGCCAGATACGGTTGAAATGGCTCCAGATTTAGACATGAAAGTCTTAGCCTTTACAAGAAAAAATAGGAAAGACCCTAAGAGAGGCCTTGATAGAGGTTCATGATCATGCCAAGACAAGCTTTTTGATATAATTGGACCACTGACAAAACAAAATTTGAGATAGTGGAAGAGGCTTATATAAACAAAACTATAGTGGATCCGGATAAACTGCGCCAGTGGGTGCAGCGTGCCATCTGCCTCTTTCGCAATGCTAATACAGCCCTCTCAAACGAGATTAGGAAAAGTATTTTGATTAAAATACACCCAAAGCAAGTCACATTTTCAAACAAAGAAGGTGGTTACTTGCAATTCAGGTGGATGGGAAAGTTCTAGAAGTTCAGAAGTTTTCCTTTTGTCAAACTTCTTTTTATTGAGTTTTATACCACAAGAACTTGTATTACAATCATAGCTGGTAGACCATAATCTCTTACGTGATCGCTATATTTATAATCAGCTTTTTCATTACCTTATGGTCTATTACAATTTCCATCATTCCTCATTAACAAGCCCTTTCCATCCCCCTAACACCCATCCCCTCCCCTATGCTGAAAGAGGCAAACACAAAAAACACAAAAGAAATAAAACAAGGTACTCAAGTATGGTGGAAGGAGCCAATAATGAAGGTGGGTATCTTCCCAGACACCAGACTGATCTACAGGGCTGGCAAATATCAAAGTATCATTCAAGTCTGATATGGGAGGGTATTGGGGGGGATTCCCCTCGAGGAACCGCCAACCCTGGTGATCCCACTTTCGTCAGTAGATCCTGGATCCCCCCTAGTCCCACAAGGTCTTTCTCCTCCTCCCGGACAGCCCCTTAAATGCACCTTGTGTCCTGGTGGTAGACATTCCCTTCCCACTCAGTAACCATGAGATGTCTACTGATGCTCTAACTATGTTGATCATGCCTGTGGTCCCGTGGTACACCCCAGTATTGGACAACCACCATGTATTGCTCGGATGAGATGTCTAACAGAATCCGTTAATCGGCCCCTGGTCACCGTTCTTCTTCGTACAACGGGCCTTCCCTTCCCACAGGATTGATTATAGTGAGGGACAATGGTCACCCTCCCAGGGGGTTCAGCCGGAGTTCCTGAACCCTTGCTTCTTCCAGGGGGTGTACTCTACATCAATGGACTCTATTCAAAACTGGAAGAGGTGCAATGCCTGTGTTCTAGACGCGCAGGCTCTGAGTGAGAGCCCTATCAGAAGATAGCTAATGGGCAGCCCCAGGAGTATTCGAAGTTTTTAAAAGCGTCCCTAAATAGATCACACATCCGTTCCGTTGTAACTGCCTGCCACAGTCGGGTATGCCATTGTGTCAAGGTTGGAGCTTCCGTCTTCCTCCAAGCGGAAGCTATCGTGGTCTTCGCCGTGCCCAGACACAGCCACAACACATCTTTATCTGCGTTCGTTTGGTATTTCAGAGTAGGCTCTTAACCCCAGTTGTGCAAATGTCGGAGTATCCGGGACCAGGTACACCAAAATGTCTTTAATCTGAGCCAAAATATCAGCCTAAAAAGGCCGAATGGTCGGACAGTCCCACCAGATGTGGCAAAAGTCACCTAGGAGGCCGCAGCCCCTCCAGCACAGATCAGATGTAGCTGGGAAGCACTTTTACGGTTTAGTAGGGTAAAAGTACCAGTCATATAGAATTTTGTAATGGGCTTCCCGTAGGGCTAGGGATTGGTTGTGCCGAGGTATATCTTGCCATTACGCTCTCCAGTCACCTTCGGAAAGGTCATGTCCCAGGACGCGTTCCCAAAAGGTGATATGGCGAGGTGGCTGAGAAGGCAATGTACGGAGTAGTAAATCATACAAATAGGCAATGGTGCACTTAGAGCCCCTGGTTCCCTTCATGAAATGCTCCAGTGGGGTGAGCTCCCTCGTGGCCGCTTCCCATGTATCTGGTTGCAGTGCCCAGTGACACAATTGCCAGTATCGGAAGTATTCCCCCCCTGAAAGATGAAAGTCTCGTTGGCAGTGTTCGAAGGTGAGAATATCGGTGGTGTGAAAGAGGAGTGATAGTATAAGGCAACCCGCCTCCCTCCATGTGTCGAAAGGGCCCGGGCGTGCTGCTGGGGAAAACGCTGGGTTGTAGTGAATTGGAGTAAAGGGGGAGGGGAATATTGGCCAGGCCGTTTTTTTAAGCACCTCACCCCAGGCTCTCAAGGTGGCCCCTGTGGGTGTGCCAAGGTAGGTGTCAAGAGGGCGATCCCCCTTTGGTTTCCACAATAGGTCCCAGATGACTCTTTCTGCGATCGCCCTGTCCATGTGGAGCCAGTGCTTATCAGACTCCCTCTGGGACCAATCGGTTATCACTCGGAGTTGGGCAGATTTGTGATAGAGATTGAAATCTGGGAGTGCCAGTCCACCCTCAGACTTAGGGCGTCGAAGCCATTTAAAATGGAGAAGGGCTCTCTTGTTTTGCCAGATAAATGCAGTGAGTAGCGTCTTTAGTGTCTACCAAAAGTATTTTTCCAAATGAATAGGTAAGCTTTGGAACAGATGGAGGAACTTAGGCAGCACTACCACCTTGATCGCGTGGATCCTGCAGAGCCAAGACAGATAGGTGGCCCACCTCTTAAGATCTTCTTACAAATTGTGCAAGACGGGTGGATAGTTAGCCTGAAACAGCTGTGAGATCCTAGGCGTTAATTTGAAGCCCAAATAGGTGAGTTCTTTCTTTACCCATTCGAAGGGTGTTGCGGTCACTTACACATCCATCTCAGCTTCGTGGAGCGTTAAATTGAGCAGAAAGGATTTTGACAGGTTTATGCGTAGGCCTGCTACTCCCTCAAATAGTCGAAGTTCGTTTTGTAGGGCGGCCAGGGAGTGCTGTGGGTCTGTAAGGGTTAGCAGGATATCGTCAGCAAATAAGGAGATCTTGTGCTCCTCAGCACCAAAACCAATCCCCTTGATCGATTGGTTGGCCCGTATTATTGCTGCAAGGGGTTCAATACGGAGGGCAAAAAGGAGGGGGAAGAGCGGGCATCCCTGTTTCGTCCCCCTCACCAGCTGGAAAAGCTGCAAACCCACTCCATTAACCAGTACTCTATAGCATGGCATTGCGTAATTCGCTCGAATCATGGCTATGAGGGCCTCACAGAAACCAAACTGTCGCAGGGGGAGAACAAGAAAGACCAATCCACCCGGTCTAACGCTTTCTCAGCGTCTAATCTGAGCATAACTGCCGGGATGTTTTTCTTGGTTGCCGTCTCTATTAAATGTATGACTCTCCGCACATTATCGTGAGTCTGTCTGCCTCTGATAAACCCTGATTGATCCGGGCGGATCAAGTCAGGCATCACGTCCTCCAACTGTAAGGCTAGAATTTTGAAGTATAGTTTTGCATCGAGATTGAGGAGTGCTATGGGGTGATGTGAACTACAGAGTTTCGGGTCTTATCCTGCTTTGGGTATAATCGTAATTATAGACTCATTGAGGGTGTTACCGTGCCAGCCTCTGCTATATAGTTAAAGAGAGAAGTCAGGTGGGGGTCAAGTTCCACACTAAATGTCTTATAAAAGTGCGCTGTCAGCCAGTCTGGGCCAGGGGATTTATAGAGCTTCAGGGAGCCTATGGCTTGCCACACCTCTTCCTCACTAATGGGTTCTCCCGGCACTTTGTTTTGCGTTGGGGTGATTTGTGGCAGATCCACCTTGTTCAGGTAAGCTAATTGGGATTGGGAGTCGTTGGGGGTCAGCTGTGTATAGTGACTTGTAGAACTGCCCAAAAATGCTTGGCTTACTCTGCTCCGATGTCTCCAAGTCTACCGTGGGGTGGTAAATATCTCCAATATACTCCTTTTCCCTACGTACCCTGAATTGGCGTGCCAGTTGAGCCCCCACCTTGTTGCAGTGTGTATAGCATGTGTGTTTGAGTCGTAAAAGTGTCAATTCAGCCCTGTTTGTATAAATCGCATTCAGTTTTCCTTTCACTGTAGTGACTTTGCGCTGGAGGGACAGAGTTGGTGTCGTCTTGTGTGCTTGTTCCAGTTTATGTAGCTCTGCCTCTAGAGTCAAGCGTTCTGCGGTCTACTGTTTATTGAGCGCCGATAGGGACGCCATACACTGACCCCTCAAGACTGTTTGAATGCATCCCAGTTGGTAGAAGGGGACGTGTCCTGGGGCTTATTCAGCTGAAAGCACCCCTTTATAGCCTTGCGCAAATCATCCTGTGATAGGATAGTCTCTCTCGCAGCAAAGCATGGGGGAAAAACCAACGTGAGTACTTTGGGGCGGAGTTATTCAAAGCAAGGGAAACCACAGGTGCGTGGTCAGAGATAATTATTGTGCGAATCTCTGCGTCACGAATGTCTCGAGCAAGGGCCATACTCAGAAATATGTAATCTAGCCTCGAGTAGGTATGGTGAATGTGTGAGAAAAATGTGTAGTCCCCATCTGCCGGGTAACATTCTCTCCAGGCATCAATTAGGCCTAGGTCAGGCACTGCGCATTTTACCGCTTTTGTAAAGCTGCCAGAGTGTGCCCTGTGCGGGGGTGTGCTATCTGTGCCTGAGTGCCAGGTGAGGTTAAAGTTCCCTATGAGTAGTATCTCTCTGTCTGCGAAGCCTCTCAAAAGTGCTAACAGTCCTGTCATAAATACTATCTGGTTGGTGTTTGGTGCGTAAATCGCTGCCACTGTGCACAGCTTCCCTTGTAGGCGCCCCTTCACCCTCCCCTCTTTATCTGTCTTATATCCTTTGGGTTGAAATTTTATTGCTGAGTGAAACAGAAGCGTCACCCCATTATGCTTTGAAAAGCTGGACGATTTATAAATCAAAGGGTAGGACCTGTGCTTAAGCCTATGATCCTCAGATCTCTTAAGATGTATTTCCTGTAGCGCTACAATATCATAGTGCCCATCTAGCAAATATTTCCACACCCTGTGGCGCTTAGCCAGTGCGTTGAGCCCCCTTACATTCCATGTCAAGGCTGTGACTACCATTGCGGGAGGCAGAGCAGATCCACGCGCTTCCTAGACTGCTGTTCTCTAGTCACGACCCTCCCTCCGATCCTCTGGTCCCCCCCACCCCCCACCACCCCATCTCCCTTCCCCTCCCACAACATCTCCACCATGTGCAATACTAGCACAAGAAGTGCATTTCCTGAATTCCCCATTCAAGAGTATCGGTAGAGTACCTGCAGAAAATAAAAAAAGTTTTCCCACCCCAAAACTAAACCTTTAGGGACAAGTAGAAGTCATCGAAGGCGAGTCGGTCCATCATCGCTGCCATGGCTATAAAGATGCGATTACTTGCAGGGGTCCGTATCTTCATTGATAGTGTTCAGTGCGGAGTTTCCCCCAAAACCTCGTTGATAGTCTGAATGGTTGGGAGGATCACACATCCTCACCTAGTGTTGAAGGTAAGATGATGAGAATGTTGCCCTCTGTGGAGTCCATGCCTGCCAACCTCCTGGTCGCCCAGTTGCCCGAGCTGTTCGGGCAGAATGAAGTGGGTACCAGGGGGCACATGTAGTGGAAGACTCAATGTCCATTTATTCAGCGCTTCCTCTGGTGCTTGGGGATCCGCTGGGAGAGCCAGGGGGAGCCTCCCCGGTCCCCCACCGAATCCGCTCCCGATGCCCCCGGGTCGCCGGCCAATTGTCCACCCTCCGGTATCTCCAGGCCCAGGAGCATCATGGCTTCCTCTAATTCCGCAATATGATGCGCTCTGTTCCGGAATTGGAAGGCCAGCCCGAAAGGATATGTCCATCTGTACCGGATGTTTTCCTGGCGGAGCTGATCAGTGACGGGCCTGAACTGCTGACGGCGAGCTAGCGTCGGTGGTGCAATGTCCTGATACAGAGTACAAGTGGCTCCCTGAAAGGTTACTTTGTCAGCTTTCCTTGCGGCTTGCAGGATGGCCTCCTTCATTTTAAAGGAGTGTAGTTTGGCCAGGATATCTCTTGGTCGCTGTTTGTCTCCCATTGGTGGCTTCCCCACTCTATCTATTTTGACCTAGACTGTGGCTGTGCTCAGAGTTTCAGTGAAGCGACCCGTTACAAATGCTTCCAGATCCGGTCTCTCCACACCCTCCTCTAGGTTACTAATCCGTATGTTGTCCCTTCGAGATCTGTTTTCCATGTCTTCATTTTTGAGCAGGGCCGCTTGAAGTTGCACTTGTAGAGAGCGCGTAGTGGCATTGATCTGGTCTGTGCGTTGCTCCAGTTCTAAGGTTTTTGACTCCAGGTCTACCACTATGCTCCCCACTGAATCAACATCCTGCCGGAGTGCCACTAACTTTTAATTCAGATCAGCCTTTAATGTTTCCAAGGAGGTGGACATATCGGTCTTGAGCTCCTCCTGCACAGATCCTCTTTGGTGAGGGCCATCGTGTCTTCCACTCCCGCCGTCTGGCGGTTATTACCTATGTCTGTAGGGCCGAAATAGTTGGATACCCTATTGTTCTGTTGTTTCTTTGGCGGCATAGAGAGATTCTCCACCACAACTGCCACCGGATTAAAATGAATGGGGCCTACCATCTGCAGTGGCACTCATGGGAATATTGTAGGTGCAGGCCTTCTGATGTGGTTTCCACTGGTCCCCGGACTGTCTCTTATGATTCTGCCATTGTCCCTCACCCTCTAGATCCTAATCTTGATATGCGGACCCCCCGTCCCGGCAGTTTCTTCGGTGTGCTCACTATGTCTGGATTTCGTTCTCAACCCCGGTGGGGCTGTCATCGGGTTTGTGGCGTCTGCCCCAAGCTGCCATGTCAGGGTCAGGCACCAGGGTTACTGACTGTGTCCAAGTTCTCCTACTTGTCTGCAGGGCTGGTGGCCTACAGGATCCCCCACTTTCGGCTGTATTGGACTTCCCCAAGGAGTATTTGGCTACCCGTATCCACTTCGTTTCACTCACCGCCTCTCGTCGGGTCTCTCAGCCGCCATCTTAGGGTCAGGCGCGGCTCCGGTACCGTCAAAACAGTCCCATTCTGTTGCCAGGGCCGCTTCTGCTTCTCAGGATACCTCTGCGTTATGCTTTGGAGCTGTGCATGAGGGGACACTGCCAGTGGCGGCTCCTTGACGCTGGCTTCCTGTGCGCCGCGCTCTCCCGGTCTTCAGCGTGTTCCCGGTGCCATCCGCTGACTTCGGTACAGTCCGGGGGAGATCGCCGCAGTGGGGTATTTGTTCCGGAGCCTCGGTCTCCCTCCTTCTGCGGGGGCTCCTCTCTCCTAGGCGCCGGTGCTCCTCGACACCGAGTTCTCGCGGTTCCCGGCCCGCTATTGCGCACATCGGGTGTCTTCACACGCACCGTGCGCAGTAGGCCCCAGCTCCATCCGCCCTCATCCAGGCTCGCAAGGGCCCCGGGAATCGCTGAAATCAGCCTGAATGCTTCTGCGACTCTGTTTGCTGGTGAGTAGCTGGTGTTCATGGCCATTTCCCCGCAATTTTGTATCGGTGGCAGCGGAGCCGCCGTGGATCACGCCCACACGCCCATCTTGGCTGGCCACGCCCCCCAGAAGTTTTTTTGAACTGACTTTGGCTCCATGGTGTTTTACGAAAGTATTACATACAGTGGCATCTTGGTTACGAGCAAGGAGAGTCAGACTGGTGATTTATCTAGATGACACTTTGATTATGGCATAGGACAAAGGAACTCTTAATACCCTCATGAATTTGGCAGTAGATCTGCTGCAGTCCCTGGGACTTGTGGTAAATATTTAAAAAAAGTCATGTCTGGTACCAAGTCAGGGGACTTAATTTCTTGCTTTTTTAGTGAATACAGTCCGAGCCGAAATGAGGTTGCCAGGGGAGAAACTGAAGAGATTGAGGAAAGAGCTAAAGAGCTTTTTTGGCAATGGAGGAGGTATCTTGGAGGATATTGACAAGAAATATAGGTTTATTGTCTTCAGCTATTCAGGCAGTCTTTCCAGTCCATTATATTTTTGGGCACTTTAGAGACTAAAGATGATGTACTTGAGTCGGGACTGGACATAATCATGGAAGATAGTTTTGGATCGGGAGTCAAGAGTGAAACTAGAATGGTGGATTCTGAATGTGGAAACATTGAATGGCAGGGCAATTTTTGGGAAGGAGTCAGAGATGGTGGTAGAATCATATGCAAATTTACAAGGATGGGGTGCGAGATGTGGAAAGTTGTGTGCGGGTGGTCAATGGAAAGATCACAAGAGGAACTTACGTATCAATTGTCTAGAGTTGTTAGCAGATTTGCTTGCAGTTCGTTATTTTACTCAGGAGAGAATGAAGTGTAATGTTAAGAATGGACACTGTGTCAGAGGTGAGATATGTGAACAAGATGGGGGCCCATTTTTGAAGTGTTTAGCAGAAATGGCAAAGAACTTTTGGGAGTATTGCTTGAACAAAGGAATTTCTGTAGTGGTGAAACATATTCCTGGAGAAAGCAATGGTGTAGCGGATTGGTTTTCAAGGAATTTTAAGGATTTGAGTGATTGGAAACTGGACAGGATGTGTTTCTAAATATACAGAGTTTTTGGGGTCCTTTCGGTGTGAATCTGTTTGCGAACAGATTGACTTGTCTGGTAGTGGGATTTTTCAGTTGGAGACCGGAGGCATGGGGAGTGGATGCATCCTTACATGATTGGACGAGATTTGCCCCCTGCTTTTCCCTCCGTTTGTGATGTTGTTGAGGTTATTGGGACATGTTCGCAGGAACAAGGAGACCGTGGTTGTGATAACACCGATTTGGAGGTCACAGCTTGGTTTCCATTCATGATGGAAATGGCAGTGGACTTCCCGATATGTCTTCCGAAGTTCAAGAGTTTGATTCTAGATCCTCAAGGGCAGTTACATAGTTTAATGGCGAGAAATCAGCTATTTGTGACGGCATGGAAGATTTCAGGAGATAACGGGAAATGCCTGGATTTCGGCAGGAGCTTGCAGACTTATATCTGAAACCTGGGCACCAGGAAATAGGAAAGCATATAGACTGGCTTGGAGAAAATGGGTTTGTTGGTGTTTTCATGGATGTTTTGATCCAGTTTCAACAAATGTGGTAAATGTAGTGAATTATCTGAACGAGCTATTTGAGTTGGGATTGTCGTACAGAATGGTAACTGTGTACAGGTCTGCTAGTGCTTTGGTTAACTGAGTGTTATTACTCTACTATCCCCTCTACTACGAAGTGTCAGTTACTCTATTATCCTCCCTACTATGAAGGGAATTACAGGTTGTGTGTAGTAAGGTTTCTGAAGGAGTATGAGAGAAGGACTGCGAGTCTGGGAAGGCGCAGTTGTTGATATCTTATAAGCCTCTACATAATCCAGTTTCTTCAGTGCCTTTGGCACAATAGACGAAGGAAGTGATGAAGGAAGCTGGAGTGGATGTCAGTAAATTTGGAGCTTATTCAGTGAGGGGAGTTTCTGCATCAAAAGCATTGGTGTTCTGCGGAAGTCTGCAGTATATCTTGAGGGCTGCAGGTTGGTCTAATAAGAGAATGTTTGGAGTTGTTACTTTAAACCTGAAGAGAGTGCAATTGATAAACGTTTGGAGGGGCTTGACATTAAATGAAGATTTGTCACAGCCTTTTGGACAGAAATCTCAATTTCATTAAAGACATGGAGGCTAAGATTATCCCACCACTTTTCAGTAACCCGCCCTGATAAAAAATGTGTTTGGACTACAGAATAATGGGATCAATGTTATGAAGATGATTCAGAAGGTGGATTAATATCTGGATGTTTGTTTACCAAAAGAAGTTAAAAAAGATGAAGATGATTTAAAAAATGTTCTTGTTCGCAGCATTCCAAAGAAGGAAGAGGGGCAAGTGTTCAATGTATTTACAGTCTTCTGGAATGTTTAAAGAGTTCTAAATTCTTGTAATTGTTGCTGCTGTGAGTGGAGCAATAAAAGGAGATTGCATATTCTTAGCCTCCCTGTCTTTAATAAAATCAACATTTTCTGCTCACCAGGCTGTGCAAAATCTACATTTGTCTGTAAGCATTGGAATGTTTGGTGAGTTTTCTATGTTCTCCCTGGAGAGTTGGTGTTCTGAGCTTGGCAGTTGATTACTGACCGACTTGGGATGACTACGCTCCGAATAAACCTCTAAGGGCCTGATTTACAAAGGGCCTCCGCACTCATGGCGGAGGCCCAACAGTCGTGGGGGAGTCTCCGCACTCAGGGCGGAATCTGCACAATGAGTTTTCTCATTGTGCAGATTCCACCCGAGTGTGGAGACTCCCCCTCAACTGCGGGGGCCTCCACCAGGAATGCAGAGGATCTTTGTGAATCAGGCTTTAAGTGTTTACTATGGTGTAGAGCTGTCCTACTTCACAACACAGTGCAGCCACCTGAGGCATCTCTTGTGGCAGGCCAAGAACAGATCTTTCATTAGGGTGTGGCAGAGGAGACATAATTGTGGGACTCACTTGTGGAGATCAGATAATCTGGATCATTGTCTTATCTAAAATGAGGTTAGTATAGCAGATCTCCATTTCAACCTCAGTGAAAATAATGTTTTAACTTTTCTGTGGAGTATAGATTTGGACCATACGAGCTTATTAATGTTGAACGACATGTTGGTTGCAAGATTGATTTTGGCACACAAGTTTGACTTCGGCCACCAACAATGCATCAGTAAGTGACAAAACAACTGTAATACCTTTGAAAATATCGTTTCAAGTGGGGGTTGGCAGTTTGCCCAATTCTTTGGACAATGGGATTTATAGGCTTGTTATTTTAATTTAAAAAATATATATTTTAACTTTATTGTAGAAACGACAATTATGAAATGAAATCACATACTATTTTATACTATTCTCTTAATTTTCTTCTTTTTCCTTTCAGCCTGGGGAATGACTTGCATTTAACTGCATTTATATGCAATCAATGTATATTTGCCGCACTACCAGAAGGAATAAAAAAAGGTGTCTCTTGAGCCTTCACTTTGCAAATAATTTACGCTTCCTCCAATTGCAGACTAGCCTTGCTGCATCCTCCTGAAGTCAAACAAAACCAAACTAAACCAAACCAACTAAAGCAGGCAGCAGCTGGCTTAAACAGATGGAATCATTCATAAAGAGTTCCTAGGCAACTACTTGGTCATAAACATGGCAGACCATCAACCCACAATGATAACACTAGACTCAATGTACCACTGTAAATTTGTGAAAAGTAAATTTTATTTAGTACAAAACTATGGTTAAAATAGCTACAAAAATCATGGGGTTCAATTTCAATCAACACTGGACATAGATAAAGTAACAGAACAATGAAACACAATATCTTTTTTTTTTTTTAAACTTTATTTATTAATCATTTTTACACAACACATCATTGTAATCGTAGGTGCTCTCAGTATGACATTGCAATCAATAAAGATACAGTAACATCCATGGTGCAATAAGGAGTCTATTAAGGCTCGAAATAAAACGGTGAACAGTAGCAGCCAGGTATGTATAAATTTGAAGGAAAATACCATGCCCAAAGTGCCCCCTTATTCTCTGTACATAACCAGTCTTCGTTTAATGACATGTAACGTGTGCCCACCTAGGCTCCATCCCCGCATGGGAGGTCTTAAGAAAAGAGGAGTCCATCTCTACAGGGTGTGATACAGTGTAGGAGCTCAATCTGGAGTGGAACCTTAACCATCTAGCCCACACCTGTAGGGACTATTCCCGACCCTAACAGTGAGTCAGAAGCTTTTCGAAGGTAATCTACATAGGTCCTGTATGGGCCCCAGATGTCTTTGGGACGGGAGGAACAGGGCATTGTGCTGGAATAGACTTCACTATTGTCATTCCAAAGAAAGGGAGACCACACTTCTGGAAGCAAGGAAACAAAAGATTTATTTAGTACAACAAAAGATAATCTCTAGAGATGGAAGAGTGTCCGAGACCCACGGATTGCGTAGGTGTCAGGAGACTGTTCAAAATGTCCTTGGCATGCAGCATTTTTTATAGGATGTAGACACTCCCCTCGGGTGTAGGAGGATGACAGAAAGTCAGTTGGTATGCAGGAATTCAGGTGTGTGGAGCAGATTTTCAGGTGTTGGGCCAAAGGAAACTCCGAGGAATGCAGGAGTTCAGGAGTGCGCTGGACATATTCCTGTTTGGGGGCAGCTTTCATGCCTTGCAGCTGAGGAGGGTTTCGTGACCTGGCCAGGTGTTAGGCCGTTGGCAGGGACAGACCTGTTCTGTTGCCTATACAAGTTCCAGAGATAAATGCGTGGGTGCAGTAGAAACCGGCCCAGGGCACCAACACAGGGTCACGTAGGAGACAATCTTGTGAAAGGTCAAGAAAGCGTTTTGTGAGCAAGATGTAGGTCATACACAGCAACATTTAGAAATACAGTTATTACAGTCCCTCCTCTTGCCGTGTGCAACGTCATTAGTAAATGTCAATTTTACAGAGTTCTTCAAATGTCTGATGATATAGTATTTTGCTGTTTTCAGTCTGACTGGTCATAGGTGTGGATCTGCAGGTAGATGCACACAGAGAACAGAGTGCTGGGCCACAATGGACGGACAGGCAACAGAAGAAGATGGTACCCAAGGGGATCGTGAGGAGCGCCAGTATCTTCCATCCCCAGGTGATCAGAATGTTCCATGAGCCAGTTGTCCAGGTCCAAGGGGTCCCATTGTCTGGTTGTATTTCGGTGTCAATCCGGTGTAGTTTGGAGATTGCTTCATAGACGGAGGGCGATGAATCAGGAATATACACACAGCAGCTAGCCCCGATGATGCGACAGGCCCCTCCTCGATCTGCCAGGATGACGTCGAGCACCATGCGATTCTGAAGAGAAACCATCCGTGTAGCATCGATTTCGGCCGTGTGCTGGGTCAGTATTCCTGCAGTGATGTTGGCAGTAGCTTCCAGGACTCTGGTGAGTCGCCTGGTGTTGAGACTGTTGGACATGGGACCCCAAAAGGTAGAAGGCCCTTCAGGGCATCGCCGAATTGCTGGTTGCTGGTGTCGGTCTGGTCTATATCTGGTACTTGTCTCCTCTGTCTGTGGTACAAGTTGTTCCTGTTAAATGTGGGTGGCAGCAGGAATGCAATATAGCATGTGCCACTCCAGTCAGAAGGCAGCCAGGTGTAAGCTTTGTTTCCACATACAAAGTGCAGTCCTGATGGAAGGCTGAGGTATGGGGTGAAGTTGTTGTAGGTTATGGTAGTATTGCACAGACTGGCTCCTATAGGTATTGTTCCTTGACCTTGCAGACACAATGTACCAGGACGTGATGTAACTGAAATGGCAACTTCTTTCTCTTGAGTAGGTAAGAAAGTGTAACCCCAGGTGTCCTGCATAGGGGTGGACATAATAGCGTGCATTTGTGGCGGGTCAGAGGCATTGCAGAGAGTATTGTTTTTTTATGAAGAGTCCAAAGAAAGGGTTGGAATGTTGTAAGGTTGCCTTTGTCATAACATGATGGAAAAACGTTCGTCAAATTGTACATCAGAGCACAAGTGTAGGCCGGAGTGGCGGGAAACACCAAGAATGAGATAGTGTGCTGAACTGCATGAGGTAGGAGTCCACAAACATAACAGTCTGTCGCATTGGAAACCTGATTAAACTGGTGTAACATTTGAATAAAAGTATTATTATGAAACTCCAAGTGTCTGTTGAGATGTGTGTCTGGCCAAGGTACATGAGAATGTTCAGGTGGCGTTGGTGGAACTGTTGCTTGGGGTAATACAGTATGTTTGGCGGGGACTATTTCTTCGAGGATCCAGAACACTACGCTGAACAGGACAAAAATGGCAGTCAGGATAAACAGTACTATTGTCCGGGTACTACAAGTCCTCATTTTAGCTTTCTTCAGCCTTGGAGCTAGACTTGTTCTTTAGCTTAGCCTTGGACCGGAGGTAGTATCCGTCTGTTCCTTCGTCACAAAGTTCCAACTCAGTGTCCGACTCAAGGCGTGGTGATGCTGATTTTTCGTGCCTTAAGACTTCTTTCTGGGTTTGTAGTTGTTCTTTGGTGACGGGGTCCACTTTCCTGCAGTGGGACGCATGTACCCACGACTTTCTTCCCTCCACTCTGACGGCTGTCCTTGTGGCCAGGAGTACCTGCAGAGGCCCCTTCCAGCGTGGTTGTAGGGATTGGGTGCGGGCGAAGTTTTTCACCAGGACAAATTCGCCAGGGAGGATGTGATGGCCTGGACCCTGGGATCTGTCCTCAGTAGTGGCCCGCACCTGTTCATGGATTAAAGACAGGGTCTCAGTAAGTTCATACAAATAATCAGTCAATATTTCCTGTGGTAGGTGTGAAATGGACTTTGGAGAGGGTGCATTCCAGATATTCATGGGCCTGCCAAAAACTACCTCGTATGGGGTAAGATGGGATTTGGAATGTGGGACTGATCTAATAGATAGTAGTGCCAATGGAAGAGCATTGACCCAATTCAGTCCTGTTTCTGTTGTTATTTTAGCCAGCTTTTCTTTAAGGATCCCATTGTACCTGTCCACCAGCCCTGCTGCCTGTGGGTGGAATGCTGCATGAAATTTTTGTTTGACCCCAAGCCCTCCCAGGATGTTCTTGACTGTCTGTCCAATGAAATGGGACCCCCTGTCACTTTGCATTAATCTACAAAGGCCATATCTAGGGAAAAATTATTTCAATAAGACTTTAGCTGTAGTGATGGCAGTGTTATCCTTTGTGGGGTATGCCTCAACCCATTTGCTAAAGGCACAGACTACCACCAATGCATATTTGTAGTGATTGACTCTGTTTAACTGTATATAGTCTATCTGAAGTTCTTCAAATGGTGCAGTAGGAAGGGCGAATCCTGCCATTGGGACTTTAGTTCCCTGACCTATGTTGTGTCTGAGACATGTGAGGCACTGTTTGACAAACCGCTCTGCTGCTGGGCGGAGTCGGTGGTAATCCCATACTTCCTTGAGCATGGTACACATGTCCTGGGAACCAATATGTGCAGGTAAGTGAGTCATAGTGAGCAAGGGGATTACGTAAGCCTGTGGTAATTTCCATTTTAGCATATCTTGGGACCTCCAGCACCCCTCTTCATCCATTGTTCCCTCTGTTTCCCACTGGGCCTTTTCTTCAGGAGTGGCTGAACGCTGTATGTCAATTATCTGCTGTCTAGCGTCATGCCATTTCTTAGCTTGTGACTTTAGGACGTATACTCTAGCTGGTACTTCCCCCAATGCTGTTTGTCTTGCTATCTTATCTGCTAAGGCATTCCCTTGCCCTACTTCATCTGTCACCCTTTTGTGAGCTGCACATTTGATTACTGCCAGTTTGGTTGGTAAAGTGATTGCTTCCAAAAGGGCATTGATAAGGTCGCCATGCTGAATAGGGGTGCCATGTGAAGTAAGGAAACCTCGTTCTTTCCATAGTAGTGCAAAATTATGTACCACGCCAAAGGCATATTGACTGTCGGTATATATATTGACTGACATATTGGTACTAAGGATGCATGCTCGTGTAAGGGCTGTTATTTCTGCTGCCTGGGCTGATTTCTGGAGAATTCTAGCTGTTTCTATCACTGTAAGGGCTGTAGTGACTGCATAGGCAGCGGAAGTAGTACCGTCCGGTATTTTTAGACATGACCCATCCACCCATAAGTGGCCTTCTGCCTCTGGAAAAGCTGTATCTTTCAGATCCACCCGACTTTTTGTTTCAGCTTCAGTATGGAATACACAGTCATGGTGGGCTGGTTGTGTGAGGGGATCAGTAGTTGGTAAGGGTAAGAGTGTGGCTGGGTTGAGGGTGGTACAACGTTGTATTGTGATATGCGGGTTAAGAAGGGTGAGTTCATATCCATGTAGTCGGGCACTGGTGAGATGTTGTGTCTTGGTTTTGTTGAGCAATATGTCCACTGAGTGTGGGACAAAAACCGTCAGGGGGATCCCAAAACAATGCCCTCCGTCTGTCGCACCGCCACTGCAGTGGCCGCTACAGCGCGTAGACAGGTGGGCAAAGCAGAAGCAACAGGGTCCAGGACTGCAGAAAAGTACGCACATGGTCGCTTGTGTGTGCCATGTGTCTGACAGAGGAGCGAGAGGCTGCATCCAGATCGCTCGTGTACAAAAAGAAAAAATTGTTTGTGATAGTCAGGGAGTACCTAGTACGGGAGCAGAGCACAGGGCCTGGCGTAGTGTCGTGAATGCTTCTGTGTGTTGGGTGGTCCAGGGGACGGGGTCAGATACATCTCTGGTGACTAGAGAAAGAAATGGTTTAATGATGAGGGAGAAATTAGGGACCCATTGTCTACAAAAGGAAGTCAGTCCTATGAGTGCTCTGACATCTCGTTGGGTGACAGGAGTTGGAAAATTCAGAATAGTTTGAATCCTATCTGGTGTAAGAGTGCGTCCCTCCTCAGACAACAAGTGACCCAAGTAGGTCACTTGTTGTTTACAATACTGTAGTTTGTCTTTAGAGACCTTGTGTCCCTTAGTAGCAAGAAACTGGAGTGTGATCATGGATGCTTTGCGGGCAAGTTGTGTTGTGTCTGCTGCTAAAAGAATGTCGTCAACGTATTGAATTAATACTACTCCTTGTGGAAGCTGGATCTGATCCAGTTGTGTTTTTAAAGCCTGGCCATAGATGCTGGGACTTTCAGTGTAGCCTTGAGGTGCTCTACAGAATCTATATGAGACATTCAATAATGTAAATCCAAAGAGAAAACGGGAATCCTTGTGTATAGGAATAGAGAAATATGCATTTTTAAGGTCTATAACTGTGAATACTCTAGCTGTTGGTGGGATCATGGTGAGAATGGTGGTAATGTCAGAAACTACAGGAAATTGAGGCTGCACTATTTTGTTAATAGCTCGCAGATCGATCACAAATCTATATATCTTTTGTCCTGTAGGGGAACGTTTAAGAACTGGGAGAATAGGACTGTTACAGATATTTCCTGATACCTGTTCCACTACACCAGCGAGTATGAGGTCCTGAACAATGGTTTGAAGGGCGACCTCTCCCTCTTTAGATATTTTATACTGTGGGATCCTTGGCAGAGTTGCTCCTGGTTTTACGGTGATATGCACTGGAGGCATTTGGATGGATCCAACATCCGTGTCTGAGGTCGCCCATAGACAGGGAAATAGTCACCAAATCATCTTGTATGTGTGATAACTGTAAAAGCTGGCTAGGAGCAGAAGGAGCATTGTTATCGTACAGTATTAACCGAACGTTATTCGGTGAACACCGAATGGTAGCTCTATAGTGTTTTAACAGATCTAGGCCTAGTAAGTTCTCTGGGCATTGGGAAGACAGTAAAAGGTAGCTGAAATTTGTTCACCTTGCATTGAGAATGGTGTTGGGTAGGACAAGGAATTGACAGAGGGCTGACCATCGAATCCAGTCGATGTAATGAGTTTGCCGGATGGAGGAGCCCTCGGAATCAGTGGTGTGGTTAGAGTGCTACGGGATGCTCCTGTGTCTATTAGAAAAGGTCCCGCTGACCCTGCAACTGATGCTGTAACATATGGTCCCTGTTGATCTACAGGTACTTCCACTGGTTCCTTCCCCCATCCTAGACTGTCCTATGCTGCCCAATACAGGGATGACATTTCAGGATCATCCACGGTATAGTCCTGAAGGGTAGCTTGAAGTTCCTGCTGTCTTGGGCCTCTATCAAATCTATTCTCCCTGTAAAGTGGTGTAGCTCGTGTCTGGGTATTATGTGTTCTGGGTTGAGTTTTCCCCGAAGCGATGTTGGCTGCTAGAATCCTACAATCACCTTTCCAGTGTCCTGGTTTTTTACAATAAGCGCAGATGTCAGTAGGTTGGGGGCCTAGTCTGGGTAGTTGGCGTGGGGTATCTGAGGTATATGGTCTGGGTTCGGGGTATGAGACCGTTGGTCTGGGCATATGGCTGTTTGTGCGACGCGTATCTATTTGACTAAGCAACACTTGTTCTTTTAATTTCTTCTTTTTGTTCTGTTTCTCATCCTCCGCTGTTTTATTCTGTGTCTCGTAATATTGAGCCATAGTCAGAATAGTGGCCGGAGTGGCCGCTGGCCAACTACTTTCACTAGATGTTAGTCTGTTCCCTACTGAAGGTAACAGACCCTTTACAAAAGTTTGAATTAAGAGATGTCTGCCAGTTTCAGTGGTCACATCCTGACCACTGAAGTCAGCGTATGCTTTTCCCAGCCTTGTGAAATAGTCAGAGACTGACTCATCCTGGTTCTGTTTACAGGCAGCAAGTAATGTCCAGTCTATTTTCCTCTCAGGTGCCATTGTTTTCAATTTTGTCAACAATCTTTGGTGCAATTTTAAAATATGGTCGTGTGGCTTTTCGCCTGGTTTCCTATTTGTATCTTTGAGTGCTAATTCTTCCCATGTATCCCCAAGGGCTGACTGGTCATCTGTAAACCGTAGGGGTTTCCACAGTTCGGCTGGAAGTATAAGTCCAAAAAACTGTATTATGTCTGTTAGAGTCAGTGTATATGAACTCAGAACCTGTTGGACGCTTTCATAGAATCCTGTGGGATTCTTTCGGATATCAGGGATGTCCTTCCGCAGTTGCAACATTTCTGCTTTGGTCCAGGGGTGTATACAAAATTAAACAGCCATCTAGAACACGCATTGGGATCATTAGGGTTAGTAACATTAGACCCATCGCCCGAGGTGGGACAAAAACGGGTGCTGCTTCTTTAACAGGCATTTGCTGTATCCTTTCAATAGGTTCTACCTCATTGGAAAGACTTTCTTTATGTAAAGCTGTTTTAATCATTGTCAATAAAGTATCTCTTTCATCTTTTGTTGACCCACCACTTTCTACCAAACGATAGAGTTTGCGAAATGCTGTAGGTGTATCTACATATGTATCATCATTTTTAGCCATTAGGTGATAAGCCATCCTCTCTAGTAGATAGTTCTTTCCTGCTACTTGGATCTGCTCATTGGTTGCACTGTGTATATCTGCTGGGGTGGCACCTTTGTATATTAGCTGCTGGGCTCTGAGATTTATTCTTTTCCTGTCGTGGCTTCTTAATCGTGGGGGATGGTTTTGTCTATATTCACTAGTATCTGATTCATGACCTAGTACCAGGGATTCTGACTCGGAGTCTGAATCTGCAGCAGACGGGGCTCGCTTCTTTGTTTTTTATTTTTAATCTCACCACTGGTTCGTTAGCGGTAAGAGGCACGGAATCTGATTCGCTAACCGGGGGAATCGGGGCAGTTGCTTCAGATGGCTGAACAGGTTGATGTTGCGGGTTTGGGAGTACATTAGGAATGACAGGTGGAGGCTGTGGCGGTTGCATTAACAATTGTGGTTGATAAGCAGGAGGTCTTGAATACAATAGTGTATCCTCTTCATCTTGTTTAGTTGGTAGTACCGGATATTGACCTGTTACATTTAACCTAAATTCTCTGTCATGTCTCTCTTTATTCCGCTCTATTTCCTTCCCTTTAAGGGCTGCTATGTCTGATTGGGGTGTTCTCTTTTTCTGGTTATTTTCTTTAGCCTGGGCCTTCCTAATTCTCTCATGTATTTCTTTCTTCCAAAGGCTGAAAGAATCAAACATACTTGCTCTAACCTTCCGCCGGTGAAGTTGTTCTTCTAGGTACGTTATCTGCGGAATTTCAAATGACCCAAACTTTGGCCATTGTAATTCTATATTTGATTTTGTGTATTTCCGCCACGATTTTGTGTGAATAATGCCGGAATTACCATACTTTATGTACATTTCCTTATTAGGGAGGAGCCGGCTGACTGTCTTCGAGAGTATCTTGGCCATAAAAACAGCAACATAATTTCCTTAATCTGTTAGAGACAGGCATGTCTAAGATATGGGTATCAACAAGGATATTCTCTTATGACTGCAGTTTTGTTCAAAATTGAGAACACATTACCTGCTCTTCGGTGTTTGCAAAGACCGAATAATTAATCCAAAACCAGAATAGTCAAAGGCATGCTCAATATGACGTTCAGAATAGAAAAAACATGTCGCTCAAGACGACCTTACCAGAATACTGATGTGTCCTGTTTCCAGCGGGGTCTCTTCTTTTTCGAAAACAAATCAGGTGGACCAAAGAAGGGATCCCCAGTCAGGACCGGGGCTACTGTTGTAGAGGACACCGTTGAGGAAGGAGATACTGGCGACGTTGGCTACGGGGACTTGAATCTGCTTTTCCGTAGGTGCGCTCCTAAGTTACCGATATTTCCCTCCTCTCCGGGTCGTCAAGCCTGGGCCACCGAGTCTCTGACGGGTTCCACGTTGGTGCGCCAAATGTCATTCCAAAGAAAGGGAGACCACACTTCTGGAAGCAAGGAAACAAAAGATTTATTTAGTACAACAAAAGATAATCTCTAGAGATGGAAGAGTGTCCGAGACCCACGGATTGCGTAGGTGTCAGGAGACTGTTCAAAATGTCCTTGGCATGCAGCATTTTTTATAGGATGTAGACACTCCCCTCGGGTGTAGGAGGATGACAGAAAGTCAGTTGGTATGCAGGAATTCAGGTGTGTGGAGCAGATTTTCAGGTGTTGGGCCAAAGGAAACTCCGAGGAATGCTGGAGTTCAGGAGTGCGCTGGACATATTCCTGTTTGGGGGCAGCTTTCATGCCTTGCAGCTGAGGAGGGTTTCGTGACCTGGCCAGGTGTTAGGCCGTTGGCAGGGACAGACCTGTTCTGTTGCCTATACAAGTTCCAGAGATAAATGCGTGGGTGCAGTAGAAACCGGCCCAGGGCACCAACACAGGGTCACGTAGGAGACAATCTTGTGAAAGGTCAAGAAAGCGTTTTGAGAGCAAGATGTAGGTCATACACGGCAACATTTAGAAATACAGTTATTACACTATTGATGCTTCAATAGGCTAAACTGTGCAGCCAGCTTTGCAAGGTGGGGGTTGTCTTACGACCCCAGTGTATAGCGATTTCTCGCTTGGCTAATAATAAACTAAGGGATGCGAATTTCCGCATGGGTTTGGGGAAATTTACTGTGTAACCCAGGAGTGCCACTTCTGGAGTGGGGATGAGGGATAGTTTAGTCATGTCGCCCAGTGTTTTGTGAACTATCTCCCAATACTGTTGTAACGTGGGGCACGTCCAAGTAAGATGGGCAAAATCGGCATGCGGGGCCCCGCATTTCCGGCAGGAATGTGGTCTGCTCGGGTTAAGTCTATGAGCTTTGGCAGGGGTAATGTATATTCTGCGCAAGAATTTGAAATGTAGCAATTTATGCCGGCTGTTTAAGGAGATGTCCCTCGTGACAGCACAGCACGTGGCCCACTGGCCGTCCGTAATGGGGCGGCCCAGATCCCCCTCCCAATCTCTACGAACTTTCTCATCAATAATAGGGGTCATCGTGGAGCAGGCCTTGTAGAGTTTGGATATAAGGTGCAACCCGTTCTCGCTTTCGATAATCAGGGAAAGTGGGCTGAACGAGTCTGGTTCCCGGGGGAACCCCGGGAGCGCCGCCCGTAAAGCAGAATTCAGCCGCTTAAGTACAAAACTGTCCATGAAAGTGGCGTCGTGAAAGCGGCCATCTTCGGTTGCCGAAAAGATATGCCCGCCGGGGTACAGATCCCCCAGTGTAGAGATATCAAACTTGGTCAGCGTGCGTTGTACTAGCTTCTCGCCAGTTATAGGAAGCCAGCGGGCGTTCGGGAGAGGGAGAGCCGAGGAATATAGCACCCGAGTACCCGTGTACCGCTTAAGCTTTTTCCATGCCCAGCTGGTAGTCGAAACAGTCTGTATATCGGTAGGGTCCCTGGGCACCCCCCTAGGCAGAACAGCCTTCAGTTTGTCAGGAAGAACGAAATCTGCCTCTGGGCGAAGGAACGGGATCCTGGCATCCGGGTGATACCATGCAAAAGCGTAGCCACACTGAGCCACGAGGTAGTATAAGTATAAATTCGGTACCCCATATCCGCCCCTCTCGTATGGTAAAGTGAGAACCTGCCAGCGGACTCGCGCCTGCTTACCCCCCCCCAAACCAACCGTGTGAGATGTGATTGTAGCTTTTAAAAAAAACTGTTCGGGAGGGGTATGAGGATATTATTAAAAAGATACAA
The DNA here is from genome assembly GCA_963921515.1 of Calotriton arnoldi. NCBI lineage: Eukaryota > Metazoa > Chordata > Amphibia > Caudata > Salamandridae > Calotriton > Calotriton arnoldi. The sequence goes on from CAWUFW010000662.1 coordinate 128,693, forward strand.
AAATTTGGGAAGAACAATCATCTTAATAATGGCGACTCTGCCAGCTATGGACAGCGGGAGTCGCAGCCATTTCTCCACCTGGGCCTCAAGTGCCCCTATCGCCTACCCATAGTTAAGACAGAGAATCTGGTCCGTATCGATGTGGATGCCCAGGTATTTGACTGAGTCTGAACACCATTCAAGAGGGAATTCACAATTCCAGTGGGCCGTGCTGCGGGTCAAGGGGAAAATAACCGACTTGCGCCAATTGATGCCTAGACCAGAATGTTGACCAAACCGAATAATTTCCCTGATGAGTGGTTCTAAGTTCACCTGGGGTTCGCGAACATATAAAATAGTATTGTCCGCATATAATGAGACCAGGAGGGGGCCAGTGTTAAATTTAAGACCTCTGTGCAGATGGCTCTCTTGGAAATGTCGAATTAAATGATCCATTGCAAGAATAAATAGGAGGGGAGATAGAGGACAGCCCTGGCGAGTACCACGGGAAAGAGGGAAGGGTCTGGATAGCGTACCGTTCAGACGAAGTCTCGCCATGGGGCGGTTGTAGAGCAATGCCGTGGTGGCGATAAATCCGACCGGCTAGCCCATGCGGCGCATGACAGACACGAAGAAAGGCCATTCCAATGTGTCAAATGCCTTTTCCGTATCGAGAAGGATTGCCGCAGCGGGAACCTCAGGGTTAATCCTGTGCAGGATCGAGAACAATGTTCTAAGATTCAAAGAGGTAGAGCGATGAGGGACGAAGCTGGATTGCGCAGGGGAAATAATGAATTCCATCAACTGTGATAAGCGATTGGCAATAATTTTAGCGAGTATTTTATAATCTAAATTGAGTAGGGACAGAGGCCTATATGACCCGCAGAGGGTTGGGTCCTTTCCAGGTTTGGGGAGAAGAATGATCACAGCTTCACGGAGTGTGGGGGGAAGGGTCTGTTTCTCCAGGGCCTCAGCGTACACCTCGATCAGTTGCGGTGCCAATAAGTCCTTAAAGGCCTTGTAGAACTCCCCAGTGAAGCCATCTAGCCCAGGGGCGGAGGAACCGCGGAGAGCGTCAATGGCTCCGAGGACATCTGCCTCGGAGATTGGTTCCGAAAGAAAGTCCTGCATGTCCTTTTCTAGGTAAACTAGTGTGATTTCGGAAAGATAGGCTTCCTGCGCTGTATGGTCCTGCCCTAGCTTGGAGGTGTAGAGAGAAGAGAAAAAAGTCAAGAATTCGTCGCGTATGTCTGTGACGGAGGTAAGTACCACGTCAGTGGAAGAGTGTATTTCAGTGACATATGCTTTACTGTAGGGGGGCCAAAGCATCTGCGCCAGAGTTCTGGCTGGTCGTTCTCCCTCGCCATAACGGCGAGCGGTGTGATATTTGCCCAGAAAGAGGATCTCGCGATCCGCGGTGTCTCTGTACTCGGTGAGGAGGGCTAGCCACCGTCCCGGCAGGCCCGGGGAGTGGGTGTGCCGCGTCTCGTTGTCAAGGTCTGTGAGTTCCTGTTCTAACCGCGCCAGAATGGTGCGCAGAGCCTTGAGCACTCCCGCGTGTTTGGAAATACACACTCCTCTTATGTATGCCTTAAATCCCTCCCACAAAACCGCCCAGGTATCAACGGAGCCAGTGTTAATGGCAAAATAGTCTTCAATGGCCTCGTGAATCTCGTGGAGGAAGAGGTCGTCCTGGAGGGCGCGACTAGGGAAGCGCCACTGTCTTTCAAACCCATCCGGTCGTGGAACCCGGAGAAATAGCTGGATAGGGGAATGATCGGAATAGGTCCTAGGGAGCGTCACCAGTGAGTGATACCAGGAGGAGACTCCAGGCGAGACAAACCAATAATCTAGTCTGGTCCATGTATTATGTTGACCCGAATAATGTGGGAAATCAGTAAGGGAGGGATTACGCCTGCGCCAAATATCGAGAAGGGAGAAATGGTCGCAGAGGTCAAGGAGAGCACGGCGGGCTCGCGGTTCAGTGTCAGGGGAGTTGGCAGTGCTGTCCAAGTCGGGATTTAGAAGGAGATTGAAGTCCCCGCCTACCAGCAACAATGTGGGCTCAAGTTTGGAGAGCTGGGCGTGTAAAGAATGGAAGAATTCCGGAGAGTCAGTGTTCGGGGCATAGATACACAATAAAGCGACACAGTGTCCCATCAATGACCCAACCACAATGGTGTATCTACCCTCAGCATCAAGGACGACCAACTGGAGACTGAAAGGGACCCGCTTATGAATAAGGATGGCAGTTCCTCTGGCGTAATTACTGAAATTGGCGAAATATCTGTGTGCGCCCCAGCTGGAAGCAAAGCGAGCAGCGTCAGATTTGGGCAAATGGGTCTCCTGCAGGAAGGCAATGTCGACATTGTGCCGTAGTAAATAATGCACCACCTGTCGCCTTTTAAGATTGTCATTGAGACCCCGGACATTCCAGGACATTAGAGACAAGCTGGATGAGCCATCAACAGTACCCGGCTGAGCCATCTAGTGGTAGTGGAATGTATAACAGAATCGAGCACCAGGCTTGGAAAATAATCTGTGAGTGTGTGCAAAGCGAATAAGGATCAACAATCGCAATAAAACTACAATCACCCCCCCACCACCCTCCACCCAACCTCACTGCAATAAAGGCAAGGCAAACCCATAGTTGTGAACAGGAGCTATAGTACCAATTGACTTTACAGTGGAACGAAACAACCTTGAAACGGTACCTCAGGAAAACCATAAACAAACCCTTGGTGAACACCAAGAGGGGTGGCAACGCCACGCCAGTCGACCAACTTTATGCAACACATGAAACTGGTTAACAGTGAAATCCCCATACAGTTTAGCGAAAGCGAAGCAAGAGCAGCGCAGTAGAGTCAACCCACTCCGGAGCCAGAAAAGAGTTCCATGCTCGCGTCTGATCCACTATGTGGAGGAGAGGGCCCGCTTCCGCCCCCAGCCGCTTGATTGTTGTTGTGTTTGTAAGTGCGGCTCGCAGCCAGAGGTGAGGCGATGCAGCGCAGGGCGGGCGGAGACTGTGGGTTGTAGGCCGCAATGCAGCAGGGACACAGCGGGAGCCAAACCGGGCGCAGGGGGCAACAGGCCGCCTCTAACTTCCCCCTCCCGCTACGCACCCAGCGACCACTGGTAGGCCGCCTCCTGGGCTCACCCGCGGGCCCTGTCCCCGTGGGGCCTTAGGGATGAGGCGTGAGCGCGTGCGTCGCCCAGGAGCAGCAGCCCCCCTATCGGGCCAATCAAGTGTAAGAAGGAGGGGGGGGGGGAAGAGTCAAGAGGCCGTCCCAACCTGCACCCGGAGCACTCACCGCCAGCGAAGGTCCCCGATCCCAGTAGGCTGCGGTCACTGGATCACGTCACTCCGTCTCGCCACCATAGCCGGCATGGTAGGCCGCAGTCACTCCATGCCCCAATCCGCGATCTGTTGTCACTGGAGCGCCGTCACGGCAGCGTTTCACCGCGACGTATTCAGCTCATCGCATGGAGCGGGACCTTAGCGGCACAGCGGTGATGTAATAGCGGCAATTACTGCGCAGGATGTGGGGGATATTGCAAGTTAGTTGGGCCGATTGGCAGAGCTTCAATGCCGCGCGGCCATCTTGGTCGGCGGCTCGGCCACGCCCCCCATGAAACACAATATCTGACAAAAAAATATTGGGGAACTATGTCACAATAAACATGATAAAGCTATGGGTGTCTTAATGGGAAAAGAATGCAACTTTACAATATGTACAAACCTATCACAAAAGACAAAAACAATACAATAAGTGGAATGGAGGAACACAATACTGGTCAATAAAAACGATGCAATGTTGGTTCTTCAATGTATCGAAACGCGTTCCCGCGAACTTTTCGCCTTCATCGGGAAAACCACATTGAAAGTTAGGTGCCTTAAATGTCAGGGTAAATATACTTCCGGGCAAAATGCTTGAGTGCGTCCAACAGTGCCAGGAAAGCAAATGTCTTATTGATAAGATGAATGACCCAACAGAATAGGTTTTTATAGATGTCTGGTTCAATAGGATAACAGCGAACACTGGGACATGATCTACAGACTTTAGTAAGTATCTTTATGTGGCATCGTAGTTGGAACACCGTAAGAGAACAGTCTTGTTCGATTTATATTCAGTAAAATCTTTTTTATACGAGACGAGACAGGAGAGTCTTCAAATTGGCATCAACATATGGTAATGCCCGTGGGGTAAGTGCCTCAACGAGTGCGTGAATCCGCGAACGATATTTCGGGAGTCTAGAGTTATCATTCTGGGTTGATGGTCTGCCATGTTTATGACCAAGTAGTTGCCTAGGAACTCTATATGAACGATTGTATTTTCCCTGTCCTAGGAACGTTTATTAGTAACAGGGGATCCTTATATTTACATTAAGCAGATGGAATCACAGTCACATGAGTTTTGCCTAAAAGATCAAATCTATTACAAGTCGCACCTAAACTGGAGTAAGAAATTTGAGGGCCAGATTAACATTAAATCTACATGGCGAGACCGCACATTATTTGAAAGTCATTTTTTAAAACATTTGCCAGAGCCTAATTGGTAATAACGTTTGGTAAATTGAGACCCCTCCCAGTAGTATTCATAGCCTAACGGTTCCTTATAAAAATAGTAGACAAACTAACCAAACACCTGTACAGAACCAAATATTTATCAACTTGCCAAGAGCCTACCTATCCAGAAAAGGAGGAATTTTTAAGCATGCTCACGGGTATGCATGAATAAACATGCAATACAATGGCCAATGCACATGAAAGAAACAGAGGGAATACTGGTCGAACTTCAAAGAACTACAAAGTATCACAATGCGAGACTCAATACGGTTAATAGTGTAACAGATAGGGGGCGTGGCTTGCAGCCGCGGAAGATTGCTGCTTCTTAATCGAGCTGCGCTAGCAGTTGGGGGTTGAACCCATACATCCGGCATCATCCGTACACCTCTGGAGCGGCCGCGGACACCAAACGCTATTGGAGTGTGGCGGCGGTCTGAGGCAGCGAGCGACGGCCGAGTAGTGGGGCCGAAGGTGCCGAAATAGCGAGCGGAGGTCTGTGGCGGAGGGAACCTAAGATGGCGCCCGCCGCGGACCCGTGACTGGAGACCGCCGGTCCTCTTCTGATCGCCCGCGGCGTGCAGCGGGTCAGATCGGACTACCCCTGGGGCGCTACGGGAGCCAAGACAGCTGAGGAGAAGGCACCGGAGATGCGCTAGCGGGCGCGCAGCCCAGGTATTGTGAGGCCTGAATCGCGGCCGCCATTTGCTACGTCGGCGCGGGGGAGACCCGGTTGATCCCGTGTCTCTTCTGGGAAAGAGTGCCATGTGCTTGTTGGGACATCCGGTGGTGGCGGATCCGGCCTGAGACCTCACGCTGCCTGGGGCCACGAGTGAGACTGTGCCGGTGAGTGGCCACTCCCCTATTGGCCGTTCAGAAGTGGTGGCTATCGGCTGGTTGCACCGGTGGCGCTGGGAGGGCGCCTGGGCCTCTTCTGCTACACCAGGGACCCCGGAGAGGGGAGCGAGCGCTCCCCACCACGAGAGGGGTGTGAGGAGTACGAACTGCATTGCCTCAGCTGCTGGGCACAGGATACTGGGTGCAGGCACAGCGATTTACCAGCCCGCCCGAGCTCATTCCTAGACTGCGACCTGGAGGTATGGTGGTGAGCCCTCCTGGTGGGTGTCCCGCTGCTGCATGAATCTCAGCCTTGGACCGCTGTGGGGTACCCCTAGTCTGGTATAAGGTGGGGGTAGCCGCAACCTATAGTGTGTGATGAACCCACCGGGTCTTGGCTGTGCCCTGGTGGCCCTGGGAGAGTACCCACGGGGTGGCGTCCACAGTTGGTACAAGTCCAGACAAGGCCCTTCCAGCTGCCAGTGTGCTGTTGCAACATCGTCCACGATCCGCCATGGGCCGAAACAAGCCAGTGGGTCCGAGTCAGACCAACCAAATCGACAAGTACACTGTTGCTGTGGGTCGAGACGACGGGGCAATGGGTAGTGGCCCGCAGGACGACCCTGAAGACAGTGGTCCGGACCCCTCCCTGAAAGACATCATGAGGGCCATCAGGGATTTCCGTGGTACCCTGGAGCCTAAATTAGACTCGGTGACTGAGGAAGTAAACCTCCTACGAGCGGACTTCAGAAAAATGTCTGGGAAGGTTTCCGCGGCCGAGACTGGGATCGGGGGCCTTCAGTCCAAGACCAAGAGGCTGGAAGAACAAGTTGCCGCCCTCACGAAAAATCAAGCTGATATTTACGCTCGGCTGGACGACCAGGAAGGACGAGCCAGACGTAATAACATACGTGTAGTGGGGGTGCCGGAGGGGATGGAGGGGCCCTCGACGGACTGGTTCATAGAAGACCTGGTACTGAACCATTTGAAGCCCAAACGCCTATCGAACCTTTTTTCAGTCGAACGGGCTCACAGGGCCTTGGGGGGGTAAGCCCCGACCTGGGGCTCCTACCCACACGATCATCGCCCGCATCCTGAATTTCAGAGATAGGGATGCTATCCTGCAGGGGGCACGTACCCATGGAGATCTTCAGCTGGAGAATGCCACCATCCGCTTCTTTCCAGACTTCACGCTTCGGGTCCGACAGCGGCGCTCCTTCGATGGGGTGAAGAAGGCCCTTAGAGACCAGGGAGTGAAGTACATGATGCTCTTCCTGGCCAGACTCAAAATCCTGGACGGTGTCAAAGCGTACTTCTTCGATGCGCCGGAAGAGGCCAGCGACTGGCTGGAGGGTTGGCGGACTGTTGGTCGGAAGGGAGGACAGCAACGCCTGGTATCGAGCCGAAACGAGGAGGTCACTGAACTCGAAGAGGGGCGGGCCACTGGTGGCAAAGAGCAGCGGATAGTTAAGTGATACTGGGACAGCTCGGACACTGCTGGGTCTGACGGTTGGCTTCGAGTGAGCCCTTCTTACAGGTCCCTAAATGTGGGACGGGTGCGGCGTTCGATGGGGCGGTCGGGTGGCGGGGACCGGTGGTCCTATAATTGACTTGAACACTGCACGGCTGGCAGATGCTCGCTGATATCTATGTGACTCCGGGATTTGAGAAGAGTAGACAGGCTGGTACACAGGGTGCCAACTTCAAAGTCATAGTGTGGGTGTGTACCTTTCGTTAACAGATACATGATTCTTCCTGCTGACTGCAAGTTCACGGTTCCTCACAAATGTTTTTTCTAGTACTATGGGGGCGACAGGCACTCTGCAAGTTTGCATGGTGGGAGGTTGGGGACTCACCTGCCAGGGCGGCAGGGAGGGGGGAGTTGGGTTTCTGGATTATGTTCTGGGGGTGGGGAAATTTTGGGGAGAGGGAAGTTTGCTCGAGGTCATAATCTTCATCATTCATTGGGGAATGTTACTGGGGACACGGCAGGGACAATGGTTTCTCCGAGAGTGTGGGCATGTTTCTGCGATGATGGGTGATCCTGCTAAGAAACAGGTGTGGACCTGGAACATCAATGGGCTGGGAAACAAAATTAAACGTACATTAGTATTGCAACACCTAAAGAGACATTCCCCTGATATAGTCCTGATTCAAGAATCGCACCTGCGGGGGAATCGATGTAAAGCCCTAGATCGTTTTGGCTATAAAATGGTAGCTCACTCGGGGTTCACCTCCGGGTCACGAGGAGTGGGAATCCTGGTACGTAACGCCCTACCTCTGGTTATCTCAGGCACGTGGGCGGACGACGCAGGCTGCTTTACTGCAGTGGCGGGTAGATGGGAGGGACGCTTATTGATATTTTGCTTCTGTTATATACTTCTGGGCCTACACTCCATGTGTTTCCCAAAGTTGAGTTCGTTCCTGACAAGTCTCCCCTCGGGAATACTCCTTATCGGGGGTGACACGAACGCAGTCATGAATCCGGAATATGACCGGTCCAGCTCCCAGATGGGCAGACAAGGGGGAACGGGGTCTGTCAGACTTTGTTACGGCTATGGGACTGTGCGACCTGTGGCGGGCACATAACCCCTCAATTAGGCAATACACGTTCCCCTCGGCACGACATGGGTCCTTCTCCAGGATCGATCACTTCTTTACCCGTAATGATCAAATGGGAGACTTCAGAGACACTAAACATATGGCTTGGGGGCTTTCGGATCACTCCCCCGTTAGTGCCACCCTTAGAGGTCCGGTTGTTAACAGGGCTACCTTCCCGAGGATAGATCCCTGGCGCCTTCGAGACCCGACAATTGGGGACAAACTTCGGGAGGGATCCAAGTTGTACTTCGAAGAGAACCAGGGGTCAGTGGAGTCCCAAATTATTCTGTGGGAGGCCTACAAGACGGTGCTGAAGGGCTTGGCCCAGTCGCTAATTGGGGCGCAGAAAAAGGAGGAGTCTCTCCAGATCCGGCTCTTAGAGCGAGAAATTGAGCAGCTAGAGGGTGATAATGCACCGACCTCCTCGGTGGACCTTTGTCACAGACTGCAGCTGAAACAGAAAGACCTTAGGGCCCTGGCCGAGGGTGAGGCACATGCCTATGCGCTGGCCACACAGCACCGGCTTTACGACGTAGGGGACAAAACACTGAAACTACTAGCGTGGCTGGGGCGCCGAGATAGGGATCGCTCCTGGGTGGCTGAAGTAAGGGACGCAGCGGGTTCGCTCTGTTCGACAAGCATGGACATAGCAGAGGCCTTCGCGGCTCATTTCGAGCGAGTATACTCTCCAGTAAGCACGAGAACCGAAAGGGACTGTGCGGAATTCTTGCGGGACTTTGCGCTTCCCACGTTGTCTGAGGAAATGAGTGAACGACTAGAGGCGGACTTTACGGTGGAGGAGCTCAGCAAGGCCCTAAATTCCCTGCAGTCGGGGAAGGCCTCTGGGCCCAATGGGCTTCCAATTGATATCTACAAAAGACAAGCCACGATTGTAACAGGCCCCCTGCTTAGGATGTTCAATGAGGCGCGCGGATCCGGGAGGCTCCCCCCTGATCAGAGAGAGAGGCCATGATTGTAGTGATCCATAAAGCAGGGAAGCTGGCGGACCAGTGCGCTTCGTACCGGCCGATATCTTTACTAAATGTGGAGGCCAAGGTCCTCGCCAAGGTCCTGGCAGATCGATTGCTGTCGGTTATTACGGACTTGGTGCACGTTCACCAATCTGGGTTCATGCCCCATAGAAGCACCCGCCATAATCTACGGCGCCTATATGGGGTGCTCTACATGACCGAGGATGTTGGAGATACTCAAACGACGTTGATGGCGCTGGACGCCTCGATGGCCTTTGATAGCATCGAATGGCCATATTTGTTCATGGTGCTTCAGAGGTTGGGATTCGGACCGATCTTCTGCAGTTGGGTACGGCTCCTACACGAACAACCGACAGCCCGGGTGCGGGTCAACGGGGCAGTATCTAGGGCTTTTTCCCTGCGGAGGGGGACGCAGCAGGGATGCCCCCGGTCTCCCCTCCTCTTCGCACTCGCATTGGAACCTCTGGCCCACTGGATCAGAAGGCACCCCTCGATTTGGGGCCTGGCGGCGACTGAGGAGTGGGAAGAGCGTATATCCCTCTACGCCGACCTCATTCTATATCTGGCAAGGCCATACCACTCGATAGCTCGAGTACTACACCTATTCGAGTTGTTCGGCAGCTACTCTGGCTATACCATCAATTGGTCGAAATCTGTGATTTTTCCTTCATCGGGCTCTCCCCCTCGGATCCCGTCTCGGTGCTCAGCTCCGGTGGTTTTCGAGGGGTTTAAATACTTAGGAGTTTACGTTCCGCGTGATAGGAAGGAGTTTTTTGATAGAAATCTCGAGCCCCAGTTGGCTCGCCTGAGTGCCGATGTAACTCATTGGCGTACTCTTCCACTTTCTCTCATGGGTAGAGCAGCTTGTTCAAGATGCTTACATTGCCGAGACTCCTCTACGTTCTGCAGAACACTCCATACCCGGTCCCCACAAGCGTGTTTAAACGAATCTCACAGGCAGTGCGGACCTTGCTGTGGGACGGGGGGTCCCCTAGGATAGCGTTACACAAGCTACACAGAGGAGTGTACGATGGAGGGCTGGCGCTCCCAGATGTTAAACTATATTACTGGGCTTCACAGCTTCAGGTGATCAACGACTGGGTGTATACAGAGTGGTGAACCTGCCTACAGGGTGGACAGGATGGTTATGCCAAGGGGCAATTGCGAACCTCTTCTTTAAGCCCGTAAACCGCAGAAGGCATGGCCTGAGCACACTAAGGTAGTCCTACAGTGTTGGAGGGAGGCTAATAAGCTCCTGGGCTGGGCGGGCACACTGACTGGGAGAACACCACTGTGGCAGGGTGAGCAGCTGCGGGAGGTGACCGCTCTGACGGGGTTCAGGGGCTGGCAGCTGATTGGCATCGATTATCTAGGGGATGTCTGGAAAGGGGATTCTCCCCGCACCTTCGAGTAACTCCAAAAGGAATACAACTTACACCACTCACAGAGATCATCACGTACGACTCCTACACGCCCTACGATCCCATATACCGAGTGGTACATCCATTCCGGAATACTCCCCGATGGAAGATAGGTTGTTGCTTGACCCCATTGCGGAGAAACCCACATCAACAATCTATCGCAAATTAATCAATAATACACCTGATCCCTTGGTCAAACTTAGAGCAGCTTGGGCCAAAGACCTTGGGAGTCTAGATGATGAAGAATGGCAGGACGCGATGCAGGGTCCTAGAGTGATTGCAATCCGTTCTAGATTCCGGCTGGTGCAGCTTAAAATCCTTCACCGTACTTACTACCTTGGTACGCACCTTTATGCATGGGAAGGTGCCAGTCGGCGTCCTGTCTAAGGGGTTGTCAACAGGACGGCACCTTCTTTCATATCCTTTGGGAGTGTCCGGAGATCATTCCCTTCTGGACGAAGGTCACGGACACCATGTCTAGGATAGTGGAGATGATGGTCCCGATGGAGCCGAAGTGGCTTTTATTGTTGATTAAAGGGGACACAGATTGGTCGAGGTATGTGGAAATTTGGCTGGCCCTGGCTGCGGGTGTAGCGAAATGGAATATTGCTAGGGGGTGGGGGGCGCAGGCGCCCCCGCAGTGGGAGGACTGGAAGCGCGACCTCGACTGGTGCCAGAGAGCCGAAGAAACTGTATACAAAAGTAGGGGGTGTACTAAAAAATGGAAGTATGGGCTCCCTGGCGGAAATACAGAGGAACGGGTGCACTTTTGGAGGGGTTGTAGTATTGGGGATGGCGGATGGTCCCTGTGGTTCCCTGATGATGATTTTCCTGACAACATTTGCAATATTTCCCAATGTGATATGCAGACACTGTTTTGTACTGTATGGTCTCACGAGCATTGTTAATAAAAAAAGATAATTTAAAAAAAAAAATAGTGTAACAGATAATACATTTGACAAACGAGTGACAAATCTATAAACATGTATTGCAAACATGAAAAGTCAATATATTAAACAGATCAGATGACTCTAGAAGCAAGCTTAACCACCTGGAGGTGACAAACAAGATCCAATGAATTACTTTTGAAGCACCTGCACGAAACTGTGTGCAAAAACTGCACTTACCATGCAGTTTGTTTTAGGTAAGTGAATGATTTATGTAAACTCACAATATGTACCCAATTGCCACACCAAAGTATCTTCCACAACATCGGCTAATCGTTTCAGTGTGCTTACCAAACATCACAGGGAGTTCTTCTTGATGCCAAAATAATAAAGTCGGTGAGTTTGTTGTCCTTGCTGCGGGCGGGAGAGATCACATGGTAGATCATATCATCTTCATCCACTTGCTGTAGCAGCTCACATTTTCTGAAGAACAGCAAAAAGCAAATCTTTTTATTTAAAAGGTTGGTTTTCATAGAATTCTGTAGTAGGATTACTGTTACGATTCTATGAATCAACACAAAAATGTATGCCACTCAAAGGTCAATAAAGAATGCATCTGTTACACAAATAGTGCAACTCATCATTCAGAACTGGTCCAGAGTTGGGGTGGGCATTGACACAACAAAGGAATCTGTATACTCGAATGGCATTGGTATATGGTCATTATTTCACCAGCATCTTCACATTCTAAACACCTGGGAGAAGATTGCCAAGAATAAAAATGTCAAGACTGTGGTATAACAATTTAGGCTAGGTTACAGGTAAGCAGGTTAGGAAGTAAATTGAGGCTCAATTGTGGATCTACAATAGAAATTGCATTATAATGATGGTAGCTACTTATGGGGCATAAAAAGTTACCCGGCAAGGGTGTCCTGGCACTAAGTATTGTGAGAGCCACTGAGAATGAAATATATGCTTTAATAATTGATAAGATACTAATTTTTTTTATATTCTTGAAGCACACTAAATCCTTAACATAATTGCACATTTTGACCTATTTTATTCACACTGCCATTTTGCTCTCCTGCATTACACATTGCACATTTTAGCTCGACTGTCCTAGTAAGCACAGCCTCATTCAGAAATTGGCAAAATTAATGACGAATGCAGAAAATAATAGAATTAGCCTTCATTCGAGAAATTTGTAACAGTCTTCCAAGGTCTTCTAGCATTCTTCCCATAAGAAGTGCCTGGCACCTGCTCATTAGTGCCTCTCTGTAGATTCCAGTCTGCCACGTGTTCCTGCTTCCATTTACTTGCATTGGCAAAGTGTATAAATGTAGCACCAAAATGTATGGATTTTAGCACTGCATGCGCCAAGTGTCTAGAGGTTGAAGCTGTCCACTGATTTGGCATTTTACCTTTGCTTATTTTGATGCTTGATGTTTATTTTTGCATTAAACATGTGTTAGACCTCTATGTGCTATTCCACGTGTCTGTTTTCTTTTACACTACATAGCCTTCCAGAATGTTAGAGTGTAAGGCACATAGAGCGGACGGGAATGCCTGAGCCACATGCCTACTTAATTGAGGCAGGTCTGTGAAAGAAATAGTTTAATATTTATCTCTGGGAAAATGAGCATTGGTCCCCTTTAGAAACTGATACCCCTGGGTAGTGCAGCACAGGGAGATGCCCGACAAGGCACGGAGCTAAGCCAAAAAAAAGCATACCTTCTTGGAAACACTAAACCAAAAGCGAAAAGAAACCTGAGGTTTAGGTCAGAGGAAATTGAAATTTAGGCTTTTGCCTTTTTACAGTCAAAATATGCTACAACAATTCTATGGTAGCAGTTTAATTAATCATTGTTATCCAGTCGGAAGGCCCTCGCAGGTTATTAACCGGAATGGAGTTCGACTATTCCACCCTAGTCAATAATGACCTGGGTGGTGGGGGTTTTGTTGTTTTGGCAGAAGTTTATGAGCAGCATATTTGTTAGATTTGTTTGGGTGATAAGGCTCCACCATTTTTGTCCTTTTGAAATGTATTGCTGCAAAGGACTGTATTGATGGTCACAAAAAGAAGCATACTGGACTACTGATAAAATATTTTTGTCACAATATAAATCATTCATTAGTGGAGTCTTAGAAATTGTGGTAAGCTCTAAGGTGATTAAACCATTGAAAAATACTGATCCTCTGCTGAGATTTGATGAGACATCTTTGAGAGAAAGCGGATTCCCTTTCACAATTTTCTAATGGAAATTATGGTTAGTGGTCCAGGAGGCAAAATATGGATACTTTCTATGAATTCACAAATATCTTCCTCATTCATATGAGAAACGGAGTTTAACATGCTGTTGAAACCATACCAACAGTAGAAGCAGTCCTGTCTGTGGACTCCCCATTGTCCACCTGCAGCTTCACCACACAGTTCTAATGAAGAACTAGAATGCTAACATTCTACATTCCTGACAGATGTTAGATGCACTAGAATACCAAGGGCCTTATTTATGAGGCCTTGCGACACTTTTACGCCGCCATTGCGTCACTTTATGTGACACACCAGCAGCGTAAAAAATGCGCCATGTTGCGCCCTATTTACATAGTAACTCACCTAAGCAGATGCGTCAGTTTGTAAAGCCCTGCGCTACATTATACCTGCGTCAGGTATAATGTATGCAGGGTGGGCGTTCCCCCACAAAAAGCCTCGTAGAAGTGGCGCAGTGAAATCTATCAGATTTCACTGCGCTACTTCTAGGACTCTACTGCGTCAATATCTTACGCTTGCCTCACAGCATGCGTAAGACTGACGCAGGCCCTTTCACATGGGGCTTGCCCCATGTGAAAGGACACATTGCTGGAGTTGCGTCTGTTTTCAGACACACCCCAGCAATGCTTCACTTTTGCACCGACAGATATGTCAGTAATTCTGACGTATCTGTCATTCCTTGCGACATGATGTGTCAAAGTAAATATGACGCTGTGATGATGCGGAGCCTTAATCTTGATTTAAGGTATTTATTATATGGACACAGAGCAGTCCATTTGCTTCCAGCATCCCAGTCTCCAGCAACTGACTAAACTAGAACCCCTGCAGATTCTATGTGGCCATGGCTACACAACCACAGTTCTAACCATGACATCACTACATCTTCTCCCTTCTTAACAACAAAAGATATTACAAATAGCCAATGACAAATAATAAAAGAAATAAATCATTAATAAGAGAAATAAATCATTAACATTGTTCAATCAGTCTTTGAGGTTTTTTTGTATCCTTTCTGTTCTTCTAAGAGGAACACAAACGTTAACACCATCCTCTTCTGTATGAATTTCATTTGAGGGGCTTATAAACTTTTTAAAATGTGCCTTATTTCTTATTATCACTTTATTCTCACTCCGAGCAGTGACAGCTGAACCTTTCACCTTAGTCACTTCCAAAGGAGATGGGTGAAATCTGCTCATAGATTTTCTTGTCTGATTTTGCCTTACCAACACCAGATCTCCTATTTCATAGTTTCCTCTGCAAACATACTTTCTTTGTTCCGCATTCTGCTTCATTTTTTGTTTCATTGTCTCATCTCTCTTTGCAATTTGTGTATGTTCTTTAGGAGGTCTCAAAGGCATTTGTGGCAAACGCGTTTGTCTAGACTTGCCAAACATTAGCTCTGCAGAGTCTTTCCAGTCGAACCATGAGGTGTATTCCTGTAATCACGTAATACTTGACACACAGCTTGATTTACAGAAATGTCTGTTAGTTTTGCTCTCTGCACACTTTTTTTTAACGTGGCCATCAGTCTTTCCACTATAGCATTTGCTTGTGGCCAAAGTGGGGTAATCTTCCTATGTCTCACACCCATATACTCAAGAAATTTCGTAAGTTCTTTTCCATTAAAAGGTGGGCCATTGCCTGTTTTCAAAACATTGGGTATACCCCAAGCTGAAAAAATGTCATCAAGAATAGGCAAAATCACAGATGCAGAAGTAGATGACACTGTTTTTACGATTGGAAATCTAGAATATTCATCAATCAGAACAAACAAATAACGCCCAGAATCCAGAGGTCCATAAAAATCACATGCCAGATCAGACCAAACAGCATCTGGCAATTTAGACATTTGCAATTCAACAGTTCTTTCTCTTGTAGTGCACTGACAAATGAAAAGATTGCACAATTTCTTCTACTTGACTATCAAGCCTTGGAAACCACACTTTCTCTTAAAAGACTTTTTGTTGCTGATATTCCTCTATGACTTTCATGTGCAAGGTTAATAACACGTCTTTGCAGACTGCTTGGAATAACTATCCTGTTCCCTCTTATAAGAACACCAGAAGTGGCTATTGTCAATTCTGCTTGAATATTTTTGAAAGCAAACATGTCTCTTCTGCATACTCCTGGTTGAAACTTCGTTGAAACATTGACATGCTTCCATCTATTTAAGTTTATTATTCTTTTCACTTCCACTAAAGTATTGTCTTTATTAGATTCGTGAATTAGTTCTTGTTCAGATATCACTTCAGGAACCGTTGACTTAATAATGAAATTTATGTGGTTTTCTGTATCATTCATTTCAATTTTATCCTCATCTGTTGGATGCCTAGACAAGTAATCAGCTGGATTATACTCTTTTCCTGGTTTATGGATTATTTTAAAATGGTAGTCCATTAACCTCAAACCCCATCTCTCAATCCTAAGGGGTCTTTTCGCTTTCGGATTTCCAAAGATAGTCGTAAGAGCTTGGTGATCTGTCACTATCACAAATGTTTTTCCATACAAAAAATCATGATAGTGCTCACATGCCCAGACTACCGCCAAACTTTCTTTTTCCGGTTGAGAATATTTACCACAATTTCTGTGCACAAATTCGGATCAAAGTATTTCAAATTTGCTGCTGCTGCTGCTATATCACACTTTATTTTCTTAAAAGCATTGTTTCATTCCTTACTCCAAAGGAATGTTTTATTCTTTTCGTTAACTCGCTAAGAGATGAACTGATAGTAGCATAATCTTTAATATAACGAGAACAGTAACTGGCCATTCCTAGAAAAGAACGTAATTCTGTAATGTCTTTTGGACAAGACATTGCCACTAGAGATGACACTTTCTTTGGGTCCGGTCTCATTCCTTTACTTGAGAATATATGACCATAAAACGTCAACTCCGTTTTACCAATTTCACACTTTTCAGAGTTCAGTGTTAATCCAGCTTCTATAAGCTCTTGACAAACTTCTCTTAGTGCTTGATCATGTTCTCTTTTTGTTTTTCCAAACACAAGAATATCATCACTGTAATTCATTGAATTTTTTACTGGTCTGATAAAATTTTTTATAATTTCTTGAAAAATCTCTGCAGCTGAGCATATTCCAAAATTGAGTCTTTTATAACGAAATAAACCCATATGTGTTGAAAAAGTCATAATATATCTTGATTTCTCATCGATTTCCAATTGATGATATCCTTTACAGAGATCCAATTTCGAGAAAATTGTCGCCCCATTCAAAATACTAATCATGTCGTTCAAATGGGGCCCAGGATGTCTCTCTCTCTCTATTGCAGTATTCGGTATCCTCATATCAACACAGATTCTAATCTGGTTCGTGTCCTTTTGGCACTACAACAATCGGAGACACCCAAGGTGTTGGACCTGTAGCAGGTTCAATTATGTCTTGTTTGAGTAGAGAATTTATTTCTTCTTCAACTTTACTCTGCATGTGAATTGGAACTCTCCTGTGCATTTGTGCTACTGGTTTCACTTTCTCATTTATGTGCAACGAAATGGTCTTCCCCTTCAACTTTCCAAGACCTTTTGTCAGAACAGGAAACTCTTTTAAAATAGGTTGTTCCGTTGTCATATGAAATGTCATAGCCAACAGTCCCATTAACTGAGCTGTGACATTGCTTAACAAACATGGCCCAGCAGTTTCTCCTTTCAACACATGTATTTCTTCTTTCAGAGATACCTCTCCATACGACAGATTTTCTTCAAATTTCCCCAAACATGTTACAGGTTTTTTGCACCCCATTGGAAAACTTTTACATTTGATGGAATAAGAGGAGGTTTGTTTTCCATTTTGTCATATTCAGTCGTACACATGATATTACACGTTGCTCCACTGTCTAGCACAAAAGGAACTTTTTGGAACCCTACTAATATGTCAACAGAAGCTGTTTTTTCAATAACTTCTTTTCTTAACAAATTAATTTTTTCACCCTCATTTCCTTCGGACATTAGATACAGACGTTCTTGTTCAAATTCATCAGCAGAAGAATATTCAAAACTTTCCATTTGTCTGACATATCTCGTATTTCCTTTCCGTTTCCACATTTTCCCACTATCCTTTCTTTTGAATCTACATACAGCAGAGAAGTGATTCATCCTTCCACACTCTTTGCACTGTTGTCCGAAGGCTGGACATGTATTCATATGTGGAAATGGTTGTCCACATCTGTAACATATTCTTTTTTTCCTTTCTAAAACTTGTTGGCTTTTCCACTTCCTTTCTGAAGTTTGTTGGCTTTTCCACTCTGTTATTAGTTTTTTCATCCTTCTTTTTATCTTTTCTTCACTTTTGTTGTCTTTTTTTGTTATTTGGTGAACTTGTTCTAATGCTTTAACTCTTCCTTGTTCCATGTTATTTGCATGTTTTTCGCTTGAGCATCAGTACGTGCCATACGTAAAATTGTTTTCAAATCGTAGGTTTTTTCAAGAAGTTTTTTCCTGAACTCTATTGAATTACATCCTTGAATGACCCTTAACCTGACAGCTTCTTCATTATTAAATTTATCAAATTCACAAAACATGACTAATTTTTTTATTTGGTCACAAATTCATCAATGGTTTCATTATCTTGTTGACACGTCATGTTAAAAGTGTATCTTTCAAAGTCTACGTTTCTTTGTGGGTCAAATCTTTCATTCAAACTTTCATGATGCCTTCATACGTGTTTTTATATGCATCTGGGAATGTAACAATAATATCTTCTACTTCATCACCCACTAAATTGAGTAGTAGATCTTTTGCTTGCTCATCAGTATACTTTTTGCTTGTTGCCTTAAGAAAATGTTCAAATCGTCTTGTCCATTTTTCCCATCTTTGAGCAATTGTTTGCTCATCTGTAACATCAAATGGTAATGGTCTTCTATAAATAGTACTAGACACACTTTCCTCTTCTTGTTCATCCATGTGTCTGTGTGTTGGCACACTGTTTGAATTTTCACCTTCTTCTACTAATATGGTATCCATTTTATGTTGTTTAATTGTTTATTCCTGTTTGATTTGCTTAAAACTGAGTTAAACTGATTTTTGCCTGACCTTAATATGGAGTCATAGTATTTAATTACAATGTCCCAAAACTTGCCTGACTCCAAGATGGCCGCCGAGATTTCTAAAGTCTCACGTTATTTTTTTTTTGCCTGAATCCAAGATGGCCGCCGATTATGACATCAGGCGAAATCGGTTTGCTCCTCGCGCTGTACCGGTAAGCAGTCCTCTTTCATTAAATTTATTTCAAAGCACGATTGCGCAACATTTACTCAGCGCTTTACACAGGCATATCACAGGCATATCATTGACCATGCCGATTTCCTATTGTAAACAATTTCAGCAAGCGCTCTTACCGTCATCATAAGAGCGAGATGCCAAGATGAGGCAGACGTGGGTTAGCATCAGCTCGTCGCCAATCTGTGATGATGCGGAGCCTTAATCTTGATTTAAGGAATTTATTATATGGACACAGAGCAGTCCATTTGCTTCCAGCATCCCAGTCTCCAGCAACTGACTAAACTAGAACCCCTGCAGATTCTATGTGGCCATGGCTACACAACCACAGTTCTAACCATGACATCACTACAGACGCATCCATCAGGTCGCAAGGAGGGCGCAGTGAAAACTGTTGCATCGCTGTTTTCACGCAGCGATGCAACAGTTTTGATAAATGAGGGCCCAAGTTACTAGAATAGAGGCTGTAGCATTTAAAATTCTGGCTATGGAGGAGACTGCAGTAAATGAACAATACAAGGTTACATTTTTTTTCATAGAAGAATAACTTACCTTTGGTGACACTCTCTCTGGTAAATACTTTTATTTAGCCACCAATTCTTCCCTCTTTAAATTCCCCAAGCGCCAGTCTAAATCCAGAAAACTTTCTGCATTAATTCCTACCTACAGGCAGATGGCACTATCTAACTTCATGGCAATGGTGTCCCACCTCCAGATGCGTAGACACACATTTGCATGTAGGTGCACCCACTGCACACTGACATTAGTTTATCAACAGATAGATTCTCTGCCCTCAGATGGAGAGCAACTGACAAATTAAGATGCTGACAGGGTGCAAAGTCTAACTTGGGACCTTATAACTTACAAGAGATCCCCTCCACAGAACAGAAAGGTGGGTGGGCAGAGTGATCTGTGGTTAGATAGAGCATCCACCAGAAAGAGTGTTACTGAAGATAATTAACTTGTTCTTCTGATGGATACTTCGAACCGCAGATTTCTCGCCTTTTGAACCAATATCAAATCAGTAACTCCTATCCCCAAGTTTGGAGGGTCTAAGGAACAGTCTTTTCACCAGGAAGTCATGCAGGACAAAGCAGGCAAAATGACCCTCCTTGTGGACCCGACGGTCAATGGTGCCTGGAAAGGACAGACATCCTTGTAGCAGCACCGGAACCCCTCTAGCCAGGGCCGCAGTGGCAGCCTTTGCCCTGGTGGAATGAGTTTTAAGGTCCTCAGTGGAATCCTTTTGGCACAGCACAGTTTAATGCAAAGAACAATCCACCTCAGTAAAGTGAGTTTCTGCACTGAATTTCCTTTTTTTATAAATCTTTTTATTAAAGAAGAAACAAAATTAGCCATAGTTGAGAATACAATAATACAGTGCATGTAACATTCACAATCTTTTCTGTTTGTATATCAGCCTAAACTTACAATATATCTTGACAACTCAGTTTGCGACCACACAGTGGCCAGGCAGCCTCAACTCCTGCAAGGGGGAGGGTGGGGGGGACGGGTTCTGTGGAGCACATAACATTCCTCTGTATTTGTTCCAGTTCCCCCAAATTTTAGACCATTTCTGCGGACACCCCCTCCCCTCATATATTACCCTTTCCATCTGCATGCACCAGTCCATGTCAGCCTTCCAATCACAGAGTTTGGGCTCCGTGGTTCCCTTCCAAGTTCTTGCAATGTTACGTTTCGCCACCACATTACCCAAAGTAATCCAGGTCCTTTCCCTTGCCGTCAAATCAGTTGCCTCCCAAGTATTAGGAAGACACAACCGGGGCGTGACATCCATAGATTTCCCACAGACTTCCCACATTTTTGCTGTCACTTTAGCCCAATATACTTGTATCACCGGGCAGTGCCACCACTGATGGAAATATGTCCCCTCTTGACCACAGCCTCTGGGGCACAACAGGGAGCTTAAAATACCCATCTTAACCAACCTCACACTGGTATAGTATACTCTATGCAAGAGCTTGAGCTGGATTAACCTGAACCTGGACCAAATTGCCACCTCCCGGGGGGACGCCAGCGCCTCCTGCCAATCCTCATCATCTAAATCGCCCACCTCCTCCGCCCATTTGGCCCTGGTCTTTTCTAGCGCATCAGGTGTATTGTTTAATATTTTTCTATAGGTCAAGGAAATTGCTTTATCTTTAAGGTAATCATCCAGGAGTCTATCTTCCAAGGGCGAGGCAGCCAGGAGATCTGTTTCCTTGGGGATAGCCCTGTGTAAGGAGTTCCTAACCTGCAGGTATCAAAAGGTCTCCCCCACACTCAACTCATAATCCCGCTGAAGGTCTGCAAAGGGGACCACCTTACCTCCTGCCCAAACGTCTCCGACCCTTGAGAGCCCGATAAGCTCCCACTTATCGAATCCTGCACGAGTTGCCAAAAGCCCCAACCGTTCCGTCTCCAGAAGGGGGGTGGCCTGCGTAATCTTGTCCTTCCATCCCAGGGCGGACGTAGCCACCTGCCAGAGCATTACCGTAGTCGCCGTTGGAGTATACAGTGGACTATGTGTCTTTCCCCCATACAGTGCCCTCTGATATGTCCCTGGTGTCATGGTATATCTTTCCATCCTATAGGCCGTGTCATTTATCGGCCAGTGCACCCAATGATTCGTGACCACCAACTGAGAGGCCCAGTAGTAATTTTTTTTTATCGCTGGGAGGGCGATACCCCCATCATACCAACTTTACATCAGTTTTGGCAATGAGATGCAAGGGGGGCCACTATTCCAGAGCAGGGTCCGGACTTCTGCTTCCACGGTTTGAAAATACTTGTTCGGGACAGGGTACGGTGTATTCTGTAGGGCGTAAATGAAGCGGGGCAGGGCCATCATTTTATAAAGCGCTGCTCTCCCCAATAATGTAAGTGGCAAGGTCTTCCAATGTTTTACATCATCTTGTAGGCAACGAAGTGGGGGGGGGGCCAAGTTTTGATCGTAAAACGCTACTGGATCAGAGGTGGCATACATCCCAAGATAGCGGAGGCCTTCAGTGACCACTCTGGCCTCGCAAGCTCTGGGCGGAACAAAACCCTTCCCCGCTAATATGTATATGAGTGATTTGTCCCAATTAATGGTGTAACCAGAATATTTTTGAAAAAGGGCGAATATGTGTAAAATTCTATGAATAGAGTTACGGGGTTTTGCCAAATACAATAAAATATCGTCTGCGTGAAGGGAGATTCTATCCTCCCAATCCGGCGTCCAATTTAGTCCCCTAATAAGGGGATCATCTCTAATCCAAATCGCCAAAGGTTCCAGGACCAAAGCGAAAATCAGTGGGGAAAGCGGGCAGCCCTGTCTCGTACCCTTCTGTAAGGTAAAGGTCGCCGAGCGGGCCCCATTCACTGTTACTCTAGCCAGAGGCTCCGAGTAAAGCAGTCTCACCCATGCCAGAAACTTCGGTCCAAAGCCATAACGTTCAAGTGTCGCAAAGAGGTAGGGCCACTCAATCATATCAAACGCCATTTTGGCATCCAGAGACATGATGACTGCCTCCTCACTTCTAGTCCCCGCCCTGCCCAACACTCCGTTGAGATGCCGTAGATTTAATGCAGTATTCCTGCCCGGCATGAAACCGGACTGGTCCGGATGAATCAGCTTATGGAGCAGAGGCGATAGCCTTGTGGCCGGAATTTCCTTTTTTTTGAACCAGTAATTCAGACAAAGTTGATCATCCACCCAGTGCACCTTACTCCTATAAATGTATAAACTAATGGCCTGTCTAGGATCCAATCAGTGTAGCCTTTCTTCCTATTAAAAGGGATGGGGTGGAGAGAATAACACGGGGAGCATACTGGCTGCCCCCCATGAGAAGGAAACATAACTTTCAGAAGGAGGGTCCAAAGCATCAACCTGTTGGTGGGAAAAGGCTCTATACAGCAACGGAACATATAACACTTGATGCGATGTGCGGGAGTGATGATAATGAGAAAAACCATCTTGATGGTCAAAGGTTTCAGGGTACAACTGGCATAGGCTCATATGGCACACATATCAAAAAGGTAAAGACAAAATTAAGGTACCACTGCAGCATAATAAAAGGAGCAGGGGGAGAGACATGTATTCAAAGCCCTTTTAAGGAACGCATCATAAAGGATGACTTGAAT
This sequence comes from Calotriton arnoldi, assembly GCA_963921515.1. Classification (NCBI taxonomy): domain Eukaryota; kingdom Metazoa; phylum Chordata; class Amphibia; order Caudata; family Salamandridae; genus Calotriton; species Calotriton arnoldi. The sequence goes on from CAWUFW010000662.1 coordinate 151,598, forward strand.
AAAGACGGCTGATCAGGCAAAAAAGAAAGGCAGAATGGTCCGATGAGTAACCTTTAACTTAGAGGTGGGCGAGCCAACAAATTAACAGGGAGAGCCAAGCCAGACCCGAGCCAAGTGTTTGACTTAGCTCTAGGAGCCCGTGCACGAGTCGAGCCTTGAAAATATTTATCATGTAAATCATGCAATAAACATCATGTGAAAATATGATAAGGTGCTTGCAAAATTCATACGTTTCATGTTAGTACTTCAGGTTATTTGAGAAGTATTTATTAGAAGAAAGAGTTTTTATACATAAACAGAGAAACATTCCCACTCCCACCTTGATGACAATGCATTAGTGAAAAAAGAACCAAGTCATTTGTCATGTGTGGCCTAGGTTCTTATTATAGATGGATCAACATTATAGGATATTAAACACAAGAGAGGATTTTGTACAGCACTTCCTGAACTCATGTATTTGAATGTGCTTTCTTATGCGACAAAAAAAAAAAAAAAGGAGACTTGGTGAAATAAAGTATTTGCCTAGGATTACACAATTTGGTCAAACTGGGAAGCCAGGATTGATCCCAGATTTTCCAGTTTTATGCTGAAAATCAGCCACTAGATGGGTATCTCTCTGACATCAAACATGAATGCTTGCCCTTGATTCTTGGAGGATGAGATGAGAGCGTGGGTGACATATAGAATGCACATTTTTTTCTTGGCAATTTTGCATAGTTCGAACCTTGCCCAGGGACATATGAGTGCTTGACAACAGACACAGTTTATGTTACAATATATCTCAAGAAAAACCTGACCTACTGAGAACAGTATCTTATAATTCAAAGGACCAGGGATACATGTTACCCTTACAGGACAGTACAAATGTTACTTGCCTGTGCCCCCCACTGTTCAAAATTTATATTAAACAACGTCATGTACCACAATTTACAACAAGCTTATAAAATTAAAAAAATTATATCACCACACAACCTTGTGAAAAAAATGTGAGAAAGATTGGAAAGCACCTCACGTTAGTAACACCAAAGGGGGGGCTGCTGGCATATGTTTACCAGTATGCCCACACTATCATCACCGGTAGCTTTCCACTTTGGAAGAAAATGAAAGTAAAGAGTTTCCTCAAACTGAGGAATCAGTGAAATAATGAGTGATAAAGACAGCACTAACAGTGCAAGAGTCACTGAGTGCCCACCAGGTCCCACAAACAACAGAAAGAGGAGATGCTACTCCTTTTCATTTTCTTGGTCACCTGATTCTTGCTCTGTTCCTGCCTTCTTTTCATACCAGTACTTGCTCAACACAGGGGAACTGCCTTCTAAATAGTATGAGCTGATTGACTTCCGTCTGAGTTCAGGAGTTATTTGGGTTCCTCCATCATGTGGCTTCTAGGTTTTACCCATGGCCCATCCTCTCAAGCAAATGTTCATCAGGCTCTGTGCCTGACCTAGAAAAACAACAGGAGTCTCAAAAGGACCCAACAGTTCGGAGCCCCAAGACTTTGTGACAGCTGACCGGCCACATACCCATGCTTGCTGTGTGAGGTACAGTAGGAGGTCAGGAACTCACAGCCAAGTACGATGAAAACATGACAGTTAATGGGTTAGCCTATCACAAACACACTAAAACGTTTTGTTTTTAAAAACTAATAGCACAATAGAACTAAAATACCTAAATGAGAGGAAAACTGTGTGTACCAACAACTTGCACATACATAAAAGGGAGAAAGACCAAGCAAAAACCCACCTGAATGAGATATGAGGCTGACACAATCCATTCTCCTCAGATCAGAAGTGATCCCCAATATCTCCAAAGAAAGATGTGCTCAGTTCTCAGCCTTCGTTGTAGAGAAGGTGAAGAACATAGACCTCTCCCTCACACATGATGAAATCACAAAATTACAATGCTTACACACTACAAGCTAAGGTAATTCAGTTCTCCTTCAGAGAAGCTACCTCATCACAACTGCTCAATGCTGCTGCCAGACCTAAACAAATCCATTACATTTCAAGTAAAGTAGCACCTTCTTTACTCTCTATTGTGTCAAACTGATCAAGACCTATCCATCTCCACAAAAGAACAGTCCTATATTGCTTAAAAAATAGAAACGTTTCATGTTCAGCGAACCTGGGGTAGACCCTGCTGATCTCAAATATAGCCCGTACTCGTATATGACCTTCTTTGCAAAGGCCACTCAGAACTATTCGAGACCCAGCTCAATCATTGAATACAACTTACTTGGCTCCAGATTGAGTAGATTTCAGAATGGACACTGCAACTTTAAAACTTGTTGGTGATACTCTATGCACCCTAGGTAAAGGGGACTCCTGTCTCTTTACCCTTATGGACCTTCATGCCTTTTTTGACATGGCAAACCATGGCACTCCCCTGAAAATCATTGAAGACAGAATGGGTTAAGTAGCACAGTTCAAAATTAGTTCTCAACATACATGAGAAACTGATGTCATCACATAAAAGCAGTTTGGGCTGGATTGTTCTTATTGGAGCAGGGTCAAGTTTGATTTGCATGTGGCTAGGTCCAAACAGAAATGGCATGGTGGGCAAAAGAACAATGGGTTGGGGTGCTACCTCGAGCGATTGCCAGTGGTTAGACAAATTACAAGCATTTCTTCCATAGTCTTTTGTGTGCTTGATCCCATAAAAACAGTCAACGTTCACGCAGAATTCACGACTATCCAACAAAGTTTTCTCCAGGGTTCTATTCTCTTTTCAATTCTCTTCAACATTTATTTGGAGTGTTAAGGCTTCATTTTATGATTTTTGAACATCTCACATCATTTCTATGCAGATGGCACGCAGCTAGCTATATCGAAAACAAGTCATATCCCAAACATATTACATTAATGGTGAACGTGCTTGAGGACATGCAAGCCTGATGGGGCTCTATTACACAAAACCTAACCCTATTAAAGCCACGTTTGTCCGGTTATCCTCACCCAATTGCCTACCCTGAATCAAACTTAGCTCACTTCACTGACAGTATTAAACTGTACCGCTACCTCTAGACTACATATAGTCCTGCTGTCCATGCACATGCATCATGGCCATATTTTTGGGAACCAACAACCACCTTGCCCAATAATGTTCTATTTCTGAGCAGTCGCCTCCAAATACCAGACTGCAATATGACAAAACTCAAAATCAATTGAAGTAATTCTGGATCTCAGAGTTTTGTTCTCTAAAAAGCCATGAGCAACTTGAATTATCACTTACGTGTAGTGCGGATCCCATTCGTGTCGACGACTTAAATCTGACAGAAGGAGGAAGGCTTGTTTTGCGTCAATACCGAGAGTCATCTCCAATCTAAAGGACAAAATATCACCTTCCTCCAATGTGGACAGTCGGACCTGCCAAAGAAGACATAATACAAAATCTTTAGTGGTTACTTAAATACATTATCAGCATACTATTAACGTTTGTCAACATTTTGCTTTCATTTGGTTACACTGGCCCTGTAAAAGTGTCAGAATTTACATAATGAAGAACTTTCCATTTGGACAGATATGTATATACTTATTTCAACGTCAGCATTGGCATAATAAATATCAGTAATTGCAAGAGTAAAGATCTAGGGCTATACAACAATATACTGTACACCAGTGTTTCCCAAACTGTAGGTTGCAAAGCCAAGCAATAAATAAAGATGCATTTAAACTCTGTTTTTATCTTGTCACATTTGCTGCGCTACAAACACAGAGGTTAAATGTCAGGCTATGTCTTCTGTCAAATTGCTGCTTAGTTTTTTAGGTCGAGCCTAGCGCAGCACGCATGCGCTGCTCTGCGAGGCTTCTTGTATCTACTCTGTGTGGGTCTGACTCCTCCCACGCATTGGATTGGCTTTTGTGTGTGTCTTTTTCAAATCAAAGCCTGCAAATGGCTAAAGGTGGGTGCATGTCCCACCTCTTCTGAAAGGTTCACTCCCACGGCGTTTTGCCGCGGGAGCTAGCAGCGGTGCGCAGGGCGGCAGCTGCAGTGCCCACTTGTCTCCCCTGCACCACTCCCCCTTGTCTCCCTGTGCCCGCCCCCACCACTTCTCTTGAGCTGCTTGTGATCACCACGGGCTTGAAATTTGTCAAATTCGAGAGCGTGTTTACACACTGCCTAAGCGCATATATAAATGTAATTAAGACCTGGCACACAGGCGGAGATATCCGCCATCAAAGGGTACGAACAGACTATTAATAGATGCCACCTTTGCACAGGCGTTTACTGTTGGTTTCCCGAGTTGATTAATAAACTAAACAACTCGTGCTTTGTTGTGTACCGTTTCTTTAAATCTCAAGCTTCCTCCATGCTACCAATTTCAATGTACTGCAACCATACTTGAAAGAGAGAGGACTGATCTCCAAAACAACAGTGAGTGTCGGTCCACTGTGCCTCGGTTCTGCAGTTTGTGGTTTGTCTGCTCATCTCTTCTGGTTCATTTACCACCGCCCCCGGCACCTCTCGGAGCTGTGCACTCGAAATCATGTTGTTTGCGCGCCTTTTCAGCATGTGCACTATTTGTCATTTATCTCTTGCTTATTATTAAAATAACTTGTTTCTTAAATAGCAGTTGCTATCATTGATTTTCTCGGTTCCATTGCACTATAACTCACAGGTGCTGGGACCTGCCCCGCTCTTAGCGCTCTCGGGGAGATGAAAGACTAGACTGGTCAACCAGTGTTTACAGCAGTGCAGCTCATACACAAGGTATACGTTAGCCCGGGGATGATGGCGTCACATAGCCAGAACTCTGCGCCAGCTGCGCTGACCATTTGAGCCAGCTTACTTTAACTATGCAGGTGCTTGAACCCACTGAGCTGTGCTACTGAAACTGTAAACCCCCCCAGGCGGATTGCGGCATTGGGTAGATGAACCCATTTAGCAATCTTAACAGTTGTAACTGAAGCCAAAGGATGTTGTTGCTCAAGAGCACGATGTGCGGCAAACGTGGAAACGTCGAAGGATGTAGCCGGGTCGCCATTAGGATCAGAACCGGTGGCTGGCAGGTTACTCACTGACCTCTGCCGTGAGCGCTCACCCTCCAAACTATCAACATATTTGGGAGCTCCCTCTGTGTGGCCCAGACAAATGTCAGGGCCTGGTAGTGTTCTCTTAGCGCCAGGCACCTTTCTGTACATTGGATGATTGCGCGTCTGTACAATCCTTTGCTGCGTTGTAATCTAGGTAGAATATTTCAGAATTACTGCTACTGTGTAAGGTCGGAAAGCTTTACAAGAAGCAGCCTCGTGTGGGTGGTGATGATAAACGTCTGTGTTGGGTAAGTGAGTTTGCCGCCCCACCCCCAAGTCCGCCCAGGCCGCACCCATGCCCTTGGTTGGTGGCACTCCCTCAATAGCAAGCCTCGCAGTGTCTCAGCTCCATAATCCTCCGGTAAGGCTCTCCGGTTTATGTGTTTGCTTTCGGGTCTGGTGACCTGCCTTGTCTCAGCTGTGTGTTCCCGTCCCTCTGTTCGTTCTGTGCTGTTTCTGATTTATGTATGGAATTGTATTTATATAGCGCTTACTACCCCTGACGAGGCGTTGAAGCGCTTTTTTTCTGATGTATGTCTGATCCGTGTTTCTCATGTCTGCTGTCTCATACCACTGTGTGTCGCGTGTCTCTTTATCTGTGTGTGACTTTTGCGTCTGTTTATATCTGCTGCCCATCACCTCCGATCGGATTCAGGTCCCAGCGGTCATACAGTCTCTGCAGTCTTCAGTCTATCGGATAATTGTGTTTGTGTCCAGTCTCTTTCTGGGCCTGCAGTCTGCAACGTTTGATATTTGTGCCTGCAATCGCCTATCTTTGAACTTTGTCGCTGTCTCTAGTCTAGAGTATGTCTCTGATCTTTGTCTCTACCCCCTGTCTATACATCCCGCATTTGTGCCTTCATCTCTACAGTCACTTAACACAGTCCGTCACCGCAGTCTCCTTCTCTGATCTGTGGCTGCAGTCTCATTTTTGCCTCTTCCGCCGCCTTATGAAGCCTCAGTGTGCACTCCCTGCACGTCTCTTACCACAGTGTCTACTGTCTCTAGCCCATGTCTTTGCAGTCATCTGTCTTAACACAGTCTGTGCACCCTTGATCCGTGTTTCTGCCGTCGGCTGTCTCTGGGCTGTCTGGTCCGTGTCAGTAGCGTTGTTCTCTCTGGTCAGTGTCACTGTCCCAGCGGTCTTTGATCCGTGCCACTGTCCCAGCGGCCTCTGGTCCGTGTCACTGTGCCAGTGGTCTCTGGTCCACGTCTCTGCTGCTCTACCATATAGTTTAAAGACATTGGCAAAGCCAATGGCTCTAGCTAAGCACTTATAAGGTCCCAAAGGCGAGACCTATTGGCTATGCCAATGCTCGTTTTAACATGGGGACTGGTATTTACAAACTCCTCACTTTGTAGTCAGAGAAAGAAAAGTAAAGTGAATTATGTGACAATCGCTCTGGGGTACAGGTAGTGAAAGGAAAGGCTGTAGGATGTTATTTTTGTAACATACAACAAAATGTAAATACTTGTAAATGATCTGTAAACATTCAGCAGTTAGGAAAGCAAAAGTGAAGCAAATTATTTTGTACATCTGTAGTGTGATGGAAACAAAAATGTTAATAGGATGAAAACAAATAAAGACACTTTACTTGGTGATGCACGAAAGATAAATATTCATTGAAATCCAATTTCCATACCTCATTTGAGTGCAATATAGTTTTATCAGTAACACTGTAAGTGCAAATTTAGTGGCCATGTCAATGGAAAATGTGCTGCCTGTAAATGACATTCAGCTATTACACAATGCTTTAGTTACATTAATAAAATCTCCCTACTCATGTTCATTAAAGCTAGGTGGGCCTCGAAAGTTTGTCATTCTAAAAATTGCGCCCTGGTTCTAAAAAGTTTGGGAAGCACTGCTGTACACACAAAGAACTGAACATATACATTCACAATAACCGAATGTTTGCTAGTCCTTCCTTGTAACTTGTGACAAAATGTACATACACCAAAATGGTGCACATTGATTCATGTACACTCACCCATTCTGTTAATTAATGGTACCAAGTGATTACTGTGGGCTAGTTACTACTTCTCCAGCAGTAGTGAGCGTTTCATTGATTAAGAATAAGGAGTGCAAAAAGTGTTTCATTCAACTCTATAATGAAACTGCTTGTTCTACTGTATCGGGTGACTACAATGAACACAGTAAGTATCCGTTCAGTGGCATACAATGACTCGATGGTACACTGGGTAAATGTACAACTCCACTACAGTTTAGTAATTTTTCAACTGTAGCATATGCTCAAAAAATACATATAACTGTAGACATACTAAAGTTAACTCTAAATTGCCAGATTTCTGATGGATACTTCTAATCTGATATTCCTCACCTTTAGAATACCCCAGGCGCCATACTGCATCTGGGAGATATTTCAGCAAAGACCCTGCACGCCAGTAGGTGGTGTTGTGCGGCTCCGCTTTGAGCCCATCCCCATTCCACACCCGAAGCGACGGCTGGAGCTGCATAAAAGCGTCACACAAGAGCACTGAAGTCAACTCCTTTCTTTCTGTGCCTTTATATGTGGATATGGAGGTAGCACCTAACTTTTTCTTATCAGTTGACAGGTTTTTCCCAATGAAATTATTTTCCTGTGTGCAAGGGAATATGTTCCCACCTTAAACTACAGGGTTTAAACCTTGAAGGGACTGTTGCAAACTGATGTCTGTGACAAATCCCCATGAGGTGTGTCTCTGGTATTTGGGTTTGGGCCACAAGTCAAAGTAATATGAGGAGTGTGCTCTTATGCATCCAAAGACGATCCAGGATTGCGAAGCCAAACTGTAAATCACTGAACACTGAAGGCGCGTAATCTCAGTACTCCCAAAATCAAGAGTGCGGACTCATTCCTGCTCTTGGGGCACGTCCTCGGGTAACTTGAAGTTCAAAAAGAAGCATAAGAAGTCCAAGCAGGGCTCATCCCAGTCTTGCCACTCTGTCGTATGGATAACAAGGTACACCTTGGTTCTACTCCCGGTCCCTTGCTGATGAGCCAATTCTGCAGCTGATCCTATGCACCCCGAATTTTCAGATCAGCTGGCGATGTCGCAACAGATAGAGGCTTTCATGCAAGCCATGTTGCATATCTTTGCAACTCTGCCAGCTCCCTCTGGTGCGTCTTCAGACCCAGAGGATCCGTGAAGGCCTCCAGTCAGGGTACTTCCAGGGGCTCATTCCTCAGCATCATTTGGACTTCCTGAACCCATTTCCGGTTCAGTTGAGCTCGGAATCCGAAACTGACTCTACGTCTGGTACCACGATCCACAGTGTTTACTGCCACGCCGACTATGCATCCTACTGTCTTGTGCGACTTTGAACCAAATCCATCTAGACTTGGACCGAGGTATATACTGCAACACTTCTGACACTCCCAGACTCAGTTCACTCAGATTCTGACAAAACAGTACCTTTACCAGGAGATGTCCTCCAGGGCTCCAACAACTTTTTGGACTCTGACCAAAGTCAAACAATTTTTGGTGACAATGGAGATGATGGGGACGAATTTTCCCCACACTAGGATAATGGCATCTAATTGGACCTACAAGAGGCAGGTGGATTGGACACATCCCCTAACTCAGGGCTGGGGTTTCTCCCTGGTCCTTCAATGGAAGCGACTGCCTCATTTGCTGAAGTCCTGGATTTACAGTGGTAGTCTGTTGAGATAAAACTCAACATCCTCACTGAAGTCTTTCAGCCAGTTCAGACCTTGTCCGAGCCCTTGCTACCATTCAACGAAGCTCTGACACTCTCATGGGTGCTTTGACCTTGTACCTGCCTACCTGTGAATAGACAGGTAGCAAGACACCACAGACATGCTCCGGGTGACCCTCCTGGAAGACTGGTAATTCAGGCTGTTACTAGCAGGATTAACCCCAACTCATTTCCCCAGATAAAGAGTCTACGAAAATTCAGGCATTTGCAAAATGGATGTTCTCTTCAGCTAGCCTCACCCTTCTGTCAGTCAATGCCAGCCGATTGCTGGGTAGACACTCCCAGGCATTATGGGAATGGCCGCAGAGATCTTGCTAGCAATTCCAGAGGAATTCCGTGCCAACATGCCACAAACTATTCAGGATGGCCAAGACGCAGCAAAATGTGTCAAAAGGTCAGGACTGGACACTATTGATTTCTTAAGCAGAGCAGGCGACACTGGCGTGTTGTTCAGTGCCCACACATGGATGAGATCCATGGGCTTCTCGGATGACATTCAGGAGTCACTCATGGGTATGCCTTTTGACAGGTCTCACCTTTTGGGAAGAAAGTGGACTTCCCACAAGAGCACTTCAAAGAAAGCAGACCCTCCGGGCGCTCCTTCAGTCTCTCCACGACAGAAAGGCTATACCCCCAAAAGTTTTGCACCTTTCAAGGCCTTGTCAGGAGTTTTGAATACAGGCAACAACAATCCATACTGCTCCAGCAAGGAGAGAACCCCAGTGCTTTCGGTGTCGGGCCCAGTAGACCATGTTCAGACCCGCAGGGACAGGGAATTTCCCGGTCTTCCACCCCTCCAGCAGCAGCGGCCTTAAAGCTGCTTTAGTTTTCCCCTTAGCAGCCCACAACCACACTGTGGGAGGCCGAATCAGTAATTTCCACCAGGGGTAGCAGACCATGATATCTGACAGATGGGTCCTGAAGACAGTTCACCGGGGCTACGCCCTGCCATTCCTTTATGACCTGTTGCAATGCCCGGCCACATCAGAGGCTTTTAGAGGAAAACCTTTCCATTTGGTGCAAGAAGTACAGACTCTTGGCAAAAAGAGCCGAGAGAGAGCGAGTCCTGGTCTCGGAAATAAAAACTGGATGTTATCTTCTAGGGGTGAGGCCTTCGCCTTATTTAAATCTCTGACCGCTCAATTTCTTCCTGTGGATAGACAAATTTGAGATGCTCATGCTGGCCCAGGTTCTATATGCCCTGGATAGAGGAGACTTGGTGGTAACATAGGACTTGTGGGACCTTTTTTTCCATGTTTTTGTCCTGCAGACCCACAGGCGCTACCTGTGGTTCAAGATGGTCCAGGAGCACGTTCAGTTTGTTGTGTTCCCCTCCGGCCTCACCAGTGCCCTTTGGGTGTTCACGAAGGTGATGGAGGTGGTCACACCATACCATTGAAGATTGGATGCACCATTCTTCTTTTACCTCTGCAACTGGCTGTCGAAAGCCACAGCCAGTGGTGGACCACCTCTAGAAAATGGCAAACATCCTGGCAGCATTGGGGTTTACTATCAACATACCAAAGTTACACCTGTCTCCTTTCCAGAGGATCCCTTTTATCAAAGCCATCCTAGATATGGTTCAATATCGGCCTTCCCCCCCAAAACAGTGAGTCCAGGACATTGGCCCTCTGCTCATCGACCATGCCAGATGGCACATGGGGGTTCAGCATTGGAAGTTGAGTCTCAATGGGCCAGCAATGGGCAAACCTCTAGGTTTCACAGGAGACTGCAGCTGCTGTGGTGGCTGCTCAACTGTAATTGGACCAGCAGCAGACCCCTATCCCACCACACCCATAGCTGATGGGCACATCACTGTAGAGTTGGAGAGGTGGGCATCAGAGGACTCTGGTCTCCTGCAGAGACCCATGTCCACATCAATCTATTGGAGTTACGGGCCATTTGCTTGGCGTTGAAAGCCTTTCAGCTATTCATCAAGGGGATGCTGGTACAGGTCCTCACAGATAACACTACTGCCATGTGGTGTTGCAACACACAGGGCAGAGTGGAGTCCTGGGCTCTCTGCCAACAAGCCATGCGTCTCTGGAACAGGAGTGTAACAGAGGCCCCCGCAGCCCCCACGGTGCAGGGGAACCCCAGGGGTTTCCTGTTTTGGAGGGGGACCCTCATCCTCTATGTCTTATTCCATGTCATTGCACGCATTCTGCAAGGTATACAGTAGCATGGCTTAAATGCTCAGGAAAGCCGCTCTGCTTTACCGAACAGGCCCCTGTAGTTTAGGGCGGCCCAACCATTAAGGAGGCCTCCATTGAGCCCATTCTGCAGGGGGGCCCCATCATTTTGTGTTATGCCACTGCTCTGGAACTGGTGGACTCTTCAGGGCATTTCCTTGATCTTGCACCACTTGAGTGGACAAGCACAGTCAGTGGTGCATAGTGATCATGAATGGCAGTCCAGAGGCTGAGCAGGAAGTCTTCCACTAGCGCAGAGAGCCCTGGCTCAATCTCTTCGTCACCGTTAAGAATGCGCAATATTAGCACGTTTGCCAGTAGCGTATTAGGGTAGAATGGCGGGCTGGGGGGAGACAGACAGTACACAAACAAAAAACAGAGCTTACCTGCTACCTACCGCATTGCTCGTCACTGGAGCACAGGCTCCCAGTCTCCCATGAGGCCAATTCAGATGCTGCTCTCATGCATGAGAGCAGCATCAGGATTGGCCTGAGCACCCTCGAATTGCGCTCCCAGGGAGACTGGGAGCCTGTGCTTTGCTGTCTCTAACCCGTCAACGCAGCTGGGTTGGAAACCGCTCAGTGCGCATGTCGGTTTGGCCGTCCTGAGACGGCCGGCCAAACCGAAATACACACTGATCGCAGTGCACCTACCACTCCTCCTGGTGACTGCCCCCACGATGGCCTCGCCCCTAAGACTCTGCCCAGCCTAGAACTTGAAAAATAAACGATACTAAACATGTTTTATTATCGTTTTATTTTTCAAGTTTTGGAGGCTGCTGGCAGGGAGGGAGACGCTCCTCTGCCATTGCGGAGGAGCCGCCGCTGACTTTTGCGTGCTGGAATTCCAAAGAAGGCTCTGCCTTGGGTATGCATTCCATCTAGATAGGAGCACAGGACTCATGTCTACCTTCCTGCCGCTGCTTCTCCTACCCAGACTTCTGAAGATGATCAGGAAGGATAGGGCCCAAGTCATCCTCGTGGCCGAGGATTGGGCCAGTAGTGTGGAACAGGAACTTCTGGACTTGAGCATCTGTCCTTCGATCAGGCTACCACTCCAGGCAGATCGTCTGTCATAGCAGGAGGGCTGGGTCTTGCACCCAGGCCTGCGCAATCTACACCTCCATGTGTGGAGATTGAGCTGCTGCAGTTGACTGCATTTCATCTCCCTCTCGAAGTCATAAATGTCATTCTTGTGTCCAGGCGTCCTTCGACAAAGTCTGTTTTCGCTGGATGCTGGAATAAGTTTGTGGCTTGATGTAGCACCCGAATACGGACCTGCTCCAGGCCAGACTGGCGGATGTATGGTTGTGTGTTTTGTCTCTGGCCCAGCAAGGACAGTGTTAAAGGTTATTTTTCAGCCCTTTCAGCCTTTTTGCTCTTACAGGACCAGCCACACTTATTCAAACCACCTTTTGTGATGTGATTTCTCAAAGACTTACTTCAAATGTTTCCTCCTAAGCCCTTTTAGATGCCACATTAGGATTTTAATGTGTTCCTTACTTTCCTCATGTGCTGCCCAATTGAGCTGATGTACAGCTGCCCTCTAGGTTTTCTGCCCATGGAGAGGATCTTTCTTGCCGCTATCAAGTCAGCTCGTCTCGTGCATAATCTTTAGGCTCTTTCAGTTCAGCTGTCCTACACCACCTACTTTCCAGACAAACATGTGCGGAGGACTATCAAAGTTTGTGACTCATGTCGGATAGCCAATCACACTACCGACATTCTTTGCTCCACCTCATCTTTCGCAAGAGAGGGGAGACTACATCATTTGGACGCCAAAAGGGCAATGACATTTTACATCAATCACACCATTGTGTATATGACCAACACATTGTGGATGTCTTTGGAGCAAAGAAATGCAAGGCAGTGCAAAAAAGGACTTTGCCCAGGTGGATGCTCCCCTGGATTAAGATTGGCTATGCACTGGCAAAGAAGCAACCTCCAGAAGGACTGAGGGCGCCATCCACCAGAGACTGGCCTGCTACCAGTGCGCTGGCATGCAGAGTGCCTTTCTTTAACATATATCAGGCTGCAACATGGGTATCAGTGCACATGTTCACAAAGCACTATTGCCGTAACAGCCAGGTCCGACAGGAAGGGCATTTTGGCCGTTCGGTCCTGCAGGACCTTTTGGTTAGAGTCATTTCACAGACTCTCAACATTGGGAGGTACTGCTTTGGTATCTGTTCTAAAGGTGAGGAATCTGCAGTTAGAAGTATCCATCAGAAGAATAAGTTACTTACCTTTGCTAACACTCTTTTTGTTGGATACTCTAACCACAGATTCCTCACTGCCCTTCCACCTCCCATTTCAGAGGAAAGGCTTCTTTTCCATCTAAAAAGTTCTGAAATTAGAGCTTTGCACAGCTGATTGATTTTTGGGTTCTGAGTCAAGGGCGCGGACAGTGTTATGAAAGAAACGGACATCAGCATGCTCGGGTAGCGCATATATGCGACTCCAGTCATCACTTCCAGGGCGAAACAGGGTTGGCATGAGGCCACATGATGCCACCTACCCAAGCTATTCTGAAAAATCTTTTGGATCCAGTCTGGAGCCTGCGGATATTCTAAAGGTGAGAGATCTGCGGTTAGATAGAGTTTCCACTAGAAAGAGCGTAACCAACAGTAAGTAACCGGTTTGTTTCAACCCCGAGCAAGATGCATTTATTTAGTGTTTATAGGGCTCCATTACCTCCCAGAAGCTACTTCAGAGGGCAAGTGAACAGAATGTAGTATACAGCATAATATGGGCATTTTACTTCTTGCTTCTAGTTGGGATATGTGTAATTACCCCGTTATTTCGTGGGACAAGGTGAGAGAAGTAGAGCAATCGTTTTGAGGTGTAGGATGTAAACACATCTGTAGGAAGGTGTCATGGTCCACACTGACTTTGTGGAACAAGCAGAATAGCTGAGCTTGATCCGTTGCTCAATGGAGAGCCAGTAGATCGTTTAAGGGCCAGCTTTGCATGTCTGACTGGGTCATTTCTAGGATTAAGTAAGCGTCCCTGTTCAGGACCGCTAGTACTTTCCTTATTTGTTTGTGGCCAGGAATACCTAGAATTGTCTTGCTAAATAGACACTAGCAACCTTATGACGTTTACCTTGTTCTCAGTGGTAAGGAATGTACGGTCCTGTGCGAACAAAATGCAAACACAGGTACTTTTTTAAATGGCACTGTCAGACAGACTAGAGGGTAGAAGTTAATCCAGGGTTCTGTTCCGTGAGTCAGTTCAGACGAGACCTTGTGCTGAATGTCTTGTTTGTTTTCTGTTGCACAGTAGACTATGTGAAAATGCTAGTGATATGTACTTCCACAATATCCTCGCCCTGCTCAAGCAGGCTGTAGACCAAGAATAGGACTGTCCCATTGCATTGATACATACACAGCTCTAGAGCTTCAAGCAGAATAGGTGAAAGGAGGCATGGTGTCACCTTTTCCCACACCCCACAACTTTCAATTTCAAACAAGCTTCAGTGGTTTATTGTTTGAGGAAAAGGCTTTTATAAATTTCATCAAACAACGTAAAGGCGTGTGGTGGGTTCTAAATATAGGCAAACCATTACTGTTGTTAATGACACTATCCCAGAAATAGTTTATAATTATGAGATTTTGCGGTAAAGTTTGCATCTACAGCACACTGGTCCCAAGAACGAAAGAAAAAACAAAAGTATCTTATTTTAATCCTCACAAGCCACTGTCAAAGTCAAATTTATTGAATGCATAGTTAATTAAAACCAGTGCAGATTAAAATCCACAAAAGTAAATTACATTTTTGAGACCCAACTAGCCGTGCATCAGAATTACGTTTTTGGGAGAAGTGCATTTATAATACGTTTTTGTTAAAATTACTTATAAAACCCAAGTAAAATAGGTCTAGCCTTACCTAATAATTACATTTTTAATTAAAAAATTGTTTATTAGATAGGATAGTCTTGTGTCCAAGTAGAGGGTCACTGGGTTTTCAGAAACCAAGGGGACAGTGCTCAAGCCCTGCCATTCCAGCTTATATGGCATATTAGAATGCCGAATACAGCAGACCAGCTGCAGGAGAGAGACTCTCCTGTCGATTGGCATTTGTGCATTTATCAGCAAAGGCGTGTGAGTTTGAGGGGAATGCGTGTGTGCAAAATATTTGTTTAAATAAGGAGGCACAGTTGCTTGTTGCCGTGTCAGCCGGGTGTACTGCAGAGGCAGTGGTTGTGCTGGATCTTTTTTTTTTTACATTTTTTTTTTTTTTAACTGTTTTTATTATTTTATAAGTCCAAACATAACAAACATTCAGTAGCGATTAAAAGTTATACTTTACATCCTGTCTTCAGTTCCTGGGCCCCCATTTGTTCCTGTGATGAGACTTTCTTGCTTTTCAATCTAAGACAATATAAGTCCCTGCACAGCAGGCATCAGGATGTACACATTCTCAATTCAATGAGTGCATAGCACCTTACCTAACACATTATCTATTTAGCAATATAAGCCATAGAATACGCAACAAACCATCGCATTCGAACTCCCTCCCCCCTCCCTCTGCCTCCGGTGTGTCCAAACTTCTAGGCTCTTAGTCTAATATAAATATCAGTTCCTTCAATTTGGTTGTGCTGGATCTTGATAGCTTATTTTATACCAATGTCAAGAATGTTACTAGCTTGCAATTTAGCTGCGGGTCCTCTGATTTGAAGCAAGCTATCACAGCCTTTCTCTGCACGCGGATCCCTCAAGAATTAAACTGAGATCTAAGCAGACAAGACCTCTTCGCCTTGAGGCCGATACAGCTGTGGATCACATGTGGCATGTCCTCGGTTCCGTTGCGGCACAGGCGGCAGTGTTTTGGGCTTTGCCCCCTAGCCACGGTGAAAGGTGCAGGATAAGCGGAAGTATGCCCAACCAGTGTTTCAGGAACTTTTCTTTTATATTCCTGAAATAACCCAGGCTAAAATAAGATTGTGGCCCGAGTGTCTAGTAACCATTTATCGTCATACAGGCATGACTTTGGACAGAGAATGTGGCTTTGAGTTCTTATAAGGAGAGATTCCGGATTGCCTTCCGCACTACTTTCTTAAATACTGCATGGCTGGTTTGAGTGTCCCAGAGTGGAGAGTCAAGGGATTCCAGCAAGAAATTTCTAGCTGGTGAGGTACTCCTGAACTGAAGCTCTTGCCAGAGCAGATGGTTTAGGGTATTGGAGGAAGCGTTTCTGATCTTATGCCAGAAGGCTATATAGGCCCCTTGCCTGGAGTTGTTTGGTGAGATCAAACTCCAGCAGGATCTATGCTGCAGAGGTGTATGTCGGTATGTTAAACATGATTCTATAGGCCCTTAACTAATGTGCTGTCCAGTAATCTAGAGTCTCTTCCCCTCAAGGCTTCACTTACATATGTGATAGTTGGTAATATTTTGGATTGCACAACCTGGAGGAGAGGGGAAGAGCAGTGGACCTATAAGTTTGGATTTGAAGTTCTTCAAGGTTGCTGCTAGAGCCAGCCCTTTCCTTCTGATCATTTCAAGCTGGCTAGCGAATTGACCACCGTTATCGATTGTTACACCTAGGTACTTATAAGTTGTTGCTGTCTGGATTTGGGTATTACCTAGCCACCAAACATGAGATTTTTTCCTGCCCTTTTTTTATGGCCATTGTTTTTGTTTTCTCTAGATTTACTTCAAGAGTGTTGTCCCCTGCATATTCCTGCAGTGTGTTGAGGAGGCATTGCATACCCACTAGTGTGTGGCTGACCAGGACCACATCGTTGGCGTATAGAATAATAGATATAGCCTTGGCGCCATTCTTGGAGCATGTGAATTGCCGGAATTGAGAATCTGTGCCATGTCTGCCATATAGAGATTAAATAGAATGGGGGCGAGTACACACCAAATTTGTTACCGACTCATTACATGTGCCGTGGATGGTAACATGTTTGCAGACGAGTGAATGTCCGACAGAAGAGTCGCATTCCTTTCCAGTAAGAAAGACCTCTTTGTTGGCTCGTTCACAATAGGAAAATGGTAGTGACCATAATTCATGAATGAAGCTGCCTTCTAGGGGTTCATATCTACCGACAGGGAAATGTTTCATGCAAGCTGTGAACTGGAATGTTGAAATCGGCAACGATATTACGCTGTGTAAGCTGTTCTAACTTCTCAAGATGTAACATGGCATATGTGGCATCTTTCTTAGCCATCAATCATTGTTTACTTGCGAGATTGAAAGGTAAGAATAGCTGGCTGGAATTAAGATAACACCAATGAACTCTATCATTTTTAAGAGTCTGGAGTGTCCAGCTAAACTGCATAATGGATCTAAGCTGACTTTGACTATGATACAATGTCAACATGTCACTTTGCATGATATCAATAACAGATGACACAATGTTATTCAAATTGTAAATGCAAGAAGACAGCATACTAATACTATTATCAACAACAGTAAGCAATTTATCCAAATTATCTTGATCAATTTGTTTTAGACATGCCGCAGCTTCCTTGAGACAATTTCCAAATTTCATTATATATTGCATAAAAAAATCTGTTTGACCGTGGAGACTTAAGATCTAATAGGAAGTCTGATAAGTCCATGTCTTCTGACAAGAGAGAAAGAGGTTGTTTTACTGCAGACAGTGTGGAATGTTCCAACCAATGATGAGACAATTTCCCAACCGAATAGGTGGCAACAATACCTGAATGTTGCGAGTGGGAATAATGGAGGTCGGGTCTTCTTGCCCTAAACCTGGTCTGGAATTAAAAAAACGAGCATAAAAACCACTTGTGTCTACTGGCCACAAAAACCACCCATGAGGACTTCAAAGTAGAGACTTAAATGTACCATTCTGCAATATGCTATTGAGCTGTTCTTCAGTGTGTTAGCCCGAAACCGGTCCCAGGATGCTTGTTTCCGGTCCAGGGAAGACATGGCTTGGCAGTTCAGGCTGGACTAATCCCATGAGGCACAGGGTCAAGACTGATTTGCATATAGCGGTGTCTGAACTGGGGTGGCGAAGTGAGCTAAAGAACGATGATGGATTCAACCCAGATCTGTGACTGGGGGTGAGTGTCTGAAAAGTTTCAGCGCTCCGTCCATCATCTCCTTGTGTTTGCTTCAGTGTAGTTTGTCAAGTTTTGTCAATTATCAAACTAGGCAATGGAAGGAATATTGGGTGCATTCATTACTTTAATTTTTGCCAATCCTAGACATGTAGTCTGCTGAACAGTATCGTTCAGAAAAATTTGTGTTGGAATTAAACAGGCTCAGAACAAGGTTTCCGGTCCCTGTACTTGCCAAGGTTTGGTACCCCACATGGAATTAATGTCAATTGTATCCTTCCAATAATCATAGCCTTTCACAGCTAACTGGGTGACAAACAAATCTGTATATATTAGCTTAGTTTGTGTAAGCATATATTTCTACGGTAGTGTAGGGACTGGTTTTAAAAAATATTATGATGGGTCCGATGTATCATATCCAGAATAATATGTGGATTTATCCCTATATGTTTTTTAGCTTTCTTGTCGGATAATGGGGTAATGTTCTTGTGTGTAATTAAAAAGTGTGAGTTGAACACTAGCTCGATGTAAATAATGGTGGTAACAGAACATTTCACCGTAATTAGAAGAATTTAAGAACAGATCCTCCGATTCGAAAACAGTGTAGAATTCCAGCTCCGAGAGCATGGAGTTTACAGTTTCAACATCCCAATCATCAGAATGTAACCCAGGCACAATTACATCACCCTTAGAAACCCTGAACACATATGGTATCTGCATAATCTCTTTAGGTCTGAATATATATTTAACAAAACTTATCCCAAACAATTCCATCAGTTACTGGAACAGCAGAAATGGTCACAAGGGAAAAGTCTATTTTTAGCTTATGTTAAGATGAGTGAGGCGTCAACACCTCATTGACCAGTTCTGTAGCAGAGCGTTCTGGAAGATAATGGCCATTAATCAGCAAGTAAAAACAGTCACAAATCCAATCCAAAGGAATAGAAAAACCAAGGAAAGTGTTATCCAAACATATCCAAGGAGGGACCAGATAAGTGCGTTTTAGCCATGAAAAGAAAACACAGATCCGTGTAGGAGTGTCTGCAACAAATGAACTGTTGAAAGAGTCAGAAGAAAAATCATCTCAACCCACATATTGCCCAGAAGCAGTCCATCGGAAAACTGGTGCCTTAGGCACCGCAACAGGACCGGAAAAATCCAGAAGAGGTGGATCCAAAAAGGTGGATCTGTATAAACGACATCAGCTGCAGACGACGCAGTAGTAAGAGCAGCATTCACTTCAGTCTTGCTGCTGGTAGTTGTAGCGGATGCAGGAAGTAACTGTAGTGCATTCTCTGTCCCCCCACCAAGCTGAGGAGAAACCGCTTTGGTGGTACTCACAAGCTGCAGAGAAATTTCCTGTATGCTAGTGAGAGGAGTTAGGGAACTACCAAGGACTCCTTGTGGCCTACTGTTTAGAATTGGCCACATGATGTAACTTGATGTTATCAATGGAGACGAAACGATTGTCTTTGGAACTATGCAGCGGTGGAAAGATTACAGCCTTTACAGATTACAGCTCTAGTACCCTGAATGCCAAGTACTGGCACCGGTGCTCGGTATGATGGGCCAAACTCCTTTACCGCCAACTTCTCTCACACAAGATCCCTAAGTTGTGGAATCAAGCAAGAAGGTTCTGGTTTCTCCTTGATTCCTGCAGAGGCAGATGTCTTCAACTGTGTGTTGGAGTGCGTGTTACAGAAACAGAAGTTTTGTAGATCCTGTAAGATAGCACAACGATAATCTACATCAAAGTACGTGCCTGCCGCCAAAATGTCTGGACCGCCAAAGTCTGGAACGTACATTTTAATGCTGAAGAGGACCTCATATGGGGTCCGGCCACCCAGTGATCTTTTAGGGAGATTGTCAAGTGCTTGTTGTACCCCATATAGGTAGTGGATCCAACTACGCTCTGTGGCCAATACCCTAGCTGTCAAGGACTGCTTTAAGTCATGGTTCATCCTCTCCACAACAAAATTGCCCTCAGGCCGATATGGAGGTGAATAATGCACCTGCATACTCAGGGAAGCCATAGTAACCCGATACGCTTTCAAAGTGAAAGCCGGGTTCTGGTCTGAGTGGAAGTTTCTGCATGCATGTGTCCCGATAGAGACTTGCATGTCTTTAATAACCGTGCGAGCGTCAGCTAAACGCTGTAGCCAAATACAGAGCAACCTGGAGCAAGAATCAACTACAACTAGGATAAATTTAAATGCAGCATCCGAAATAAGAGGGCCACAATGGTCCAAATAAATGCAGCCAAAAGGTTTGCTTAAAATTAATAGGTGTATCTGCGGTGGATTAGCCACGTGAAAGCTTTAATTTGTTGACAAATGTTACAACAATTGATATATTTTGGGGCCTGTTGATGTAAGCCCAGCCACCAATAATGTTGCTGTAGCAGCGAAATTGTGGCGGTCACACCTGCATGTGCAGAAGTAACACCTTCATGCGCAGCTATCACTAAAGCTAGTCTGCGGTCTTTGGTGGGAATCAAACAATCACCAACTCCTGGAATTGTTACAAAAGGACTAGTATGTTCACTTAAGTTCTATGTATATTTAGATAGAAATCCCTTAGGTAAGTGGGTGCCGTCTTTGTTAGCATTAACGGCAGCCCAGATGTCTTCATCTATCCTCGTTATAGAACGATTAATTGCAGCAACAGTAGGAGTCCCAACTGCAGATTTGGCCACTTCATCAGCCAGAGAATTCCCTACAACGCATGCTCCCACACGCTGATGACTCAACGTATGAATAACATGTGAGTGGCAGACGATCTTTATGGTCCGCCACTTTCACCCAAAGCATTTTATGCTGGATTGTGTTGCCTTTAGAATCACTGAATCCATTCTGACGCTAATAATGTAAGTTATCATTAAAGGCACATTAATACGAATCACACACTAAGCGTGAGGAATTCAGGGTCCATATGTTCAAGTGCAAGACGCAAAGCTTTCAGTTCAGCCAACTCGCAATACAGTCCCCTAAGGACTAAGTTCATTTTTTTTGTGGTTGGAAAATTTCGGTCCAACATTACACCAACAGTGGCACTCACCACCGAATATTGCTGTTTAGAGCCTATAGCAGGCTGGGCTGAACCATTACTGTAAACAATATATTTATACTGTTCAAGAGGTAAGACTGTGCTGGGCATGGGATAAACATGCTCATATTGTAGAAACTCTTGTGTCTGTAAAGACGAGTGAAAGACAAAGTCGACATCAACAGCTGTTAAGAATGTTGCCCATTGTATCCATCTAGGATGGAGGGCTTTCATGTTTAGAACACTCGCTTTTGTGACAGCTTCTAAGGCTGGCAAAGTAGTAATGACAATAATGCATTTCCATTGTGCTAGTGGCTGCTCTTTGCCATCTGAACCACAGTCCGTATTTTTTCAGTGGATGCAAAACGCATTTCCACACTGGAATATAAATCCGATTTATATGCTATCAGCACTGTTTCACATTGGTTAAAGGTAATACACGTAAATCCAATTGGACCTGGTAAAACACGGATGACTAGGTTTGTAGTATTTACACGTGTATATAAGTGACGTGTTGCAGGTAAGTCAGATTGTAAAGATCTGAGTGTATCAGTATGTTCAGATGTCCAACGTGCTGGAAAAGTCGAGGTGAATCAATTCATAAAGTGGTTTGATGCGTTGTGCATAATCAGGAATGTATGTTCTACCGAAATTAAGGAATCCTAATAAGGATAGTAATTTCTTTAAAGTATTTGGAGGTTGCAACTGTGCATATTTCTCCAAAACGGGGGCAAGAATCATAGACTCATGTGCAAGTTCATATTCTAAGAAAAAAACACTTAGAAATGCTATATGAGTTTTCTTAAAATTTAACTTCTAGCCATATGCAGTGAATCCTAAAATTGTGCGATTCACTCTGGCTAAGTGTGGGTTGAACTCATCAGCCGTGACGTAGATATCATCTACATAGGACAATGCATCAGAGTCAAACTCATGCAGAATTTACACTATGTGGGCAGCAAACAGACCGGGACTGTTCTTCTATCCCATGGCTAGTCGTGCAAAGCGACGTTGAAAGCCAAGCGCCGAGAAGGCCGTCTTATCTATGCTTTCAGGTGTCAGATTTTGGCTGAAAAAACCCCTGGAAATATCCAGGGTTGTTTCGTATTTATTTTTTAACTGACTATATTGTTAATTAGTGCCGTACTGTGTGTATTTTGAATTGCAAAAGTGTGTGTATGACTGTTAAAATGTCTTAGTGCAAGACTATGCGATATGAATGACCCGGTTTCAAAACAGGAAAAAGGGGATTATTCATTTGAGAGAGACAGAGTTCAATTACTCCCTGATACTCGAATTGAGAGAGTATTTCTCGAACAGGTGCCTTTGCATCCCGTTTATTACGGTATTGCGGTTGCACTTGCAGGCTGGACTGTATGGGTATAACATGATAAGGAGAGTCCTTATCCCAGCCGACATGATTGCGGTATAAAGCTGGGGCTTGTGCAATAGCCCATTCTGCTGCTTAGGCTTGTTTGACTTCATCAGGGACAAGAGCAGAAAAGTAGGAAGTATGACATCCTCACAATGTGGGGATGTTTTGACAAACTAAAGGGGGCCAACAGTCCTCTGCTAAAACGATGTCAGATTACAAAGTTAGATTTTCCTAGAAATTACTTTAATGGTGCGCAGTTCTCATCCTCAATTTGTATATCTATGTCATATAATCTGTCTGGAGGAGCTACGTGCATATCTGGGTTTTCAACTGTAACAAAATTATCAGTTGCTCCCACTGCCAGAAACTCCAGGAGAGTCCGGCGTAACATAGTGACTTCTGTCGCGCTGTCGAGGAGAGTCGAGTCACTGCTCAATTCCTTTTCAGGAGGAGGATCCTCAATGTTTGTGGAATATTTTGCAGTTATAGCCGCAACCTTCTTTTTCTGAAATTTGGGTTTAAATGGAGGAGTTTTTTCCTCCTTTTTCAACTTTACGTCAGACAAGCGTTGAGTCTCTTTTTGGTTTTACGTACCCCTTGTCTGCGCTCAAATCGCCCTCCTCTCTAGTACTGCTTTTCAGAGGAGTCCTGCAAGGAACGAGGAGAACGCATATTAGTATTCTGATACCTTTCTGGAGCCTTGATTTAAGTGAGATCATGAAAATCGTAGCGTCTCTCAGAGGGCTCCATAGGTGGAGAACATCCGCGAGTTTTACCTTTCTGGGGTTGTTTAGATTTATCCCATGTTTTTTAACAAACTCATGGGTCTGCTTGGCTTTCTTGTCCGTACTAGTTTTGCCAAGTGGTGGTTTAGTAGGTCTGTTTCCCAAATGATTGCATCTTAAGGAAGTGTACACATCAGCAATAATTATAGGTAGTTCACGGTCAGCTTGTGCAACTGCTGCGATATGCTTTTGTATAGCCAGAGATGCTGCTTCGCCTTTAATGTTAGACAGAATCGTTGCTGACACCACAAGAAAATTTCCCATAAGTTTCAACCCCAAATCCAGGGCAGCAGCTGCCCCATGTTCGTTCTGAATTTGTTTTAACACGTCCGGCAAGACTGACATGGACAGAGTGCAATGACTGATGGCATTTACTGAGACACAGACTGTCCCCCAAATGTTACAGTCACCTATAGCGGGAACCATTCCATGGGGTAAGCACATAGTCAATATTCTGTGCTTGTCTTGTGGTCCCGTAAGGGGAAACACAGCTTCGATTTGGTCGATTTTTGGGGGGATCTAAAATGGATTTGCCTAACAATTAGTGGGAATTTTGCCCAAACTGAATGAGCAATTACAGGACTTACTGTTGGCACTGCTGGTAACTGGACTTGCCCTGGCAGGCCAGCCCTTGTTGGTACAGCCAACAAGGTGAGCAAAACATATTGAGTTAAGCATCTATAAAGTCTAACTAAATTAGCATACAATGATTGCACCTGTTGAGCAGTAATATTTGCATAATCAGGGTTTGGGAAGTATCCAGCCAAAGCTGGCCAAGTCGCTCCTTCCTTACTTAGGGGACCTATATGTACTGGTGCAAGTACACGCGGAAGGGCACCCCGGAACCAAATGGTGTGTTACCAGTGTGAAAGTGGTATTTCTAAGAGCACATACGCTCTGCAGACTCCTGGTGGTTGAATAACTGTGTATTCATGAAATTTGTTTGATTGAGCATTCACAGCCGGAAAATTGACCCAAGAATAAAAGACTTCAAAGGGATAGCCATCGTGGGCTTCAACCACGAAAATAAAGTCACCACCAGCATTAGTAAGGCCATGTGCAGTAACACGTACATGGACAGCAGGTCTGCAATTAGCAGCTATTGCAATAGGTTGTGGCTATGCCATGATAAAAACAGCAATATAAACTAAGTGACAACACAAAAATGGGTTCAATTCTTTTAAACTTTCAAGCTTGAAAAAGCAACAGAATTAGGTGCTCCCTAAAACACTGTGGAGGACTAATCCCCAGCACCACAAAAGTCTCCAGTGGTAGGTGTAAGGGGTACTACTCAGGAGACCTGTGAATAAAGGCCAGACAGAAAGTTTGAAGCGACATGTTGCAGGAATTCTGTTTGGAAACAGAACTATTTTTCACAACAGGGAGCACGAGAGGGAAATCACCAGGCCACCCTCCTCTCACAACGCATCAAAACAATAAAGACCTAGCTATAGGAGAGTTTCTTCAATGTCACCTTCAGACACTGCTTCCAAAGTGAGTTTAACTTTTTACTCCCACTTTATGGTACCCCGTCCAATTTCCCGCAGTCCCAAACTCTCAAATTAGTACTTTTTAATAAAAAAGCGGAAAAAGAATCACTGTCGGTCAAGCCACTCAACCAAATATTCCCTCCCTCACAGCATGTGAGTGAAGAAAACTTACTATAAAAGTAAAAATAAGTGAAAAGAGTGAGAGGGCACCTCACGTATGCAACACCAGGAAGGCTACCGGCAGGTTCTCGCCAGTATGCTCACGTATATCATCATCGGTTACCCACTCACTGAAACAAATAAATTAGTGTCCAGGAGAAAGACAAGGAAGGCAGAAAAAAGAAGGCCTTCTTGGAAAAGGTTAGCAACATGCAGTGCTTTTAACTCGAGCAAGCTCACATTTTCAAATAAAGGGGGTAACTCGACAGTGAGTCTTGACTTGATTTTAATAGTATTTGAACACACTGTTCTCTGCTTATCACGGGGTTTATGTTTTGGAACAGTTGATCTTTTTTCTGTCACATGCTGTGAGGGAGGGAATATTTGGTTGAGTGGCTTGACCGACGGTGATTCTTTTTCCGCTTTTTTATTAAAAAGTACTAATTTGAGAGTTTGTGACTGCGGGAAATTGGACGGGGTGCCATAAAGTGGGAGTAAAAAGTTAAACTCACTTTGGAAGCAGTGTCTGAAGGTGACATTGAAGAAACTCTCCTATAGCCAGGTCTTTATTGTTTTGATGGAAACAGAACTATGCCTGGGATCACAGAACGTCAGTATGTAGGGACGGAGTCATCATTCCACATCAGTACCTATGGGCCCAAATCCTGACGAGCTCATAGTGCATTACCTGCCCTCCTAACCTTCCCAGAGTAACAGATAAATTGACACCCCAAAACACAACACTACTTCCTTAGGGAACAGTGGCAATGGATCATCACCTTTCATTCTCTTACTCATTCATGCACACAATAAACAGAAGAGAGACAAAGTTTACAATATTTATTGAAACTACTGTGCTCTAGCATGAAGAAATTGTGCCGCAATTAGAAAACATATACAACTGAGCAGTGTAATTAGCATTACTAATAAACTGGATACAATGAAAAGCCCTATAATGGCAAATGATATAGCTGCCTAAGCCTACCCTCACTACATGAGCACAGTGATGTATCGGTAATCTCTGGGATTAGTACCAGGTCCCATACCTGGCATTTTCCGTTAGCTGGTCAGCATCTCAGACTGCGCAGAGCTGGCGCGCTCGTTCTGGGACCTTTCCTCTGCTAGAAATCCCCCTCCGTTTCAAAATGGCAAGCCTCGGCTTATATGATAAGAAATGCCATGTTAGAAAACAGCAGCTGGTATCTCGGTTATGTCTAAATGTTAGAATGTGTTAGTGACCGACCACCAGTGACGGCCGACACGGATTGAGGGCGGGAACGGGGTAAAAAAAAAGAACTTCCTCACCACGTCTCTCCTTCGTCATCCTTCCACCGTCTTTCCCGGCCGGAACAGGAAGCACCCAGGCTCCCCTAAGCCAATCATAACACTGCAATGCAGCGTTGTGATTGGTCTGAGCACCATGGTTCGGCGCTCAGACAATAAGTGGAAGCCTGGGCATGTTTCCACCCAGGCTGTAAAACAGCCTGGGTGGAGAACATGCAAAGTGCGCATGACTGTTAGGCTGGCCCCAGACGGCCAGCCAAACAGTCATGCACACTTACAGTGTGCCGCCACTTCTCCCCCTGCTCTTCTATCATCAGAAGAGCCCCGCCCGCCCACAAAACAGCCGCAGCAGGAAAAAAAATGCTAATAACTTAGAGTTATTTTATTTTTCCTTTATTTCACTGCTGCAAAGCAGTGGGGTGACGCTCCTCCGCCTTAGCGGAGGAGCCGCCACTGCCGACCTCAGAGAAAAATAGGGCATGATGTTATTCGACCCTGTACGAAACGTTCAGACCGAGTCCCAGGAAGAAGTACTGAATAACAATAACATGTGCAGCGTACTTCTAAAATAACATTGTGGCATAAAAACAAATGTATTATTTTGTAATGTATGTAAACCAAAAGTGGCTTTCAACAGACATATTACATTAACATACAACCACATTGTAGCAAAAACTAAAATACCCATGAACACCCTAGAATTATAAGGCCAATAAGACCAATAATCAATTCTCAGATGTCAATATAAACAATGATTATTAGATAAGATCCACCTTTTCTTTGCTGCTTGAGGCCATGTTAAGTACACCTTATGTCTTTAATTTCTCTCATTGTTTGAGATCAGAGTGGCGTCACTACAAGTGCAGCCGGCAGTGTTGCCTTCCACCTTGCCTACTCATATTGCCCCTGCTGGTCAGGCTTAAATCTTCCCCTTCGGTCTGCTGGGTAATTCATGGCTCAAACATTTATTTAATAACAGCAAATGCTGAAGGAGTAAACCTTCCACCTACACCAGCTTAATTTAACATGCTGAGCGACGCTCCCCCCCTCATTTACAGTTTCACCTGCGGCAGTAGCAAGTTGGCCATATATACATTTCAATTTATCACCCCTTGGAGAATTAAACTGATACTGCCCAAACAGGTAATTACCTAATTAAAAAATTTGCAAAGTAATCCCTCTAACATTCCAGTCGACTTGACTGGCGACAGTCACAGATTTTGTGATTGGTCCTGACAGATCTGCTTTTGACCAGATCCTACTAAATTACATCCAGAAGTCTTTCAACTTCTCTGGGACCCATGACCCAACAAATAAAGGTGTTACTCTCCTTATTTTCCGACACTTCTCCCAAACTACCTGTGCAAGATCCAGAGAGTGTGATGCAAAACATTAAAAAAAAACTATTTAAAGCAGGCACCTTAAAGACCTTAGAAAAGGTATAGTTGGACAGTTTCACTAAAATCCTTGCGAATGGTACAGAGATGGAGGGAACAGACAATGCTTTCTCAACCCCAGGTGTCCCTGGGTGAATTTGGATTTTGATGCCTTGGGGAGGATGACAATAGATCCTGGCACCCAAGCCCAAAAAAGAAAAAACACATTGATGTTGATGCAGGAGATGGATCCTCTAAATTCTAATGAACGGGGGGTTCATTAGAATTGCTTCGTGATACCTTCGACCAGGAAAAGATTGTCCATTCCTGCTACACTGAGTGGAGAACTACATCAAAAACAACTGCATACATACAAAGCAGAATGAAAAAATCTTTCCTAAACTAAGTTTGAAATAGACTTCGAGATGAATACCCAATGCCTACTCTGCTGCGGAAACCAGCTCAGACACCTGATACAGACCCCAAATTAACCAACTTTTTGGGAATATTCATGAAATACCCTAAGAAGGGCATTGACAGATCTTGGAGGTCATACCAGGATAAGCTTCTTGACGGTCAGGCTCTCATTCAGAAATACTAGATTTGGCATTCACAGCCAAAGAGCATGACACTCCAATCGACCCTGAGGCTCTACCAGGTTGGACCCAACATGCAATCTGTTTATTGGGCAAAACCAACTGCACCCCATATTCAAAATGCGGCAGATCCATTCTCTTGCGATCTGACCCTTAGCTCTGCAACTTTGCAACAAATGAGGCAGGCCTGTCGTCTGAAGGGCTACTATTTAGAGACCCATTTGTGAACAGGTGGCCATATTTGTGAGTACCTTTACATCCCAAGACAAACTCCAAACTGTCCTTAAAAAGGTATTTCAGTCTCACCTTTACACCAGGGCTGGCAGAGGCAGGAGCCAGCCCTTTATCTGATCAGGATCCTTATAAGAAAACTCCAGATGAATGGGCTTGTGGAATGACAACCAAAGAGGCACCCCTTTCAAAGGATGTGAATACAGGGGTCATTTCCTACGCGGAGCAAACCCTGCCTTTCAAGGTAAGCCATCAATCTTCTCCTAAAGTGTAGGAAGGGAGGATTTGACGCTATTTTTGGAATTGGCAACAAATTGCTCAGGATGGTTGGATTGCACCAGAGTGTTTTGGGATTCAACCCCCCCTCCAAGACCATTCTTCCAAAACAAATCCATTTTTCCACACAAAACCAAAAACTTTTTAGATCAAGAAATCCCTTTATTAATTCAGAAAAAAAGCCATCAAACAACATACTCGACAGCACAATGGTTAACTCAGCATGATGTACAAAAAAGGCTGAAGATTCCATCTCGTGTTCAATTTCAAACAATTCAACTCTTTACAGATACTTCAAGATGGAAGGAATCCATCTACTGAGGGACCTCTTAAAAGACAGTGACTTCATGGTCCAATTAGACCTAACGGATGCCCATCTAGCAATTCCTATTGATCCTCCTCACTGACGTTTTTTTCAATTCCAATGGCGCCAAATAAACAGTTTTTGTGCGCTGCCATTCATGGTCTCTTCAGCTCCTTGGTGCTTCACCAACTTACTGAAAACAATGGTGGAATTTTTCAGAGCTCAGAGTATTTGTCATAATTTATTTATATGATATCTTGCTCATGTCCCAAGATCCCCTTATCTTGGAATTTCATTTAAGCTGACCATTACTCTTCTTCAGAACCCCACTTTTGTAATCAACTGAGAGAAGACAGATCCTCATCTCTCAAACCAGAAGACCATGTTAGGTTTTGCCACGGACCCCTTCTCTGTCTTTACCAATTCAAAAGATCCACACAATCATGAAAGAGTTTCACAGAGTCTTGACAAAAGAGAAGATTGCTCTCAGCCGAAAACTAGTGGGCTTCCTAGCCTCTTCAACTGGGGCTATCTATCCAGGACTGTTGCACTACCGTGCCCTACAGAGATTAAAGATCCTCTACTTGAGGAAGGGTTTTTCTTACTCAGACCAAATCCAACTCTCGATACAAGTAAGACAGGAATTGCAATGGTGGCTCAATCATATGGAAGCCTGCAAATGGAGGGTCATATTTGGTCTCGTTCAG
Organism: Calotriton arnoldi; assembly: GCA_963921515.1. NCBI lineage: Eukaryota > Metazoa > Chordata > Amphibia > Caudata > Salamandridae > Calotriton > Calotriton arnoldi. The sequence continues at coordinate 181,205 of CAWUFW010000662.1, forward strand.
ACAGTGACTGAATCGGACACCAGCCGATTCAGATGGGGTGTGAGATGTGGAGAGATAAAAACAGGAAGCAGATGGTCTCAAGAAGAACGGTGACTAAATATCACCGGTCTCAAACTCTCAGCTAGTTGTTTGCGATCTGTTCTTTCTCCCCCAGATATCTCATTGCTGTATTCTTCTAAAGATTGACAATGTGTCAGCTGTACAGTATGTCCACCATTGGGGGGGGGGGGGGAAAGGAGTGTGCAAGGTCAGGTCTTCTGGCAGAGATCTTTGGCATTACTACCTGTCCCACAACTATGTTTATGGAATGCTATTACAATTCAGTAAGTAATCCGTTTTCTATGTTTGTCGATCAGCTTTACACCTGCATAATCCAAAGCCTCTGGACGAGCCATTGAATCAAATATTTTATACCATTCGGGAATACATGTTTTACTATTGCAGTTTAAGAAATGAGCATTTGATATATAAAATGTGTCTGCATATAGATATCCACCCTAGATTTGTTAAACAAATTGGAAATGAGCAATTTAGCGCCGTGTTTAGCTTCAGTATCAGACCAGTAGCAAGAAGAATAGTGCACAAAGTTACAGCTTCCAGTCATAGTCATCACCATTGTTTATATGGCCATCCTACAGTTGATGGGCATTGTTTATTGGTCTTATGGGACTTGTGGTTCTTGGGTATGCATGAAAATTGTAGTTTATCTTTTTCTCTGCAATGTGATTACATGTTAATGTAGCATAGCAGCTGAAAACAAAACAAGCATTTGCAATGCAATAGGTCTCGCATTCACGCGAGTTTGAGCTATTGGCATTGTAAATGACAATGCCTTTTATTTAGGTTTTAAAACATAAATAAAAGGCATTGCCATTTACAATACTAATAGCTTAAACTCTCGCAAATGCGAGACCCATTGCATTGCAATAAAGGGACTTCTCAACCGCTTGTTAGATTGTAAATATCAGAGGAAGAGACCGGCCTGCGAAGTCTTCAAAGTAGTGATAAATAGTGCAGTGAAGAAGATGTGTAAGTGTTGTAAATTACACAGACACAAAGTGGGAAGTGAGAGTTACATATGATACGAGCTATAAACACTAACAAAGCGCTCCAACACCTTTCGCTCTGTGATTACACAGTCGCGGCTCAAGAGGAAGATCGGGAGGGGGGGCTATTTCCTGCCCTCTCCGTGATTTGAGTTTGCAGTGTGGCATTGCGTAATGTCATCGCTATCTTTGGCCTAATAAACACTCCAGCTGTAGTAGGGCCCTGGCTTCACCTCCTGGTGCAGGGCGGGCTGTGCTTTATAGCAGGCATGGAGGGAGGGAGGGATGGTCTCGGCTGCAGCTCCGGCCTCGTACAGTGCCACTGCTATTACCTGTGAGCGAGAGGCGCTGAGGTGGTGGTATTGGTATTGGTGGTATTGGTATTGGTGGTATTGGTATTGGTGGTGACGGTAATAGTGGTGGCGATATTGGTGGTGGTGGTGGTATTGGTGGTGGCGGTATTGGTGGAGGTATTGGTATTGGTGGTGGTGGTGGTACTGGTATTGGTGGTGGTGGCATTGGTGGTGGTAGTAGTATTGGTGGGGGTATTGGTACTGGTGGTGGTATTGGTGGTGGTGGTGGTATTAGTAGTGGTATTGGTGGTGGTATTAGCAGTGGTATTGGTGGTGGTGGTATTGGTAGTGGTATTGGATTGGTGGTGGTACTGGTGGTGGTGGTACTGGTATTGGTGGTACTGGTATTGGTATTGGTGGTGGGGGTATTAGTAGTGGTATTGGTGGTGATGGTGGTGGTATTGGTGGTGGTGGGGGTGGTGGTGGTGGTGGTATTGGTGGTGGTGGTACTGGTAGTGGCTGTGGTACTGGTGGTGGCTGTGGTAGTGGTGGTATTGGTGCTGGTGGTATTGGTGGTGGTATTGGTGCTGGTATTGGTGGTGGTATTGGTGGTGGTATTGGTGGTGGTGGTATTGGTGGTGGCGGTATTGGTGGTGGCGGTATTGGTGGTGGTATTGGTGGTGGTGGTTATTGGTGGTGGTATTGGCATTGGTATTGGTGGTGGTATTGGGGTGGTGGTGGTGGTATTGGTGGTGATATTGGTGTGGTATTGGTGGTGGTGGTATTGGTGGAGGTATTGATGGTGGTGGTATTGGTGGTGGTTGTGGTAATGGTATTGGCGATGGTGGTGTTGGTATTGGTGGTGGTATTGGTCGAGGTGGTGGTATTGGTGGTGGTGGTGTTGATAAAACAGGCTTTTGAAAACAGCCTGTCAGGTGGCTTTACTACAGATGACATGTAACACAGATGTGCAGGTGTCAGCTTCAGCCCATTAGCACAGGGTTATGTGCTACCTGGAATTCACATGACAATTTGCTAATCATTTCTAAATCCATTTTACTTGGGGGGAGGGGGGGGCTGGGGGTTGAAACAGACAAGAGATAATGGCGGGTTAAAGTGATTGAAAGCAGGCACCCTGGGGCGACGTGCTGCTCATAAAAAGACAAGCGGTTTCAGCTGAAGCAGCGCATGTCCGGCCTGCAGTAAGAGAAACTCAATAAAGTAAATAGTGCTTAGAAACTAAATAACAGGTCCTGTGTAACAACCGAAGTAAAGGGGCCAGTCGCCATGGGAGGGTACAAATGAAGAGAAGGCCGTACTAAGGAGGGACTAACCAGCCTATTAACGAATCCGAAGGCAGCATTTACGAAAGACAATGACACAAGCCAATGAAAAATATGGGAGGAGAGTGGGCGCGGCTTCTCTCCCATACTCTACTACAGCAGTCTCGCAGAGCAAGCAGCGCATGCGCGATGCCGCTAGGCTCGACCTAAAAAGAAAAGAGACAGCATAATCTGAAACCTCTGTGTCCTTAACAGAATTAATTGAAGTCTTGCTCACGAATGATATAACATTTTCTATTAGCATGTCTAAAATTTTCAAATGCTTGTAAAGAGAATCATGTCCCGAAACATTATAGCTGCAAACACATTTTGTGTAACTGGCTGTTCAAACAGGGTATTGACAATGCCTAACGGATGTTAGATGTAACTAACTTCCTTTGCTGGAAAGCACCCGACGCCCTCAGCTTAGAGGCTAGTGAGCCAAATGTTCTAACACATGGGCCTTATCTTCAAGCAGCTCCTTATGTCACCAAAGGGTCTCTGGCATATTTCCTTTGGGTGTGGGCTCTCTCGCAGCCCGGTTTTCTCGCTGGTATGTGTTGCTGGGTTTGTAATTTCTAAGAGTATCTAATGTCGTTTTTTCACTCAAAGTTATGTGAAGATTAAGATTTTCACACTTTGCAAAGAATGTGACCTTTACGCACCCCATTTCACTACGGTATTTTTTCCCCCTCAGGTGAGAGTTTTCATGCCAATATCCCAAAGAGGAAATGTTTGCAAACGACACAAAACTGAAACCTTTTCAGAAGGCCTTTGCAAAACCTTGTCACTTCGCACACCTCTAACTACACAATCTCCATTTCTCAACTATCTCCTCTGTATAAGTCTTACATATCTCATGGCACATGTTCTAAAAGATACGTAAAATATACTATTACCTCAAAGGGGGTGTGAATGTTTACCATGCATATGCCGCCAAAGCAGCATTCGACAGAAACATATTCATTTATTGTTCAATTACTAATGCCAAAGAGCATAGAATCAATACACCATTAAATGTACAGCCAACCATTTTTAGAAGTGTGCTATATAAACACACCTAAGGAAAAAACTAAATATTAATGCAGTGCACGTGAAACTTTATTGCAGTACCTTATTTACTTCTGTTGCAAGCATCCAGTTTGACTTTGATACGAGTATCTTAAGCGAAGACACATTGTTGTAGCTCAAATAAACCTAGAATTAAAACGTTAACTCTTAGCCAGTGTTCATTGTAAATATCAGCATCATCAGAATGTTTCATATACAGTCACATGTGGTGGAAAAAACACTTGCAGGTGCTGGTTTACAAACATTAGAGGAGGCAGACAAAAGGAAAGACATGGACGAATGGAAATACACAAATCTTGAGATTCTTAATTTAAAAACAGGAATGTGTGACTGCTGTACACCCCCATCCCCGGACACACGGACACACGGACACACACACGGACAGACAGACACACGCGGACACACACACACACACACACACAGCTTGAACACTTACACACATACACACCGCTTGAAGACCTACTTTATGCAATGGCACGTATTCAGCCGAAATGTCTTCAGCCTCCTAATAGACTAAACCATGATCTGCAATACATGAAACCAGAGTTTCTGTATAGTATGTAGGCTATCAGTGCACCACTTAATTAACACAAACATGTAGGAATGATCTTCTAAGATGGTTTGTTGTACGACCAGGATACGAGAGAATTCAGGCCCGGGTAGACTATCTAAGCCAGGTCTCAGTAGGATACTGTTTTAGCTATGTGTCTTGTTATATATTGGCATCTTGCACCGTAATAAATTTACAAATCAGTATTTTCTCAGTTTGAGCTAGGAATTAAATTCTGCCCCACTCATAAGAATGGTATAATTGTTACAAGAACTCTTCTGCACAAAAAATAACCATATATTTATTCCTTAACCTTCACATTTGGCAATATTTAGACTTCATTAAAAAGGCATCCCCACACAAGTCAGAAGCGATTCAAACAGGAATTGGTTGACAAAAATATTCTATTAAATATTTACCCTTCTACCATTTGATATAGGTCATTTTAAAATACAGTGCACACATTATAAATCTCTTCCCTGATGAAGGCCATAGGAGCAGATCCTGCCTTATTGTGGCCAAAACAAATGTATCTGCACTTACAAAACTATGGCAAATAATCAGGATGCAAGAATTATTGCGCAGTTAAGTAATCGCTGACAGGGAGTACATAAGTAGTTGCTTCCTTTCAGGTTTTGTGAAAATTACCTCATGGGTCCAAACCAGTACTTTGGTGAATATATGACGGAGTTAGCTGTGCGTCCGGATGGAGTGGAATGTTGCTTCAGTTTTCTTTATAGCAAAACACACAAGATGATGGACGGAATGTTGCACAATGGCAAAACATTCACCCCCAGTCACAGATCTGGGTTTAATCCATCGTTATTTTGCTCACCACGCCACCCCAGTTCAGACATGGCCATATGCAAATCAGTCTTGACCCTGTGCCTCATGGGAACAGTCCAGCCCGAACTGCCAAGCCATGTCTTCCCTGGACCGGAATCAAGCATCCTAGGACCGGTTTCTGGCTATCAGCCGTCATCAGCCAGGATAGCTGGACTCCAGTGGCGTAGTGAGCACGGGACCCACGTCTGGGCATACCCTTCCCACATAGGGCGAACAGCAAAACACACAAGATGATGAACGGAGTGTTGCACAATGGCAAAACATTCACCCCCAGTCACAGATCTGGGTTTAATCCATCGTTATTTTGCTCACCACGCCACCCCAGTTCAGACATGGCCATATGCAAATCAGTCTTGACCCTGTGCCTCATGGGAACAGTCCAGCCCGAACTGCCAAGCCATGTCTTCCCTGGACCGGAATCAAGCATCCTAGGACCGGTTTCTGGCTATCAGCCGTCATCAGCCAGGATAGCTTGACTCCAGTGGCGTAGTGAGCACGGGACCCACGTCTGGGCATACCCTTCCCACATAGGGCGAACAGCAAAACACACAAGATGATGGACGGAATGTTGCACAATGGCAAAACATTCACCCCCAGTCACAGATCTGGGTTTAATCCATCGTTATTTTGCTCACCACGCCACCCCAGTTCAGACATGGCCATATGCAAATCAGTCTTGACCCTGTGCCTCATGGGAACAGTCCAGCCCGAACTGCCAAGCCATGTCTTCCCTGGACCGGAATCAAGCATCCTAGGACCGGTTTCTGGCTGTCAGCCGTCATCAGCCAGGATAGCTTGACTCCAGTGGCGTAGTGAGCACGGGACCACGTCTGGGCATACCCTTCCCACATAGGGCGAACAGCAAAACACACAAGATGATGGACGGAATGTTGCACAATGGCAAAACATTCACCCCCAGTCACAGATCTGGGTTTAATCCATCGTTATTTTGCTCTACCACGCCACCCCAGTTCAGACATGGCCATATGCAAATCAGTCTTGACCCTGTGCCTCATGGGAACAGTCCAGCCCGAACTGCCAAGCCATGTCTTCCTGGACCGGAATCAAGCATCCTAGGACCGGTTTCTGGCTATCAGCCGTCATCAGCCAGGATAGCTTGACTCCAGTGGCGTAGTGAGCACGGGACCCACGTCTGGGCATACCCTTCCCACATAGGCGAACAGCAAAACACACAAGATGATGGACGGAATGTTGCACAATGGCAAAACATTCACCCTCAGTCACAGATCTGGGTTTAATCCATCGTTATTTTGCTCACCACGCTCACCCCAGTTCAGACATGGCCATATGCAAATCAGTCTTGACCCTGTGCCTCATGGGAACAGTCCAGACCTAACTGCCAAGCCATGTCTTCCCTGGACCGGAATCAAGCATCCTAGGACCGGTTTCTGGCTATCAGCCGTCATCAGCCAGGATAGCTTGACTCCAGTGGCGTAGTGAGCACGGGACCCACGTCTGGGCATACCCTTCCCACATAGGGCGAACAGCAAAACACACAAGATGATGGACGGAATGTTGCACAATGGCAAAACATTCACCCCCAGTCAGAGATCTGGGTTTAATCCATCGTTATTTTGCTCACCACGCCACCCCAGTTCAGACATGGCCATATGCAAATCAGTCTTGACCCTGTGCCTCATGGGAACAGTCCAGCCCGAACTGCCAAGCCATGTCTTCCCTGGACCGGAATCAAGCATCCTAGGACCGGTTTCTGGCTATCAGCCGTCATCAGCCAGGATAGCTTGACTCCAGTGGTGTAGTGAGCACGGGACCCACGTCCCATGAGGCACAGGGTCAGACTGATTTGCATATGGCCATGTCTGAACTGGGGTGGTGGAGTGAGCTAAAGAATGATGATGGATTAAACCCAGATCAGTTGACTGGGGGTGAGTGTTTGATTAGCTCAAGCGCTCCGTCCATCATCCCCTTTGGTATCGCTTTGTTCAGCCTCTAAGTTGGCAGGGTATGCCCAGACGTGGGTCCCTTGCTCACTTTGCCACTGGATTCAAGCTAGCCTGGCTGATGACGGCTGAATGGCCAGAAACCGGTCCCAGGATGCTTGTTTCCGGTCCAGGGAAGACATGGCTTGGCAGTTCGGGCTGGACTGTTCCCATGAGGCACAGGGTCAGACTGATTTGCATATGGCCATGTCTGAACTGGGGTGGTGGAGTGAGCTAAAGAATGATGATGGATTAAACCCAGATCAGTTGACTGGGGGTGAGTGTTTGATTAGCTCAAGCGCTCCGTCCATCATCCCCTTTGATATCGCTTTGTTCGCCCCTAAGTTGGCAGGGTATGCCCAGACGTGGGTCCCTTGCTCACTTTGCCACTGGATTCAAGCTAGCCTGGCTGATGACGGCTGAATGGCCAGAAACCGGTCCCAGGATGCTTGTTTCCGGTCCAGGGAAGACATGGCTTGGCAGTTCGGGCTGGACTGTTCCCATGAGGCACAGGGTCAGACTGATTTGCATATGGCCATGTCTGAACTGGGGTGGTGGCGTGAGCTAAAGAATGATGATGGATTAAACCCAGATCAGTTGACTGGGGGTGAGTGTTTGATTAGCTCAAGCGCTCCGTCCATCATCCCCTTTGGTATCGCTTTGTTCGCCCTAAGTAGGCAGGGTATGCCCAGACGTGGGTCCCTTGCTCACTTTGCCACTGGATTCAAGCTAGCCTGGCTGATGACGGCTGAATGGCCAGAAACCGGTCCCAGGATGCTTGTTTCCGGTCCAGGGAAGACATGGCTTGGCAGTTCGGGCTGGACTGTTCCCATGAGGCACAGGGTCAGACTGATTTGCATATGGCCATGTCTGAACTGGGGTGGTGGAGTGAGCTAAAGAATGATGATGGATTAAACCCAGATCAGTTGACTGGGGGTGAGTGTTTGATTAGCTCAAGCGCTCCGTCCATCATCCCCTTTGGTATCGCTCAGTTTTCTTTATGTCCAAACCAGTACTAACATGGCACACTTGTGTGAAATATTGTACAATTTTAGCATGCATTTGTTAATCAAATACTGTGAGCGTGATGGACTCGGATTGCTATTTTGGGTATCTTGAAAAAAGATGCAGCACAACATTTAATAGGAAAAGAAAATATGTAGCAAAAATCCACAAACTGTGGGACTACACTTGATTGACTATAATCTGATATAATTGCCAGCCTGTTGATGTTGTTTTCTTACTATTTGTAAAATTTGTTAGCCAAGCATATTGCCTACTTATGATGAATACTTCCCCGCTTATAATTTTTATTATTTTCAGGTCCTTCATGAATACTTTCGCTCTAATTTTTTATTATTTGCAGAAACTTCAATGCCTGTCGATAAAAAGCTTCTAGTTCAACAAAAAGAGCAAATGCAGCTTGTGTGGAAGAATTTGATGCCTAAATATAGGAAAGATATAGAAATGCCCTAAACGACAAAGCGGGGCACAGCTATCTGAGCACTATGACAGCCGCTTTATTTCAGGCTCTATGCTAAGGCTTCTTTGTCACTCCTGCTGTGTCTTCTCTAGGGCTCAGCAAGACCATTTTCACGCTGTGGGTGCTAGGGCATTTAATGTATCAGAGGATTTACTTGCTGGAGTCCGGTGTTGCAGCAACATAGGACTATGGGGATCCAACTCTAAGGCAGACTCCGACGGGGGTAGGTTGACTGTCTAGAGGCATGAGCCCATGACGTATCTCCAGATTTACATCAACATATCCAATTTTTTAACCCATCAGCTTACAGTGGCGTGGACTCATGCAGATTTTCTCATCACACAGTGTTAAACACTGGGGAGTATCCTTGTAGCATTGATGCCATAAAAACGTGAAAATAAAGCTAGCAGGAGTGATCCCATCTTTAATCACAACATGGGACCATGGAGCACCTAGACCAAGATAAGGCAGTGTATGAACCGGATTTGCCCAGGAGGAGAAAGATGCTCCTTATCTCCATTAACTTCATATGCGCTAATCCAGCCATAAAGATGGCAGCATTGAGAAGGAGAACAGAGTGGTAAAGCCCAAGATGGAGGTATTGTCCCAATGGTGACAGGAAAAGCAATCCTCAGTGCTGCAGAGACTTTAAATGGGCAGAATTCCAGCAATGTTTAGACCAACCATCGTCACACTGGAGAATAAAACTAAGACTGTTGAAAACACCCACAGGTGAATCTACGATTCATGGGTCTGCCTTTTTTTTTTTAATTAAACATAACAAATCGACAATTTCATGTACATTAGAGAGGAAGTAGATAAATCTGACAATAATCACTTTCAGTAGTTACAGAACAATAATGCTGGAGTGTACTAGCTTTCATGGTGAGGGAAGATCGTCGAGCAAGGGAACATTAGGGGGGCTACAGATATCTCCCCGATAGGCATTCCAGTCACTCCAGATGGAGGCCCACTTTTTGGGGCATCCCCGCGCCACATATACTGTTTTTCTCTGAACATACACCAGTCCATGTTTGCCTTCCAAGCCTCGACCTTGGGTGCGTGTGTGGCCCCCATAGTTGTGCGATGTTTCGCTTTGCTATCATTAGGCCTAGGGTGACCCAGAGTTTGCTTTTACTGTTTATTTATTTATTGATTTATAAAGCGCCAGAATCGACCCCCGAAGGGGTATCTCTGCGCTCAGGACGGGGCACCTGAGAGGAGCTAACTGCTAAAAATCAAGAACAGAAAAGGAAGGTCTTGAGCTGTTTCCTAAAATGGGAATATTCCGTGCACTGTGAGCTGCACAGGAAGCTTGTTCCAATAACAGGGGCCTAAATAAGAAAGAGACTTCCCACCTTGTCTGGACCGTTTGATTCTAGGCACTGCAAGGAGGGATTGAGATCCTGAACAAAGGGACCGCTGAGGTGTATAGGGAATAAATTTATCTGCAAGATAGCTAGGGCCAGAATTGGACAAGGCCTTATGTATGGTGCAACAAATCTTAAACTGTACTCGTTCTCGTATTGGGCGCCAGTGAAGCTGAAAGAGCAGAGGCCGAGAGGCTGTCCTTGGCGGGGCGTTCAGGATCAAACGTGCCGCTGTGTTCTGAACAACCTGCAATCTGTTAAGAGCAGCCTCATTAGCGCTCAACAGTAGGCTGTTACAGTAATCCAGGCGACTTAGAATAAGCGCCTGGGTTAGCGTCTTCCTGGATGAATCAGGAAGCAAGGGAAGGATGCGACGCAGTAGGCCCAACACATGGAAACAGGAGCCAGCTGTCTGTGCAGCGTGCTCCTTCATGGTAAGGGTCTGCTCCAGGCGAACACCCAAGTTTTTTTTTTTTTTTTTTTTGTCCTCATTCTACAAAACATGCTCGAAATTCAAGAATGTGAAGCTGGTCAGTCCGATATATCACAGCCCAGTGTAACCATGAAAAAATAGGAAAATAGGAGGCCCGGTCACTTCTCATTGAAGGATGGGAAAGTTTAACCCCGGGCACTTCCCTTTTCAACAAGGCTTATCGGCAGTAACCAAGGCACCTCTTCTTCTTTAATGGGCCATTCCCTAGCCTTAGCTAGTTTCCCAACAACTCGGCCACACGAGCAAGTTCATAATCATTGGACCACCAGGAAAAGTATAAAACTAGCAAAAGCCGGGTATATCCGCACCCAGAATTAATTTAAAAGGAAGATGAAAAACATATTCCCATAAGGGGTAACTCCAACTGGGTTAACCCACTATAATAAAACAACAATTTTAACCAAACTAAGTAAGAGCAAAAAGTGTGAACCAGCTTTCCCAAAGATCCCAGAATTTTGTTTTTTGGCCCTGCTGCTTGCTTGATCAAGGGTTGAAATACGTTGTACCGAGCTTATCCATTCTAGTTTAGTAGGTGAAACAGATGAGATCCACTTAATGCAGATCTCCCTACGTGCCAAAAGGATCAAGACAAAAGTAATGCCCTCTGGTTTCTTGAGAAAACAGTATTATCTATCTCACTTGAAATTACCCCAAAGATAACTGTCGATGCTGTTAACCCAACCTTTCTCCCCAGAATTTCAGAGATGCTGTTACTCACGTGGACCCAGAAGAGCTCGATCGAAGGACATTGCCAGAACATATGCACCTCGTTTACATTGATGTCGTCACATTTCGGGCACTTCCGTGTCGCTCGATTCCCCAACTTAGACAGCTTCAGAGGCGTCCAATAAGCTTTATGAAGAGTGAAAAGATGATTTCTTTTAACGGGGCAGCTTTCACATATAACCAAAGGGTAGACATAGATACTTGCCCGAGAATCTCGATGTCTTCATCCGGCATGTCCTTCTTCCAGCTCTCTGTAAACACGTTCGAAGTTTTTATCTCCAGTCTCGATCATTTTCCAATACCATACTGCTACTTCCTTATGTGTTGATCTTGCACGGATTGTTTTTATTAAGTCCCCATCCCCAGCTAGTTCTTTACTTAGTGATTTTGTCCAACCAAGAAGTTGCAGATATTTGAATCTTGATACTGCATTATTTGTTAAAGCAGATAGACATTGCCATGGAATTAATTCTTTTTCCACTATTAGTTCTCCCCATCTTGCTATCCCTGCTCTGCGTAACGGGAGAGCCAGGGCATCTTGCAAACAACTCGGTGTGCCCGGGAATCCCAGATTGGTGTTTCTTGATTATAGTAGGGTATGTCAAATAATGCCCTCAGTTGAATCCAAACTCTAATAGCGGCTCTCAAAATCTTCAATCTAACTTTCTTGAAAAATTTGGGGTGGCCAAACTTTAAAAGAAAAAGTCAGCATGTGTGTTATATGCCTTTGTTAGGGCTTTGAAGAGAGGTTGATAAACCTGACCATCATTTAAGAGTTGTCGTGAGTTTTTAAAATGGAAAGCGCAATAGTAAAAATATAGGTCAGGTGTAGCTATACCGCCGTTGGGTTTTTTCCTCCTTAGTTTTTTCTGAGAGATTCTGGGGTTTTTCCTACCCCATATGAATGAGGAGAATAGCCCTTGCGCTTTCTTAAACCAATTTTTGGAAAATTCTAAGGGAATGGTATCAAAGAGAAAAGTAAACTTAGGCAAAATAGAAATTTTTAACAAGTTAGATCTCCCTATGATAGAAAAGAGGTAAAAGCTCCCATACCTGTAACTGTTGTCGTACACTAATCATAGTCTTATCAAAATTTAATTGAGCTATTTTATCTATGTTCTTGGTAATTTGAATCCCAAGGTATCTTATTTGTTGTTTTTCAAGCATGTTTTTATAAGGAGAGTTCCATAACATCAGCTCGGTCTTCTGCTGATTTACAGAGTATCCAGCAATCTTCCCAAAATTCTCCAACTGATTGCAGATCTCTGGAAACGCCTGTTCTATGTTTCCTGTCAGGATCATGAGATCGTCTGCATACAGACCTATTTTTTTTCCCAGCCCGCACACCTAAAGGGGGAAATAATATGACTTGATCTTAATTTACATGCCAAAGGCTCAATATAAAGATTGAAGAGAAGAGGGAAAGGGGGCACTCTGTCGGGTCCCTCGCAAGATTTTCAGTTGTTTAGTCAGATTTCCATTAACAAGAATGCTAGCTGAGGGTTCTTATAAAGAGCCTTTACTGCCGCCACGAATGTTTCTCCCAGATTGAAGCGATTAATTGCCTCTATTAAAAAGATCCAGTTAACCTTGTCAAAAGCTTTGGCAGCATCGAATGTTAAGACTGCCAATGGAGTTTGATATAAACTTGCCAAGTCTATAGCCCCGATAAGATCATGCATTAATTCTTTCAACTGTCTTCCCTTCATAAAACCCTTTTGATCAGATTGTATAATGGAACCTGCTACTTTATCTAATCTCTTTGTGAGGATATGAGTATAGATTTTATGATCGCTATTTAAAAGTGAGATGGGTCTATATGATTCACAATACTGTGGATTTTTATTTGGCTTTAAAATGTCCCTGAAGACCTTGAGGGGGGAGACATCAAAACCTTTATAATTGATCTTCTAAATGACCTCCATCCAGAAATTGAGAAGGCGACCCTCGAAAATGATATCCAAATAGACGGGTAGGAAAGAAAACCCCCAGGAAAATATTAGTGAATTTTAAGTCATACTCTATAAAAGAGGCGGTTCTCTCTCAGGGGCTAAAAAGGGGAGTGTACAACAGGGGAGACTGGACATTTCGCATAAGATCGGATATATCACGCACCACACAGGATAGGCAGTGGGAATTGGGGAAACAGATACGGGAGCTGAATAGTCTAGGAGCCAATGCAAAACTCCAATTTCCCGCCTCCCTGAAGGTGATGTGGAGGAATAAAATGTACACCTTTAGAGATCCTGTAGAGGTTGGCTCCTGGATTCAGCAGGTTAAAAGCTCATCCAAATAAGATTCTTTTAAATTTTTCCTCATTTGTTTTGAGAGTGTGAGAGACAAAGAAGAGAGGCTTTAGTATGCCTCTAGAGATGAGGGAGGGAAGGGGAGGGAAGGGGAGGGAAGGGTTCAGGGAAAGCACCAAAGACAAAACACAAAAGAAAAAATATTGATCACAGGGTGGGGAGCATTTTGGGTAAAAAATAAAAAGAGTTCTCATTCACAAAATAATACATTAGGAAGTAGGTTTTTATGGCTGGAAGGTTTCTTGACTAAAATCTGTTTTATTAGTGGTTATGGGTAGTTTTCAACCTTTAAAGATTCTATCCTGGAATGTGAATGGGCTTAGGTTTCCCGCCAGAAGAGAGAAAATCTTGGAATATCTGCGACATACAAATGATGATATCATACTTATTCAAGAATCGCATCTTGTAAAGGAAGAGTGGGCAGGAATATTAAAAAAACATAAATGGATAGAACATTGTTTTGTCTCAACACAGATGGTACCGACAAAGGGAGTTGCTGTTATTTTTAGGAGAATCAACCGATTAGTCACCGGCAAGGTAGTTGCAGAGACCCATGGTAGATGGGTAACTGTCAGGGCTAAGATCAATGCAACTTGGGTAACCTTTGTTAGTTACTATGGCCCTAATACTGATGACCCGTCCTGTCTCCAGTCCCTATTTCTTAATTTGGGAGAGGTAAACGACCAAATTATAATAGGAGGAGATTTCAATGTTGTGTTAAATCCCAACTTTGACTCCACGTCAAAAAAAGCCGCAGAGGCCACACCAAAAACGTGAAAAATTTTGAAACGGTTAATGATAGAGGGTGGTCTACTTGATGTATGGGGAGAAAAAAGGCAGGTTCGGGGGTTGACAGGGGGAGATTTCACTTATCATAACAAGAAACACGCTCACCGTTCTAGAATTGATTTCTTTTTGGTGGATCGTGTTACTGGCAGAGACACAACTAAAATCACTCATCTGCCGGAGCATTTATCCGATCATTCTGCCGTCTTATTAGAAATTACCTTAACTCACTGTCTTACTCCACCTAGATGGACTTTGAACCGGGTAATACTTCTTGAGCCATTAATTATTGATAAGATAAAAACAGCGACAAAAGAGTTTTTTTCAATCAACATAAACTCAGCAGCTCATCCTATTGTCTGGGATTCATACAAAGCTTTTTTAAGAGGTTTACTAACCTCCCTCTCTATTCTACACAATAAAAAAATAAAGGAAGCCATTAAAATAATGGAATTAAAAATTGCTCATAAATCCATAGCGGTAGAATCTATGCCAACCGATACAGTTGAAATACAACAGTTATCTCTAGCTAGAAATGAATTGATTGATTATCTAGAGGCATTAAATTTAAAAATGGGAGGCAAGTAGACTTGCCCACCATGAGTATGGAGAAAGGTGCGGAAAATTTCTAGCGTGGAAATCAAAATCTGACCTCGTTAGAAATACCGTGAAAAGTCTGAAATGTCCAAACACGGGAGGATTATTGAAGATGATCTGGAGATAGAGGATGCCTTTTCTCATTTCTTCTCAAATCTATATTCTGAAGATTTAATTCCATCTGAAGATATGATGGAAGCCTTCTTTCGGGATCTTCAACTTCCTATTTTATCAGCTACCGACAGGGATAAACTGAGCGAATACATCTCTTTAGAAGAAGTTCTGCAAGCTATTACATCACTAAAAAAAGGGAAAGAGGCAGGCCCGATGCCATTCCAAATGAAGTGTATCTTATCTTGAAAGAGGAACTAGCACCATTTCTACTCCAACTTTTTAAATCAGTGTACTCAGGTGCACAGGCGGTACCTGCATCTTGGAATGAGGCAACAATTACAATAATTTTAACACCCAAGTTTTTTACACAAGACTTGGGGGCGGGGGCGGTGCCCAAATCTGTGGGCCACCAATTGGGGTTCCACAGATGTTGAGCCTCCCCAAAAAGCATAATCTCCGTCTTTCCCACATTGCACTGAAGAAAGTTACTCCTCATCCACTGTGAGACGTTTCTCATTCCCAGAGAGAAAGCGGCCTGTACAGAAGGAGTGAATTTTGCGAATGGAAAGAGCAGCTGGGTATCGTCAGCATAGGAGACGGGGATAAACCCGCTACTCCTTAACAGATTGGCCAAGGAGCCACATAGATGTTAAACAAAGTCGGGCTCAAACAAGAGCCCTGTGGTACTCCCTTGGACAACTCTGATACAGCGGAACGACACGGACCAAGGTTAACCGCCTGTGAGCGGAATGAGAGAAAACTCGTCAGCCACTGTAAAACCAAATCTCTGAGTCCGATCTCCTCCAATCTCCTGAGCAAAATCTTATGGGAAACCGTGTCGAACGCGGCGGAAAGGTCCAACAGCACCAGAATCATAGAGTGGCCTCTATCTAGGGTCATCCTGATGTAATCGGTGACCACTAGTAGGGCCGATTCTGTGCTGAATTTAGGGCGAAAGCATGATTGAGAAGAGTCAAGACTACCTGTCCGTTCGACTATGTTGGAAAGATAGATGTTAATATGTTTCTCCAATAGCTTGCCCAGGAACGGAAGGAGGGAGATGGGACGGAGATTGGAGAACTCAGTTAGCGGGGCCTTGGTGTTCTTTCGGATAGGCATAACCTGTGCTGTTTTCCATTCCAGAGGGACCAAGCCTCCTCGCAGAGAAAGATTGAGGAGATGTGCAATGGAGGGGGACAGGGGACAGGCAAGAGAGATAGTAGTTTTTGCCGGAATGCAATCCAGGGGGGATCCGGATTTAACTGAGCGGATCAATGATTCTACCTCCGCCTGCGTCACTGAGGGAAAACTTCCCAATGATTGAGTAACTGTCAGCCCAAGTGCTTTGGGAATCATAATCGAAGGGGGATGATATCCTGATTGGATTATTTTATCATAGATGGTCTCAATTTTTTGTGTGAAAAAGGTGCTAATATCATCACACAATTTTTGTGTCGGAGCTATTAAGTTCTCGCATGCTTTGGGATTGGTAAAGGACTGAAGTATGCAATATAGCGCCTTGGGGTCATTATTAGCCTGGTTTAATTGTAGAGCTATATGAGCTTTACGTGCTGCCCTGATTTCCCCATGATACTTAGCCAAAGCTGTATAAAACCGCTCCTTGTCTTCCTCCACATGAGTAAGGCGCCACCGTTTTTCATGCTTCCTACAGATTCGTTTTTCGGCGCGAAGTTGAGGGGAGTACCAGGCATTCTGGGGATGCTTAGGGGAGCTAGGATAGGATTTCAGAGGAGCTAACTGGTCCACAGCTCTAGAAACTGCCAGGTTATACTTGTCAAGAGCCTCTTCGATGTCGTCTGATTCTAATATCCGAGGCTCTTCAAAAAACTGATTAAAGCCCTCTGGCGTAACTCTCTTCCACTGTCTGAAAAGGAGAGGGGTATCATGGGTGATGTGAGTTCCTTTCCCTGGCGCCTGAATGCAAAATTCAATTGACGCATGGTCAGACCAGGACATAAACTGGGAGGGATTTACAGGAGACATTAAGGGAATTAGAGAAAATAGTGTGTGGCCAGCTACATGTGTAGGGCCTTCGTTGAGCTTGGTCAACCCTAGAGTAGTCAACTCCGTTATTAGTGACCCTGTGTCCGCATTAGAACCGCACTCACTGTGTATGTTAAAATCGCCCAGCAGCAGGAAATTGCTGCTCGCAATTACATGTGGGGCGATTAATTCGGTAAGTTGAAGAGAAAAATTATGCATCGGACCAGGAGGCCGGTATACCAAGGCCCCCTTCCAGCTCATGTGGGGCGAGAAATCTATACGGAAAACCATTGCTTCCATGGTTGGATCGCAATGTTGTTCCAACTCGGTGATCTTAATACAATCTCTATGCACAATAGCAATTCCACCTCCCATTTTATTTGGTCTATCCATGCGGACAAGTCTATAACCCTCTGGTAAAGCAAGAGCTATGGAGGGGACCGAATGGGGCTTCAGCCAAGTTTCGGTTAAAAACCCAAAGTCAGGCTGGACTGAGGAGAGGAGATCCCAGACCTCGGCAAAATGCTTAGGAAGAGATCTCACATTACATAGTAAACTTTTCCACCCCTGCTCCGGGCTGGAAGATGGTTTATACTTTGTAACTGAGGGGGCACAAAGGGGTATGTTGGCCCTGACATGGTTACTAAGTGCCTTCTTATCGGTGGTGCCTTGAAAACGGCAGGTCAGACAAGAGAAAGGACCCTCATAGGAGGGCCAAAAGTCTAACCTACCAGCAAGGCAAGGAGTGGACCTCAACTCTACCATCTCTTTGACAGAATAAATCAGTCTTGGAGGGCATTCGTGGTCAGAGGAAGAATGACCAGAGCTTCTGGCATCTGGCGACTCCTGGGCGCGGACGGGCGCAGACGGGCTTGCCTTTGGCGCGCCGCTGGCGCGCCCGCTGCGCGTCGTAGCTAGCATCCGGTTTTATAGAGGTCTGTAGGTTCCCATACGTTCAGCAGGCACCTTTTAGCTTCAGGGTGAATAGTAAGTGTGAGTACTTCACTCAGGATATTGTGTATTTTACGCCAGTACTGCTGTTTGTGTTCACACTCCCATAGTATATGCATGAAGGTGCCTTCCCTGCCACATTGCCTCCTGCAATCTCCCTTCTCCGTCTTTCCCATTCGAACCAGACAGGGCCCTGTGATGTAAACTCTGTGCAATATTTTAAGTTGGACGAGTCGCAATTTGGCAGTGATTGCTACTTCTCTTGGGGAGGCTACTGCTTCCTGCCATTCCTCATCATCTAATTCTAGGCCGTCTCTCTCGACTTTTCTGGAGGGGTTCAGCAGTATTATTAATCAATTTCTTATAGGTCAGGGATATGGCTTTCTTCGGTAGGTAACCGTCAAGCAACCTGTCCTCGAGGGGCGAGGATTCCGGAGGGGAGGAGCCTCTTTGTAAGTGTGTTTGCAGCGCATGGCGAACCTGCAAATAGCGAAAGTATTCTGAGCTAGCTAGGTCGTAATCTTGCTGTAGGGAGGCAAACGTTACCATATCGCCTTTCACCCACAGGTCCCCTATTCTTGAGATTCCAATGAGGTCCCACTTGTCGAACCCTTTGGTGGTCCGCAGAGTACCCAGTTGCTCGGCATCCCATAGGGGAGTTGCCAGTGTCAGTTTCCTCTCCCACCGAGGCTTCTGGTCGCAGCGTGCCAAATCTGAACGGAGTGCTTAGTCGGCCCTGTCAGGGGGAGCCGCTGGGGTTTAGAATATAGAGCCCCGTTATAGTTCCCTCCTGGTAGTATCCATCTATCCATGGCCTATCCCGGGTCGTCTGCGCTGCGGTAAGTGCCCCGATTGATGGCGGTCAGGTGGGCAGCCCAGTAATATTTTTTGAGGTCCGGGAGACTGATCCCTCCGTCATACCAATTAAGGGCAAGTTTGGTCAGTGCTATTCGGGGTTTCCCGTTCCACAGCAAGTCCCTCTGTAGTCCCTCTATCTCCCTGAAGTATCGTGCGGGAACAAGGTCGGGGAAGTTCTGCAGCGCGTAAAGGAAGCAGGGCAATGACATCATCTTGAAAAGTGCTGCTCTACCTAGTAGTGAGAGCGGGAGCGCCTTCCAGTTTACAATATCTCGCTTCAGTCTTTGTAGAGGCGGAAGCAGATTGTGGGCGAATCGGAGTGCGCGGTCAGAGGTGACAAAAATACCTAGATATTTAAAGCCGACTGTGGTGACTTGTATAGGGCAACCTCTGGGTGGTGGGGGTGAGGGCATACAGAAGGGACTTACTCCAGTTGATTGAGTACCCAGAGTACCTGCCAAAAGTTGCAAAGATGTCTAGCACCCTGTCAAGCGACGCCTCTGGTGAGGCCAAAAACAGAAGAATGTCATCTGCATACAATGAGATGCGATCCTCTCATGATGCCGACCAACGCAGTCCTCGTATCACTGGGTCCCTACGAATCCACGCCGCAAGTGGCTCCAGGGCGAGGGCAAAGAGAAGGGGGGACAGCGGACAGCCCTGACGGGTCCCTCGGTTGAGCGCAAACACCTCAGATTTTTTGTTGTTAACTACCACTTGAGCCAGGGGCTCTGAGTAGAGGAGTTTGATCCATTGCATGAAGTTAGGCCCAAACCCCATTTTTGCTAGGACTGCAAAGAGGTACGGCCATTCGATAGTATCGAATGCCATGGTGGCATCTAGTGAGACTATTATCGCCGCTTCCTGGATTGTGGCTATTCTCCCCATTACTCCGTGCACCCTCCGCAAGTGAATTGCAGTATTCCGGTTGGGCATAAAGCCCGATTGATCAGGATGTATCAGGCCGCTGATTACTCGGACGAGTCGGTTGGCCAGGAGTTTGGCTAGTATTTTGGGCCCACCGTTTAGTAGGGAGATGGGCCTATAAGAGGCACACTCGTTCTTCGGCTTGCCCTCTTTGTGGATGGTAACCAGTGTCGATATTCTCTGGTCCAGAGGGAGCGTCACCAATCTCTTGCTCTCCTCAAACATGGCTCGCAGATGCGGGGCTAGTTTGTCCGGTCTCAATTTGTAGAGCTCGATGGGTAGGCCGTTAGGGCCCAGGGCTTTGCCAGTTTGGAGACTCCTGATCGCTTGCGCTATTTCGTCGTTAGTAAAGCTGCCCTCTAATAGGCGCAGGTCCTCTGCCGATAACGTGGGTAGTGTTATGTCTCTAAGCATCAACTGTGAGTCGTCTTCGGTGTATGGGGTACTCGTGCGGTACGCTACGCTAAAGTGAGCGGCAAACTCATTAGCAATGTCTTGTGGGTCGGTGATTGTCCCGCCCCTCCCATCTATCAGTTCTGGCACCAGTCTGCTCGCCAACTCTTTCTTGTCCAGCCATGCGATTATCTTCCCAGCCTTGTCCCCAAGGTCATATAGTCTACCCTCTTTTTCTCTTCCCAGTGTTTTGGCCCTATCGGTGGCTAATGCTTTATAGTCATCTCTTTTAAGTTGTAGGATGTGTAATTTATCCTGAGTGACCCCTTCGCTAAGGTCTTCCTCTAACCACAGGACTTCATTTTCAGCATCTACTAACTCTTTCCGCTTCTCTTTAAGTACCCAGGCTATCAGGGAGAGTGCCTGTCCCCTTATGACTGTCTTAAAAGCCTTCCACAGGGTCCGGGGAGACTCTCCCGACCCCTCCTTTTCTTTGAAGTAATGGTCAAAGGCTTGGAGCAGTGCCTTTCGGACTACTGGATTGCATAGATGCCATGGATTGATGGGAGCGATTCTACCCACCCTTCTCTGGCCCAGGACTAGATGAGCCCGCACCGGGGAATGGTCGGAGATGCCACGTGCCATGTGTCTGATTTCGTGGACATTTATGATTTGTGATGCTGGGACGAGGAGATAATCTATGCGGGATAGGCTGTTGTGTGACCCAGAGTGGAAAGTGTGTTGAATACTGTCCGGGTGATATGCTCTCCATGCGTCCGTTAGGCCGAGGGCCTCTAAAAAGTCGGGTAGCCAGCGATATGAGGGGTCAAGCTCTCGGGTTGGGTTTCGGTCCAACCTGCCCGACACTACTGAGTTGAGGTCTCCTCCCACCACTAAGAGTCCGTCCGGGAGCGAGAGCAATACTGTGCCCAAGTCCTTAAATGTGCAACTCTGAAGGCCGGGCGGCACATATACCGACAGAACCCACTGTCCCGTGATTGCGATGTACCTACCACTGTCATCCGACGAGGTGGATTGTATGGAGAGTGGAAAGGAGTTTTTAAGCATTATGCCGACTCCCCGTGATCCGGTAGTGAAGCCTGAGTGGGCCACTAATTTGTAGTCCCACCTGTTCAGTGCCTTACAGGATTTACCCATCAAATGAGTTTCTTGAAGCAGGATAACATCCGGAGCAAGTCGTCTTATATATTGTAATACTACGCATTGTTTAACTTTATCCCCAAGCCCGTTGACGTTCCAACTCAATATCTTAAGGCTTTTGTCCCATTGCATACTCATGAAGACCTGTGTAAATCATGTACTCCTCCTGAATTGTGCAGATATACTTTGTCGATACAACAAAAACATATGAAAACTTTAAATCCTCCCCCCTCCAACTCCCCCCCCCCCTCCCTCCTCCCCTGCACTCTGGGCTCAAAACTGCCCATTGATTCAACTATGCAGAGTGCCTGTCGCCCTAGTTGTGAACTAATAGTAGAAAATTGAGGGGTGTGGTGCTCCGCCGCACTGCCCCCCCCCACCACCTCCAAGTCTTTAGTAGTACCCCGAGAAGGGCCTGAATGCAGGATTATTACTCATGTGTTAGATAGGCTACCCATCCAGCCAGCGCCTGTCAATGTTGCAGGGCAACTGTTCCTTCCGCCGAGGGACGCAGAGCTCGGCGGGGGAAGAGTCTTTATACGTTCATGGAGCGAAATTACCTCTCAGTCTCGGGCTCAGTGTACCCACGCCTTCAGCGGGAATTGTGGTCCTTGGCCCCTCGCCAACCCTCCAACTAGTCAGCAGCAGCTTCTGGGTGATCAAAGAACCAGGCTTTTCCGTCAGCTTCCACCCGAAGCCAGGCCGGGAACAGCATTGCGAACTTTAATCCTTTTTCTCCGAGTTTCTTTTTAACAGCCAGGAAGGAACGCCTCGGTCTTTGTACCGCTTGCGTGAAGTCGGGGAAGAAGGAGATGCCAGCATTCTCGTACCGGAGCGATGGGGCCTCCCTGGCATTTTGTAGTATAGTATCTCTGTTGCGAAAGTTGAGTAGTCTGGCAAGTATTGGACGGGGGCGGCCCCGGGTTTCGGTCGCCCCCCAGGAACCCCGCGAGCCTTCTCAACCACAAAGAATTTCGACAGACCTTTAGGTTTAAGGTTATTGAGAATGAGGTCTTCTATGAAGAGGTCTGTGGCTTGCCCCTCCGCCTTCTCCGGCAACCCAATAATGCGTATGTTGTTGCGCCTGGTGCACCCCTCAGTCGTCCAATTTGCTTTCAGCGAATTTACAAAATGATTGCAGTTCTTGGATCTCGTTTTGCAGGTGTGAGGTGTCATCAACCAGACTTGCCGTGGTAATCTCAATTTGTTTAACTTTTTCGCTAATTTTAGTGAGGTCAGCCCTAATGAGTCACTTTTGACGAAATCGTATCCATCCTCTGCTCCAGGGACGTTCTGACTCCTGTGATTGCTTCCATGACGTCTTTGAGAGTGGGTTCTGGGAGGTCTCCCCCTGTCCCCCCCATCGATCTTTCTCTGGACTGCTGGTCATGGAGCGCTGCCTTCGGGAGCGCGTAGCGGTCCAGTTTGCTCTGCTGGGTTACCTTGGGACCCCTGGTGCCCGACATCGTGGCTCGCTCTGGAGTGACCCCAATTTCGTTTTAGTGCGGTGGGGTGTGGTGACGCCGTTCGCAGCTCTACACCGACATGTAGGTGGGGGAGATTATCTCCACAGGTTCCCGGCAACTCGAGTGTCTCAGGTTCGTGAGGGGGCGGGGAAGGGAAAGGAGAGGAGTTCCGCCCCTCCGGTTCGCCCCCGATGGTGCGTGAAGGGAACACTCGATTCCGCAGCAAGTGCCTCACCAAGTGCAACCCGTTTGGCAGCGTCTCCAGGGCCTCTCCCAAAGCCGCCTATGGCTAGGGGGAGACCGCCGCCTAAGTGCAAGATCCGTGGTCTGGGTCTTCCTCCTGTTTCTGGGTCCACCCGTGCTTGGATCTGGTCAGTGTGACATAGAGCGATCTGTGTCCAGTGTGTGAACTCACCATGCACCCACCTCTGTTTGCAGTGAGGTACCGCTGCTTAATGGGGTCACACCCGGGGCTGAGACAGGTTGCGTGGGGTCTCAGTCGAGCACTAATGCGGCATCTCTTCCCCACCGCTGGCGCGATTCCCCAAGGCGGGCCTGCAACACCGCAGCTCGGGCGCACTCTCACCAGGCTGGCCTCTGAGATTAATCTGCCGTGTATTGTAGGGCCCGCTCGTTTCTCAGGGCATCCGGATGGAGTCTGAGTTGTCCGCCTTCTCCCTCGGCGGCTCCGCCCGCAATGCTATGGGCCCAGTCCCCGGGCTCACGCCAGGTGCAGGCCGCTTGCCGCTACGACCCCCTCAGCCCCGGAGATCACGCTAGGGCTCGGCTTCAGCTCGGTCGAGGGCCGCAAGCAATGGCGACTATCTCTGGCTGCGAGGGTCTCTCAGCCTCGATTCTTGGCATGATGGTCTCAGTATGTCTTCCGACTGGTCATTCCAGTCTCGGGGGTCGGATTCGTGTGCCGGATGTTAGGGAGGGGAGACAGTTCGGTCAGAGCAACTCCAACTTGCGGCCATCGCGCTACGCTGCGTAGCCACGCCCCATGGGTCTGACTTTTGATCTAGGATTGAAATGTTTTAATAACAGTGGGTACAGTAATTGAGCAGTTACTGGGTGCTCAGAAGGGGAAACTTTGGTAAGTGTGATGAAGCCCCTTAGACTGAGCTATATTACTGCATCAATAGGAGCTACTTTGAGAATCAACACATCACATCCAATACATTGGGTATTGAGAGTACCTTTATATTGCATAGCCATTACAATAGTCATTGCACCACAGGTACGTTTTTAAAATCACTTTACTACATATGTATACCTACATATATTCACTTAAAACACAGTTAAAGTGGAGTTATGTTGTGAATTAAATCTAAAAAAAAACACTGAAATTCACAAGTTATGGTTAGGACTGCAAATCATAACTCAAAAAACAGGGAGGCATACCACAGCTTGCATACCAAATGCAATGCTTATGGCCTTACCCTTGATGTGAAAGATTAAATTATAAATGTGAATAATCTTAAAGATGAGATTGCATATCATATTACCATTAACACTATGACAGAGAAGTCTCTGAAGGCAGCCATAACTTCACTTTAACCGTGGCTTTTTCAGTGAATTCCTAAGGTTTCTTTAGACATACGTTAAGGAGTTGTATCCAAAGCAAACCAAAACTTGACTTTAACCTTTGTTTTCTCCAGTTCATTTTTTTTTTTTCCAATTAAATACCACATTCAAATGTTATCTGAGCCGAACCCACTGTGGATGGCTAACCTCTGAGTGCGACCACTGGCCAAGTGCTGTAAGCAGAGTTGTACTGTACTAAATTCTTTTTTTTTTAAATTTGTTTGTTTTTTCAGGATTATCAAATCTTAAGACCTTTAGTGGGGCCACGGGATCTAGAGGGTCCCAGATTTGTGAATCCTCCTCCAATAAAAATATTATTTTTACTACTTATTATTATTCTACGGGTGGTCTCTTTAAGGCCCACCCCTCCCCCACATGGATTTTGGTGTCAGAATAGCACTGCCTTCTAATGCCCTTTTTATTTTTATTTTTCCCAACAGTGTTCTTTGGTACTCAGGCAATCAGAGTGTGGCAGATTTGGGATTTCGCAACTAGATTTGCAAATCTGCAATGAACGAGGTGAGAAAAAGTATACTTGTCCAACAGTGTGCCTTCATTTTTTTAACTGGGTTTACAAATCCTCAATGGTTTTGCAAATCTGTGATGGATATACAAATTATAAGTCCAGATATCTACCTTTCTAAGAGTAAAGTTCTACTTTTATGCTAACTGTGATCTAATTCTATTCAGCTGTTTCTAATCTATCAGAGAGCAAAAAATTCTATGGTAGTTGGAATGGGAAATATTTGTTTGACCTCCCTTTTTGGCTCCCACTTGATGATTCTGCACGAAATATGCCACGCCAAACTCAAAACCAATTACATTTTTTATTGGAAAGTTTTGCGCAGGTTGATCATACAGTGTCAAAGTTATTAAGAAAACAATAAATGCCTAATGCCTTTTGAATGGAAACTCCTAACCTTAAGTACACAGGCACCATTGCCCCCTGTATAATATATTCACAAGCGTAATAAAAACAATATGGCTGCCTTTACCCAATTATATGCCGACATGTCATTGCCATGTACCACGGTATACTGCAAAGTTATTGTGGGATACGCGGCCCAAAATAGAACTAAGGCCTAGCTGTATTATTGTATTTCGGTACCTTGTCACGCATGGTGTCACATGTGCAACGCAATACTCAAGTCAGATTTACAAAGCAACGAACGGCCACCATGCAGCCCTGCATTAATTGGTAAATCTGAAGAAATGTGAGGCAGTGCGATTCGCCACTTTGCGTTACTCTGCACACCATAATCTACATTCCTGCTAAATTTCACATGCATCCGTACACCACTTCATTGGGCGCCACCACATTGTACACCACTTCACTCTATGGTATTTCAGTGTACGCCACTCCAGTGTACACCACTACCCTGTAAACCACTGCACTATATGCCTCTCCGCTGCATGAGACTCCACTCTATGCTGTTCCACTCTGCGCCTTTCCACTGTACGCCACTCCACTGTACACTATTACACTGTATGCCACTCATCTGTATGCTGTTCTACTGTATGTCACTACTATGTACTCTACCTCACTGTACCCCACTCCACTGTATGCCACTCCACTCAATGCTATTCCACAATACGCTACTCCACTGTATGCTATTCCTCTTTATGCCAATCTAATCTAGAGTACTCCAGTGTATGCTATGGTAGAGTGGTGAGTTATAGTTAGTGTTGTCTGTTTAGCGAGCTGAAAAGAGTGTGTATGGAGGTGCGCTACTTCTAATAATTTAAAGGTGGTGGATAAATTGTAAATGAAAGTTATAACTATAACTTCAGAATTTCTACAGTTTCTGTAGTTTAAGTTTGGTTTGTATAAGGAAAAAACGTTTTCATAACTATAACCAAGCTTTAATCTTTATTTTTTTCCATCAGTTAGTTATAATTAGGTCAGCGTTCCCATAGGAAATGCGTTTTTTTGTTGCTAATAACTTTGGTCAAACTATGCCAATATCCATGAAACTTCCCAAAAAAGTCCTCTGTTTCCTAGTTTGTGCATGGAAAGTTTTGTGGTGATCCGTCAAGTGGGGGCCGAGAAAGAGGGGGTCTCAAAAAGCAAAATCCCCATACATTTTCCATAAACTTCTTTAAGAAGTGCTACTGCAGAAACTGCTGAATGGAAATACACCGAATTTGGCAGGAAGCTAGATCTTAGTCCGCAGATTGTGCTTTTTGTCATTTGGTAGAGATCTGTTTGGTAGTTTTTGAGAAATTAATGTTAAAAAATATTTGTATATCTGGACGGTTGGGTCGACAAGAGGCTTGCGAGCGTTTTGCGAGAGCGCCAACTTAAAAACAGAGCGTTCTGATTGGCACGGGGAGCTTTTTTCCCTGCGAGCCAATGCACTCTTGCAGGAGTCAGACTCCCTCCATAGGAGCTAGCGCTCCGATTGGCCGTCAGCAACATGAGAAAAATGTTGCTGCCAGCTATTACAGGACTTGGGGGACTTAGTCCCCTGTCCTGAAATTTGAAAAAATAACAATATAAAAGGAGACAGGGTAGGTATACCATGCCCCCAAGGCCATATTGGGGGGGCGGGGAGGGGAGGAGAAGGAGCTTCTCCTGGTGCAAAACTAAAACAAAAAGCTTCAAATTTTGCTGCGATCTTTAGGCAGAAAAATTTAAAAAAGCGCCCGCCATTATTAAATATATTTATCGGGAGGGGGACGTCAGTAGGGCCCCCCTTCCCAGACCATTTAGGGTCCAGGGATCCCATCCCCAGGAGCTGGGTATATTTAAGGAGAGATGGGCA
The DNA here is from genome assembly GCA_963921515.1 of Calotriton arnoldi. Classification (NCBI taxonomy): domain Eukaryota; kingdom Metazoa; phylum Chordata; class Amphibia; order Caudata; family Salamandridae; genus Calotriton; species Calotriton arnoldi. The sequence goes on from CAWUFW010000662.1 coordinate 208,281, forward strand.
CACCGGCCCCCACCCTACCCCAAGCCGATTTTGGCCAGAGGGACTCCATTCCCTGGGACCCAAAGTATTTTTAAAGAGGAGTGGGGCCACACAGAGCCGTCATTTTATACTAAAGGGAGAGGGTGCGCCGCCCCCCTCCCTGAGCATTTAATGGCCCTGGGGCTGGCTCACTTGCTGTGTCTTGGGGAGCCCACCCCTGGGACACTAGTTTCTCTGCCCGCACTTAAGCGGGCAGGGAAATGTGCATTTTCAAATCTCCCGCAGAACAGGAGCGCAAACAAAGTCTACTCCCAGTGGGTGGGAGTTTTAAAAATGCTCCCGCTGGCTGGGAGCAGACTGGATGTCTGGTTCCTTGCTCACACTGATACGGGCAGGGAAAGAGAACAGATTGCTCCCGCTTGGAGTGAGCAGCATAAATTGCTCCTCCCTCCGAGTGAGAGCAATGCCTGCTCCCGCACCATGTGGGGAGCCGGCTAAGTCGTGGGGACCCTGAGACTCACCCCACAGCCACCAATATGTGCTTGGTGGGTGCCCCAGGTGGATGCTAGGGCACCCACCTATCTAAAATGGAGGCCCCAGAGCATGGAATACCCAGTGCCATAATAGGCTTATGGAGTGGGGCCATGCGCCCACTCCTTTTATTAATTACTTGGCCCTGGGGATGGGGTCCTCGGAGCCCAAAAAGTTTCGGGAGGGGGCTGCATGCCCCCTCCCTTTTTTAATTGGCTTTAAACCCAGGAGATGGGGTCCCGGGGGCCTGATGAGGCTCAGGGAGAGGGACCATGCAGCCCCCCTCCACTTTTAAACACAAAACCTAGGGATGGGGTACCCGGGCCCATGAAGGCTTGGGGGAGGGTACATGGCCCCTAACCTTTATTGGTCGGGAGATTAAATCCCCGTGGCCTTTTAGGGCTGTGGGGAGCACATGGAACCCTTCCCCTTTATTAGTCGGGCCATGGGATCCCCAATGCCTATTTAGGCTAGCGGAGGGTGGGCGCCATGTGGCCCCCTCCCGTTTTTTATTAGGTCTCGCCTACGCAGCGCGCATGCGCTGCATAGGCAAAAAGACCTTTAGGAATCGCTTCGGCTTTTCAGCCAAAAACGTGCACGCGTTCCATTGCCTTCAATGGCAACGCGTGCACGTTTGGCGATTCCCTTGCGGGAGCGAGCAGCTGGCGCCAAATGGTAGCAATTATCGCGCCTTGCTGCTCGCTCCCGCAACGGAATCGCGCAGGCCCCCTCCCCCCTGCTGCCGTGCGAGGCGTGCGTGCTTGTTTTTTACATGATGTTTGAGGCACGATTGACATGCCAAACATTTTCAAGGCTCGCCAGCAAGCTCTTTGAGCCCAAATCTATTGCCTAGGCTCTACTTGCTGATTCGTTTGGCTAACCAGACACCACTATCCTGCGCAAGTAAATGCTAGACATGCCACAGCTGACTAATACTGGCGGGTCCGGGCCGCGCCAGATATGGCTGTCACACCTGGACTAAGCCCTGGAAACAAAGAGAGCCTTGCTTGTCTCTCCTTCCTTATCCAGACCGGCAGGCATCAACAGCCTAGTCTAGGCTGCGCGAGACAGGATGTCACTGCCCGCATTTAGTAAAGGTGTCACCACCGGCTTCTGAAGGAGCTCCAGCTAACTACATCCTGTTGTTCTCTGTCTCACCCAGATGGGCGGTACCCGCTGACTGTAAAGGAGGACGGATCGCACAGAACATGTGCAGGCTCAAAGCCCCAATTAGCACTCCGGAATTCTGTATGGCGCACTGGGATTGGCTAGGTTGTTTTAGGAGTACCGCCTTGTCTTAGAATACTTCCAGAATATGTTCAGATGAGGGATTGGTTGTGCCTACCGGAAGCGCTAACACTAGGGACAAATGACATCCGTTGAAATATCAGCTACGGGCGACGGTCACGAAGCTGAATTTACGGATGGTCCGTGTAAGTAGCGAACAGGTGTTTATCCTAGTTGAATGTGTAATCATAGTTTTGCCATTATGCGTTGTATTGTGTGGGAGTTGCGCGATTGCGCAAATGGTCACAAGCATATTGCATTTTAAAGTGGATTGAGGCATTAAAACGGGGCACTTGCTGCATATATCAATGTGTATCCTTATAAATGCAGGGTATAACGCTGTTAAAGTAAAACAGGGAGATCCGGTTTCAAAGTTGGCAGCTCTGGCCCTTACGCTACATCCTCTACTTCTGTCAGCAAGGACACAGATCGGACAAAAGGATTTTCTGATTGTCAATGAAGCAATGTATGTACAGTTGGATCGTTCTAAAAGGAAGCTTAAGAGTTATGCCTCTCTCCCTATGGTCCGCTGCACAGTGAAGCAAATGCTGAATGTTCACTGCCCTGTATGTGCTTCGTGGTTGGCACACTGCATCATGACAGTCAGTTTTTGTTTGCTGGAGTCAGCTTGGAATCTGGACTGGTACGAAAATAGCTACTGGAACCAATATACGGCTGATTCTCACCAGATGGTAGCACTGGTGCCTTGTTTTTCCATGCTGCTGGTGGTCTGCGTGTTTCCTGATTGCCTGTTTGTTGCCTAACTGGCATATTGTGAATGCTACTTGACAGTTATTTGCCCGGCGGATAGGCTGTTTACCCGGTCTGCCAGCCTGCAACCTTCCTCAGTGATTTTGTCTGGATATTTTCTTACACTTTCCTTCATCTGTTCACACCCTTGGTTACCCTTCCAGCTGCCCTATTGTTTTAAACTAGAGGTTCTGTTTATCCTATTCAAGAACAGGACGTGATTTCAACATTCTTAGCATTAGTTAACTTTTTCTTATCCTTTTTATAATCTTTATTATTATAAGACTTCGAAATTGTCTAAACGCGGCGACGCCCCCTCCTGACTTACTAGTATATAATACTTAACTTTCACTAGTTACGCTTTACATTTCTTTTGTGATTGACTGAAAGTTAGGCCAATGGTAACGAAATTAGTCATAGCAATGCTATCATGCCTTGTATGAGTGGGCACCTCGCTATCACTCCAGTGCACTGTGGCGTGAAGTCTCAAGCTTTCCCATTCATGCATATATAAATGGTGTGGTTTGTTTTAATTTTTCAAAGCTAACACAGCATCTCTGTGAGACCGAATATCCCCCTGAATGCGGAAGCTGTGCCCATGCCCAGCCATTCTCGGTCTGCCTCCTCTCGTTCTGATTGTCTCATTTCTGGCCCATGTTGTATTCCTTATTATACCTCGTTCTGCTTCCTTCCATCCCCTCACCCGGATTTCCTCATGTCCCTCTCATGCGAACCTCTCATTTTTCTCCTCCAGTCCGTTTTTCCTGCTGATTTATATTGCATTCCTGTCTGGCACAATAAAACTCTCATTCTGGTTGATGAATGTTATTTATTGCTTTCTCTTACTTTGTCAGATTACGCACTGCTCCTGCCATTCCGATTACCCTGTACCATTTTATATATTAAAACATTAGAAAGTTGGCTGTTATAGATTGACTATGAGCTACTACACATCTTTTTACATCGGTAGTCATCACATCGCAGTAAGTACATCACGAGAATGTTTACACATGGTATGTTGCATCAGAGGTGCGTTTTCCTGATACTGCTGTCTCTCTGGATGTGCGGTTATTTCTTTGCTGTTCGTTAGTCTCTTTACTTTCAGCCACGCTGCTATACAACATGATTAAAACATAAAGACAAAGCCAACAGCTCTCACGTAGTAATGTGCTGCATAGCTAAACACTTAAAAGGTCCCAAAGGCGAGACCTATTGGCTATGCCAATGCTTGTTTTATTTGGGAATGGTGCCGCTTTCACCTTGTGCACCTTTGTTTGTGAAGGGCGCTGCTTTTACTTTTAAGTGCGCCTTAATTGTTTGTGAACGGGGCTGCCTTCACTTTGTGAGCGCTGCCGCTTTCACTTTAAGAGCACCTTTACTTGTTATCGTGTTATCAATGTGCTGCATGGCCAAATACTTACAAGGTCCCAAAGGCGAGACCTATTGGCTATGCCAATGCTTGTTATATTTGGCCCCCAGCTGATGGGGGTCCCCTAAGCGTAATATGGCTCGAGGAGGGAGGATGCTCCCACTCCTCCCCTGTTTAATTGTCTTTAGCCCTGGGGCGGTGGGGTACCTGAGGCCCAAGAAGGCTTGGGGAGGGGGGGCAGTGTGGCCCCCTCCCATTTTTCATAGTATTTTGCCTCAGGGGATGTGGTACTCAGGCCCTATTAAGGCTCGGATGTGGGTCTGCACGCCCTCCTCCCCGGTTTACTTGTATTTGGCCCGGGGGAATGGGATCCCCGGGGCAATTAAGGGTCTGGGAGGGGGCTGCATGCCCCTGTCCCCTTATTATATATGTTTTGGCACCAGTGGATGGGGTCCCCGGGGCATGAAAGCACAAAGGCTGTGTGTGGAGTTTGCAAACTGCTGGGGGTTTGGCCCCAGGGCCTGGAGGCAGGTTAAGCCCCATGACCAATCCCCCCTCCCCCCCCCGCCGCTGCGCACGGCCAAAGGCTGTGCGCAGCTTGGGTTTGGCTGCCTGCGGGAGTTGAAAGCAGGGCCTGGCTGCAACACAGGCCCTGTGGCTAACCCCATGCCAAGCATTAGCAAAGGCTGTGCGCAGTGTGGGGTGGGGTTGGCTGCCTGCAGGGAGTTGGACACAGGGCGTGGCTACAAGCCAGGCCCTGCGGTCAACCCCACACTACCCAAAAAGGTGTGTGCAGTGTGATGCTGGTTGCCTGGGGGAGGGGGTGTTTGCTGTGTCCCGGTGGGTTGGCCACAGGGCCTGGTCACAGGACTAGTCCTCTACCATGCATTGCCTTTGTTCGTGTGCGGCAGGGGGTTGTCTTTACGTATGGTTATAAAATATTATTTTACGTTAAAAAAACCTTAGAAATTCACTGAAAAAAACAAAGGTAAATGAAACATTATAGAATAGGTCAGTGGCAACATTAACGTTTTGAACTAAAATAAAGAAACACAAAAATTCACCAGTTAGAGTGGGCAGAGCTAACAATAACTTGCGCCCCTGCCATGCACTACTTATAACCTTACATATTACATCACTGATGACATGCTCTATTACATCATTTATGACATCACTGATGACATCTCAAATGACAATTGATGACATTACTGAGGAAATCATCAAATCCCTCTTACTTTGTTAAGGTGCGTTCCTGTCTGCAAACCTGGCTGAGTTCGCTCCTTCCTCCCGACATGCAAGGGAATAGGGGCGTAGCCAGGTATTTATGGTGCTGCCCCGTTGCAATTATCTCCTCATGTACAGCTGTAGCATCCTAATTTAAGAGCTCTATCTCTCCGGTGGAAGTGCCGTCACCGGAGGCTGAAGTAAGAGGGTGTATGTGTGTAGAGATATTGATCTCATGTTGTGTATTACCGAGTCTGGGGAAAGGTATTGTGATATACTGAAAACGAAACTACTCTTCTTCCCGCATTGCTATTTTAGAGTGACTACAGGGGTTCCTAAGCCCTTCCCCCATGGGGCCCGGGTGACCCAATAGTGGGGTAAGATTGTGAGCTGGTCTCAAAACTTGATGGATTTGAAAACAATGTTGTTTCATGTGTGAAGTGTCACTTCCTCACCAAGCATGCGAGTGTTGCATGCTGATGGTCATTTCTATGTATCCCAGTTCTCCCAACTTAAGAGATCTCAAAATCATATTGTAATTCTGCTACAGGTACTACTGGGCCTGGTACATTAAAGGGAGACAAAGGTCACCCTTTTGTTATTAGTGGCACCCGAGAAGGTAGTTGCCACACCTGGATCCCGTGTTTCCGTCCTGAAGAATGCCACGGACTCGGATGGGCCATCACTCAGAAACATATTGATGGTACATGTGGTGATGGGGTACTATTTCCCCTTTTCCCCAAACTGGTTTTTAACACCAAGTGATATTTCTAGTACATATAAAAGGTCTGTTTAGGATGTCACATTGGTTTTTAATCTGCATAGATCACGGATCCATTTTTAGGTAGAAGTGCCTCCCTGATTTCATGTGCAGGCCCGCTCTCCATCAAACCGAGTTTTTGGAGAGCGTGGGGTGTGTATGATGGCGCATGACACTTGGTGTGTGAGGACATCCCATCACATTTCTGTGTATGTTCAATAGTAGACTGTTTCGGGTAGAATCCTGAGGGATATATAATAAGCAAAATAAAATCTCGGGTGGCTTTGTTGTGTTAAAGACATTGTGTTTGGGGGGCGTGGCCAACCACAGAGGAAGATGGCCGCACTCCAAGGCAGCTCCGTCCGAGCGCACCCGTTTTTATAAAAATCCGACCAATGATCCGGATTTGCTGATGGAAAAAAAGCCAATTTACTGACCGGAGCCCAGCGGAAACACTTTGAGCCGAGATCGGGGTAGATCGTGTGTGTCACGAAGGAGAACGGCTTGGCTGCGTTACTGATCCGGTGGCACAACGAGAGTTGTGGAGGAGGGGTGTTCTAGCCCCGACCAGTGCAGCTGAACTCTGCGCCGGATGAGGGGGTGAGCGGAGCACCCGGAGATCCGTACAGCCTGGGGAGCTCCTGACCGCGGCCCGACTCGCCTGGCGCATGAGCTTCGGTGGCCCCGCCATCACCCGATGAAACGGTGAGCAGCGTCCCTGAAATGAGGTGCGGCCTTTGAGGGGCCGATTGTGGCTGATACCGCAAGATTGAGAGCGGCATCGGACCGACCCTGTCGCTGGCACCCGGTGGGAAACCTGAGGGACCTGGGGCGGAAAATAAAAACATAGATCAATCTTACACCACAGTTTGGAGGGTGTGGCCGCGAATCGTGGACAGGCTGTGCACGAGCCTGTACGGCCTTAGGGACTGCACACACGGCTGGGACGCATCATCGGCTGTCCCAGCCAGAACAAAGAACACCCTGGGGAGAGTTTAAACGGCTGCAAGGACATACCCGTTACTAGCCGTCCCTGGAGAAGCGTGAGTGTGGAGCCGGTACTGTGATGATTCCAAGTGCCGGTCTCCATGGTGTTGCCGGAGGCGCGTCCCGGGCAGTAACCTCTTGGGATATTGAATGTAGTGAACTGGCAGTGTTGTCCCTAACAGCTTAGCCCCATACTTCTGTTCTCTCAATATTATGGGCACTTAAGACCGCCTCACAGTTTGGATAAAGGGCTGCTTCTCCACGAGTGCTTCAGTGGGGATGTTGCGGCGGTGCTGAACAGGAGACTCTCATATCTTGAAGTTGGTGGCGTCGGCGGCGTGGCTGGGCACTATTCTATTGCTCCTTGTAGGAGAATCGAGGGATCTGAGAAGGACCCTGTGCCGCTCCGGCTATCTACCGGCCAAAGGAAGGCTTTCAGGACACTGAGGAAGAAAGCCTGCGTTGATTCAATCAATCAGGCGTGTGTTAAGCGCGACTACTCACCCGTAGGGGTCTCAAGGTACTGGGGGGGGGGTGGTTAGCAGGTTCCAGTCCATCAAGGGGGGGAGGGGTCTGTCGAAGAGCCAGGTTTTGAGGGTTCTTGCGAAGATGGGGAGCGATGTTGTCTGTCTGAGGTGGAGCGGAAGGGCGTTCCAGGCTCTGGCCACGAGGAAGGAGAAGGAGCGGCCTCCCGATCTGGTCTTTCTGGTGCGGGGGACCACGGCGTAGGAGAGCTGGGCTGATCGTAGGGTCCTCTGGGGTGCGTGGAATTTGAGTCAGCTGTTCAGGTATGCTGGTCCGGTGTCGTGGAGGGCCTTGTGAGCGTGGGTGAGCATCTTGAAGGTGACTCTAGCTTCGATGGGGAGCCAGTAGTGTGTGCAGGTGCTGGGAGATGTGGCAGTGTCTTGGCAGGTCGAGGACCAGTCTTGCGGCGGCGTTCTGGATGTTCTGTAGCTTGCGGGTGAGGTTTTTGTTTATTCCGGTGTAGAGTGCGTTGCCGTAGTCGAGTCTGCTGGTGACCAGGGCATGAGTGACGGTCTTTCTGTGTTCGAGGGGGATCCATTTGAAGGTCTTACGTAGGAGGCGGAGGGTGTGGAAGCAGGAGGACGAGACGGAGTTGATCTGGCGGTCCATTTTGAGCTCGGAGTCCAGGATGATTCCCAGGTTGCGTGGTCTGTCGGGGTGGGCGGGCGTTGATTGGGAGGCCGGTCACCGAAACTGATCACCGAAAAGGGCGGCAGCTGACTAAGCCGACCGAGTTGTCCAGGAAGGTGGACAGAATATAGATATCCTGAGCCAATCACGTGGAGGTAGTGCCTGGCCGGGGTCGCTCACCTGACCCAAGTGCCCCCGCGGCCCCAACATGGCTGGAGGCTGTAATACAAAGTCCACCATGCAGGCCAAGCTGGACAAGTATGCCTGGAGCAAGGGTACGGGTCCTCAAGACAAAGAAGCAGAAGACCTGCCTGAGAAGAGGCAAGATGTCGATGTATCGCCGGAACTGACCCTCCAGGATATGACGACCATCACAACGGTGAGAACGTCATTAGAGTCCAGGATTGACTGTTTCCGCAGAGGCCTCTTTAATAAGAGCGGATATGAGATCTATGAACACTAGACTCAAGGACGTCGAGTCGACCACAAGCTCCCTGGTTCAAGACATGTCCACCCTTCAACAAAGGGTCAATGACCTACAGACCCGCAGTGACAAGATGGAAGCCCAGCTAGATGAACACGAAGGGCGTTCGAGGCATAACAACGTACGAATTCTTGGAGTTCCGGAACGAGCGGAGGAGCAGACAATCGATTTGTTTGTAGAGGATTTGGTCATGAACTATCTAAAGCCTACAAGACTGTCAAAAGTTTTCACGATTGAGCGGGCGCATAGAGTGGCCGGAGGCATACCAAAACCTGGTGCTCCCCTGAGGCCGATAGTGGCGAGAGTCTTCAACTATAGGGACAGGGACATCATTTTGCAAACGGCTCGCACAGCGCCCCCAATTGAATTCGAAAATAGTAAGGTGACCTTCTTTCCAGACTTTACGCTCAGGGTACAACGTCAGCGGCGCAGCTTCCTCGAAATTAAAAGAGCCCTGCGGGATAAAGACATCAAATATTCAATGCTCTTCCCAGTCAAATTAAGAGTGGAATCTGAGGGAAATGTTTGTGTTTTTGACACTCCCGAGGAGGCATCGGAGTGGCTGGATGGATGGCGCCTAGCCGGAAAAAAAAAAAAAAAAGAGTCAACAAAGCCAACGGGACAGACGAGGGAAATCTCGAGTGGAGCAAAAAGCGGGACCCCCATCAGGCAAGAACACAGCGACCGATGGCAAATGAGGACTAGTCGGTATACTTTATTGACATTGTAAACGTTTCACAGAAACTCTTTCATTGAGCCCCACTAGAACTCGACCCTCCAGATGATAAACGTGTGAGAGTGAGGTATGAGGTAATGGACTGTCTACCAAGAGGGGCGAGAGACTTCAAAAAGTAAAGTAAGATGGAGCTCTGGGGGAATCGTAGCACTGATTCAGCAACTCTTTAATGTGAATTGCAGAACGGGTGTGGGGTTGGCACAGGCACTGTGAGTTAAAGGGGTGGGCGATAGGCACTTTGCAAGTTTGGGGAGGTGGGAGGTTCCGTTACCGCCATGCAGGGAGGGGGGTGGGTTCCCAGTCACCAAGAACCTCCGGCGCCATTTACATCGCGCACACTAAGGAACAGTTAGAACTCTCAGGTGACGGGAAGCGGGGTAGGGGATGTTTAGTTGAGTTTATGAACAGTTTGGACAAGGTTTTCACTAGATGGCATGCTGGTGAGAGCACATTTCGAACGCTTGACAAGGCAAGACTGACGCCTGGCAGGTCTAGATGGGCGATAGACGCCGATCAGAGTACTGAGACACGCAGGGGTTTTCCTTTGATGGGTCAGTTTAATACCCTATGTGAGTATGGTGCCAACATCGAAACAAGGACTTAAGTTGTTGTCCTGGAACGTAAATGGATTGGGGGACAAGATAAAAAGGGGAGTAGTGCTCCAATACATAAAACGACATTCCCCCGACGTGATTCTACTTCAAGAGACACTTATTAGGTAATGCATGCACAGCACTGACGAGATGGGGATTCAAGCTCGTAGCACACTCTGCGTTTGGCTCTGGGTCTCGGGGAGTGGGTATACGGACTCGGAAAACTTTTCAAATGACGACTGACTGCACATGGACAGATAACTTGGGTAGATTTGTGGCAATCTCGGGGACATGGGAGGGGCGTACACTAAACCTAGTCTCAGTGTACATACCGCCGGGTCTTCAGGCCCCGGCACTTAGAGATCTTGGGTACCTCCTACTTGCCCTGCCAGAGGGTAGACTCATGATTGGGGGCGACTTTAACTCAATTGTTTCTGACTCTCTAGACAGATGGCCCCCTAGAGCCTTACCACCTGCTCGCACACAAATCCATACTTTTCTGGGAGCAATGGGTCTAGTGGATACCTGGAGGGGGTTCCACACCATGGAACAACAGTATACATTCTACTCGGGGGCTCACCCCAGCATGTCTAGGATAAATTATATTATTACGCAGACGGACCAGTTAGAAAACATTAAAGAGGTGAACCACCTCGCCAGGGCTATATCAGATCATTCGCCCATCTGGGCGCGGATAGAGGTGGGAGAGCCCAAAGTTGGTAGGACGGCCCCGATTAACCCGTGGTATCTCAAGATCCCCCAGATAAAAGAGAAAATTGTACGTGATACGGAACTCTACTTTCAAGAAAACGAGCACTCAGTAGATTCAGCCCAGACTCCGTGGGAAGCATACAAGGTCGTGATCTGAGGTGCCGCTATTTCCCAAATCGCGGGGTTCAAGAAAGATAAACAGGCAGAATTGGTGCGTTTAGAAACAGATATACTGGAACTGGAAGGGAACCTCCGAGACGCGAACCTAGATGAGACAAGGCATGCCTTAAAATTAAAAACAAAAGAATATACTGCACTGGCCACTGATGCGGCCAAGACAACACAGGGCAACGCTCAGCAGGATCTAGGAGGTCGGGGAGAAGGCCGGGGAACTACTGGCCAGGCTAGACCGCAGGGAACAGGCAAACAGAGTGGTGGTGGAACTGGTGGTAGAGTCCGGTAAGAGACTCACCGAGCTACAGGAGATCGCGGATGCATTTGGCGACTACTATCGTGGCATTTATACGTCCCAGACGCCACACACAGAATCAGATATGCACTCCTTTTTGAGAGACATTTCGTCACCTATGCTCTCTGAGGAAGAACGGTCGGATCTTGATATAGAATTGAACAGTATAGAGATGGAGAAGGCCATTCAAGACTTACGTGTGGGTAAGGCGATGGGCCCAAATGGCTTGCCCATTGAATTATACAAACTTGCCCCAAGTAAGATCGCACTATATCTGATTAGAATGTTTCAGGAGAGTAGGGAAGCGGGCTTACTCCCAATCGACCAGAGGTTGGCGACAATAGTGGTCATTCATAAGAGTGGGAAACCCAATGACCTATGTTCATCATATAGGCCAATATCGCTGCTCAATGCAGAAGCCAAGATATTGGCGAAAATACTAGCCACTCGTTTAATATGTGTTATAACTAAACTCGTACACCCGGACCAATCGGGTTTTATGCCAGCCAGAAATACCTCTCTTAATTTGAGGAGGCTACAGGGAGTGCTGGACCGAGCCAACACAATTAGCGAAGACGCGGTGGTGGTGTCCTTGGACGCGGCCATGGCATTCGATACGATTGAATGGTCCTATATGTTTTCTATGTTGCAGAAGTTGGGGTTCGGCCCGGGCTTCTTGGGGTGGGTTCGCCTCCTCTATACAGAACCACTCACCCAAATAGTGGTCAATAATAGAAAATCGCCCATGTTGAGCTTGGCAGGGGTACCAGACAGGGTTGCCCCCTCTCCCCATTGCTCTTCGCTTTGGTGATTGAGCCATTGGCGATGTGGATATGGAAAGATCCTGTTATCAGGGGGCTCAGGTGGGCTGAAGACTGGGAAGACCGTATTTCACTATATGCCGACGATATATTATTATATTTGGCATCCCGGCGACCTCCCTGAATAGAGTGCTCCACATTTTCATAGTATTGGGGCGATTTGCCTGATACAGGATTAATTGGTCCAAATCAGTTATTTATGTTCTTAGTGGGGGGCTGCCATCCTTGCCTAGGGGCTTCACTATTGCAGAAGCGGAGACGGGATTTGGATACGTGGGAATTAGGGTTTCTAAAGACCCGGCTCATTTTTACGAACGCAACCTCCTGCCCCCGCTGCAGCGACTTAGGAGTGATGTCCTACACTGGAGGTCGCTCCCTCGGTCCCTACTGGGGCGTGCAGCCTTATTCAAAATTATGTCCCTTCCACGGTTTTTGTATGTTTTACAGAATACACCACACCCAGTGGGAGCAGAATACTTTAGGGCCATAGACAGCGCCTTGAGAGAGCTCCTGTGGGACAGGAAACCGCCCAGAAGACCCATTCAGAAGCTAACACAGGGGTGGTACGACGGAGGGATCGGTCTCCCAGATATCAAGAAATATTATTGGGCAGCACAACTTACCGCGATAAAGGAGTGTACATATAGGCCACAGGGCGATACCGGATTTCACATGGACAGATGGCTGCTCCCGGGGGGAAGCTTCATGGGGGCATTATACACAAACCCCGCTAAATTAAGACTGTCGGGACCCACTGGGCATGCGATCCAAGTGTGGCGGGCTGCTACGAGGAGCCCAGGCTGGGAGGGTAAGATCACATTGTCTACCCCACTCTGGGATACCGACCAACTTGGCAATCTATGACACACTCGTGGTTTTGATCGTTGGGACTTAATAGGTATCTCTAAGGTTGGAGATCTATGGAAGGCGGGAGGAGTAATCCCCTTTTCCCAATTGCAAGCTGAGTATGAGCTTGCTAATACAGAATACTTTAGGTACCTGCAGATCCGACACGTGCTGCTCGCAGTGATAGCAAAAGGAGAGACACCACCAGAATCCTCCCCACTAGAAGATTGGATCTTAGATGGGAATCTCCCGGAGAAAGCCATATCGTTGATATATAAAAAAAACTTAACGTGACGGACCCTCTTCTCCGACTTAGAGCCAAGTGGGACTATGATGTTGCGGGTTTGGAGGACGAAGAATGGCTGGAGGCCTTGGCCTCTCCTAGAGACTGCCATCTCCTCTAGGCTCCGACTTGTTCAACTGAAGATACTCCACAGAATATACCTCGCAGGTCCAGTGTTGGTAAGGATGGGGTATAGTGCAGAGGCCGGATGCATGAGGGGATGCGGGCAGGAGGGCACTTTCGTGCACATACTCTGGGAGTGCACGGTCATTCAGAGATACTGGTCCTCATTGACGGAATGTATGGAGCGAGTAATGGGGAACAAGATTGACTGTACCATAAAGCTATGTCTCCTGAATATCTGGGGCCCTACGGATTTAAATACTAAAGAGCGTATATGGGTGACACACGGAATGATAATTGCCAAGAGGAATATTGCAAGACTTTGGAGGGCGCAAGAACCACCAACACTGAGTGAGTGGGGAAAAGACATGGATTGGTGCAAGGTAACAGAAAGGACTGTATATGAATCCAGGGGATGTCCTACTAAATGGACACATATTTGGGGAAAATGGAATGAATATAGGGGAGGGATCTGTGACCCCCCCGCAACCTAGACGGGGTGCTGATCCAGGATGGACTGCTATAAGTGGACCCAATGTAAATGATGTGTAATAATGCCATGGTCTCAGATTTGTTGTTCATTCGGTGCCAGCAAAAACTCTGGAACCATAGGTCTGTACGATGCCTATTATGTTTATCCTTGTCCTAAATAAAAAAATTAATAAAAAAATAAAAAAAATAAAAAAAAAAGATTGTGTTTGGAAGCCAGCTCACCCTCGAGGCCCCATAGCCTCTAGTTCCCAGCCTTGGATATCCTACAGGGGTGTGTGTTTTAATATTGACCTCATACCATATACTTCACAGATAGCCTAGTTCACATTAACAATCAATAACAGATATATGGGAAACCCTCATTGCACACGGTGTTCAATATGTGTACAACTGATCAGAGGCAGCCAGCATCTGTTCCAAAAATTAATGCCAGACTACGGACAGCTTTTTTGTGTAACAAACTCCTCACAGTCACCGAACCTACATTGAGAAATGAAGTTGATTTGAGTAGAACACTGGGTACTGTAAACAGGGTTTTCTCAAAGCAGAAAGTTTACTCTGTACCACACTGTGTGCAGACAGTGAAACTCCCATGAGAAATACACTACAGAGTATTAAAAAAAGTATCAGAACAGTACTCTATGCAAAACTTGTCCAAAGAGAGACTATTCCCTTAAAAATAAACATGGTCAGAAGGTGCTAAAGATGATTCTACCTGCAGCCTTCATATTGTGGCTAAACCTTTACAGATAACTCATCTTCTGAAACAAAAGAAGAGCATGTACATAGGTTAGTACCTGGTGCACACAATCTTCTGAGACAATTCTGTCTAATACCTCAAGACTGCTTACAATGCTTAGTATCTACTACGTAGAATCTTTGCCCTGTTGGAAACTTTTTCTGCAGAAACAAACTTGTGTGGAACATACTGGACGCATGTCGTCAACGGTCATCTGCACACAGAGTTAATCTTCAATACAAAAAGGTATAACTTGTTCAGTACCTCTACACACCTATGATGCATTAGAAGCACATGCGTTTTGTAAATACACCCACTGGCTGGCATAGCCTATACAAAATTAGGTAGAAAAGTAATATGGTATTTATGTATATTATAAAACAAACTAACACACTCATTGGATTATGTCATCTATACACATACATATATATATATATATATATATATATATATATATATATATATACATACATACACACACACACATATATATATATAACATTCTATTTCCAATAACTTTGACGCCGGTTGACGAATCTTCGCGAAATTTTCAAAACTCGTGGGGCGCTCCGGTCTGCTCCTATCCTGAAAGTTTTGGGGTGATTCAGCAAGCGGGGCCGAGAAAAAGGGGGTCCCAAAACGTGTTTTCCCATGCAATTTTCCATAGGAACCTTTAGTCGCAGCTACAGCCCGAACTGCTGAACGGAATTACACCAAATTTGGCAAAAAGGTAGCCCTTGGTTCAGAGTCGTGCCTTTTGGTTAAATGGTGTAAATCCGTTCAGTAGTTCCTGAGAAAAACAAAAGTAAAATCACATATATATCTGGGCGGAGCCTAACCACACATGTCATTGTGAGATCAGATTGGCTGTCATGATAGTACCCCATTGAAATGCATTGTAGTGAATCAAAGATTTTGAGGGTTACCAAAAGGAGAACTATAAAGGGTGATAACAGACTTTAGTTACATTAGAATTAATTTGTTGATGGTACCATACTAATTTCAGGAATTGTGGTGTGTTCTAAGGTGATTTTACCCAGTGAAAAACCTTCTGCTGGGATATCATGAATCATGTTTGAGAGAAAACTATTTTCACATGCTTGTCCCATAGAGTTTTGGAAGGTGCTCCAGAAGCTAAAATGAGAGCATATTTTCTGTAAATTCACATTATCTTTCTCAGTCATGTGAGAATGAAGTCTGACATTCTCAGTAAAACATGTACATCCAACAAGGGCAGAGACTGTCAGTTGATTCCTTTGTGTTCTACTGCAGCTTCCCAGAGTGTTCTAAAGAACAACTAGAGTGCTAACAGCCGAACTTATGACAAAAAGTATGGCACACCTGAAGCCATCTTGATTGGAATAAACTGGTAACACTTAAAACATTTAATTTAAAAAGGAACAAAATGATGGGGTTCATTTTGTCATAGAAATTATGGTTAGTGCTGTAGAAAGAAAATTAGGACATGTTTCAAGTGTGATCTCAAATATCTTCCTGTTATATTTCAACAGGAGCAGCCTGCCAGTTGATGCCTTTGTGTTCTACTGCAGCTTCCCAGAGTGTTCTAAAGAACAACTAGAGCGCTAACAGCCTTACTTATGACAAAAGTATGGCACACCTGAAGCCATCTTGATTGGAATAAACCGGTAACACTTAAAACATTTAATTTAAAAAGGAACAAAATGAGGGGTTCTTTTTGAAATAGAAATTATGGTTAGTGCTGCAGAAAGAAAAATTAGGGCATGTTTTAAGTGAGATCTCAAATCCTCTTCTATTTCATTAGAAAATTCTGACATGCAGACTGAAACAATCACTTTCAATACCAGCAGCAGACTTCCAGTTAACTCCCTGGTGAGCAGTAGCTTTACTACAGTGATCTAATGAGCAACTAGAGTGCTAACATTCTGAATTTATGGCAAATGTGAGACACATCTGAATGCCTTCTTGATGGAATCAAATGAAAAAAACTGAAAGCATTTCCTACTGAGGAGACTGTAGTAAATGAGGAAATTAGGAAACTTCATAACAAAGAAGTCTTCCAAGATGGCCACCAGAGAAAAAAAGAGCCCAAATGTAGCACAAATATTACCCAGATGTAGCCCACATATAGCCCAATGACAAAAGTGTGCAAAACACTTTTATTCTTAGTTTTTGCAGTTTTATGTAGTGCAGACTGGTCAGGTATTGGAGCGTTGCATCTTAAAACATGACCCCTACACTACACAAACACCACTGCACTACCCTAAACCCTAAAACACTACCCCCAGCACGACCCCCTACACTACACAAGCACCACTGCACTACCCTAAACCCTAAAACACTACCCCCAGGACGACCCCTACACTACACAAACATCACTGCATTACCCTAAACCCTAAAACACTACCCCCAGCACGACCCCCTACACTACCCAAACACCACTGCACTAACCTAAATCCTAAAACACTACCCCCAGCACGACTCCCTACACTACCCAAACACCACTGCACTACCCTAAAACATGACCCCCTACACTACACAAACACCACTGCACTACCCTAAAAACACCACCCCCAGCACGACCCCTACACTACACAAGCACCACTGCACTCACCCTAAAACACTACCCCCAGCACGACTCCCTACACTGCCCGAACACCACTGCACTGCCCTAAACCCTGAAACACCAGCCCCTGCACGACCCCTACACTGCCCGACCACTGTACTGCCCTAAACCCTGAAACACCACCCCCAGCACAACCCCCTACACTGCCCGAACACCACTGCACTGCCCTAAACCCTGAAACACCACCCCTTCATGACCCCTACACTGCCCGAACACCACTGCACTGCCCTAAACCCTGAAACACCACCCCCAGCACGACCCCCTACACTGCCCGAACACCACTGCACTGCCCTAAACCCTGAAACACCAGCCCCAGCACGACCCCTACACTGCCCGAACACCACTGCACTGCCCTAAACCGTGAAACACCAGCCCCAGCACAACCCCCTACACTGCCCGAACACCACTGCACTGCCCTAAACCCTGAAACACCAGCCCCAGCAAGACCCCCTACACTGCCTGAACACCACTGCCCTAAACCCTGAAACGCCACCCCCAGCAAGACCCCTACACTGCCCGAACACCACTGCACTGCCCTAAACCCTGAAACACCAGCCCCAGCACGACCCCCTACACTGCCCGAACACCACTGCACTGCCCTAAACCCTGAAACACCACCCCTGCACGACCCCCTACACTGCCCGAACACCACTGCACTGCCCTAAACCCTGAGACACCACCCCCTGCACGACCCCCTACACTGCCCGAACACTACTGCACTGCCCTAAACCCTGAAACACCCCCCCAGCACGACCCCCTACACTGCCCGAACACCACTGCACTGCCCTAAACCCTGAAACACCAGCCCCAGCACGACCCCATACACTGCCTGAACACCACTGCATGCCCTAAACCCTGAAACACCACCCCCAGCACGACCCCCTACACTGCCCGAACACCACTGCACTGCCCTAAACCCTGAAACACCAGCCCCAGCAAGACCCCCTACACTGCCCGAACACCACTGCACTGCCCTAAACCCTGAAACACCACCCCTGCACGACCCCCTACACTGCCCAAACACCACTGCACTGCCCTAAACCCTGAAATACCACCCCCTGCACGACCCCCTACACTGCCCGAGCACCACTGCACTGCCCTAAACCCTGAAACACCACCTCCAGCACAACTCCCTACACTGCCTGAACACCATTGCTCTGCCCTAAACCCTGAAACACTAGTCCCAGCACGACCCCTACACTGCCCGAACGCCACTGCACTGCCCAAAACCCTGAAACACCACCCCCAGCACGACCCCTACACTGCCCGAACACCACTGCACTGCCCTAAACCCTGAAACACCAGCCCCAGCATGACCCCCTACACTGCCCGAACACCACTGCACTGCCCTAAACCCTGAAACACCAGCCCCAGCACGACCACCTACACTGCCCGAACACCACTGCACTGCCCTAAACCCTGAAACACCAGCCCCAGCACGACCCCCTACACTGCCCGAACACCACTGCCCTAAACCCTGAAACACCAGCCCCAGCACGACTCCCTACACTGCCCGAACACCACTGCACTGCCCTAAACCCTGAAACACCACCCCCTGCACGACCCCCTACACTGCCCGAACACCACTGCACTGC
Organism: Calotriton arnoldi; assembly: GCA_963921515.1. NCBI lineage: Eukaryota > Metazoa > Chordata > Amphibia > Caudata > Salamandridae > Calotriton > Calotriton arnoldi. The sequence continues at coordinate 226,820 of CAWUFW010000662.1, forward strand.
CCTAAACCCTGAAACACCACCCCCTACACTGCCCAAACACCACTGCACTGCCCTAAACCCTGAAACACCACCCCCTGCACCACCCCCTACACCGCCCGAACACCACTGCACTGCCCTAAACCCTGAAACACCACCCCCAGCACGACCCCCTACACTGCCCGAACACCACTGCACTGCCCTAAACCCTGAAACACCACAACCCTGCACGACCCCCTACACTGCTCGAACACCACTGCACTGCCCTAAACCCTGAAACACCACCCGCACGATCCCCTACACTGCCCGAACACCACTGCACTGCCCTAAACCCTGAAACACCACAACCCTGCACGACCCCCTACACTGCTCGAACACCACTGCACTGCCCCCAAACCCTGAAACACCACCCCCAGCACGATTCCCTACACTGCCCGAACACCACTGCCCTAAACCCTGAAACACCACCCCCTGCACTGCCCGAACACCACTGAACTGCCCTAAACCCTGAAATACCACCCCAGCACGACCCCCTACACTGCCCGAACACCACTGCACTGCCCTAAACCCTGAAATACCACCCCCAGCACGACCCCCTACACTGCCCGAACACCACTGCACTGCCCTAAACCCTGAAACACTACCCCCAGCACGACCCCCTACACTGCCCGAACACGACTGCACTACCCTAAACCCTAAAATACCCCCCCAGCACGACCCCCTACACTACCCGAACACGACTGCACTGCCCTAAACCCTGAAACACTACCCCCAGCATGACCCCCTACACTACCCAAACACCACTGCACTACCCTAAACCCTGAAACACCACCCCCAGCATGACCCCCTACACTACACAAACACCACTGCACTACCCTAAACCCTAAAACACTACCCCCAGCACGACCCCCTTCACTACCTAAACACAACTGCACAATTTCTTACAGGCATTGCAACGCAGGCCTGTGGTGCTTACTGGAAGTACCTGGTGGGCTAGTTGGGCCCCAGGGACCCTCAGGATTCAAGGTGACCTAATCCCCAACTTAAAACGCGCCACGGGCGCGTTTGCACAGTGGTGAAGGGAGGGGCGGGGCCTCAGGTGACATGTACGCAAACACGCCCTGTGGTGCGTTTTAAGTTGGGGAATTAATTCCCTTGAATCCTGAGGGACCCTGGGGGCCAACTAGCCCACCAGGTACCTTCAGTAAGCACAACAGAGTTGCGTTGCAGAGAGGTGAAAAAAGGTGCGTGGCCTCAGAACGCCTCTCTGCAACTCAGCTCTGTGGTCCTAACTGTAGGTACCTGGGGGCTAGTTGGGCCCCAGGGACCCTCAGGATTCAAGGGGACTTAATCCCGCAACTTAAAACGCGCCACGGGGCGCGTTTGTACACATGTCACCTCAGGCCCCCCTCCTTCACCACTGTAGCAAACGCGCCCTGTAGCGCGTTTTAAGAGGTAGTTTTAATCCCCTGCCCTATTATGTACTAGGGACTTACAGAGGAGGTCATGCTAATCACAGGGGTACCCCAACGCATAGTGTTCCCTAGTGTATGTAGGTGTTTTCACTGTATTCTAAGTGTCTTTTAGCATAGCACTGGCTCTGGTTAGTCAGAGTCAGTTACCACCAGTACCCGTCTGAAAAAGTTGTGGGCACAGGATAATTTTGCAACAAGGCCTCTTTCTGCTCCTCTGTTGGTTCTTTCTGCACATCTTTTGCTTCTTCCTGCACTTTTCTTCGTCTTTGTGGACTTCTGTTGCTTCTTTCTGCATTTCTTTTGCTTCTTTCTGTGCGTTTTTTCTTCTTTCTTCACATGTCCTACCTCTGTAGGCATAGTTAGAAACTAGCATTTAAAAACCTTTGAAATTCACTTAAAAATCATAGGTTTCAGGCACGTTATAGTTAGAAATTAGCATTTAAAAAACCTTTGAAATTCACTTAAAAAACATCGGTTTTAGGGACAGTTATAGTTAGTTGGACATTTCACTCGTACAAAACCATAGAAATTCCACCGTCATAGTTAGTTCAGCTAACTATAACTCACGCCCCCGCAATGCACTGCTGATGACGTCACATATTACATCACTCATGACATGGTCAGTGACATCACTGATGACATCATCCATGTGATAATTTCATGCATCTTCTCACACCCTAATATAACTTTTGATACACCCACTCTAAATTACAGACTGCCATTCTCAAAACCATACACACTCCAATACCAATAACTACATACCCACTCACTGATTCTTAGGTCTACACACACACACACACACACACACACACACACACACATCTACTCACTCACCCGTACAGTCACTCATACTTACAGTCACTCAGTACATGACTATCATATGCACTCATACACCTATATAAACACTCACACACCGCCACTCATCCATAGAGGTACTCACACACCTAGTCAGTCATGCAAAAAATTAATCACACACCCATTTACTCAACTATACAGTTATACACACACCAGCTCACTTACTCATACAAATACTAGCACATTCTTACGCTCTTATACAATAACTGATACAAGCACACATGCATCCATACAGCCACTCTCACAATCACACACACTCACTTATAGCCATTTAAATACTCTAACACACATATATACTGCCTTTTACATATGTAGTTACTCGCACATGTACCACTGAGATATACATTCACTGACTAACATACCCATACACACACACTCACCCACCCAAGCAGTCCATCACAGATGCACTCTTGAAATCATGCACCCAGTGAATCACCCACTCACATCTATGTACAGAGTCACACACACCCCACCCACACAAACACTCAGGCAGCCATACAGATACTCAGAGAACCAATCAATAACCCATATAGACACTCATCTAACTATTCGCAAATCCATGCATCCACTTACACACCAACAAACAGATGGATACAGACACTCACACAGTTTAGTCACTAACCCATGCATTCAGTAAGATACGTTTAATCGACTGGATGTTACCATCGTCCCTAAGCCGTTGAGCAAAGGGCTCGATATATAAATCAAAGAGGGGAGAGTGGACAGCCCTGCCTGGTCCCCCTCGTAATCTTAAAGGGGTCGGTAGTATTACCATTAACAGACAGTCTGGCAGTTGGTTCCTGATAAATCAGCTGGACAGTGCGGCAAAACTTTTCCCCAAGGTTAAATTTCACCAGGGTTTCTGTCAGGTCCAATTCACCCTATCGAACGCCTTAGTGGCGTCGAGAGTCATAGCTGCTAGAGGGAGTGAATAAGTAGAAGCCAGATCAATTGCTCCAATGAAATCATAAGTAAGATCTGATAGTTGATCGCCTTTGACAAACCCCTTCTGGTCCAAATGAAGGATATCCCCTACCATCTGACCCAGTCTAGCAGCTAATATTGAGGCGAAGATCTTGTAGTCGGCATTTAAAAGTGAAATGGGCCTATATGAGCCGCAACTAGAGGGGTCTTTACCAGGTTTCAAAATCAATATAATTATGGCATCTTTCCAAGAGGCTGGGAGCTTTAGGCCATCCTGTAAAATCTGATTGAATAGCCTCGTCAGGATCGGAACGATAATATCGCTCAGATGTCTATAAAGCTCCGCTGGGAGCCCATCTGGACCCACAGCTTTCCCGTTTCGACTCTGTAGAATGGCCCCCTGACCTCCTCCTGGGTGAATTCCCGATCTAGATATTCCCGCTGATCGGGATTCAAAGAGGAAGAGAAATATTATCCAGCCAGCTCTTAGCGATAGAGTTATCCACCCTTTTGTCCTCTTGATAGATATCCTGGAAGAAAATCTGAAATACTTCACAGATTTCTTCGTCTGAGGATAAAGTCACACCCCCGCTAGAGATTCCCTTAACATAGTTCCTTGCCCGATCTGATTTAGTTTTCCAAGCAAGGAGCTTACCTGCCCCTTCTCCATACTCGAAGTGGGCGATTTTACTGGCTTCCCACCTGCGCATGAGCCTGGTATGTAAGAGATTTCTAACTGGTCCTTTAAATTATTAATATCATTTTGCCGAGCGTGCAGGGTTTCGGAAGAAACCTGGGAGTTCAGGTCTACTTCTGCAGCCTTCAGCTTGGTTTCGATCTGTGAAATCTCCTCTTTATATTTTTTATTTCTATAAATTGACCTGCTTGTAATTTGGCCCCGCCAAAAAGCTTTAAGGGAGTCCCAAACAACTGAAATCGGAGCGGAGTCTAAATTAATCCTCAAAAAGCTTTCAGTTTCCTGCAATAAGAACACAATCTCCTGATCTTCCAAAAGCAAGACTCGATCGAAGGACCATGACCTGTTGAAATTGGGGAATGGAAACTCTAGTCTCATCAGAATACCAGAATGGTCTGAAAGATGAGGGCAAAATATACAATATCCTTTACTCTGCTCTTTAAAGAATGACTAACCAAAAGTGTAATCAATTCTAGATTGGTGGTGATATTTATAATTCCTGTATGAGACTCCTAACTGCTGTCCTGCTCTTTCCCTCCAGATGTCAAAGAAGGCATACTGCTTCATTGCTACCAAAAGGAAATATCCGGGATTTACAAGGAGCCTTAGCTCTGTTATTCGGTGATTTATCTAGTAGGGGGTTCAGGACAATATTAAAATCGCCTGCTAGGATAACAGGGTCAGGGAAATCTAGCAAATGAGAAAAGATGGACTTCAAAAAAGAAGGATCATCTTGGTTGGGCCCATAATAGCCCACAACTGTGAGCAGGGTCCCCATGATAACTGCTTTCACAATGACCCACCTGCCACCTGGGTCAACAAGCTGTGCCAGAATACGAGCATTAACTGATTTTTTAAACAGAATCAAGACCTCTTATATTTGCAGTTTGGCTAGTACAAACATAAGAGCCGACCCACCTTCTATTCTTAAGAAGACTATCTGTTTCTTCTTTGAGTAAATGTGTTTCCTGGAGGATAATGACCTGCGCGGGAGAATCCGCCAAGTACTGCATAACCTTATCTCTTCTGGGTCTTACGCGCAGTCCATTAACGTTCCAGGACAGAAATCGTACCGAACTCATGGCGGATCCTCCCAGCTCCAAGTCTCCATATGGGATAATTGAGAGAACCAATACCAGCACCAGAAAGACTCAGTATTTTTAACTCTAATCCTTGAGGTTGGCAAACTTACAAAAAGGTGAATGAGAAACCTTTTTGAATTTTAACCCACTTCCTACCCCAGCACCCGTGCCCATGCAACCCCACCCCCACCCCTGGAGAACCCTTACCCCGATTATCTGGACAGAGGGTCCAGAAATTGCATCCCGGAGCCACCTGCCCCACCCACTAATAACGAAAGAGAAAGCCCTACGTGGAAGTCTATATGTGTGAATACTAAATGATATATATTGTGATACTTAACTTTTCTTTTTAACTGTCTATATATCTTTTGTACTTTTATTTCTTTTTCCTTCTATTATTCAGCCTTCTCTTTAGTGTCAGATTTAAAGCTAGCACGCTCCATGCAGCATACATCTATTTAGATTGCTAGTCCTTATTCCCAAACCAGGTCGAGTTCTTAGGGGCCCCCCTTACTGATCAGATGAAGCAGCTCGTCCGCCTCCTGAACTGATCTCAAATTATGCATCCTATTATTATGCATTACTTTCAGGAAGGCGGGGAACTTCAACTGGGCCACAGCACCATGTTTCCTAAACTCTTCTAACTTCCTTCCCAACTCCCACTGTCTATCCAATGTGTTCCTGGAAAGTTCGGAGCGTATTTCAAAAGAGAACTCCTTAGCCTTCAATGTTTTCGTTTTTAATGCTAAATTTAGAATCTTCTCTTTTAGTGCAAATGTAAGAAAGTTAACTAAGATTTTCCTAGGCTTGGACCTATTAGGATTCCTACGAAAGGGGTCCCTGTGAATCCTCTGTATATCCAGACTTAGTGACTCTTCTGAGTCTTCTAACTGGAGGGAGACCTTAAGTAGGGAAACAATATAGGATCTAAGATCTGAACCCTCACTCCCCTCTGGGATATTCAAAAGACGCAAGTTGTTCCTGCGGGCATTATTTTCCAACATTTCCATTCTTACACGAAGGTCTGCCCCCTCTTTCCTTAGTGACAAAATATCCGACTTTGCCATCCCCAAATCTGCCTTTAGCTCTCTGACATTATTTTCTAAGGCAACCGTCCTTGAGTTCAGTAAGTCCACCTTTTTCTCCAAAGACTCGCAGAAACTTCTGATCTCTGCTTGATTGCTCGCCGACACCGCGAAACCCTTCTTTATGTCTTCAGACAATGTTCCAAAAAGAGCTTCCAGAGCTGAGGGTGGAGGCAGAAGTATAGAGGTCGAGCCAGAGCCAGTAACCTCCCGTTCCTCACCCATATCGCTGTTTGATTCTGCTAATGATTGAAGTTGGAATTGGGGCAGGGTCTGAAGTTGGGATTGAGAGTGCCCTAGTGGGGTGCTGGCAGAATTAGTAATAACAGAGTTAGTAATAGCAGAGCTGATAGGGCTAGCTTCTAGCACCGTGCAATCAAGGGTAATATTCGAGTTTCCCTGCGAATTGATTGGAAACTCCATGGTTTTACTAATTTTACTAGTTGCTGCAGCCAGTGATAATATGGCAGATGCTGGAGAGTTTTGGGTGACTGTGATCCCTCTAAGGGCTTCGCTTTGTATACCAATGCCCAAAACCTCTGGTTGAACCCTAAAATACGAGCGAAGTGAGGGGGAAACCTTAACTGGTTCACTAGCCGGTAACTTTTTAAGTCTCCTGGACTTTATGGATCTATCTTTAACAAAATAGGTCTGGAAGGCCGAACTACTAGGTGGAGGTGAGAGTGAAGGAGGCGCACTTGGCAAAGATGATACAAAAATATCGGTAGAGACTTCAGGCGCCTTTAAGGGAGCCTTATTGGCGTTGTTAATATCAGCTTTACGTGGATAGTCCTTTACAGGCAGCACATTTTCCATTGAAATGGCCACTAAATGTGCGCAGACATACAGTTGTATTGATAAAATTGTATAGCACACAAATGTTAAAATGTGGAAATCTGGTTTTTGAAAATATTTTTCATTTGTGCATCACCAACTAAAGTGCCTTGATTTGTTTTGATCCTATTAAAATCTGTTTCCAGCACACTTCAAATTACAAAATAGAATGCGCTTCATTTGTGTTTTCCTAACTTCGGAATGCATGCAGTTCACGTACAGGTACTTACATTTTGTTGTATGTTGCAAAAACTACATCATACAGCCTTTCCTTTCACACTTCCTGTAAGTCAGCAAGGCTTTCACATAATTTAATTAAATTTAAAAACTCCTCTCACTTTGCAGTCAGATTAAGAAAAGTAAACACCAATCACCATGTGAAAAGAATAAGCACTTTGTGAGGAGACGTATCCTGACATTTCACTTCGGTCTTTGAAGCACCAACAAATGTGACAAAATAAACACATAGAATTTAAAGGCATCTCTATTTACTGCATGGATGTTCCCGACCCACCAGAAAACGACTCGTGACCCACAGTTTGGGAAACGGTGCTCAAGCACATGCCAAGTGACTCAGTCGGTGGTTGTGCTACAAATGTGTTAATTCATGAATCTGATTTTACAGTGTGCTTGTGCGGTGTATTTGTACAGTGTATGATGCACACCAATACAAAGAAGTTGTTGGGTATACACGTGCATCCGCGACTATTCTCTCACGTTTCTCCTACGTCACTACTTATGGGCCGCTGAACATTAACTCCAACCCTATTTAGGCAGTCTCTCCTATAAATACTCCGCACCAAAACACTTCCGACATAAGCCTCACAACACAGTCTGTCTAGCTATCTATACACTACATAAGCATCCGGTCTCTCACTCCTTGTGGCTTCGATACACGCCAAGGTGCAACGACAAAACACACAACTCTTGTCCTCATTAATGGCATCAAAACTTTCCACACAAGCAACATTACAGAGACAGACTTATTCATCTAAGCATTTGTTTTACCACTCCTCAAAAGCAGTGTGTGGCCTCGGCAGCAGTATGAAGCACTGTGTAAATGAAGCTACAACACAGTGCAGTTGTATTGAGCGATATGTTTTAGTGACAGCCCTGAAGCCTTTTAAAGCCTGAGGCTCTTGGTTGTAATCACCACTCCGGCATTTGGAAGAAAATCGTGTGAATCTAGGCAAATTACTTAATCTATTTACCCAGGCGGTGTAAGCTAAATTCCATCCATGGCGAAATCCCTGCCTGTCAGTGGCCGTGCAGCCATACCGCGTGTGATAGGAGACCGTTCAAGGTATGACCAATTATCGGGGCAGTCGCCAATGCCCTACTGCGTAACACTGTCGTCGCATTGTAGAGTGAAGCAGGGCGCCGTGGGGATGTGTTGGTATGCATCTATTTTTAGGTCTGTTATTTGAAATCGCCACAGCCCATGAAGCGGGCGCCGTGGCGATTAAAAAAAAAAAGCAAGCGTGCAGTGTGAGCGCGCGATGGGAGCGGAGACGCCATGCGCGTGCACATCGCCTGTCCGTGCGCGCACATGGTTTGTCTCCCTACGCGCACCAAACCCACAACAATAGTCTCGCCAAGGCGAAAGCAGCGCATGCGCTGCGTTCGCTAGGCGAGACCTAAAAATGTGTTTCTGTTTTGCAGTCCCAGATAAACCCCATCCCCCCACCACCCACCGTCCTGTTTCATCATCCTCTTCAGAGATAGCTTCACATGGCACTCCTTGACAGAATGGGGTCTTTTCTTTACAATTCCTAGTTTTAAGATGTATGGGATGGGGTGACTTTTGCAAGCTCTTTAGCTCTCAAAAAGTCACTTAATTATTAATTTTAATTTGTTATTTAATTTTCAAAAATTATGAATATTTAATGTACATCAAATTAATTTACTTATTTAATACACTGTAATTTTCATTTACCCTCGGTAAAAACCTAAAGATTGTGTAATGCTATTTAACACAACCACTCCCTGGAAACTTATAAACTCCTTGCTACCCCAAAATGCTAGCCTTTCCAGAACATCTAAAAACCCTAAAAAGCCCCAACTTCCCCTTAACACTACCCATCCCTGAACCCTATAAGCCATTACTACCCCTTAACACTACCCATTCCTGAACCCTATAAACCCTTAATATCCCTCAATACTGCCCTTCCCTGAACCCTATAAACCCTAAAGACCATCACTACCCATTAAAGTTAACCATCTGTGAAACCTAAAAAATCCTTACTACCCCTTAACATTACTTTTTCATGAACGATGAAAGACCCTTAATACCCATTGACTTTACCCATCACTGAACCATAAAAAAAATAAAAATAATAAAAAAAACTTACTACCGATTAATGTTACCCTTCCCTGCACCCTACAGTCCTCTTACTTTTCTTTAATGCTACCCATGCCGGAACCTAAAAACCTTAACTACCCTTAAATCTACTCTTGCTTGAACCCTAGAAACCCTTTACTTCCCCTTAAAGGCTCCCATCCCTGAATCCTAATAATCCCTGGTAGTAAGGGCTTATAGGGTTCAGGGATGGGTAGTTTTAATCCCCGTTAATGATACCTTTCCCTGAACCCCAAAAAACTCCTACTACCCTTTAACACTACACTTTCCTTAACTACAAACACCCTTAATAACTCCTAACGCTACCCCTCACTGAACCTTACTATCCCTTGATGCTACCCTTTCCTTCCCTACAAACTCTTTACAACCACTTAAAGCTCACTCAGGGACTATGCCCGTTGAAAGCTGAAAGTGGAGGGAGCCGAAGGATAAAATACTGTAATTCCTAACTTTTAAGGCAAACTTCTGGATCCCACTTGTAATCCCCGTTGTTTCTGTTGCCGCCTCCCTCCCCACTATTATCAATCTCCCTGGTATAGGGAACTCTAGGGAGGAGCTACCGGATGATATCAGGGACGTTGTTATAAGGCCCCTTGTAGCAACACAGAAAAGCTTACCTTTATAAAGACCAGGAAGAACATTTTAGGGCATTAGTGGAAGCACTTTCACAACTACATTCTGCTGTTTATGTACAGAGGAGCTGCGCTGCGTTGCCATTTGGGTGAAATGAGCACTACTCCACTAATGTTTTGCTGTTATACCACAATTCTGTAATACAATAACCAAATCACTTATGACTCTACAGCAAATTTAGAGATAAAAGTGCAAGCATTGTTTCGGACTCATTTCCCACAACTATTAGTGCAAAATTAGGATCAGCTTTTAGCTTATACTCTGGTTCTTCTATTAGGCACAGAATGCAGTTCTGTTCTCTTAATGCAAAAATAGAATTAAATGCACTGAAAATCACTTTCCACACATTTCGCCAGATTTAGTATAGCTTCCCACATATTCTAAATAACCCCGAAAGTAATATGTACGTGAATGATAAAATACACCAAATATTAGTGCGGGACTAGTCTATATTTGTTTTAATAATCACCTAAGTAAGGTACACTTCCCTTCTTAGGTCTGACTTGACAGTGCAGCTGCCTGGATGAGATATTTTTGCAATTCTTTAAAATAGCCTTTGGCTTGGCTTCACACAGAGGAGTATTACCCTCTCACATCATGCTATCAGTCACTGATGTATCATTCCACCGACCAGGAAGTGCTTCCATTAGAATGCACAAAGGATTATTCTAAATCTGAAAAACAAACTCAACTATGCTGTTTGTCACATTGAAATATTTTTCCTCCTGTATGCATTCTATACAGAAATAAATATTTTTGCTACTTTTCCTAGTATTGGCAAAGCCAGTAGTGCAGGCTTTAATGTGACAAACATTCAGGAGTGTAATGCATGCACACAGCATTTGTGCAGGGGCAGCTCCTCAGCTGGAGCGGAGGAGCGTCATTCCACTTAAATTACCCACAAAGCCCCAGAGCTGAAAAATAAAATGGTAGTTCATTACCGCTTTATTTTTCATTCCCCGTCCCGAAGTGTCAGGATGGGGTGGAGCCTGCTGAGTGACAGCAGCAGGGAGGAGGGTGGGCTGTATGTGCACTGTTTAAAGTGTGCATATCTTTTTGGCCGGCCATCATGTGACGGCCAGCCACACATGCACTTTCAACATCTCTAACCCAGCTATCTCAGGACAGCAGGGTTAGAGCAAGTGCAGGCCTCCAGTGCACTGTGCAGCGCCGAGTGAGGCCGCTCCCTCCAATCAGGGCACTGCTCTCCTTCTGCATGAGAGCAGCACCAGGATTAGTCAAGGGAGTTTCCTGGTGGCCGGGCTGCAGTTGAAGGAAGAAGAGGTCCGATGCAGAGGACTCAGTTAGTGTTTAATTATATATATTTTTAGGTGTCGCCTAGCGTTGCAGCGCGAATGCGCTGCCATCGCTTTGCGAGGCATGCAGTATATACTGTAGCATGGAAGCTTCTTGGAAGCTCCGCCCACTCTCTGCCCATTGGCTTTTGTCTTAAATGCTGCCTTCCGATTGGTTTAAGGCTTGTTAGTCCCTCCTCATTCGTCATTTGTATCCTTCCACGGCTACTGGCCCCTTTACTTCCAACAGTATTTTTCTTCCCCTGCCTTCCCCCCTCCCCTCCCGCAGTCCGTGACCTCTCAGACCACACCAGCCCCCCCCCAATCCCGTTTGTGCCTTCTTCCCATCCGCACTTCCAATTCTAATGCAATAGGTCTCGCGTAAATGCGAGTCCTATTGCATTTTCAATGCTTGCTTAAAAAAGTCCTGTGACATACGAGGCGGATTGGATATCCCGGCATGCCTCTGTTCGCACTTGCGTCTCGCTGGTTTTTTAAAGAGCTTGTTTAATACGGTGCCGTGTTTACACACATGTACTCCGGGGCTGCTCGGGGCTGGAACTGGGCGCAGGCACTGGATCCGTAGGACTCGTGGCGGCCACACTGGGGTAAATACACAGAACTTTACTGCCCATCGCTAAAGTTCTGCTTTATACCGAGTTTTTGACCGCTTTTGGACCATCGTTGGTGCTTTAAAGGGAAATTTAGAAGAGCAGTAAAGTACTCACTATTTGGAGTACATGTTTGTTCCTAGTAAAGTACGGTACTCTCACATTTAATGTGGAAGAGATCATCCGAACCCCAAAGAAACTGCAGACCGGTGCGGCAAGCCGGGCAGGCTCACTCGTGCAGCGTGGACGATTGTACAGCACCCGTGGGAGGCAGCGAGCTGGCCCTGTAAATAGACCCCTCGGCAGGCCCCAGGAAGGAAAGCGCTATCCCAGTCGGTGTTCGCGGCGCCGCCTCTCTCTTCAGGCTTTTAGATTCTGCGCGAACCGTGGAAACGATAAAGGGAAATGCCAGTTGCGGCTTAAAGCAGGTCAGCCCCTCAGCTAATGAGTAAGAACCAAAAATGCGGCCTTCGAGACTTACGAAGCGACAGCCATGCCCTTGGTCCGGTAAGTAACTTCCGTTCAGTCACACAAATGCATGACTGCTTGGAAAACATTGGGGACAAAATAATATTTTTTAACATGTGGAAGTAAACGTGATAATGTTCAGAATGCGTATGAATGTGCCCTTGTGTAATGCACCTGGTGCTCATGTAAAGCACTCCAAACCCTTCGGGTCAAGTTAGTGCTATATAAAACTGCAAAACAATTGTATATAGTTAGGTAATCCACTATAGCTGCTATGGTTCCAGGGTCAGTGTGTCATGTTATGTTGGTTTGTATGTTGTTATGTCCCGATATGATCTGTGTTATCAGACCGACTGTGCTGCTGTGAGTAATCAAAGGTTTGTACTTTTTGCTGACATAGGATTTAAAAACCGTCGTTTACAGAATTCAAATAGGTGTAAAGTGTTGCACATGTTTATACCCCCTGGTGGTTGGGTTCTCGTTGACTGTAGTTTTAAAGGTAGAAAACGTTTGAATTCCTTTCCCCTCAATTTCAGTATTGGCGTCTAGTTGAACGGCTTTCAGAAGGTTCTTAAGAGCATGCTAGTTAGGCTGCTGAAACCTTCCTTTGACCATACGAAATCCTCCCATTTTAATCTTTCACAGTCTCTTGTACTGTGCGAGTGACTTTAACGTAGCACATTTTGTACGAGGTTTTTTATTGCGACAGAGCACTTGATGGATTAATTTGCGCTTACTGTTGTGACAAAAATCATAGGAGGCATCTCGGGAGCATCAAACTAAACTGGTCGGGACTCGGTGGTGTAGTCATCCACATAAATCATGTGAACACTTTCAACGCCGCAAGTGCGGTTGTCGTGGGGATATAAACACTTTAAAAGACTGACAGAGGCACAGAAAAGTGATGCTACTCTGGGCGCAAAGTGTCAGTTGCAGACTAGGAAGGGTGTGTAGTGGTGATCAGAGATATATGTAAACACAAGATGCCTGGTAGTCCTGTGCAGGGCTATACAAATTGATATGATCAAGTTGGAGGAGTCGGACCCTTATTCTGTGGGAAATACACAGATCGCACGTTTTACATGGCATCGACAGATTGGATTAAATTGACTGGATAGGCCTTTCGGTCAGTCCGACTACCCATTTGTGCAGAGTGTGTTCTTTTGTACAAGAAATGCCCAGGCGCATGTCTGTAGAGTGTGGCAACCATAGTGGTCTTGGCACTAAGGATGTGAAGGAGCAAAAGAAAGGGCAGGAGAGAGCAGGTTTTCAGTGAATTATCAGACTGGATATAACTGTTTTTTCTGCACTTCGGTCTATGAATTTCACTGCAGCATAGCATTGGAGATGTTTTCCCGTTCATTGTTGGTATTTTAGTTTTCTTAAAACGCCCTCTTTGCGTTTTTTTATATAGCTCAAGCAGGCTGTGTATCCGGATCAAAGATCTGGCAGATACTCTTGCACTGGGTAGTTGTCAGAGCTTGGCACCCAGCCGGCCTCCTGCGAACTGGCATAACCCAGCCTTTGGGCGGAGACGGGCAGGACCAAGATCTGACAAGGCACCTTACACACTGAGTTGGTGTATATGTGGGCCAAGTCCAGCCGGCTTTCTATCCTGTACACCGTGTACGACACCAGAGGTAAACTTGCAGGAAGAGTTAAACTTGCAGGAAGTGCACATGGTGATGTGTAGTCGAGGATGGGAACTGTGCAGTGCTTATGAGGAACAAATTCCTTGGGTGCTGAGTGAGATGGCTCACGGAGAGACAGTCCGAAGCACCGGTAAGGTGTTCGAGGAGCATCCCATAACATAGCACAAAACGACGCCCCCATTTGTAAACTATGGGGAGGAGCTACCACAAATAGACTAGCTAATTCAGCATATCCAATGCACTACCCTATTTCTCACCCTATACTTCTCTCAATATATCTTCTAACCCAACTTTATGACTCATCTCAAACTTCTTTCTACTACTCTTTCCAATGCACTACCCTATTTCTCACCCTATACATCTATCAATATATCCTCTACACCCACTCATTTATCCCAAACCCCATACCACTACTATATGTATATGCAAACCTCTGTCCCTCTTCTATCCCTCTGCTGCCCTTCTCAATCCAAACAACCTACTAACATATCATCCACCACTCAAATTACTTTCATATTTCACTATACTAATTCACCACTAATCCTTTAATGGGTTCCGGAGTAGCGTGCTACTCGCCAAAAAGCACTTCAACACCCCAACAGGGGTAACAAGTGGTATATAAATGCAAACCTTTTTTCCCTCTTCCATCCCTCCGCTATCCTTCTCAATCCAAATAACTGACTAATATCCACCACTCAAATTACTTTCATATTTCACTATACTAATTCAACACTAATCCTTTTGGGTTCCGGAGTAGCTTCAAATAACTCCATTATTTTGTCATCTTTACACATGTGAACACTGTCTGGGAAAAGGTTTCACCTCATTAGTTCGAGATTAACACCCAAACTCATTGATGAGCAATTTAAAAGTGACTAGTCAAAATTTTCAATGGTCTTTCCATTGCTCGGCAACACATGTTGCAGCCTCCTGAGTAATTTTTAATCCATTTGAACTAGAAACACAATTTTTTTGTTAAAACCTGTAGATTATGAAGTAGATGATGAATTATATGGCAAATGTGGCTAACCTGTAATTATGAGGAAAACTCTGGAGATTACATAAGTCCAGTGGCATTAAGTATACCCAACTGAAAAGGGTAGATGGTAATACAGCTGTGCTCATCACCAATGTGGTCACAGCAGGTGTATCGTTGTGAAGGCTCAAAGGGCCATATGTATCATGCATTTTATCCGACGCAAACAGCCCAATTCACAGAATCTGGCTGTTTGCGACCGGTAAAATGCATTTTGGTATCTCGGTCATATTGGTTTACTTCAGGTCTTCAAGCACAATTTCTTTTCCGTGCCCTTTAAAAAATTTCCATCCCTCAAACTCACGCTCTCCTCCTCCTCTTCTACGGGTGTCTTCTGCGTACACAGGGGCTCCTTTATGCGACTGTGGCCTGCTCTCCCCTTCTTTCTCACACACTCTTTCTGCTCCTCTGTCTGGAGTTCATTCACCACTTCCTGCACAAACTACCTATCCCTCTCTATCTTCCTTTTGGTCTATTATGTGCAGCTCTCACTCCTATCTGTTCACCATACCACATAATTTCACTACACAAATACACTACACACCACACAATTCCAACCCACACAATTCCACAGCTAACAATTCCAGTTCAACCCACAAAAATCCACTCCAAACCACATGCATCCACTCCACTACAAAGCAAAACACATTGGTAAAACGCATTGTCATTTACAATGCCAATAGCTCTAACTCTGACAAATGCGAGACCAAAGCATTGCAAATGCTTGTTTTATTTGGCCTCGCGTGCGCACACCCCTCCCTCCCCGTAGATGCCAGTCGCCACTACATTTGTGAATGCCTCTTTAAATTTGTTGGTACATTAAAGCCAGACCCATTGGCTTGGCCAGTGTTTGTTGTTTTTTTATGGTAGGGTTGTTGCGAACTCCAGAGGCGCCAGAATCCCTGTAACAGTCTCTTTGCTTCAGCAGTGGCCCTATGCTCAGAATCAGCCTCTCTGGCTTTGAAAAGTTTGAGAATTCAGATACTTTCAGGGTGAAGCAGACCCAATTGGTAAGGTTGAGAGCAAAATTAACTGGCACAAACTAGTCTTGCACAAGGTTCTCCCAATATTTACACACCCTTTGTACAGACTGGGGAAAGCAATGGGAAATAATAAACACAAATGACATTTGGGCATGTTGTGCGTGCGTTATTACCGCATTTTCCACGTGCAGGACGCTCCAGTTAAGGGCTGGTGTTGAGTGCATGAGTAAACTGCAAGCAAAAGCAATTTGCTCTCACCACTTTTTTTTTTTGCATATTTATATAGCGCGAACTCGACCCGAAGGTATTGGAGCGCTTTACATGAGCACCGTATTTACATTACACATTCAGGCACGGGGAGATTAAGTGATTTGCCCAGAATCACAGGATGTGGACGCGACCCCGAGGCTCGAACCCTGGTTTCCAGCACCAAAGTCGGCAGTCTAGCCGACGGACCACATCCTCTCCCCCTTTACATGGGCTGGCCCATTTCAGCACTACTGTATGGATCTAAAGTGTGTATATATAAGAAGCAGGCAGCAAAGAACAGACCTCTCAAAAAGTCTGCGTCTCAAAGGGCCATCGAAATGGAGGTAAAGCCAGAAAGTAATTTGAGGAGCGACGGAAATGGCCTTTTGCGGTTCTTTCTTTGTATCCTTGCAAAAGCTATGCGGATCTAGAGTTGCTGCAGCAACCAAGTTAGGTCAGAAATGGACGTCTTGAATTTTTAGAGGAGCGACAGGAAGGCAAAATGATTAACACATTTAATACCAGCTTACGTTCAAATGCATTTCTGACCATAGCAGTGTCAATTTACATTACTTTAGGGACGCACGTATGATATTACACAGTCTGTGGTTTTCTAATTATTACAGCTGAATGTGCTCATCACAAAAACATGCGTTCTACACAGGGTTCTTACTGCCTCACGTTATGCCCCAAAAAAACAATAAAATGATTTATAAAAAAAACATTTTACCCGGTTACTTGGATCCCATGGGACAGACACTGGTACTTCACACTGCTTACAGGAGATGACGTATTTTCTATGGTAAAAAAGGGTGTTTTGTTTAAAATGCTATTAGACAACCATAGTCATAGGCATATAAGAGAACCAAAAGACAATGCCTCAAGCAGGTATCAGATAATTATACTACACACAGAGCTTAATTTGTGCAGGTGCTTACAAGTTCTGGACACTGGAACTCATTTTTGGATACCCAGGATTATTTTTCCATCATCATAATTTGACTCCAAGCAAGAGAGAGAAAGGCAGAAAGAAGGAGGAGAGATAACAAACCAGTAAAATAGTGACAAAGCGTCGAGAAACCCAGGATAAAAAAAAGAACCTGCAAAAGGGGAATAAAGACGGAAATGTAGAGTGGTGGGAAAAGGAGGAGTGAGGTGGAACAATATCTAGGCAGCCTCGGTATTCGGCAATCCCTGCAATCAACAGCTCTGGTAGAGGCGTCCTAAAGGTAAATTCTAGGCCGGTATTAGGGTCCTTATATACATTTTAGACCCCTGAATTAATATAGATACTTTTTGTTTTTTTTTTGTTTTTTAGACATGAAGCACTATATATATTGCTTGCATCCAACATGAGGCAGATATATACTGGGATTCAATCAATCAATCAGGGAATTGTAAGAGCGCTACTCACCTGTGAGGGTCTCAAGGCGCTGAGGGGGGTGGGGGGGAGGAGACGGGATCCGCAGATCTGTTTAACCGAAGAGCCAGGTCTTGAGGGTCTTCCTGAAGGTGTTCAGGGAGATGGCGCATCTGATGTCTGCCGGTAGCTCGTTCCAGGTCTTGGCTGCAATGTGAGAGAAGGATCTTCCGCCTGCTCTGGCTCTGTGGATGCGCGGGGTTTCGGCCAGTGCGAGGTTGGATGATCAGAGGTTTCTTTTGGGTACGTGGAAGTTGATTCTGTCGTTGAGGTATTTGGGTCCGTTGTTGTGTAGGCATTTGTAGGCGTGAGTGAGGATTTTGAAGGCGACTCTTTTCTCCACGGGGAGCCAGTGGAGTCTTCGTAGGTGTTGGCTGATGTGTTCGTGTCGGGGGATGCCGAGGACGAGTCTGGCGTCGGTGTTCTGTATTGTCTGGAGTTTGCGGAGTAGGGACTTGTTGATGCCGGCGTAGAGTGCGTTTCCATAGTCCAGTCTGCTGGTGATGAGTGCGTGGGTGACTGTCTTCCTTGACTCAGGGGGGATCCACTTGAAGGTCTTGCAGAGGATGCAGAGGGTGTTGAAGCAGCTGGAGGTGACGGCGTTGACCTGTCGGTTCATGGTGAGTGATGAGTCTAGTACGATGCCGAGGTTCTTGGCGTGGTCTGAGGGGGTAGGTGGGCTTCCGAGGGCGGTCGGCCAACAGGTGCTGTCCCATGCTGAAGGGGTGGTACCGAGGACGAGGACTTCTGTCTTCTCTGCGTTGAGCTTCAGGCAGCTGTTGGTCATCCAGACTGCGACGTCTTGCATTCCTTTCTGGAAGTTGAGTTTGGCGGTGGTGAGGTCTTTGGTGAGGGAGAGAATGAGCTGGGTGTTGTCAGCGTAGGATAGGATGTTGAGGCCGTGTTGTCGGACGATGACTGCGAGGGGGGCCATGTAGATGTTAAAGAGGGTGGGGCTCAGTGATGAACCCTGTGGGACCCCGCAGGTGATTTTCGTGGGGTTGGAGAGGAAGGGTGGCAGTCTGATCCTTTAGCTTCTTCCGGTGAGGACTGATCGGATCCAGTCCAGGGCTGTTCCTTGTATGCCTGCGTCGTGTAGTCTGGCGACTAGTGTGCGGTGGGAGACGGTGTCGAAGGCTGCTGATGGGTCGAGTAGGATGAGGGCTGCGGAGTGGCCTTGGTCCAGGAGGGTGCGGATGTCGTCTGTGGCGGTGAGTAGGGCGGTCTCTGTGCTGTGGTTGCTTCGGAATCCGGATTGGGACTGGTCGAGGACGGTGTTATCTTCGATGAATCGTGTCAGTTCCCTGTTGACTGTTTTCTCTGCAACTTTGGCTGCGAAGGGGAGGAGCGAGATGGGCCGATAGTTCTTGAGGTCGGTGGGGTCAGCTGTGGGCTTCTTGAGCAGGGGGTCTGACTTCTGCGTACTTCCAGTCGTCTGGGAAGGTGCCGGTTTTGAAGGTGGTGTTGATGGTGCGTTGTAGTTCGGGTGCGATGGCGGCCATGGCTCTGTGGTAGATGTGAGGGGGGGCAGGGGTCGGTGGGGGCCCCCCGAATGGATGCCTTTCATGGTCGAGGCGGTGTCTTCGGCCGTGATCGGTGTCCAGTTGGAGATGGTGGGCTGGCTGGTGTCTCTGGGGTGCGGGGGGCGACTGAGGCACCTTGTGGATAGTCGATGAAGTTGTCGTAGAGGTTTTTGATCTTGAGGTGGAAATAGGTTCCAAGCTTGTCGCAGAGGTCTTGGGATGGGGTGAGGTCTGTGGCTTCGCTGCGTGGGTTGGTGAATTCTCGAATGACAGGAGTTGGTGGAGTTGGCCAGGATTTGGTTGTGGATGAAGTTCCTCTTGGTGGCTCTGACTTGGTTGTGGTAGTCCGTCATGGCGTCCTTGTAGGTGGTGTGGTTTTCGGTTGTCTTGGTGTTTCTCCAGTTCTTCTCCAGGGGTCTGCAGGTGCGCCTGGCTTCTTGGAGAGCGGTGGTGAACCAGGCGGCTTTCCTGGGGCATTGAGTGCTGGGGTTGCGTAGCGGGGCGAGCTCGTCTGCGCAGTTAGAGATCCAGGTGTGGAGTTCTCTGGCTGCGCGTTTGCGTCGGATGTCCAGGTGTGGTTGTCTCGGGTGAGGGTGGAGCTACGTTGCTCGTCGGTAACCTTGCTCCAGTTCCTTCATGGTGGGCGTGGGGCTGGTTTGGGTGCCTTGGGTTTGTTGACGGCGAAGTGTACGCAGTGGTGGTCGGTCCATGGCGGCTACGTTGTGTGGCTGAATTGGACGCTGTTTCCTGCCGTGAAGATGGGGGTCGAGGGTGTGTCCTGCTCTGTGGGTCGGTGTGTTGACGAGTTGTTTAAGTCCGATGCTAGCGAGGTTGTCACGAAGGATGGTGGAGTTGGGGGTCGCTGGGGTTGTCGAGGTAGAAGTTCAGGTCTCAAATGAGTATGTAGTTCGTTGAGGCAATGGCGTGGGGTGCAATGAAGTCGGTGATGGTGGTGGCGAAGGGTGTCCGGGGGACGGCCCGGGGGGTCTGTAGACGAGGGTTCCTCGGAGTGTGGCTTTGGGGGTGGTCTGGATCTGGAAGTGCAGGTGTTCGGTGGAGGGGAAGGTTTCGCTGGAGGTGGTGAGGCGGAGGCTACTCTTGTAGGCGATGGCGAGGCCCCCTCCTGGGTGGTTGGGGCATTTATTTTCCCTCTGGATCTTGTATTCGTCCGGGATGGCGGTGTTGATGTAGGGGGTGGAGGATGCGTTGGTCCAGGTCTCTGTGAAGAAGGCGATGTCGGGCGAGAGAGATTCAAGTAGATTCCAGATTTCCATGGCGTGTTTGTGTACGGAGCGTACGTTGAGGAGGATGCATTTTAGGGTGTCGCCGGTGCTGGCGTCGGCGGTGTTGGAGGCTGTGGTGGCGGTGAGGGTCTGGCGGCAGTGGAGGCAGGAGAACTGGCCGTGGGTTGTGTTCGGCGAGGCCTGTTGGCATTCCCCAAGTCTTCCGGGGTGGAGTGCGAGGAGGGTGGTGGCGTCGTAGCGATGGATGGTCGGAGATCCAGGGTTTCTGGCGCTGGCCGCGGTCGGGCGCAGACAGGATTGCCTTTGGCGCGCCTTCGGCTTGCCAATAAGTATATTAATTAACTATTTTGCATTTGCATGCATGCAGTTTATCTCAGTAACATGAGATGTAGCCATCTTTACAAAATGAGGTTGTTTCAAATTCACAGCAAAAAAAAAAGAAAAAAGTGATTGTTAGAATGCTATGATGAAAGCAGTTCACGGAGTTCAGAAGTAGTTTTAACTCCTTTTTGGACTGCATCACGACCTTAAAACAGTTTTAACATACCTAAAATATATTATTCTTCCTCCAATTCAGCTGCACTTGCTCCGTTATTAATTCACACATTCTCTAGACTCTTTTTCAGAACACAGGGCCTTATTAAGATGTCGGGCGGTTGGACCGCCGACCACTATCGCGGCGGTTAGGAGACCGCCTGACAAGCAGTCGGTGGTTCGACCGCCGAATTACGATTCCTGCACCTCCATGCACCGTGTGCCATGCACCATTTGGTGCATGGCACACAGTGCATGGAGGTGCAGTGCCCCGTGGGCCACTTTATAGTGGCCCAATGGAAGGGACCCCGTTTGGAGCCCCTAAAATCCATTTTACAGCCTTGTCATGGCGTTCTTTCAGACATGAAAAGGCTGTCGGAAAGGGATATTGTGATCCAGACGTGCACCGCCTCAATATGGGATTCCGATTCGGACCACTGCCCTGACGGGATCACTGATCCTGCCGGAGGTGGTGGTCTACCCCTGACCATTTAGGGTCCGATCGCCTGGATTGTAATCCGGCGGTCGGACCGAAGGGCTGTCAGTCAGTCGAAGCGCCACCGACGGCCAGTCGGTGGTGGCCCTACCGACATCGTAATGAGATCCACTGTGTCGAACCACTGCCACACAATCTCTCCCACACCACACTTCTGTTAAAAGTGCAGTGAATGGGAAGCGCACACACAGCTGGATGGAGGAAGATGCAGTGATGTGACGATGCTCCTACAGTTATGTGCTAATTAATGTGCTAACAGCATAACAGACATTGTAGCCTATCAAGAATGCTAGGTATTGTCCCTTACCCTACTTAAGCATCCACACCTGTGGCTCTGGTCCATTTAATGGGTGAGGGCTTATAGCTAGCATTACTGACCTAAGTTCCGCTTTATTCTCTCTTGCATCGTAGTATTTCATACGTCAGTATCATTTACTTTTTAACTGAGAGCTCATTTTAAAGAATGTTAAACAAAACGCAGTCAACTGTTTCTCTGTCAAGGCTTGCTGTTTCACATTATTTATGCCTAATGCACCGATTAGAATTGCCTTCAGAGATTCAGAGAGTGACTGAAATTAATAACTAGTATCTCCACATGGATTTACACCTATAATGAATTAGACCCCTCACAATGGGGAATAACTGTGCAGACACAGAATTACTGGGCAGAATTCTGCAGGTTATCCTCTATTCCAAGGTGGTAAGTGGGAGCAGTGGGTTTCTTGTGAGGCGAGGATGGTAGGGGGAGGGAAGAATAAGTCTGGCAAGGGGTGGAGCACTGCGAAAGAAAAAGCTTGGCTGGGACAAGCGGCAAGATTTCACTGCTATTAAGGAATTTTGAGCTGGTAAAATCGGGTCCAGTGTTCCAACACCCAGGAAAACCAGGCGCAGGAACACAGGCTGATTTGTGATCTGGCAGGATATCGCTCTGCTTGACTCGTAATCAGGCCCTACACATTTTGATATGAAGTACATATATTCAAAAACAGGTCTCCTTTATCCTGTGCAGTTCTCAATAATTAAGCATTTCGAGGAGAGTTTTGGCTACACTGAACTCATCCCCAAACTGGCTAACAATTTCAAACAATGTTGTATAGTTTGAACAGACACTTGTGGTTGACTAATGAAGATGGCAGCATCTTCTGTGAATATGGTGATCCAAACATAACATTCTGGTAAACATGCCTTTCAAGACAGTAGCTTCATAGAATTTGGTTAGGGATGTTTGCTTTTTGGATGTCTATTGTGGTGCGTGATTCCCTCATTGAGCTCCATGCCCTGTAACTTCCAAGTTAAAATCCATCTGAGCTGGAACTTCCAGTTCAGACCTCTTAAATTAAGGTCCGCTGCTGATCATCTGGGGTAAGATTCTTTGCAAAATTTGAATTTGATGATTTTTTTTCTGTTCTATGTGAACATCTCCGTTGCTCCATGACCCGGTCTGCACTTTAGAAATACTTTAAATAAACAAAAGCGTCTAGTTGAGTGGTTATTTGCTTGGTTGTCCTCTGTATATTGCCATACAAGTTGTTTTGAAATGTCATACAATTCATCAACCGAATCAGTACCTGAGGAAAGATAACACCGCCTTCTAAAAGGAAACAACAATTTCTCTGTTACAGTCAAATGCAGGTCTTTATAGGTCATTTAAATAAGTAGAGAGAGCGAGCTTTTAATTCTCTCCCACACCGCTTGCAATACATAGAGAGAATCCAATGCACCATTAGCTTATGGAAAATTCACGTCACTGTTGTGTCATCTTAAAATTGTCAATGTGCTCTCAGCAAATAAGCTGGGGGTGAAGATCTACTGTAGTGGACTGTCCACCATCAATGCCAGACTCAAAGATGACTGTTCAGAGGACTGGCGCTGCTACCGGACTTTTAGGATGCAAGTGCGCAACCCCTGATCAGGGAGCTCAACTGTAGTTCTGAGCCACTGACTAAGCTGTGAAGCAAGAATTCCTTCATAGTCCACTTTTAGTCAACAACACTTAGAATAGTAAATATTAGGACCCCCATCCTTCTAATGAGAAGAAACCGAAAGTCACATGATGCAAAGTGCCGCTGACTAAAAAGCTAGGACTGACTGGATGTGCGTTGCATGACTGAGTTACATTGCAGCATGGGAGGGTGGTGCCAAACAGGAGAGTGATATCTTTCCATGCCTGTTCCCCTTCTCACCGCTGCCCATAGTTGTCTGCCTCTTCTTCAGGTCTACACTTGCTGTATAGGTCTGTTCATTGCTAGATAATTTTACCTCAGCTTATTCGACCCACTTTCTGTCATGAGCCAAGGGTCTAACCACTTTACATTTTGCTGAGCATTCAGTTTAGGTTTATTTAATATTACTATCAGCTGAGAGTATAACTTAATTGGTATTCAATATGCCCCTTCACTAGGCTTTTCTGCATGGTCACCCCAGAATTTTTGCCTTTTTCTGGAACCTATTTTTGCGGGTATTAGGACCTTGTGATCTTTGACACTGCTAATCGGATACATATTCGGTGTGGGCTGGCCCTAAAACTGGTATTGGTAAAATTAGTTTCCCACAATTGCTCTATTTACCTTTCCTGGAAGGCCATAATAGATGGCGCAGAAAAATGCACCAATGGGAAAGGATTTAAATATTCTATGTGGGCTGCAGTATGTATTTACACCACCCACATATATTTAAAAAAATATATATGTGCCAGTAGCACCACTTTGCTCTAGCTGGCCTCCAGTTTAAAGATACTTTTGTAACCTATGATCAGGAAAAGCACATTAGCCATGTAAGAAAACCTAATTTTATACTTTAATAAGCCTGCCTTGAAGGGTACCTTATAAGCTGAAAGACAGGGTGCCTAATACATAAAAAAAATGGCACACTGTATATTTAGAAAGAGTCCCCCCACAGTGACTGAAAGACTAAAACCGGTTTTGCTTTTATGTCCATCTACATTTTCTATAGGACAAGGCTAGGCCTGCGATTAAAATATTAAATTTCATATCTCCGCCTTGGAAAATGCTAGCACGGTCCTTTAAAGTTTTTCTTGCGCAATTTTTAAAATCTGATATAATGGTGAAATCACATTTTGGATAACTTGAGTGGAAAAGTAACTTTAGACTGCCCGAGCCAGACCTTGTTTAAAGCCAGTTTTGCCACTCATCACACTTCCAGTGATTAACTATCTGGGAGTGGATAGGCACAGCTGGCAGAAGCACAGGGTGGCCTTAAGACTACATATTTTGACTTGGAGAAGGCAGCAAGGGCTTCTCTTAACCATTCCCAGGACTTACTTAGACCACCAGGCTCTTCATAGTGGGGGGGTGAACCAGTATGGATCCAGGCAGGTTGGAGGAGAGCTAATCTAAATAGGTGAGTGGCCAAGGAGCCGAGGACAGCCTGCCTGGTACCCAAAGGGTTGTATGATATTGAAACAGGGGTTTCTGGACAACTTTATAGGAAGTGCTGCAGAAGGAGATGGTGAAATGTGGTGGAAATGTATAGGACATTTAAAGGACTCCATTCTGCAGTTTCACCAATCCAAAATTCAGGCCATGAAAGCCAATATTTTTCAGATCCTTCACAAATATTTGAATTCCCTTCAGAGTTTTGGCAAGCATTGTGGGTCTTTTATCTTCTTCAATTCAAGCAGTTTTCACAGGGCCCCTGTACTACAGAGATCTGCAGAGATTAAAAATCTGTTACCTTAGGAAAGGCTTGCCTTACTGGAGTGGAATTCTCGAGATCAAGACTCTCATTTAGAGCTCCAATGGTAGTTAGACCATCTAGAAGCCTGGAACATAAGAGTCATATTTGCTTTTATCCCAGATCTAGTATTGGAGAACTCCCAGAATTTCAGCAGAGGCTGCAGAGTACATACAAAGCTATTAGGCCCAAGGAACTTCTAAAGTTTAAAGTTCAGCATGGAGAGTCTGTGCAAGCTGGTGTCTGGGAAGTTCCGTGAACCCTTTTCACCAGACATAACTTTAATTGTAAATGTTCTAGGTTTTTGGCCAGTCACGGCAAAACCCACAGAACTATTAACATATATTGTTCAACAATCTCTGCAAATCATCTATCATTAAACTGTAAGATAACTGTTGAACATCCATAAATTTGACGACATTTAAAGGGAGTACACTTTACTAATCATCTTCTTACTAAGTATAGTCAGTTTGTGGGACGTTAATGTTTTAATTTGTACATTTCCTGGCCCAATAATTCTGATTTATCTTTGAAAATGCTGTCAGCGAAATTAAATATGTTACTTTCTTTAGTTTTCATTCAACATTTGTCTGATGTTACAGCTCTAGAGGTCTCATCAAGGCAATTTACTCCTACTGGAGTTTATTTTAACATTCAGAGCTGAACAGAAACAAATTTGCTATCCTTACTTTCCATACCAACCTGAATTGTGTGTAGAAGGTTGTCTAAACTTTATGAGCAAAAAACAGTAAATCTGAGAACGTCCTCCTCTTCTCAGTTGTTAAAATCCTTCAGAAAACCTTTCAAACCAGTTTCTTTTACTGCTTGGACTCAAACAGGTTCGGTCTTTGGTAAGAGTTGATGCATCAATTTTTGCCATACATTCTTCTAGAGGAACAATAGCTTCCCAAAAATTTGGGCTGGGTCCAGATTGTAGGAGACTCTCAGATCAACAGATTGGTAAAATGATAATGTTTTTTTACACCTTTTATGGCAAATCCTGTGTCGACAGCTGCTTCTTTTGTTGTGAACATGCTTTAAGCCTGCATAATATGAGCCCCCTGTGTTGCCATAAAATGTAAATTTTTTATATTGTCTTAATGAAGAAAAGTCTGGATTTTATGAAAGACACAAAGGTGAGTATTAAACTGCCTCTTGATATCCAACTCAAGCTCACAAACCATGGTTTTGTTTTTCAAGGACTGAATTTTCCTCAACCACAGATGTTGCCTCTTTGCCTTCGCGATACAAAAGGGGATGATGGACGGAACACTTGAGCCAATCAAACACTCACCCCCAGTCAACTGATCTGGGTTTAATCCATCATCATTCTTTAGCTCACTCCACCACCCCAGTTCAGACATGGCCATATGCAAATCAGTCTGACCCTGTGCCTCATGGGAACAGTCCAGCCCGAACTGCCAAGCCATGTCTTCCCTGGACCGGAAACAAGCATCCTAGGACCGGTTTCTGGCATTTCAGCCGTCATCAGCCAGGCTTGCTTGAATCCAGTGGCAAAGTGAGCAAGGGACCCACGTCTGGGCATACCCCCGCCAACTTAGGGCGACCAAAGCGATACAAAAGGGGATGATGGACGGAACGCTTGAGCCTTTGCCTTCAGCTACAAGTAAAGGACCATTTGTCAGAATTTTCTCAGGAGTTATTTACTTTATTGTTTGCTATTTCCATAATTGTTCTTATTCTTCTCCATCTCTTATTTCACAGTACTTAACTTGGCCTTCTCACACAAGAAAAAAGGGTTGCTTACTGCAAGTCAAGAATATTGTGTGTATAGCTGGTCTCTGATTGGTGCATTTTGTTGTCCCGCGTTGGCCAATGTGTCTTTAGGCCTTATGGGACCTATAATTTGTTCTCGTTTCTGGACTGTTGCTCCTTGATTAAAGCAAGGAAAGAACAGTATAACACCTGGTCCTCGACTTTAATAAAATCTAGATTTTCCTTCATTAAGACACTAGGAAAATGTACATTTGCTTGAAACCGAGACCTTGCTCTTCATAGCCTGGCAGTAATTACAGCATATACAAGTGTCAGGAGGTAGAGGTCTAGTTAATGCCTTCCAGTGCTCCTGAAGTGTAGTGACTAGAAGTTAGGTACCCCTGAGGTGGTGATCAGAGGTTGGGTGCTCAACTGAATTTGGGGCCTAGGATACACAGAGTTGTTCCTACATTCCAGGAAACCTGTGTGCAGTTTGGTAAGTCGGGGACCTGCACTGGGGTGCAATTTCATGGATAACGCTACTAAAGGCCAAGTTCCAAGAAACCCAAGTGCTGCCTGGCAGCTGATGTGCAGTCTAGATACTAGGGTAAAGTGCCTAGGTTGCTGGTGGCCGATTTCAACTCTTGGTGCTGTTTGGCAATTGCAGCTTGGGCGCAGTGTGCCAACTTCAGCTACTGGATTCCAATCAATCAATCAATCATGTCACTTATAAAGCGCACTACATACCCGCGAGGGTCTCAAGGCGCTGGGGGAAGAGGGGGTGGTGCTGCTACTGATCGAAGAGCCAGGTCTTGAGGAGTCTTCTGAAGGCCAGTAGGTCTTGGGTCTGTCGGAGGTTGGTGGGGAGGGTGTTCCAGGTCTTGGCGGCGAGGTGGGAGAAGGATCTGCCGCCGGCGGTCGTTTTCCGGATGCGGGGGACTGTGGCGAGGGCGAGGCTGGTCGAGCGGAGCTGGCGGGTGGGGGTGTAGAAGCTGAGTCGTCTGTTGAGGTAGGCTGGTCCGGAGTTGTGGAGTGCTTTGTGTGCGTGGGTGAGGAGCTTGAAGGTTATCCTCTTGTTGACAGGGAGCCAGTGCAGGTCTCTCAGGTGGGGTGTGATGTGGCTGCGTCGGGGGATGTCGAGGATAAGACGTGCAGAGGCGTTCTGGATGCGTTGCAGCCGTCTCAGGAGCTTAGCCGTCGTTCCTGCGTAGAGGGCGTTTCCGTAGTCCAGCCTGCTGGTGACGAGGGCCTGGGTGACTGTTTTTCTTGTTTCGGTGGGGATCCACTTGAAGATCCTGCGGAGCATTCGGAGGATGTTGAAGCAGGATGAGGAAACGGCGTTGACCTGCTTAGTCATGGAGAGGGTGGGGTCGAGGATGACCCCTAGGTTGCGTACGTGGTCGGTGGGTGGCGGGGCTGTTCCCAGTGATGTTGGCCACCAGGAGTCGTCCCAGGCTGAAGGGTTGGAACCAAGGATGAGGACCTCCGTCTTGTCCGAGTTCAGCTTCAGGCGGCTGGTCCTCATCCATTCGGCGACGGCCTTCATTCCTTCGTGGAGGTGGGCTTTGGCGGTGTGAGGGTCTTTGGTGAGGGAGAGGATCAGCTGGGTGTCGTCGGCGTAGGAGATGATGTTGAGGTTGTGCTGTCGGGCGACGTGGGCGAGGGGTGCCATGTAGATGTTGAACAGCGTTGGGCTGAGGGAGGAGCCTTGGGGTACGCCGCAGATGATCTTGGTGGCCTTGGATCGGAAGGGGGCGAGGCGGACGCTTTGTGTTCTGCCGGAAAGGAAGGATGTGGTCCAGTCCAGGGCCTTCTCTTGGATCCCGGCGTCGTGAAGGCGTGTTCGTAGTGTGTGGTGGCAGACCGTGTCGAAGGCGGCTGATAGGTCCAGGAGGATGAGGGCTGCTGTTTCTCCGTTGTCTAGCAGGGTCCTGATGTCATCGGTGGCGGCGATGAGGGCGGTTTCGGTGCTGTGGTTGCTGCGGAAGCCGGACTGGGAAGGGTCCAGGATGTTGTTCTCCTCGAGGTAGCGGGTCAGTTGTTTGTTGACGATTTTCTCGGTGACCTTCGCGGGGAACGGAAGCAGAGAGATGGGTCGGAAGTTCTTGAGGTCCTTGGGGGTCTGCCTGGGTTTCTTGAGTAAGGCGGTGATCTCGGCGTGCTTCCAGCTTTCCGGGAAGGTTGCTGTCCCGAAGGAGATGTTGATTATTTTCCGGAGATGGGGCGCGATGGCTGTACTGGCTTTGTTGAAGATATGGTGAGGGCACGGGTCTAGCGGTGAACCGGAGTGGATGGTGTTCATGATCTCGCTGGTGTCCTCGTCGCTGATGTTGGTCCAGGAGAGCAGGCGGTTGGTGGTTGTGGGGGCAGTGGTCTCGGTGGTTGCCGGGGCGGTCGTGGTGTTGAAGCGGTCGTGGATGTCGGCGATTTTGCGGTGGAAGAAGGTGGCCAGTGAGTCGCACAGGTCTCGCGACGGCTGGATGTCGTTGGTGTTGGAGCTGGGGTTGGAGAGTTCCTTCACGATGTTGAAGAGCTCTTTGCTGTTGTGTGCGTTGTTGTCTAGGCGGTCTTTGAGTGAGGCCCTTTTGGCGGATCTGATGAGGTGATGCTGACTGCGGGTGGCGCTCTTGTGGGCGGCGTAGCTGTCCGCTGTCCGTTCGTGGAGCCAGATCTTCTCCAGTTTTCGGCATGTTCGTTTGGAGGCCTGGAGGTCTTTGGTGAACCAGGTGGCTTTCTTGCTGGTGTGGCTGTTGGGCGGATTCTTGAGCGGGGCGAGGGTGTTGGCGCAGTTGTCGATCCACTGTCTGAGGTTGCGGGCGGCGGTGTCGGGGTCGGAGGGTTCGGCGGGTGGGCTCAGGGCGAGGGTTGTGGTTAGCTGGTCTTCCGTGACTCTGCTCCAGCAGCGGCGAGGCATTTGTTCGGTGCGGTGGTGCGTGGTGGGCTTCCTGTAGGTGAAGTGGATGCAGTGGTGGTCAGTCCAGTGGGGTTCGGAGGTGTGGTTGAAGGAGACGTGTGGGCTTGCGGAAAAGATGGAGTCGAGCGTGTGGCCGGCGGCGTGGGTGGGTGTAGTCACGAGCTGTCTGAGTCCGAGGGTGGCGAGGTTGTCGATCAGGGTGGTGGAGTTGGTGTCCTTGTTGTTCTCGAGGTGGAAGTTCAGGTCCCCGAGGAGGATGTAGTCCGTGGAGGCGATGGCGTGTGTGCTGACGAAGTCAGCGATGGAATCGCTGAACTGTGGTCGGGGTCCGGGGGTCTGTAGATGAGGGTTCCTCTGAGGGTGGTGTTTGGATCGGTGTGGATCTGGAAGTGCATGTGTTCGGCGGTGCTGAGGGTGTCGTCGGTGTTGGTTGAGACTCTGAGGGTGTTCCTGTGGACGATGGCGATGCCTCCTCCGACTCAGTTGGTGCGGTCCCTGCGGGTGATCTTGTATCCGTCCGGGATGGCAATGGCGATGTCGGGGGCTGAAGCGGGATTCAGCCAGGTCTCCGTCAGGAATGCGACGTCTGGGGGGGTTGAGTCGAGAAGGTCCCAGAGTTCGATGGCGTGTTTGCGGGCGGAGCGGGTGTTGAGGAGGATGCATCTGAGGTAGTTGGGTTCTTTCCTGGGCGGTGGTTTGGCGGGGCGGGTGCTGGCGAAGCTGCAGTTCCGGCAGGTGAAGGGCCCTTGGGTGCGCTTCGGGGTGGCCTGGTAGCAGGCGTGATCTTTTCCGGGGTTGAGTGCGTGGAGGGTGCTGGCGTCGTATCGGCGTCTGTTGATGTGGCGGGCGCGGGGGATGCCAGGACCAGGGGGTCTGGCGCTGGGCGCGGTCACGGCGCGGACGGGCGCAGACGGGCTTGCCTTAGGCGCGCCTTCGGCGCGCTAGCGGCGCGCCGCACAGCGGCCGCCATAAATGGGGAGGTGTGAGGGAGGAGCAGGGAATGGGGCAGCGAATGGGCAGTGAGGGGGCGGGGCCGCAGGGGCGCAGCGGCGGGAAACAGGCACAGAAGGGAAAACGAGCACAATCAGGGCATCAAGGGGGCACAGAAAGGAAAAAAACGAGCACAATCAGGGGCAGCAAGGGGGCACAGAAAGGAAAAAACGAGCACAATCAGGGGCAGCAAGGGGGCACAGAAAGGAAAAGCGAGCACAATCAGGGGCAGCAAGGGGGCACAGAAAGGAAAAAACGAGCACAATCGGGGGTAGCAAGGGGGCACAGAAAGGAAAAAACGAGCACAATCAGGGGTAGCAAGGGGGCACAGAAAGGAAAAAACGAGCACAATGAGGGGCAGCAAGGGGGCACAAAAAGGAAAAACGAGCACAATCAGGGGCAGCAAGGGGGGCACAGAAAGGAAAAAACTAGCACAATGAGGGGCAGCAAGGGGGCACAGAAAGGAAAAAACTAGCACAATGAGGGGCAGCAAGGGGGCACAGAAAGGAACAACGAGCACAATCAGGGGCAGCAAGGGGGGCACAGAAAGGAAAAAACGAGCACAATCAGGGGCAGCAAGGGGGCACAGAAAGGAAAAACGAGCACAATCAGGGGCAGCAAGGGGGGCACAGAAAGGAAAAAACGAGCACAATCAGGGGCAGCAAGGGGGCACAGAAAGGAAAAAAAGTCTGTGTCCAGAGACTCTGGACACAGATTAGCAGCTGGTCTGGGGCAGGCACCCAGGGCCAGAGTGCAGATTCTGGGGTGTAGAGACCACGGGTTCGAGTGTTTTACTCAGATCTTGGAAAGAAGCAACTCTGTTCACGGATTGGTCCAGGATAAACTGGTTCACATTTGACTAGTGTGATCTGTAAAATCTACTTTACAAGGCAACATTTTGCTATTTTTTTGTTTATTTTAAATGTTTGGGTGGAGGGGAGAATGACCTAAAAACTCCTGTCTGCCTATGAACTTCAGGCGAATGTGATAGAGGACATCTACTAAAGAAATACACACCATTTGCTAGTAAATCTTTAAAAAATGTCCTGGGGGTTGGGGGGGGAGGAAGGCATCTAAATCTCCCTTCAAATTTTGCCTTTGAATTGGATACACCATAGAACAATACATACTGCAATTGCTGAATACAGAATGTACCACGATTGTCAAGTATCAAACACGGTATAGTACAAACTTACTTTCAAACTCTGTTGCTTTAAAGATGTTTCAAACAGTGCACACGTCTGTTAAGTTTTAATTGCCACTTTGCTTCAGCAGGTACTTATCTTAGTGAATGTATTTAGTTTTTTCCAACATCAGTGCAGTTTCGGTGAAACACCAAAACATTCTTTCTGCCCCTTAGGATCTGTTTGCGGGTACTCGTAAGTTCTGCAACACCAATACAAAGTCCAAGCCCGATTAATAAATAAAACAAGGTTTTCATAGTGACTAACAAAACCAGCTTTAAAGCTAGGAGACCAGGGATCTCGCTTACAAGCCATGCAATGTCATTTTGAGAACATTGTATTGCTCTCCGTGGACCGCTAGTTTCCTTATGTGTAAATCTGGAGAAAGTGGAAATCTATTTGCTGTGTCATAAAGGCATCACTGTGGTTACAGGGATCATTTAGCCAAGCCTCAGTGTTGAGATACAAGCCATTGTTCTACCATTGTTCTACCATCTTAGCTATTATTTGCGATTTATTAAATCATTAAATTATTTACCAAGGTCAGAATGATCCATACAAATTATGTGTATGGGAATGAGCATAATTTTAAATGACTTTTTGTTTATAGATTTCGTTTTCCCTGCGTCCCAATTAATGTCCCTTAATATGCTTTCTTGAATTGTACCTGGTATTGAAGTCAGACTAAATAGACGTTAATTTTTACGGACGCCCGTTTTTAACAATTTTTTTTTTTTTTTTAAAGGCCCATAACCCCTTCCTCCTCAAATTCCTGGCACGTCAACCATCTCAGGGGCCAATGATTTCTTTTTTTTTTTTTTTATAAATTGAGGCAACCCTATAGATCCAAATATCCGTCTCCCAATAGCCTGTTTAAAACACTTACCGGTCTAGCCTAATCTTTTTCCTTGCATTTGCTTCACGATATCGCCTTTCCCCGTCCTAGCAAAAAGAAATACATTGTCACCTTAGTACAACGAGGAAGTGAAATATTTCGTATGCACACAGTAAATCCTTTATTTCACTGTATTGACTGGTGATATTTTTTATGGATGAAGGAAAAATATAATATTTAAAAATTAAATATGACTATTAAGTCTACATGTGTCCACATTTCCGAATTATAGTAAAGAACAAAAGAAAAATACCAATGGTTTAACAGATTAAAAATGCAGGTGCACATCGACAAGCAAATCTTTCTAAATTGAGAAGATGATGACATTTAGAATAGTGAAGGAATTCACAAATGTGAGAATACAGCTAGCTACAGAATGCTTTATCGGTGGAATAAACATTATCTCTGAGCCTCATTCTAACTGCCCTGCAAATCAAAATTCGGCAGTAAGTTTTCGTTCGCGTCCATTTTCTAAAACCTTGATCAATCACGAGGGCAAACTGTACATTTTGAATTTGCACACCTCAGGGCGGTGGAAATTGCACAAACTATAAATACTGCACCGCACAGTATTTATCAGCTGCTACTCACCACCCAGGATTCTGCAGCCATCTATTGGAATGGCACTTCAAAGGATTATCTTCAATAAGCAGTAGAATCCTAAAACTGTACCGAACAAAGCTCTAACATGAACTGGTGGACTCTGTGTGTGGGTGCTACAGCGGCATCTGAAGTAGAGGGCATCCATATGACCTGGAAAAGGAACATCACAGGATCCAACAATGCAATGTCACCATATGACTCTTCTTCCTAGTAACGTGATTATTTTGTATTTACAAATTTAAAAAAAAAACTTTTATTGAAATCCACTGATCTTAACGCCCACTTGCACCTTGCTGCCATGTGCCTGTCAAGGTAAGGGAAACTCAAGTACCATTTTGAACTGACTTTTTTACAAGATTGCAGTGAAGATTAATACAGTAGATTGTAGAGTGAGGGACCCTTGTAGAAAGTTTGTGAGTAAACAGTCTGGCATGGTCGTGCATGGATTACTTACCGGTAATTCTTCATTACTCCGGTCCTAGACTTTCTTGTCCCAGTCCCTCTGTAATTGAGGGTGAAGCCTCCTCCCTAGACAGTTATACCTTGAGCTGCTGATTGAAAATAAACTTCTTAACTCTAAAATTAGATCAGGCCCTACTTATCTTTCAATGATTTATCCCACTTCCTTCTTACATTTGCCCCTCTCTATACCCAAATACCCAGCCTAAAATTATATAAGAAATTATAAACCTAAAATTAAGATTAAGCAGCCTGGGGTCCTAAGTGATCAAGAAAGAGAAAGTAGCGGGAAGTGGATTGATCGGTAAGAGCACAGAGTAGCAATGATTACCAGCAAGTGATCAAAGCATTACTACCTTGTCGGTCCTCCTCACCCCAGTCCTTACGTAACTGAGGATATACAAACCTGAATATCCTAAATTAAAACACAGTATCCAAAAACAAACTTGATTATTAAATCAAGCAAAAATAGTTTCTAAAAAAAAAAAAATCGAGATGGAAATAAACCACTAACCCTGGGCGGAGTTTGCGGAGTTGCGCCACGCGAAACTCCGCGAAGTGGTAAAAAAACTCTGCCACACTCCGCGGAGCTCCGCGAGCGGCGGAGTGCAATAGAAAAATGCTGTTCGCGGTGATTGCACAGTGCCGGATGCTTGTCCGCACTGTGCAGTCATCGCGAACGGCACCATGCAGCCGCGCAAGCTTTCCTTTTCTGCCGCTCGAGTAGATTTTTACTCGAGCGGCAGCTTTCTCAACGCGAACTGGCAGTTTCTCAACGCGAGCGGTCGCGAGCATACGCGACCACTCGCAATGAGAAACCTGACCCCCCCACCCACCCCCGCGTTGAGAAATCTCACCGGGAGGTTTATTTTCCACGCTCGCCAACTTGATGTTGACAATCGCGAACGAGGAAAAATCTCACCAGGAGGTGGATTTTCCTCGCTCGCGCTCACCAACATGACGTTGGTGAACGCGAGCGAGGAAAAAACTCCACCACACTGCGCGAAGCGGAGTTTTTCGGATCTCCGCGAGCTCCGCGTAACACGGAGTGCGGAAAACTCCGCAAACTCCGCGAGCGGAGCGGAGTTCACCACCCAGGCTTATAAACTACCATAGGGGGCCCGGCCGTGCAGAGACTGATTGCCGCACGCTAGGCGGAACTCGCGCGTTTAGAATTGCTTTTCGGATTATGCCTGGGCATCCTTTTTATAAAATGTGTTTTTACTCTGTGAACTGTTTTATATCAGAAATCTGTTACCTGTTTTGCTTTGCACACTGCACTTTACTTTCGAGCCGGTCCCCGGTCCACCACGGTCTTTTAGTGGCCAATTGTTGTGGAGGGACGTGGCTCCTCTCCCTGCCCCCATCATTTCCGGACAGGGCACGGCATTTAAACCAGATGGGGGCCCAGTCGCGCAGCGGACACGCGCGCCAAAGGCAAGCCCGTCTGCGCCCGTCAGCGTCCCGGAGGCGGCTGGGAACTCTGCCGGTTTCGCACCACAACCGGATAAGGTATTAACCTACGGCAGGGAGACTCTTATGGAGCTGGGCTCCTCTTACAAGTGTAAGAATTTTATCGACATGTGGATAGGTGACTCACTACCGTGCTGTCAGTATTGTAGCTGGGGAGCCACAAATCACACTACGAACAGCACGTTAGCGCCCAATACGCAGAGAAAGTACATGCCTAATCAGGATTCAGTGTTAAAGAAACAAGAACACATTAATGCTCTGCTGCTTGTCGCTCGCTTAATAAACATGATTTACACATATATGACATGATATGAGAGACCAAACCGGATTTCCTGTTTTTGACCGAAACATGGCTGACACGTCGAATCAGACTATCGCTACAGCCATTCCCCTGGTTACTCCATTTTGAGGAAGGATCGTGTTGGAAGCAAGGGAGGTGGAGTTGCAATTATTAGCAAATTGGACATATCCATTACTTGCATTCCCATGGAAGAAATTGAAGGGGCTGAGTGCCTCTGTTTTCAGGCTACCCTCTCCCCCCATCAGTGCTTAGCGGGAGTCCTTATATATATAGACCCCCGGGTCACGCAGGGTTTTTTTTTTAAGTCCATCAGCGATGCCATCGCGCCAGTGGCCTCCAGATTTAAACACTTTCTTGTCTTGGGTGATTTTAATGTACATATGGACAAACAGGATATCCCTGAGACCGTTTCTCTGCTGGAATCCTTGGACGCGCTTAATCTGGCTCCATATGTCTTTGCCCCCACGCATATTAAAGGTCACACCCTTGACCAAGTATTTGCCAATTGCATAATCCAGTCAGAGGTTCCCTTACCTCTATTGTGGTCAGACCACTACTGGATGGGTTTTAAGCTACAGAAACGAACGAAGCTTTCACTGACCCAGGTCAAGCGGCCGTCTTTTACATCTAGGCCTTTTCACAAAATTACCCCGGCTGCCCTCAAATATGAACTCGACCAACACCCTCTTATGCCAAGCGGCAATATAGAGCAGGATGCTGAGGCCCTAGTTAAGTGGGTCTCGCAAGGGACCGTGTCCCTCGCCCCTTTAATCTCGTGCTCTAAAAAAATTGCAAGATGCTCAGCTCCCTGGTTCAACGACACCCTGCGTCAGTGTAGAAAGGACTGTAAACGTCAGGAAAGAGTATGGAGGAAAGATTTTAACGTGGAAAATAAAAGGAATTACAAAGAGGCCTTAAGAGACTACCCCAAAAGGTTACAGGAAGCTAAGAAGAGCTTCTTTGCATCTAAAATTGAGTCCGCAGGAAATAAAAGCAGAGACATTTTTAGTATTGTTAAAAGCTTCTCTTCACCTAGTGCTGCGACAAGGCTCTCCCCTACATCAGCTGACTGGATTGGAAAGTTAGCCAATTTCTTCTATACAAAGATCATAACAATTCAATCTTCTTTTGATGGCTTGGGTGGGAAAGATGTGATGGCCTCTCCAGTGACTGCCCCCCAGAACCAGGAAGGCAGTGCCTCCCTTTCCCTCTTTCCTCCTTTGTCCCTAGAGACGTCCTTGTCTATAATGAAGGGCCTCAAGTCTGGCTCACCTGTGGACCCTTGCCCTGACAAATTTCTGGCCTCAATGGCGGAGATCCTGAATCCCACAGTGAATTGCGTTTTGAACGTGTTAGCTGGAAGAGCGCGAAAATAATTTCCCTATTGAAAAAACCTACGACTGATCCCATGGAACTAACTAATTACAGACCCATCTCTTTGCTGTCTTTCTTCGCAAAGACAATAGAGAAATACGCTCACTCGGTGATCAGCGATTTTGCTGAAGCCAATAACCTTCTACATCCGAGTCAGTCTGGTTTCAGGCAGAATCTTAGCACAGAGACGGCGTTGCTGGAGGTCTCCGATTCCATCAAAGAGACCCTGGATAAAGGAGGCAAAGCTGTTCTTGTCCTTTTAGACCCCTCTGCGGCCTTCGACACCGTGCCCCACGGTCTCCTCCTGCAGAGGCTACGGGAGTGTGGACTTGGAGGCACGGTGTTGAAGTGGTTCTCCTCCTTTCTGGAGTATAGAAATCAAGAGGTCTGGTCGCCCCCGTTTGCAGCCAGTATTCCGCCCTTGAACGTTGGCATGTCACAGGGATCTATCTTGAGCCCTGTACTTTTTAATCTGTACAGGACTCCTCTGGCTACCCTGGCAGAAGCGGGTGAGGCTATGATTATATCCTATGCCGACGACACTCAACTGCTGTTCACTTGTAAGAAGGGGGAGGAGTTTAACGGGGAGAAGATTAATAAATGTCTGAGAGAAATCTTTGCCTGGTTCAGACACAACCATCTTAAATGTAACCCGGAAAAGTCTGAAATTATCTTTTTTGGCACCCCGCCTCTGGACGCCTGGAAACAATGGTGGCCTATTGATATGTCTCCCCCCCCAGTCTGCAGTTAAGATTGTAAAAAACCTGGGAGTGAAAATGGACGACGCCTTATCTATGACACCTCAAGTACAGTCGGTAGCAGGTACGTGTTTCGGTCTCTTGAAAATGCTTCGTAGGTTTCTCTTCCCATTACCGACCTCTCACAGAAAGACAGTCGTCCAGGCCCTTATTACCTCCAGATTGGACTATGCCAACGTCCTCTATCTGGGCCTTCCAGAGTTCATACTCAATAGACTGCAAGTCGTGCAGAACGCGGCAGCCAGGGCAGTCTTGAGACTCGGACCTAGAGACCGGATCTCCCACCACCTGAAGAATCTGCATTGGCTGCCTGTCCGTTGCAGAATACTCTTCAAAGCACTGGTCCTGGCTTTCAAAGCTCTGCATGGCATGGGGGCGCATTACATCTGCAGAAGAGTTTCATATTACCTACCTGGCAGATCCCTTAGGTCAGCACACCAACACCGAATTGTCATTCCTAAGTGTCTTAGAGCCCGTCGTGGCAGGCGGACGTTCGTTCCAAGTGCAAGTGGCTAGATTCTGGAACAAGCTGCCTCTTCCGCTCAGGCAGGCCACGAATATACTGGCTTTCAGGAAACAACTGAAAACCTGGCTGTTCCAACAAGCAGTATAATGGTCGTCCACCCCGGGACCGATGTTCCCCTTCTGGACTCTGTATCTTTCTGTCTCAGCGCCGGGATACTCTGCTGAGTAGCTGCGCGCTCTACAAATCTATTTTAACATAACATATTACCTGAAAACTCCTAGGCGGTAATAAGTGTTGACAAGGGAATGTCCCCTGCATGGATACACAGACGTGCCACCCCTGCACTGCATAATCTAACTACATGAAATCTGGTCTGATACTTTCTTTTTGACCTAGTGCACACGGCAGTAATGCATACACCCTATAAGATGGGCTCCGTTGTCTAGAGGGGTGCACCTAGCATACACTCGAGGTGACAGGAAACTACTGCCTGTGTCCTGGGACACAAACAAAAAGTGTGGTGGCAAAGTACTGCATGTTTTTGAACTGAGTCATAAACAGGTCTTTCATACACAGGTCTTTTTCCTGCCTGCCTCACTTAAGTAAACTTGCGTTTGAAAGTAGTACCCAGACCCTGTGCTGATATCCAGAGTGCATGTTGTCTGTGTGAATGAATGTATCGCTGTTAGCAGGACTCTATGGTAAATGTGAGCTTATTCTTCAATAGACCAGCTCGATCCCTTTTTGAATAGCCCATGGTATCACGTCGCACAAATATGTAGGTTGTGCCATAGTCTTCCCAGGCATGGACGTGGGGGTAATGGAGAAAGAGCCGCTTCTGAAATGCAGCACTGACCATTTGATGGATGGCCTGAAGATCATCTCTTAGAGCACTGTTGTCATAGTGGATAGTAGTCAGGGTGAGGGGAGTCCGCAGATTCAGTTCAGGCATAAAGGGAATCTTCTAGGCAAGGCCCTTTTCTCTTAGCCAAGTACTACTCCATTAAGGGATATTGAGAGCCTGAGGCAGAGCTTCACACTTGATTGTGCTGCTGTTGTAAGTGCTTCAGTTGGAGGCACACCTTGTTACTACCTGTTGAGAAGAGCCTCAATGCCAGTGTTCATGTGCACCAAGAGAAGGGAACTGCTCCAAATTACTTCCAGGCCTTTGATGTCGAGATGCACATTCACTGTATATAAGGAAACTTATAAAGCGCATAGCTACTCCAATAGGAGTGTCCCAGAGCTAGAGGATCAAGCTGCTAACCAAAACACAAAAGGACCAGAACATCAGGTGAATTATTTCAAAAGCCACGTTTAATTTTTTTTCCAACACAGGGGTTCAGTTTTAGATTGCCTTAACTGCAAAGGGAGAGAGTTCCATAGCTTGGATGCAAGAAAACTAAAAGAATTCCAGCCCATATGAACTTTTTTCATCCGAGGGACCTCGGCTAACAGCGCCTCAGAAAACCTAAGATGTGTTGGAGAGTAGGGTGAGATAAGAGGATGCAGATAAGCTGCACCATTTTTCCTGAAAATTCTGCGACAGTAGCAAAGCGCTTTAAAAGCAACACGCTTCTTTACCGGAAGCCAGTGGACTTTCAGAAGAGCCGAGCCCATAGAAGACCGCATAGGAATCCTTAACAGCCGAGCTGCGAATTCTGGACCCATTGGAGCCTCGTCAGTCTCGACTGAGGGACACCCAGATATATAATGCTGCAGTAATGCAACCGTGAGATGACTAGGGCTTGGATCACTATCTTTCGAGCTGAAACTGACAAGAGGCTGATTAGGTTTTTCAATAATTTGAGGATCCTGAAGTATTTACCCGCCAGGGCTGTGATTTGATCATCAAAAGTAAGATCTTGGTCAAACCAATTGCTCATGTTTTTGGGCTTGGGAGATGGAAAAGAGCCAAGGGATCCTGGCCACCAGTCAGGGGACCAGATAGAAGGCTGCTTTCCCAAACAGAGGACCTCAATATTGCCTGCATTTAACTTCAGGCAGTAAAGGTCCATCTCTGGGGCTGTGTAGGAAAGTAGGATCTGCTTCTTATGGTTACCCCCACTTTTTGCTTGATGTGATGCAGTCTTTGACTAGTCTGACTGGGATCCTCCTAATCAGGACCCAGTCTATGTGTTTCTCCTAAAACTTGTGTATGTACTTAGGTGCACCCCAGATTGTATACTGGGGTACCCTCGTCTGTCCCTAGTATATGGTACCCATGTACCCAGGGCATAGGTACCCCAGATGTCTCCCATGGGCTGCAGTATGTATTATGCCACCCATGAGAGACCATTCAAAATGGAACTACAGGCCTGCCATTGCAGCCTGTGTAAGTTGGTGCATGCACCACTTACGAAAGATAAAGGTTACTATATCTAAGGGTCACTGCACTTAAAACCAATAAGTCACCCCTCTAGCAGGCCTTTACAATCTTGAGGGCAGGGTGCTTGGTTCTAAGTGAGAGGGTGCCCCTGCATGAGCAAGACACCCCTGCAGCCTACGGAGTCCATTCTCTCGCATTGTCAGTGAAGCAGCCATATACTAGAGGGACATCGCGTGACCGCACGATGACCATCTCGAAAACGGCTGCAACGAATCCTATCATGTTTGGTATCAAACATATTGGAAACATACCCCCACACCGTAAACGGTGTGGGAGGTATGATTCCAAGCACCAGGAGAGCCCTCCATTAGGCTCTCCGTGTTCCCAGTACCAGCCTTCTAGTCCCGGACAGCACAAAATGGTTGCTGCCGACCAGAGACATATTTCTGCCCTCCTGCTGCTGAGCCAAGCTTGAGCAGGGGAAGGCAGAACAATAGGCATCCTGCCACAGGGAGGTGGTACAGGGTACAAGGGATTAGTGGGGTTAACCTTGGGATCTGATGTGGGTTCTGGCCTAGTCAGAACTCCAGCTCAGGCTGTGTTTGTCTGTGATGGTGGCATGGACATTGCCACCTTACTTGTCAGTCCCAGTAACCTGGGCAAGTACAGACAACAGCCTTTGATTAATGGAACAGAGGCAATGGCCTACAGGGGCCAGTGTCACCATGGTGACAGAGAAACTTGTGTCTCCTGGACATATCATACTTGGTGAGATGTACCAAGTGACCAATGAAAACAATGGCAGGACTGACCATTCCTTGGCAGTTGTTAATTTCAGCTGGGGAGGGGTAACTGGCCCCAAGAATGTTGGGCATCTCTGCAGATGTGTTTGCTTGGACCAGGTCACAAGCCAAACTGACATCCACTGAACAGGCCCTGGATCCTGGAACAAAGGAACAGGTGCCTTCCAAGAGAAGGAGCAGGAGCGGTAAGGCTGTGTCTTCCCCCAGACTCAGAATGAGTATCAGTCTCTTGAGGGAGATGATCAGTCCCTGTGAAGGAACTGTCCCAGATGAGCTTGAGCAGGTTGAGTTCTTGGGGACAGGGGGCCCTTCCAGGGCAGACTTGAGTTTGGAGCAGCAAACCTGCCCCTCTCTTGAACCCCTCAGACAGCAGGCTGCTGGGAATGTCAGTAGGTCCCACAGGATCTACTGGGTTGAGGGACTCCTTTATTCAGAGGGTAGAGACCCCAAGCCTGGTGCTACCAGGAGGTTGGTTATACCTCTGAGATTTAGGGGCTTCCTACTCACCCTAGCACAACATTCCCCTGGCAGGACACCTAGGCCAAAGTAAGACTTGGGACAGGCTTGTCCCTCACTTTCACTGGCCTCACTTGTCTGAAGACACCAAGGAGTTTTGTCGCTCCTGTGCCACTTGCCAAGCTAGTGATAAAGCGGGTGTCACCACAAAGGCCCCCCTGATACCACTTCCAGTGGTAGGGATTCCCTTTGATAGGGTTGTGATTGACAGAATTGGTCCCATGAACCCTCCTACAGCATCTGGGCACAGCTATATTCTAGTTGTGGTGGACCATGCCACTAAGTACCCAGAAGCAATTCCCCTTAGAACCACTACAGCTCCTGTGGTGGCAAGGGCCCTCTTAGGAATTTTTTCCAGAGTGGGCTTCCTT
Organism: Calotriton arnoldi; assembly: GCA_963921515.1. NCBI lineage: Eukaryota > Metazoa > Chordata > Amphibia > Caudata > Salamandridae > Calotriton > Calotriton arnoldi. Next base: position 269,096 of record CAWUFW010000662.1, read on the forward strand.
AAGGAGGTTTTAACTGACAGAGGTACAAACTTCATGTTAAGTTACATCACTCCAATGTGGAAGGGGTGTGGAGTGAACTACTAATTCACCACACCCCATCACCCACAATACAATGGGTTAGTTGAGAGATTCAACAAAACCCTGAAGGGCATGATCATGGTCCTCCCAGAAAAGCTTAAGCGAAAATGGGATGTTCTGGACTGCCTTCTCTTTGCCTACAGAGAGGTCCCTCAGAAGGGGGTTGGCTACAGCACTTTTGAACTTCTGTTTGGGCATCCAGTAAGGGGTCCCTTGTGGTTGGTGAAGGAGGGATGGGAGTTAACTCTCAAACCTCCTAAACAAGACATAGTGGACTATGTACTTGGTCTCCGCTCCAGGATGGCAGAGTACATGAAGAAGGGAAGTAAAAACCTGGAGGCCAGTCAAGAATTGCAAAAAGCTTGGCATGACCAAAAGGCTGTCCTGGCTGTGTATCAGCCAGGCCAGAAAGTGTGGATGTTGGAGCCTGTGGCCCCAGCAGCTCTCCAAGATAAATGGAGCTGACCCCACACGATCACTGAGCAAAAAGGTGAGGTCACCTATCTGGTGGACCTTGGCACTCCCAGGAGCCCCCACATGGTGCTCCATGTGAACAGGCTCAAACCTTTTGTGGACAGGGCGGACATGGGCTTGCTCATGGCAACTGGTGAGGGACAGGAGGAAGAGAGTGACCCTCTCCCTGATCTCCTTTCACAAAACACTGATGATGGGTCAGTTAATCGTGTAGCCATGGCAGGCAGCCTCACTGACCAACAGCAGATTGATTGCAGCAAGGTCCTCAATCAGTACAGGCATATGTTTTCTTTGACACCCAGTCAAACCACCTGGTGTACCCATGAAGTGGACACCGGTAAGAGTCTACCTGTTAAGAATAAAATCTACAGGCAGCCAGAGCATGTCAGAGATTGCATCAGGACAGAGGTCCAAAAGATGCTAGAGTTGGGAGTAATTGAGCCCTCAGATAGCCCTTGGGCTAGTCCAGTGGTCTTGGTACCCCAACCTCACACCCAGGGTGGTAAGAGAGAGATGAGGTTTTGTGTTGACTGTAGGGGACTCAATGCAGTCACTAGGACTGATGCTCACCCAATTCCTAGGGCAGCTGAGCTTATTGACACTTTGGCCTAAGCCAAGTTCTTAAGCACATTTGACCTGACTGCTGGCTATTGGCAAATCAGACTAGCGGAGGAGGCCAAACCAAAAAGAGCATTCTCAACCCCTAGTGGGCATTATCAATTTATTGTGATGCCCTTTGGCTTGAAGAATGCACCTGCCACATTCCAAAGGCTAGCGAACAAAGTTCTCATGGGTCTGGAAGCCTATAGTGCAGCATATCTTGATGAGATAGCCGTCTTTAGCTCCACCTGGGAGGATCACCTGGTCCACCTGAAGAATGTTTGAGGCTCTGCAGAAAGCAGGCCTCACTATCAAGGCCACTAAGTGCCAGATAGGGCAGAGTAAGGTTGTGTATCTGGGCCACCTTGTGGGTGGAGGCCAGGTTCAACCACTACAGAGCAAAATCCAGACCATAATGGACTGGATTGCTCCAACTACCCAGACTCAGGTCAGAGCTTTCTTGAGCCTGACTGGGTATTACAGGAGATTTGTAAAGGGATATGGGTCCATAGTGACTCCCTTGAATGATCTCACCTCAAAGAAAATGCCCAAGAAAGTTCAGTGGACAGTTCGCTGTCAGAAGGCATTTGATGATCTCAAGCAGGCCATGTGCACTGCTCCCATTCTGCAGAGTCCGGACTACTCCAAGCAATTTATTGTCCAAACAGATGCATCTGAGTTGGAGGTAGGGGCTGCGTTGTCACAACTTAATGCATAGGGTCAGGATCAACCAGTAGCTTTTATAAGCAGAGGGTTGAACCCCAGAGAGAAACGTTGGTCAGCTATAGAGAGGGAAGCCTTTGCTGTGGTCTGGGCCCCGAAGAAGTAGAGGCCATACTTGTTTGGCACTCACTTCATTGTTCGGACAGACCATAAGCCCCTCTTATGGCTAAAACAGATGAAGGGTGAAAACCCCAAACTTTTGAGGCGGTCTATTTTCCTACAGGGGATAGACTATACAGTGGAACATAGACCTGGGAGTACCCATGCCAATGCAGATGGACTCTCCAGATATTTTCACTTAGAAAATGAAGACTCAACTGGGCAAGGTTAGTCTCATCTTCTTCTTACGTTTGGGGGGTGGGGGGGTGGTTGTGTAGGCAGTAGTATCTGCTTCTTATGGTTACCCCCACTTTTGCTTGATGTGATCCTGTTTTTGACTAGTCTGACTGGGATCCTGCTAATCAGGACCCAAGTCTATCTGCTTTCTCCTAAAACTTGTGCATGTTCTTAGGTGCACCCCAGGTACCCTTGTCAGTCCCTAGTGCTAGTATATGGTACCCATGTACCCAGGGCATAGGTCTCCCATGGGCTGCAGCATGTATTTTGCCACCCAGGAGAGACCATTCAAAATGGAACTACAGGTCTGCCATTGCAGCCTTTGTAAGTTGGTGCATGCACCACTTACTAAAAATATAGGTTACTATATCTGAGGATCACTGCACTTAAAACCTATTAGTCACCCCTCTAGCAGGCCTTTACAATCCTGAGGGCAGGGTGCTTGGTTCTCGAAAAAGGCTGCAACGAATCCCATCATGTTTGGTATCAAACATGTTGGAATCATTCCCCCACACCGTAAACGCTGTGGGAGGTATGATTCCAAGCACCGGGAGAGCCCTCAGTTAGGCTCTCAGTGTTCCCGGTACCAGCCTTCTAGTACCGGACGGCACAAAATGGTTGCTGCCGGCCAGAGACACATTTCTGCCCTCCTGCTGCTGAGCCAAGCTGCATTAACCGAACCCCTGTGCACCGCGTACTTTTGCAAGTGAATATGCTTGTTGACAACTCTGCAACAAGTGCATTGGGCTCCAAGTAGCCCCAACCTCCGGCAACTTCTTGCACCAAGATCTTCAGCCACACTGCCTCGTGGGCACCGTGGCCGGCTCCTTTTGGTGAGCTGCTCGAGGTCCTCTTGCGATCCCTGTGCCTCCGGCCTGTGGGTCCAATTGAGGGTCATCTTTGTTTTCCTTTGGCTCCCCTGAGTGCTCAGGACCTGCCCTGACCCCCCTGCTTGTGGTGAGTCTCCTGGACCTTGCTGGTCCCAACCGTGCGCCTTCTTGATTTCCTGTGTGGGTTGCATTTGCCAAGGCTTGTTTGTGCTCCTGCCGGACACCAACCCTTCAGCACTCGACATCCTTCATAGGTCAGCTTGCATCCAGGTCCTGGTCGTCCTCGGCGTTGCCTGGTCCTCGCAGCTGCAGAGTCAAGGTCACCGTCATCCTTTCTGAAGCACCCGACATCGGAGGGCATTCGTCTTCCAAGTCTTCTGGTCACCCCGGAGTGGCAGACTCTGTCCCCTCTGATTTCAGGTCCTCCTCGTCAAGGATCCACGTTTCGATTCCTCCGGACACTTTCTCCTCTTCCAGCAGCGGCACTTTCCTGAAGTCCTCCATTGGGTTCGACGGCAGTTTCCGACGCCACTTCACACCTATGCACCCGGCTTCCCTGGGATAGGTAACTTGGGTACCTCGGTATCCACGGGTGGTGTGGCTCTCCAACCTTCTGTCTTCCACGAGGTTTCTTCAGGGTCCACTGGGAAGGGTTCCTAATCTTTAAACTTCCAACCGCGACTTGCACATAGACTTGCACGGAGCACGCGGTCGTGTTCACACACTGCACATGCTCTCCGTGGGGTCCCCATCTACTTACCGTAGGTGGTGCTGTGGGTCCCAAGCAATTCTCAGTCTTCTCGACATTGTCCTGACTCGAGTTGTGGTTCTTATACCACTTTCTTAGTAAATGGTTTGGTTCCCCCCCTATGGCCCACTGTGTATTAGTGCTATTTACTGTGATTTCTTTGCTAAAGTATTGTGTGCTTTGTGTCCATCTCTGTGTGGGAGATACTGAAAAGTACTAGATAGTGTTATATAATAAATACATATTTTTTATAACTACTGTGTGGTTCTCTTTTCATTTAATCTCTACTATAAGATTGCATTCTGGGAAAACAAGCTGCTTTACACTCCTTCAAAACTAAGCCTGCAGGCTGCTCTCCACAGCTACCACTTGGATAGCTTTCTAAGGTTGTCTAAGACCTCTTAAATCACCATAAGGGTTGTCTGGACTGGTGCAGGGTGCCCACTTACATTAGTGGACATCATATACCAGGCCAGCTTCTCACAGGCAGTTTCTGACAGGCAGGCCTTCAGGGAAGCAGCCCCACTGACAGAATTATGAGATAAGGTGACAATCAATTGAGTTTCGCCGGCTTAGAAAATTACTATGAAAGTAGTATCAAACTTTCCCACTGGGTTCCAGTTTCTTCATTGGCTACAAGAAAGGGAACTCCGCAATGAACTCAAAGAAATCTTAAGATCTTGGACTGGTGTCTTGTACAGACAGACACCCAGCTGTAAGGGGATATCGCTCGAAACTTGCAAAATCGTTGAAAGGAGCTGTGGGTCGGCCCATGACCTTGGAGCGTCTGGTCTGCCAAGACAAGGGAAGGAGTGGCTGACCCTTGCTGAGAGATAACTGACAAGGAGAAGACAGCCACTGTGCCCAAAAGAACTGGAGCACCCTCAGTAATCATAGATTACTGTGAGGTGTGCAATTGTCAGCAATCCAGCCCGCAGTGGGTCTCCTGGCCTCTCGACTTAAACTGAAGTAAGCCACTCATCCTTCAAGTGGTGCAACCACTGTTGTGATGATCCGCCTTAGTGTTCTGCTGCTACAAATTACTACAACTTGAAGTAACTGAAGCCAAGAGCGACCCTGACCTAAGATGCCTAGTGCTACACTCTACCGTGGACTTGAAACAACCAACGAAGAGTGACCACTCCAATATCCCCCAAAGAAGACACCGCCAAGCACCAAAGTGCTGATTCTGCCATCTACTGCAGTCTTAAATGAATACGCCCCCATGCAAGCAGAGTCCCCTAGGCAGATTGAATGCAGCCCCATGAGCTGCTAACCAGCATGCTGACACAGTGAGAGAATCCGAAGATATTAGGGCGGTCCCTGTTTGTAACTCAGGAACACCGGATATGTGCTCATTGCATAAGAGCATCAATAACCAGGTAAACCCAGGAACTGTAAAATTCGAACAAGTGCCTCACACATTAAACTAAAAATCCCATAACTTTAAATACTCCGTGCTGGGACATTTTAAGGACTGACCTATGAGTCACAGAATCAAGGAAATGTCTCACACAATCTATATTGAGCTTGTGTCTGCGCTTACATTACACACATTCATTTCTGTGTAGAAATTCATGTAGAACATGTGTAGGACCATTTGCCTTCCTTATTTCGGTGTGTAGTATTGAATTTGTCAGCATATTAGAGTTTCTCTTTTTCACCAAGACAACCACTGGGCTGGACTGTAAAGATTGTGTCTGTTGCATTACTGTTGAGACCTGAGACTCTGTTCCAACATTATCTCTCTGAGAGGCAGTGGATTGCTTGCCTCACTACACGCAGGGTCCAGTGGTGAAGGTTGCTACTTGGTGTTCAGTTTGCAGGACCATAGTAGGTGAGGTCTTGGGGAAAATAGAGGTAAAGAGCCATAAAGCACAATGGTTGGGCCCAATACCATTGTGTACCCAGAATTCCTAGTAAACTCTGACAAGGATAAAAAGTATGGGAATATACTCATGTTGCAAACTTGCAAATTTCAGATAAGGGAACTCCGCTTGCTTCAGCCCAAAAAGCTGCTATACCTGCATAGACTTAACATAAAACCACCCAAGAACTGAAATTCCCAATGAAGAATGTGTCTCGGAGATTAAGACAAACCCATCTATTTAGAGTAGCTTTAGTTGGTTTCCTCCTTGTAGTACCACCAAAAGAAACCAATTCTGAACAACAAACCTTTCATTCTTTCTCAATAAGTAAGCAAGGTTACTTCCAAAATCCAAACAGTTATGAGATCCCTTTTCTCAAACAGTATCAAGATCGAAGATAGATACAATTATTTCCTGAGAAACATGAAACTAGGCTTTGTGAATAAACCACAGATCCAGGACAACCCTTTCAAAAGCAATCTGCAAATACCATGGGACAGTCACGGATGTATGCCATGGGCAGATGACTGTTCTACAGAAAAAATATCCACAAACTTTTTTTAAATTGCCATTCTTCCCCAAATCTCTTTCGTGTTTTTATGGAAGAGTGGCACCCTGGTTGTAAGAGATTGGATTATTTGTTGAGAGGGGTGGAAGCCCCACTCATGCAACAACCACAATCCTTGTCAGGGTGAACCAAAAAGGTCAATAAATTAACCTGTGGTTAACCTTCTGGTAGCTTGGCACAAAACAGTCAGGCTTAACTGAGAGGCAATGTGTAAAGTATTTAAGCAGCACACAAACAGTTATAAAGTGAAAACATAAAACAAGAAAAATATCAAACCAATTTAGAAAAACAAACATTTTTCTTGTGTCCAAGGAGGAGTTGTAGTCGCGGGGAGCCACTGGATAAAGTCTCGGTGAACCAGTTGAGGATGGCTGGAAAAAGCTCCAAATGGAAAAGGTTGAATTTCCAGGCTGAGGAGATAGTTGATAGGAAGCCGGTCGGCATTGTACTTGGTGAAGATTTTTACCTTTGGACTTAGACAACTTTTTGGAAGGCGAAACCTCCAGTGGGATGAGGCTGTAGCCGAAGAGAGCTCCACAGTGCATGATACGGTCGCTGAAAGGTCCTGCTGAACAGGATTTGATGCTGCAGAGAATAACATAGTGGGAGCTACGCGAAGTCAGGCTGACCAACAATGCACTTTAGGTGGACTGGTTGGCAGGTACATCCCGGCCTTGTGTCTGTTCTCCAGGAAGTTTCTGGTGAACATTTTTCTAAGCCCCAAGTTTTAGGGTTAGACAGAAGCATCATCTCTAACACCGCTAACAGCACTTCCAATGGTCCAGGACCTGGGGGTACCACCTGGGGGATTAGGACTCAATCTAGCAGAGGCCAGGTGCAGGGTTTCAAGGCCTCAGGAACTTAGCATGTCCCTGTAGCTCACACAGGAGCCAGCCAACTAGCCCTTTGTGTTACATCTGGTGGTCCTGGGTTCATGGATGTGCTCCACGCCTGCTTCTAGCAGTAAGGCAGGCCTTCAAACAGCAGGGCAGTCCTCTGGGTGTCAAGGCAGTCCTTCTGTAGTGTACCACAGGTCCAGGAGTGTACTGAAGAGGTGTTCTGGGGGTCAGCCTTGGATGTGGGGGGTTTCCTATACTACCCCCCACATCTGGCTCTGGAAAGTTCTTCCTTCCCCTGCCAAGGCTCCAAGACGTTTCGGGTGACAAAAGACTAGCAACAGGTTCCCTAGTGTGTGCTGGGGCAAGCCCTTTGAAGTTTTAGTGGGATAGAGAAAAATTCTGCCTAAAGCCATCCTGACAGGATGGCCCATCCTGCCAACGAGTCCCCTTTTGCCTCGCTGTCTGGGAGGAATACACAAAGCAAGACAGCAGAGCCATTCACAGTCATGTGACCCAGGAGACTGGCAGAAAGTACAAATGATTAGAACAAGAAAATGCCAACTTTCTAAAAGCGTAATTTTCTGAACTGTGATTTAAAGTCTGACTTTGCCATTCAAGAGCATTTTAAAATGACAATTAATTTGAGTCTAAACATGATATCCCTATTTGCTCCCAATCCCAAGTTAGCACTTATTAAATATAAGAAGGCAACACAATGTTATTCAATGGGAGAGATGGGCCTTAAAGTAGTGAAAAACGAATTTAGGAGTTTTTCCACTACCAGAACAGGTAAAACTTGAAACTACCTGTCCTAATTTTTAAATACTCTGCAAACAGCCCCTGTGGGCTGTTAGAGCCTACCTTGGGGGGACTTGTATCCATTAAAAAAAGAAGACTTAGGCCTGCAAAAGGTTTATTTGCAAAGTTAAACTGTTGCGACATCTCGCCCAACATCTAGCTGCACAGCCACAAGTCGATGGAATCCAACGACAATAATCCAAGTAATCAATTGTAATCCATATTTATTTTGGAAGTTTCAATGTTCACAACGGAGGCAGCATGATTACCAACTTTAAATGCTGAAGAAATGCCAATCCAGGCTTTTTTCAATGGCACGTCAGAATACACGTATAATCCTGGGTAACTGTGCAAATGTTCACCCAATGCATTTTAGGCAAAAAGCCATTCTTCAGGGGCAACTGCAGTGTAAAAACAACCGGTAGGTCTTTAAATGGATGGGTATCACCTGTATTTTACACAATAGGTTTAACAATCACAAGTTCGTTTGGTGCAGAATTTTTGTGGCATTTGGATGAAGCAGTTACACTGCCGGTCACGGCGTTAAGACACTGGGGTTTCAGATCTTACACTTGTTGCACTGTAAGTTTCTGTTTGGTATTTGCTTGGTTTATGATAATTGGCTTTGCGCACACAATTTTGCAAGGGTTGTGCATGGGGCACATTGCACTCAAGGCATAACACTTAAATATTGTATTCAATTTCTTGACAATGCCTTGGTTTATACTGGGCATTGATTCAGCAGTTTAATTAGTTTAATTTTAGTGATGGGTGGTGTGTATTCACTCCACGGACTATACAGTTCAAAGGTTTTATTGTTGTTTGTTGTCATGAAATTAATTATGGTCGCTGACGGGCTGTTTTTACACTGCAGTGACCCCTGAAGAGGGGCTTAAAGCTTTTAAAGTTGGTAATCACGCTGCCGTTATTGAAACTTACAAATTAAATACGGATTACAATTGATGACTTGGATTCTTGTCATTGGATTCTATCAACTTGTGCCTTTGTGGCTGTGCAACTTGATGCTAGGCGAGACATCGCAACAGTTTAACATTGGAATTCTATGTCCATGCTACTGGGACAGAGCACTATTCAAGCCTGCACGCCAAAACCTTGCCTTTGAGCACTTTCAAAATTGTTGAACTTTGAATGAAGTTCGTGTGCATTCTATCATTTGTTCAAGTATTCTACAGAAGGTTTTTTTTGCCAGGTCAAAATGGCAGTATAAAGCTGCACCACAGGCAGCAATGGCAGGCCCAAGACAGGTTTTAAAGTGGTACTTTAGTGGGTGGCACAATGAGTGCTGCAGGCCCACTAATGGCATTTAATTAACAGGCCATGGGTACATGTAGTAGCATATACTCGGGACTTATAAGCAAATTAAATGCCAATCATGCATAGGCCAATTTAACCATGTTTTAGGGTGAGAGCTCAAGGACTTTTGCACTGGTCAGCAGTGATAAAGTGCATAGAGTGCTAATGCCAAAAGAAAAAACAAATTAAGAACACAAGAGGGATGAAGGCAAAAGGTTTGGGAGAATACCACACCTAGGATGTCAGGCCCAACACCGGTGATAGGTTTTCTGGATTTTTCCAGAATACTGCCCAAGCTAGGGACCCCCCGAGTTCCTTTGTTAGCAAGGACTTAGTCAAGGCACCAATCCTGAGACAGTGAACTCAGTGGCCCTTAACTCCACAACCTACTGCACAATAAGTAGAGATTGTCCGTTCTGGGTAACAATCAGTCCTGTGAGACTCACCGGAGTACATAACTCCACCACCTCCTGCACAATAAGTGGAGATTGTCCGTTCTGGGTAACAATCAGTCCTGTGAGACTCACCGGAGTACATGTTGGGTTAGTAGGTACCAAAAACTTTCACCAGGAATAGACACACTGCAGTATACCTACTAAGGAAATATCTTTACAATTTTTATTTAAGATAACAAGGTAAAGATCATATGATCAAAGTCTTATCCTAATGTATTAACTATGCATAGCAGCAACTATAAGATCAAACAAAGTGGTAACCATACCAGTGCATGAAAAGCTGAATAAAGGCAAACTTGCAACATCATAACAGTAATTCAGCATGTCACTACATTTGTACTCCAATCTCTTCCTTCCTGAGCCAGTAAGAATTATTAGGTGGCTTCGCTTCTCACCTAGATAACTTAATGGAATAACAAATATGCTGTCCACACAGATGGGAATACTGTCTCTCCACCTGCTCTGTGTGGCTATGATGCTCCAGCAAAGCCGAAAAGGCTGCCTGGCATTCTCAAGGTGACTATTACGGTCCTTGTCTTTGAAGAAGCTGATGTTTTGCAGCACCCCAATCGCCAAGGCTAGAAGGGGTAGACCGAAACCTGGAAGGCACAATACGCTTCCTGGGCCCCCTCCTCTTGTGGTGGCCTGCATATTTTCCCTGCTTTCCCTTTTTTACTCATTATGGGGGATACTTCCCATGCCATCACTTCTCCCCCTATTTATTTTTAATTTCCCACATTGATCTACCATACCTCGGAATTCTGTTGTGCAGTGCAGACAGAGACATGGCTGCTGCCTGGAAGGTAGCGACCATTAGGCTGCATCGCTTTTTTAATGCAGAGGCTACAAGAGCAAAGTTCTAGTACTTCGGAGAAAGAAAATACCCATAAGGTGTTCAGTTTCCATGAAGAGATAGTTGAGAATCAGAGTTTAGAATTTTATGCACCAGGAAGGATCTTTCATAGTTGCACCGATCGTCTTTAGGAAGCTGCAATAGCACAATAAGCGCAAAATGTTTGTTCTTAGAAACTAGACAAGCTGCAGCCTGCAGGACGTCTTTTAAAGAAGAAAGGTGAATTTAGGTATCCCAGTGAGTATTGAGTCTCTATAGGAAAGTCTGGACTGGAACAATCCAGACAGGATTTCATTACTACGTTGAGGTCCTTCTCCGAGACAAAAAATTTAACATATTATTCATGTTTAAGCAGCCTGCTTATGTATTGTGGAAACTGAGTCACTTATCAAGAATGAATGCATGACATTCAATGCATGGTGAGGGAATGGAAGCCAGGATTGAAACTGAGTTGGAGAGTGGGAAGGAATTATGAGGAGAAGCTAGGTTTAAGACGAAGAGTCATCAATGCCTCTACAGTTGAGTTTTTGGCTAGTAATGCAATACTATCTGCAGAGGAGACCTCCAAGTAAAGTTGGGTGTCATCAGCATACTTCTGCTGTGATAAGTTAGATTTGTGAAGTAAAGCCCCAAAGAGCTTGAGGCACAGGCTGAAGAGAGAGAGGGTGAAAATAAATATTTTTTTTCCTTTTTCTTTTTAAAAAAAATGTAAGAAAAAAAAAATCGACCAGTGGCAAATCCTTTGAATGAGCAGAAACTGGTTCTAGAGCGATACCCATCTTGATCTTTTGAGATTCATTAGGTAAGATGAATGTAAAATATCAGGCCATGTTAGAAGCAATGAATCAATTAAGTATGGTACCCTTCAATGAGTGAGTTTCATACAATGTTGATCTAATCATTATAATAAAGGGAAGCAAAAAACAGATAGATGGTAGGGCTGTGGAGTGCATAGTGGATGTTAAAATTCCTGACAAAGATGTTGTTCGAGTGTAGCAAGTGGAGAGTAAAGTGTTCCCGGTGATGTTCAGTGAATGTGGAATTATTACCTTGTTAGTGACAGAAGATATTAATTCTGGTGAAGGGAGAATCAATTTCAGTCCCAATACCGGGCACTTGAAAGTGGAGTAGGATTCCCTTCTTGGGTTCTTGTTTTGAATGGTGTTTTTATCTATGGCAGCCACTCATGCAGATAATGACAAATCCCAGCATTAAGAAAACCATAATGGTGTAAATCAAGAATTCATTAACTCATCTCTCTTAAGAAGAAGAGTCCAAGATGCAGATGAATCCTCAGTCTCTTTACGATGTTTGGTCCTTGATCTGCAGTTATGCAGTAGAAATGTAATGTAAGGTAGTCACCATACTCATTGGTTGTGAAGGCTAGTGGAATCTCAGTTTTTTCATTCTTTGCTTCTCTTTGAAGGGTGATAGTGATGACGAAGTGGTTCATGACCCAAGATGGAGCTCACTCATGCGACGAGCTAAAGTGATCATGATGAAGAAGTCTATCTTTATAGTTAAAATACGCAACACACAGCTGCACATTAACCAGAAGGGAGTACACTTGAGAAAAGTCAGGATCAAATGAATGCCCCACCAAGGCATCACAACAGTTTAGGAGGGAACATGTACATTAAACCTTTTTATGAACCTCATTACCAACAGATTTAAGCAAAGACGGTTGGTCTGGCAACACAGAGACAAAATAAATAATAAAACAGCCAACAGTTTCTAGGTACCACACTCACCTGGCTCAATCTGGAGCCACTAGTATGAATTGGGCCAAGTTATTTCTGATCATGTTCAGAAACTGGGCAGGAGAGGTAGCAGCGGAAAGGCGTTCAGGAGTCCTGTGCCCCACTCTAGCAGGAATGCATCCCACAGAGACAGCCTCCTTAGAAACAGTAGCGTGCAAACGTTTTGCCACTGAGCGTTCAACAGTGATGAATAGATCTAGCCAGGGTTCTCCTCATTGGGAGTAACCGCCTGGCACCGCCAGCTGAGCTCGTCTGCCCTGGCATTCAAAGATCCTGCCAGGATGTTCATGGTTAGGTAGAAGTCCTGATGGCCCAAGCAACTCCAGAGGCATAGAGTCTTTTGGCATAGAACCTAGGACCCTCCTTCAGACTGCTGGTTACAGCAGCATATGGAAGTGGTGTTGATTGTAAGAAACTGTACCAACCTCCCCTTAATGGACAGTAGGAAGGGCTTCAATACAATCTGAATGGCCTGCAATTCCAACAGAGTGATGTGGAGTTGGGTTTCCATCGGAGACTAGAGTGCTCTGATCTCCATCTCTCACCTATGACCTCCTCAACCCAGAAGTGACTCATCTGTTACCACCATCAGCTTTGGGTGCGGAAGGGAGGGTGGTATGCTGCTGGTTCAATTGCGGACGAACAGCCACCAATGGAAATCTTTTGCAGTCTCCTCCAAAACCTGGATGGAGTCCGACAGGTTCCCTTGGTGCTGGGCCGACTGAGACTTCAGATTCTACTGCAGAGCACCCACATGCCATCTGGCATAGTATACAAACATGATGCAGGAGGCCAATAGGCCATAAAGCCTCGGAACCATTGTCAATGAGAACCAGGATTGAGGCTGAAACATTAGGATCATACCCCTAATGTCCTGGACTCATGATGGAGGGAGGGCCCAGAACTGCACTGTATCCAAGATGGCTCCTATGAAGGGAAGTCTCTGTAAAAGAGTCTGGTGTGACTTCAGCACATTGATCGTGAACTCCAATGATGTCAGGAGGTTCACCGGTGGTCTATGACTGACAATGGCAAGTCCACCTTCAACAACAAGTCATCGAGGTAGGAAAAGACTGGTATACCCTCCCTCCAAAGGTGTGGTGCATCTACCCCCATCACTTTTGTAGCACCAGAGGATCACTGGTGAGGCCAAAAGGGAGCACACTAATCTGAAATTGCTCCTGCCCTATCTTGATCCACAGGTAACGCCAGTGTGACTGCAGGACAAACACATGAAAATAAGTGTCCTGCAGGTCAAAGGTCACCATCCAGCTACCCGGATCCATGACAGATAGAACCTGGGCCAGTGTGAGCATTTTGAGTGTGCCCTTCTGCAGGAAAGTGTTCAGAGGGCAAAGATCTAAAATACGACAAAGACCTCCATCCTTCAACACAAAGGAATAGAGGGAGTAACAACCAGTATCTATTTCCGAGTCCGGTACCCTCTTTATGGAGCCTGTACTGCCATAGAGACTGCATCGGAGCGTAGAGCATGCACCTCTTGCAACAAGATAGACAAATGCTCCTCTGATAGCTGCTCTGATGTAGGTGGAAGACATGGCTGGTCGGAAAGGAATGGAAGGGAATAGCCCCACAGAACAACCTGGAGGAACCATCTGTCGGATATGACAGCTTGACACCATTGGTGAAAATGTTAGATTCTGCCTTCCACAGGGTGATCGTGAGCCACAGCACCACATTAGTGCGGCCTGCTCCCGCCAAACAATTGGCAGTATCTAGGCTAGCATATACATATTTGGCTGTATCCCGACCAGCTTGAATAGCCAGCGAGGTCTAACTCTTCCCAGAGCAAGAGCTCACTGACCATGTCCCAGATGGCATGAGTATTTTGTCCTATTAGGGAACTTGGATTAACCGACCTTAAAACTAAGCTAGTCAAAGAAAATATTAGTGTCCCGACTACTGCAATTCGCTTTGACTTCATGTCAGGGGTGATGGGGAGGTGGAGGGGATTGAGTAATAGGAAATTAATGGGGATTTACCTTCCTAGTGGAAGCCTGGAATGTCAGACTCTCCATAGTAGGGTGCTTAGTCAAAAAAATTAAGGTCGTACGGCACCGGTTTGTAGAGTCTGCCTACCTACCTGTTGACCGGCAAGCATGCACAAAGCTTAGATTTAGTGCTCACCAATGCATCCCTTAAGGCTTGATTAAATGGCAATAAGTACTCAAAAGAAACCTGCCCAGGATGTAAAACTTCAGTAAGAACATTAGTCTTGACCTTCACAGAAGGAAGTTGTAGATCTAGAAGCTCAGCAGCATGTCTACTCACTACAGCAAAGGAAACAATTTATTCTGTTGGTGGATCTGGGCGTGGAGGGGGATCAACCCAGTATTAGGGAAAATATCAAGCCCACTAGCCTCCTATAAGTCCATGTACAAATTGTCATCATCATAATGTGGGGGAAAATAATTTCCATCATTTCTGTTGTTGTCTCCAAGTGGTGACAAACTCTGATCAAATTTGGAACTGAAAAGCTGTTGAAGCAATTGAGGGTTACCATGTGGTAGAGGCAGTGTTTAGTCAGAATCTGACTGTACGGGAAACAGGTACGTCCAGTGAAATTGGGAGGCTACCTTGGTCGGGGGAAAGACTAGTTCAGCTCAGAGGTGGACACTGACCTTAGAAAAGAGACCCCTCTGGCACCAGTGCGTCAATGTCAAAGGGATCGGCACAGGTTGAGAAGCCGGAGTGGAAGTCGGCATTGGATTTGATGATGAACACAAGGCGGGTTTGAGAGGCGCAGACAGGGCCAAGGCTGGATCCACCGACAGAAACCAGACTGGTGGCCCCTGTGGCTCATTGGGGAAATAAGGCATGCCAGAGGGAACGGGAAGAGTGCCAAAAATGTGCTACATGGCCTTGACTATTGCGGTGTCACTGATGATCCGTGTAATAATTGGGAAATGGTGTCCTCAATCAGCAGTGAGACTGAGTAACTTTTTAATGCCCCGCGACTTCAACGAAGATTGAGAGTAGAAGGATGGGGAGGAGTTTTGCTTAGCCTGCTTGTATTTCTGCTTTGATTTGGACTTTGACTTACCAGATGACTTTGACTGCGAATAAGATCTATTTTGGGAACAGCCTTGAGAACGGGAACAAGTTTGCACCCTTGACTTCGAGCGAGACTTGTGTGGTATTTCCCGTTGCTTGGAGACGTACAACTTCACTTCACGTCCTGGGTTTAATTAGGGCACATACTCCGCACAACTTGGAGTCATCCCCCAAACTCAACCATAATGGTCTGTCATCGGCACCAGTTTCCAACAATTGTGGGCTGGTTCGTACTCTGTAGTTTTAGGTGGGGGACCTTGTTCCCTTGCACTTTAGATTTCAACTATAGGAAGAAAAAAGGGGGACCTCTGAAGTCAGCGTTCAGGGGTGACGCTTATAGGCAGCTCTGCTCTGTCACTTCGATGACAGAATGTAGTCATACACAAAGCCACACGGTGCCACCAAGCGGTGCGTAGGAGCACTGCGGTGGAAGCTTCCACATCCAATCTGGCAACTGGAGACAGTCTAAAGGGGAGGACTCGGAGTTTAGAAGTATCCATCAGAAATACCATTACTAGATCTCTAGAGGTAGGCGGGTACAGATGTTCAAGTGATTATTATCAAGTAGATCGGTACAGGAGGTAGGTAATCGGTTATGGGAATCAGCGCCCGCAAAGGAAGCATGATGGTATCAACTCATGACCTGGACATCTTAACTTGGTTCCAATGGATGCATAAAGAGGTAAAGAACCACACGACATCATACAGACAAGACATGACATCAGAACAAGGAGTGGCCCATTTGACAGGCAGCAGACACAGCAGGGTTGCATTGCCTATGGGTTGGAGACAGCGGTCTAATTATTCCTACAAAAAAGAAGCATTGGCAAAGCAATAAGTCTTGCCTTGTGGACCTACTGGCTTTGTCGAACCTTGAAGCATTGACAAAAAACTTTTTCCAATCCTGCGACACACATGGGCCAAAAACGTAATGACGCAAGGGTCACTTTTATATTTACTGATCCAAAATGGTGTGGTGAACCAAAAAAATGAAATTTAAGTAATACAAAAGCGTTTTTTTAATGTGGGGATATATATATATATATAAATATATATATATATATATATATATATATATATAAATATATATATATATATATATATATATAAATATATATATATAAATATATATATAAATATATATATATAAATATATATATAAATATATATATATAAATATATATATATAAATATATATATATATAAATATATAAAATATATAAATATATAAAATATATATATATATATATATATATATATATATATATATATATATATATATATATATATATATATATATATATATATATATATATATATATATATATATATATATATCCCAGCCATGCCTAAAGATGCCATAGATATCTTCCACGAGCGGGTCATCGAAGATATCAAAAAATTACATCAAGTCAAACATAAAAAATGCTCTAGACATTTCAAGGAGCTACAATACACTAAATTGATGAAAAAACGGAGTGAAAATCATGAAGTGGTGGTTACTAAATCGGACAAGGGGGGGGCAACATAGTGATCTGGCCGCAGGCAGAATATCTTTTGGAAGCCAGCAGACATCTGGATGATCAGGTCTGTTATGAGAGAACTAATCATAAGCAATACAATTCAGCTAAAGAGGCCCTAAAAAATAATCTTTTACAATGGAAGAGAGAGGGAGTAATTTCAATGGAGGAGTACCAATTTTTAAATGTGGAATTTCCAGTACTTCCCATACTATATTTTATCCCTAAAGTCCACAAGAACACCTCACCGATACCTGGCAGACCGATTATTTCGGCCATCAATAGCGTGGGAGAGCATGCCACCCAATATGTGGACTTTTTTCTACAGGGCTTTGTCAAACGGCTTCCCTCCTACGTGAAAGACACAGGAGACTTCCTTAGAAAAGTGCACAACACCCAATGGGCTGAAGATTTTTTGTTCATCACATTGGACATCGAATCGCTTTATACAAGCATTGAACATACCACTGGTCTAAATGCGATCAAACATTTTTTGGACACAAGACCACTTGATTGTTATAATCATAATAAGATGTTATTAAGTCTTGTCTCCTGGTGTCTTCACAACAACTACTTCATGTTTGGTAATGAAATGTATATACAAAAGAGGGGTGTGGCGATGGGAGCCTGTTTCTCCCCCAGCTATGCTTGCTTGCATGTCGGCTGGTGGGAGGAACAGGTCCTCAAACACACTCACTCTGATATGTTTTTTAGCCATGTACAACACTGGTTAAGATATATTGATGTTTTTATTGTGTGGAAAGGGGATGAGAAGTGTGCTACTGATTTTATTCACAACATCAATAAGAACACTGCCAATCTTAAATTTACCTCACAGGTCAGCAAAGAGAGCATTGAGTTCCTGGATGTTAGGGTTTATATCAAAGATGGAAGAGTAGCTACCACTCTGCATAGGAAAGCCACTGCTGGGAATTCTATGCTCCATGCCAGCAGTGCGCACCCAAAGCATCTAGTTAAAAACATTTCTTTTGGGGAACTCCTACGACAAAAGAATATGCAGCACACAAGAGGATTTAGACCAATGTATCGAAGATGCACTCATCAGATTCAAAATGAGAGGGTATAGTGAGGCTATTCTAAATGAGGCAGTTAAAAAAGTTAATGACAGGCCTCAGGAATCCCTTTTGCCCATAGATGAGGTAGATGAGAAATCTAACCTAGGAGAAGATGCACTTAGACTGATAACATACAACCAACAGGAAAGGAAGATAAGGTCAATTATTAAGCGTAATTGGCCTATCGTGCTCACCGATGGGAGTACTCATACATAGACTCCCTGCGGAACCTACTATTACTTATAGGAAGGGTTTGTCTATGAGATCTCAGATCGTCAAAAATAGCCCTGAGCTCGCCAGCACAAGAATGTGGTTACAACCTAAACATGTATTTTTCAGATGCTCTTCTTGTAGAGCATGCAAGTTTGGAGTGAATACCGCGCATTACTCCACTCCATTTAGCCCCGACAGGTATATCATCAAGGGTAGCTACAATTGCAGGACGGAATATGCGGTATATGTACTGCCGTGCACCTGTGGCTTGAGATATGTGGGGAGTACCAAGTTACAGGTGCACGTCAGGATATTGCAACATTTGCGCGCTATTGTTAACAACGATGCCGCATATCCGGTCGCACAACATTTCAAGTCAGAGCACAACAATGACCTCCAATGTTTGAAATACTTTGTTGTGGCTGCTATTCCCAAACTTCAGAGAGTAGGGGATAGGGAAAGACTGTGGTGACAGCTGGAGTCGAGAATGATCCTTGAGCTGGACAGCAAGTCTCCTAATGGGCTAAACAACACGGAGGACCTACATTATTTCCTGTAAGGGCCACAATCTGACCATAAGGTATGAAAGGCGATTATAATGCAAAAGGGCAAGTGAGGGTTTCTGATGTCCCACCATACAGTTCCTATTATGATTAGATGGTAGAATTACATGTTTGAGAGTGATACTTCTTAGGCCGCGCCGCAATTTAAACATGCATCTTACACAATGGTTTTTAATATTTCCACGAGTATAGTTTGTATTAATTGAGTGTCACACTTAGCACTAGCACTTTAGTGGGTCATTTGACCCATGGTAGCACTTTATAGGCATATAGTACTTTTTATTTATTGGTATAATTTGCACATACTTTATGGCCTGCGCAGCTGGGCACTTCCTCATGATCATGAATGCGACGATATTATCGCATGAGGCAGTGTCATATTAATTACAGCATTTATGCAGACAGAGTATCAGCGGCGAGGTCTTACCATATGCGGTGTAAAGCACTTGTGTCATTGTTTACATGGTTTATTGCGATATTTGCACAGTCCGGTTTATGGGCTCATAAACGGTCTTGATGGAGGGCGTCTTATATCTGATGCCTTTTGTACTGTAAATGGTATGTTTTTATTGTAATTTTAACGTTCTTTATAGGTACAATGCAATGTCTTAACATATTACAGTATTTATCGCTATGTTTTTACCATGTTTTTACAGAGTGCATTTATTTAAGTCGATTTTTGCTGCTTTCAACTAGTATGTGTACATTTAAAAGACAAAACCAATGATCAAGGATTACTATGTGCCAGTATTTCTTCTATGTCTATACATCACGTGGGTGTAATGCACAGCATATTTAAATAACATGGCGAACTGTGTTTCTGTATATGATCAAGGACAAGTGTTGTCCGAAACACGTCAGAACTGAGGTTTTTGTGAGGAATAAAGAACATTCCCATATCTCCCTGGACTTCGTGTGTCTCTCTTCTCGCCAGAAGGAGGTTTGGAGAGCCAAGGTGTTAGTTATACATATATATAATACATATATACATATATATATACATATATATATACATATACATATACATATATATATATATATATATATATATACACACACATATATATATATTTTTTTTCCTACCTAAAGAAACAAAGGTACCATTGTAGTAAGGTGAATTTCTCAGTGACATTAACGTTTTGAGCAAAAAAAATCCACAGAAACTAACCAGCTATAGTTAGCAGCGCCAACTATAACTTGCGCCCCCACCATGCACTTCTTATGACATCACTCATGATCTGTTCTATGAATCATTGACGACATCACTGATGACATCATCTGAGTTTGCTCGTTTATTTTATAGTTTAGATTGCGGCAGTTAACTACCATATTACTTTTCCACTTCATTTTTTACAGTTTGGGTCCAGCTAATGGGTGTTAGGATTTAGAAAACACATGTCCTCCTACTGCAATATAGCTGTATAGAGATATTGAACAGGTTATACATCTTTGTATTCAAGAGTAACTCTGTGTACAGGTGACAGTAGACTTGTGTTCATTATATTCCACCTAAGTATTTTGGTACTGCAGAAAAAGTTTCCAGCAAGGCAAAGATTCTATGTACTACATACTAAGAATTGTAGGCAGTTATTGAAGAGAATCGCCTCAGCATGGCAATTTCTACTAAACAGAGAAGACTGTGCGCACCAGATACTAACCTATGTACATGTGCTTGTGTTGCTTCAGAAGATGGGTGAAGGTAGTAGGATGTTTAGCTCCTTCATATCTTTTTTAATAGTCTGTGGTGTATGTCTTATGAAAGTTTCAGTGTGGTATAAAGTTAACTCTCTCTATAGAGTAAGCACAATTACAGAACTCAGTCCTCTACTGCTATCAACTTCAATTCTTAATGTAGGTTTGGTGTGTGTCGGGGGTTTGATACAAATAAAAGCGGTCTTTAGTATGGCATTTGTTTTGGAATTGGCATTCGCTATGTTGGCTTTCTCTGAACTGTTGTATACAGATTTAACACCATACTCAACCAGGGTTTCCCGTTTATCTGTGGTTGATTGTTTATGTGACATATGCTACGTGTAAAGTCATAGCAATTTATACAGCAATATGAGGGAAAATGAAGCTTGGATGTTGTCATCACTGATGTAATCAATGATGTCATTTGAGATGTCATAAATTATGTCATAGAACATGTCATGAGTGAGGTCATATGTGAGGTCATAAGCAGTGCATGGCGGGGGCACCAGTTATAGTTAGCGCTGACAACTATAACTGGTGAATTTCTGTATTTTTTTAGTTCAAAACATTAATGTGGTCACTGAGAAATCCACCTTACTATAACGTTACATTAACCTTTGATTTTTTCAGTGAGTTTCTAGATTTTGTTTTTAAGTAATATATAATATATGTAGTGTTCTGACATTATTTTAGTAAAGGATAGCTTTTTTTTTTTTTTTATTATAACAAAACAGGATATGGTTCACAATTTGCCAAATCTCTGTAAAATGTGTGAGAGTATTAAACAGACAAATAGTCGATAGAATTTTTTTATTTGCTCAGTTATTGTACCTCTGATATTAAGATATGTCACCAGCAATCGTTTTTTGGGGCGTCATTACTCTTGCAATGATGGGTGTGTCGAAGGACTGGCCTCTCTGCTGAGACCTCTCTGTAAAGATGGGTGTGCATAGCAGGGTGTGGAGAGGGACTGCCCTATCCTTTCAGACCGCTCTCTCAGATGGCGGATGTGCACAGTAAGGTTTGGGAAGGGAATGCCCTCTCCTTTTAGATCCCTCTCTCTCTCTCTCTCTCTGATGACTAGTGTGTGTAGTAGGGTGTGTGGAGGGACTGGCCTTTCCTTTCAGACCTGTGTCTCAGATGTCAGGTGTCCGTAGTAGGGTGTAAGGAAGGAGTGCCCTCTCCTTTTAGTCATCTCTCTCAGATGACCTGTGCGGAATTGGGTGTGTGGAGGGACTGGCCTCTTGGCTGAGACCTCTCTGTAATGATAGTTGAGCATAGCATGGTGTGGGGAAGGACTGACCTCTCTTTTTCTCTTCCAGATGACTGGTGTGCATAGTAGGGCGTGGGGAGGAACTGCACACTCCTTTGTCCTCCCGCTCAGAAGACGGGTGTGCAGAGGGACTGGCCTCTCTGGTGAGACCTCTCTCTGTAATGATGGGTGTGCATAGTAGGGTGTGGGAAGGGACTGGCCTCTCCTTTCAAAGCGCTCTCAGATGACGGGTGTATGTAGCAGGGTATGGAGAGGGACTGCTCTATCTTTTCAGACCCCTCTCTCAGATGACGGATGTGTGTAGTAAAGTGTGAGGAGGGACTGCCCTCTCCTTTTAGATCTCTCTCTCTCTCTCTCTCTCTCAGATGACAGGTTTGAATAGTAGGGTGTGTAGAGGAACTGGCCTCTCCTCTCAGACCTCTCTGCTGAGACCTCTCTCTGTAATGATAGGGGAGCATAGTAGGGTGTGGGGAAGGATTGGGCTCTTTTTTCAGACCTCTATCTCAGATGATGTGTATGCATAGTAAGGTGTTTGGATGAGCCTTAACTCTACTCAACTCTTTTCAAACCAATGAGCATAAATAGTAGAGTCTGATAAACACCATCTCCAGTAAGACTCCTTCATACAGTAACAATTGTACATAGCAGAGTGTTTCCAAACATCACCTATTCCTTCCTAATTTTCACGATCGGTCAAGTCATGTGAGATCGCAACATTTAAAAAAAAAAAAAAAAAGATTTAACCTTCTATTAATCACTTGCACATTTCCGCTCAAAAACAAGGACCACAATATGTATTCCTACTAACAGAGTGTATTAAGAACTCATCTATTCCTTTTTACTATTAATGATCCCGCGAGAGTCCTGCGAGATCGTAAATATTAGTAGTCACCCCTTCGACACCTCCTCTCTAAATTTAGGGGGACAGCATGCCTTTCTGCTGCCCCCTTATATAGCTTTTTTACTTCATTTCCACAACACCTCGAGTTTTTCCACAGTAAACAGTAATGGCCGCCATTTCATTTCTAATATTCCAACAGCCAGCCAATCAGAGTGCTCACTCCCGCAAGAGCGTGAAAGTTCACAGGAAAAACAGGCCTCTCAACCAATCACAAGCCTTCATTTTTAAATTGGAGCTCTCGCGGGAAGCTTGCAGAACTCACAAGCCCAACCATCGAAATACACAATTATTTTTGATCCTCAATTTCTCAAAAACTACTTAATGGATTTATACCAAATCACAAAAAGCACACTCTACGGACCAAGATCTGGCTTCCTGCGGAATTTGGTGTAATTCCGTTCAGCAGTTTTTTCTGTAGCCGTGCCTAAAGAAGTCTATGGCAAATGCACAGAGATTTTACATTTTGGGATGCCCTTTTCTCGGCCCATGCTTCACGGAAGGAGCAGAGGAGGTTGAACTTTTTTGGGATAGTTTTGTGGAGATTCATCAAACGGGGCCAAAGTGATTAGCAAACCAAAAAACGCTCCTTCAATGAAAAAGCAGACATATATATATATATATATATATGTTTGAGGATTTCTGAAAGCAATTAGGGCAGTGGCAGCCGCCAGGGATTGGACCTTGGAATGGCCCCCAGCAACTTCAAAGACAGTATGCACGGGGATTAGGTGTTTGCGCCAACTGTTTGAATTTTACAAGCATCACCCACTGGAGGGATGAATTGGGAGACTGAAAGCAAACTACCAAGACCAACATGCTCTATCTTAAGTCCATCGTGACGCCCACCAGGGGGCAAACATTTAAAAACGAGCTATTGTAACAGTTTGCCTTTTGCCTTCACAGATGCTTCTGGCTTCCTTTGAAAAAGGTCTAGGTAGACCGAAATGCATCAGGACTAAGAATGCCAGCGCCAGCGCTTTCAAATTCAATTAAAATTCTTTTCATCTCACTTAATGTGTGCCGCTCACTCCTTTAGTTGAAGAGAGGTCTGTTGTTATATATATATATATATATATATATATATATACACACACACACACACACACACACTGAAAAAAACAAAGGTTAAAGTAACGTTCTAGTTAGATGAAATTTTCAGTAACAATGTTTTAAACTCTAACAACCACTGAAATTCACCAGGAAAAGTTATAGTTCTCAAGTAACTATAATTCGTGCCCTAAGGTAACTATAACTCTCACCCCCACCATACATAGTTTTCTCATCAATAATTTCACTGCAACATTTGCAGTGATATGATCAATGATGTCATAGAAGATGTCATGAGTGATGTAATATGTGGGGTTATTAACAGTGCATGGCGAGGGCGTGATAACTATAGGTGCGATACTACAGGTAATTATAATTCATACCTAAACATAATCAGTAACTAGTTCTGTTATGAGAAGGACCTATGGAATAAGACAGCATCTTACATAGTCACTTCTTTCTTGGATATATAATTGGGGGAGCAAATGGACTAGTGAGGGAAATAAAAAAATAAAGCTGGGTGGGAGGAGTAGTGCAAAAATCATCAGATGAGGGAGAAGAGAGAGCAGGACAGGGGTTGGGGGACAACATGGGGGAGAGAGCAGCATGGAGCATGACAGGTGCGGGGAGTTTGGCGGGGGAGAAAACACAATTGAGCAGTACAAAAGGGAAGACGGCAACATGAAGTGTGGCAGGGGCAAAATCAAATGGAGGAGAGAGCTGGAAAACACATGCACTCTCAAGGAGTGCTTAACCCAAACCCCCTCCCCCCTCCCACAAAAAAAAAAAGAAGTTCCCTAAAACTGAGCAGTGGACAGATAGAACTCAGATAATCAAAGGGATGGTAAAAAGGGTGCAGAGACAGAATATCGAGTAAAAATATCGAATTGCACAAATATAGTGTCAAAAATATCGTGGGTCAGGAATATCGACAGACAAATTCTCGTGGTCAAGAATATCGATTTTAGGTAACTAATATCGATTTAAAAAATATCGAAGTGTTTAATATCGTTTGCAAAAATATAGTTGTTAAAAATATCGATTTTTTTAATTAATGTTATGTATTTTAGTATATATTTTATATGTGTGTGATGTATGTTTTTTTGTATAAGAATTGTTTGAATGTTTATTATATGTTTTATAATTTTAGTCGTTATTTTTTTTTATTAGAATTTTGCGTTTTTAGTTCCGTAGCGGGTTGTGGGTTTATAGGGGAATAGGGTGGGAAGTAATTTAATTACATTACATTTATTGAATAATTTTTATTTATTTAATATTTGTTTGAGATGTTATAGTGTTAAATGTGTAAATTAATTGGTTATTAAGGTGTTAATTAATTTATTGGTAATTAATTATGGTAATTGTGTGATTAATTTTAGGTGTGTGTTGTGGTGTTTATAGGTGTAAATGGTGAAAAGGGTGGGAAGAAATTTATTTTTTATTGATGAATTATTCATTAGTTGTTAATTTAAATTAATTAGTAATTATGGTAATTGTGTAATTAATTTTAGGTGTGTGTTGTGGATATTTTAGTGTTAAAGAATGTGTACTCAATGAATGTATTATTTGTTTTTATTAATAATGTTTTCAATTCATTATTAATTATGTTAATTATGGAAATAAATGTAAATAAAAATGTTGAAGTCTTTTTTATTGGTATGGTGTTATATGGTAGGAAATAAAATAAATAGAATTAGGTTTTAAATAATTTGTTTGTTAATATTTGTGCCTTTTAAATAAATATTGTTTATAAATGTATTTATTAATTTATTATATACAAGATTTGTACCTTTTGTTATATGTAATTATTATAATATGTGTTCTTTTTATATGTTTAATCGTATATTTTTAAAATATTGTTTATTTACTTTTAAGATTATTTAATTTTTTTCAATTGTTTAAATGTTATTAGTAATTTTTGTTTCTCTGCTATCCAACACTTTCCCTATTGTTGCACTCATTGGTGTGGGAATAGTAATGTTTACCCCTCCGCTATCCAGCACTTTCCCTACTGTTGTACTCATTGGTGTGGGAATAGTAATTTCTACCCCTCCGCTATCCAGCACTTTCCCTACTGTTGCACTTACTGGAGTGGGAATAGTAATTTTTACCCCTCCGCTATCCAATACTTTCCATACTGTTGCACTCACTGGAGTGGGAATCGAAATTTTTACCCCTCTGCTATCTAGCACTTTCCCTACTGTTGCACTCACTGGAGTTGGAATAGTAAATTTAATTCTTCCGCTATCCAACATTTTCCCTACTGTTGTATTTATTGTATTGCGAAATGTATGTTTACATTTTTAATAATGTAATGTTTTAATTAATTATAGAATGTTTTTTAATTTTAAATTATTATTATTTATAAAACAATTTTATTGGCATTTCATTATTTCACAATAGGTAGGCTTACAAAAGCAAGAATTGATCAGAGCTTTACAGCTGCAAACTACAGTACAGTAGCCGGGGTGAGATCCCTGGGTACGAGTAAGAACTGAGAAACTGTTGTTTGAGCGTACCCATCTTGCGATGTTGTGTGGGTCCTGATAGGCTGTAGTGCGTGTCTAGCAGTGTGGTATGTCGTGAGGTGTAAGGCTGATTTAAGAGAAGAATCAACTGGCTTGTATGCCGAACTGGGGGTTAAAACTTGTGGAATTCGGTCGGGCGATCTGGTTTGTCTGCTTCATGCTGCGGGGACAAAGGGAACTTCGTCGTCGTGTGCCTTCATAAGCTGGGGGGTGGGATCAGGGGCTCTATCACTGACTCACCAGCCGTTGGGGTTACTATTTAGTCGCGGCGCCGCGCGCTGTCACAGTGCTCTGGGAGGCACCGTTTGATCGGGACTCTTAGGGGCGTTGAGAGTCGCCTTCTTCTGCGCTAGGGGGGGACTTGGGTTGTGAGGCGCGGTTAGAGGTCTCAGGTGCAGTCGGGGATAGCGCTGGCAGAACTGGTGCAGAAGTGTGGACCATTCTATGGAGATGTGTTTTTTACGTGTTTCTTGTGCCTCCTCGCTCCTAATTGTGTCGTCCTCCGCTGAGCCCCATTTCTTAACCGCTCCCACCCAAGCCGCCAAGGGGGGACCGCTTGGGGTTCTCCAGTGCATAGCGAGCCCCCTTTTCGCCAAGAGGAGAGCTAGGGAGGCGAATCGCGCTTGGACTTTGTGAGTTTTGCGCTTACGGAAGAGCCCCAACCCACTGGCCTCCCATGTGTCGATGTCTCTGAGCCCTGTTACATCCTGTAGTGTCTCGTGTATAGTCTGCCAATATGGCCGTAGTGTGGGGCATGACCAGAACATGTGCACAAACGTTGCATCTACAGATTGGCACCTTGGGCATACTAACTGTGCATCTGGGTAAAAGCACTGGAGCTTGGCTGGGGTGAGGTAAGCGCGGTGCAGTATAAAGAATTGTATGTTTTTGAAACGGGCATTTCTAGATACCTTTTTCGGGTACTCCAATACCCGTTCCCATTCTTTATCGTGGAACGAACAACCCATTTCCTCTTCCCATTTCAGGCGCAGCGGGGTCAGTGTGGTGGCAGGAAGGTCCCGAATCGCTTTGTAAAGCCATGTGATTAAGTGCCTCCCTAGTCCCATGTGAAGAATTGTGTGCAGTACTGGGTGCGTCGCCGGCTCCCCTTCAGTGAGATCCCATATACGGTGGCAGTTGAGTATTAATTGCCTGTGCAGCAGGAATTGTCCCGGGGGAAGACCTGTCTAGTCCGAGAGGCGGTCAAATGGTAACAGTTGTCCCTCTTCAAATAGAGATCAGACTTCTAGGATGTTGTGTTCTGTCCAAGTGTGCATTGTGCGGACAGTGTAAAACCCTCCCTTCTTGGGTATGCCGGCCAATGGGTACAAAGGGGTGTATAGCGGGGTGGTGCCGGAGATGCGATGCATACGCAGCATGCATGCCCGTGCTACCTTTACCTGGACCGAGTGCGACGCTCCGGGTCGCGTGCCTGGGAGCAACAGGCGACAAACGGCCTGTATGGACATGGGTCCCTTGTCTGCTGCCGTCTCTGCTAATTGGCGTCCTGCCGTCCATCTAGAGAGCCACTGCGTTTGCGCTGCGTAGAAGTAGGCCTCAAAGGATGGTGCTCCTAATCCACCTTGGTTTAATGGAAGCTGCAGTTTTGAGAGTGCGACTCTGCGGTGTTTGTCGTCCCAAATGAGGGAGCACAGCAGGGTGTCCAATTCGTGAAAAAAGGAGCGTGGGGGAACAACAGGAGTGTTCGCAAAATAGTATAGAAATTGTGGTACTAGGATCATCTTGGCTAAAGCGATCTTGCCAATGGGCGCCAAGGGCAATACCTTCCAAAAGTTTACTCGAGTCCTGGCTCCCTGCAGAGCTCGGCGGTGATTGCCCTCGAAGAGGTCGGTCGGTGAGTGATAAAGTCTGATGCCAAGGTATCTCGGAGCGTCAGCGCTACATGCTATGTCCGAGGCCCCAAGTCTTAGCACCCGCGGGGGTAGACGGGGGTTTAGGGGATATACAACAGACTTCGCCCAGTTGACTTCAAGCCCTGTTGCGGCTGCAAAGTCTGAGAGAATGTCTCCTATGGGACTTAGATCGGACTCTATATCCCCCACGTAAAGTAGCAGGTCGTCCGCGTACATGGACACGACATGAGTGGCTCCTGCGATTGGGATGCCCCATGCATCCCCCTCTCGCCATAATCTAATCGCTAAAGGTTCCATAGCCATGGCAAATAGGAGGTGGGAGAGGGGGCACCCCTGCCTGGTTCCTCTCTCCACTGGGAAAGGCGAGGAGACATATCTACCCAGACGTATTCTGGAGGTGAGTTTTGTGTGTAATAGCTTTATATATGCCCTAAAAGTGGGGCCTATTCCCAGCTGCCCCAGCACTTCGAAGAGATACGACCACGCTAGGGTATCGAACGCTTTCTCAAGGTCCAGAATCTGGTAGGCCGCCCTAGGGTAGCTGTCTCCGACCTGACCCTGAAAGAGCCTGCGAATATTCTGGGATGTGTTTCTGCCCGGCACGAACCTGTTCTGATCTTGGTGTATAAGCGGTGGTAGCAGAGGGCTTAACCGGTCCGCTAGGATCTTACCCAGGATCTTGCAGTCAGTGGAGAGTAGCGTAATTGGTCTATAGGAGGCTAGATGCGTCGGGTCCCGGTCGGGTTTCGGGATTGAGACTATAAGAGATTCCCGCAGCGAGCTCGGTAATCCCACCCCCCCTCCAGGGCTGCCGCATACATAGTAGTCAGTCGTTGCGCCAGCTGAGTAATGAAGGTGCGATAATATTCTAGGGGTAACCCGTCCATCCCTTGGGTTTTATTTCCGGCCAGCCCGCAGATAGCCTGTTTCACATGCGTAATTACCTCTTCCAGGAGGTCTCCGTCCTCACTCGGAATCTGGGGTAGTGTAAGGGGGGTCTAAGAATCGGGCGAGTGCGTCTCGGTTGTCTTGCGCAGGGCATCGATAGAGCGCAGCGCAATAATTGCGGAAGTCGCAAAATGTCGGATTGGGTTGTCGCAACTCCGCCTAAGAGGTCCCCAATTTCAGTAATTGGGCGTGCTTCTTGGTGTTGACGGGCCAGCCAGGCGTGTGCCTGATCTGTCTCCCTCCCTGTGCCGTTTAGTTGCGTATAATTTAAAGTTATATCTCCGCAGGTCCGCTAAGCCATCCTCATACTCTGTTTTGGCCTCCGCGACTTGCGTGTGGGTGGCTTTACCTGCATTTTCTGCTTTAGTCAGCGATGCCAGTCTGAGTTCTGCCTCTGCGAGGCTTCTATCAAGTGTCCTGCGCACCCCAGTGATTTGCCTGATACAGGCTCACTCATTACGACTTTAAAAGCGTCCCACTCTAACATTCTGTTGTATGCTGTGTGCGTGTTGTTCTCCAAGTATTCTGTGATGCTATTCTCGTGATCGTGTCGGAATACCGGGTTCTCTAAGAACTCATGCTGCAGTTTCCAAGTGGGGACTGGTGGGTGAGGTGGTCTCCATCTGAGGGCTAACAGATGTGCGTCATGATCTGAAATAACTCTCCCCAGATAGTCCGTACGTTGGGTCATGTGTAATATTTCCGGCGAGCAAAGAAACCGATCGAGGCGTACCCGCAAGTTGTGGGGCACTGAATGATCGGAGTATAGTTTAGTGGTCGGGTTGTGAGCTCGCCATGCATCAACTAAGGCCCAGTGTTGCGTCCATAGGCGAAACCGTTCTGTGTGCGCCTGCGCAGGGAATCCCGCGCCTGGAGGGTGTGATCTATCCAACGCCAGGTCTAAGACGCAATTATAGTCGCACCCTAGCACCCATGGCGCATGTGTAAATTGTAGCAGAACTGTCGATAGCGAGTCCCAAAATTGCCCCTGGTTTGAGTTTGGGGCATAGATGCTGCCTATTAAACAGAGGCCGCCCATCTAACAATCCTTCTAGGAATGCATATCTCCCTGCCCTGTCCACTACCCTACGTGTCTCTTTGAACGGAACCCCGGGTCTAAGCCATATCAGGGCCCCCCTGGCAAACGCAGAGTAGGTGGTGGCGCAGAAAATACCCCGCCAGTGCTTCTGTATTCGGTCTAGCTCTTTTAAGGTAAGGTGTGTTTCTTGCAACAACAGGATTTGTGCCTTTTGCCGTTTCGCGTATGAGTACACTGCATACCGCTACCGAGCGGTGTGCATGCCCCTGACGTTTAAGGTCGGGAAACTAAATTCTGTTGTGTTTGACATGGCTTTTTTTTTTTTTAGTTCTAGGGAACCAGAAGGGTAGGCAAGGAAATAGGCGTGTCTCGTGTTCGTCCCCTCCCATGCCGCGTGCTGATGCGATGTATTGAGGCGCCCGCCCCGAATAGGATTGTGTTCGGAAGGGTGTATGGTAATTGGGGGATGCAACAACCAATCGTGCGGAACCATGTACCAACATTACGGACCTATCACAATGGGTGATACGTCCAAATTGTGTAGTTTAACTGTGTCTTAATGTATCGTGGAGGGTGTACCCTGTAGGTCTTCTGAGTCTGTGGCCATGCGAGGCCCATTTTGCCAAGTGTGTTAGTCGTGGGTTTGGCGCGCTTCCGAGCAAATTACTGGAGGCGGCGTTCAGTGCTCAGGTAATGGTCGACGCAGTTGTGTGTGCGGTGGGTGCGCGTGTCATGCAGGTGGGAGGAAGTATCGATCCTAAGTAATAGTTACAGCTCAGTGTGCTAGTCGCCGGGATTGGTGCGGTCTTGGTGGCAGCGTGCGTGTGTGCTATGAAGGGGGAGGAAAGAGGGCTAAGAGTGCGCAGCTGGCTCGTTCAAATCAGCGTGTCCGCCGTCTGGGGTGTCACCACCGGGGGGGGGGAAGAGGAGGGGGGGGGGTCACCGAGCCCTCCCGAGAGATACTTGTGTCTCTGGAATTGTCTTCCAATGAGAAGATATGGGGGCCGTCCTCTCGGTCTGATGCCGCTGCGGCTATGTCCAGCTGGGCTGCTGCCTGGATGGCCCTCCTTCTTCCTGCTATTTTTTCCTCAAGATTGGGGGGCCCCGCGGTTGGGCTCCGTTCCCGCTGGCTTTGCTTCGTACGCTCTCGGTTTCCCCGGGTCCCTCGGCCTCTCGATCTACTCGAGCTGTGGATTGTCTCCCAGTGCGAGCCGCCTGGGGCGTTGATCTCCGCCCACTCAAACACGGTCTTTGGGTCCGTAAAGAATTTGGTGCCCCCATCGTTTATTATTCGAAGACGGGCCGGGAACAGCAACGAGTATTGTATTCCTTTTTGACGGAGCATTTTCTTTGCTTCTATGAAGTTGGCTCTTTGTTGCTGCACTGCTTTGGAGTAATCAGGAAAGATCATCACCTGCTTGTCTTCGACTTGGAGCGGACCATGCTGCCTGGCCGCTCTTAACACAGCATCTCCGTCTCTGAAATGAAGCAGTTTCAGGAGCAGCGGTCGTAGAGGGAGGGGGGTCGCCGGGCTGGAACTCTGTGGGCCCTCTCCACTGAGAAGAAAGGTGTGAGTTCTGCGTCCGGGGTGAAGGATTTGAACCAAGTTTCAATGTACTTTTCGGGGTGTGAGCGTTCTACTCCTTCTGGCAGGTTTATCACTCGGATGTTGCTACGGCGGGATCGCCCCTCCAAGTCGCCCGTCTTCTCCTCCAACTGGGTCACTCTGGCCTGGAGGCTTTGTATACTGTCCTGATGTGCTTTAGTTAGCGGTTGAAGGCTGGTCAGAGTTTTTTCCCCCTTTGCCACTCTGTTGGCCAGCTTTCGGTGATCGTCGCGCAACAAACCGAGGTCCGAGGACAGAGCCCCAAATCTGTCCTCCATTGTGATACGGGAGTGCTCTATTGCCGCCAGCACTCTGTCCAACTTGTCGGACATTGCTTGTGGCAGAGCGGTATCCGACGGTTGAGTCTGGTCCAGGTCTAACGAGGGCTGCTGACGTGATAGCTTTCATCTGCGTGCCAGTTGTTTGGCGCTGTCACCCCATATTTCGTCGCTCCGGGGCTTCGCTGTGTGTACAGGCTCTCTGCGGCTGCCGGTCAGTCACCTCCTCCCCGAAAGGATCCAAGAGCCGATATTCCCAGGAAGGTGCCGCCCAGTGTGAGACGAACAGCTGTCTTGCCCTCTGCTTTGTTGGTCCGGACTTCGGCGACGTTCTCGTGATGTCCCTGCAGGTCGCCCTCAAGTCGCGCACACCGTCTCGGAGCCTCCGGGCCTCAGTGCGCGGGCGCCCGGGTGCTCCCCCGCCGGGGCGCCGCAGCCGTGCTTTAACTTTCCTGGTAGCGCGCAGGGGTCAGCCTCCCCAGTTCCTGAAGGCAGCGGTGTCTCTGGAGGCCACTGCGTCTCATCAG
Source organism: Calotriton arnoldi (assembly GCA_963921515.1). Taxonomy (NCBI): domain Eukaryota; kingdom Metazoa; phylum Chordata; class Amphibia; order Caudata; family Salamandridae; genus Calotriton; species Calotriton arnoldi. The sequence continues at coordinate 301,500 of CAWUFW010000662.1, forward strand.
GCTCCCGCCCCTGCCAAATGTGGGCGCCTTGTGTCGCCGCTCGGTGTGGGTTTCGCTGCTTACCGCGCCCGGAGGCCGTCTCCTGGACCCGTGCGTGGTGAGTCGAGATAGAGTGTCTTCCCTCAGGTCATGGCCCCACGCGGCGCGTGTCAGCGCTTTGCTGCTTGCAGGGCGCGGCCGACTCTCACTCATGCCAGGCGGCTCAGCTGCTTGCCTCCTTCAAAGGCAAGCCCCCGTTAGGGCCTCTCCCTGTGTGATCACTGCGGGAAGACAGGTGGCGGGCCTGGACTCGTATTTGTGTTCCTTGCAGGCTGGGTTTCAGCAGGCTCACGGGGCAACTGCAGCAGCCCGTGGGCACCTCTTGCACAAGGACTGCACACCGCACCGGGAGGCCGCTCTGACTTAGGCCCTGCTGGGAGGTATGATGTGCATCACTGGAAGGGCGCTTCCTCCCTAGACCCGGTGGTGGCAGGCCGCGCTGCCAACTAGTATCTCCACAGGTTTGGGGACGTACCTCTGTTTCCACTGCAATGAGGGCCCAGCCTCAATGCGCGGGCTTCCAGCCAGGTAGGTGGCAGGGCTGCTGGCTTTCTCGCCGCTTTGCGAGGGGTGCCGGGCCCTTCCCGCTTGAGACGAAGATCTCCTGGTTCTCCGAGCGGCAGCCCGCACTTTCGGATGCAGCAGCGGCTTAGTCGGGGCTGGTGCAGCTTCGGCTCATGACTTTCTTTGGTGGCAACGTCGCTGCTCGCCCCAGTTGCACCAAGCGTAGTCAAGGCGCCGCCCTTATGTCGAGCCGTAGGAGGCGAAGTCGCGGGGCTCCGTCAGCTTGGTTCGGCTAACTTATGGGCCCAGCCTTCGCCAGGGGGGCCCCAGCTGTGTCTACCGGGCTCCCCAGCGGTCAGTTCGGCCAGTGTTCGCTGCCCCCCCACTTCTTGAGGGTTCCAGCGTTTGCATTGCTGCTCGCTGCTTCTGGGGCAGCGGAGGGGGGGGGGGTTTGCTCACGGAGCTCGCTGTCTCTGCGCCCGGTTAGGGTCCCCCCCGCGCGCCCAGGTCCGCTCCCACGCCTTGCGGAGCTGCGCCGATAGTTTGTGGCACTCGATCCACACCTCAGAGCCACTTCTCACCTGGGCACGGCGGCGGGGAAAAACCAGGGCCCGTCTTCAGATGGTGCCAGCGCCCTCCGGGGCTCCGCCGCAGGCGTTACCCAGCTCCGTGATCGCGGAGCTGGGGGCCGCCATTTTGTCTCGGCTTGCTCCTCCCAGCGGATCAGCCCGATATTTGGTGATCTGACTGCAGATGTCGGGTCTATGCCGCTGTGCCTGCTCCCACCTTCATTGAGGCAGCTTGTGGGGGCGAAATCCAGTCCCCCACAACCAGGATGGCTGTTGATGCTTTGGGCCGGCGGCTGGAGCTCTACACGAGCACGTCCGCCATCTTCCTCAGCGTAGCCACGCCCCCATTTTAAAATTATGATTATATGTATATATTTTATTTTTATATAATTTAAAAGTTTAAAAATGAAATAAAGATAAAGTTAATAAATTATTTTAAAGTAAATATATGTATAAATTATGTTTGTGTGTTTATATTTTTTAAGTTTATTTTTATATTTAGTTAAAATGTATATTATATTTAATTTATGTTGCTAAAGATATTAATATTTTATATATTTAATATATATTATTTTATTTATATTTTTAACATCGATATTTTTAACATCGATATTTTTAACATCGATATTTTGTCAGTGAACCGTGACAATAAAGCCAAATGATAGCAAGTAACAGGCAGGCTGTAAGTCCGCTATAAGGTCTTGGTAAGCCCACAATAGATCTTTTTCCAAATCAGACAGCTTGTGCAGTTTGGTAGGCGAGACCGAAAAAGCATTCACAACGGGTACAAAAAGACAGCACTCTGACACGGATTGTCTATAAACTGTGGTGCATCTTGGTCGTCTCTATGAACTTGGGTTTTGATCATATATTTACTAGGACAAAAGAAAATGCCCTAAAATTGATGTTTGCCTTAAAGTAACAGTCAAAGGAATCCGTTTTGAATGTCATGTTAAATTAACTATGATACAAAAAACAAACTGAGAAGTCAAAATATCATCAAATACGGTTTTAGAAATCATCCTGGACGCAGGAGTACCTTCCTGCAAGTCATAATAGATTACAAACAGTAAAAGTTCCAAAATTATAAGGGCAGATAGAAAGGAGGGTTAACAATTAAAATAACAATAAGCTGTACAAAATACCCAACAATCAGATGTGTTTAATACAGAAAACCAATTGAAAGGGTATACCAATGTTCAGGTATACCAATGTTCAATTCGTCCTAACACGACTCTCCAATTCTAACATTAATAGACCTCTGCTGTCATAACAATTGTTTGAAGAACTATGTAGGCACGAGTACGGATTCAGTTGAAATGTGCCTGTCATTTATTTGGGTGATGTTGAAGGTGGAACCTGTGCAGGGAAAACACTCAAGTCCATATTAGACAGATTTCCACTGACCTACATCTAGATGGAAAATATGACATGCTCAATAATTAGCTATTCCAGGAAAACTGCTACAAGTCCCTAAAAGTTATTTCTGCTTTAAAGAAGAATTCTTAAGTACACAAAAGAATAAAAGCAGGGGGCGAGTTAACTTTCTGTGCACGCTACTCAATAAAATTAACTAGGTGCCTAATGTGCACCCATCTTTAAATTCCAGCAGATATTGTTGGTCATGTTGAAGAAAGGTCACTAGGGCCCTCGATGTGGTGACACCCCTCAAACCATGACACACCATGTCCTCAAAAAGAATCACAAAGATGCTGGACTCTAAATTAAAAGCCACTGCAAAACACTTGAAACAGAAATGTAAGAAAGACAATCATTTCTGCGACTAAACACAACTGTTTCATGAATTAGCATATTGTTGAAGCCTGCTACCAAGGACGTTGGCAAAAACTTATGTCCAGGTGGGTTATGAAAATTATTTATTTGTGTACTTCGTTGGGTTACATCCTAGAGTAGAGAAGATTATAAAAGCCCTTTTCAAGTCTTCCATTAATGAGCCCAAGTTAGATGTTTCTATGGGCTCTCCTAATTCCCTACTCGGTAATGGGATCTAAAGCAAACCTTGCCTCATGGACGCTTCTGTGGAGCCTCATGGTGGAGAAGAAAAAAAGTTTACATTTATGGTCATTCCCATTACTCTTGGTCCTTAGGCTTTTACCCTTTATCAACTTCTGGATACCCTGACATAAGTGCTGGGACTGGAAACTGCTTCTACATCTGTTAATATAAACCAGTACAATGCACACATGAATGATTCTTATCTCTGCTTGTATGCCACCATTATCAGTTCACGTACCATTAGTGGGTGTTTGGACCAATGGCATCAGTAAGAGGGTGTTGATAATGGAAAACTGCCCACAAACTAAGAGCAAAGCTCATTTTAGTGGGTGGCATTCAAGTGAGAATAAGCAAGGAGGAGAAAATTAGCACTGGCCCGCTGAAGCCTAAGCAAAGAGGTTGCAGAGCTCAGAAAGAAGCCTCAACTTCGTGGTATTGGGGGAACATGTGTGGGGTAGCTTACTGAAAAGCCCAGCGTATATCTCCGGCAGATACATGCCTGGAAGATGTCACTGTAGCTGCCCAAGTCATGTTGATGATAGAGGTTGGGCTCCATTGAATGTGGAATAGTGAGTGACTGCAGCTTGTGGTTGCCACCAATCCCTAGCCAAAAGATACATATATGGCAGTCTCTGTGAAAGCTGTGGAACACAGCTGTATTTCGCTACTGTGAGGACCCAGGAATGGGCGGAAAATGATGGAAGTGGAGTAAAAGGCCTGCTCCCAACTAGTTGTTGATCTTCCCTCATATTTCTTTTCTTGGATTAGAGCAGAGCTCACTGCCAAATCAGTGAACCATTTGGGCATCAGTTTTGACCTGGCTTCTCTTCCCCCGAGTGCTTTAAAAGGTGTCACACCTGTGGTAGAATGTGGCGAAGTAAGATATGCCCAAACCTTTTCTTGTAAAAACTCAGCTACATTGACATTGGCTGCAATGGCAGTTTGAATTCCTTCTTTTAAAAAACGATTGGCCCTTTCGACAAGTCCATTGGAGGATGGACTGTACAAGGCAACTTGACAGTGCTTGATTTCAAAATTTTCCCCAAAACTTGTAATTTGCCTTGAAACAAAAGATAAACCATTATCTGTGACAATGCAACAGGGTGCACCTTCAATCTTAAAAATGTTTTCAAGAAAAGAGATAACAGTAGTGGAATTGGCAGCCTCCACAAATGAGTAATATATCCATTTAGAATAATAGTCAATTGCTACCAACAAGTATCTTTTGTCAAAAGGCAACACATTGAATGGCCCAGCGAAGTACAAGGCAATTTTCTCCCATGGCGCTTCTGGAAATGAAACAGGAAATAAAGGTTCCAATGTTTGTCCGAAACAACACATTTAGGACAATTATCAACAAAATTGGCCACCTGTTTGTCCATACTTGGCCACCAATACATTTCTTTGAGTTTCTTGCAAGTGGCTGAAATCTCCATATGTCCCTCATGAGCCATGCCAATAATCCTTTCTCTCAACAAGAGAGGAGGCACAAACAGACCATTCCTTACGCAAACCCCGTTCTCAAATGACAACTACTCACTGATCTGTGCAAAGCTTCTCAAATCTTCACTAAGACCCTTCCCTGTGGGCCACTTGTTTTTAATAAAATGTTCCACCTTATTTAAAGACTCATCTTGTTTCATAGCCGTAGACCATTCCTCGAGTGACACTCTCATTGCAAGTGGATACAGCATCTACCAGGCCCACAACACAACCTTTGTTGAAATCGTCTTTCCCCTCACTGGAATCAGGAAGAGGAATGCGAGAAAGGCAGTCCCCGCCTGGACATTCTTTCCACCTTGGATGTATTTGACTACAAGATTATATTCTTTTAACTTTGATAACATTCGTACCAGCCGTGCGGAAGACTTCCCCAACCCATTCCCAGCTAGCAAGAAGACTAATGGTTTGTGGTCTGGAAAGATTTCACAACGAGTGCCTGAAATGTACCTTTCAATGGTGCTTTAGTTGTTCGGCAGTAGTCAAAGCTCGTGAAGCAAACGCTATAATGTTCATTTGACCTTCCACTCACTGCCCGAAAATAGCACCAAGCCCTTTTAGACTAACATCCACTGTAATGAATGGTTTCCCATTGGGCACAAAAGGATGCAATGCAGGAGTGTTAACTACAAACTGCTACACCTTTTCAAACACTTCGTGTATTGTGTCATTCCAGATAAATGTCATCCCTTTTTAAGTAGGCATCTCAAGGGTTGAACTAAGTGAGCATACCCAGGAACAAATCTGGCGTAATACTCATAGGCCAAGAAAAGAACGTAAAGCATCCTTGTCTAAAGGAGGTTGAGCACTTCGTATTGCTTCCACATTGCAAAATTTTGGTTGGAATCTTTTTTCTGAAATAAGATGTCCCAAGTATTCCACCTCTCTAACTAGAAGTTTACATTTACTAGGTTTCACAGTCATTCCTTTTTTTTGCAGAACCTTTAAAACTTTGTGTAAAACATGCATGTGCTCAACTCTGGTCTCCGTAAAAATCATTGTCATCTTGGAAAGCTTGCACATGCTGTATTTCTCCAAACTATCCATTAATTTTTAGAAAACACTCGCCGAGGATGCGAGACCAAATGGTAACCTCATGTACTTGAAGGCAACAAAAGGTGTCACAAATGCAGTGAGTGTTTGAGAATCTTCTGAGAGTTGGATCTGGTGGTAGGCAGAATGCAAGTCAATCGTGGAAAAATACTTAGATTTCCCAATGTTAGCAATCATTTCTTGGATGTGCGGAAGAGGATGGCAATCAACTACAATGTTTTGATTTAGAGACCTCAAATCCACACATAATCTGAGATCCCCAGTCTTTTTCTTGGTCAAAACCACTGGAGAAATCCATTCTGAGGCATCAATTGGTGCAATTATCCCTTCAGATTGCAATTTTGATAATAACAATTTGAGATCTTCCCTAATGTTGAGTGGAACTGGTCTAACTTTATGCACAATTGGCACGGCATTCTTCTTTAATTTTATACCATGCTCAAAACCCTTTACAGTTCCCACTGCATCCCTGAAAACTTCTGGGTAAGATTGAATGAAACTATCTACTACACCTTCCTCTTGTTCCAAAGATAGAATGTCAGTGGGAAGTGCCCCTAAAACAATTGGAGGATCTTGCCCGGGACATAAAATAATGCCCAACAGTGCAAGATCCTTCCAACCAACAATATTTCTCCCATTAACTGCCACATACACTTTCATTCTTATAGATCTGCCTAGACTCTCCACATTATTCCAAAAGTAACCCAACAGATCAATGTCTTGTTCCCCGAATGGTTTTGGATTGATATCAGGTGCTGAAAGAGGTGTATCCTTTACCCAGAACTTGTAAAAGGTGCGATCTGTAAGTATAGCAACTGGCGCTCCAGAATCAGCCACTACCACAATCGATTTCCTATCAATGATGACATCCACCAGTAGCCCTTTAATTTTCCTCTGTGGACAGCTACCCGAATCTGGAATATCTACAGTAAGTAATACATTTGGGAATGTAGTGCTGCATTCTTGCACATCACACTATGGACTGTACAAGCTTATGTTAGAAATCTTAACTATTGAGATTCGTGCTTCCACTGGATGTTCCCCTGCACACACCTTGAAAGTGACCGAGTTTACGGCAACAAATACACTTCTTCCCAATGGGAGGGCACTTCAGATTGTTTCCTATATGGTTCCTAGAACCACAGCGGAAACAGACCAATTGTCCTCGAATAGGCTGGTTCTTTTGATACATCTTATCAGCAACCTGCTTGGAACTGACTGCACAAACAACACTTTCATCTGACATCGCATTCACAGAAGCTTGTGTCACATGGTTCGACAACACCTTAGTAGTCACAATCGACCTCTCGATACTTTTAGCAATTTCTATAGTTTCTACTAAAGTGGGATTGCGAGAAGTTAAGACGTCGTTCTATTTTTTTTTTTAAACAATAAAATACAAACTGATCATGGATATAAGTGTCTACATTAGCACCAAACTCACATTTTCTACTAAAACCCTCAATGTGGCAATATAGTCTTCTACTGTCTCCTCACAAGACTGTTTGCACATTGCAAAATTAAACCTTTCCAAAAGAACACTAGAAGTATCAGAGTATTATTTTTTCATGCGTTCTTTGGCTTCCAAGTATACATTCCAGGGAGTGTCTTCTGATAATGGGGCAGGAAAACGAGGAAGATCATCAAAGACTCTTTGCCCAGCTACCCCCAAATGATTTATAAGCAAAGCCATCTTTCTTGAGGGTGAAAAGCCATCAGCATCAATAGCTAAATAGTTTTCAAAATTTCGTAGCCACTCTGACCATTTGATATCTGGTTTGCCTGCTCTCTGTAAGAAGGGCGGCGGTTGAATTACTCCTGGACTGCTGCCCATACTTTTAAAAGAAAAGAAGGAATTGACAAATACAATTAAAAATATACAACGTATATAAAAGTATGGTTTATCACAATTGCCAAAGTTACAAATGTTACCTCCAGGGAAGTATAGAATAAAAGGTGTGCAAATCACCGATCCAGGCGTCACACTGAACAGGTGTGTGAATCACCGAGATGCAAAGCAACTTGCAGCAGAAGATTACAGGTGTGCGAATCACCAGGTAAAACAATTGGCAGCAAAATGAAGATTACAGGTGTGCGAATCACTGACCCGGGTGTCGCACTAAGCAGAACAATTGGCAGCAAAATGAAGATTACAGGTGTGCAAATCACCGATCCGGGTGTAGCACTAAGCAGCATGTGTGCAAGTCAGCGATAAAATACAAGAGCCAATACGGAATTCTCCTCAGACTTGCAGACAGAATGAACTATGGCCGGTAAAAGAAATCTTTACTAAGATGGCCACCATGCGTATGACGTAACCACGCTTCCCAGAATGCAAAGCGGCAAACGTAGGAGAGATGCTGTTGCGCAATGGCGCTCCGAAAACCCATGGCATGGAGTGCTGGATCAGGACAACAATGCCACTGGAGCAAGGAGGCTGGGAGATCGAACTCGCGCTCTTTCATCCAATGCAATGCTGAAACGAGGTACGTGCGCGGGCAAGGATGGCGTGAGGCAGGGAGGTTCAAACGTCAATGGCTGGCGCGAGGCAGGGCGGTTCAAAAGTCAATGGCTGGCGTGAGGCAGGGAGGTTCAAAAGTCAATGGCTGGCGTGAGGCAGGGAGGTTCAAAAGTCAATGGCTGGCGTGAGGCAGGGAGGTTCAAAAGTCAATGGCTGGCGTGAGGCAGGGAGGTTCAAAAGTCAATGGCTGGCGTGAGGCAGGGAGGTTCAAAAGTCAACGGCTCACGCGAGGCAACGGTGGGGCTTACAACAGGAACACACTGCCAGGCACAAAAACATGGGTGACCCACCTCAAAATGACCACGGAAGTCGGATATATCCTTTAGTACCCCCTCATAATGTTGAGGAGTGGAACAGCCAGTGGGCTCCTTCCTTCAGTGGGCGACACGCCAGCAAGTAGTAGCTAACTCCACTCTTGGTACCAAAATGTGGTAGGGGTTGGAGAAAAGATCACTGCAGGAACTGAAGTTTGGCAAAACGATGTTTTAATGAACAAAGGTGCAGAGACAGGAACCCACGGCAAGGAGCAGCTGAGCAAACAAAGTCAACAGTCCATCTGCCCCTCACTAGGTAGCCAGGAATACATTCCACACACCAATATTCCAAATGACATAAAAAGATTCTACAGGAGTCTTAAAGAGACACCATACTAAACTTACTCACATACCACAAATATGTTGATAAAAAACAGACTTTGGTTTGCACTTTTTTGGTGATATGCAATTTTTATTCTTACTCCCCAGCCAGTATGTTTTGCATTAATGACGTGCCTTGCTTCAATTTACTCAAAGAGAGTGTATTTCTCTGTTTAATCACTTTTTTCACCAGGATGGTTTCAACTAGACGAAACAGGCGAAGGGTTCAGAAGAGAACTGTTATCGAGCGATTCAGCCAGCTCTAACATAGAATCGTCATGGTTCGTTTTCAAAACACACAAGTTAGGTAAAGTTTGATAAATGACTTCTCTGTACAGCGATTGCCTTAGAACCCACCTAGTCTTTGACATTACCAGCACTATAGCCATACAGATAATTAATCAATAAACAGCCTTATGCAAGGAGTATTCTTTTCATAACTGGGAATTCATTTTATGATCTGAGACAACAGCTTTTTAATTAGTCAATGCCCTTAACACTAGAGGGAATGTAGTCAAGGACTAATCCTGAAACACGGTTAGGCAAGGTAATAGTTTTAGCATTAATTTCACTGGCTTCTATTTCAAGAGTAAAGTTGCATTTAGTGAAAATTATTCATTGTTTTTGAAATATCACAATCAGTGAGTGGAGTTGATTCTTAGAAATCTGTCGCTTTGGAAGACTAAGCTCATCATTAAACTCCTGACCGACTCATTGGAGATCTCCTTTTTTCTCTATCAAATCTAACTGATTTAGTTGTGCTGGGCAATACTAGAAATAACTGGTGAGGATTTAGTAAATTTGAGAAAAGTAGTAACAGGGCCAATATCTATCCTGGCGTCCACAATTAACTGTTGCAAGAGAGAGTGAGGTAATAAGTTATTCTATTTGTTCCCATGTTCAGGAGGCTGAGCAAGGGCATTTGAAAGAGGTTAAATTGACTTAATGTGCACTTTATTAGATGAGTAAAATTGATAATTGTCTTTAAACGCTTCAAAGGATGCGAACTAGACGATTGTGTCTCGATTAACTGGTTTACAGTGAACAGTTGAACAGTAAATCCATTCGTAAGCCGCAACCTAATCATGGGAATCTTTGCAGGAGCAGCCCGATTACTGAGCTGTTTGATATGGATAGTTTTCATTATAATTGGCTTAGCAGTAGATTACAATGCATCTTCCTATGTTACCAGAGCATTGCAGAGAAAAGACCACACTCTCTGGCCCCGTAAATCGTCCCGTAATCCATGCATGTCAAACAAGCATTGGTAAATGCATTAGCCTTCGCCTATGTGATTAAAAATAAGCTGCACAATATGCTACAGAAAGTCTGTTAAAGTGTTATGACTTGTTTATGTACAAAAAGGCAATCTATTGTGCTGTTAATAGTGGTATAGTGTGGGTAAATAACATTTCGAAAAATGAAATTAAAGAGGGAAATAATATAAAATATTTATGTGACAGCAATATTATGTATTTAGAGGAGTTCTGGCAGCTTTTGGCCCTGGTGCCACTGCACCTGCGGCACCATTAAAATCATGGCCCTAGTGCCTGTTGGATAACTGCACTTGTGACTGCCTGTTTAGTAATAAAGTTTAGCAATATTCTGCATTTAGCGGGGTTCCTAGAGCTTTTGGCCCCAGTACCACTGCACCTGCTGCACCATTCAAATCAAGCCCCTTTTAACTGCAAGATAAAGTAAAATATAGGAATATAAGGTGTTTTGAGGAGGTCATGACAAATGTTGGGCCCGGTGCCACTGCACCTGCTGCACCATTCAAATCATGACCCTGTTGTCTGCAAGGTAACTGCACTTGTGAATGCCTGTTTAGTAGTCAACTATAGCAATATCATGTATTTAGAGTAGTTATGACAACTTTTGGGCCAGGTGCTTCTGCACCTGCGGCACATTTCAAATCACGGCTCTGTTGTCTGCAAGGTAACTGCACTTGTGGTTGCCTGTTTAGGAATAAAATATAATATATGTGTTTAGTGGGGGTGCCTGGAGTTTTTGGGCCAGGTGCCACTGCACCTGCTGCACCATTGAAATCATGACCCTGTTGTCTGCAAGGTAACTGCACTTATGGCTGCTTGTTTAATAGTAAAATATAGCATAGCTCTTGTATATTAACTTTATTTTTAACGTGTAATGTTTATTACAACATTTAGAATTTGATCAAAATGACCAAATAGAGAAGTTAGAAAAAAATCAATCGGATAATGCCTATAAAGTGCAAAGAAAGGTACTGAGACATGACTAGGAAATGCCACAAACATTCTAAGGCTAAAGCATCTGCTTTACACAACTATGTAATTAAAAGCAAGCATTCCAGCTTACAGTTAGAAGCGGTCAGCCTGCCTTTCCGTGGTAAGAGATCTTATCTTGACAGTGAAAGGGGCGTAAACAATGTGAACAGCTTTAGTAGAAGTATCGTAAATGCGTGCAGCCAGAGGAAGTTAACAAAAAAAAGTTCCATGCAAATGCGAATGAACACAGTAATTCGGTGATGGGAGCTGAATAGAGCCCCTTTTAAGATTTATTAAATACAAAAGATTTCACAAGCATAGCGCAAGCTGTTGGCTCGTTTTCCTTTGTAGGAGCTGGTACATGATGGGAGGGACATCCAGAGGTCAAAAGCCAAACAATGGTGGAAGGCAGCACCAAACTAGACTGCCCATGAAGGCACCACTTGCTGGCTAAAGCCAGTCAGAGGTCTGTTCAGTTTAACCCATGAACAGTGCTAAAGGTGCAATAGCACTAACATGCAGCAAGACAGAAAAACAAGTCCTGGAACACCAGCTTCATTTCCACAGTTTTTTTCCCTAGGTTGTGCATGAAGTCTACTCTTCCAGGCCACACAGTCCAGGAGCAAGGCGGTGTTCAATTAAAACGTGTGAACAAATGGTGCCAATAGCTGGTCATGATGGTGTTGAGATTAGTTTGTCTCATGGAGAGCCCAGCAGATTGGTACATTTTCTTGCCATACGTCTGCAGATATTTGCCTCTTTGTCCATGTAAGAGGACACTGCTCTAAGACATGCTAACACCACCAGCAAAAAAAGCCTGGTATTTCTTGTCCAAGAACTTGAGTTGGCAGGTTCAAAGACACAGTACCACTGTAGCCATCTAAAACTAGTCTGATAAAGGACCTTTGTGATCAGACAAGACACCCCCTCTGGACACAGTACCTCACATCTACGACAAGCACACCAAAACCAGAGGCCATACACAAGTATTAAAAGGACCACAACTCTAACAAATACATGACAGATAACCAGTAATAACAAAAGTGTGTACTCATCGCACAAATCGTGATGCCATCTAGAGCCCTGAAGTGAATGCAAGGGGGGCATTTTCAGTGCTACATGAAACATCTTCAATAAATATTTAAATATACAAATTGTCATTTTAAATGAGCATCACATTTTTATTCCAAGTTGTGTAGCAGTTTTTAAAGCGTTACCTCTGGTTCCGGCCTTATACAGGGTAGGGTACGCGTTTGGTTTTTGTCGTCATACACAACAAAGGTCATGAAGGCACTGTTGATGTGTCTTCTACTGACTTCTCCTTCTTGTCGGTAGGCCTCCACGCACACCCCAACCTCCATACTGAAAAAAAAGAGTGTAGCAGGTCATAAGTCCAAACACCAGCACAAAAGAAAACTGCCTCCTCTAAATAAGCATGCTGAACACAGATGTCTCATGCTAAAATGCCACAAATCGACTGCTACAACAATAACTAGTGACTATAATTTTCATTACACCGAGTTGCCACATTACATTTACAGTGTTTTAAACTATGAAAGTATCATTTTTCTAAACTTTATAATGTACCAGTAAAATATTATAAACCACATTAACCAAATTACACCACATGAGCACACTGAAGAGAAGGAAATGGTAAAGAGAAGCAACACACCATATCAGTCCAACTTGGTTGGTCTCTTCAAAGCTTTAGATATTGTACCCAATCTGGCCATATTTGGATAGTGTACCTAGAGTTCAACTCAATTCCTACTGGTCACCAACAGCACAAAACATTCACAAATTCAAGCTTAGCCAACCATGTGAACCTAGACAACTGGTCTCCCGAGTTGACAGCCAAAGCAGTCACTCAGATTCACCCTCAACAAAGAAAACCAAGACATCATGATATCAGCCCTCTCTCCTAAAAAAAATGAAATACTTCCTACCCAAAACAAACTTCACAGCAACTGTAAAAGATTTGCTCATCTTCCATCTATATGGAGGCTATAATCGACTGCCTCCTCAACACCACTTTAGCCAACCTGAAAGGTATCCTTCTGCCTGACAAGCACATCATACATGCCATCCAAAACAATACCCCTACATACCTGGCCAGGAGACTAACCACCTCTGGTGGGTAGCGCCGCACCAGGAGCACGGACATTGCCAGACTGACGAAGATATGAAAGAAAGAAAGGACCAGAAGGCATATATTCTCTGAATATATGTTACCCCACTAACAAACACTCCGCATACCATTACCACAAATTTTTGACAACGCAAATTCAATGACCCCGCAAGTTTTGACAACGCAAACTTTTACAACGACTATGCCTTTACCACGCATGCCATTACAACGCGAAGGCATGCGTGGTAAAGGTATACTCATGGTAAAAGTTTGAAAGGTAAGTGAGAGTACCCTGCCCTACCCTACACCCTAATGTAGTACCCCTGCACGACCCTTCCCCGACACCCAGTCCTCTCCCTACATTTACACTACCCAGCACGACCCCCCGACACTACCCTAAACCACTACTCTGCACTACACACACACACACCACAACACTACCCTAAACCCTAAAACACTACCCCCAGCATGACCCTCCCCCGACCCCCAGTTCGGTCCCTACACTAAAACACTACCCTGCACGACCCCCCCCCAACACTACCCTAAACCCTAAATCACTACCCTACACAAACACTACCCCAAACCCTAAAACACTACCCCCAGCACGACCCTCCCCCGACCCCCATTCCGGTCCCTACACTGAAACACTACCCCGCACGACCCAGAGACTACCCTAAACCCTAAAAAATTAACCCCCACCCCAGGCCCAATCCCCCTTACCTCTCTCTCCTCGTGGTGCCTCTCTCCTTGTTCCTGCTTCACGTCGTCTGTCTCTGAGGGGCGGTGCACGTCGTTGTGAGGAAACAGAAGAGCCTCGGTTTCCTCACGACGTGGATCGCCTATATTTTTTTTTACAACGTGTGCGCATTTACCATACATACCTTTACAACGAAATTTGTTGTAAAGGCATGCGTGGTAAATGCACACGCCTTGTAAAAAAATGCAGAGTAATGGTATGCGGGGTAGGTGCACCTTGCGTAGTACTTGAATGCAGAGTAATGGTATGCGGGGTCAAAAATTTGTTGTGAAGGATATTTACCATATTCTCCATTTGCATCCCCAGTACATAGAACAATCTCCCAATTGACACTAGAATTGCCTGACCCGAATGCAATTCAGAAAGAAACTGAAGATGCATCTCGCCAAACAGCACTATCGCCCTGCAAAATACTGAATGCTCTACAGCTATGTCTGAGCTGTAAAACCATACATATACACTGTGGATGGTATGCCAAAGCCATAAAAGGTTAATAACCCCAGTAGAAGAAGGTGAAAATGGGAAGCCATAGAATTACAAATAAGTCAATGAAGAACTTAAGTGACAAGTTTTGAGAGAAGGCTACCTTGAGCAGTTGGTGTAGGATAATGACAGGCAAATCATATTTAGTGAGATGGAAGAGTTTTTTAAAAAATGTTCCAAGATTAAACACAAAAGAAAGTCCTTGTATCTTCCATGTTGAATCGGATGGTGCTGTGCTTTAAAAGAATGCTCAGAAGGCCTTCAACTGATTATTGTTACCATTTTGGGCTGAAAAGTGTAAATGAGGAATTGTTCGTTGAAATATAGTCATACCTGCATTCTGTTGCTAGGGAATTTCCCTTTGTGCTTTCACGGGGAGGTGCTCTTTGATCCAAATTGGGTCAAGGCTGGACTAACAGGGAGTGTGTAATAGGGTATCGGAGCATAATGCGATGGTGGGTAAGGAGCTAAGAGATGTTGGTTTGTTTTCTGCACTATATAAAGTCACTAATCCCTTTCTTCTTTTGTTAAAGAAAGACATTTACATGTCACCCTCGGACCTACTGCCAGTCAGTGTTGTTGAAGGTGAGCCTGTGACACTTGATCACCCCACTGTAATCCTACCGATAACCTGCCCCACATTCTGGGCCCTTTAGACCGTACCTAAATTAGACTTGACAGTCACAAAGAAAAAGCTGTACGTCTGTATCGGAGTTGGCCATCACACATGGTAAAAGGACTGATGGCCTCATTTATAGCTAGGGGGGTGACCTGCTCTCCACCAGGGTGGCAGAGGCAATTACCTTCACCACCCACGAGGACTACCGCCTGTCATATTTAGAGATCGCTGCTGGCCTGGTGGAGATCTGTGCTTTCAAAGGAACCATTGCTATGGCAGCTGGTTTGGAGGACCTAAAAACTTGTTTATCAGTGCCCTTATTTCTTGCGGCCACTCAGCAAACTTATTTGTTTTCACAAAACAAACTCCCAAAGTGAGAATAGTTTTTGTAAAACAAAATACAAATGACCATGAAACCATGGGCGTTTTCTCCCAGGATGTGGGAATCATTTTAATTGTCTCCTCTCTGGGTCTGCCAAGCTTTTTCTAGCAGTCATGAAGAGAATCTTTTTTTTTTTTACATCCAACCGTCCGCTTTTAATAGGGCGGATAGTCTGATGTACTTACATTAAAGGCCCCAAATCTGTTGGGCCAGTTGAGCATCACTGGTAGAAAAAGGATGATCCCCCAACTCTAGAGTGAGTGGACTATATGTTTGGTGGACAGGGTGCTTTGTCACAGTAGTGGCAGAGAGGCAAGCCCGCCAAAATTTAAATTAGGCCCCAAGTATATTAGGAAGTCTCAACATATAGTTTAAGGTGCAGGCGGTGCTAAATTAGGTTCTTAACTACGCAGCAAAAATACAACTCGGATTCATCATCTTATTTACCAGTGGAACTTCCCAGCAAACGAATGGCTGGACAGATGAAAGGTGAGCTCATTTAGCTCAACAAAAAAAAGTGCTAAGATAACTTATGTAACTGAATCATTCAGTAGAAACCAGCTGTGACTTGCACTCTCTTCCATATCAGATAATCACTCGACCATGCAGTAGAGATAGGCTTCCCCAATGATTTTAAAGTAAGACCTTAAGTAGGATCTGATTGTAAGGTTGAAGATACAATTCCTCGGATAATACTCAAAAGAGCTTGAAGCACAAAGAGTCATCGAGGAAGAGCCGGTTCCTGATGTACCCCACAAGACAGCATATGGCAGTTGAAGCGAAGGGTCCGAGTTCAACCTTTTGCTCTCAGTCTGTCAAGTAAGAGAAGCACTATTGTAATAAAGAGCTTGTAATGTCCGTAACACAGTTTGGCCAGACTGGGATGGTCTATCATGTCAAAAGCAGTAGATTATTCAAGGCAGTTCAACATCACCATTTGAACCTCAATCTATATGTTATGTTATCTGTTCTTATAAAGCGCAGGGCTGCCCCAGCAACGGGGCGTCCCAGCGCTAAAGCTAACAGGAGCATACAGGGGAGAGAGTTAAACTAAAGGTTGGAAAAAAAGCCACGTTTTGATCATTTTCCTGAAAGCCCAATGGTCTTGCGTGCCCCGGGCAACAAGAGGAATAGAATTCCAAAGGACGGGTGCCATTGCCCGGAAAGAGCGCCCCCCTGCTCTTAACGTGCGGCCCCGCGGGACACAGGCCAGATGCAGGTCCGCGGAGCACAGGGCTCGAGCCGGAACATACAGCGAGCACAGCTCGTTCAAAATTTGCGGACCTCGGCCATGCAAGATCTTATGAGTAATGCATAGCGTCTTAAAGAGGACTCTGTTCTATCGGCAGCCAGTGGAGCCGGCGAAGAAGGTCTGAGGCATGGCAATGCTTAGGTAGTGCAAAAAGCATACGGGTAGCCGCGTTCTGCGCCGGTTGGAGTCTTTTGGTCACAGCTTTATTCACGCCAAGTAATAGCCCATTACAGTAATCTAGTCGAGACTGCACGGTGGATTGGACAATCATCTGCAGGGTGGGTGCATCAAAGAATCCCAGAATGGGTTTCAAGCCGCATAGAAGACCGAAGCAGGTGCCCGCCACGGTCTTGGCTTGAAACGAGAGGGCGCTGTCCATCAGAAATCCTAGGTTCTTAACCACGGTTTTCGGTTGGGGGGTGGGGGGGGGAAGATGGAGAGGATGGACGCTGGAGGTAAAAGGAGGAGCAGAGACCTGAAAGGACCGATCGGTCAAAAAGGACGCGAACCAGGCCAGGGCCTTGCCCTTGACCCCGATCTCCTCCAACCGATGTAACAGGATCCTGTGGGAGACCGTGTCAAAGGCCGCACTGAGATCCAACAGGATCATTGCCGAAGTACCGCCCTCATCCAAGGTGGACCGTAGCTGCTCTGTAACTACAAGTAGTGCAGATTCAGTGCTATGTCTAGGCCGAAAGCCATTTTGTGACCTTTCCAAAATCGCGTTTGCTTCCAAATATTGAGTTAAAGCGGTGTTGACATAGGACTCCATGATTTTAGCATGGTATGGGAGCAAGGATATTGGACGGAAGTTCTCTGGCAGAGAAGCGTCCGGCGTCGTTTTTTTTTTAGCAGGGGGATAACTTTGGCAGGTTTCCAGGACTTGGGGATTACCGCCGCTGACAGTGACCTATTAATCAGCTCCCGGCCCTCAGACAGGAGGCAGTCGTGGAATTTCCTGAAAAGATCTGGTTTTAAAGGATCATCAGGGGAACCTGATTTTACCTTGGCCGACAGAGCCTCCATGTCTTTAGGGAACATGGGCAAAAGGTCCTGTAGGGAATAAGGTGTAGCGACCAGAATAGGATTCTCCCGAAGGTCGGAAGCAGCCTTCCCCGGACAGAATGTGCTATAAATACGTTCCACCTTGCTGATAAAATATTTAGCCAGTGTCTCGCATTGTAGGTTGAAGGATATAGTGCTATTAGCAGCAGGCGGCGGTTTTACCATTTCTTTCATAAGGGCAAAAATGGTTTTAGTAGGATTGCTGCTCGTCGTGATCATGTTAGCATAGAACATTGCCTTGGTCTTCCAGACCAATTTATGGTATACTTTGACTGCGTTCCTATAGATAGTTTTTGCTGTGAGATCGTATGCACTTCTACAGGCCCGTTCTAGGATTTTACATTTTTTCTTTTCCACAATCAGACTCGCCATACCAAGCGTGAGTTTGAATAAAGCTTGGCATGGGTCATTTTAGCCGGAATACAGCATTCTAGTGCTTTATTGACCCATCCCCTAAAAGCAGCGTCTGCTGCCTCTATATCTGTTGGCCATTCTGGGCGATGAGAGTTTAGAGTGGCTGTGAAAATGGTCAACTCCAATTTGTGCCACGGGCGCTTCATTCAAGACTGACAGGGGGGATTGCAGTGGGGGGGCCTTCTATGCGAAGACGCAGAGAGATGAGGAAGTGACCCGTCCACAGCATAGGGAGGGAGGGGGGCGTTGGCCTCCATAGTCTGGAGATTCGAGAATCCAGGGTCAAGGAGGTGACCCGCCGCATGTGTTGGTCCCACCACCACCTGCGTTAGCTGGCAGGCGTCCATATCTCCCAGGAAATTGATAATCTCCTGGGACTCTTGGCATTCCAGGTGTAAGTTAAGGTCCCCAATGATACTAAAATTAGCTGCTTCTAGTATGAGCGTAGATGCAGTATTAGCTAGGGCTTCTTGAAAGGCTTTCGAAGGGCCTGGTGGGCGATAGATAAGTAGCCCAGAGATAGTAAAATTGTGGGTCAGTGCAATTTTAAAAAGGGCACTTTCACAGTTGGGGATGATCTGCGGGGTGAGGGTGCAAGAATATGGCGATTTAAATATAATGGCTAACCCACCCCCCCTCCCGACTGTTCTGGGCACACATCGTGTAGCCTGCAGATAGGACCAAGGCCGGGATGGCCACAGAGTCAGTAGTGAGCCACGTTTCCGGAGATGTAAAATATCCAGTGCGGATTCCTGCAGAAGGTCAAATACCTCTGCATGATGTTTGACAAGAGACCTGCAATTGAGGCTGCATATGGTGAGATTTCGACCCCGAGGCCGAAGGCGGCAGCCGGGAGCATATACCCACCTAAACCCACATATGTTGCACTGCCGGGGGGGGCCGCAGGGGGGGGGGGGGGAGGAAGAGTCAAGATGCCAGTTATGTTGTCCACAGGGGACTTTGGATTGTAGTGCAAGCAGAAATTCCCGTGTGTAAACTTGCCTGCAGGATGGTCCAGAACAAGGGGTCCTGGCGTCTGGCGACGTCCAGGTGCGGACGGGCTTGCCTTCGGCGCGCCAGCAGCACGCCCGCTGCGCGTCGGCACCATCCCTGGATTAAATACCGGCAGGGAGATGCTCAGGGAAGAGACTAGACTGTCTCCTTCCCAAAATGGCGACCGCCGATGGCCACCCGGAAGTAAGGAATCCGAAATTCAAGTCCTCCCTCCACTCACTCAGCAGAGAATGCTGCGGTGGACCGGGGAGGGCAACAGGAAAGCGGCAGCTACACAGGTAGTGTTTCGGCAATTTAAGAACATATAACGGTGATAATTTAAAACAATCACATTCACAGTGCAAATTGTAATATCCAGACGTTAAAGCAGCACACATTTAAGATTAAAAACGAGTAGGACCGGGAGCAGAGTTATACCTACCTGCAACTGTTAGCTGCGCATCGGCGCCATCCCTGGATTAAATACCGGCAGGGAGGTGCTCAGGGAAGAGACTAGACCGTATCCTTCCCAAAATGACGACCGCCGATGGCCACCCGGAAGTAAGGAATCAGAAATTTAAGTCCTCACTCCACTCAATCAGCAGAGAATGCTGCGGTGGACCAGGGAGGGCAACAGGAAAGCGGCAGCTACACAGGTAGTGTTTCCCCAATTTAAGAACATATAACGACGATAATTTAAAACAATCACATTCACAGTGCAAATTGTAATATCCAGACGTTAGAGCAGCACACGTTTAAGATTAAAAACGAGTAGGACCGGGAGCAGAGTTATACCTGCCTGCCCTAACAAGGTGTCCCAGATGCCTTGTCGGGTCATTTCACTGCTGTAACATTGATGAAAGCCTGATGGGTTTGGTCCAAGATTTGAACTTGTCAAGGTGGCATAAACTCGAAAAGTTTACTAACTTTTACTAACTCTCTCTGAAGACGCTAGTGGTAATATTTATTTGGTCCAGAAAGGACCCTTTAAAAACATCCAATTCTGTCACAACCCCACCTTGGATCATCCCTGAAATGTGTTTCACGCCACTTGGACGTGACCATATTATAAATCAGAATCATTTGCTTCCAGCCAGTGGCTTAGCAAGGGGAGACGGGTGGGGATGGCCACCCCCGCGCTCTTACCTGCAGCCGTTGCGGGGCGGCAAACGCAGGAATCGCCAGCACCCCCACCAGATCTTACATGCGGCAGTCGCCGCAAAAACTCATGCCGCCCGGGGCAGGCCACCCCTCCCTTGCACCGCCACTGTCTGTAAGCAAATTATCCTGATTTATAATGCAGTCATGGCTGAGTGGCATGAAACACATTTCATGCAGCAAACGCAGGGACCCCCTCGGGCGGCCAAAGTTCTAGCTATGCTGCTTCTTACAGATCTCTCTAGTATCCACCAATATTGGCTTCATTGTTATAAGTTGTTACGATACAAAGAACGATTCAAAACAAGTGATGTGTTAGTTTAAAGAATAGGATATGAAAGAAAAGGCATGCGTTTCTCATGGAAAGAAGAATTCAATAGACCAGAATGACAAACAAATTGGCAGGGCTCCACTGGGAACCCAAAGCAGCCCTGGCAATTTTGTCATACCACCCTCGCCTGGGGTGGGGCTGCAAGTGTAAAGCACTGCTGCTTTTGTGACTGGGGGCCGATATTGCAGCACCACTGCAAAACCGGCCCCCAGTAACAAAACTGGCCCCCACCGCTGCAAAACCATCCCCCCACCTTCCAGGGAAATGCCCAATGCCCACTACGGCCAGTCCGGCCCTGCAAATTGGTGCACCATTCTGAACACCATGAACTGTGTCCCAACAAGCAACGGGTAAGGTAGGAACCTGGGCTCATTTGTTCAAATAAGAATAGCCTCTCTGTCATTACCAAAGACTACTTCTGTAAAGCACACTTTTCAGTTCTGTTAAATTGGCTTTGTGAAGATATCCTGCCACACAAATCTATACAATTTAGCATGCTCAGTGCCAGGACGGACAGCAGTGTGAACGTTATTCATCACTGTCCATACACCAAAGTATTAAGGCTCACCTGTTTTTGAACGCATTGTTGACAATAGCTTTTAAAAGAAGGCGGTCCCCGACCTGAGATGGCCCCCGAAAATGGAACATTTCTATCGCCTTCAGAGTTGGGTGGGCACGGCAGAGACGGCTAGGAAAAAGAAAACAAATGAGCAACGTGTTGTGTAATGGCAAATACATTATGCTTAAATTACTGGACATTTTTTAACTTCTGAATGCAGCAGGCAGCAAAATTTACTCACATCTTTGGGTATCTGAAGGAGTGTAAACCCCTGTGCTGCCTACAAATGCATAATGTACACTATTGGAGTATATCCAATCAATTTTTAAACCCAAAGTTTAGCTTGAACGGTCTTATTTTTTTAGTCCAGCATATGGATATTGCTTATTATGTTTTAAAAGTGAGAAATTCTATGAATACAAAAATAAATATAATAATAAAAAATATGAATCATGATCAAGAAGAATCTTTATGGTTGTTCTGAAAGGCAAGGCCTACAAGGTACGTTAAAGGGTCAAGAGTCTTACAGAAACCTAATGCTCAGTGGTTCGAAACCCCTGTAGGCCATGTTTTCTTCCCCTGGAGCACAATACATTTAGTGCCACTGAAGAGGTTAATAAAAACACTTATTAGTCAAGCCTGGAACTAAATCAGGTTATTTTGTGTGCAGCATTATTGGGGATTTCACAACAATATATAATAAATGTAGATACTATGGAGGAAGGTGGGTCTCATTTTGCAAAACGTGCTGAAATGATCTAATATTCTTTATAGTGCTCAATTTCAACACGAAAAAACATACACGGAGTTGATCTAAGCAAAGTGATAAGATTTCTGGAAGCTTAAACACTTTCCTCTTATTTTAAGAGGGCAATAAAAGAATTCCGACTTGTAGCAGACAACTCTTTATCTCAAAGGTATCAAAAACAAGGAGATTGACATTTTTGTTTCATATGCTGTTCCCAAGTAGAAATGAACTGAAGGCTTCCACAGTAGCTTATTATGTACAATATCAGTACAACTGTGTGTCCATTTCACTTTCAACCTTGTATGCTCTCCCCTACAAACATGCACAAGAACGCTGGATTGGTGCCTGCTACTAGTCACGGGCGTAAACTGTAGAACAAAAATAAGTTACCACTGATCACCGTCATGGAAATTCGAAATGCCTATGGTTAGATAGTTTAAAAGTAACTTGTCTAAGAAGACCTGCCCTCATTTCCTGCTGTAAATATATATAAAACAAAGATGATATTCAACAAGCATTGGCAAAGCCAATAGGTCGGCCAGAGGCAAGG
This sequence comes from Calotriton arnoldi, assembly GCA_963921515.1. NCBI lineage: Eukaryota > Metazoa > Chordata > Amphibia > Caudata > Salamandridae > Calotriton > Calotriton arnoldi. Next base: position 324,022 of record CAWUFW010000662.1, read on the forward strand.
TGACGCAATGGATATTTTCTTTTAATTTTATTGAAATCATATGCTACCATTTTGTTTTTAAACCTAAAACACAAACATGCCACCACTTAAACAATGGCATCCTTATGCTTGCAACAAAAATGTTTGTGTACTTTTTTCGACGGATGTGCACATGTGATCAAGAAAGAATGCCATCACTCAGTGCAAGTGACCAGTGACTGAAGTGGGCTGACCTCCATCTTTTATGGTGTGGTGGGAGAAAGAAAGAAAATGAGTTACTTACCTGTAACTACGGTTCTCCAGTATTGGTATCTTTCATAGATTCACATGCTTGAATCATCCCCGTCGTCGTAGTGGGAGTCCCACGGTATACATATAGAAGCAGTAGATAAAATTACCATAGGCTACCATGCAATGAAAAGTCAGTGCAATAGCCGATCTACCTTCTTTTGTAAAAAATAACTAAATCCAACCAATAGCCAATCAGGGGACGGCACACTCTAGAACAATCCCAAGAGAGGCTAGGTTCCTCAGATTTTCCAGCACAAGTGTGCAATTATAAACCTTAGAGAATAAAGGAAGCCTCTCCGGGGAGGAGGGTGGGTCGCATGTGAATCTATGAAAGATACCAATACTGGAGAACCGTAGTTACAGGTAAGTAACTCATTTTCTTCTCCAGTATTGGATCCTTCATAGATTCACATGCTTGAATCAGAGTAGCTAGCAGTTTTGTAAACATGTATGTTTTATAGTACTGTAATATAAACTTTTGTACCTTAGAGGATGGTGGGTTATGACATACATGCTAATATAAACTTTAATGAGATAGTACTTAACATATCAATTATATAAACATATAAAAGCATATAGAAATATACAGATGTATATATCAGATAAGAAAGAATACCTCTAAAATAGAGGCCTACCTTATTGAAATAGATGACGCAGGACTGCCTGTCCAACTGCTGCCTCGCTATAAGTTGCCATGTCCAGGCAATAATGCCGCGTGAAGGTGTGAGCATTTTTCCAGGTAGCGGCACGGCAAATCTTGTCCAGCGGGACACCAGCAAAAAGAGCAGCCGAAGAAGACACTGCTCTTGTGGAATGCGCCTTGGTTGTAAGCGGTTTACCCGCCTTTGAGTGGCACAATTGGATAGTGGCAGCAATCCACCGTGCAACAGTCCTTTTTGTAACAGCAGATCCTAGTTTAACAGGTCCTATGATACTAGGAGTTGATCCGTTCTGTGCAGATGCTTTGTCCTTTGCAAATAAAACTTAAGGCACCTTTTTACATCTAGAGAGTGAAGAGATTTCTCCGCTGGAAATGAAGGATGTGGAAAAAAGGTGCGCAGAATTACAGGTTTATTAAGGTGAAACTGGGGTGGAACCTTTGGAATAAATATAGGATGTGTCCGTAACATTACGTAATCCTCTGTGAAACGCAAGTAAGATTCTTTAATGGTGAAAGCCTGAATTTCACTTACTCGTCTGGCCGAAGTAAGTGCGAGAAGCAAAGCCACCTTCCATGAGAGAAATTTGAGCTCCATTTTGTGGATCGGCTCAAAAGGTGGTTTCATTAATTGCGAAAGGACCACATTAAGACACCATTCATGTGGAGGAGGCCTAATAGGAGGAAAGGTTCTGAAAAGGCCCTTCATGAACTGTTTGATGTGGGCAGAACAGAGAGAAGAGGCGTCAGACGTTCGTCTATATCGAGAGATAGCTGCGAGGTGCACCCTTATGGAAGCATAAGCCAGACCTGATCTTGCCAGAGATAAGAGATAAAGTAGGATTTTCTCTGGGGAACAGCGAAGAGGGCAAGTGTCATTGCTATGGCACCAAGAGCAAAAATGCTTCCATTTCAGTCTATATGTTTTCGTAGTAGACTCAGCTCTTGCCCAGGACAAAATATCCTTACAATCCTGAGGGATTATTAAGTCCTTGTATTAATTGTACTCAGGTTCCAGGCATGCAATTGAAGAGAAGCTGGGTGCGGATGCAGGATCTGCTTTTTGTTCATTGTCAGTAGGTTGGCTGACAGGTGAAGGCGATAAGGCTTGGATTGCGACAGTAGGAGCAGCTCCGTGAACCAGTGCTGATGAGGCCGACGTGGAGCAATGAGAATGAGTTGGCACGGTTCCCGTTTCATCAACACTCTGGAGATCAGGGGATATGGGGGAAAAGCGTACGCAAAGATTCCGGACCATCTTATCAAAAACGCATTCCCCCATGACCCTGTCTGAGGCTCCCTGCTGTCAAAGAACCGGCATTTCTGGTTCCCTTGAGATACAAACAGATCCAAGTTGGGTGTTCCTCATTTCTGGAAGATGTGGTTGAGGACCGATTGATTGAGTTCCCACTCGTGATTCGTTTGACTCAACCTGCTCAAAGTGTCTGCCAGGTTGTTTTTTATACCTGGGAGATGCTCCGCCTTGGTTATATGATGCTGTAAAGTTATTCCCATATATTTTGGGCTTCCCAAGATAGGATCGGAGATCTCGTTCCCCCCTGCTTCTTCAGATAATGCATGCAGGTGGTGTTGTCTGTGCGTATGAGGACTGAGGATGCTCTTATCCTTGGGAGGAATGACTGGAGGGCTAGAGAAATTGCTCGAAGTTCCAGAAAATTGATATGCATTTTGGAGAGAGAGAGACTCCATTTGCCACTTATTTGGAGGTCTTGTAGATGCGCTCCCCAACCTTCCAAAGATGCATCTGTTGTCAGAACAAATTCTGGAAGAGGAGAAAGGAATGACATTCCCAGAGAGAGATTGTGAGGAGATTGCCACCAAAGGAGTGCATCCTTCATGACCGGAGTTATTCGAACTATGTCGTCGAATGATCCTGATATTTGAAGCCATTGGGCGTCCAACTGCTCTTGAATTGGTCTCATTCTTAGTCGAGCATGAGGTACCATGAGAATGGCGGAAGACATCATCCAGAGAAAGGATTTGAGGAGACGTACAGAAACGCACTTTCTTCCGTAAAGGTCGTGAGCCAGAGATAAGATGGTGTTCAGCCTTTCTGTTGACAAGTATACCTTGTCTTGTAGAGTGTCTAGTAGTGCACCCAGAAACATTAGCTGATGAGAAGGGGTTAGAATGGATTTTCAAAGATTGACTGCCAGTCCCAGAGAGCGGAATAGCTGCAGGCAGAAAGAGATGTCTTCTGAAGCCTGATGAAGAGAAGGGGCTTTTACCAGCCAATCGTCGAGGTATGGGAAGATCTGTAGGCCTTTCAGCTGTAGGAATGTAGCCACGGGAGGAAGGCACTTGGTGAAAACCCGTGGAGCTGAGCGAAGGCCGAAGGGAAGGACCTTGAACTGATAATGCGCGCCTGCCACAGAGAAACGTAGACATTTTCGATGTTTGGGGTGGATAGGGATATGGAAGTATGCGTCTTCCAAATCCAGGCTTGCTAAAAAATCCGAATGGTTCAGAAGTTGTAAAATCTCCTAAAGAGTGACCATGCGAAAGGATTTCTTCAGCAGGTATTTGTTGAGTTTTCTGAGGTCTAAAATGGGACGCCATTTTCCCAACTTCTTCTTTATCAGGAAAAAGCGAGAGTAGAAACCTTTTCCTTTCTGAAAGCGTGGAACACGTTCTATTGCTCCTTTTCGAAGCATTATCAAAGCTTCCTTCTTTAATAACTGAAGATGGGGTGGTGTTGATCTTTGAGGCGGGTGAGGAGGTGGCGTTGAGGTGAACTCTAAGGTATGGCCATACCTTATTACATCTAGGACCCATTTGTCTGATGTTATTTGTTTCCATTGATGCAGAAAATGTGAGAGAGGGGCTTTCTTCAGGAAAGACAGAGGAGCGGCAGGCGGCGAAGTGTCGTCACGACCCGAATCTCTGGGCTGCGCCCGTTTTCGTCTAGGTTGTCTGGAGTACGCAGCCTGTGGTGGTGCACGATATTGCTGTTGCTGCTGGTATGATGGCCGGTAAGAGGTGTAGGTTTGAGGCTGGTATCTTTGATACCCTCCTCGAAACGAATAATTTCCCCTGCCTCGTGCTCCACGAAAGGGGGTCTTTCTGTATTGGAGCGTTCCTAGAGCTTTAGCCGTATCGGTTTTGATGGTTTGCAAGGCGTCATCGATATGCTTGCCAAAGAGTGTTTCACCATCAAACGGCATATCCAATATCTTGCTTTGTACTTCAGGATGGAACATCGTTGCCTTCAGCCAACCCTGGCGTCTAAGGACAGCGGCTCCAGCAAGCTGATGGAAAGCTAAAGAAGCAATATCCATGGAAGCATCAATAATTTCGGATGCTGACCTTTCTCCTTCCAACAGGATCTTTCTAGCTTCCATCTTCTTGTCATCTGGAAGGAGATCCAAAACTTGGGCAATGTCCGACCACATTTGTCGATCATACCTGGCTAAGATCGCAAGAGCGTTGGCAGCTCGAACAGTTGCTCCTGATGTTGTTGTGAACCTTTTCCCAATATTATCCAAGCGCCTCCCTTCCCTATCAGGTGGTGCAGTGATGGGCGCTAGAGGGTTCCTCGATCTCCGTTGTATGGCCTGTGAGATGAAGGAATCAGGCTTAGGATGACTTATTAGACACGCTGGAGCATCGTCTGGAGGCTTATACTTCTTGTCAATTCTGGGCAAGACAGGGATAACTGTGGCTGGTGTCCTCATTACTTTTAATCCCTCTTCCAATATGTGGTCAACAATAGGAATAGACCTAACCGATTTCCTAGATAGGTCTTTAAAATCATAAAGAAAGCAGTCTGATTGCTTTACTGTCAGGGATAATTGAAAACGTGATGCTGCTTTCCCAATTAAAGCATGAAAGCCGCCTAGGTCTTCTGGCGGAGATTCTATCTGAGGAGAGGGAGACGCTGGAGTTGATATGACAGTCATCCCATTCATCTCCTGTTTGACCTTCTTTCTGAGGCTGAGCATCTTCAATTTCTCCATCAAAGGTATCTGGATGTTGTTGTTGTTGAGGCCCACTAGTATCTCCCACCGGAGAAGATGCAGACACAGGTACCGAAATACGAGGTGGTGAAACAACAGGCAATGGTGGTTGTGGAGGTGGAGGGACAGGTGCTGTAGGAAAACGTGAACGATAGTCTCGTAATAAATCCTGAAGATCTTGAACCATTGCGACAGGAAGGTGGACCATGGGTTCAGAAACTGGCTCCATATATTGCATTTTAGCATGAGGAGGGTGGTATTCATGTTGATAATATTCACCATAATGCTCGTCATCATCTTCCTGATATTTAACATGTAACATGGGAAGGACTATCAGCAGGTCCAAACATCCCATCATCATCAGATTCCTCCAAGAATGTTGAAGGAGGTAAAGGAGAAACTATCGCAGGATTTTGTAAAAATTGCCTCGTCGACGGGGTCGTCGACGAGAACGTCGATGGATACATTGGTGTAAGCTGCAAGGAAGATGGACGCTTACGACCAGGCGTGGGATACATCGCCGTCAGCTTCGTCGACAGTAACGGCGCTTGCATCGTCGACGAGGACATGACAGAAGAAGATAAAGCCGTCGTCGGTATCGTCGACGAGAATGTCGTCGACGCGGTCGTAGACGAAGTCGTCGACGGAACAACCGTCGACGGCGAGGATGCCGACGAAAAAGTTGTAGTCGTCGTCAGTGTTGCCGTCGACGAAGAGGTCGACGGTGGTACAGCAATCGTCGTCACCGGAAGCGTCGTCAACGGGACCGTCGTCGAGACCGTCGTCGACGATGGAGTTTTCTTCGACGATGAGGAAGGAGAAACTTGCTTAGAAGATGGTTTTTTCGTCGACGGTGATTCTGAAATTAACGCCGTTGGTGGTACAAGCTTCTTTGAGACAGATATCTTCATGGAATGGATTGAAGAATATTCGTCTTTATCTTTCTTATGGCTTTTCTCCTCAGTAGGAAATGGAAGTTTTCCTTTTTGTGAGGTACCTTCCTCCTCATGACGAGACCTCTTTGATGACTTTTTCTTGGAAACATCAGGAGATTCAAGAGATCTCTCTCTCCTTTTAGGTGTTTCCTTTGAGGCCTGTGATGTAGAACTCTCTTCATCTGAGAGAACATCAGATTTTGACTTTAGTTTTTGAAGCCAAATCAATAATCTACCCTCCCTGTCCTTGAGGGTTTTAGTAGAGAAGGTTCTACAGATTTTGCAGTCTTTTACCTTGTGCTGAGGGTAAAGGCAGTAGATGCAGCTCTTATGTGGATCCTCAGCATGCAGCCTCGTCTTTCCACGTGACCTGAAGAGACCTTTCTTTGAAGATTCAGACATGTTTGATGAGAAAAACACTAGAAAACTGGAAAACCAGAGAAAACTGAGCAAAGCTCAGGGAGACTCCCTTTCACACGACGTGCGGTAGAAAATCGGAGGATCCTAGCCTCTCTTGGGATTGTTCTAGAGGGTGCCGTCTCCTGATTGGCTATTGGTTGGATTTGGTTCTTTTTTTACAAAAAGAAGGTAGATGGGCTATTGCACTGACTTTTCATTGCATGGTAGCCTATGGTAATTTTATCTACTGCTTTTATATGTATACCGTGGGAATCCCACTACGACGACGGGGATGATTCAAGCATGTGAATCTATGAAAGATCCAATACTGGAGAAATGTGAATGACTGCTGGATAGACTAGTGAATGTAGAGGACTGACCTAAAACCCTTCTAAGTGAGTATATATATCTGTGTATATGTACAGATTTTTATTTATGACTTTTTTTAAATTACATGAGGCCACTAATATCAAATTTCATTGAGAAACATTCAAACGATTTAGAGAATATTAGGGTTCTACTAAGTATAATTCTGTCAGATATAAAGACTAAGGTTTGGTCTGGGATTGATGCACAAATTTCCAGCATGTCACGCTATTTCGAAGAGATATGAGAATGTCCACAAATGTAGATTACGGGTGTTCACCACATTTTGTAGGGTGCTCCACCCCTCGATGCCCACAAATTTACCTGTAATCCTACACTGGAAAATGAGGCCATTCCACAAAATTGCAGAAACTTCACATTTAGGAGCACACTTCCCAAAAGTAAAATTCCACCAGCCTGGATTTTGCATGTAAAATGTAATTACCAAAAGTGCTGTTTCTTTCACACCTAAGTTCATATTTGCGGCATAAAATATTTTGTGATTCGGATCCAATAGGATTGTACTTTTGTTTCGCATTTTCCTAACAGACTTGGCACTTTCAACATGCATCTAAAATGCATAGTTTTGCAACGCCATCCAATGAACAGTTGTATATTCATGTGCGCTAGCAAGCCAACAAATTAAAAATAATAAGCATTGGCTAAGCCAATAGGTATCACCTTTGATAGGCGTTAGCCAAACTTAAGGCTATAATACGCTTGTTTCCAATGCTTTTGTGGCAAAAAAACTAAATAAAAAAATGTTTGTTGCCAATGTTGAAATGCATCAGCAAAAATAAAAAGGCTAAAAATGACCAGCCCCCGGGTGCGGAGGTATATGTGTGCATGCATCACCACACACGTCATGATGCTGCAGCAGCCATTTACTGTTCCAAGATGGCAGACACCCACCTTAGAACAGAACGTTAAAAGTATGAAGTTCGCAAAAGTGCGGCCTGGTAGCACTTTGTATCTTCCAGGCCTTCTAAAATGCAAAAACAATGACAAGTTGAAAAAGAAAATGGGCAGGAAAAGTCGATTACAAAAGTACGACAGGAGCCCCAGCCCTTCCGCACCAGCAAAACATTCTGCTAAAGCTTCACTTCCCGTTTAAAGTTTTGATCTATTGAAACTGCATATGCCGAATTTACAGGGAGGAGCTCATGCTTCAAGGCCTCTATAACTTCACCCCCTTCAGAATGGAGCCTCTCCTCCTTACCGCTACCAAGTCAGAACGCTGTAGCCCGCTAGCCCACCTTCACCAGGTCCTGCCAGTGTTTCAGGCCTGAAGCATTCATCGTCGGCCTTGCTGTTATCAGCACAGTATGGTACAATGCTGAGGGAAAATGTGGTGGACGCATTGAGACACGACATTGTGCATTCCGTTGCTCACCTGCTAAATAGACTGTCTATTTACACTGAAAATGCACTTTCTGGCACAATACCACCAAGTTGTGAATCCTTATTCTTACTGGATTCTTACTCATTTACCCACTGCTGTACATGGAGGTGTGCCCTTGATGACTTGACTGTTTGATTGGGAGGTACAATGTACTGAGTGGAATGCCCATTGGTTCTTCCCTGACAAATGTAACCATGCCACTGGCGCACCGGATATCCTAATAAGAGCATTATCGTACAAGTTGTACATCTTTAACAACTCTGTCCAAAGTCTGTACTGTGAGTGACGTAATGGAAGCACCTACCTAGGGCACAAGAGTGTCTCTTCTATGTCACACCTTTACCAGACTTCAATACCCCAGTCTTTGTCTACTTTCAATTAGCCTCTGGTATATTACATGCTAGAAGCAAGATAGATCAACAACCTGGTACTACTATGTGTGTGGCAACAGGGCCGATGCTTGTTTGCCCACTAAATTGTCTGGATCTTGCTACCCCGCCTTTGTGGTCCCCGCTATTCACCATACCCTGGCCAAAACACCACATTGAGTTAGAATTGTTAGGGGAAATATCTGAGGCTGCTAAGTTTTTTACCATTCTGTTCACTGTGTATGGAGTGGGAATAACCATTTGCGAAATCAAGACTATTGTCGGCCTTTAGAGGAGGTAGCAAATGCAACTAGTTTAGGCCTCATCCCGGATCAGCTAGAAGCTCAAAGAGATGTCATTTTGCAAAATCATAGGAGTCTGGGTTTTGTCCTGGTTGCCAAGGGTAGATTGTGTGCCATTGTCGGTGCAAATGTTGAATGTATAAACCAAATGTTTCTCTGAGTGTTCAAGAGCAAACAGAGGATATTAAAGACAGCGTAAAACAATTAAACAGAATAAATTTAGCATAGATGGGAAAGAAATTTGGTCATGATAGGAAATATTTGGAAAATGGGAAATTAGGTGTATTGAAATTATACTTGATGTTTTTATCGTAATGACCCTTCTTTACATATTGATAGGTATTTGTGTGTGCCCTTTTCAACGTCTCACCAATAACAAGGGCTCATCCCTAGCTTTTCCACTTACTATTCCTGAAGACAATGAGAGAACGAATAGCAATTATAAATATTATATTGAAAATTGTCATGAAGATGAGGCCATGAAACATGAGAATAGATTTAGGACAATAAATTTGTTCTAGGTTTTGTACCTACAGGTGAAGGAGGAGGACTTGTAAAATCATACAAACTTGCTTTAAAAAAAAAAAACTCAACACCTGATGCGGTTACTTTTGCTCCTCTGACATAATTAACCTTATTTTTAGGTTTCGCCTTGTGAAATCTCTTGTATTTAATGTATCTTAAAAGGGGGGCTTTTATCAGTTTCCATAGCCGAATTACTGTGTTCATTCGCTTTGTGAGGAACTTTTTTTTTTTGTTAACTTCCCTGCCTGCACGCATCTACGATACTTCTACTAAACATGTTCACACTGTTTAAGCCCCACTCATTGTCAAAATAAGATCTCTTCCCACGGAAAAGGCAGACAACTTCTAACAGTATGCTGGGACTCGTTTTTTTAGGTCGAGCATTGCGATGACCTGTTGTATCTCTCTCAGTGTGGGTTAGCCAAAGCCACCCATTGCTATTGGCTGTTAGCTGCAGCATTCAGAAATGCTGGTTTCCTATTGGTGCATTTCTGTTGAAGTCCCTCCTTCGTGTGTTTAGCACTCTGTCCGGCGATTTCACTCCGAGAGCATTTTCTTTGGCCATCACACAGTGGACCGTGTGATGGCCTCCCTTCCCTCCTCCCATCTGGCTTTGCATATCGGGCGGTTTCCCATTTGGCTGTGGGACGTTTTTTTTTGCAGTTTTATTTAACGTGAATTCGACTGGAAGGTATTTCGAGTGCTTTACATGAGCACCAGTGACGTTACACAGGGACACATTCATTTTCAGGTACGCATGGGGGGATTAAGTGATTTGCCCAAAATCACCGATGTTGAGCGGACGCCGAGGCTCAAACCCGGTTCCCCAGCTTCAAAGTCGGCAGCGTTGGCCGTAAGGCCACATTCTCTCCCCTCGGTTTTGTTGCTATATCGGGGTAGACCTCACCTTCCCTTTATCGGTCCATCGCAGCACTCACGATGCTTGCTACCTGAACTCCGGTTTCAGCCAGTACTTTTTACAGCTGCCCAACACCCACCCGCCACACCACTTTCGTGCTCGCAGCACGGCCATGGTCGAGGGGAAGGAGGAAAAGGAGGGATCCGTGAACCTCCCTGAGGCGCGGGTCGCAACGTAATTAAACTAAAAAGTACGCACTGAAGAGTTTTGTATGCACATCAGGTATTTTTTATTTAGATTGAATATTTTAACATATTTGTTTAAAAATACTTGGCTACTTTCAGACCATTTCGTATGTTAAATAGGTTTCAAACCATTTCCCCCGCCCCCCACTGCACGGACGCCACGCTTCATGGTTCACAAGCGCTCTGTTAATTAAAGAAGAAATAGGCAGACGCTTCCTCCATTGTTTCCCCTCCTCCCCCATTCATGCCATTTGTGTGGCTTTTACACTGAAGAGTTTTGCATACATATAGGGTTGGATTGGGGTCACAAATCGGCCTGGCATCCTAAAAAGGTGGCCCTCATTTGGGACTACGCCTTTTCGCAAAACGCTGCTTCAGTGCTTTAAGTATTATAGCGAAAAAAATGGCGGGTTCTCTAAAATAAACATGTTTTCTTAATTTAACTGTATAAATAAAATGCAAATATTACCAGGACACTTCGTGTACATGGTGTGCCCATCTGGAGCCTGTGATCATAGGTTAAAGTCGCATGTGTAGAACTGTGCGTGTACTTTGGGACACGGGCGTCAGGCAGTTGAACGTCCTCCACCATGTGTTCGATAGCCTTTCGTACCCTTCCCTGTCAAGGGGGGTAGCCACATCCAGGGGCGGACTGGCACTGCGGGCACTCGGGCATTGGACGAAGGGCCGGTGTCTCAGTGCCCTCTGTGGGCCGTTTTTTTTTCTCCCCTTTCCCAGTCCACAGAGTGCTCTCTGTGGACTGGGAAAGGGGAGAAAAAAAAACGGCCCACAGAGGGCACTGAGACAGAGAAAGGAAAGCAGCTTCGCTGGGAGGCCGTACAGCGATTATCAGCTGTGGCCTCTCCTTCACCCCCTGCCCTGCAAAGCAATCACGCTGAGGGTGGACTGGGAAGGGGTGATTCGTGATTGTGTGCAAGAATCGGCCTCCCTGGGGGCCAGGTGTTGCTCAGGCCTTTGAGCCATTTTCACCTCGGCCCCCCTGGGGTCCACGCAGCCCAGAAACAGTGTTTGTCTTAACACCTCGCCCACAGCCCTTCTCATTCAGGGCATAGTGGGCGAGGAAGAATGGGTCTCGCTGTGGGGGCCAGGTGATGTTTGGAACTCGTACCATCTTCACCTCAGCCTCCCCCTGGCTACCATGGATGACCCAGCAGCTGTGTTTTGTGCTCCCCTGCCAGGACATTGCCCTGAGGCCGTGGAGGGCTGGGGAGGGCTGATTAATTTACTAATAGCAGGGGCCTCACTGCTGTTCATGTGCTCCTGCGCTGGAGGGCTGGGGAGGGCTGAGTAGGTTAGTAATAGCAGGGGCCTCGCTGCTTTTCAGGTGCTCCTGTGCTGGAGGACTCAAATAATTTTGTAACAGAAAGGGGCCTTGCTGTTTTTTTAGTTGCTCAGCTTGTAGGCCATTGTCACCTTGGCCCGGTGTCCTTCACAAGAACAGTATCCTCCCACTTTCATTCCTTGTGTGTGCATAGGCATATGTGGCCTGATGCCAGAGTTGCAGAGATGGGGAATCAGGTTTGAGTCCCAGCGTCTGCTCAACACCCTGTGATTCTGGGCAGATCACTTCATCACCCAGGCCCTTAAATAAAAAAAATCGGATCTTGTGTACTGTAATTGGTGCTCATGAATAGAACTCAAATATCCTTCGTCTTGGGCTGAATTCACACTATATAAAACTGTCAAATGGAAAAACAACTATAAAAAATAACCATTTGTTCATGCTTTATGATTCTGCAAAGGGAACATGATAATTAAAAAGGACACTTTATAAAAACATGTCCGTATTTTTTAACACAGCTTTTCTGATGCAAAATTTTAATTTAATTACCCTTCGTGCCTCCCTGTCTGGTTTTCTTATGTTGTGGAGGCTGCACTCTGACACTTAAGTCATTCTGTACCTCGTCGGGTGCACCATTCTACTTCTATGTTCTTTTTGTTATTCTGGGAGAGTCTAAGCTTGCACTAAGATAACATTTCATAGTATTCATATTTTCCAGTGACTCCCTCCTCAATGGGGGATCTTGTTGGGTGATGTTTGTGGCCTTCCTTTCCCTCCCCAGCTCCTGCCTCACCTCCATATGGGCACACCCCTTACTCACTGCCTGCATGAGTGGGAAAACAGCAGGCCCATAGGTTTCTGTCTCACTGCTCTGACCACACCCCTTTCTCAGTCAGCCAGTAAGACACAGTTTCTGGATTGAAGTGGGGGTAAGAATTCATAGATTTCCTTCCCGCCTCCTGATTACCACGCCCACGTTAGCCAGGTGAGGGACATAAAAGCAGCTTGCCAGCAGCTTTCATCAGACAACTTCAAGTTGGACTCTACAGCACCGACCACCAGGAGGATCGTATCCAGAAGTCGCAGCAGGAGGTCAAAGCAAAGACCTGCCCAGCCCTCAGGTGCCCAGAAGACCTGCTTCAACAGGCTGCTGCTTCAGCCTACATCTCCTTAGGCGCCAACCTTTCCCTATCCTTCCCAGGTGGAAGGAATACATGCGTAGGCCTTCAGTGACCCAGTCCAACTCCTGAGGCTTGGGAAGAAGTCAGTCCTGACCCTCCCATACAGAACTACAGAGTGTTCACCCTGCCTTTTCTATTTGGTTACTCTTCTAACCAGATGCACCACACTGCCAAGCTCCAACTCAAGAGGGGCCATTTAATCCCCTTGGCACCCCACTCTCCACAGGGCTGACCAAAGTAGGCGGAGTAAAGCAGTACTCAAAGCCACATCTAGTGCGCCTCAATCGTGGTCCCACCGCATCCAGAAAATACTGCACTAGGCTCAGTGCAGTAGGTCTGCCTCAAAGCTTTACTTGACTTGCCACATCCAGCACCCACGCAAATGTGGGCCACGCCCCGCGAATGCGGGCCACTTTTTTCGTCAGTGCCCGGGCCAAATTGTGATCCCAATCTGACCCTGGCCACATCCCCTCATCTCCTGGGAATGCTTCTGAGGTTTATCCGCAGAGCTTTTCCAGCCCTCGTCATCCCAACTGCCCTACCTCCTTCACTAACATTGGGTTTGATTGCAGGAAAGCCGTGCTCGATAACATCATCACGCACCATATACCCAGTCACAGTAATTCCGTTCAATCTAGGGAGTGCATTGGTAGTGTTGTACACACCGCAAGGGAAGCGTGCCTTCCTTCTTTCCAGCGCTGTAGCAAGAACGCAAAACAAGGAAAAAAAACTTTTGCCACGTGGGAGATATTCTTTACTCTAGTCGGGTTCCTAGGATATACCCAGAACTGAGAAGTTTTCAGTCTGATGTTAGACTTGATCGAATGCATTTTCCCATTGGTATAATTAGGTGTTGCAGCTGTCCGCATGCACTTCGGCTATCCTTTCACAGGATCTTAACTGGGAGAAACTCAACTGCCAATTAAGGTGTCTTGAGGAAGAAGTAATAGGGAAAGTAAGAGAAAGTAATAGGGAGCTAATTAAATGGGCACACTGGCCATATTTTTGTCTCACACGTTCTATTCTTAATACATGTCAGTATAGTTTCTCTTTTTGCCCCTGTGCTTTTTCCTCCTCTGTGCTCCCTCGTGAGCTGTCTCTGCCTCCCTCTGCTGTCTCTGCCTCCCTCTATTGCTCTTTCCTCCGCTTGCCTGCCAAGCCCCTGCTCAATGGCTTTCATGTTCTCACACTCCCATGTTTTTTTCACAGTTTTAAGTAGCGCAAACCCAAAGGTATCGGAGCGCCTTTACATTAGCACCAGTTACATTCATTTTTTTTTTTTAGGCACGGGGAGATTCATGTATTTGCCAAGAATCACTAGGTGTTGGGACGACGCTGAGACTCCAACTTGGCTTCACAGTTGGCAGCTCTGAAGGGCCATATTTGGTCTCCTGTTGTTTACACACGTTCTCTGCCCCCTCCGCAGGGTGTGTAATTAGATTAAAGGCATCAGCCATGAAAACAAAGCAATCCGGTAGCAAGCAATGACAAATGTCATGGACATTTTGTGAATTACAAATATAATGCAAATGGAGAACTACTAAAGAACGAACAACGTCCATAAATAAAAACTCAAGAGTACACAGCATCTTCACGTTGATGGCAATGAACAGAAATACTGCAGATTTGCTGCTAGCACATGGCAGCTCTTCGCAAATTATCCCTCTTTAACAGGGACATTTTAAGGATTTTGGGGGCCCTGGGCCCCTGTTCGGAACTGCTTTGAATTTATGATCCAGTTTCAGCTCTTTTATGCCCTCTTTGGCCAGGACACTGACAGTGCACAGTCGCGCTCGTATTTTATTTGCAGTATTTATGTAGCACAGATCTAGCCATTTAAAACAGTGGAGTGTATCGCACAGTGAGCGTGTATCATCATTGCATGTGCATTAAAAAATAATGATCAGATGTTTTTATTTCAACACTTTATAACATTTTGATTTCCCACCATCCTGTTTAAAAGCATTTGTCAGCACCACCGCCTACCAACAGGGCCAGAGCAGAGTGCGTTTAAGAGGTTGCCTTAACTGTAAACCCACGTCACACACACATGGACTTATTTGTATACTTCAGCTTTCCCAATATTTCTCCATTTCTCTTTGTACCGGTCTGTAAAAGTCTCTGCACTCGTCTCTCCTTTCACTTCTTTTTATACTATGCATATCTCAGTCTGTCCTTGCAACGGTCTCTCTTAATCTCAGTGCAAGTCTCTTTCTCTCCTTCGCTTCCATTCTTTTTTCAGATCTGTTCTTTATTCCTCCCGTTTCTCCCGTTCTGTGCTGTTGTCCTGTCCTGTCTTTGCCAGTCTTTTCGCTGTGTCTCTCCTACTCTGTATGTTTTAGTCTCACTGCACCTCTCTCTCTACCTATCTCACTCTCACGTTCTCTGCCCTCTCCCTCTACTGAGCTAGCATAATAAGGGAAAGGCTCCCTAGTGACTAACAACCCTAGCAGTTTTATCAATGCTCTAGTTTTTAACGGGTGCCACAGAAACATTGCCAAATCGTGATTTGTATGACTTTAAAATGCTATCGCCCAAGACACGACTCACCTGCCTGCATGGTTTAATGTGCATGATGGAACTCAACAGATGGCACCTCAAGCGCTTTGCAGTTTGTTTTTTGGTGCTACCGTATGGTAGATGCACACCTGACTCCGTTATTGCAAAGAATAACCAAAGAGAGGAGGAACTGGATACATGTAAGCCTTTAAGTTTCAAACGATTTTCTATTATGCTGTATTTATGCATTGGCTGTTTTCCCTACAGCTTGCACAATCTTAAGAAATGAAATGTTTCGTTGATCTGTGAGGGGGATTTCATGGAAATTAGAAACCTGGATTGGCAATCCACGCCTTTCTGCTCCATTTCATCCACCTTGCTTTTTTCTGTTTTGCTCTGCTTGGATTTGTTATTTTCTTCTCCTGTTTTTAGTTATTCTTCTCTATTTCCTCCTTTCTTTACTTTGTTAATCTTTGGACATTTTTGCTTTCTTTATTTCTCTTTTTCATCATTCTATCTTTATTGTGCCGTTTCCATTTCCCCCCCTATTTTCTTTTCACTCAAGTTATCCCATTTCCTCAGTTTCATTCCATTTCTGTTCCATTTTCCTCCTTTCTGTTTACATATTCTTTCCTCTTTCATTCCTTTGGTAGATAAAAGACATTGTCATTTACAACGCCAATACCTCTAACTCTCACAAATGCGAGACCAATTTGCATTGCAAATGCTTGTTATTACTTAGTTGTGTAAAGCAGATGCTTTAGCCTTGGAATGTTTGTGGCATTTCCCATTCATGCCTCAGTGCCTTCCTTAGCACTTTGTTTGCATTATCGGATTGATTTTTTCAACTTAATCTATTTGGTCATTATGATCAAATTCTAAATATTGTAATAAACATTCCACGTTACAAATAAAGTTAATATACAAGAGCTATGCTATATTTTACGACTAAGTGCAGTTACCTTGCAGACAACAGAGTCATGATTGGATTGGTGCAGCAGCACGTGCAGTAGCAACGGGCCCAAAAGTAGTCAGAACTCCTATAAATACATTATGTTGCTATATTTGACTACTAAACAGGCATACACAATTGCACTTAGCTTGCAGTTCACTCCTTAACCGCGGCGCGAATTCCGCAGCGGTGCGGGAGTTTTAATGAGTGGGCGGGGCTGCGTCGGCCAACGGACGTGCGCAGCACTAGCCAGGTAGTTGGCCGACGCACGCACGGAACGGGTTAAAAGGGATTTGATTGGTGCAGCAGGTGCAGTGGCACCGGGACCACAAGCTCTAGTGACCCCACTAAACCCAGATTATAGCTAAATTTTACTACTGAACAAGACAGTCACAAGTGCATTTGTTTAGCAGGCACTAGGTTCATGATTTGAATGGTGCAGCAGGTGCAGTAGCACCAGGACCAAAAGCTCTAGGCACCCCACTAAACACCAACTATTGCTATATTTAACTACTAAATAAAAGTCACAAGTGAACTTACCTTGCAGACAGCAGGGTCATGATTTCAATGGTGCAGCAGGTACGGTGATATAGGACCAAAAGCTTCAGGCACCCCACTACACACCTAATATTGCTATATTTTACAACTAAAGAGGAAGTCACAAGTGCAGTTATCTTTCAGGTGCAATGGTCACAATTTGAATGGTGCCGCAGGTGCAGTGGCAGCGGGCCAAAATGTTGTCAGAACTTCTCTAAACACCTAATATTGCTAATTGTTACTACTAAACAGGCAGTCATAATTGCATTTACCTTGCAGTTAAAAGGGACTTGATTTGAATGGTGCAGAAGGTGCAGTGTCACTGGGGACAAAAGCCCTCCGGACCTCACTAAACTCACATTATTGCTAAATGTTACTACTGAACAAGAGAGTCACAAGTGCATTTGTCCAGCAGGCACTAGGTTCATGATTTGAATGGTGCAGCAGGTGCAGTAGCACCAGGACCAAAAGCTCTAGGCACCCCACTAAACACCAACTATTGCTATATTTAACTACTAAACAGGCAGGCACAAGTGCAGTTACTTTACAGGCAATAGGGTCATGATTTGAATGGTACAGCAGGTACAGTGGCATCGCGCCAAAAGTGGTCAGAACTCCTAAACACAGAATATTGCCATCACATCAACTAATTCTATTATTTCCCTTTTCCATTTAATTTTTCAACATTTTGCAAGTACCTACCCACACTATACCACTAGTAACAGCACAATGTATAGCCTTTGTGTACATAAACAAGTCATAACACTTTAACAGACTTTCTGTAAATTATATTGTAGAACTACTCAGATCGGTACAACTT
This sequence comes from Calotriton arnoldi, assembly GCA_963921515.1. Taxonomy (NCBI): domain Eukaryota; kingdom Metazoa; phylum Chordata; class Amphibia; order Caudata; family Salamandridae; genus Calotriton; species Calotriton arnoldi. The sequence continues at coordinate 341,620 of CAWUFW010000662.1, forward strand.
GCAACAAAAAAAGCTCATTATTAATCACATAGGCGAAACCTAATGTATTTACCAATGCTTGTTATGGTTGGTGCCCTAAGCAAGGACTTTGGATTTCCTAACTCAGTGTCTAGAAGTTACAGTTCTTGTATGTTTTCTCAAGGTCCTCTGCACTCTTCACACATGAACAGTGAGTGCCCGAGTACAATCTATCACATGTATTTCCTCTTGGGGTATTACTGCAAAATATCTATACAAAAAAAGCCCATTTTAAAGGGGAAGAGCAGCATTAAATGTTCAACTGCGTTGAGAAGGAAACTTTGCAAGTTTCATAGAGTTATCACATATTGCTCGTTTTACTTATTACATTTTGTTCAGTCTTAAAGAAGGCCCGAGAGCCATTTTCATGTGACCTGTGTCAGTCAGAACTGGTTCCATTATGCCGTCAACCCTTACACATTTAGCACTGGATGCACACAGGATCACTCTTCCTGTAACATCCTGCTGTACTGAAACAAAAATACATAAGTTATTGCTCTTCTCGGTGCATTTCGCTGTAACCGGAGGGAAGTAACAGTCTGAGAAAATAAATACTGAGGGGTGACTGTGTACTATTTCGAAACACAGAAAATAACTGGTTGTTAATCTGTCTGACCTCAGCATTCAAATGACCACGGGCCTGCATCTTGATGAGTTTGTGCTCACCATGATAAGAAAGTAAACCCCAGTATCATCACAAGTCTGTTCAACCATCCATTATGACCCTACACAGGTCTGCTGAAACCAGAAGTGTTCCAAGACACTACTTTTACTACCCATGCTACATTCCTAGTTATGGTCCTTTCCTTTTCAATTTAAATTTAAACAATACCTATTTGACTAGGAGAAATTCTGGCATGTTCTGGAGACCAGCAGATGGCCCAATATTTTAGATTTGAATGTTGTCTTTTAATATTCACTTACCCGAGATGCACACTCAAACTGATGGTCTTGGAGGGCACCAAAAAACTGTTCAATAGTTGCATCCCAGAGTCAGAACTTCCTTTCTCTGTTTTATTACAAACCTTTTTCAACTGGACTCTCAAACCATCTGAGATTTCAGTGCCCTCTACAACATCCTTCTTTGGTTTTAGAAACACCTGTATTAAAACAAAGCCCATTGCAAGAACCTACTCACCACAGGCTGATACTACTTCTCTAATGTAACGACTCAAATGTGACTTTTGCCAGCTCTAATGGCAGCTCAGTCAGTCTTACAACCAAAAACTAACTTGATGTTTCTAGATAGTAAGTTAAACATTCATATAAAGCATATCAGGCCATGCATTTCTAAATCTTATTGGTCAAAAGACATGATGTAAAACATTTAAATAGGCATAAACACATGGTAGAGAACTGTATATTTTTTATAACAAAATAAGTATATATGCCTGCAAAACGTATAATTAAATCAAATGACTTTTAGATGGAGCGCTATAAATGAGCCATTATAACACCTTATTTTTCATCCTTCATGCATATTAGTAGCAACTCGGACAACAGAGTGCCAGCATTTGGACTTGGATTAAAGGAGCAAGAACCTTTATTCCCATACTCACAGATCATTTCTGACTACATCAATAGAAGGTATATATACCACTCTCGTTTATCTAGTCTATTAGTGAATAAGTCTTGCATGATACCTGATTCAAAAGTGGCCTATCGTTTAATCTAAATATGTTAAAACTGGAGAGGAGGCCATCACTATACATATATCTACCTATTCACTTGTGAGATTTGGCACATCGTTAGCTTTTTAATATTCTGTTCATATTTTTTGTTCTGCACCACATGGGGATTTCTAACTTTTTCTTCAACTGCTTTGGTGAAGGTAGCACACAGTGATTTCAATCCCTTGATGATCAATGATTGTTTTTTAACATTATCTCGTTTTTAAGCTAAATTTGCACCTCTTCCTACTTGTATATACAGTAGGGAGGTGCAAATACCCCATGCATGTATTGCCCTGGCGCCATTGGCACTGTAGATCCATTACAGAAGCATGACCTGCTCTCAATTAACAAAAAAGCTTAGTTTTGAGGCCTAGTCATAATTACATATATGTTGATTATTGTCAATTTTGTTGTAGAAAAAGTTGAGCCGGGTTTTCCTGAAGAAGGCACACACGCCGAAACGCGCGTAGTTCTCATCTACCGCCAGCCTTTGAATTGCTTTATAGCCTATCGCTTTTTTGTGCATTTTAAATTTCATGTACAGTGTTTTGTACAATTTTTGTCTTTTATATGTTTGCATATATCTGTTTCTTTATAGGCATATAATTATGTATATGACTTTTACAGAATTGAGACCGATAACCTAAATATATGTATACAAAAAAATATATCTTAAAAAATAATCTGGAAAAAAGAAGAATATTTTCATCAATGAAATTTCTTAAATAAAAAATATTTTGTTATAAAAAAATATACAGTTCTCTACCATGTGTTTATGCCTATTTAAATGTTTTACCTCATGTCTTTTGACCAATAAGATTTGCATGGCCTGATATGCTTTATATGAATGTTTAACTTGCATCTAGCCGTTACCTTTACCCCATTGTAATTTCTCCCTACAGCTAGCAAGGTTCATTGTTTATCGTAGGGGTCCCCTTTCTTACCAAATCGGGTTTCTAGATAGTATACACCATAGGCAATGTATGTTTTGCTAGAGATTTGTGTCGCACCGTGCGGCCATTAGTATGGCCTCACAGAGCTCTTGAAGTCTGGATCCCTGAATGCGCTGGTCTTAAGTACTCGTTCATCGACCATGGTCCGTTTTCGGATTGTTTGAGTTTGTTCATCAGAAGTGTGGGTGCAGTTAATATGCTGCTTCCAAATATGTGTTTATTTCTGTGTGTATTGTAATGGCGGATGCGGTTTGTGGTGTGTGTCTTTGGTGGAGGCTTTGTCAATTTGGGGCGGTTTCATCTGGGATGATTGGTAGGGCATTGCCGAGCTTTAAGTATTTTTCTGAGGTAATTGAGAGTATGGCATCTTGTTTGTGGCCACAGTAGAGCACTTGTGAAGTGGAAGGTAAGTGTGTGTTTGGTGTATTATGTGTTGTCATGAAGTGACAATTTTAGATTAGGGTGATATGATTTTATAAAGAAGGGAAGTGCTACTCTGAGTTCAGTAGGTTCCAACTATATGCTGCATGCAAGGTTGGCTGTGTATGGGTTGTTCTGACTAATGTGTTCTGCTGAGGTTGTGATTGTTTATTTCTCATTCTGCTTGGAATTGTTGCGAGCTCAATTCTTCCCAAATCTACAGAATATCTGTGTCGGGTTGGATGTGCGACTAGTTTTCTGCCCAATGTGTTCCACTGGATGGTGCAATACAACAGGCTGTCTCCATTACAAGTTGAATCTAGCCCTTTAATTTTCTTATATTACGTTTCAGAGCCCTTCTTTGTTGCCCAACTGAGGTGGGATAGGGCAGTTTGTTTAGTACAAGGCTGACTATTGGGCATCTCCAATTTGTTAAACGCCTGCTATTATTTTCCCAGAGTTCTTGATTTCTTGCTTTCCCTTACCAGCAAGCTTACTTGTTATACATGTCTTCGCTTTAATCTTTGTAGCAATTGCACCAGAGGTGGTACTTATATCGGGTCTAGAGATGTATTGTAACTTCACACACTCCTTTTCAGGTGTACCATTTCCTCCCAATAACATATACTTTTCTTTAGGACTTCTAAATTCACGCCTCACATTCCAGCACTCCTGGATAATAGTCTTTTGATTTGCCCCACAACCGTGGAGCATAGTGATGGGGTTCAGATACAGGTTGGTAGATATGCGATTGCTCATGCCTGCTGAACAGTCACTCAACCAGGCTAGCAGAAGGAAGATCTGCGTGGGCTCAATGCCACAGGCAGTGAGTGGCCTAAAAACTAGGTCGCCGACTCTGGAGCCACTGCATGGATCCCAGTTTCAGCCAGATGCTGCAGTAAGAGCAGGTTATCAACGGCGTTGAAGGATACTCACAGAGCTAAACTTAGCACTCACATTACTCACACTAACAACACTGTCCTCTACCTCCATTCTCAACTCCCCAAGCAGAGAGTAGAACTTATTGCTGGCCTGAAAGATACCTGCCAGAAAAGGTTCAAGTATGTTATGTCTTTCAACAAACACGCTGTTCTAGAAGCTTGCTTGAACAAGGCTGTAAAGAGACTGGGTGAAAACTGCAGGACCGATGACATGAAGGCTTTTCATAAATGGTATCATTGCCACCGAGTTAAAACTGGGGGAAATGCAGCAGATGTCTAAGGACCTGTTCACCAAGTGTCTCATCTCTAGGTTAACAACATCTGAGAATTCCTTATAGATGTGACAGAACTGCATGGAGAGCCAAGGCACATCCAAAAGGGCAGTATTTAGAAAGACTCCAAAGCTAAAAAAAAAAGAAAGTTAAGATTGATTTAAAACAGCCCACAATAATGGAGATATTTCTCTCACTGGGCAGGTTCGCAGGAGAAACGAGAGATTCAGGTTCGATATTAAATCTAATGGTTCTAAATTTCATAGAGAAGAAACAAGTTTTCACATAAATGCAAGAATGGAATAGAGATGCAGCAAGCAATTACACAGAATAGCTGTTTCAAGATATTAGAAATGAAAACCTGTTCAGAGTAGTATTCGTTTAGGCTTGTCTTGACAGCACAGATGTATGCAATACATATTGTTATTAATTGTTTCAAATTTTCAGAGTGGGCTTTGGCTCTGCCCAGAGGAGTATTTCTCTCTCATGTCATGATACTGGCTGTTTGGTACCACTCCCCTACTTTGGAGTGCCTGCATAATGGTCCATGAGGGGGTAATATTACATACCAAATTTACTCTGAATCATCACACACTAAATTCTTTATCTCACAGACACATTGTGTATTGAAAGCAATCTGTTTAGTTTTACCAATGCAGCAGGCATTTTTAGAAATGTTTACTCATAATTCAAAATGTAAGTCAGACCTATTGGCTTTGTCAATGTTCGTCTGAAATTATGATCATGTGATTGCAGTTTTTCCTCCTCTTTGGTAGATGTCATAGTGTTATTCTGGCGGACTACCTTAAGTGTGCTTTCACCTGCTGAAAATGCCTGGGTGATCTATTTGCAGCAAGGATGCCCCTGGGCTAAACTAATTGGTTTAAAGTGGTGCACTCACATGTATACTACATAGATGAATATAGAAGGTTTAGACAAATAACAGGGTTTTCAGCACGTAAGATGGTGAAGTTTTGATTCTGTTGTGTATTATAGGCCCTCTCACCAAAGGTCACAGGTTTCCTACCAACATTTTGTTCAAATTGCCTTGGAAGTTGTTGCAAGTTCATCTTTTGTTATGTGCATAGGATAACAAAAGGATCTAGCAAATAATCTCACATGGTCAGGTGTAACGATGGATGGATGGACAGGTATGAGTACGAGGCCAGGGCCATAAGTAGAGATGTATAGTTACCTGATTCGCAACTTCACCTTTTAAAAAAATGTATTTACTTTGCAAGTTTGCGGAATATTGCAGTTTTGAAAATAAGGCAGCTTTATCGGTAATCATGGCAGCAGAAGGTCATTTAGACTCAGCTCAGAAGGACACAGGAAAATTTACTATTGAAAGACTGAATGTTCCCCTGAAATGCACTAAAGTTTCCTCCTTGCTTGAACACCATTAAATAGATGGGACATTGCTTCATAAATCTTGTCACATACATCAAAACGAGCCATTTGGTGAGGTGTTTTCATGAGCAATTTTTTAGCAGGTTTACATCAAACAACAGGGGTATGTAATTTTGTTGATCAAATGCTTGAAGAAGAGGATTCAAGAGGTTGTCAGATACAGAAGGAAGATCTGTATTACTGAAACTGGAATGCCTATGCACTTTGACAAGTGTGCAGCAACAGGACGGGAGAACCTCCCCTCCCCCCCCCACTCCCGCCCCAAACACAGGCTGCACTATGAACACACACTGCCAAATATTCACTCCAGCCCCAACTTGCAACAAAATGGACAAGGTCTCCACAATGCTTCAGGGCCACTTTAGTGGTAGGAAAGCACTATTTAAATCAACAATACAGTAATTTTTTTTAGTACAAACCTTGCAGCAATTGTGGCAACATTTTCCATCCATGCCATGATCTGGCCACCAAAAGTGTTCCCCTGGTGATTTGCATGGGGAGGCAAAACAAGTTCCACACTCTCAACCCTCGTCTTTTGTGCAGGGACCTCATCGCCAACACTCTCGTCTTTGTCCCTTTCTGTCAGGCGAGAAGGAATACAACATTTAGAAATGCCATAGAGGCCAATGTTTTGTGGAGAACGGGTTTGTGATAGAACCGAATGAGCTTCTGATACCAACCGAAAAGTGCACCAGTGAAGATCAGCAAACTAGAACCGCAGTGAAGTCCAACGCTGAGTGTTAAACTGCTTTACGAATTGTGAATTTTAACCCAAAGAAATCCAATAAAACTACAGAAATGTGCTATGCTCCAACAAATTCCCAAGAGAGGAAAAAAAACTGGGTCTATATGATTAGCATCTGTAAGGAAAAGTATATGTGTCTCCTAAATATATAAAGGCAAATTGAGGATGTTGGTACGTAACACGGGATTTGTGCTTCCCCTTGGCAGTCCTAGGCTTGTGTATAAATACCTAACAATCAGTTCTATAAATGAATAAGTACCTGTCAACGAGGTCAACCCAAAACATGGAGAATGTCTTCTGCAGGGATCTTTTCTCTGTCTGTGTCGCAGGACACTGAGGGCTTATCCAAGGGTTGGTTAGGTTGTTATTTTGTAGATAACATATCTTTTTTTATTAATGAACATTAACAAAGCATATACACGTTCAGTTCATTTACCTTTTGACTGGATCACACACATGTAAATTTCCAGTCTCGAAAACAGTTCTATACAAACTACAGGATGTCTTATTTGCAACTGGTATTATAATGTTATTGGTGTTTGCCACTGTATCTGCCTCCAGGCCTCGGCCTAATCCCTCCCACACCACCCAAATACTGTGCAAAGCTGACAACCTCCAAAAGTTACACATTTTAACTAACCGAGCTTAGAAGAGGAACAATCACCAAAACAATACTAGAAAGAACCTCATTTGGATCCAAAATGAGGGGGACGTGGATCATGGTACATTGATATTCCTAGCTCTGTGGTGGGTACAATATGAAAATGGGGATTCAGTTATCACTTGTCGGCTGTAGCACATTTAACTACACAATGTTAAAAAGTGATCAGAGTAAAAGATATTTGTTCTGGATCAAACTTACCATCCTGGATTGTGCTTTTCACAAGAAGATCCTTAATAATGTCCGTATGGAGTAGCCGCATGCGTCGGCGTTCTGCAGCAATGCTATACTCGGTCTGTTCCTCTTCAGTCTGAGGAGCGAACATCTTTAATTTTACCTGAGAAGAAAATACAAGGCATCCCAAATGTTCATATTTCTTCCAGTTGGGTTAAAACATATCAATTTGTTCAACACACCTTAAAAAATAACACGCTAGAGGGACAGCAAGAACAGCTTTAAAAAACTGTAAATTCTGATTCTATCACTGCACAGACCGACGCTGTCAAAAATACCAACAGGTCCAGTTTGCGCCGTTGCAGTTCTTCCCGTTAGAAGAAAAGATTTTGTTTTATTAAGATCTACTGTTTTTATTGTGTCCAATAGCCATTTTCACGGATGTCTGAATTCTTTAAAAAATACTCAGCAGCAACATATTCCTAGAGTCTACATATCACCGTTAAAGTTGAAAGGGTGTATTTATGTACAAAAATATGGCCAGGTTAAGAAACTTACTGAGTTCATATACACTCATCCATTCAGTTGATGCTTAGGAACAAGGCATGGTGGCTTTAATAGGAATGCGAAAGTAAATTCTCACGTTATTCCTCCCACCTTACATCACAAGGTTTATTTTTCTGTGTGATGACAAGATCTGCATACTGAACGCTAATGAACAGAAAACCTTTGGTGCTCATATTAGGCACCAATGGGTCCTTAAAATGCACCATGTTGTAAGTGGTTTGTTTTTTCATAACTTTCCCCAATCTCTGCTTTGCATTTACTATAATTGTTCCGATTTCTCTAATAATCTTGTTAGATTAAATATGCACCGAAATTAGTTTAAAATTAAGCATTGAAACGACAGTGCGGATTTCTCTTTGTGCTCACTTGGGGGAAAATGTTGCCTGAACTCACAACAATAAATCAAAATGCCTGACAGTCTCTGGCAGGTTCTGTTAAATGCCTAACCACATGTTTTCCAGGTAAGCAGAGAGTAATGTGTGGGCCATAATAAAAAGTTACTTACCTTTGGTAACAATCTTTCGGGTGCATACCTGCAGATTTCTCACCTCTGAATATACCAGGAGCAAGATTGGATCTGAAAAACGTCTGCAATAGCTCTCCAGCAGATGGCGTTGACTCTGTTCGGACGTCAGCTGTGGAGACGTGATGACGTGAGACGTCCGAGTCATAAAGTAAAAGGACTGGCATATAACGCAAGTTCCAATTTGTTTTTGCCACGACTTTCAAGGTGTGTTTGAAAAGACTGATACCTGTATATTGGTGCAATTCATAACTAACTTGCCATTTTATAATAAAGGGTGCTAATACTTTGCCCAGAAGAGGGGATAGTGAGAGGGTTGTGAGGAATTTTCAGGTAGGTAAAGTATCCAACAGAATGTTTGCTACTGAAGGTAGCCTTATCTGGTAGAGACCATCTAGCCACAGATTCCTTACCTTAGAATTACCCCCAGGAGTTAGACTGAATCTGGACATTTTTTGTGAGCAGTACCCCTGCGTGGCATTAGGTGGCGTGGTTCGGCTCTGCATGGCATCATCAGCATTGGAAGTGGTGTGAGCGGTGCCTATATAAGCGCTGCCCGAGCCTGCTGACATCAGTTTCTTTTTGTGACTTTCCACGCCAGAAGCGTAGAGCCGCCATGAACACTGACCACTGGTGGGGCCCTGAAAAGGGAATAGCCCTGTGCCTAGAAATCCATTCACAGAGCAGGGAGAATGGGTAGGCCGGTAAGGAATCAGCTGCCAGACAGAGTCCCTACAAGATAAGGCATTACCCCAGGAGTGACGCATCTGTCATGACGGTCAGGTCTGGTTGGGGTAGGGAGAAGAGTCTGCTACTGACCCAATCGCGTTCAGTCAGCCATCACTGCAGATCTTTTGCAGTGCCCTCAGAGATCTGGACCATGTCAAAGAGATTCCCCTGATGCTGCAACCACTGGAACTTCAGGTCTCACTGCAGAGCCTGCATATGCCAATAGGCATGTGTCAAAAGCAGGATACTGGATGCCATGAGGCCAAGCAGCCTTGGAGTAAGTCTCACCGAAACCCAGAATAGAGGCTGAAATTACAGTATCATAGCCTGAATATCCAGGACTCCTTGCTTTGGAGGATAAGCCCGAAACTGCACTGTGTTCAGAGCATCTCCGGGGAAAGGGAGCATCACAGAAGGTGTAGGTGTGACTTCGGCACGTTAATAGTGAACCCCAGAGAGGGCAGGAGGTTTGCCTTAGTGTGGAGGTGGGAGACGACTCCCTGGGACGAGCCCACCTTCAACAGCCAGTCATTCAGATAGTGAAAGACTGGCCCCCCTGATCTATGCAGATAAGCTGCAACCACCACCAACACCTTGGTGAACACCCGAGGGGCGCTGGTAAGGCCAAAGGGGAGCACGGCAAACGGAAAGTGCTTGTGACCTACCTTGAACTGCAGGTAAGATCTGTGGCAAGCAGGACGGTAATATGCGTCCTGCAAGTCCAACACTACCATCCAGTCTCCCATGTCCAAGGCAGACAGGACTTAGGCAAGCGTGAGCATTCTGAATTTCTTCTTTTTCAGGAAGAAATTGAGAGGATGCAGGTCTAGGATAGTTGTTTTTGGGCACCAAAAAGTAGTGGGAATAACAACCACGACCTACTGCTGATGCCAGCACCCTCTCTGTGGCTCCCTTGGCCAAGAGCTGCCACTTCCTGACAGAGCAAAGAGACGTGATGCTCCGGCAGCCTGTCGCAAGTGAGTGGCAATGGTGGAGGGGTAGTCATGAAAGGGAGGAAGCAGCCCTTTTGAACAATCTGGAGAACCTAGAGGTCAGATGTTATTGACCTCCACTGGTGCAGGTGATGGTGTATCCTGCCGCGCACTGGGTGCACATGATAGTCGGAGAGCAAACTAAAGAGGCTTTGAGGCTGAGGCTGCGGCTGCCGGGTGGACGGTGGACGGTGGACTGGCTCAACCTCTGGCCACCTGATCCACGAGGCCTGTGGGTACCGTGTCCTCGGCCATGCAAGGGCTGGGAAGCTTGCGTGCCGTGGTGGCTGGGCTGGTACGAACACGGCTGGAAACCTCTTCCGTACTCACGAAAGGCAGACTGGGGTTGGCGAGTGGCCGTGGAAAGGGCCAAGGATCTGGCCAAAACTCTACTATCCTTGAAGCGCTCCTGCGCCGAGTCCACATTTTCTCCAAAGAGATGGAAACTATCAAATGGCATGTCCGTAAGCGAGGCTTAGACATCCTCTAAAAAGTCAGTGGTTCTCAGGCAGACGTGGTGCCCAAGGGTCACAGATGACTAAACCACTCTGCCTAGCGAGTCTGTTGTATCCAGTCCACAATGTATGGAGAACTTGGCTGCGTCTCTCTCCTCATCCATAGCCTGGAAAAGTATGGCCCGGGCCTTCTCCGGGACTATATGCAGCACCTGCGCAACCAAGTCCCAGAGTGAGTGGGAGTATGGGCCCAAAAGGCATGCCTTGTTCACCGACCGCAAGGCCAGGCTGGCAGAACAAACCATCTTCCTCCCCCAAGGTATCCAGCCTTTTGGATTCCCGGTCTGGTAGGGAATGTGCCAGGATGTACTTTGGAGTTAGACTCTTGGACCACCAGCTCTGGGGTGCTGGTAGAGGAAACTGGGGTCCCCCGGGGATGGGCGATGGCGGCGGGCAATTGTCCTATTCACAGTAGCCCCCGTGCAGGGCTTGGACCATGCTCAAAGTAGTACATCTGTGAGGGCTTCATTAAATGTGAGAAGCTGTTCAGATGGGATTACTCCCAGCTGAAGCACCTCCGTCAAGACGTTCATCTTGACTGCTACAGTGGGCAGCTGAAGGTCCAGGACCTCAGCTGCCAGTCTCACTACCATTGCAAGTAAAGCTCCCTCCTCCATAGCCTTGGCAAGAGAAGAGACCAAGCCAATATCTGGAGAGGTGTGTGTTCCACTGACGTCTGCCAGATCTTCACATCAGGTGTCCTAGTGTAATCTACGGACTGGAATACATCAGGGTCCAGTGGCCCCTCCAATTTTCCCAAAGTCCTAGTTCATATGAATAGGGCACAGCAGTGGCGGCTGCCGCAAAACTCAAGCGGGGGTGGGGGAGGGGGAAACGGGACGAGGGGGGGGCGGGATTAGGGAAATAATTATAATTTAAAATAAATATTATTACCTGTTCCGGCGCTGCCGGCCACCTCGGTGCTCTTCTCTCCAGATGGTGTCCCAGCAGTCCCTGAGACACCAGCACAGGCTCCCCACCCAATCCTGGTGCTGTTCTCATTAGCATGAGAGCAACGCCAGGATTGGTCTGAGCAGCTTTGTTTGCCGCTCCGACAGTGCCTGGGAGTCTGTGCTGTTTTGCCAACGAAGCTGGGTTGGAGAAACCTAAGTGCGCATGACAGTTTGGACGGCCTAAGACGGCCGGCCAAACCGTCATGCGCACTTACAGTGAACACTACTCTTCCCTTGCTGCGTCATGGCCCCTCCCAGACTTGACTGGTTCTAGAGGGAAACAGGAAAAATAAAATGCTAATTAAAACCAATATATTATCATTTTATTTTTCCCCGTTTCCCTCAACTAGCTCTCAGCGAGGGGGTAGGGGAGGAGGGAACAATGCTCCTTCACCATAGCGGAGAAGCCGCCACTGGGGCATAGGCCTGGCCTAGAGGCAATACCTCCTGTCAGCATCGGAGCCGGACGACACCCATCACGCCCCGTGTCGGAGTCTGGGATGAGAATGTGGCCGGAGTTGTCCAAATCCATCCAAGGGGCGCAACTGGTGCCAGGTGCGAATCAGCTGGCAGAGGACCAGTAGGGGCCTCCAGAACCTGGGGACCTGAAGACTCGCAAGCGGGGACGGGATGCTCAAATATGAAGTGTATAGCCTTATCAAACTCAGAGTTGGCCGGGGGTTGCTCTGGCTTTGGGAAATTTGAGGAAGTGCGGGGATGGCCGAGGCGCAGGCTCAACTGCAGAGCCAGGCCTTGAATGCTGACATTACCTCATCTCGTCGGATGTCTTCTTGTGCTTGCGGGGCTTACCTGAAACGCCCGGACGACTTCGACGATGATTGATTGCTCTGCAGCCGTTCCCGGGACCTTCCTCTCGACCTGGATCGAGACTGTTGTGGCATCGCAATTCAAGCGGCAAGGAGCTTGAGGGACTACTTCCTCCAGGCCTTGGGGTGCATGGCACGGCAATCGACTCAGATCTTGGTGTAGTGGTCACCTTTGAGACACCAGAGGACGACAAGGTGTGGGTCTGTCACCAATATTTGCTGGTGACACTACAGTGCTTAAAACCAGGCTTCCTCATGGAAATCCCTGCAAAACCAGGAGACAAAGTCTCAAAAAAGCCTTTGACAAAAGGTTGAAACAGGTCAGTCAGGGCAGATTACTGGGGGTAGCTCTTCTCTGGATCTGCTCTGACTGGCGCAGAAAGAAAAGAACTCACATCATCGTGCAGGGGTGACGCATATATAGGCATGCCAATTACGGTGCGGATCACAACACCATCATGCGCAGCTGAACGATGCCACCTACCAGTGTGCTGGGGTACTGCTCACAAAACATTACCAGATCCAACCTGACGCTTGGGGATAATTCTAAGGTAAGGAATCTGCGGCTAGAAGTCTCTATCAGATACAAGTGTTAATCTATCAAGAGATTGTCCATTTCTGCACTGCTTTCCCCTTTTTACAGCCAGTATAACAATAATAAAGAGTTGGTCTTGTAGGGTCCAGCCTGTACAGTCATTCTCTTTCCTTAGAAATATGTGGAGGTGGACAGAATGTTGGTAATGTGAAAGATTGTCTATTTGGGATGAGGACTCTACTTTTGACAGAAAAGCAGCCTTAGTTTGCAGCACCAACTTGTCTTGGAAGAAGCATGTGAAAGAGGGGTGAACAGAAAGGCCTTGAAGTTTTCTAACACGATGAGCTGAAGCAAGGGCCAACAGGAAAACAGTTTTGAGGGTTAGTAGCCTTAACTGACAACTGAGCAGGGGCTGAAACAGAGTCCCCTTAAGAAATGTTACAACTAGGTTGAGGTCCCATTGTGGCAGGATAGATGGTACTGGTGGATACAGGTTTATGAAATTAAATTCAAAAGATTTATTGAGTGAGACAGTTGCCCGAGGGCGTCAAGGTGCTAGTAGCAGTTAGCCTTGGGAGGGGAGTTTGTCAACCCTTTAAGAAATCTTAGACCCACCGGAGATTTGAACATGGAGGTTTGATATGGTAAACAAAGGAACAACAAGGCTAAGAGATTCCCCTTTAACATAGCTACTGCACAGCCTCATGTAGCCAAGGTCAGTGCAAAATGCAGTTCAGTAGACCGGGATGCTTTGAGAGGATCTACACCTAATTCAACAGGAAACACACTTGTTCCACATCTCTGAATAAACAGATTTGGTAGTGCAGCAACCTGCAGAAAGTATCACGTCTACCTCTTCCGATGGACTCTGGAAGGTGTCCAGATCGTCCCTCTCAATTTCCAGGCATGAAGGTGTAGGCTTTGAAGATTAGGGTGCGGGATCTGTCCTCCCGATTTACTTAATAGATCCACTCTGACCGGTAGAAAAAGAGGAGCTACTACAGCGAGGTGTCATAGGTCTGAGTACCACAGCTTTCTTGGCAATGAGAATCACGCGGGCCGGTCATGATGAATTTTCCCCAGAACCAGAAGAATCAAGAGAATGGTACGAACGCATAGTGAAGAGAAGTGAAAACTTCCAAATCAACTGAAACGCGTCCCCTGAAGCTCCCTGCAATGATAGTGGAAGGTACAGAATTACAGGTAGTTAAGTGGCGAATACACCTGCCGGAGATGTACCCCCAAGACCAAAGTGATCTCAAACCATCTCCGGATGAAGGCGCTACTTGTGGTCAGCAAGATGAAACGGACTCAGGGTGTTGGCTCTGGTGTTCAGGGATTATGCTAAGTAATTGGCCATCTACCATAGACCAGGTCCAGAGTCTTAGGGTTTCCCAACAGAGAATCCGAGATCCCACTCTCAAGATCTGAACCGATTGGTCCTGGAGAGATGTTTTTAGTCAGTGTCTTTTAACCACCATTACGGTCTTCAAAGCAGGTTGCGGCACAGGTGTTGGTGTAGAGGACAACTGCGTATGCGGTCCCAGAACGGAATACACTGGAGGTGGAGAGTCAACTGGTGTCGATTGAGGTGTCAAGGTGGACACCACGGTGGTTCTCAGCACCGATCTAAGTGCGATCAGAACCGATACTGGAAAGGACATTTTTCACAATGACATTGGGTCAGTTAGGGCTCTGAACAGAAGTGGTGGTGGGAAGTACCTGTAAGCTCCAAGGGCAGTGATGGTACAGGAGCAAAAGGCCCCCTGAACTGTCCCGATAGGACCAGTCAGCACATCAGAAGGGACGACCACTCTCTTAAAAAGATCCATCATGGTTTGTAAGTAACTACACTGATCCACTCACAGAGCTGGGTACTCCCGGTAGATGGGTACGGACGTCAGCTGTGACAAAGGGGAAGGTGCAGTCGATGGTGGAGGAGACGGTACCTGGATCTGGAATCAATGAAGACAGCGCCCAAGATATCTCCACCAACTCCAGCCACAGGGTAGATGAAGCCACAGGGGTCTTACCTGCGCTCTTGGAACGACGAGGGGAGGAAGAACACCACTTCTTGCGGTGGCATTTATTCTCCCTCAACAATTTGCTTGAGGGTGATGATCTTGAGGGGGACCTGGGCCCTACTCGTGACTGACTATGGGCTGGTTCATCTACGACTCCAATGACTTAATTTGAAGTGAGCCATAAGAGCTTTGCTTGATGCTCCTTAATGACATTAAGGTGCATTTCAGCAGAGATCAGACAACGTGTCATGATTCGAACCGAGACACCACAGACTGTCTTGTGCATGTCTGTGATGGACATGTGCCCATCATATTATCAACCAGGCTTACCACCCGAGCGCTATAGTGGGGATATTGTCTCTGCTGCACTTAAATTGAGTAATTTCTATGTGAGAAAATCTGTGACAGTGAACCGCAGGTCTGCGTCAAATGGCATGGAAAAGAACCAAAATGCCATTAGGGCACCGGTCCTGTGGCTATGTAGCTTCATTGATGTCATTACGACTCTATGCAGGACGTCAAAACAGAGTCAACGCCATCTACATGCACCGGAGATCTATTGCAGACGTTTTCCAGATCCGGTCTTGCACCTGGGATATTCAAAGGTGAGGAATCTGCAGGTAGAAGTATACATCAGAATGTGTCTGTTCATCCTGCTCAGGCGCTTGCCTGAGGGCCACAGGAGATCTAACCGCTTGGTATTCATTGAAACATCCCTGATAATGTAACAAGACTAGTTCAGGTAAACTATTTCCTCTTAACTCCCCACACTACCACCACGAGTCTAAATATTCCCGGACTACTTCTGGGCCCAAAAACAACAAGATATTTCTGACATCCTACACCATCAGCCTAGCCTGGAACCACAAGGTAGCCTCAGCAACCAAGGAGATCAGCTCCTTTTTGATCAATTGCGGTTACTGCCTCAGCATCAGTGTTGAATGGCTCAGGTCCAGGAAGCCTGGGACCCTAGAAACTTCTAACACTTTGAATCATTTACGCGCTGCGCCTGCCCTGCTGCATCTTCGCCTGCGGTCACGTTTTTCTTCCCACTCCTTTTGCCATAGCTGCCTCTTCCAATGGGAATCGGTCTCAATGCCCCAGAGACTTGAGATTCTCCACTTCATACCTCTTGACCTATCCTACACTCTTGCCAGCTGACAGCAGTTACAAGGATACAGCAGCACTGGTGTGTCAAAGGTCGGTGGCCATAATGAAGGCTGATCACCTTCGCCCCCTAATATATCTTTTTACCCTCATGGGTGTCCATCTTTTTCAGATCTCAATGAGGTTATAGTGAAAGAGCAGAAAACATTATTACCCTTCTAGTTTCATGTGCACATGAATCAGAGCCGAGATAGAACATCATTTTCAGGAGAGGAAGATGAGTTGATGACATTTGAATATATGAAAAATAGCCGCTCTGTGATGCTTTGCTGTTTGAATAGTTTGGGTTCGCGCTCCAGGGGGCTGTTGTGTTTCAGAATCTGAGAATGCTGAAATGCTTGAATGCTTAACTTTAGTTTGTATTTCAATGTTCTATGAAAGGCAGTTCTTTCTCCTGCTCTTGGCTGATGGCCTGAGCCATTTAAAGTTATGAATAAAGACCTATTTCTTCACTCCTGTGTGCTTGATTGTTACTAATTTGGAGACAAGAGCTGAGGGACATCCTATGGAGTAACGATTGGATGTGCACCATGTTGCTTTTCGCCCATTCACATCTTTATTTTGAAACTAGATCAACTGGGGAGGATTGATTGCACAGTGGTCTGGAAATTTAGCATTTCATCTGAATACATTACACTAATTTAGTTTAGTTATTTTGTCTTTTCACCTTGTTAAAATTGCATCCATTTAGTGGTACTTTATCCATACCTTGCCAGTTCCATCACCTTGTGCCACAAACGTTGCATAGGCCTGACAGACCTTCCATTGTTTACCACTGAAAAGATCCTCGTAACAAACTTGTATGCCAACCTAGAAATGATAAAGGGGCACATTATCACAAAACCAGGTTATCCTACACAAATCACTTAAGACATCTTGAAATAGGGATATCATAATACTAAGGAATACTTGAAAATATATTTTCTATGCTACTTCTCATTACAAACGTTTAAGAATTGCACCAGCTAACTAGACAGTGGAAACTGGTTTTCAAAGCTTTAATTGTAATCACTGATGCACAGCCAGTATAATTCAAGTGCGCCCTGCTGCACACCCAGTGCAATTACCCACTCCCATACCTTTGGGCATCAGATGAACCCTGCACTCCGAGTCTCAGATATTTTCTTCAGACTGTCCCATGCACTCTAATTACAGACATGCTCTGAATAGTCAAGACCTCACTGCAGTCTAAGCTTATTGATGGGTGTCTGTGGGCCTCAGTAATAAGACTCTAAGATTCCAGTTCTATCCTACACAATCTTTGCCAATGGATGACCAATCGGAATATATCAGGGGATGATGACAGAATAAGATCAAACCAGGTTTCAAGCAACTAAGAATCTTTTTGTCAAACCAACCAACAACTTTGTGTGTATATATATATATACATACATACATATATATGTGTGTATATATATATATATACATACATATATATATATATATATATACATATATACACACACACACACACACACACACACACACACACACACACACACACACATACACACACACACACACACACATCTAAAGAGTTGTGCTTGTAGAATATATGCAGTAGAGATATGCAGACAAGTGGCTGCTCTGTAAATCTCCCTCATCTGGCTAACCAGAACAGCCGTTGCAATGGCTCTGATGGAATTAGCACAAATGAATTCCAGAAGTAGGGTCCCTAACCCTTCGATCTTGTAACAGTGACAGAGGCAGGAAAGATTCTAGAGGGTGACAGAAGAAAAATAAATGTACTTGCTCGGAGCACTATCACAGTAGGTGGCAATATACCAACAAAAGTCCCAAAATCCCTTGGTCCTGTGATGGGTGATCTTACATTCTTTACCCTACAGGTTATGTAATGGATTGTATAATGGCTTGTGAAAACGTAAAAACACTGCCCCGTTTGGTATAACTAATCTGCAGCAACCATTTTTAGGTCAAGCCTCGACAGCGCTTGGGCTGTCTGCAAGACCTGTTGTATCTCTTTAGTGGGCTTTTGGCACACCCACTGATTACCATTGGTTATCTGTGGCATTCAGAAATGCTGGCATTTGTGTAAATGTTCCTCCTTTGTGTGCGGAGCTCCCTCCCTGGCGATTTCACTCCGAGAATATTTTTGTTGGTCATCACACTGTACAGCTGTGATGGACTCTCCTCCCTTCTGGCTACTGCAGGTTCAGCTCCTCCCTTCTGCCGTCGCAGGTTTAGCGTCGTTTATAGCAACTGAAACAAAAGCAGCCTTCCACCACCTTGTTTTCTTTACGCTTGGCTTGTTATTGTATTGCTCCCGCTTGTGTATTGCTTGCCGTCCCCGCCCTGCTGGTTATCAGGGACCCATGCTCGGTCTTCACAAGGGCCGGGTGAATACCGCTCTATGACCCCGCCGCTGACCGGGAAAAGACCAGTCAGTGGTTTGCATTTTTTTTTTTTATATATAGCGCAAACTCGATTCGTAGGTATTGGAGCGCTTTACATGCAAGCCACATATGTTACAGAAGGACACATACATTTTTGTTAGGCGTGCGGAGATTAAGTTATTCATGACGCCTGAGTGGGCAGAGTCAAGGCTGCTCATTACCTCTGTGACTCTGGTTGCTGCTCCTGCTCATGTATTGCTTGCCGCCCCCGCCCTGCTGGTTTTCAGGGGCAGCTGCTCTGTCTTCACAAGGGTCAGGCGAACTAGGACTCCACCGCCGACCTGGAAAAGACCCGTCAGTTGTTTGTATTGATTTAGTATTTTTTTTTTTTTTATATAGCGCGAACTCAATCTGTAGGTATTGGAGTGCTTTACATGCACACCACATACGTTACAGAAGGACACATTGATGTTTGGTAGGCACACGGAGATTAAGTTAAAGGCAGTGCCAAGGCTGCTCTCTTTACTTCTCCGACTCCGGTTGCTGCTTCCACCTCGTGTATTGCTGGTTTTCCTCGCTATCTGGCGTATACAAAAGCAGGCTCTGCTGTGTTTCTGTTTAAAGGCTACACAAAAGAGTCTAAACTGATTGAACAGTAACCAGGTGTCTAATATCATACCGGCAGAAGGGCTCAGTGAGACTTACACTTGTAAGGGGCCGAGGTTACAGTCCCGGCAAGTCTGGCTCAGCCTTCATGCTTCCGAGGTGGATCAATTGAATACCATTGAATGGCTAGTAGTTATATCTGTTAACAGTGCGTAGAAATGGAGCAAGTTCGATACAAAGCACTACTTGAAAAAGATTATTTTTTTCTAATGCCCCAGATGAATGTGTCTTTATATTAAATACTGATGGCCACCTAAAAATCCTACTGTAACAAAAACGTTCTTGGCACTTATTAGAATCTTGCAGTGTGTACATCAGGCGCGTCATGTGTCTTTGGAAAGCTTGCAACTTTTGTGACTGTTATATTGTAGTTGCTTGATAGTTTCACATTATAATAGTGAGGGCTCGGAGGTTAAACCTCCTTTCCGGGTCTTTGTCCTTGCCAGCAGTCATCACCTCCTGCCAAAGGCCTGCTTTTTAAAATGTATATCACCTGTCCACCTCCTTCCCCTTCCTGTACCCCCCTCACTATCGCCCTCTCTCCCTTTCGTTTTCACCCTTCCTGCTTCTCTTTCCCCTTTCTCACTCTTTCCCCCATTTCTCTATGCCCCCCCCCCTTTCTCTCTATCCCATTTTCCCGTGACCCATGGCTTGGGCTGAAGGTGGGTTGGCCCTAATCCTGTCAGAGAAGTGTCTCAATCCTTCTCTGGATTAGGTGGCACGTGCCCCTGCTGGGTCCATGGTTTGGTGTTTGTCTGTTACACGGAAAAACGCGTCTCAGTTAAACTGTAGTTTAAGTGTATTTTTAGTTATTGTGTTTTCCTACTTTACAAAATGAATCACGGTGGAACCAGGAATCTTATGCCAGAGCATCCCGGGAAACCAAAAAGTAAAACTGAAAAAACCGTAATGTATAAACTGACTGTCAACGACAATAATCTGCAATGTTTAATATGGCAGATGTCTCCTGGGTTAAGGGGCTCTGCACTGTACATGACCATTGACATAATAAAATCGGTTTTATAAAAAAAAAAAATGGAAAAAACACGTGATGTCGCAGAAATCGCTTTATCTCTTAGGGGTGTTTGATGTAGGTTTATTTACAAACCCCAGCCATCACATAAGGTTTCTGAAATGCCTCAGACCTCGCAGATTCTCTTAATGCCCATGAGCAGCAGTAAAGAGCATGTTCACTGCTGAAGGGGGTGACCACATCACCATTCATCCTTGTGCCTGCAATCAGAGCGGACTACTTCCCCTTTCACCACTTTCCATCTGCAAACAGAGCTGATCACTTCACCAGCTGAACCTCATTTGTACAGCATCGTTGACACTCCAGACTACCGATTTTTTTTATTGCATATGATCTCCACAATCACTTCAAGTACATGTGTGGTGATCGATAGTCCCCGACACCTGCCATACATTCCATCATACAATTTAAGATCCTTTTTTTGTATTCATCTTTTCATACCCCTTTACATTAAAATAGCCATAGCTTTACTGTACAGTTGCTATAAAAGCTTATAATATGGTATAGTGTGCACTTTTAAAAAACAAATATTCACTCCACTGGAAACAAAAACAAATAAAAGCATTAACATTTACAATGCCAGTAGCTCCAACTCCAACAAACGCGAGACCTATTGCACTGCAAATGCTTGTTAACAACTTGTATTGTTCATGCTAATCTACACTACTGGATGCACCAGTCTTTGAGCCTTCGATGCATTGCATCCTGGCACTTGATATGCAAATGTTTGCAAACTAGTTTGCTCAGCCAAAGTTATTTGCTTTTTTTACTACTTACAAAGCCATCTACTAATTCTCATGAGCTCAGCTAGGAACCTGCTTGTTCTCTTGGTAAGAATTTGGTCATGTGATCGATACTAAGAACTGTGTGTGTAGAAGGCTAAACATTTGGGCTTGTTGTGCAACAAGCATTAAATATTTTTTTTAAAAGACCTAAAGACTCGCCATCACGTCATTTTGTAGACAACATCTGTTCAAAACACATACTCTCACTTACCGCCCTCCTCGCCCCCACAGACGACATCCATGCCCTCCTCAACCGAGGCAAAACTGGAGCCCTCATCCTCCTGGACCCCTCGGCCCCCTTTGATACCGTCTCTCACCGCACCCTATGCACAAGACTATGACGCCAGCATCGGCGACAAAGCCCTGGAATGGATCCACTCCTTCCTCACCGGCCGAACACAGAGTCAGACTTACTCTGTTCCGCTGTTATTTTTTTTAGGTGTGTTGAATGGATATCAATTCTACAATTTCCGACAATTCCAACCCCAGAAGAGCCGCATTTCTGAAACATGTTATTTTATTAAGAAAAACATAAAACAGCAATTGATTCTTCAGGGTTATTGATCAGGTTTAAATACTGTGTTAATGACATCACTTTCGATATAGTATTAAGGGAGCACTGGGCGTATTCCAAATGAATTCCATTTAGACTGGTGGGTCCAAAGTCTGTTTCCAGCATTTGCACTTTATTATTGTGTAGCCGAGTGTGTACTGCAGATTAAACACAGGGCACCTTTAAAAAATTATCTGGCCCACTTCGCTGTTGGTTGTATGGGGGTGTGAGTAGGTGTGGGAGTGTTTCTGTGCCTGATGTTATCAGTAATGTCACTGACCACGTCATGAGTGATGTAATATGTGAGGTCATAAGCAGTGCATTGCGGGGGCGTAAGTTATAGTTAGCTCAGGTAACTACAACTGCTGAATTTCACTGGTTTTGTATGAGTGAAATCGGACTCCCAACTATAATATCCCTGTAACCTTTGGTTTTTTCAGATTAATTATATATAGATATATATATATATATAAAAATATATGTCCCAAAGTTTGCCCCTGAGCTTGAAGACGCTACTCCACAGAGGAACAGGTAAAACCTTTATTAATCAAAACCGGCTCACTTTCCCAACTGGTTCGCCATCCCTTACGCGTTTGATGCTCCTGCATCTTAATCATAGGGAAGGGGAAAGGCAGAAACACGGAACAGACTACAATGTCATTTTCCTTTTAAATGCAGCCACCCTCCAATGCGTGGTATGCTGGGTATTGTAGTCCAAAATTACTTCCTTCGGTGGAATCCGTGTGAATGTCATTATTCAGCATGGAGGAATCATCATTGAAAACCGGAGCAATTTCCTGAAGCCCACCGGAGGGCTTTCAACATTGATAAGAAAAATTGGGGGTTTTAAATAATGACATTCACACGGATTCCACCGAAGGAAGTAATTTTGGACTACAATACCCAGCATACCACGCATTGGAGGGTGGCTGCATTTAAAAGGGAAAATGACATTGTAGTCTGTTCCGTTTTTCTGCCTTTCCCCTTTCCTATGATTAAGATGCAGGAGCATCGAAACGCGTAAGGGATGGCGAACCAGTTGGGAAAGTGAGCCGGTTTTGATTAATAAAAGGTTTTACCTGTTCCTCTGTGGAGTAGCGTCTTCAAGCTCAGGGGCAAACTTTGGGACATATATATATATTCCAGCTCAAACTCTTTCAATCTCAAAAAAGAGTACAGCACTCGCGGGGAAAGTTACACCGGTAGTTTTTATTCCGGAACCACAATAAACGCGTTTCGGAAACTCCTTCTTCAGTGTCTACCATCCGCACTGAGAAGAGCCATTTAAATTACCCTGCATCATGCAGACATAGACATAAAGGATGGACTCAGTAGCCCTCAACATAAGCGCCATCTTATAGTGGTATTTTCACTCGAATTTCATACAATATGTCAAATCACATCACATGTGTGTTCACAATTTCATGTAATAATTTAGCCGTAAATCGGCACACTTCATACTTCCATAAGTCTCCATTGATCGGAAACTCAACCGTAAATAACGCTGCTTTTTTAAGAAAATGCATTAAAAAGGACGTTCATTTTCATAAAGCCATGGAATACAAGTCATTATGAAATTCACAATCACGCCATGAATCGGCATATACCACTCAGAGCACTCAATTATTCTTTACCTTGGTCTCTCATAACCTCGTAATATCTCGCCATGTATTGGCACACCATTACTGTCTATGTAAAAACCACTCATAGCAAAATAAGAAAAGAAATCAGCAGAAGTCATAAAAGTTTCTACAGCAATCACTTATCTCCCAGGATCCTCATCTGCCTAGGTGCACTGACAGCTCTTCACCGCTATTCAGGCCATTAAGTGCCCTAGTTTGCATGTCAATAATATAGCGGGACTCTCCTCCTAAGCCTCTGGACTCTGTCTCCCCCCCTGGGGTTTAGTGGCACATGATCTATACTAAAGTATTGCAACAGATCCCTGTTGCTTTGATGTTTGATGGAAAAATGCCTAGCGACTGGGTAGTTCAAATCTTTGTTGGCGATTGCCCGTTGGTGTTCCAATACGCGAATCTTTGCACTATGTATAGTGCTGCCTATATATCTGAGCCAACATGGGCATACCAGACAATAGACTGTATGCGTTGTATGGCAAGTCAGAAATTTCTTGATCATATTCTGTTTCTTCAACCCCGCTACCTGATAGGAGTGTACCCTTTTACTATTGGCACATGCCTTACATTTCCCGCAGGGGAAGAAACCTCTCATGTCTTTAAGTGTTCCTTGTCTGCCAGGTAACTCTTCAAGATGGTTGTGGACCAACTTGTCTCGCAGCGACCTCGCCTTCCTGAATGTAACTAGAGGAGCATGGGGGATATCCTTTCCTATGATGGTATCTGTTTTGAGGATATGCCAGTTTCTTCTCAACATGCCCCTGAAGGTGTTAGCATCATCCGAATAGGTGGTAATTATTCGGAATTTGCCTTCATTACTGTCCTTGACACTAATCAGATCATCCTTTTTATCCAGAAGTTTCTTTCTAGGGATTCTCTCTACTTTCTTGAGCGTGGTTTCTAAGAGATCCCCGTTATAACCTCTGGCCAAAAACCTGGCTATGCTGTCTTTTGCTGCGGCTTTGAAATCACACTCCCTTGAACAGTTGCGTTTCAGCCTGAGGAGCTCACCATAGGGTATGCTGTTTATTAGTTTAGGGGGGTGACTGCTGTCGGCATGTAAAATGGTATTGCCGGCAGTCGGTTTTCTGTACAATTCTGTTTCCAGCACCCCTTCCTGAACATATACCCTTAAATCGAGATAGTTCACTGCCACTGAACTAATCTCTGATGTGAACTTTAGATTCACCACAGGGTTTATAGTTGAACACGCACAGCAGATCAGTGTGAACCAATGAAAAAATATGTGGCGTGCTTCAGAAGTAACACTCACTGATCAAAAGGTCAATCAGGAAACACTGGTCCATTCTTGCTCTTGAACCGGATTTCAATGGCATTTTCAAAGACGCACCAATTTTCGCATATACAAGGGACAGAAATTTGAAAGACATCATAACAAACAGATCAAGTGTCCACACGGACATTAACTTTACGGGTACAGTACCTTGCCACAATTGCAGTAATTGCAACGTGATTAAAGGGGCAACAATCAATCATCCCATGAAAGGCACCAACATCAAACTTAAAGTGAATGGCACTTGCGACACAACCAACGTGATATATATGCTGAAATGCCCATATGGCTTGGTATATGTTGGCAAAACTGAGAGGAAGATAAAAATCAGGATACATGAACATAAAAGCAACATTCGTACCAAGAACTCTAAATCAGTCGTTGCAGCTCACTTCATGGACAGTCATCACAACATCAGTCAACTACAATTTCTTATCTTGGAAACTGTCAGGAAGATGGATGGCAGAGACAACAACAAACATCTCTTACAACGAGAGAATTATTGGATAAAATTTTTGAACTCTTTGAAACCACACGGTCTCAATGACCGAATGGAATTTTTGTGTTACCTTTAACTTTATTCATGGACGCATTGCTCTCTTCGTGATTATTTGATCTTCAATCATTGTTTTATTTCATCGTTCCAGAGTTGCTCTATATTTCAATTTTTTCTTTCAATCCTCTTTGGAGGTCAATTCATTCAACTGGCACGTTTTTGCGTTACTAATATTATTTTTGATGTGCTTTTTATCATCACTCACTGTTGTTTATATGCATTTGTCTTAATTCATCATCGTTTTCACTGTTCACACACATTACAACATGGCGTTACTCTTTCCGTCTTTCTTTTCGTGCACTTTGGTTTTAGTCCTTTTTCTATATCGCATTCATCACCGTTTCAAATGCACGCCTAAACTACACTGGCTTCACACACTTCTTCTGAGGACGCGATGCCGTTCACATCTTTGCAGAAGTAAGTACGCGTTCACTTGTCACTGTTAAAACTCTTTAACTGATAAATACCAGCATCGACCAAACTTTGGGTATTCATTTCGCATGCAATGTTGATTTCATTCACGTTGGTGATTCACCGCGGGACTGCATTCACTGATAATTTTTTAAGCAGAATCACATCGTCTCTTTTCACCTTTGAACATAATCGGTCGATGTTCATCGTACCACGGTTCAACCACATGTTGATATTTTGGTTTGGCTGATCTCATCACTTTTTCATCTTGTGAATTTATCATCGCACGCCCGTTATTTCACTTTTTGGTTTTTTCATGACACTCATGCACTTTGGTAATTATCACGGCACATTGGACTATCTGGTGATCATTGGTTCGTACTGAATAGTGGTTTTGCTCATATTATCTCCGCTTACTTATTCTTTAGATACTCTTCCCTGACGAAGGGCACTATGATGCCCGAAATGCGTCGGGAGACACGTTAAGAAGGATTTATTTCCATGGATTTATTTTGATGTACAAAAGATAGATATGGATTACGTAATATCGAAATTGGAATAAACAAGTACTTGGATACTTTGAAAAACTTTATTCACATTTTTTGTTATCAATTTACAATCATTCTAAATCCCGCACCCGTGTGGGTCATTGCTGTGCTCAGGTCGTCCCCCAAGCTGGGTGACGCTTTCATTTACTCAACTTTAGATTCACCTCATTATTATTTAGATGTTGTGTGAATTCCTCAGGTTATGAGAGACCAAGGTAAAGAATAATTGAGTGCTCCGAGTGGTATATGCCGATTCACAGCGTGATTGTGAATTTCATAATGATTTGTATTCCATGGCTTTATGAAAATGAACGTCAATTTTAATGCATTTTCTTAAAAAAGCAGCGTTATTTACGGTTGAGTTTCCGATCAATGGAGACTTATGGAAGTATGAAGTGTGCCGATTTACGGCTAAATTATTACATGAAATTGTGAACACATGTGATGTGATTTGACATATTGTATGAAATTCGAGTGAAAATACCACTATAAGATGGCGCTTATGTTGAGGGCTACTGAGTCCATCCTTTATGTCTATGTCTGCATGATGCAGGGTAATTTAAATGGCTCTTCTCAGTGCGGATGGTAGACACTGAAGGAGTTTCCGAAACGCGTTTATTGTGGTTCCGGAATAAAAACTACCGGTGTAACTTTCCCCGCGAGTGCTGTACTCTTTTTTGAGATTGAAAGAGTTTGAGCTGGAATATTACGTGGGGCACCACCACGGTAATAGCACCCGTCCATGAGTGATCCGAATAAACGGTGCAATATGAGCGAGATATATATATACAAACCAAGCGACCCTTCCAACTAGAAGGACGAGAGACCACACAGGTAAGCTAAACCAAACTCCTTTAATTACAGTTAAAAACGAGCGGCATAATGCATTTCGGCACTCCGTGCCTTCCTCAGATGCCTTAGCTCATTGAAAGATTTACTGTCCACTTCAAGGAAACGAAGCGTCTCACTGGATTGGTGGAGACACTCCTTCCACCTTTTGTAGGGAAGATTTTCCGGACTCGCTGCCCCGAGTCCACTTGCTGCAGAGACACATGTGTAAGTCCTTGCCCCAGTGGGCGGTGTCTGCAGCTCCCTCTGCATTGTGGATCCTGTAGTGTGAGGGGCTGGAATGGCTGACCTTCACCCAACCGACAATACCCTCAGCGTGCCGGAATGCCTTTGCCTAAGTAAGCAGAGGCATCTTTATGCAGTCATAACCCAGTTGTTTATCGGCCCGGTAATGCGTTGAAAGTTGCGGTGGTTCGGCGTTTCCCAAGCATCTACATGCCAAGAACAGATGCTTACTGGGTAAGTAATATTATCCGTTGAAGGCATGTGAGTTGTAGATCACATGCTTTGCATAGACTATACAGCAGTATACTCCCAAAGCGGTGGCTAACTTGTAGCTGTTGCAGTTGTTTGAAAAAGTGTTTTAAGTACTGCCTGGCCTACATTAGCTTGTTGCCTCACTAACACATCTACACAATAGTGCTTGGTGAATGTGTGCGGTGTAGACCATGTTGCTGCCTTACAGATGTCAGCTAGTGGAATATTCCCTATGAAGGCCATAGTAGCCCCTATTTTGCGGGTGGAATGAACTCTAGGAGGTATTATCAAGGTTCTTTTTGCTTTTGCATAACTTGTTTGGATACATTTCACAATCCATCTTGCAATGCCTGATTTAGATATGGGATTGCCTTTGTGTGGTGGCGAAAAAGCAACAAAAAGCTGTTTTGTCTTGCGAAATTCTTTTGTTCTTTCCACATAAGAGTAGAGCTATTCTAACATCTAGTGTGTGTAGAGCTCGTTCTGCTATAGAATCAGGTTGAGGAAAGAACACGGGTAACTCAACTGATTGATATGAAAAGCAGAAACTACTTTAGGAAGAAATTTTAGATTGGTTCGAAGAACCTCTTTGTCTTTGTGAAGCTGAGAGAAAGGCTCTTGTATAGTTAGTGCCTGAAGTTCACCAACTCTCCTTAAGGAAGTGATTGCAATGAGAAAAGCAACCTTGCATGAGAGGAATTGTAATTGACACCTGTGCATTGGTTCAAATGGTGGATCCATTAGCCTTGTAAGGACTATGTTTAAGTTCCATACAGGTGGGACTCTTGGTGGTATCACTCCCTTTAATCCTGCCATAAAGGCCTTAATCACTGGTACTCTAAATAGAGATTAGTGTTGTCAGTTTTGTAAGTATGCAGCTACTGCTCCTAGATGCAAGCGAATGGATGTGTAGGCTAGTCCAGATTGTTGTAAGCGTAAGAGATAACCGATGATGTTTTGCACCAAAGCATCAAGGGGATTGATATTGCTATTGTTACAATATATAACAAACCGTTTCCATTTTGCTGCATAACATGCCCTAGTAGCAGGCTTTCTAGCCCCCTTTAGGATATTTATACAGTCTGGTGGTAATTGTAAATAACCAAACTATGACTTCAGGAGCCAAATCGCTAGGTTGAGTTCTTTGGGATTTGGATGCTTGCTTTCTCCATGGCTCTGAGTGAGGAGACTGGAGTTAAGATGCAGCTTTTGGTGTGGAACTACTGCGTACTCCAGTAGGGTGGCGAACCAAAGGTTGACATGCCCATGTGGGAGCTATGAGAATCAGTTTGAGGGATGTTTGCCTGAGCTTCCGTACTACCAACGGAATGAGTGGGAGAGGCGGAAAAGCGTAGGCAAATATCTCTGACCAGTTCATCCATAGAGCATTGCCTTTGGAGAGCGGGTGGGGGAATCTGGAGGCGAAGCTTGGGCATTTTGCGTTTTGAGCTGTGGCGAACAGGTCTATGTGAGGAAATCACCATTCCGGAAAGTAGGGGAGGAAGTTCCCACTCGTGGATTTGCTGTCTCTGTCTGCTGAGAAGGTCTGCAATCTGATTGTTTACTCCTGGAAAATCTTGTTGTGTATAGCCCATTTCCAAATGGCTTGTGCTAGGCGTGACTGTTGGAGAGAGTGTGTCCCGCCCTTTCTGTATATAGTACATAGCGGTCATGTTGTCTGTGCGGAGTAGGACAGCTTTGCCCATGAGGTGAGATTGAAAAGCTCAGAGCGCTAGAAACACTGCTAGTAGCACTAGGTGATTTATATAGAGACTCTTGTACTTTAGACTCCATAACACTTGGATTGTGTGATTTTGTAGGTGAGCACCCCAACCGGTGAGCGATGCGTCTGCTGTTGGCACCATCTGTGGAACAGGGTCGAGAAAGGGCCACCCTTTGGATACATTTTGTGTGTTCCACCACTGCAGAGAGCGATGGGTGCGGCCATCTACCAACAATAGATCGGTCAACTGACCCTGTGACTGGTTCCACTGACTTGCTAAGCATTCTTGAAGGGGACGCATGTGAAGTCTTGCTTGGGGAACAATTACGATGCAAGACGCCATCATCCCTAGCAGTTGCATGAATACTCTTGCTGGTAAAGATTGGTTGGGCTGAAACGGAGTGAGAAGGGACTGAATACTGAGAATTCTGGCCGTATTGGGAGAGGCTAGAGCTTTTTGAGCATCTATTGTGGCTCCCAGATAGGTTTGGGTGTTGGAAGGCTGTAGATGAGACTTTAACGCATTCACTGTAAACCCTAGTTGGTGTAGTAAGTGAATAGTGGCTTGAGTGTGTTGGAGACACATTTGGTAAGTGATGGCTTTGATGAGCCAGTCATCCAGGTATGGGAAGACGTGGTTGTGCTGTCTTCTCAGTTGGGCTGCGACTACTGCCAGGCATTTGGTAAATACCCTGGGAGCAGTGGTGACTCCAAACGGTACTAATGAATCTGAGGTATTTGCGATGAGCGGGATGAATTGGAATGTGGAAATATGCATCCTTTAAGTCTAGATTAGACAAAGTCGCCCTGCTGTAGAAGTGGGAGCACTTGTTGAAGTGTCACCATGTGGAAATGCTCTGACAGAATGTAGTGGTTTAGTTCTCAGAGGTCTAGAATAGGTTTGAAGGAGCCGTCCTTTTTGGGAATTAGAAAATATAGGGAGTATACGCCCGACCCTTGATATTGTAACGGTACAGGCTCTATGGTGCCTTTTAACAAGAGAGACTGAACTTCTTGTTCGAGTAGGTGTAAATGTTCTGGTGACATTTTGTGAGAGTGTGGTGGAATGTTTGGAGGATTGTTGGTAAGTTCCAGGCAATAACCATGTTGGATAATTCCTAACACCCATTTGTCTGTGGTGATAGATTGCCAAATGGGGAGGAATTGTAGAAGATGTCCCCCGGCAGGTGTTAAGTGATCGGGTTAAGTGTAGGCAAGTCACTGCTTGTTAGGAGAGGGGGAATTACGTGGTGTGGAACCTTTACCCCTCCATTAGCCGTTGTTACCTCTATATCCTCCTTTAAAGAAGCCTCTTGTAGAGGAAGATGGATTGTTGCCTTTGTACGAGGCGGCTGTATTATCGGAGGACATGGTTTTCGACCCTCTACGATAGAAGGAGCCACGAAAGGAGCCACGATTAAAAGGAGACTGCAGAGCTCTCATAGACTTGGTCACTTCGGAATATTTTTTCATTTTTTTCAATGACTTATCCACTTCGGGCCGGAAGAGATGCTCCTTGTGAAATGGAGTACTTAAAAATAGACTGTTGGACTTCAGGTTTGAAACCAGAAATCGTCAACCATGCATGCCTCCTTAATAACACACTAGTGTTGATCTTTCTAGCTGCGGTGTCAGCAGCATCTAAAGCACATCTAATTGATGAATAGGAGAGGAGCTTCCCTTCTTGCACTAAATCCTGAGCTTTTGCTTTGTGCTCATCTGGGAGATATAGGAGCAATTGATCCATTTTGTCCCAGTGTGCTCTATCATACCTGGCTAGTAGGGCCTGGGTGTTGGCAATGCGCCAGTGATTTGCGGCTTGGGCGGCTACTCTTTTACCAGAGGCGTCTAACAGTTTTGACTCTTTGTCTGGAGGGGGCGCATCCCCTGTAGTTTGTGAATTGGCCCGTATACGGGCATTAGAGACAAAGAGTCTAGTGGTAACTGCCCTTTAATAAAAGCTGGATCAGAGGGAGCAGGCTTATATTTTTTGTCTATTCTAGGGGTGAGAATGCGAGCGTGCACAGGGTCTTTAAAAATATCATCGGCATGTCTCATCCTACCTTTGAGCATAGGAAGAGTCCAGCTAACCCTTTGTTTTGTACTGAGCATTTCAAATATGCGGCGGCGGCGGTGGTGGGTTTTTGGTGTAATGAGTAAATGCTCTAATGGTGGGGAAGGTGGTGCAGGGGAACATGGTGAAGGAAGAGGAGGAGAGGGGTTAGTACCTACATTCTTCCTCTTCAAAGGAATATGATAAAATGTGTCCTCTGACTCAGGTTTGCGCTTTTAAGGCGGTTTAGATATGTCCTGTATCTGGATTTATATAAAGTTCCTTTTGTTTTGGGTCAGATTTGGGTGTTGGGACATCGAAAATTGGATCCTGTTGCTTCGAAAGAATATTTTTCGGTTTCGGCACCGTGGATTTCGGTGCCGGGATGGAATGATTTTTCGGCGCAAAAGGTTTCGGTTCAGAAGCCGACTTTGATTTCGGTGTCGAGGGTTTCAGTTCTGAATCGGTTTTCGGCTTCAAGCCTGAAGGTTTCGGATCGATCCCAAGACGAAAGGCTTAGCGACATGTTTCAGTGCCGAGCCGGAGGGCGGGGCATCAGAAACATCTTCTCGGTGCCGACCGTGGAACCGAAGCCTTTTGTTTAGGCGGATTTGGATTATGGGCAAGGGGTGTTTGGTACTCACGGGACGTTGACCTTGTGGCAAGTCTTCTTCCGTCTCGGAGTCCGATTCCAGAATAGATGCAAGTTCTTCTTGTTCTTCCTCGGCCCCTTGTGCGTCGAACTCGTGTTCGGATCCTTTACCGAAGATGTCCGGCGTGTATTCGACGTTTTGACTCTGCATTTCGCGACGTCGAGCCAGACGATCGAGGAGCGCTTTCTTCGATTGAAACGATAGGCAGGCGTCGCAGTCCTGTTCGTTGTGCTCTGGAGACAAGCACAAGTTGCACACTTCGTGCGAGTCGGTGCGTGGATACTTCACGTGGCACAGAGGACAGAATTTGAATTGAGTCCGTTCCATCGGCTGCGAGGTGGACTGACGCAGTTAGGCCGGACAGCCTTCCCGAAGTTTTCCAATCGAAATAGAAGTTTTGCTCGACGGATACGATACGCGGAGAAGTGGGATACGCGTTTGAAACAATACCGACGCGGGTAAAGTGGATTGCGCACCGAGGGGCACCCGTACAACAGTTTCGAACTGGAGCGCAGCAATACACGTCCGAACCCGATGGCGGAAAAAAACAATCTAACAATGGAGTCGATGTCCATGTGCACTATGACCGAAATGAGGAGTCACCTACCTCGTGACTGGGAAGACTTCTTCAAAGAAAAACAACTCGCAAACATCCGGACCCAACACTAGACGGCAGGAGTATGCAAAGCATGTGATCTACAGCTCACATGCCTCGAACAAAAGACCTAATGACGCGCCATCGCAACATTTTGTAAATAACATTTGTTCAACACACATACACTCACTTACCACCCTCCTCATCGCCACAGATGACATCCACAACCTCCTCAACAGAGGCAAAACTGCTGGACCTCACAGCCCCCTTTGATACCGACTCTCACCGCACCCTATGCATAAGACTCCACGACACCGGCATCCGCATCAAAGCCCTGGAATAGATCCGCTCCATCCGCACCAGCCGAACACAGAGTCAGACTTCCTCTCAGAACCCACAGAGATCAGCTGCGATAGGGCTCCTCCCTGAGCCCCGCGCTTTTCAACATCTATATAGCCCTGCTCGCAGCCATCGTCCGAAACCACGGGCTCAACGTTGTCTCCTACACCGACGACAACCTGCTGATTCTCTCCCTCACCAACAAACCCACAGTCACCAAGAACAACTTTCACAATGGGATAAAGACTGTCGCTGCCTGGATGAAGAACAGCTGCCTCAAGCTCAACTCAGAGAAGACCGAAGTCCTCTTCATGGGCTCCATCCCCTCCACCTGGGATACGTCCTGGTGGCCCGTAGCACTTGAAACCTTCCCCCACACTCGCAGACCACGCGCGGAACCTCGGCATCATCCTGTACTCCTCGCTCACCGCGAACCGCCAAATCAATGCCGTCTCATCATCCTGCTTACACACTCTACATCTGCTTCGAAAGATCTTCAAATGGATCCCCACCGAGTCCAGAAAGATGCTCACCTTCGCATTTGTCAGCAGCAGAATCGACTTGCACTCTATGCCTGCATCACCCAGAAACTTAGCAAGAAACTGCAGAACATCCAGAACACCTCCGCCAAACTCATCATCAACATCCCCCACTGCAGCCACATCATAAGCCACCTCAGAGACCTCCACTGGCTCCCAGTCAACAAAAGAATCACCTTCAAGCTCCTCACACATGCCTACAAAGCCCTACACAACGCTGGTACTGCGTACCTCAACCACCGCCTCGCATTCCAGGTACCCACCAGAGACCTCTGATCTGCCCAACTTCCCTGACTACCATCCCACGTATCCGCAAGACCACAGCGGGAGGAAGATCCTTCTCCTACCTCGCAGCGAAGACCTGGAACACCATGCCTCTTCACCTCAGGCAATCACCGTCACTGCCTCAATTCAGGAAGGACCTCAAGACCCGGCTCTTCAACTGATCCATAGCGCCTTCGACGGACCAGCAGCCCCACCCACCCCCCTGCCGCGAGACCCTTACGGGTGAGTAGTCACGCTCTATAATCCACTGATTGGTTGACTTACAAAGGGAACCCTTTTGTTTTTTTATTTACCAATCCGAGATAGATTGGTAAATTAAAAACAAGGAGCATGAAGGCACCATTTTAAAATAGAGTTCGAAGAGCTTTTTAAAAAAAAAAATACATAATGGATTAGCGGCTTGCAGGAGTGGGTCGGGGGTAAAGCAACACAGGGGTAAAGCAACATGGCAGGTGGGAAGAAGCAACAAGTGGGAGAAAACGAGTGAAGGAGAGCAATGTCGAGTTTGAAGTGTGGGGGGCAGAAGCACTAGGACTAGAAAGCAACACAAGTGCGGGTGATGGAAGAAAAGCACATGGGCAGAGAGAGCGAACTCCTTACACAATTCATACTGAAAGCGGTTGGGGAGAGGCATGCAAGAAGAGACAGCTATAAAACATGCACTCTTATGAATGGCTTCACTAAAAAAGGGGGAAAAAAATGAGTTCTCAAAAAGCGAGCAGTGGTGGAAGAACAGAAGGAGCCAATCAGGGAGGTGGTTAACAGGCTATGCTCCACTGGAGGGACTACCACAGGCTGGACAGCCGAAAACAAATAAAGCTAGGAAAAAGAAACCAAGCAAGTGTGAGTGACAAAAGGCAAAGCCAATGTTAAGCAATGGGAGTAATGCATTTCTAGGTCAGCTTTTAGCATGGCCCCCACAGAGCAGACTTTGTCGCACTGGGCACCACCAGCTCTAATCTTGGTTGATGCCCCCTCCCAAAAAAACCTCCTCCACAAATTCCCTCACTACCACGCTCCGCCAGTGCTCCTCATCTCTTTATAGGCCCCCTCTCACATGCATTTTGTTTTATAGCACTACTCATACCAGTGTAGGGTGTCGGAGCACTTTACATACACATTTTATAGTCAACGAATCATGTGTGCGTAAATCAGTCTATAGGAAATGTTACATAAGAAAGAGAATTAAAAGGTGTAGGAGTCACATGTCACCGATACTAGTAGTCAGTATATTTTAGGAGTGTTTGGACTGGAGAAGCACACACTCAGAATTTAAAAGGTATCGCAGTGCTTAGCTTTACTAATAAGAATGCCCTTAGAACCAAATGAACTCTTTTTAGCAAAATTAGGATGATGAAAGACAAGGGAAAAGACATAACGTTCTAACCTATAACATGCAGTTTGCATGCAGCTCTTTGATGATAGTTCCTAGGTTACTTTGCTATATTAGGTTTGCACCTTATGAGCTGCAAGTAACAAAAGGATCTCTGACAAAAGCAGTAACCTACTGAGCAATCCAAATAAAATACAGTTTGGTGATTTGCGTGGTACATGTTCTTTGAAGCAGGCATCTTAACCCTCTGCGTTACTTTAGCAGGAGTGAAGACTGCCACTAGATAAAACTCTGATCTCTCTCCAGCAGGAACATTAATCACCAGAGTCATCTTGACATTTGTATTGTTGCCTGAAAACGTCTGGACACACAAGGAACTCTGCAGTGGGTGCTTTTTAAATCCTTATCATTTCTGAACACTACCGACCCCAGAGAACAGCGCCAGGTGCGGCTGCACCAGTCGCACTGCCCTAGGGCCGGCCCTGGTCACCCATATGTTTTTGCAAGCTGACAACTGGGCCGTCTGGTAGGCTTCAACCTAAAAACAGGGACTGCAAACGCCTCAACAGGGCACAAGGCAACACAATCAGCAGAATAGCACTTTTTAGGTCTCGCCTGAGCCAGCGCGCATGCATTGCTCTGCGAGGCTTCTAGTAAGGACTTCCAACTCGGACCACACACTCGTGCGTGTGCTTTTATTTGTGCTCACACGCTATTGGCCTTTACGTGTGTCTTTCTAAGAAAGACTTAAGTATCAATGGGGTAACCCGCAGATCCACTGGACTCGGGTGCAAATTGGTACAAAAAGAATTGTCCCAGTGGAAGGTAATCAAACACAAAATACAGTAGTATACACAAATGATCTATGTTACTAAAAACTTGACACCACCACCTTTGGATTATACCATCAAATGGTTATGATTTAATCTCATCATCAATTAGAATAATCAATTCATATACAGAGTACAATACATGTAAATCTTAAAGATTAAAATTGGTGCAACCTAAGAGAAAAGGGAGAAGGGTTGTGAAAAGTGTGTGATGTGAGGAAAGGAAAGGTAGTGTACATGTGAACATCAAAATTCAATATTTACAACCTATCCAGCCAGTTAACTGGCTTGTACATATATGGAAAATCAAAACATCAACGGGATGCAGATAAACAATCTGTCATCCATGTTTGAAAGAGAAATGGTCAACGTTTCGACCCCTATATGTGGCAGGGAGCTTTATTCCTTGCAGGCGGGGTCTAGGACTAGGGCACATTGACGCGGAAGCACCTATAAGGGATAAGGTTAAATCAGTTTGGTGGTGTAAACAGGGGGTACTGTTAATGAAAACGTACTCTAAGGTAGTTATTTACCAAAAGCAGCAAGAAGGATTCAGGCTGACGTACAGGAGACAGGGCCTCGCAGGCTCCTAAAGAAACACAGAAACAGAAAGGAGCCACTGTCATCAGTGTCATGGGCAGGTACCAGAGAGGAGTATAGGGACAAAGCTCAAATACATAAAACTTACTCATATGACTAGCAGGCGTGGATTCGGGTAAACATGAGCCAGGGTTGATGAGTAACCGGTGGCTGCAAGAAATGGAGAAAACCCTGAATGAGAGGCCATCTCTCAGAATGGGCATGACACCATCGCGGTGTGGCTGGAGCCTAGCTGGTGAAAACGGAATATTTACGAGGCTGCATATAAACGAGGGGCTGTCACGGCATGCTGTTGTGCTTGTCAACTAACCAACGGTGAAACAATTAAAGTAACTGGAGAGAAAGTGACTACAGAGATATATTAACTACCTTAGAGTACCTTTTCATTAACAGTACCCCCTGTTTACACCACCAAACTGATTTAACCTTATAGGTGCTTCCGCGTCAATGTGCCCTAGTCCTGATGAAGACCCCGCCTGCAAGGAATAAAGCTCCCTGCCACATATAGGGGTCGAAATGTTGACCATTTCTCTCTTTCAAACATGATGACAGAGATTGTTTATCTGCATCCCGTTGATGTTTTGATTTTCCATTTGATGTGCCGCTGCTGTCCAGCTCTCTGCCACTCAAAGCAGCTGCGGCAGGCCTGGACAGCAGGTACAGGTTCTTGGGAAACTCCCTGGTTTTAATAGATTGCTCCTTATTGGGATCAGACTGCAGGGGTGCGGGGAGGGGTCACTCAAGGAGACAGAGTTGGGTAATATCCCCCTTCTAGTTGCTGGACTGGGGAAGGATAGTAAATGCATTCCATACATCAGTGTATACGTCTCTGTTTAGGTAAAAGTGTATACATTTTAAGACTGAGGGTTGACACATACATTATTGTCCATACTTGTCCATTTTTTAAAAACCCACGTGCTTCAAGCGTACCGGTTTCCCAGTCCAAAGATACTTATTAGGTACAGTGTAGAAGGATGCAACATTGCAACCCTGCGGCTGAAGAGGAAACGAGATTCAGTTTTTACATATGCATCTGATCACCCAGCATGCAACCCACTGAGCTACCCGTGACGTGAGGGTACACGCAGACCTCAGCAGCAGGCAGGTGAACTCAATGGGGCACTCTAACTGAGAGCTAGACGAATAATCTCCAAGCAGATGCCTGCAGCAGCAGCTGAACCTGCTGAGCTAACACATGGACTGGAATGAGTGGATGTGTGGCATGTTGGGTACAGACCATCCGACCAGAGCCTTGAGAGTTCTTATCAGACTAACCCCAGAACCCCCACAGGCTGGTCTCTCTTTAACCCCGTATAGCGAGTTATTTATATTTGACGGAATTTGTGATTGCTAATTTAAACTGAACTGTCTTTATGAAATTAATACAAGTTGTTGATGTTTACCAACTTAAAGTTACCAAGTGTATCAACCTTAGAAGCATAACATGACGAGTCAGCCCGTTAAGAATTCGAAGCTGTTAGTTATACAGATCTCTGCAGCAGGTACATTAGCCCGGAGATATTCCACCTTCAAATAGGAATGTTACTCAATTAAAATGGAACCAGTCAAAAGCATTGTCTGTGTGTCTCACCCTTCAAACATCAGAGGCGTTTACAGCGATAGTTGTGTGTGCATTATGACAGCTCAGAGGGCATCGCGGGGCACTAATTCTAGTGCCTACAGCCAGCCAGGGAAGAGGTGTGATGCAGCGGCCAGGGCGCCTGACTCCAGAAATGATGGAGCGAAATCTGCCAAATCCGGACCCGATTGAGAACTCCGTCTCCTGGATGACTGTCACCGCCTTTGAATATGACGTAATAGCCGTCTTAGTTTCGTGAGTAAAAAACCGTGACCAGATCCTGTTTAGAACATTATCGTTTTCAAAGAGAAAGTCCTCAAATGGGTTTGTGCACATGGTAAATCCGACGGAAACCCGGTGTACAATTACTTACCTTGCACCGTTTTTTTTTTTTTTTTATTTATGCAGGTTTTGTAGCACATAGAAGGCCTAAACAAGTGTATCAGAGCGCTAT
This sequence comes from Calotriton arnoldi, assembly GCA_963921515.1. Taxonomy (NCBI): domain Eukaryota; kingdom Metazoa; phylum Chordata; class Amphibia; order Caudata; family Salamandridae; genus Calotriton; species Calotriton arnoldi. The sequence continues at coordinate 379,865 of CAWUFW010000662.1, forward strand.
ACTTGGAGTATAATTTGTAAAAAGTCAACAGCTTTACTGGAGAGAACACGTGATAACATATAGAGTACAGCATACTTCATAATTAACATTTTTCCAAGGCAGTCTTTAATATAAGTTTTTCCAACAGTGTGACTGTGGGTAACTGTGCTACACACCTTCATTAGCATTTGGGTGACCCTGAAAGGCTCTTAAATAAATTGATCGCGAGCCTCTTGCGCTTAAAACAACCTCCTTGGGGTCATCAGTAGACACAGTCAGATAAGGGATGCACTGCGCAAACATATGGATTGAAAACTTTTTAGTTGAAAGGGAATAAACCTGCAGATGTCTTTTTTGATGTGCATGTTGACTTGTACAAGTCGTTTTTAGCAACTATGTTCCCCTGTACCTGACCCACCACCTGCAGCATATTTCAGCCGATCCTAGCCCATGTTTGTAGCATGTGTCACTCACTCCTGGCTCACCAGAGGCATGTCACAAGGGGCTCTAAGATTCCAGCGAAGTCTGGGCTTCGGGTTCTCCTGTGCCTTAGGGGGCCACCTGCTTTTGCATATGTTATTTATTTTTACAGCGCTGTGCTTTTCACAAGCGCTACTGCCTACTTGTTAACAGTAGTCCACTTATAAGGTCCCAAAGGCGAGACCTATTGGCTATGCCAATGCTGGTTATACTCCAACTGTGGTGCACAATAAGGAGAGATGTAGTACACCTAGGGACGTATTACATGCAGTGCCTGCGGAGATTCAATGGGCATGTGCACCCATTTTCTACACTGCAGGGCACTGTAGCATTGCAGAAGTGGCAAAATATGTTTGTGAGGCCCCTTCTGTGTTACAGATAATGCAGTGCCTATGTAGAGATGGCGGTCTTAAGGGGGGGGCCCCTTCGCTCATTAGCATGGGGGAGGGTGGCCTCATGATAATACGGGCTACACTTTGCCTCTGTGCCTGCCCCATATTATAGATGTGGACGTAGAGGTAAAGAGACTGTAAAGAGGCACACTGACAATACATCACAAAGACGAGGCGCACAGTCAATTCGCCCCCGCCCGCACAACCCAAGGACATCCTCTCAAAGGGACCTCCCAAACATCCTCTCACTGCTCCCGTCTGCAGAGGAATCTTTGTCCCCCTCATCCCATGAAGTGCATGTCGGGTGCCACTTGCACTGTGAAAGACATTGCGGCTGCTTCAAACACCCACTCTTCCTTTCACTAATGTGCTGCCCCAAGGGCCGCCACAAGTTTGTGATCAGTGCATTTTATGTAATAGAGTGTCGTGCCCCGGTGCACAGGAACAGTGCATCCTAAGTGTAATATGGTGCCTACTGTATAAAACATCCTAGGCCTTCAATCTGAACTACTGGGTATTTTGGGTGAAAGTACAGCAGATGGCAATCTCATTACCGCCAGATGCAGCATTTACTGTGAGTAAATACCTTACCTCCCAGGTCCAAGTTCGACATCTCGGAACGTTTTCTCCATTCCACGCTGCAAAACTCGGAATTGTGCAGTGCACCCCCTCACAAATTAAGCCAAGATTGATCTCTGCAAGTAAAGTGTGTGGTATAGTCATGGTACTTGTAAATCTGGTTGCTTTTACACCTGAATTGGGAATACTGGCCCAGGAAGAGTGAGTGCGGTAGTTAGTAATTTATTTAAAAGGGCTACATCTTCATTGGCTATTAATTCTCCTAGTCATTGCTGATTATATATGAACTCCCTTGCAACTGCTGTCCAGAAGTGTGGATATACTTCTGAGATTTGACAGGTACGTTAATTCAGCCTCATATAACCCGGTTCTAATAAATCAGTTTAACCTTCACTCAAGCTTCATTCGTGCCTTTCCTCCACCACTGTTTCTGGAAATAATTGCCCTCAATTTCAGGAGCAGCATGGCTGGGGGAGGGGGGGCGGGGGGGGGGGGGAGAAGAATGGAGGCTGAGTGACAAGCAACACTGTGCTGATGTCCGTACTCCACACGGTGGCCCTGAAGGGTCAAAAAGTAGAACCCATGCCTGGCAGAGACCGCGAGCCCTATGGAATTCTGTTGATTCCCAGGGGCCCCGGTGCCTGGAGATTACGGTCAGTAGGGTGTGCAAAAAGGGCGTGCAATGCAATCAGCAGAAGGGAGAGAGGGAACGAGAGAGAGAGAGATACACAATACTAGAGTTTGCTAAAATCTTCATATACAAACCTCCATGCTGGAATTAAAGGCGCGGTTAACCTTTGCCTTCAGGTTTACAACTTGACCAACACTAGAAGCAAAAGAACATTGTTAATGAGTAAAAAGAAGTTATTGGTTTTATATTTGTATTGGGATACAGGTCACATGAATGAGGTACATGTAATCAAACAGCCTACCCCATTCAGATTAAGCGTGCTGCAAGGTTTTATGAATAATTAGGACCATTTCACTAAGTGCCGAAATGTCGTCCATTTACCACTTTTAATATAAATTGCAGTGCCTCGATCAGAAATTGAAAATGTCCTTCCCATACTTGTCAACTTACCTTGTGCAGCTGCTGCAGACATCAGCCTCAATATTTAAAAAAATTGCTAACATGAAGCACATCAACTTCAGAACATACAAATGAACACAACGAGAAGGTTCACAGGCATATTACCACCCGCATAGATCTGATCACCACTAAATTATTGTGCGATGAATACAATTTCCCACAATACCAACGCCAGAAGAGTCATATTTCTGAAAATGGATATTTTATTTTGTTCGACTGGTACAAGACGAACGGGCTCACAGTAGATTCTTCAGGGTTATTGATCAGGTTTAAATACTTCGTTAATGACATCGCTTTCGATACAGTTTTAAGGGAGCACAGGGCGTATTCTAGATGACTTCCATTTAGACTGGTGGGTCCATAGTCTGTTTCCAGCACTCGCGCACTACCATTGTGTAGCCGAGTGTGTCCTGCAGATTAAGCACAGGGCACCTTTACACAATTATTGGGCCCAGTTCGCTGTTAAAATCCCTCCACACAAGAGGCACTCCTTGACGCAGCACTGCTATTTGCAGTTCGATATTGAATGAGCAATTTATACTGTGCGAACGAATGCTCGAAGGCGTCAAGGCGCTAATGCGGTTAGTCTACTACAGAAAGGGAAAATTACAAGGAATGAATGAATGAGCAATTTATACAGCGCCAACGAATGCCCAAAGGCGATAATGAGTTTCTCAAGAAGACCAACTCCAACAGAATTTTTACCTCAGGTATTTATATTCAGAAACTACATCAAGAGCAATTTTATTAAGTAGCCGGGTAACCGACTGGCTACAATTTGGGCATTACTGGTGTTAACTGTAAGCTTGTTTGCTTTGCAGTAGATAGTAATGCATATGATTTGACGCTGAAGGCCTATCACTGTCTGGTCCATCATAACCAAGTCATCTGCCCAAAGAAAGATGTTAATATAGGTTTGCTTGACCTTTGGGTGAAAACAACCTACTTTCCGCATTGGAGTCAGATCAAATGAACATGGTTCTTCCTGGGTCGGACTGAGACATAAAATTGGTCCAATCACCAAAATAAAAGTGACCACGATTAGTCAATTCGATAGCCAAAAAAAGCAGCCTTTTTAGCAAATTGGGGCAGAGCCTTCAGACACGCTGTGTTTAGCAATGTATGGAAGACTGCAAGGGCATGTGCTTATGCAGGCAATAGTAGTTTTAATAATTGGGAAATCAACAGTAAAATACGTCCCAGCAGACCGTAAACAGGCCCATTGACAGCCAAAAACTGCCCCACGCACTGACCTGTCAGACCAGCCCCTCGTGCACTGCCCGATTGCCCTATAAGCAAGCCAGTCCACGGTAGCTGGCCCGACTGTTTCCTAATCAGTCCACCCAAGGGTAACAGGAGCGAATTATATGCATTGATCTTAAGGCCCAAAACGGCACCGAAGGAACCCAGCAGCCATAGCAGAAGCGGGACAGACTCTCAGGGAGAGTGTACATACACCAGCGCGTCATCCACATACGAGATAATGTGAGTGAGTAGAACTCCGCCGGGAACCCGTCTCCGTCTGGGGCCTTGGATCTGTTCAGCTCCTTCAAGGCAGCACCCACCTCCTCCAAGAAGAGATCCTCCTCTAATTCAATCATGACTTCCCTGCACAAGCCTCACCCTGGCCAAGAACCTAACCGTCTCTCCCGCAGAGTCTGGTGGGCCCACCCGGTGCACCAACTTAAAATGGGCACACCAACTTAAAGTGGTCCAGCAGGGACAGAAGAATGTCCCGTCACTGGGTTTTTTAACTGACCCTGCACGTTTCGTATGTGTAAAATGGGAGGTCTCAGTTTCTCGCCTGAGGACCTATGCCAGAAGCTTACCAGATTGATCAACCCCTCTATGTAACAACTGATGGTAGGATTTAACGGCAGGCTTATCCAGTGTGTCGCAGAGTGACTGCAGTTCTCTATGTACTGCTACAGTCGTTATGCACACATCTGGCAAGTGAACTTCCGGTTTCTGTAGGTCAGCTAACCGGCCCTCCTGTGTTTTAAGGTCCGATACGAGTCACCTACAGACTCCGCAGACTGTCCCAATGCATTCTCCTCTAACTCCCGCTTTCAGCACCTCCCACTCAACCGCTCTAGTGTCCATGATGCCCAGGTTCGAAGTTTGATTATTCTCCAGAGCTGCAAGTTACATCTGTGAGGAGATCAGAAGACATATGTCATGATCTGAACCCACTCTACTCATACTGGCCTGGGGGGAGAAGCAATGTGGGGGAATGATCCAGACCTCCCACCAAGAAATGCTCCAATTGACTGTACGTATTGCGAGTCCGGGAATTACCGATATGGTCACAATCACCCGGGTGCAGGGTTTGCCAACCATCCAGTAAACCCAGATTATGCATCAACCTCCTGTTTAGTGCCCCCTTTAGGTGGATAGCGGTCCTCTGCCCCGTCTAAGATACAATTAAAATCTTCAGCCCAAATTCTGCATCCCTTCAAGGAAATGCCAGTCATCAACATTGAGGGTGTACGAGTTTAGTTTTGTGAGCTCCTTGCTATTTAAGGTACCCTGTAACAGGACATAGCGTCCTTCCACATCCGCTTTGCTGTAGGTGTGCTTAAAGACGACCCCAGGAGCCACCCAGATGGCCACCCCCCCAGAGTAGAAGGAAGAATAGGCTGAGAACAACTGACCCTTCCATTTCTTGTTTAGCTTCTGTGTTTCCTCTGCCATAAGGTGCGGAGACGAGCAATTTGGATCTTATGGCACCTGAGGAACGAGTTGACTCTGTAATGCTTGGAGTAGCTTCGGAGCCCACGGACATTACACGTGATATTACTTTGATCAGCCACAGGCATAGCGAGTTCCTGTACTTGGCCAGACCCTGATCCTGCCCCCCAGAGATTCTACATCAAAAGCCAAACAGGAGTACATGTGTACTGTCGGCAATCCAAAACAGTAATGAAATGAAAATCAACTAACAAACCAGAACAGTGGGAACACAATCAACCCCCCTCCCCCTCGGATACGCAGCATTTCAACAGTATACCACACTGCAAATCCAACTGATCTCCTGCTGTCAAGACCCACAGCCTAACCCTTCCCCCTCCTCCCCCAACCATTGCATACCACTAATGTGGAGAGGCTATCCAACAAGATACGATCCCACATGCAAAATACCATGATACAGCCCCTACCATTAACACTCAGCATGCGATGAAAGAAAACAAGTTCAGTCTTCCCTGCGTAAGGAAAGAAAGATAGTTAGACAACATTGCAGAAGTCTGTACTACATTAATTGCCACATCATGTCGCAGAGTCATTCTGCCTCTGAGCCTCCTCCTGCATTGGCGACATCCCCCCACCACAACTACAGTTGCGGGACCGGGAGGGTCAGAGCCATGTTCCCATCTTCATGAATCTCCACCTTGGTAGGACCACTCCTCTCAGGGGACTGTCAGCCCCCAGACTCAAGCCCCCCATCAGTTCTCCAGTTGGAACCCTCCGCATCGGCTGGCCTCTCGCTCCTAGTCCTCCAGGATCCAGTACATTCCTTGGCAACCTATCCCAGACCTCCAGCCAATGCCGCACATTATCAGGATGATCACAAAAAGTGTGATTTACCCCATGATAACACTCTCAGCCTGGCTGGGTACAACGAAGGCCCAACGAGCAAAGCTTGACTTGGACCTCCAAGAAGGTTTTCCGGGTGCCCTGCACCTTGTTGGTGTAATCCAGATAAATGAATATCCTTTGGTTTTCATACCTGGCAGTGTCAGTGCCCCTGGCAGCCCTGAGGATATAGTCCCAGTCTTTGTAATTCGGTATGCGTGCTATGATGGCCCATGGTGTAGCCCCAGGACGAGGTGGAGCCACCAAGGCACGGTGTGTCCCCTCGATGGCAAACATGGGGGGCAGACCACAGGGTTTCAGGGTGCCACAGATCCATGACTGAACAAACTGCTCAGTGACCAACCCCTCGGCCCATTCCTGGGAACACAAAAAGGCTCACATTATTGAGGCCTGACTGCCCCTCCGCATCCTCCACTTTAGCCTCCAGGGCCCCAGACATGGACGTGACTGCGGCAACCTGCTTCCAAAAGACGGCTTCCTCAGTTTGAAGTTCTTCAATGGATCCCTCAGCCAACCTGACTTTTTCAGGGACCTTGCAGAGGAGTGTGCGGAGTAAATTAACACCCGATGGCCACAGTCTCAATTTTGTTTTCCAGGGCCAACCTAGAGCCCTGAATGTCTGCCAGTATCTCAGCCCTCCTAGGCTCCCCTGCAGACAGCTCAGGATCCTGGTCCCCACGGTCGGAGGTGCCGCATACTGCGCTGTGAAGCAGGCGCCAAGGTTGTGTAGTGTTCCATAGTGTCCCCCTGGGTGGCCCCTGCTCGTTTATTCCTCCCCATGGCAGATCAGCACCTGGGCCTCCGGTCAAGCCATGCTCTGAAGGCTAAACAAAACACTCCCACTGCCACGGGCCACAAGACGGGGGGCCGGCCCAACACCAGGATCAAGCGCAAGGGCCCTCTGTAGGCTCCAAAGAGTGGGGGAGCCAGTAAAGCAAAGACCAGTAGGCTTTCCCTTATGGGAGTCCCCCATCTTTGCCAATTCAGGAGGCCCAGACAGTCAAATGGATGTTGGGCCCCCAGGGATCCCCAATGAGTAGGCAGGATAACAATGTCCCAGGAAACCAGCGCAGGCCCAGGCAACACGCGCCGCACAACAGTAGGTGAAACTCTGCCCAAGAGGCTTCAGCTCAGCCCAAAACATATATGTTCTGGCCCCCGCGGGTGTCCAGCAGGCCGCATGCCAATTTAGGGCAGGGTCAGCTGCAGCTGGGGGCCGCCCAGACTGCGCTGATACTAGCGATGTCTGGCAGTGGCCCAAATTCGGCCCCCAGGCTGTGCGCGAAAGAGACTCACCAGAGTCCAGCTTTAAAGAGTGCCACGCCTGTCTCCCTGCCGTATACTTGCAGGCCACCAGAATCCCCAGGGCCCCACAAGAAGAGGTGGTGCGCATTCAACGCTGTGCGTCTCGGCCCTCCATCCAGTCGGAGTTTGGGCCTCGGGCCTCAGGGAGCTGCAGAGCCTGGCCGGTCTCCGTCACGACCGGTCCACTCTAAGGAGGGAACAGTTCCCTGCAGATACAGGACCTGGCCGCTACAGCGGCTAGATCTTCCGCAGCAGGTGACAACCGGACCCCCTCTCTCAGCTGCCAGTTGGGTCGCGCCGCTCTTCAAGAGATGCACCCTTGCTTCAGTAGGGCTGGATCACAGGGAAAGGAGGCTCCCCAAACACTGGCCACAGCAGCTTAACTCCGTCCTCAGCTCCGGCCGCCAGAAGCCTCCAGGCCCGTCATGAGTGGCCCCAGCACGCGCCATTCAGAAGGGAGCCAGCGATACGCCAGGCCAATTTTTGGGGTGCAGGCCGATGGGCAGAAGTCCCAAAAATAGGGCAGGCTTCTGCAAAATAAACTGGGGTCTGTCGGGAACCTCCTCAAAGCGCTTCCTGTCGGCTATCTTGCGTGGTTACACCCGCCCCCTCTCCTTTTAAATTTAAAGGAAAAACACAGAGTTGCAGCAGTTTCCGGGTTCAGATCTGGACACAGCACGGAAACCACCCTCCTCCACATCGTGGATGATGCCCTCCAAGCCCTTGACCAAGGCAAAACCGGTCTCCTAATCCTCCTTGACCTATCCTCGGCTTTCGATACGGTTAACCACGAAACACTCCTTAAACGCCTCAAACTCAGGATGGGCCTGGATGGCACCGTTCTTGAATGGTTTAGGTCCTTCCTCCAGAATCGCTCACAGAGAGTACTGATCAACGGCAACCTATCCCTCCCTCTCCGATCACGGTTGGAGTCCCCCAAGGATCAACCCTGTCCCCTACCCTCTTCAATCTTTACCTTGAACCGCTCTCAGAGGTGCTACGCACCGCCAATATCTCCTACCACATGTATGCCGACGACACACAGATCTACATCAAAATCACTTCTCCTGAGGACTTGCTCTCCCTGAATGAGGCCTTGAAGCTGACTGTTCACTGGCTCACCTCTAACCAGCTCAAACTCAACGCGAAAAAAACTGAGTTCCTTCTAATCTCACCACCCAAAACCAATCCAGACGTTCAAGAATGGATTAAGGCTATCACAGCGCTAAACTGCTCTCCTACCATTGTGGACTCTGCTAAATCCCTTGGAATTACCCTAGACGGCAGCCTGAACATGCGTGGCCATATCAACTCGATGGCCAAAACTGCCAGATTTCACCTGAGCTACCTTAGAAACCTGAAACCTTTCCTCGACACTCCCGACCTAAAAACGGCAATTCAGGCACTAGTCATCTCCAGACTAGAATATGGATGCTCTACCCTCGCAGGTCTACCCAAGAACTCTGGCCCCTCTGAAAGCCTGCCTCAACGCCGCCGCCAGACTCCTAACTGGTTCAAAGAAATTCGACCACATCTCGCCCCACCTTAAAGCTCTGAACTGGCTTCCTCTTGAGGCCAGAATCCAATTTAAGCTGGCTTGCATCACTCACAAGGCCCTTTACTCCAAGTCCCCTGCATTTCTTGCCCAGAAACTCGTGATATCCAGAGGAGCCAGAAACTCCTGGTCCGCCAGAGACCTTTTGCTCCAACCCGCACGCTTCAAAAAAAAAAAAAAAACGTACAATCGGGCCTTCTTTGGGGCTGCCCCAAGAATATGGAACTCACTCCTGCCCGCCATCAGAAGACTATAGTCTTTGGCACGCTTCAAAAAGGAGGCCAAAACTTTCCTAATGGGCAAATTCCTCTCCTAACACTCACATTACAATCACCTACCACTACGGCATTACCCCGGCTCTTCCGGGCATCCCACCCGGGATTTGAGACTGCTTCTTTTCTTGTTCAATGTATCGACTTGTTCTTATCCCAAATGTTTCCGGGTATTGAGACTGCTTGTTTTCCCTATATATTGTTTCTACCTGTCTTTATCCCCTCCTAAGTCTTTTGTATACCACCTGTCAATCCTGTAAAGCGCTCCGATACCCTCACGGGTCTGGTTCACGCTCTATAAAACACTAAAATAAAATAATAAAATAATAATAGAGTTCTGCTCGCCACAGAAAGACATTTGTTTCACCAGATGAGCTACTGTGACTAGCTGCTTGTTTTTAGAGTTTGATGTAAGGCTAGAGATTATATATATATATATATATATATATATATATATACTTGAAGATGGAGGATCACAAGAAAACAACAGCCAGCCAGGGCAAAAATCTGGATCCCAAAGGATACAATGAGTCACAAAGAAATAAAATATCCAAGAAAGAAGTGACTCAAACAGATAGATTCACCAAAGAACAAAAATATATTTCAACTACAACGTTTCAGCTTCCGCCTTCCTCAGGTAGTACAAGATGGTTTGCTCAGTGGCTGCACAGATGACACAGCTGAATTTTCAAAAAGCATCATGAGTGAAGATTCTATTTGGAATGTGGAATCAATGCAGTCCTGAGAGCTCTTGAGATATGCAGTAATCAGGTTGTATTATCAGTAATGTTCAGTCCATCTGGATGCAGTGATTTTAAACGGTACATCCAGAAGTTTTCTCTGGAGTCCAGTAGTTCTTCCTTTGAGACATGTTCCACGGGGAAAATCTTCAAATCTGATAGTAAATGATCCACAAGGTTAAAATGATTGGCTACAGGCTGGTCAATTTTCTTATTAATTATTGCCGATTTGTGGTTCCTGAATCGTGTACGGAGGTCATTCACTGTTTGGCCTACATATTGTTTTTTACAGCTTTGCCGTTGGCACTGAATCACATAAATAATGCATGTTGAGCGACATGTAAGATGCTGTCTTATTCCATAGGTCCTTCTTGTAACAGAACTAGTTACTGATGATGTTTGTAAAAGGTATTCACACGTGATGCACCTTTTAGAGTCACAGCAATGAACCCCTGCATTTGTTACAACTTGCTTGAGTTCAGCTCTCACAATAAGAGATCGTAAATTTGGAGCTCTGCGGTAAGCAATGACTGGCGGTTTTGGAAAAACCTTTTGCAATTTTTCACAAGTAGACAGTAAGGGAAATGTTTTTTGCATTATATTTCTGTAGTTGGGAGCTGATGGATGATAGTCAACCACAAATGGAGTTCTGTCACTTTTGTTTCTGCCGTTGGTATTCCAAATAAGTGCTTCTCTGGGTAACTGCAAAGACTTGTCAATTTGTTGCTGTATGATATGCAGAGGATAGCCTCGTCTTTTAAATAATGTAGCAAGCTCCTGTAGATGGTCTTTACAGGTTTCCTCATTGCTGCAGATGCGTCTTATTCTGAGTGCTTGGCTGTAGATGATGCTCAGTTTAGTGTGGTGTGGGTGACATGAAGTCCAGTTTAGATACAAATGAGCATCTGTAGGCTTGTGGTACAGATCAGTTGTAATTTTTGTTCTTGAATGGTGAGTAGCACATCCAGAAAAGGGAGATGATGCTTCTGTTTAGTATTGCTGCTGGTAAATTTGATGGTAGGATGGATATTGTTGATATAAGCTGTAAATTGTTCCAATGCTCTACTTCCTGCATTCCATATTATAAATATGTCATCAATGTATCTTAGCCATACCAGTGGTTTGATGCTATAAGTAGCAAGTATACAGTTCTCTAGTTTGCCCATGAAGATATTTGCATAGGATGGAGCCATCCGAGTGCCCATGGAAGTCCCTTGTATCTGCAGATAGTGTTTACCATTGAATGTAAAATTGTTGGATTTAAGGATAACTCTTGCAAAGTTGGTAAGCACATTTGTTGATGGCTTTTTCACAGTTCTTTTATTAAGAGCTTCAGATAATGCCATAAGCCCATCCTCATGTGGTATATTGGTGTATAATGATGTAACATCAAATGTAGCCAGAAGAGTATCATCATCAAATGTGTAGGTTTGGTTTAATTTTTCAATAATCTGAAGGAAGTGACTGGTATCTTTAACAAATGATGGAAGTTCCTGTACAATGGGCTGGAGGTGCAGGTCGACAAATAAAGATAGTCTCTCAGTAGCTGTGTCATTGCCAGAGATGATGGGACGGCCAGGATTGTTCATTTTGTGAATTTTGGGAAGCATATAAAATCTCCCAGGTCTTGGTTTGGGATGAACAAGTATATCTGCTGTTGTTTCATCAATGAGGTTTAAGCTCTTGTACCTTACAACCATGTTCTTAATTTCTTTGTTTAAGTCTTCTGTGGGATCAGTTTCTAAAGGTTTGTAAGTGTTGGTATCCATTAGTTGTCTCATTCCTTCCTCAATATAATCACTTACTTTCAAGGCAACCACTGCACCACCTTTGTCTGCCGGTTTTATAATGACATCCATTCTCTGTTGAAGGAGGTGGAGAGCTTTTCTCTCTTCTCGGGTAATGTTATCAAAAATCCTCTTAGGTGTTGATTCCTTGATGAGTTTGTTGATGGATAAAATGTATGTATCAAGAACAGGATTTCTACCACATTGAGGAGTCCATGATTTGGGATGGCGGAACTTCTTAAATGGATCTGGAAGGTAGCTTGGCAGACCAACATTAGAATTATTGTAAAAGTATTCTGCAAGTCTGCATCTTCTCTCGAAGGTTTTTAGGTCTCTCATCATGTTGGCCATATTATGGTCCTTCGGTACAGGACAGAAATAGAGGCCTTTGCTCAAGAGGTTCAATTCACCTGGTGATAGGAGCCCTCCAGTCAAGTCAATAACTGGGTCGGATGTCTGGAAGGGTTGTAGCTGGCTGATGCTATGCAGCTTTTTTTGTCTTATAAATCTTCTGTTTTTTTATGCTGTTTACTCACAGGGCTTACACTGACAAGAAAATCTCCAAAAACAGAATGATTTAGAAAGTGGTGAGTTGGAAGAGGAGGTATATGAAATCTTAACATATCTCTTTTTAGTTTTGCAGATTTAATTTCAATAGCATTCCTGGCAGTCATCTTTTTACTACTGCAACCCTCTGTATTATGTGTGCCACTTCAGAGTCACTTTTTGTGTTCTTTAAAAGTTCCAGTTCTTTTTGTAGCTTGGCTTTAAGCATTTGCATTTTTTGAATGGTTACTTTAATAGATGCCAATAGTAGGGCCATTGATGAGTTATGCAGTAAAATATTCCATGTAGCTGACCATTCACAACTAGTTAGTTTAAAGGTGGCTTAGACTTAACCTCCAACCCCATAGGATAGATGTTAAGTTGTGTCATCTGTGCAGCCACTGAGCAAACCATCTTGTACTACCTGAGGAAGGCGGAAGCTGAAACGTTGTAGTTGAAATATATTTTTGTTCTTTGGTGAATCTATCTGTTTGAGTCACTTCTTTCTTGGATATATATATATATATATATATATATATATATATATATATATATATATATATATATATATATATATATATACCACAGATTGATGCTTGCTTAAGAGAGTAATGTTCTAGTGAGATGGGCGCCAGTTGTTTTAGAAAAGGAGTTGATATTTTCGTTCTGTTTTGATGTAGACGGTTGATTTTAATAAGAACTAATTGGCACTCCAGGGGCAGAGTATAAAGTGCACATTAAAACCACATCATATTCATCAGTCTGTCGCTGTACTAATTACAGTGGGCAGTCGGGTACAATGGAGTTGCAAATGCCCGCTTTAAGCATATGCAAAAAAATCCCTCTTCTGCTCCAGTGAACCCTGCAGTTACAGAATCAAACAGACGGGTAGCTGCAAATGATGGGGGTTGGCAGTGCAATGGATCTCCAAGGCTGCTGCTATTCATCAACAGCGTTTGGATCTAGCTAATAATAAAACAGTCTTCACCCTTGTTCACATTATGTTGCATTAAGTGACACTATAGCTGTGCTTGCCTTGACTGGCAGCAGTGTTGGAGAACAGACTAACTGTGGATCCCTGAGCATTCTGATGAGTGCAGCTGGAATGGACACTATTTTTCCGAGAAAACGTTCTGTTTTGCAGGCATAACGTCTGCAATGGCCAAAAAGGATTTTGGTTTATTTCTTCACTCAATTTACAATCCATAAATATTTTGTTAATTTCAGTAGTCCAGAAATGAATCTAGCAAATGTTCTAAATAATATCTGCTTACACAATAAAAGGTAACTCCAGCATTTACTCAAAAGCATCCATTCATCATAGACAGAAAGATGCATTTTGCATTATTTACCTAGAAGACAATCAAAATCACTTTTTATCATGCATTTCAAAGAACTAAGTTCTCTTACTTACAAAGATGAACTGCGTTTGAAGAACGTCACACTTTCCACCTCCTAACATCAATATTTAGAATAGCAGTCTTTACATTGCTGGATTTTAAATTGGGAGTAATTACATCACAGTTATTACATCATGAGTACCTTTACATGTGCGTGCTCTCCTTCCTTTGGGAGTAGGGGATTTTGTGAGATATATATATATTTATTTTTATTTTTTTATTTTTTTTGATACCTCCAGGAAGTCCCACACAGCGGGATTGCCAAGTCTTCAGAGGCCACGCGCCTTTTCTCCACCGCTCTGCAAATGTGTCTCCTGGCACATTACAGGTTGGGTCATAAAGTCCTCTTGGATGCTGAGGGACCGTGGGGCGAAAAAGCACTCCTGGTACTTTCTATAAGTCCTACACAGCGGGATTCCGGGGAGCTGGTCAGAGACCCCACCCACCCCCCTTTCTCCACCACTCTGCAAATGCCATTACTACTTAAAAAAACATAGAAATGCACTGAAAAAAGCAAAGGTTACAGGGACGTTATAGTTAGGCTCAGGTTTCACTTGTACAAAACCAGTGAAATTCAGCAGTTATAGTTAGCTGAGCTAACTAACTCGCGCCCCGCAATGCACTGCTTATGACCTCACATATTACATCACTCATGACATGGTCAGTGACATTACTGATGACATCATCCACAAAATCACTAACGCACCCACTCACACCCCCATAGAACCTTTCATACACCCACACAACCATTTCACAAACCCATTCACAGACCCATACCAGTAGTTACATACCCACTCACTGATTTATAGATCTACACACACATCCACTCACTCACCCATACAGCCACTCACTCACTAATACAGCCACTGACATATCCACTCTTACAGCCACTCACACACCGAGTCGTCACCCATAGAACTACCCACACATCTACTCACTCATACAGTTACACACACACTTACTTATACAGACACTAACACGTAATCACTCACCCATACAGCCACTTTCACATTCACCCACTCGTCCATACAGTCACTCATATACCCCATCACTCACCTACACTGCCTTTCACATACCCAGTTACTCACCCATATACCACCGACACATCAACTCATCCAGGCATACACACTCCTCATATACACACACACACTCCTCATATACACACACACACACACACACGCACACACCCCCCCCACCCCCATACAGCCAATGACTCCCCCACTCACTCATCCATACAGGCAGTCACACCCCCTCACTGACCCACTCAGACACCCATAGAGGTACTCAGACAGCCAATCAATCACCCATACAGCCACTCACATACCCACTCACACACCCATACAGCCACTTAGGCACCAACTGACAGACTGATACAAACATTCACACAATGTCAGTCATGCACCCACTGAATCATCCATACAGGCACGCATACACCCACTGGTTCACGAATACACCTTGGTGTATATATATTTAACACTCAAAACGTTTTAAAAAGAGTCACTGGATGATGTCATCAGTGAAGTCACTGACCAGGTCATGATTGATGTAATAAGTGAGGTCATAAGAAGTGCATAGCCGGGGCACGTGTTCTAGTTAGCTTAGCCAACTAGAACTGCTGAATTTCACTGGTTTTGTACGAGTGAAACCGGAGACTCACCAGAACGTCCCTGTAACCTTGGTTCTTTTCAGTGAATATATATATATATATATAAAATGATCCATCAAGCGGGCCGAGAAAAAAAAAAAAAAAAAAGGGGGTCCCAAAAAGTTTTCCCCATTCATTTTTCCATAGGAGCATTAGACACAGCTACAGCCTAAACCGCTAAAAGTATTTACACCAAATTTGGCAAAAAGCTAGATCTTGGTCCAGAAGGAGTGCTTTTTGTGATTTGGTGTAAATCTGTTTAGGTTTTTGTGAGCAATTAATGCTCAAAAACTTTGTATATCTAGGGACCCAGAGCCTTTGCAGATCTGAAAAATCTGCTGACATCCGATTGGCTATCACCACCTCAACCAGGAAGTGGTGGCAGCCATCTTAGGACTCGGGGCTCAATTCAGAGTCCTACAAAAGTAAAGAAAAGAGGAAAGAGTAGGGATACATTGACTCCTTGCTGCGAATTTGCATAGGATCAGTGAATCCACTGCAAAAAAACACCCCATAGATTCAGCACTTGACCTCCCCCGGGTGGGGCACAGCCCATTGGGGGGTGCGGCAGGGGACGCATTAGGTTTTCATTTGGGGAGGGGGCACTTGACACCTCAGTCTGAGAGGCCCAGAGGACCCCATCCCCTGGGGCAGAGGCAAAATAATAAGGGAGGGGGGGTGCCTGGACCCCCCCCACTCCCTGAGCCTTTAGTCCTTAGGAAGCCTATCCCAGGGTCAAAATATGCCAGACAGGAGAAGGGGCCCACGTGCCCCCCCCCCTCCCAGAGCCTTAAAGAGGACCCGGGGATCCCATCCCCCGGGGCCGTAATGCATTTAAAAAAATGGACGAGAGCCGTCCAGCCCCTCCCCGAGTCATTATAGGCACCGGGGAGCCTATACCAGGGGTCAAAATATGTCGGGGTGGGGGCCCCCCCCTCCCCGAGCCTCAAAGAGGCCCTGGGGACCCCATCCGCCGGGGCAGTAACATTTTGGCATAGCCAATAGGTCTCGCTTTTGGGACCTTGTAAGTAAGTATAACACTTCGTTTACATTTACTTCCTATTTAGGATGCAGTAAATGTAAACGTAAAGTCTTACACTTCAGTTTTTTTTTTTTTTACTTACAAGTTCCCAAAGGCGAGACCTATCGGCTATGCCAATGCTTGTTCTGATTTGATTTCGTAACTAAGGTTATCTTCGTTACAAGAGGTGATTCCTGTGGCTTAGAAAGCTCAACTCTTTATTTTGAGAGCACATCGTTGGTCCTTTAAGTGAATACAAAGGCCTTTCACAGGGAAGGGGTACTAAGCTTGTTGTATACTTAACAGCTGACGCCCCTCACCCCAGGGCCAAGGCATTGATTTCATCCTCATATTTTCTTGTGAAAATTGCACATTGAGGGTTTGGATAGCTACTCTGAGTTGAAGTATTGATTTGCCACTCGTATTACAGACATGCGTTTTGTCATGTCGCAGTACAAAGGATGCTACTTGCTGTACCACATTACAATCTAAACTGTTTTGATAAATTGTTAGTTTTTGATGCCTTAATTATTTAATTAGCTTCTATTGTAAATGGTGTATACATAGTGCTTACTAGCACTAACGAGGCGCTGCAGAGCTCTGCAGCGAGTAGCACATTACCCCAGTTTCCCGGGTTCCTTTTCCTAGTAGGATCAGTTGCTTTTTAGGGTTGTCAGGTTTGTGCTCTCGAATATCTTGTACATTTACCCTACTCTTTTGAACAGGGTTTGGTTAATTGAAGCTGTTTAATAAAAGGGAAGATCTGGGGTGGTGTTGGAAGTTGTGGACTTGTGCGGCTGTTGGAGGGATAAATACTTCGGAAAAGATGGGTGTCACGAAAGCATGGTTGGGAGTCCTGGCGTGAAGGGAGAGGTTTTTTTATTATTTGAGTTAGTTATGTATGTATAAATATATACATTTATATAGACATATACACACACACATTTAAATATGTTCCTGGACGTTAGCTTTGGTGGAGCACTGCCTTGCTGGCTGCTAGAGCCACAGTGACCTCCCTTATGTTCATTGTACGGTAAATATGGACTAAACAAGAAATGCTGAGTTCAAGTTTGCATAAATTATGAAGCTCCAGCATGCTCTCTTTAGGGTGGTATGAACCCATCCAGGCTGCTTACTATGCAGTGTGGAACATTTCAGTCCAGTACCCCATATCTCTAACTGCACAATAGTGCCTTGCATGTCTTTGTTCGGAAAGGTCGGGATTACATAAACAATTTGTAATGGTCTTTGGCGACTTTCACAGCCTTTTGTGCTTGAAGCCTGAAACTTCATTTTATTTCAGGTAACGTGTAAGCGCCAGATATGTGCTTTGTGTTTGTATTTAGTTGGAGGTGCATCTCTATAAGAAATACATTATGTATAGAAGATACTCACTACTTAAATACCAGGCATTGACTGTGTATACTCAAGTGCTTTAATTGGGCAGGTACGGAGTAGCTGCACTTTTTTTTTTTAATTTGAAAGGAAAGTACCTGCACTTCTTAGCACTGCTGCAACATTTAGTGGGAGAGTAGCTGCACTTCCCAGAAGCAATTAGGTACTCTGAACAGAAGAGTGCCAGCACTTTGCATTTCCATTTAAATCCTTGAATGTGCTGGAGTGGGAGAGGGGAGAGTCGTGCAACTGAACAGTATGGGGCAACATACAGTCCTTTAACATTAAGCCGCCTCTGTACTGCTGAAAGCAGAACTCGGGTTGATTCTTCGAGTGTGGGAGTGGATGTTGTGGGGCAAGGTGCACCTCCAGGTGATTGGGGGCAGGAATGCATGAGTCCATATATCCAGGGGATGGTGTTTGAAATCAAAAGGTACACATGACAGGGTTTCTGGACCTAGACTGGACTCTGTGGCTAGGGGTAACTAACCAAGCAGTGTTTTCATTGTGAACATTGCTGAGGTTTGCAATATAGTGCAAGATAACATTGGCGAGTTAGGGTGATGATATTCACAGAACTGAAAAAGATGAGGTTCAGAAACGTATGAAGAGCCAGATTTTGCAGATAGTTACAGCTAGGCTAATGATGCAACTGAAGGGGTAGGTGTGGAACAAGAGCGTTTGAACATTGTGTGATGGCATAGCTTTGTTGTTGTTTGGGGGGTGGAAGGAGTATTGCAGTTGTTGCTAAAGACAGGTTACAAAGTTTATGCTTGCACTGGTCCAGCATCTTAATCGGCTTTATCTGAGTGAAAAGCAAGGTAGAAGTAAGAGGGGCATTTGTAGTACCGGAGGGGGTTGGCAAAGGATTCTTTCAAGGTGCTCCCAAAAGTTCCTCATGCACGGCTAAAGTAGGAACTTGGTGGGCAAAGACTAGCATGTGTCTTAAGTGTCTCAGTGCCATGGAGTATTGGAAGCAAATACGCTTAGTTTGGCGTGAGTCTTATCTGAGTCTTCCTGAGCACTTTCTGAAAGTAAGTACATTTGGATAGTGTGTCGTGGGCAGCTATTTCAAGTTAGGCTGCACAGAAAGAAGGAATGCTCTGGGGTGCAGATAAATCCCCACGTGCCTTCGAGGAATGTATGACGTTACAACGCATACATTTACAATGCATGCCTTTACAATGCAGTTTTTACATCGCAACATCCCTTACAACGCATTCTTTTACATTGCATGCCATTACATCGCATTTTCAGAAACTACCTTTACAACACATTCCATTACATCGCATTATACCTTTACAACGCATACCATTACAATGCATACCATTACATCGCATTTAAGGTAAGTGTTGGATAGTATTGGGGTAATAATTACTATTCTAACTCCAGTGAGTGCAACAGTAGGGTAAGTGTTGGATAGTAGTGCGATGTAATGACTGCTATGTAAAGGTTGTTTCCCGCCTTCGAGTGATGTAGCACCATTGTTAGTCGAGGTTTCAGACCTGCTGAAACTTCAAATGAAGGTGGGAAAACAGTTCAGCAGTGCACACCAACTCAATGATGTGGATTATGGGAATTCATTTATGGGATATAGTGTGTGACACTTGTGATGTCATCAATTATGTTGTATGATATCAAATATAGCACAAAGGAGCGGCACGAGGTATGCTTTTCCCCGCAAACCATACTTGATGAATTTCTGTGGTTTGTCTTGTTTGAGCCAGAACGATGACTATTTTTGTGGTGTTTATTTTTTCAAGCAGTCACAATTCAGTCTGACTTAGCAACTAATAACTTTGGCGATGTTTGAATCTGCACAAAACTCTGTAAGAAAAGTTATCTTTTCGTTTCCCATAGGAAACTGAAATAGAAAAAAAATGGCTGACCAGAATTAAACCAGATTTGACAGAATGTTAGAATTTTACTCAGAAAGTGTGCTTTTTATTATTATATTATTTTCAGTGATGCAATATCGGAGGTGTGTTGCCTGCCTGTGGTGAGGCTTGATCATTGTTTACAGTTTCAGTGCCTGGTGGATGTGTTGTGGATTTGGGTGATGTTTGTAGCATAATGATAGCTAACTGTACCACAGGGCTAAGGTGTTTGGTTGTCTTTCTAAAAAATAAGGACCAGATTAGGCAACCAGGGATAGACTGATGGTCAGAGAGAGGAAGAGAGTTAGTGAGAGTAAGTGGGAATTGAATCAGAGTGAGTGTATGAGTGAGTGAATATATCCAGTGAATTATATCTGGGAGGAGAGTACGGCAAGTTTGCCTTGCATGAGGCAGTACTAAAGCATTTAAAAACAAATGAGCGACTGGGTAACTGAATGAGCGCAGTGTGTGTGTGTGTGGTTTTATAGAAGGGAAAGGAGAAGTAGGAAACATTGCCTTTGAGAGTGGTCCCAGAGGAGCATTTCCAGGTACAAACTACGACCCCTGCACTATTCTCTGGCTCACCAAATGTTCCTCTTTGGGGGCATGGCTTGGGAGCCGAACATGGCGGACGCGTCTTCTTAGAGCTCCGCTGTTCGCTCCCTTCCAGGGTCATTATCCGCCATAATCCTGGATCCCAGCGCCTGTCAGTGTGAGCTACACACCCATAGGCACGCAGCGATCCGGATGTGGTAATCCGGCGGGACAAAGAGCTCGCTGTACCCGCGGACCGGCTGGCCGGAGGAGACCTCACGCGCACCGGAGGGCAGCTGCGGCCGTGTTGCGGCGGCCACATACCACAGGCAGCGAGACCGTGCCTGACACCACTTTGTCTGGGGACCCCGCCTCGGTGGCACGGACTGTGTCCCGGTCCACAAAGACGGCGAGGGTGCGATCCGTCGGCGGCGCTCGCGTCTCTACAGCGACGCCATTGCGGTGCCCCTCCCCCAGCTCTACTCGCATCGGGCCCTGCACGCGGAGACTCTGGGCCTGGAGAGGCCTACCCGGGGCCGGGATTTCGCCAGCGGGGTCTGGAGGGCCGGCCCGCTGCCGGAGACCGCCGCTCTGCCTGCAAATTACTGTGGACTCTCATTGCGGCGAGGAGCACCCGGCGTCCACTTGCTGGTACCCCATGCGCCTGACCCCCAGCTTAGGGGAGAGCGATCTGGAGATCGGGACCTTCCTGGCCGTGGACCTTGACGGTGAGTCGGTCCGTGCCGCCCAATCTCTTCCCCTCTGGAGCGGCGGTTTTCCGGGGGGGCCACGTCGACCGTCCTGCCTTTCCTGCCGCACTGGGGGCCCCGGGAGATCTTTGAGGGGCTTCCTGCTCACATCGGTTGGGATCGGGTGCGCCCGGTGCTGGGGACGCGGCCGCAGTGCCCCCCACCTGCCCCCGAGGTGGGCGGCGTACCCTGCTGCTCCCCATTCACCCTTGCCTCCGGCTGTAGTGAAGACTGATCTGGAGTGGACCCTACTGTGGACTTAATCATTCCGGTGAGCCGGGCAGGGGGTGCGCTTGGGGCCGGGCCCCGAGCGGGTGGCTGCGCTGCCCTGCCGCAGCGGGCACTCCGGGAGACCCGCCGGATCGGACCCACCAGCGGCGCACCCGGCATCCACCTGCTGTTGCCCCATGTGCCAGACCCCCACCTGAGGGGAGAGCGATCCGGAGATCGGAGCCTTCCTGGATGTGGCCCTGGACGGTGAGTCCGTCCGTGCCGCCCAGTCTCTTACCCTTCGGAGGCCACGTCGACCATTCTGACCCTCCTGCCGCACTGGGGGCCCCGGGAGGTCTTTGAGGGGCTTCCTGCCCACATCAGCTGGGATCGGGGGCGCTCAGGGCTGGGGACACGGACGCAGTGCCCCCCGCCTGGCCCTGAGGTGGGTGGCACACTCTACTGCTCCTCATTCACGCTCACCTCTGGCTGTAGCGCGGACGGATCTGGAGTGGACCCTCTGAGGAGCGCTCCACATTATCATGGGCAAAGGCAATCCCGGTGCGGCGGCACCCAAACAACCTACCATGGACCAGTACACCACAACCGCCCCGGCGGGTAGGGGAGCCACGGAGGGCATCTCCCCGGACACGGCGACGCTCCTAGAAGCCATTAATCAATCAAGGACCGCCCTCGAGGCCCAGATTGGGGCGGTGGGTTCGGAAGTGTCGTTCCTCCGCCAAGATCTCCGGAAGGCGGTCGACCGCATCACTGAGGTGGAAACGAGGGTTTCTACTGTGGAGGACACAGTTTCCGCCCTCCAGAAGAAAGTTGACAAGCTGGCCATGGCTTCCCAGGAAATGGTGGCGCGGGTCGAAGATGCAGAAGGATGGGCCCGCCGCAACAACATCCGCCTGGTGGGTTTTCCGGAGGGTTGCGAGGGATCATCGATGGAGGGCTTCCTTTCGGGCTGGCTCAAGACGCTGTTGCCTGCTGAAGACATCTCTTCCTGCTTCATGATTGAGAGGGCTCACCGCGCCCTGACCAAAAAGCCGCCGCCGGGGGAACGTCCGCGGCCGGTTATTGCTCGACTTCTTAACTACGCAGACCGCGATGCCATCCTTCGTTTTGCCAGGACACAAAGACAAAATGGTTTTTGAGTCCCATCCCATCATGGTCTTCCCGGACTACACCCGGATAGTTCAGCAGCAGCGCCAATCCTTTGTTGCGGCCAAGCGGCGGCTACGTGATCTGAACATAACGTATGCACTCCTGTTCCCGGCCCGTTTGAGGGTCATTTACAATTCGAAAACGTATTTCTTCGATACCCCAGAGGAGGTGTTTTTCATGGACGGATGAGCGACGAGCCCTCAAGCCGCACTCTCCACTCCCTTTGGACTGACTTTTCCCAGGGCTCGCATAGGAACGGCCGACAAGGCGGAGACGCAACTCATCGGCGACATCGATCCCGTTCCAACTGGCGTTCCCAGAGCAAGAAGGATACCGAAGACTGAGGTAGTCCTGGGGTTCGGACAAACTTTATTATATTGACATTTCCTTTTCTCATTTGTCTGAAGGGTCACTTGCCGAGATCTCTCGCCTTTACGAACTGGGGCCTATGCTATTTCCCTGGAAGGTGCGAGACCTTCCACGCCTCCACTGTTCTGAGTTATTATGGGTGATGTTGGGAGGGGGGGATCCATTGGGGGTTCCGCCAGGGTCTTCACGTTCGGGGGCCAGGAAGAGATTCCTCCGCAACAGGTACTCCATGTTTTAGGAAGTATAGGGGTTGGGGGGAGGGGGTGGGGGAGGCGGGAGGGGTATTTGTTTGGTTGATAGTTTTCTGCACGACGCACACAGCACAGAATCACATATTTTCCATATCATCCTTCACACTACACCTTACGGACGGGTCATGACACCCACAGCAAGTGCCACTCCACTAGGAGATCTTAACATCGTTTCCTGGAATGTACGGGGCCTATTGAATAAGGTCAAGCGGGGGGCGGTACTCCACATGGCGAAGCGTTATTCAGCCGATGTCTTGCTGCTGCAAGAAACTCATATGCTAGGCAATAAGGCCCCATGTCTTTCTCGCTATGGATATGCCACAGTATACCACTCCGGCTTTTCCAGGGGGGCACGCGGTACAGCCATACTTATCCATCGCAGAGTCCCATTCCAAGTGACTCAACACTGGTCCGACCCAGGTGGCCGCTTTACGGTCATTTCCGGTACTCTGGCTGGGGAACGGATCTCAATTGGGAGCATATACGCACCACCCCCGCTCGGCCAGACATTCACAGACAGACTAACGCAACTATGGGGTGACCTCCCTGACGGCCTGACTATCCTCGGTGGAGACTGGAACGACACCATGGCTCCCTCGGATAGGTGGCGAGCCCGACCTCCAGTCACCCCTCTTCCCAGGTCTAAACTCAACATACTGACGCATACATTGGGTTGGGTGGACACCTGGCGGGCTTTGCATCCTTCAGAGGCCGGATTCACATATGCATCATCAGTACACCCCACCCTCTCACGCCTAGATTATCTGTTCCTCCCCCGTAGCTATATTCATAGTGTCACATGCCTCTATTCTGCCACGCGGCTTGTCCGATCACTCACCAATCCAGCTTAAGCTCCGCCTGCAGACAAGCCGTGCCCCATACCGATGGCGCATGTCCCCCTGGTTGCTTAGGGATTCCGGGTATCAGGAGATGCTACACCGGGCCACTGCCGAGTACCTTAGTTTCAACACCGGGTCCACTCAGTCCCCGATTATTTTATGGGAAGCCTTTAAACCTACCATTCGAGGTGCCGATATCAGCTATTGCACTGGAGAGAAGCGGCGCCGCATGGCACAGGTCCAAGACCTAGAAGATAGACAACTGGCTCTTCAAACCTTGTTGGTGGAAGGCTCTGATGCCGGTTCTCGCCGTAACTTGCTTCATGTTCAACAGCAGCTACATCAGCTGCTCACGGACAATGCCAAAGAAGCCTGGCAACTCAATATAGGATATATCAATGGGGTGATAAATCTAGTCAGATGCTCCACAGACTGTCAAGCACGGGCCTCCCAGACGCAGGTCCCCCACCTGAGATCCCTTGCAGGTGACACATGTACCTCCCCGGGGGCAGTGGTGCAGGCCTTTGCCGATTTCTATGCTACCTTATACAGCGACCGAGAGGGACTCGCCGAACCGCTTATAGATGCCTTTCTTTCGGATGTCCCCCCCAGGCGCCTCTCGGACGAGCAACGGAATGCCCTAGATCAGCCCATTTCTCTGGATGAGCTGCGGGCGGCCCTCACCAATACACACCCAGGTCGTGCGCCGGGCCCAAACGGGTTCCCCTGCGATTTTATGCGCCCCCTTATAGGGACCACTGGTCCCCACCTTCTTGAAGCGCTGAACCAGGCAGCAGAACAAAGGATCTTGCCCCCAGACTGGCGCCATGCGAAATAGTCGTTTTCCTCAAACCGGGTCGCCCTCCGGAGGATCCAGGCTCGTACCGCCCCATATCTCTATTAAACTTCGAGCCGAAATTATTGGGGAAAGTTCTGGCAGACCGCCTCCGCACCTGCATTCAGGACTTAGTGCATCCAGATCAATCTGGCTTTATGCCTCAACGCTCTACTAGGCACAACATCAGGCGCGTACATACGGCAGTAGCTGAGGCTCACCGCCTAGGACGCCCTGCGGCAGTCATCCTAGCTGATATCGACAAGGCGTTCGATTCATTGAGCTGGACCTATCTTTTTAAACTCCTAGAAGCCGTGAACCTAGGGCCCCGTTTTCGCGCCTATGTAAAATTGCTATATACCGACCTTACGGCCACGGTTCGCGTGGCCGGCCACCATTCTGTCCCCTTTCCCATCTGCAGGGGGACCAGGCAGGGTTAACCCCTCTCCCCGCTTCTCTTTGCCTTAGCAATAGAGCCATTGGCTGTATGGGTGCGCAGGGATGCGGTCTATCGGGGATTGGATTGGTCGCCTGAGTACTCGGACAGAATAGCACTGTATGCTGATGACGCGTTATTCTTCTTTTCCGACCCTTGGGTCACGGGGCCGAGGGTGCTTCAGATTTTGCAGGTGTTCGGCGAAACGACAGGACTATATGCCAACCCGTCCAAGTTGGTTCTTTTCCCCATATGCGGTGAACAGGGGAGTACAACGTGGGCCGCACAACTGATCATTGCTGACGAGGGGTTTAAGTACCTCGGTGTCCACATCACTAGATGCCCCACTGTGGCGTGGTCGCGCAACATAGCCCCCTTGCTTCCGGCGGTACGTGAGGAGACGACCATGTGGTCCCATCTTCCCCCATCACTATATGGCCGGTCAGCCATTTTCAAAATGGTGTCCCTGCCACGCTTGCTTTATAGGCTGCAGAATTTCCCGTATCCCATCCCTCCGTCGTGGTTTCTCCAAATTAACGCGCTCCTAAACAGATTCCTCTGGGGGGGTGGGGCGATTCGGGTAGCCCTGGCGACATGTATCCAATCCACCTACTGTGGCGGAATTGCGGCAGCGGACTTGCGGGCGTATTATTGGGCATCTTAGCTCTTGGTAATTAATGAATGGTGGTACAATGCTCAAGATGATCCGGCCTATGCGGTGGAAAGACTCTTCCTGGCGGAGCACCCACTACTCGGTCTCCTATACAGCAATTCGTCCTTGGCGGCGCTCCCCCCGGCCTGCAGTACAGTGATTCGGATCTGGAGACATGTGTCCCGGTCCATGGGCTGGTGGGGCATGCTGACAGGCACAACCCCCCTTTGGCGAGGCACGCGCCTCCGGCCCGTCTCCACCCGGACCGGGTTCCGCAGATGGGATGACATAGGGATATCTACACTAGGAGATGTGATGCGTGGGCCCACGCTTAAATCCTTTCAGAGGATGCAGGAGGAGTTTGGCCTTCACAAATCCCAGTTCCATAGGTATTTACAGCTCCGGCATGCCCTGTCTCCCCATATAAGGCATCTCCAGTCCTTACCTGAATTCCACCCCATGGAGGGCAGACTGTTAATGGGGGATCTAGGGGCCCATAAAACCCGCCAAATTTATCAAACTTTGACCACACACTCCAAGACGAACATACCGCGGACCCGGGCGGCGTGGGAGGCGGACCTGCCGGCCCTGACGGATGACGACTGGACGGAGGACCTTGCCAGCCCTAGGTATGCTGCTGTCTCCTCTAGGTACCGGTTGATCCAGTTCAAATACCTTCACAGAATATATTACACCCGCCTCCGCCTCTGGAAGATGGGGGCTATTCAGTCCCCTACATGCCTCCGCTGTAACTCTGAAGAGGGGTCATTTCTTCACACGGTCTGGAGTTGCGGTGCACTACAACATTTTTGGTCAGGTGTGATGTCCTGCCTGCGGCAGGTATTGGGGTGGGACATTCCGGCGGACCCTAGACTGATACTTCTTCATAGCACAGAAGGCATCAGGGGGAATAGATATAAGAGGCACCTCCTGTTCCTGGGTCTCACTTTAGCCAAGCGCGACATTGCGCAGCATTGGAAATCTTCATCTCCCCCTGGGGTGGCGGCATGGAAAACCGCCTTAGATAATTGTATGGCGGCTGAAGTGGCGGTGTTTCAGGCACGGGGGTGCCCGCAAAAGCATGGAAAAATCTGGGCCAGGTGGGCAAAATACAGGGGTATTGATCTGTCCCCCCTTTTACAGCCAGCAAACCAAGACCCTATCGAACGACTGTTCATCAATGACTCACCGATCTAATGTGTTAACGGGCTGTAGCTGTGGACCTACTCTCTTTATTGTACATGTATTTTGTGTTCCTTATGGTATGTGCGGTGCAGGGTTGGGGGGAGGGGGGAGATGTTGGACCGATTGTTTTACAGATCTCCTGGTGGGGCTCTCTCCAGTATCTCATGTTCATACATTCTGTCATATACCTATATGCTGTTTACGGGGTTTTGCCCACTCGATGTTATAAATGCAATAAAAAATTTGTTGTTAAGAAAAAAAAAAAATTCCTCTTTGAAACCTTATATGCAAAGTATTATTGCATTGAGTAATTCTTACACCTATTAGCTACAATGCTTCGTAAGGGAAAACGCTGACAGCAAATGTTTCATTATAACACCGTGATTATTATATAATAACCCATAATTGCACCTAAAAGTATTTTCTCCTAAATACTGGCACTCCTTCATTTATCAGAATGTTTTAAAATAAGAAATTCCCGTGACCTAAGGTGCGATGTGTGACATATTCTGAAAAGGTATTAAATCCGAGGCACATAATATTTAATTATACAAAAGTGATAATAGTAAATAGTTCCCATTGTATAAATACTGCTAAATCTCTATATTGCCCTTGTTTTATGAATATTTATAGAGCTAACTTAGTTCCACGGAGCCTGGTGCACTGTACCTAGAGCATATTTGTGGTGGCAGGGGCATCCCAATGACGAGGTGCCATGAAGTGGTAGGTTTGCGGGCCAATGGGATTCGGACACCTCTAGTGATAGGCAGCAAACTGCGAAGCAATTTTTTTATTTATTTTGAAATACACAAATTAATGCATATCCACAGGTGAAGTCAGCTCTGTTCTGCAGGTGGGTACAAGCGATATACTATCATACTTCATTCTTCAATGCCAAGAGTTTTATTACAGACAAAATGAGTTGGAGAAAAGTCCTCATGCATAATCCACGCCGCGTTCATTCTACATACTACCACTAGATGGCAATATAGCTCTTTTTCGAAACGCCATTAAATTTGCTCTTTCTTCTCGTCTCTTTTAGAGAAAAACTAATAATACCAACATCTCAGAAGAAAAGAAAAAAACAAAAGGTTACAAAGATTATATGAGGTGATTTGATGAATATGCTGCGCACTGACCGGCCTTGGCAAGCACAGCGGTGAGTGCCAGGCTGTAGACGAAACCTTAAGCAACAGAGTCACCCTGTAGCCGTGCCACACCAGCCCGGCGCCTGGTTAATTTCGTTTGACTTGGCAGAGAAACCTTCAGGTTTTTCTAAGCGCGAGGTTCGAGGAAGGAAGAAGCCTAGAGCTAGTTCACATGGCGTTTGTGGGGGCTGGCGCAAGTGAGGAGGGAAGAAATGCAAAGAGAAAGGGAACAAGTTTAACGAAGCGAGGAGGAGGCAGCAGGGGGAGGGGAGAGGGCCTGCGCCTGTTTCCCTTGGGGGAGCAAGCAGGAACCATCTGTTAATTACAAACAGATGGTTTCAAAGCTCGCTCCCGCAAGGGGATCGCCAAACGTGCACGCGTTGCCATTGAAAGCAATGCAACGTGTGCACGTTTTTGGGCCAAAAACGGAATCGATTCCTAAAGGTCTCCTCCTATGCAGCGCATGCGCGCTGCGTAGGCGAGACCTAAAAAGGGAGGGGGCCACGCGGCCCTCCTCCATGAGCCATTAATGGCACCGAGGATCCCGTCCCTGCCTAAACCGGCATTTGCTACCGCTTGGCAGGAGCAATTTTTTATCTCCCGCCATGCGGGAAAAAACACAAAGGGGGATATTCTCAAGAACGCGTGTTAACTATCGCCAAAAATCGCTTAACGCAACTTCACATCGCAGGAAAATAACACCGTGTTAACGCAGCATTCACAACCCGGCGGCACCATGCGATAGCCTCACGATAACGCGACAAATGCCAGTGTTAAAATCAACGCGACACCGAAAAAATGCGAAACCCCAACGCGAAAAAAGTTGCGATGACCCCAATGGCGATACAAAAATCAGCGAAAACCAGCATCAGGCCTGCGATTCCCACGCGTCATGCGTGAGAATGCACTATAAAAGCAGCGAAAAAAAGACACAAATAAATGCAACTGCATAGCACCATGCACGCACCCGGACCCAGTGCAGAGGACAACGCGAACCCCACAAGCCCCACAGACGACCAGCCAGGAACCCTGGGGCCGGAGAAGGGCAAAGAGAAGAGGAAGACGGGGTTCAGTCCGCAGGAAAACCGGATCATCGTCACGGAGGTGACCGAACACTACCAACAACTGTACGTCACCTCCACTGTGTCATCGGCAAAACAAACGGAAATATGGCAGTCCATCGTGAACTAAGTGAATGCAGTCGGAGTGTCAAGGAGGTCAATGGAGGAGGTCAGGAGGCGCTGGCATGATGTCAAAAGCCAAACCAAGCAGAAACTCGCTGCCAACCTGAAGGCAGCAACGGCCACTGGAGGTGGGAGTCCTGCGCCACAGGAGGAGCTGGATGAGCTGGAGGAAATGGTGGCCAGAGTCATCAGTGCGGAGACGGTGCAAGGAGTTGGGGGGTCCGGACACTGCCCGAAATGACCCGACTCAACAGCAACAGGGTGAGTAACCACCAGGGACTGGGGGGGGGGGGGGGGAGGGGGAGAGACGGGCACAATGGCACACATGCACAATCAAGAATAGCACACTGCACACCCACAATGACAGTGGAACCGGTCCCTGATGGCCTTGGCACACTGCAGCACACACAGAAACACCAAGTAGGCCCCCGTCCACCATGTGCACAAATGCCCCCCCCACAAATCCCACAACGTACACATGCACATGTGCTGAACCCAGCAAAGCAGCGGCTCTGTGAGCCACACTGACAATGCAAGTGACACTGCATGACCACTAGCATGGCTGCAGTCAAAATACATGACATGGTGCACGCCATGACACTGAGGTGGCCCAGTGTGGATAACATCCCCAAAGGAGCAGGTCACACACTGACACATCCACGTGCACATACAACCCCCAACGTCAACAACACATCTACAGACAAACAATGCACAAGAGTACAAAATCCGTACAGGAGCACAAATGACCCAAGTCGCCAACATCTCAGCACCGTAAAAGCACACAAGTCAAAGTCACACCGCCTCAAAGGATAAGGGGCCGCTAAATCAGAGCTGCAGGGGCGACTCTCCCACAATGCAGCACACACACATAGCAATCACAGCACATCAACATTGACCACAATGTGGTAGAAAGTGCCAAACGTACACCACAGAACAGAGGACACAACTGGTGCCGCACGTGCGTAGAAAATGGCCAATCACATCAGGCATAGCAGGAAACTGTCAGATGATAATGTACGAGTACAACCTCACATCCGTCATGTAGTCGGAATGTCCACTGTCCCCCATCAAATACCCAGCTCCTCCAAAACAGTCACAATGTACATTGTCATGCAGTCAGTATGTAAACATGTACAATGCGTGCACATACATGGAACACACTGTTAACCTGCATCTCCCATTCACATTGCAGAGGGACAATCAACACCTCCTGCAGAGCAGACCAGACATCTCTTCAGTGATGAGGAGGAGGAACCCCTGGCCATCTGCTCCGACACCCTCCAACGGCTCGTGGACAGCCTCCGCACCCCACCTCCAGGAGCAGGGCAGCCAGCTGCATCGAGGTGATGCCACCCCCTGCACAGACCACACAGCAGGAAGCACCCAGCACCTCAGCGAAGAACACATGGCATTCCAACGCCGTGTGTCAGACTGCCAGAGGGGGCTGGCTGAACAGGTGCGGGTGGGTTTTGACCTCATGGCAGCCAAACTAGATGCCATACATGGGTGTCTCAGTCCCATCAGGGACCACTTGCAGTCCCTAACGGACACCCACAGTCCGCTCCATGCCCTACAACAATCCTTGGCTGACCTCGCTGGATCCATTACTCGGATACAAGAACTGTCTAGGCAGAGAGGCTCCAGCGACGACAGCACAGAGTTGGCACAGATGCGGAGGACAATGGAGAACAAGGAGCGGATGCAGGCAGGAAGGATGGCTGCCACGGCTGAACACCAGCGAGATGTAGCTGGGATCTACCATGCCCTGCAGATCCTCATCTTGCCATTGCTGCCACAGAGCCTGTCCCAGATGACTGCTGCAGGAACTTCGACACACACATCTCCGCCCCCTGATGAGTCCGTGGCACACAGTGATGCAGCCATAACACCACCACACACACCTGGCACACCTGACACAGAAGACGTATCAGAGGACGAAGATGTGGACGGTAATGACGGTGTCAAAAAGGAGGTTGTAGCATTCATCCCCCGCCATATGGCCTGTTTCTGCTTGGTACAGCCCTCTGCATCATGCCCTGGTACTACACCTTCCACGGTCACCCGAAACACTCTGCGACATCCACCTGGACCCCGACATGGACTGCCATATCTGCTCTGGTTACCAATGACACAGCAAACAGGCTGCGGACTCAACTCTTCCTCTACCGATTAACTTGTCATCCCCTAAAGGACTCTGTTTGGCCCTCCACTGGGCAACCATGTAATGTGGGGTGTGCATGGCCATGTACTGCTCCGACACTCCACAGGATGTGAATAAAACATTCCTAATCACACAGATGTGTCATGTCTATGTCCAATCAAGTATGACAGTATGGATGACTGTAGAGACATTGATTGCACAAAAAAGGTACACCCTGGGAAATGACATCAATGCGCATGTTTGACCGTGACACACATGGCCAATTACATGACTGTGGAGGTGTAAACTAGCTGTAGCCTCATTGATCATGAGCAACAATCTCGCAACACCCCCAACGTAGCCCCACGTCCATGTATTAAATAGGGCTGTGTGTAAATATGTCAGAGTCTGTAGGAGGCCTAAAGTAGTGTCCCACATGACATGTGACAACAGAACATCTATTCGCATACCTACACACACTCAACTGTGTGGACACAGCCTGGTTTGATGGAACACATTGGCCCACATGGCAAGAAGTTGGACACCATACTCACATTGCTGAAGACACGTAAGCGCACAGGTCGACCACCAACTCTCCCAAACACAATGTCTGGCTCACAGAGGTGGAGCTGGCAATAGGGACTCACCCCTAAGTGAAATCAGTCAGTCCCTCCCTGTGTACATACAATGCTCATTGGGGCACACGATTTGGCATGCAAATCAACACTCATCACAGTTGAACACCAGTGAAGCTGGGTAGACTTTATTAGCATGTGCGTGTCAGTACGGGCAAGACAAGGGCCACAACATGCAGACCAATGCATCATACACTAACAGGCAGCCAAGGAACATGTAGAGGTGCAAGACATGGGGAGGCACAAATGGACACCAACCATGACGGATGCCGATGGTCTCAGCCCACCTTGCCTTGCTGGACGAGTCATGTGGTGTTTGGCGAATGCTCATTGCACCGTGTCAGGGTACACCACTCACAGCCCATGGGATCTGCATAGTCCGGTACCACCGGACAGCACGGACTGCCTGCTCCGCTGACAGTGAGCAGGTGAAGGAGTCCAACAAGGTCACATGTAGTACTACATTGCCATGTGTGTACTCTCCCTCCAGCGGTGTGTCAGGTTGAGGAACGTTACCAGGCGCCGCTGTCCACTCACCTTGCACAGGTGTGTGTCAACCCGCAGTCCTGCACCGACATGCATTCTGAGTCCAGGCGAAAGCAGACATGTGCACTGTCATGGTGGGATATGTGTCCATTTCCCCAAGATGCAAAAGGGTGTTGGGACCTGTGCCATGGGTTACAATCTTTTGTGGCTGCAGGAACGTAGTTACTCGTCCATGAAAGCGAGCGCAGCTTCATGGGCAATCAGTTCCAAGAGTACGTCGTTGTCGACTTCAACGAACACGGGGGCGAGCCAATCTATTAGCTGGTCCGGACAGATGTGCTCCGTCCACGCCGTTTCACCAATCCGCAACACAGCCCAACAGGTGAGCGCTTCGATGTGGTCACTGCACACGAGGAATTGTGCGATCTCACATGCCCAACTGCCAGCACATACGTCCAATTCCAAGGCATCCCATGAACGGGTATCACGGTTACACTCCTGGTCGTGGTCCAACAGGGGGCGCGCACACACGTCATAATCCAGTTCAGCTACCGTTGTGTTGGATAGGCAGACATCCATGGGCCACTCGAATATGCATGATCGGCAGTGGAACCGGGGCTGGACGCAGGTGACGTACGCAAGACGGAAGCTCAAACGGTAACTGATGCGCAACATTGCCAGTGGCAGTGCCCCCAACAAATGCAGCATTCGGTCACGGTACAGTTCCACATGACAGGGGTTGTGCATGTGTCCGGGATCTTCTGACACTGCGATGTTCGCACTCGTAGAACCGGCACTCTTCTGACCTGCGGCTGTTATGTGGGTGGTATGCCAAAGCTCGGAGCAATGAGTCGTATGAGTGTGCAAAGTTTGAACGTATGGGTTGTCCTGTACGCAAGTGTCAAGGCCGTTCCATGCAGGAGTACCTCGGGCAAGGACTTGTGTGTGGGGTGTGGATACGTTGATCTTTCATTGGCGCCGTGTGTAGTGTGGGAGTCGTCTTCGTCTGCCATGGTATCTCTTAGGGGGTGCCTGCCGCATGCGTGTCCAAGGTCGGGGGTGCAGATGTCCTTCCACCTTCTGTATTGAGACAAGGGGGCTTTCATCCCTAATGTTAGTCAGACCACTGCTTGTATCCTGGGTATGTGATGTGGCTATCGCGCTGCAATTGAGGCTAGGCCTTGGGCTTATGGTGCACCAAAAGCGATGAACACACACACCAGTTGCCATGTATGAGCCAAGACCCCGAGCGGCCTTGCGCTCCATGTACAGTCCCTTCGTGCGCGTACGCTCTCCGGCTGCATGCAACATTGCAACATTGTCGATTGCGGGCCGTATGGCGCAGACACTGCAACAGAGACACACGCATCAGTTGGTTTCCTGTGCAGCCCAGATATGAACCACGCCCAGAGGCCAGGGATAATTTTTCACACCCCTACGCTGGCCTGGCATACGCCGACCCAGCCCACTCGGCGTACGTATAAAAGGGGGGGGGAGGGGGGAAGGACGACGACGCTACGCGTCCCAGTTCTCCCCCACTGCCTGAGGTGACATGGCTGCGTCCGTCTGGCCTACGACGAGGCTCAATCTTATAGGGTCCATGACTTGCATTGCACGGAGTCGGTGGCACCGGTTGCACTGCGGCCGGCACGGGCCTACAGCCACGGGACGGTGACTTACTGTGCACTGAGGTAGGGGCACCTAAAGTGCTGAGCGGGTGTGCAGCCTGCGATGATGACGTGTGCACTGATATGGTCTCTGCCATTGCTATATCAAGACCCAGTCTCAAGTGTGCGCCAGGTGGACCGCAATGTAGGCCTGAGCCAGCGGGCAGCGCGGGCCTACCGCCACGTGGCGTTGCCTCGCGTTTCACAGAGTTAGTGGCACCTAGAGAGCTGAGCGGGTGTGCAGCCTGCGATGATGACGTGTGCACTGATATGATCTCTGCCATTGCAAAATCAAGACCCAGACTCAAGTGTGCGCCTGGTGGCCCGCACTGTGGGGATGCGTGATGTGGAGGCTGCCAAGGTCGCGGGCCCCGGAGCTTGCACCGGGACGTGGTGTGCCCTCTTGGAGACATGCCGGTGGCGGAAGGTGAGCAGTGAGGCCTGGGTGCGCTGGGGCGGGCAATCCGTGCTGGGCGGGAGGGGCTGGGGTGCAGCGGCCTGGGTGCGCAGGGGCGGCCATGCGATGTTGCCATGTGCAAGGATATGTACTCTGCCATCATTAGCTGTGGACTCAGTTTCAGATGAGGGACCTGGTGGCCTGCAGTGTGAACCGGCACGTGGTTGGAGACACCAGTGGCAGCAGGTGAGCAGTGAGGCCTGGGTGCGCAGGGGCAGGCAATCCGCGCTGGGCGGCGGGAGGGGCTGGGGTGCAGCAGCCTGGGTGCGCAGGGGCGGCCATGCGATGTTGCCGTGGGCAAGGATATGTACTCTGCCATCATTAGCTGTGGACTCCGTTTCAGATGAGGGACCTGGTGGCCTGCAGTGTGAACCGGCACGTGGTTGGAGACACACCAGTGGCAGCAGGTGAGCAGTGGCAGGCAATCCGCGCTGGGCGGCGGGAGGGGCTGGGGTGCAGCGGCCTGGGTGCGCAGTGTCGGCACTGTCTCTCTCTCCATCTTGCTCTCTCGCTCTCTCCCTCTCTCTCTCTTTCACTGTCTCTCCCTCTACCTCTCTTCCTTTCACTGTCTCTCTCTTCCTGTTTCTCTCTCTCCTCCCTCTCTTCCTTTCGCTGTCTCTCTCGCTCTCTCCCCTTCTCCCTCTCTCCCCCCCTTTCTCTCTCTCTCTCTCTCGTTCTCCCTTTCACTCTCTCTCTCTTTCTCTCTCTCTCGCTCTCTGTCCTTTGTTGTGCGCATGACGCACCTTCTTATCTTCAATTTTGTCTTGCAGCCTCCGGTTTGTCCGGAGAAGACCCGCCATGCCTCTTCCAATTATTGATGTTGATTGGAATTTGAATAAATTGATTATTTTTGGAATTCTGCGATGTATGTACGTTTTTCCTTTTTCGAACCACACATGGATGTTGGTTGGTGTACTTGTGCGACATCAGGCGAATTGTTGTGTTCATGAATTTGTGAGGTACATGTGAGATATCTTTGTCCGGGAGGGTGGGGGGGCAGTGGAGTGCCCGTGGTAGTGGGTGTTTCGGCCCTCTTGGGGCTCTGAGCTGCATGGTCAGTAGCTCCATGGCATCTGTTCTTCTGGTGTGGCTGTGGGCTGGGCTCCCTTTTGTGGTGCAGGTTGTCGTCCGACTTAACACCAGGTAGGAGCAGGTGTTAAATCCCTGCTGCGAACGCGCCTTATCGCATGTTTTGTGGTCTTATCGCCGATCTGGCTGGTCGTTGTGAATGTTGCAAAGTGGTGTTTCCGCGGGTTTTTGCACGGGAACGCCTACTTTGCATCTCATTAGCGTTAGTTGCCGGTGTCATCCGTGGCAATGTTTCTTGCGGCTGCTATCGCAGGAATACTGGTGATGTCGGCTGTTAGCACCAGCTTGTGAATGGTGCGATTAATTTATCACCACTTTGGCTACGATAAAGTGCCGCTAACTCAGCGATAAGTCCTTGAGAATATGCCCCAAAGTCAGTTTCCAGCCGGCAGGACGTTTAAAAATGCTCCCACTGGCTGGGAACAGATTTTTGATGCGTTTCCCTGCCCACACGGATGCGAGCAGGGAAACGGATCAAGAGATTGCTCCCGTCCAGAGGGAGCAGAATAAGTAGCTGCTCCCTGCGGGCGGGAACAATGCAGACTCCTGCTGCCTGCGGTGAGCCGGCTGGGGCATTGGGGACCCCCCCCTCCTCCCGCAACTCCCCCAATGAATATGAAGTGGGTGCCCTAGGTGGGCACCCACCATTAAGTAATGCGGGCCCTGAGGGATGGGGTCCCAGGGGAAGATAACGGCTCATAGCCCCCACCCCCTTTAAAAACAACACACAAAAAAAAGGGCCCTGGGTGATTGGGTCCCCAGGGCCTCATAAGGCTTGGGGAGGAGTGCCATGCAGCCCCCTCCCCTTTAATATAAATAGGGCCCTGGAGGATGCCGTCCCCAGAGCCTAATAATGCTTGTGAAAGGGGGCCATGCAGCTCCCCTCCCCTTCAACTAAAAAAATGGCCCTGGGGAATTGGGTCTCCATGGCCTAATAAGGCTCAGGGAGGATGGCTGTTAGACCTGGCATCCTTGGCGTGGGTCTCCCTTCCATTTTTTCGTAATGCCTCCACTGTTGCCGATATGTTTTTGCTGGACTAGATGCTCATGGGCACTTTGCCGCTGCTAATCAGTGCCAAAGTGCAAGTGCTCCCTATCGTTAATTGATATATGTATTAGTGACTCCATGATTGGATGATTGGTTTACTTGTCAGTCCCTAGTACAGTGCACTCAGTGTGCCCAGGGCTTGTAAATCCAATGCCGCTGGTGGGCTTGCAGCACTGGTTGTGCCACCCACAGAAGCGGCTTGTAAAATGTGTCTCAGGCCTGCCATCGCAGAGCCTGTGTGCAGCCTAGGGCTGCCATGTCGACTTGGTGAGTACACCCACTTACCAGTCCCTAAACCTTCCCTTTACTGCATGTTGGTCACCCCTAAAGTAGGCCCTAGGGCAGGGTGCATTGTAAGTATAAGGTAGGACATGCCCTGGTGTGTGTGGCATGTCCTAATAGTGAATTACAGCCATTTTCGTTTTTCACTATTGCAAGGCTACCTGCTCCCCATAGGCCAGAAGGGGCAGACTGACTATTACACCTTATAGTCAGAACTGACCCCGGGAACATGGTAGAAAAACGAATTTAGTATGCCTGAACTCAGGATGATAAAATACATCTTTTAGTGAAGTTGGTTTTAACATTCTGTGTTTGAAAATACCACTTTTAGAAAGTGGGTATTTTCTTGCCTAACTATCCAAGCCTGCCTCTGCTAGGTTGTGTATTCCTTGTCTGGAGATTGAGTGACAGGGGCTGGGGGTGGCTACAGGAGACAGGGTGAGTCAGCGCAGGGCTGAATAGAAAGATCTGCATCCAGAGTGGAGGGAGGAGTTGCACCTGGGTCTGAATAGGGTTGTGCCTGCCTTCCACAATGCTGGCTCCACCTCCTGCCGGGCGGCTGAGCACTCTGCCCCACATTCTGAAAGGAAAGAAGGAGTCAGAAAAACAAAGTGCTCCAGAACTGGTTTTGGACTAGGCAGAGGCCTCTCTGCCTCCAGAGAACAAAGAGAATCAGGGTATAAGAGGGGCACCCAGACCCCAGGAAAATTAGATCACTTTTGGAAACAAGAAGAAACCTTTGCTGAGGAGCGGAACCAAGAAGAAACTGAGGAGAGACTATCCCTAAGCCTGAAGTGCTGCTTGGGGGATTGGCCTGCAGTGGTTTGCCTGACTGCCAAAGAAAGGAGAAAGGAACTTTTGCTTTGCTGTGACTTTCATCAACTTGTGAAGGATCTCCAAGGGCTTGGAAGAGAGCTTGCCCCCTGACCGAAGTCCCAGGACCATTGGACTTCACCCCCTTTGTGAATTGCTGCTGGAAACTCTGTTTCAGTGGCTACAGAGGTAGGGAGCTGTGACCGACTCTCACGACCGACTCGGTGTCCTGTAAGCACCGCATCGAAGCACCGTCTCGCCCTGCAACGCACGGCCCTGGTCTCACCGACTCCGTCAACGAGCCGCTGCCTGCACCGCATCGAGGGACAACGCGTCCTGCAACGCTCGCTACGCCAAATCGAACTGGTCCGACCGACACGGTCACTGCTGCTGAGTTCGAGTCCTGTGACCGCACCGGAGTTGGGCACCGCTCGCACGCTTTGCGACGCACCGCCCGACTCGCACCGCTGTCCGGACTGATCGACGCCAGCTCCTGAATCCGGCTCCGTCGCCGCACCGCAACCTGCCAGCACCGCATCGAAGCACCGTCTCGCCCTGCAACGCACGGCCCTGGTCTCACCGACTCCGTCTCGTCGACGTCAACGAGCCGCTGCCTGCACCGCATCGAGGGACAACGCGTCCTGCAACGCTTCCATTTTTGCATCGCGACCGCGACGAACAGCCATCCGGCTCGCACACCCGTGCCTGCCACTTCAAGTAAAAGGTACTGTGACCGAGTCTGTCTACGCTGTGTTGGCCCGTCTCGACGCGGTCAGCTGGATTTGTTAGACTCTGTTTGTTCTCAACATCGCCGTAGCCGGAGGAGGCTACCGACTCGCACAGAACCTTGAATTAAGCCTTTTTGATCAGAACTAAGCATTCTTAACAGTATCGTGGATTATTTTTGTCGTTTATGGTCTTGTGGTAAATCTATATAAATTATACCTATTTTTATAAATATATAACCGGTGTGGTGTCCATTTGTAGTGTTGTCACTTGATTACTGTATGTGTTCACAAATGCTTTACACACTGCCTCTGAACTAAGCCTGTCTGCTCGTGCCAAGCTACCAAGAGGGTGAGCAGGGGTTATTTCGGGAGTGTACCTACTTTCCCTGACTAGACTCAAGGGTCCCTATTTGGGCAAAGGTACCTACCTCTGCCAACTAGAGACCCCCAAATCTAACAATGGCCATTTGGCCCCCCTCCCCTTTATAATATATATATATATATATATATATATATATATATATATATATATATATATATATATATATATATATATATGGCCCTGGGAGATGGAGTCCCCAGGGCCTGACGAAGGACAGGGAGGGGGACCGCGCAACTCCCATGTGGCCCTGGGGGATGGGATTGCCATGGCCAAAATAGGCTCGAGGAGAAGGGGGTGGGGGGAAAATGGGGAATGCAGTAGTCAGGGCCTATAGTTTATTAATTACTTGGTCCAAGGAGATTGGGTTCCCAGGGCCTAATAAGGCTCTGGGGAGGGAGGCCTTGCAGCCGGGCCCTGTGGCAAACTCCCTACCACACACGGCCGAAGGCCCTGTGCAGTGTGGGATGGCTGGCATGAGCCACACACAGCTGAAGGCCGTAGCAGCATTGGGTTGGCTGTATGCATGGTGCTACCTGCAGGGCCTGGTGTCAGGCCAGGCCCTGTGGCCAATCCCTCGCTGCGCACGAAGGCCCTGCACAGCATGGGATTGGCTGCCTTTGGGGGTGTTATCAGGAGAGTGTCCACTAAACCTCCAACAGTAGTAAACAAGACCAAGCACTTCAGAGTCTTTGACATATGCATCAACCTTGTACCCCACCCTGTGTTCAGATTGTATCCCTAGGATTGCAAGTAACTTCAACCTTTGCTCCGAGTGTATCCCTAGGAGTGCAAGTAACTCCAACCTATGTTCTGAGGTTATTCCTGGGAGCGTCAATAACTCCAATTTGCATTTCAGGTTTATTCCTAGGAGTGCCACACTCCCATCTGTGATGTTGGTTATTCCGCTCTCATATCGAGCTGCTGATGAAACTTGTAAGTGTATGTCACTGGAGTTAATGCACTGAAGTTAATGCATGGTCATAGTACTTCGAGCGCAGTTAGTGTACTGATGGCAACTGCCTCCTCTTGCTATTTCCAGTATATTGCATCAACGCAAAACCAGAGGTTCTGGTCCAATGTGCATCTACCTCACAGACACAATAGGCCTCAGGAGCTGTAAATCATTGTATGCAGTGTCACACCACTGCTGAGAAGATCCAGTACCGCAAGTCTTTCCTTTCTTATTTTATCCCAACCGCCCTTCCCCCCCCCCCCCCGTACCACCCTGGGGGGTAGTGTGGGTCCTCAAGATTCGGTTCCTGGATCTGCATTGTCCTCAGGAGGGATAGGAGGTCCAGCATCGGCCCCAGTGTCATCTGCGCGATTGGGACCAGATGAGTGCCTGACACTACTGCCCTCTTTTGACCCTGCTATTTGCCCTTCTTATTGAACCCTTGGCCTTTTTGACCCGGCAAACACGAGAAGTAACGGGGATAATGTTTGGCCCACAAGAATTCAAAATTTCGCTCTATGCCGAAGAAGTCTTATTAACGCTAAGGTCCCTGGGTACCTCCTTCTAAATGGTAGTGCATCGACTTCAGTCATATGAGAAGGCCTCTGGCTATAAGATCAATTTTAACAAATCGGAAATACTCAGTCTCACACTAGACAGGGAGATGTGGGAGGAACGGTCACCGCGACTCCTGCTCTGATGGGACAAATAATTGATTAAATACCTTGGGGTCCACTTAACTCGAACTATCAGGGACCTATTTAATGCCAACTAAACCACCTTGATGGCAGCTATTACAACAGACCTCCACTCCTGGAGAAAATGGATACTCTCCTGGCTGGGCAGAATTAATATGGTTAAAATGAATGTCCTTCCACACGTTCCCTACCTTTTCCAAGCCCTCCCCATATGGGTAGATCCCACATACCTGAAGAGTATCCAACGCCAACTGATGTCATTTATCTGGAAGGGCCGAGCTCCCAGACTCCTGCCAAAATTAGTGATGTAGCCCCGAAAATCCGACAGTCTTGTGGCCCAGAGTTTACCCCACTATTATGCAGCAATCCAACTTCATATAGTAGTAGAATGGTCCATGTTGGAGAAGAACTGGCAGGGAATGGACCATGCAATAGTGTGGAGGCCCCTCTGGAACTTAGTATCGTTGAACAGAAGCAGCAGACCGCCCAAAGCATACATCAGCATCCCCAGTGTCCATAACCCTCAAGACGCGGGACCTATATGTTGAGTCACATGGGCAGGTGGCATACCCATCCCCCTACACGCCCATACACTACAACTTTACATTCACCCCACCCCTGGAGGAACAGACATTCCACAATGGTAGGATGAGGGCTGTACAATGATTTCGGACATGTACAAAAACAATCTCCCGAAGTACGTCCTGCAGTGCAAAACAGCGTTTGCATTCCCTTAGTCTGAGAGGTTCCACTATGCCTAGCTCTGGCACTGCGTAACACATCCTGCCATCCACACTGGAGCTACGAGAACTAAATCACGAAACGAATTTTTCAGTCTCATAGGCACGTGGGGTATGCCCCCGCCCCCCCCCCCAACCTAGAGACACAAAAGAGGGTGGAAACAATTCCTGGGTTTGCAGGGCACCACCAAGCAGTGGGTCAAATTGAGCATGGATATATACTCCTACTCCACATCCACACGTGAGAGAAATACATTTTAAGGTCTGGTATGACAGGCACTACACTCCGCACAGACTACACCCAATGTACCATAACTCGTCTCGATACTGGAGGGTGGCTCGGGGCCCTTGGTGAAGCACTCTATATATGGTGGGCCGCCTGCCCAGTGATCCATCCCTTCTGGGAGACAGTCTCCAAGTTCCTGCATGAGGTATTGACATTTCCGAGCCCCTTCACACTAGAAGGTGATGCTCCTAGGCCTCAAGCCAACAGACCTGAAAGCAACAGACAATGCACAAATGGTACATGTGCCTTCGGTGTCTGGAAGCCGCGAAATTGACAGTAGCCTACAACTCAACTGCAAGAAGGTGGAAAGTCCTGCAATCACACAATGGTACCATAGACTGGACAATATTAGGCATGGAACGTTTGACAAGTAACATAAATGGTACCCACCCAATGTTTGACCTCAAATGGAAACCGCTCTATGAGCAACTTAGTGGGGGCCCTGCCAATTCAGGTCTTCCACCACACTGGAGAACACTGGGCCTATTCCATTACTGCAGCACTAAGAGCTTACACCCTTACACAAAAATGTTTGGGGGTTTTGAGCGTAGTGGCTTGGACAAGATACTATGGGGTTCATAAGATAGGCAGTAACTGCTTTTTTGAGGGATGCACTATGGTGGGGTTTATCCTTTGCAAGTTGGGGTTGCAGAGGTTGGGGAGGGAGTAAAAAGGGGACTACGTGGACAAATCCATGTATCTTTAAGAAAGATCTGTTGCTGGAATGCTAAAGAGAATTCTGTAACCACAATTTGCTTCCTGCCTATATTTGAACCCGTCCTTGGATAAGGGACGGGCTAATGGTTGTCCTCTTTCTTTAAAAACATATATAAAGAGAAAATGGTCACATAGAATCTGCCAGGCCTTAATGGCTATGAAATGGTAGAAGGTAGGTACATTCCTTAGATGGCATGCAATAGGGATCACGTTCCTACAGGAGACCCACCTTACAGATGCAAGGTCCAGAAAATGTGGAGGTCAATTGTACTCTTTCACATATTCAGCTTGCACAATGAGAGTATCAGTACAGATAGCACCAGGGGTTCCCTCTTGCACAACTACTCAAAGGCAGATATATAGGGCAGATATGCTCTAATGTATGGACTAATGGACGGAGTGGAGGTGTGCCTCATTAATTCACAGGCACTAAATGTAGATGACGGACAGATTTCTGGTCCATGTTAAAAATTGATGACACCCTGCATTGACATCCCCACAGGTTGGGCAGAGGATTTTAACTGTATTTTGAATGGTGAAATAGAGAGACACCCCAGCTACCATGCACAAAACTGGGAATGGTCAAGTCACTGAAGAAGGTGATGAGCAGAATGGACTATATTGATATTTGAAGGGTTCTACACTCGGCTCGGATGGAGTAGTGCTGCTACTCAACCATACACACAACACACTGCAGACTAGATATACTGATCCCACAAGACTTATGGCCGAAAATTCAGGTGCCACAATTTTTTTGAATATTCCCTTCAGATCACTCACCATTAATGATAGAGTATAGTGGTGAGCTGGCACAGGCTTGAATCCCCACATAGCAGCTCAACCCTGGGAGACAACAACACGGGCCTTTAGTTTGGCCATACAAGCGTTGATAGACACTTATACAGAGAGCAACTGGATTACAACTGCCAGTCACCAAAGCTACAGATTGAGAAGCATTAAAGGTGGTTTTGAGGGAAAGATCCTCAAGTAAAACAGTCAGAGCTAGAAAGCATGGTTTGACTCAACAGAAAGCGAGGCTAGCGCAACAACAAATACAAGGCCCCTGGGGCCCCGACGAATGAGGCAGAATTCTTGGAAGCTAGATGTAAAGTGGGGCAAATCTGGACAACTCCAGAAAACTATTGGCCGGGTTACTGAAAAAGGAGGACTGTTTCCATGATATTGGGTCTGCATAGTCCAGACGGTATCCTAGTGGCTCCCAGATAAGGGTCAATGAGGCCCTTTCACAGTTTCTAACAAAGTTATATAAGCAACCAGGAGACACCGATAGTTG
This sequence comes from Calotriton arnoldi, assembly GCA_963921515.1. Lineage (NCBI taxonomy): Eukaryota > Metazoa > Chordata > Amphibia > Caudata > Salamandridae > Calotriton > Calotriton arnoldi. The sequence goes on from CAWUFW010000662.1 coordinate 423,498, forward strand.
TCTCTCATTGAGACACAGAGAGACAACTATCTGGGACATGTGCAACTTCTAACACTCACATAAGACTAGAGAGGCGAGCAGGAGTTAGACCTCCAAAAAGATAAATTAGTTTAGGCCTTTTGGGCACTGCCCAGGGTAAAGGTGACAGACGCTGATGATCTCCCTCCTGGAGTCTTATCACACTTTTGGTGTGTAGTTCTCGAATAGCCTACCAAAAATGTAACGAGAGGCCAGACAGCTTGGTATTTTGCCAGAGTCTCTTAGGGAAGCCATATTAATTAGGACGCCCAAACCTGATAAGGATCCCACAAATCCGGGGTCACACCAACCAGTATTTATGATTCTTCTTCACAAAAACTCTAGTGAATAGATTGCTTCGCATAATGGGATCTTTAGTCCACAATGATCAGAGTGTCTTCAGTCTGGGCTTTAGCGTACACATCAGAAGGCTTAGTTATATGATGCATGAACTGGAGCCAAAAGGGATCAATCAATCAATCATGTCACTTATAAAGCGCACTACATACCCGCGAGGGTCTCAAGGCGCTGGGGGAAGAGGGGGGTGGTGCTGCTACTGATCGAAGAGCCAGGTCTTGAGGAGTCTTCTGAAGGCCAGTAGGTCTTGGGTCTGTCGGAGGTTGGTGGGGAGGGTGTTCCAGGTCTTGGCGGCGAGGTGGGAGAAGGATCTGCTGCCGGCGGTCGTTTTCCGGATGCGGGGGACTGTGGCGAGGGCGAGGCTGGTCGAACGGAGCTGGCGGGTGGGGGTGTAGAAGCTGAGTCGTCTGTTGAGGTAGGCTGGTCCGGAGTTGTGGAGTGCTTTGTGTGCGTGGGTGAGGAGCTTGAAGGTTATCCTCTTGTTGACAGGGAGCCAGTGCAGGTCTCTCAGGTGGGGTGTGATGTGGCTGCGTCGGGGGATGTCGAGGATAAGACGTGCAGAGGCGTTCTGGATGCGTTGCAGCCGTCTCAGGAGCTTAGCCGTCGTTCCTGCGTAGAGGGCGTTTCCGTAGTCCAGCCTGCTGGTGACGAGGGCCTGGGTGACTGTTTTTCTTGTTTCGGTGGGGATCCACTTGAAGATCCTGCGGAGCATTCGGAGGATGTTGAAGCAGGATGAGGAAACGGCGTTGACCTGCTTAGTCATGGAGAGGGTGGGGTCGAGGATGACCCCTAGGTTACGTACGTGGTCGGTGGGTGGCGGGGCTGTTCCCAGTGATGTTGGCCACCAGGAGTCGTCCCAGGCTGAAGGGTTGGAACCAAGGATGAGGACCTCCGTCTTGTCCGAGTTCAGCTTCAGGCGGTTGGTCCTCATCCATTCGGCGACGGCCTTCATTCCTTCGTGGAGGTGGGCTTTGGCGGTGTGAGGGTCTTTGGTGAGGGAGAGGATCAGCTGGGTGTCGTCGGCGTAGGAGATGATGTTGAGGTTGTGCTGTCGGGCGACGTGGGCGAGGGTGCCATGTAGATGTTGAACAGCGTTGGGCTGAGGGAGGAGCCTTGGGGTACGCCGCAGATGATCTTGGTGGCCTTGGATCGGAAGGGGGCGAGGCGGACGCTTTGTGTTCTGCCGGAAAGGAAGGATGTGGTCCAGTCCAGGGCCTTCTCTTGGATCCCGGCGTCGTGAAGGCGTGTTCGTAGTGTGTGGTGGCAGACCGTGTCGAAGGCGGCTGATAGGTCCAGGAGGATGAGGGCTGCTGTTTCTCCGTTGTCTAGCAGGGTCCTGATGTCATCGGTGGCGGCGATGAGGGCGGTTTCGGTGCTGTGGTTGCTGCGGAAGCCGGACTGGGAAGGGTCCAGGATGTTGTCTAGGCGGTCTTTGAGTGAGGCCCTTTTGGCGGATCTGATGAGGTGATGGTGATTGCGGGTGGCGCTCTTGTGGGCGGCGTAGCTGTCCGCTGTCCGTTCGTGGAGCCAGATCTTCTCCAGTTTTCGGCATGTTCGTTTGGAGGCCTGGAGGTCTTCGGTGAACCAGGTGGCTTTCTTGCTGGTGTGGCTGTTGGGCGGATTCTTGAGCGGGGCGAGGGTGTTGGCGCAGTCGTCGATACACTGTCTGAGGTTGCGGGCGTCGGGGTCGGAGGGTTCGGCGGGTGGGCTCAGGCGAGGGTTGTGGTTAGCTGGTCTTCCGTGACTCTGCTCCAGCAGCGGCGAGGCATTTGTTCGGTGCGGTGGTGCGTGGTGGGCTTCCTGTAGGTGAAGTGGATGCAGTGGTGGTCAGTCCAGTGGGGTTCGGAGGTGTGGTTGAAGGAGACGTGTGGGCTTGCGGAAAAGATGGAGTCTAGCGTGTGGCCGGCGGCGTGGGTGGGTGTAGTCACGAGCTGTCTGAGTCCGAGGGTGGCGAGGTTGTCGATCAGGGTGGTGGAGTTGGTGTCCTTGTTGTTCTCGAGGTGGAAGTTCAGGTCCCCGAGGAGGATGTAGTCCGTGGAGGCGATGGCGTGTGTGCTGACGAAGTCAGCGATGGAATCGCTGAACTGTGGTCGGGGTCCGGGGGTCTGTAGATGAGGGTTCCTCTGAGGGTGGTGTTGGGATCGGTGTGGATCTGGAAGTGCATGTGTTCGGCGGTGCTGAGGGTGTCGTCAGTGTTGGTTGAGACTCTGAGGGTGTTCCTGTGGACGATGGCGATGCCTCCTCCGACTCCGTTGGTGCGGTCCCTGCGGGTGATCTTGTATCCGTCCGGGATGGCAATGGCGATGTCGGGGGCTGAAGCGGGATTCAGCCAGGTCTCCGTCAGGAATGCGACGTCTGGGGAGGTTGAGTCGAGAAGGTCCCAGAGTTTGATGGCGTGTTTGCGGGCGGAGCGGGTGTTGAGGAGGATGCATCTGAGGTAGTTGGGTTCTTTCCTGGGCGGTGGTTTGGCGGGGCGGGTGCTGGCGAAGCTGCAGTTCCGGCAGGTGAAGGGCCCTTGGGTGCGCTTCGGGGTGGCCTGGTAGCAGGCGTGATCTTTTCCGGGGTTGAGTGCGTGGAGGGTGCTGGCGTCGTATCGGCGTCTGTTGATGTGGCGGGCGCGGGGGATGCCCGGACCAGGGGTCTGGCGCTGGGCGCGGCCACGGCGCGGACGGGCGCAGACGGGCTTGCCTTAGGTGCGCCTTTGGCGCGCCAGCGGCGCGGCCGCGCAGCGGCCGCCATAAATGGGGAGGTGGGAGGGAGGAGCAGGGAATGGGGCAGCGAATGGGCAGTGAGGGGCGGGGCCGCAGGGCGCAGCGGCGGGAAACAGGCACAGAAAGGAAAAAACGATCACAATCAGGGGCAGCAAGAGGGCACAGAAAGGAAAAAACGATCACAATCAGGGGCAGCAAGGGGGCACAGAAAGGAAAAAACGATCACAATCAGGGGCAGCAAGGAGGAACAGAAAGGAAAAACGATCACAATCAGGGGCAGCAAGGGGGCACAGAAAGGAAAAAACGATCACAATCAGGGGCAGCAAGGGGGCACAGAAAGGAAAAAACGATCACAATCAGGGGCAGCAAGGGGGCACAGAAAGGAAAAAAACGAGCACAATCAGGGGCAGCAGCAGGGCACACAGACGGAGCTGTGTGGTGGGGGAGCGACCTACCAGTCAAGGTCAGGGGTTAAAAGCACGATGGTAGCATTAGTTAAGGAGTTAAGGAGAAAGCGTTTGATACGCTAGACCTGGATTATATGTTTGCAGTGTTAAAAAGCATGGGCTGTTGTGGGGAAACTTACATATAGAATAGAAAGACATGTCTCCTCTTTGGCAAGGCAAATACAGCTTTATACTTTTGTGACAAGGAGAGTAGCTAGCTCCACACAGGCAAATAGCTGGTCTCAATTTGCTGCTTCACAGGCAGCCACTTTTATACTTAGTCAGACAATGCTTGTTACAAAAGGTCAAATAATAAATTACTTAGAAGTTACATTTTGGTTAAAAGAACATTTCGTCACCTGTTTCCCTAACTGTTAGACCTGGCATCCTTGGCGTGGGTCTCCCTTCCATTTTTTATGATGCCTCCTATGTTACCGATCCGTTTTGCTGGCGTTAGATGCTTTGGGCACTGTGCCACTGCTATTCAGTGCCACAGTGCGAGTGCTCCCTATGATAAATTGTGTTATGTATTAGTGACTCCATGATTGGATGATTGGTTTACTTGTCAGTCCCTAGTACAGTGCACCGAGTGTGCCCAGGGCGTGTAAATCCAATGCCGCTGGTGGGCTTGCAGCACTGGTTGTGCCACCCACAGGAGCGGCTTGTAAAATGTGTCTCAGGCCTGCCATCGCAGAGCCTGTGTGCAGCCTAGGGCTGCCATGTCGACTTGGTGAGTGCACCCACTTACCAGTCCCTAAACCTTCCCTTTACTGCATGTTGGTCACCCCTAAAGTAGGCCCTAGGGCAGGGTGCATTGTAAGTACAAGGTAGGACATGCCCTGGTGTGTGTGGCATGTCCTAATAGTGAATTACAGCCCTTTTCGTTTTTCACTATTGCAAGGCTACCTGCTCCCCATAGGCCAGAATGGGCAGACTGACTATTACACCTTATAGTCAGAACTGACCCAGGGAACATGGTAGAAAAACGAATTTAGTATGCCTAAACTCAGAATGATAAAATACATCTTTTAGTGAAGTTGGTTTTAACATTCTGTGTTTGTAAATACCACTTTTAGAAAGTGGGTATTTTCTTGCCTAAACTTCCAAGCCTGCCTCTGCTAGGTTGTGTATTCCTTGTCTGGAGATTGAGTGACAGGGGCTGGGGGTGGCTACAGGAGACAGGGTGAGTCAGCACAGGGCTGAATAGAAAGATCTGCATCCAGAGTGGAGGGAGGAGTTGCACCTGGGTCTGAATAGGGCTGTGCCTGCCTTCCACAATGCTGGCTCCACCTCCTGCCGGGCGTCTGATGGCTCTGCCCCTCACTCACAAAGGAAAGAAGGAGTCAGAAAAACAAAGTGCTCCAGGACTGACCAGAACTGGTTTTGGGCTAGGCAGAGGCCTCTCTGCCTTCAGAGAACAAAGGAAAACTGTGTATAAAAAGGGGACCCAGACCCCTAGGAAATTAGATCACTTTGGGAAAACAAGAAGAAACCTTTGCTGAGGAGCGGAACCAAGAAGGAACTGAGGAGAAGACTATCCCTAAGCTAGAGGGATCTGCCTGCAGTGGTTGCCTGACTGCCAAAGGAAGGAGAAAGGACTTTGTGTGCACTTTTATTCAACTTGTAAAGTATCTCCAAGGGCTTGAGAAAAGAGCTTGCCTCCTGCTGAAGTCTCAGGGACAACAGACTTCAACCACCAGCTCCCCAAGAATCCTTTGGAAGTGCCTGCTGCTGTTTTGGGCCTTCTGAAGGGACTGCGTGTCGCAAGGAGCTGGAAGCGCGACTCAAGAGGAAGAAGCGTGTCGCCGTCGCTGCCGTCGCAACTCCGAAGGAGGGTGTCGCCGCTGTAGCTGTCGCATTGCACCGCATCAAGAGAAGAGTCTCGCATCGAGGAAGAAGCGTGTCGCCGTCGCAGCCGCTGCCGTCGCAACTCCGCAGGAGGGTGTCGCCGCTGTAGCTGTCGCATTGCACCGCATCAAGAGAAGCGCCTCGCATCCACGGAGAAGCGTGCCGCCGTCGGAGCTGCTGCCGTCGCATCACGAAACGAGGGTGTCGCCGCTGCAGTTGTCGCATCGAGCGGAAGCGTCTCGCAACGTCGGAGAAGAGGGTCGCCGCCAAAGCCGCTGTCGTCGCATCGCTGAACAAGGGTGTCGCCGCTGTAGCTGACGCATCGAGTCGAGACTTCCGCAACCTCGGAGAAGCGTGCCGCCTCAAGAAGAACTTGACGTCTTTATTTCTTTGCACCAGAACTTTGTCGCATTTCCATCGCTGCAACATTGCTTGTTGTGGAAGCGTCCCGCATCGTAAGGTACATTGACTTAAAGTGTCGCATCTTAAGAACTGAACTGAACTAAGCTAAACCTACCATTTTAAGTACAGTATTGTGGATTTTTGTCGTTTATGGTCTTGTGTTAAAACTATATAAAGAATACTTATTTTTGATATAAAACCTTGTGTGGTGTCCATCTGTAGTGTGTCACTAGATTACTGTATGTGTTCACAAATGCTTTACACACTGCCTCTGAGATAAGCCTGTCTGCTCGTGCCAAGCTACCAAGGGGGTGAGCAGGGGTTATTTTAGGAGTGTACCCCTTTACCCTGACTAGAGGCGAGGGTCCCTATTTGTCACAAGTACCTACCTGTGCCAACTAGAGACCCCCAATTCTAACATTGGTGGTCAGCGGTGGGGATTCTGGACTTGCATTTGTGACTCATGTACAGTGATTGGTGAACACTACTAGTGAGTGCAGACCAAAACGCGACCACATACTGTTGGTAGATTTGTTTTTCTAGGACGTTCCATTTTTGCCAAGTTTAACCATCATGGAAGACACAGCATCCATAGCATCTGTTGATTTTGAGTGGGAGGAGGAGAAACTGGAATGCTACAAAGTGAAGCAGCTGAAGCACTTCTGCAAAAAGTTTAATGTTGTAATTACCGGGCTCACCAAGAGGGATGAGTTCTACAAGGCGCTGAGGGCCTGGGTAGAAGCAAGGAAAACCCCGGAGATTGAGGAAGGGGAGAATAATGCAGATGTTCAGCTGGAAGGGCCATTGGGTCCAGGGGAAAGGAAAGCACCTTCCCTAATAGGTAGCAGTGTTTCTGCCAAAGGCCTGTCCCCAGGAGAGCTGGAGGACAGGGAGAGAAATAGGATGCATGAGTTGGAGCTGGCCAAAATGAGTGGGCAATTGGAAATTAGGAAACTGGCCCTAGAAGAAAAGAAAATGCAGCTTGAGCATGATAGAAGTTTGAGGGAGTTGGATTTGAAAGCTAGGAGCTTAGAAATTACTCCCTCTGGTGGCAGCACACCGTCAATGCCTGTGGAATCTAGAGTATATATTCCTAAAGATGTGGTCAAAGAGTTTTTAAAAATGATGACATTGGGCAGTGGTTCAAGGCCTATGAGGTAGCCATGTCTTCCCACCGGGTCCCTGAGAAGGATTGGGGAGCGGGGTTGTGGGGACGGTTCCTTAGTGAGGGGCGGGACACACTGCTAGATTTGCCTTCTGATGTCCATAATTCATATCGCCACATGAAGGATGCTTTAATGTCTAGGTATGGTTTAACTCCTGAATTGTATAGGCAGAGGTTCAGGGGTTGCACGAAGATAGAGAACAGTACCTGGGTTGAATATGTCACTTTTTTCTGCAGAGCATTGGATGGTTGGGTGAAGGGTAGCAAAGTTGATGATTTTCAGGGGCTCCTTGATTTGATTGCATGGGAGCACTTGTCAAGTAACTGTTTTCCAGAGCTACGCCAGCACCTGATAGATAGCAAGCTGACTATCCCTAGGAAGCTTGCTGAGGAGGCGGACCGCTGGGTCAGTACCAGGGTCCACAAGGGTCACGTGGGAGACTCAGCCAAGGGTGGGCAGGGTCCCCAGCAGAAGAGTGGGGGGACAAGGGTAAACAGAGGGAGTTCCAAAGAAGGCCCCAAAGTAGTCCCCAAGGGAACCAAGGGAAAGGTTCCCAGCCTCCCCCAGAAACCCGCAGGGGCCCCGACAGGTCCCCCTGTTCAAAGGGGACCCCTGAGATGCTACAAATGTGGGGACCTGGGTCATATAGCGAGTGATCCCAGGTGCCGCCAGTTTGGAAAGACCGCACCCCCTGGTGCAGCCCCCGGCAGATGGCTAGTGTAGCCCTGGGGGAGGAGATGGATGCCCCAGAGGGGTGGGGTCCCGCACAGATGTCCCTTGTCTCATTAGGAGACTGTGAGATGGTCCCCAAGACCCAGCTGCCTGATAACACTAAGAAATACAGGCAGTGGGTGACCATCAATGGCCATAGGGTGGAGGCTCTTAGAGATACAGGAGCCAGTGTGACAGCTGTCAAGTGTCACCTGGTGTCTCAAGAGCAGGTTGTCCCCCATGCATTCTATCCAGTTGTTGCCGCTGACAACACAGAGAGTCACTGCAAAGTGGCTCAGGTTCCCTTTGAGTGGGGGGTCTCTGGTACTCTTCAGGTAGCTGTGAGGCCCGCCATGCCTGTTGACTGTTTGTTAGGGAACGACTTGGAGAGCTCACCTTGGGCGAAGGTGGAGCGAAGTGCTCATTTAGAGATGTTGGGTTTGCCTGACTGGGCGTGTGTGACCACCCGGTCCATGGCAGCAAGTAAAGGTGCTCAAGAGGACCTGGAGCCTGAGAGGGAGGCCCAGGTACCTGCCGTCACGAGAAGAGGCAGGGGGCGCGGGAAACCGGCCCCCGAAGTTCCCACGGTCCAGGAGGAGGCAGACCTTGAGGGGGATGCCCTGGAGCCTACAGGGGAACAGGTAGCTGAACTGGGGGACCTGCCTGAGCTGACCCATTGGCAGCAAGAAGGAGGACCCTCCAGGGAAGAATTCTGCAAGGAGCAGAAAGAATGCCCTTCTCTGGTGGGTCTGCGGCAACAGGCTGCGGACCAGGCAACAGGTGATCAGTCTGGGTCACATTGGGTCTATTGGGAGAATGATCTCCTGTATACTGAGCCTAAGGTTGCTGAGCCTGGGTCAGCCCGTGTGCTGGTGGTACCCCAGTGCTTCAGAGCCTTCCTACTGGGGCTGGCTCATGATGTTCCATTGGCAGGACATTTGGGGCAGGACAAGACCTTTGAGAGGCTTGTCACCCACTTTTATTGGCCCCAAATGCGCAGGAGTTCAGACACTCACTGCAGCACGTGTCAGACTTGCCAGGCAAGTGGAAAGAGTGGGAGGAAGCGCAAGGCTCCTCTCCAGCCATTCCCTGTAGTCAGCAACCCCTTTGAACGGGTGGGTATTGACATTGTGGGGCCACTGGACCCCAAGACAGCCATGGGCAACAGGTTCATCCTGGTCTTGGTGGACCATGCCACCCGGTACCCGGAAGCCATACCTCTGAGGACAGTGACGGCCCCCGTGGTGGGACGAGCACTGATGGGAATTTTCTCCCGAGTGGGATTCCCTAGCGAGGTGGTGTCTGACCGGGGGACCAACTTCATTTCCAAGTATATGAAGTCCCTGTGGCAGGAGTGTGGGGTAACCTACAAGTTTACCACTCCTTACCACCCCCAAGGAAATGGATTGGTTGAAAGGTTCAACCGAACCCTCAAAGGCATGATTATGGGTCTTGAGGAACCTATGAGGCGTAAGTGGGACGTCCTCTTACCATGCCTGCTCTTTGCTTACCGTGAGGTGCCACAGAAATCTCTAGGGTTCAGTCCCTTTGAGCTTCTCTATGGGCACCCAGTAAGAGGACCTCTAAGTTTGGTCAAAGAAGGCTGGGAGCAATCTCCCAGGAAACCTCCCCAGGATGTATACAGTTACATGCTGGCCTTTAGGAACCAAACTAGGCGTTTCAGGCAACTCGCTGAGGCGAATCTGGAAGCCAGCCAGGAGGAGATGAAGCGGTGGTACGACCAGAATGCCACTCTGGTAGAGCTTCAGCCTGGTCAGAAAGTGTGGGTCATGGCCCCAGTGGAGCCCTGCGCGCTCCAGGATAAGTGGACCGGACCCTTTGAGGTTGTCGAGCGCAAAAGTCCGGTTACCTACTTGGTGGACTTGCGGTCTCCCAGGAACCCCTTGAGGGTCCTGCATGTCAACCGCCTGAAGCCCCACTTGGAGAGGTCCCAAGTGGGCATGCTCTTAGCGACAGATGCTGGGATGGAGGAGGAGACCGAGCCTCTTCCTGACCTCCTGTCAGCAACAGAGCAAGATGGGTCAGTGGATGGTGTCAACCTCTCTTCCACCCTGACCCCTGAACAACAGAATGACTGCCGCCAGTTGCTGGGACAGTTTTCTGATCTGTTCTCCCTGGTTCCCGGTGTCACAGATTGGTGCATCCATGATGTGGACACTGGGGACAGTACACCTGTGAAGCACAAATCTTACAGGGTGACTGACAGGGTGAGAGCTTGCATCAAGGAGGAGGTCTCCAAAATGCTTGCGTTAGGGGTGATTGAGTCCTCTAACAGTCCTTGGGCCAGCCCAGTGGTCTTGGTCCCAAAGGCTGCCGCACCGGGTGCCACACCAGAACTCCGGTTCTGTGTGGACTACCGAGGACTCAATTCAGTCACCAGGACTGACGCGCACCCCATCCCCAGAGCTGATGAGCTCATAGATCGGCTAGGGGCTGCACGGTACCTCAGCACGTTTGACTTAACGTCTGGGTACTGGCAGATCGCCTTGACTGATGGGGCAAGAGAGAGGTCAGCATTCTCCACACCAGATGGGCACTACCAGTTCCGGGTGATGCCCTTTGGGATGAAGAATGCCCCTGCCACCTTCCAGAGGTTGGTCAACCAGGTGTTGGCTGGACTGGACTTGTTCAGTGCCGCCTACCTGGATGACATCGCAGTGTTCAGCGCCAGTTGGGAAGAACATCTGCGCCACCTCTGGGAAGTGTTGATGGCGCTGCGGAGGGCAGGCCTCACGATCAAGGCGAGTAAGTGCCAGATCGGGCAGGGTTCCGTGGTGTACTTGGGACACCAAGTGGGGAGCGGCCAGGTGGCGCCCCTACAACCCAAAATTGAAACCATCCTGAATTGGGAACCCCCAAAACCCAGACAGAGGTGAGGGCCTTCTTAGGACTCACGGGTTACTACAGGAGGTTTGTCAAGGGGTATGGCAGCATTGTTGCGCCCCTGACAGAGCTGACTTCCAAGAAGCAGCCCAGGAAAGTGATTTGGACTGACACCTGTCAGAAGGCTTTTGAGGCCCTGAAAACTGCCATGTGCACGGCGCCCGTGCTCCTGGCACCCAACTTCTCCAAAGAGTTCGTAGTACAAACAGACGCTTCAGAGCATGGTGTGGGGGCTGTTCTGTCACAGATGAATGAGGAGGGCCTAGATCAACCCGTAGCCTTCATCAGTAGGAGGTTACTACCACGGGAACAGAGGTGGAGTGCTATTGAGCGAGAGGCATTTGCTGTGGTCTGGGCACTGAAGAAGCTGAGACCATACCTGTTTGGGACTCACTTCCGGGTTCAGACAGACCACAGGCCCCTCAGATGGTTGATGCAGATGAGCGGTGAGAATCCAAAGCTGTTGAGGTGGTCCATTTCCCTACAGGGGATGGATTTCACGGTGGAACACCGCCCTGGTACAGAACACGCCAATGCTGATGGTCTGTCCAGATTTTTCCGCCTTAGTGAAGAGAGCTCCCCTGAGGTAGGGTAGTTCTCCCCACATTTCAGCTGGAGGGGACACGTGTTAGACCTGGCATCCTTGGCGTGGGTCTCCCTTCCATTTTTTATGATGCCTCCTATGTTACCGATCCGTTTTGCTGGCGTTAGATGCTTTGGGCACTGTGCCACTGCTATTCAGTGCCACAGTGCGAGTGCTCCCTATGATAAATTGTGTTATGTATTAGTGACTCCATGATTGGATGATTGGTTTACTTGTCAGTCCCTAGTACAGTGCACCGAGTGTGCCCAGGGCGTGTAAATCCAATGCCGCTGGTGGGCTTGCAGCACTGGTTGTGCCACCCACAGGAGCGGCTTGTAAAATGTGTCTCAGGCCTGCCATCGCAGAGCCTGTGTGCAGCCTAGGGCTGCCATGTCGACTTGGTGAGTGCACCCACTTACCAGTCCCTAAACCTTCCCTTTACTGCATGTTGGTCACCCCTAAAGTAGGCCCTAGGGCAGGGTGCATTGTAAGTACAAGGTAGGACATGCGCTGGTGTGTGTGGCATGTCCTAATAGTGAATTACAGCCCTTTTCGTTTTTCACTATTGCAAGGCTACCTGCTCCCCATAGGCCAGAATGGGCAGACTGACTATTACACCTTATAGTCAGAACTGACCCAGGGAACATGGTAGAAAAACGAATTTAGTATGCCTAAACTCAGAATGATAAAATACATCTTTTAGTGAAGTTGGTTTTAACATTCTGTGTTTGAAAATACCACTTTTAGAAAGTGGGTATTTTCTTGCCTAAACTTCCAAGCCTGCCTCTGCTAGGTTGTGTATTCCTTGTCTGGAGATTGAGTGACAGGGGCTGGGGGTGGCTACAGGAGACAGGGTGAGTCAGCACAGGGCTGAATAGAAAGATCTGCATCCAGAGTGGAGGGAGGAGTTGCACCTGGGTCTGAATAGGGCTGTGCCTGCCTTCCACAATGCTGGCTCCACCTCCTGCCGGGCGTCTGATGGCTCTGCCCCTCACTCACAAAGGAAAGAAGGAGTCAGAAAAACAAAGTGCTCCAGGACTGACCAGAACTGGTTTTGGGCTAGGCAGAGGCCTCTCTGCCTTCAGAGAACAAAGGAAAACTGTGTATAAAAAGGGGACCCAGACCCCTAGGAAATTAGATCACTTTGGGAAAACAAGAAGAAACCTTTGCTGAGGAGCGGAACCAAGAAGGAACTGAGGAGAAGACTATCCCTAAGCTAGAGGGATCTGCCTGCAGTGGTTGCCTGACTGCCAAAGGAAGGAGAAAGGACTTTGTGTGCACTTTTATTCAACTTGTAAAGTATCTCCAAGGGCTTGAGAAAAGAGCTTGCCTCCTGCTGAAGTCTCAGGGACAACAGACTTCAACCACCAGCTCCCCAAGAATCCTTTGGAAGTGCCTGCTGCTGTTTTGGGCCTTCTGAAGGGACTGCGTGTCGCAAGGAGCTGGAAGCGCGACTCAAGAGGAAGAAGCGTGTCGCCGTCGCTGCTGCTGCCGTCGCAACTCCGAAGGAGGGTGTCGCCGCTGTAGCTGTCGCATTGCACCGCATCAAGAGAAGAGTCTCGCATCGAGGAAGAAGCGTGTCGCCGTCGCAGCCGCTGCCGTCGCAACTCCGCAGGAGGGTGTCGCCGCTGTAGCTGTCGCATTGCACCGCATCAAGAGAAGCGCCTCGCATCCACGGAGAAGCGTGCCGCCGTCGGAGCTGCTGCCGTCGCATCACGAAACGAGGGTGTCGCCGCTGCAGTTGTCGCATCGAGCGGAAGCGTCTCGCAACGTCGGAGAAGAGGGTCGCCGCCAAAGCCGCTGTCGTCGCATCGCTGAACAAGGGTGTCGCCGCTGTAGCTGACGCATCGAGTCGAGACTTCTCGCAACCTCGGAGAAGCGTGCCGCCTCAAGAAGAACTTGACGTCTTTATTTCTTTGCACCAGAACTTTGTCGCATTTCCATCGCTGCAACATTGCTTGTTGTGGAAGCGTCCCGCATCGTAAGGTACATTGACTTAAAGTGTCGCATCTTAAGAACTGAACTGAACTAAGCTAAACCTACCATTTTAAGTACAGTATTGTGGATTTTTGTCGTTTATGGTCTTGTGTTAAAACTATATAAAGAATACTTATTTTTGATATAAAACCTTGTGTGGTGTCCATCTGTAGTGTGTCACTAGATTACTGTATGTGTTCACAAATGCTTTACACACTGCCTCTGAGATAAGCCTGTCTGCTCGTGCCAAGCTACCAAGGGGGTGAGCAGGGGTTATTTTAGGAGTGTACCCCTTTACCCTGACTAGAGGCGAGGGTCCCTATTTGTCACAAGTACCTACCTGTGCCAACTAGAGACCCCCAATTCTAACACTAACCTCTTAACCGGTTTCTTTATTGCAGTTATAACAATGCTTAACAAACTAATTATTCTCTACTCTTGAATGCATGTGTATTTAAATGTATGCTTTATCATTCTGCTGTCAAGACCTTTTATCAGATTTTGTGTGCTCTCGGCTAATTCAATCTCCTGCTGCTATTCTTTCAGTCATGTTCTTAATTTGCAGAGAATCCAGAATAAGTGTGCGCTAAAACCATAAATTCCTTCATGCTTACAAACACAGTTTTTCCTTTAACTAAGACCTTGCAGGTCATGCAATCTATTTTCCAGTGAACTCCTCTTCTCTCTGGCATCAGCACGAGATTTAGGCCTGCACTGCTCTTTCACCACGTATACTTTTATATCGCTTTCTACTGAGGTCTGCTGTAATGTAATTTCTTCACCAGTGGCGGTTGGTGACATTTGAAAGTGGTAAGGCGTAAAAGTTCAGGATGAGCGGCATGTAGCGAGCGAGCGGAGCATCCCTTCTAATTACACTTCCACCACACACAACACAATGATGCTCTATTCTTTTTTCCGTCATTGGTACCACACACAGAAGAGTGGCACGGCATCCCTTCTACTTGCACTCGACCTCAAACATTTGAGACATACTGCATCCTATTTCCATTTCTATCTTATACAGAAGTAAGGTACTGCACTCCTAATTGCACTTAGACCTCACACTACTGAATCACACTGCATCTTTTCGATTTCCAGTTCTAGCTCACACAGAATGGTGGCACTGCATCCATTTTGATTGCACTTTACCCTCACACAGCTGTGCAGTACTGCACCCTATTTCCAGTTCTACCACATGAAGCAGAGAGTACAGCATATGTTGTCACTCACTTCTACCTAGCATAGTAGGGAGGCACTGCATGATTAGGAGTTGTCACCCTCACACAGCCAGCTGTTCACACTTCTTCGTCTCCCTCATAGACACCCCTCCATGCTGACAACGCGATATCTTCCAGATTGTGCCCTTATCCGAATCACTTGTATTATGCTATAATTGTAACTAAATAAATACTCATTTTTTTTAAATAAAATAAAACGGAAAAAATATTCCTAAGGCTTTCAACCAAAACATTCCAAAATGATTTTTCCTAACCTTGGAATTCCTCCATTTAGCGCCCCTCTGCTTTTCAAGAATGCCTTACAGACAGTATTCCTCACCCAACAAGCCGTGGTGATATGACATCGTTCCTAAAGGTCTTTAAAAAAACCTCCAAGGCTTTAAACTTTACACAAAGGTTCTTCGGGGAGCTCCTTTCAGGCATGTTTTGAATAAGGCTGGAATAATACAGCTTTGAAACTCTCCAGAATGTCTTGCGGATTCCTTGCCACAGCCACTGGGACGTCCCGCTTCGCATGGCGCTCCACAGTTTCCCGGGGCTATTTTAATTTTGTAGCTACTCCCTTGAGCACAGGGTGTTACAGCAGCAAGTCTGACTCCCATCAGCGGAAGGTCACATCTTTCATGAGGCTGAACCCACTCCAGCAGACTGATTCCACTCTTATGACAGACGTCAGCCATTTCTAGTTCAACCAGCAATGAGGAAGTCCCGCCCTGCCCCCCACTATGCAGTCTCCGTGGCTCAGACACTCATAACAATGTCTTCTCCCTTTCTCCTCTTCCCTCAACAAACACCCAAAAATAGCCCAGCAGTGGCATCACTCAACGGCCTTCTTCCTCCTAGTGCCTTGTGATCCGTAGCCAAGGCACAAGTGTGATAAACAGCAGACACAACCCCTTAATCTGTTAATCGTTCAGCAAACAAGGTCTGCGGGCCTTTCCCGCCCGTGCCACGGTGCATTTCAAAAGGAGTCTGCAGGCTGCGCGGCTCAGGTTCTTGTGCCAAACGCTTTAAAAACGTAAAGTGGATAACCACTTCCAACACAGCGAGAACAGACTTCAGAGCTAGTGGAAAAACATTAAAGCGCTGCAATATGTTTGGAGACGAATGGAGCGAGTTTACTGTCAGCACCGCTCGTAGTGACGGCGCTTTGAAGTGTAAGCGGGTCCGCCCCACCCATCTGAAGTGTAAGTGGGTTCGGGCGGGTGGGTTTTTTCGCGCGGGGGGGGGGGTCTATATATAAAAAAAAATTTAAAGTTAAACTTGCCTTTCTCCGCGACCGCACCGCCGCCTCAGCTCCTGCTGCTCCAGTCCTGGCGCGATTTAGGCAGCATCCCTCCTCCTCCTCCCCTAAGCCAATCACAACGCTGCAATGGCAATGTGATTGGTGAGGCACAGCGGAGAGCGCCCCAGCCGGGCCATTTTCTCTATGTAGGCTGCATGCAGCAGCCTACATAGAGAACAAGCATTTGCAATGCAATAGGTCTCGCATTTACGAGAGTTTGAGCTATTGACATTGCAAATAACAATGCCTTTTATTTATTTTTTTGCTTTTAAAACATAAATAAAAGGCAGTGTCATTTACAATGGCAATAGCTTAAACTTGCGTAAATGCGAGACCTATTGCATTGCAAAGGCTTGTTTTCCGGACTGCGAGGACAGCAGGCACATCGAGGCGCCCGTGCACACACTGCTCACTAGTGGAGACATTACGGCAGGACGTCATGCCAGGTGAGCGTTGTAGGGGAAGGGAAATCCTTTAAAGAGTCATTTTCTCTCTGGATTTCCCTTCTCTTTTTGAAACTCAGGAGCAGCAACATTCTCGTGGTGTCACCAGGGCTTTAAGTGGAAGCTTTTTAAATATTATATACAAGCCAAAGTTGCTGCTTATTTATCTTATGCTACTAACAACTATTGACAAAGCCAATAGTCCTGACTTGTTGTAGGTATGATGTTACTTGCTGTATCATATATCTGGATGCAGTGTGAGAAACAGCAAAATACAAGTCGGGCAGCACACTATGCTAAGCACAGATTTTTAGCTTACGTCTTTTTAAGCCACGACCTTAATTACATTGGCCACGCCCCTTTGAGAGACCCCCAGTTTTTTCATCCCACTTAAAGCCCTGCTCGTGCCCTTTCTTAGTGAACCATTTGGCTCAGTCAAACAGATTAAAAACAGATTAAAAAAAAGAGTAAGTAATACTGTGCAATTGGGAGGGATCTTTGGAGGTTATTGTTTCGCTGGAAGATAAGATATCAAATGTGACAAAAAGGGTGTGCCGACGTTAATGCTTAAATATGTCAACTGCTGCGGCCATTTCACAGGCCACTGGAAGTTACTGGAACATATTTTTAAGTGTAGTGTTGCTCTTTTCCATCGATTATTTAACCCTAGGCCCTAAATAAAAGGAGCATTATTTTGCCACGTCTTTTTCCTGGCTGGACACACAATACATCTCGTCACAGACAGCTCTTCGGAACCGATATGCAAGTAGCTCCTGTTAAGCAGATATTGTCTCTGTGCGCAGTTACTCATTCTGACCACAGCGACAGCGCCTCATTGATGAGAAGACGTCGTGAGTGACTACCTCCAGGGTCGAAACTATCAATAGTGGTGCAGTGGCACCGAGGCAAGGCGCGAGGAACCCACTGCACCCCAATTGTGGGGGCAGGAGCCGTATTTCCCCAGACTGCATTAGGGCAAATGGAGTTAGTTACCTCGCAGGGCTGCATCTGCAAATCATATACAGTTCTACACAGGGTGCATAATTTGGGTCTTACGATAAAGCATGCATGGACTCGGTTTAGTTTTGCCCTGGAAGAGTGTATGCCTCGCGCACACCCGACAAGTGTGTCCTTCCTACATTCCATGAATTTGTTCTAGAAGTGTATGGCGCATTTTTTAACGCTTCGTTGTTGAACCGGATTTTCACGCGGCAATGTTCGTGAGCCAGCGGGATTTAATGTGTACAATATATGAATACAGATAATGTTAAATAAGAGGCCTTCTGGTGTATGAATACAGATAATGTTAAATAAGAGGCCTTCTGGTGTAAAGAGCGATGTGCTGTTCAGATCTCAACTCCCATGGCGAATAGTACAAGCAAGACGTGCGGCCGCGACCAGGAGTTGTGTGCGCGCGCGAAAGTGATCCGCAGCAGAAGTTAAAGTGATCGCGCTCCAGATGCCGCCTCGGGCGCTGAAAGCTGCGCCCGTGCACGCGCGTGTAACCGCGAGCGCTAGGCCAGCAAAAGCTGTGGTAGCACTTTGAAAACCCCACTACTAAATGTCTCGCAGAGCAGCGCATGTGCTGGCTCAGGCGAGACCTAAAAAGGGGGAGTGCGCATGACTGCTTTGTTCGGCCCTGGGGCCGACCAAACAGTCAGTACCCACAACAGTGGGCAAAGCCACTCCCCCCCTGCCCTCGAGCGGGACCGCCCACCCGCCCTCCCACAACCAGGCACTTCTGCTTTCTCGCAATGCGAGAAGCAGAAACATAAAATGGTAGTTTTGCCATTTTGTGTTTCTGCCTTCTCGCACTGCGAGAAAGCAGTGGGGCGACGCCCCCATGGTGGAGCCGCCACTGTTCTTCACATTTCATTTCCTCTAGAACAGGTCTTTGCCCCTAATTTTCTAGGATGGATCAGACTTCGGTGCAAGGAACCCATGGCCCAGGTGAAATCAGGCATGCTGATATCAGACAGATGGAAAATAGACAGAAGCACCAGATGGGGTGCCTACTATATCTGCTGCTTTTTGCCTTGGTAGTAGAGCCCTTGGTGATAAAACTAAGGGTTGTGATGCATAAACAGGGCATTAAGGTAGGAGAGAGGGTCACAGTGTCAATATATGCTGATGACACAATATATCTGTCACAGCTTCAAGAATTGATTAATACATGGGGGGACAGCATAGGGATAACCAGGCAAAAGAGTAGATAACAGCCACTGGAGGCGATACTGCAGGGTCGCATCGAAGTGGTTGTTAAGACCTATCCAACATAACATGCATGCCATCGGAAAGGGACAAACCGTGAAGGGCACATGAAGAGGAAATAACCACTCAGGGAGCCATAAACTCCCTTGATACGTGCAGACAATGGCAGCCTGAAATTCAGATTGTTATGAAAGAGGTGAGGTACTAAAATACTTAAGATACAGAATTGCTTCAAACAGGAGCTGTAATTAATGTTAGGGTCTGATTCATGGTAAACTTTACTTAAAAAAGGATAAAGTGCAAAAAGATATTAGTCACTTAACTAAGCTTATTCCATCCCATTAGGTGGCCATG
Source organism: Calotriton arnoldi (assembly GCA_963921515.1). Classification (NCBI taxonomy): domain Eukaryota; kingdom Metazoa; phylum Chordata; class Amphibia; order Caudata; family Salamandridae; genus Calotriton; species Calotriton arnoldi. The sequence continues at coordinate 442,152 of CAWUFW010000662.1, forward strand.
CGAAACTACAGCATCCTAACTTCACAACGCACCAACAAATGCAAATCCTTAGATGAACAGTCACCTTTCCACCATTCAATTTCACAACAATATGATTTTATTTTACCAACATAAAGCGGTCAAGACCTTCAGGAAAAAAAACTTAGTTAACTAAAACAGCTCAAACGAAACACATGATCGTTCCATTTTTAAAATGTGGTCCATAACATGCAGATCACACGTTACCTTATGGTTTGCTCAAAGTAGATGTCGTCCACGGAGGCAGTAACACAAGGGCAGCCAGCATGCTTTTCAGCTGAAAATTACAAACGGTGAACTTTTACAGCATAAAAAGACATCTTCTAATGTTGATATAAGTCAAAGGGATACACAATAAGTGAGTTAATCACAGTCGTATATGCTCATTAAACTATGGAAATGTTGCATGTATTACTCTATCAATCTGTATTAGTTTTGATTTAATTCGACATAAGTATTCAGATTTTGTATAAGGCAGCTGTTCAAAAATAAACGTCTTTGTGGTGGAAAGTGACGATGGATTTTATTTTCATAAAGAACAAACTGAAAATAATACACCTTCTAAGACATTAAGGAGCACTAGCAAAACGCAGGTGCTGACATGTTACGAGTCGTTCATGTTACAGCACAATATAAAATAAAGCTGCTTGGGGTCCCTCGCTCGGTGATCTTAGTCTTATTGGTTATCAATGTGAAATTATCACAGGATATCTTGCAATTAATTTGAATTAGTATCTCAAAAAAGCATTAGTTAAGAAAACCTCTTAAAGAGGTTGTTTTACAAGCTGGCCAAAGGAAAGTAATTTACTTAACAAATTAGATTATTACTTGTGTGAGACGCATCAACATCAGAGGACCGTTTCCCTACAATCAATGCCAGAAATCACCTGCTACCTATCACCCCTACCTATCAACTTAAAGTGCACAAGTTAACACAAAATAATTTCAAAAAAGATACAAAGTTTCAATAAGTAACCCAAAAGCAGGTTTGTTAGACCTATGCTTACAATCAGCATTAAAGCAGTGACAACCAGCTTTTAGCTTACGATTATCTGTAGAACTATAAATCAAGTGGGTTTAAGAGTCTTAAAACAATGGATTGTGGCAATGGAAATACACTGTCTTCCATTACATGCATCAGATATCTCTTTATCTAATCAAACATAGAATGTAAGGCCAACATTCAATCCTTGCTACCTTTTGAGGATTCCAACCACATATCTTTGAGAAGGACAAATATTGTATCTAAATGGTCCACTGGCATGCCATTGGAGGACTGAAAGCTGTTAAAAAATTGAAATCTGACTGAAATCATGTGAATAACCAGAAGTAAAGGTCTGCATCTTTTATTCTTCATTTAAAGCACAAAGAAGAATCAAATTCACCCAAATTTGCCTTTGAATTATTCTGAGAAGCAGTATAGATATACACTCCCAGAAGATATACAAGCTTGAGCTGTTACTAAGAATCATTTACTACTTGCTGCTGACATTTTGCACAGCTCATCTTCTAATCTTTGTAGTACTTTAATTTCTCGGCTGTGCAGTAGAATCTATAAAGTACAAAATAATTAGATTTCTTGAAATCACCTCATTGATCAACTTGTTAATTAATCATAAGGATTTTACAACAATGCTTCTTGCATATTCCAGACAAAGACATTGCATTATGTTCTTGCTCAGAAGCTTCATATAGCCTTGTGTCATGTCAAAAATTCTTTCAATCTTATAATATTTTCATAGATGGAACTGTGAGTTGCGGAGCTGCTTAATGAGTGCCCGAGGACTTAATTTCTTTATTTGCAGTTTTATATAGCGCAAACCAGACCCAAAAAGTGTTAGAGCTCTTACATAAGAACAAATTGTGTACATAAGCATATTTATTTTGCCAACCAGCATAGTTTAGTTGGCTTTTACTTTATATAAGAACAGTTACAATTTTCATATATTAATTAATTGATTTGAGAAGGGAGAGTTTGTAGATCTACAGTCTGCTCTTGCATATAAAAAATGAACAACTCAACTGCATGTACCTTAATGTAATTAGCAAGGCTAACACTTTGTTGTGCATTTTATGAAACCCCAGCAACATATCACCCTAAAATATTTATGCTTTGCTCAAGGTCCTTTGTAACAGACCTGTAACAGAGTCTGAATAGGGAATACTAATGGTAGGCTATGGGAATGAGTGGTCACAGTTATGATGTGAGCTTTGAATGAGCTACCACACTGCCCAGAGTGACTCACAAGGATGAACCAGGTTTTATAAGGGCATTCTTTGCTCATCTTTTGCTTGTTTAACCTATGCATCAAGGGACAGCTTCAGATAAATTGGCATGAAGGATGTGGTGTAGCAAACCAACAATCCATTTACTGAAATAAGGCACTTAAAGGACACCCGAGCCATATAAATAAGGGAAAAATGAATATGAATAAGTAAAATGCCAAAGAATAGAATATGACAGAAGGTTCAAAAGAAATTCAAAAAACCATTTCATAGGAAACAAATGGGAAATGTTATACTGAATCAGTGGGAGCTGTAAAAATCTAGTACAACCTACAAAAGCAACATTTAAGGACCAACTTAGGCTGAGCACTATAAGGAACATAGTAAGATTAATGTTGAAGCATAGATAAATTTACCCTAGACTGATGTCTAGAAATGAAGGGCAACCATAAACTGTTGGGTTGTGAGGGGTCTCCTGGATTGCTCTTCAAAGCCTCAGAAGCTCATCTTTGTTAACCCATGAGAGGACACTGCCTGCTGCTACCGAGTGATATACAGCTTAGTCGACCCTTGAACAGCGGACCCACAGCATCACTTGCCACCAGGGATTCACGCCCAAACGGACAGTGCCCAGCATAGGCATGCTGCAGGCTCGTCCAAATTAAAACATAGGGCAAAGGTAGAAGTGTACATACCCACTGGATCCTTAAGGAAGCTAGTCTGGGCCCCCCCCCCCCAGTTTACTTTATTTGTTCCAATAATGTAGAAGGATAGTTTTTCACTAACACACTGAAATAGGTTATGTTATGTTCCATATTTGTACCCTAATATAGGCCTGGGTAACATCATACCCTTTCACCTACATCACCTCCCCTACATTACACACTAACGAGCCTTTTAAGTATTGAACGCCTTTTATGGACTGAACCTTTTACCTAGTTCTAGGCCTGAGTGCAGGAGGGTTTTCCCGAACAATAGTGTTCTATGCCTTCATCTGTAGACTGACACTACATGAATAAAATATTCATGAGGCTACTTGGAAACCAGGCAGGGGCTATACACCACCTTCCAAATATCTAAGCACAAGTTCATCCCATACGTCATCCTCATACCCAACAATGGCTAACACAAGAACAAGGGACAAAGGGACTCTATATACTCTTCAATATAAATACAGCACCTCTTGATATCAGTAGTCAGAGGGAACTGAGACTTCCAGGCCGACTCACTGACCAGAGACGCTGAGGCTCCTGCATGCAAACGCTCCAGCTGACAGTGGTCTGAACATCCCTTGCGGGGTGTCCAACTCGAGACTAAGAAGGGCTCCTACATTCACACTTCAGGTAATGGGGTTCGACTAAATCCTAGAGGGATTCTTAGCTTCACACCTACTCACGTGCTATGTACGCGTAGGTACATCTAGATAGGCATCGTAGGAGTACGCACTCTTTTATCAATGCATGTTATATTCATGTATTTATTCATGCTTATTGCAAGATGATAGAACTGTACTATCCTTTTATATTCATAGTACTGCTAATCATACATCTCTGCTGCTGTCTAATGGTTGTTTCAGCTCATATACTCTACACGGGAATAACAACTGTTCAATAAACCCTTATTGAAACGCCCAGGCTGTTTATTCTGTGCATCTCTGAGACAAGATAAGTAAGCACGAGTGACTAAGTGAAAAGTAGTACATTGTTTCCACGATCTTGAGGGATCAGGGTTGTCATGTTCTAAGGTTGCCAGAAACTATTCTCTCCCCGATAAGAGGAGACACTAGTGGCACTGTGAGCTAGCTTATGCACACAGGCTAATATTTCTCGGTGGGGGTGCTCAGAATCAGTCTGCCACCAAGCTCACAGTATGTTATCCGAACGCGCAGGTCCTGTATGGGCAATATAGGAACTACACGACATGGCGCCACCAACGATGGTTGGGCTCTTATTTAACAGTAGAATCTGAGTAGTTTAGTCGTGCTATTCTCAGAGGCCCCTACTCACAAAACGCCAGAGACGTCTGGAGTGGGTGGGCGCAAAACTCCGCCACAGCGGAGTAGGCGAGAAATCCTATTTATTGGCTGTTGGTTAATCAAGCTTGAAGGACATTTTGTTCCTAAAATTGTGCTAATAAAACCTTATCTTAGTTCCCTTGAACAAACTTCTTTGTTACAAAAATGACTGAGGGCGAAAATAACCCAGTAGTAAATCTACACGTCTCAGACTAAGAAGATTCAAATGCAATACACATTGCACCTAAATTCAGACGTACTATCACTCTGAAACTAATGGAATATGGTTTAACATCTAGGGGTGGCTTAGTAGCTTTCGTGATTGAGGCACACAAATCAAACAAAACAGAGATATTTTATTCGTGGGTTACATTCCCAGCAGCAGATGCAAGAACACAGACATTTCACTACTATACAGAAGGAGATGCACCAGCGGAATACGGTCCTTGCGAGGACATAGAGTTTCCACTCACGTACCAGGAACACCTATACTGGTTTAAAGGCGCCCTACCCCATATAAGAAACAGAGTAAGATTAGGTCCGCTCGGAGGAGACGGTGCAACATGGCCAATATTAGCGGCCTACACACCACATCCTGACATTGAAACAACGCCACAACCAGACTTACTCATACAACACAAAGATTTAATTAGAATCTACAGAAAGCTGACGCAATACTTCATGAGGACTTTCACAGTCCAACCAACAACAGTTGCAACAAATGGAACTCAATCTCAGGGTACAGCAACTAAAATTACACCACAAACATTACACGCGGTAATGGGCAAAATGCCCACGAAACGTGAACAAATGCCATTCTGGGTAGCTCAGAAAAATAACTCAGCTCGAGGCAGTATTCCCGAATACTACCCAGTTTGAAAAATAAAGAATGCTAACAATCTCAGAAAGCTGCTGTTGCCTGGAACGCTCTCCCTTTCGCCCTCCGGAACATTCAGGACCCGCTGATCTTCAAGAGGAACCTGAAAACATATATCTCTTTGCATAAATCTGATGGTTGCCCCTCTCTGCTCCGCGCCGGGACACTCTCGAGTATCTGGGCGGGATACAAATTAAATTAACATAACATCTGCGTGCCCATGGGGATAACAACACAAGTAGAGGACTGCACCTCTTGGGGTACAGTCTTTGCTGCCATATATACCAGAACACATGGTATTCCTTCATTAGCAGTAGTACCAGACATATTAAGACAAATACAAAACGAGTACGGAGCAGAACCTGCCCTAAACTTAGGGATGAAGTTATTAAATAACTATGACCAGGTATCAGTCATAATACTAGCGAATATTAAAGGGGAAGCAGCTTCAATGGCAATCCGCCAACGCATAAGGGAGTTCAGTCCGTTGGATCAACAACACGAACTGCCCAAAATAATTGAAACTGCATATGCAGAATTAGGCATGGACAGTTTGGGTGGAAAAGCATTAAAACCACAACTGATGGGCAGTCCTGAAAAGGACACTAAAAAGCAGACACCTGCTTCTTCTAAAAAGAAGTGGGATAATAAAAAACAACAAAACTTTAAAAACAGATCCCAATCACGGGGCAGATCTCCTCCACAGGAGCCCTCTGAAAAGAGGTATAACCTCAGGAATAGGGATAATATTAGGAAACCTGACAGGTATCAGGATACTGATACACGTTCCTCTCGTTCCTTTCAGGGCTCGACGAAAAACTCAGAGAGAGAAGGACGGTCAGAACACAAAGAGGAGCGTACAAAGTCTAGAGACAAGCAGCACGCTCAAGACTATACTTCCAAAAAAGACAAGCCAAAATCAAAGCCTCAATTTAAGAAAAAGAAAGTTGCTGGCATAAAGATCAGACATGCCCAGAATTCTGAGGACGCAGCTTCTGAACGGGGAATGGGCTCTGACGATGCTAGACAGTGCGGCAGAGGTAACAATAGCTCGCCAGACCTGAAGGAATTTCTGGTGACAGCGGACTTGAATGATTACATCACGGTGGAAACACCAGACACCAGGGTGAGCGTCCCATATAAGTGACACGAAATAACACTCCAAATGGAGGGGGACAAGCCCAGGAAAGTTAAAGGTCTCTTTTGGGAAAATCTGTCATCCGGTTATGACATCCTATTAGCAGAACAAGATTGGCCGCCAACATTCGTTATTGAGTGCCCCAGGGGAGAAACTTTAATTTTTCCTTCATTATCCGACCTCGTGTCCATACACCTTAAACATGCTTATGCACAGGAGTGGGCGGTGGCCATAGATCCAGCACTATACAAAAATCATGCTGGTTGGGATGAGGATTCAACCCACCACGTGATCCCGTTAAAAGTTTCACCAAATGCTCAGAGGCAATACCCAATAAAGCAAGAAGCTAAAAAACAAGTCAGGGAGATCTTAGATCAACTTGAATACCAAGGGGTGATTGAAACATGCACCTCACCAATTACCAACCCTTTGTTTCCCATATCCAAACCAGACAACTCATATCGTCTAGTTTTAGATTACAGGCATTTAAACTCATGCACGAAGACATTCGCTGTCCAAAATGCGCACAGTGCCGCATTAATGAATAACATTGTGCGGAAAAAATACAAAAACTACATTAGATATCTCAAATGGATTTTTCTGCCAAAATATAGCGCCTGAAAGCAGGTATTTGACCGCATTCTCAGCGTTGGGGTCCCAGAGACAATTTTGTCGCCTCCCCCAGGGGTATAAGAACAGCCCAGGAGTATTCTCAGCAAGAGTAACAGAGTTACTCCAAAATTTGGATGAGGAAGCATTGTCCTATGTGGATGATATTTATCTGACGGACGAGGACTTAAAAAAGCACTTGACCAGGGTGAGCACCAATATAATGGGATTCGCCTCTGAGGGCTACAAATTTAATTTAAAAAAATAGCCCACCTCAATGTCATATTTTTAGGATATGAGCTTTCCAGTGAAGGGAAAAGCCTGGCAGCTAACTTTTCTAAAAAAAAGTGTGCGCAGCTTCAACCACCAAAATCATTAAAAAAAATCTACAATCAATACTGGGATTCCTAAATTTCGGCAGAACATACATTTTAGATTACGCAGAAAGAGTAAAACCTTTCTACGACTTAATAAAACCAGACTTTTCAGTCAAACATTGGACACAGGAACATTCAAATATCCTACGTTCATTACAAGAAGACATGATTGCTTCCAAACACTTACAGACAAGCGTAAACGTACGCAACTTGGTGATCCGTGTAATAGCGGGTCAATGCGGTACACTTATTTAACCTTCAATGAAGGCGAAACAGTACATATCGCACACAAATCACACCTGTACACAAACGCAGAAATGCGTTTCACTTCAACAGAAAAAATACTGACAGCAGTTCAGACCGCTGTAGCAAGAGAAAGATCCCTGGCTCAGGGGAAACGCATAATTGTCGTAACCCCAGTACCAGCTTTAGAAGCGGTTACGAAGGCTAGCATTCCAAATGCTAAAGCCTTACATCCAAGACGGATACAATGGGCTAATTCTTACTGCAACGGACATTGAATACAGATTTGATCCAAGTTTAAAAACACAAGCATTTCTGCAATACGAACAAGAATATCCTCTACCTAATGAAATATTGCCTCTCGATCAGTATGAATATATCATTTACACTGACGGATCTGCTCAACCGGCCATAGGGAGTAAGCAACAATATAGCGCAGCGTGTGCAATCGTTAAAGGTCGCATGCGGGATGGAAAGTTCCATCCAAGTTGCACCAAGACGCAATCTCTAGGAGACTGCACGGCTCAGTTGGCAGAGTTAAAAGCACGGATACTGGCACTTGTAAATACGGATCACAAATTCTCCACACTAATTGTGTGGGATTCCTTTTACTGTGTGCAGTCATACAATGAGTACTTACAACATTGGGAACTAAACGGGTTTAAAGACGCAAAAGGTGGCACAATTAAGCATAAAATGCTATGGGAACAGGTAGTGGAGTTGAAAAACGACCTACCAACGGCTCACGTGATATACACACTGAGTCATCAGCGTGATGGCGTTCATGTTGAAGGGAATTCATTGGCTGACGAAGCCGCAAAGGGGGCTGTGCGAACGGCTTCCGTAGCTGCAATCACTCGTTCAAAAACGAGAATGGACGGTGAGATTATGGACGCTGTCATTGCTTCAAGCAAAAACAGCGGAGCAGTACCAAAGAAATTTCCACTCAAATACTCCTACAAGTTAGATGCAAACAACATTCCATTTGCTCAGATTCCTGGAGTGGGGGACAGAGTAATACCAAATATGGATCGTAGGCAAGGTTTAATACTAGCAGCACATGAGGGTTTGGGCTCTGCACATACAGGCGTTACAGCGACTATTTCATTGTTGAAACAGCGCTATTGGTGGCCCGGTCTAACAAAGCAAACTAAAGACTATGTCTTGAAATGCGACATCTGCCAGCAGATGAAAGGCACCACCAGGGCACGCCCGGCGCAGACACCACTACTAATATCGGACAAACCTCTCGCATGCGTGTATCTGGACCACTGCAGCCCCTTACAATCTGATGGGGCTTACAAGTATATCATGGTTGCAGTGGATTCCTGCTCAAGATTCCTATGGGTTTGGCCTCAGCGCTCGGCTGACGCTCAAACTGTTATAAGAGATTTGCGACTCTTTATCGGGACATACAGTTAGCACGTTACATTCTGACCGTGGCCCGGCGTTTAGCTCTCGGGCTTACAAAGAGGCCATGAAAAGTATGGGCGTTGCACTGCAGTACTCCTCTCCGTACCACCCTGAGGGAAATTCGGTTGTGGAGAGGAAAAACCGGGACTTAAAGCAATCTTTAACAGCTAGGGTATTAGGCAAGGGCGGTAGTTGGGTCAGTCACCTTTATGGGGTACAAAGAGCATTAAACAACCAGCCAAGAAATTCTGTATGGGGTGTCACTCCATATGAGGTCCTATTTGGGACAAGAATGTGGGTAGCTGATCTAGAGTATGAAGGCTCAGTGGCGGATGAGAAACCATTTGATATCGATGATCGTTTGGCTGTTTTACAGGATCTAAATGAATCCAGGACACAACAAAGCAATGTTGTCCAGAAACAGACCGCCACTGAGGAAGTCAATGCAAACACGGCAAGACCTGTCTGGATCCCAAAAATCGGGGATCTGGTCAGAAAGAAAATAGCGGACAAGAAAGAATTTGGACCATCATACAGAAAGCCTGTACCTGTCCTAGCAATCCAAGGAACACGAACTGTTCTTTCACCGCCTCTTGCCGGGAAAAAGGAGAAAAGATTTGTCTCAATCGACTTAATCAAACCACACTATGTGGCCGATACTGAACAGTAGGCCTCGTGGACTCCACAGTAGCAGACGCCCTCCTCTCGCTACAATCCAAGAAGTTCAAACAGAAAGACTCATCACGTTTGAAGAGCCTCCTATACGGAATGAAGGACTAAGCAACAATGCTATGGAACTCGTTCCCCTTGAACCCGAAGTTCATCTACAAAATGAAACGCAAAACACTCAAGTTGCAGTTAGACCAAATACAGAAGTATACGTCAACATGCCTCGACGAGAGCAAAATGCGATTTCAACAAATCCTGATGCAATTCCTACAATTGATCGAACTGCTTCTGGCTACTTCATGAACTTTGATAAGTTTTCTTTAGATCCAAGTGAACCGGAAATGACGCCAGCCCAAAAATCACGTAAACAGCAAGCTAAAGACTTTCTTAAAAAGACTTACCTGGTATCACCTTGGTTAGAACTCTGGGTAATTACTGGGATTCTATTTTTTCTTTTCTGGCTAGGCATAGTTATAACTTTTACCATGCTTATTAATGGACGATATCTTCAACAGAGCTCTACAGCCCCGAAAGTTAATTTGATTTTAAAACCACATCAATCGTCTCATCGCGAACAGAGAGACTTGTCATCAGTGAACATCACAGCGGTTCCTATACCGGATGGTATAGTTTGGGACAAGGTTGATTTCGAAATATTCGGTCCGACTGAACTTTTAAAAATTCCTCATTTATTTAAAATTTCATTAAGTGATATCCTTACCTCCAGTACATTTTCTGATGATTGGGACACAAACTGTTAATCACATGTTGTCTGATTTAGAAACAACTGCTGCATTTCTGAACACTGAAATGTTATAAAGTAATTCAGACTATGACACTTTGCACTGTTACCAACATTATGGTTATCATTTTCTGCACAAATCTATTTCACCTAGAAATGTGTTTGAGTACCATCAGTGGTAACATTGCCCTACACCACCAAAGGGTAGTTCGCAGACATTTGCACAGAAATTTTCATATTTTTCAGGTTTTAACACCACTGACCCAACCTCATATTATAAGGTTACACCAACATCAGTACTGAAAATTATGTTGACAAACACCAAACAGATTTACTCGGTTTCCTTTATTGCCCAACTGTCTGAACAGGGAATTCCTGCAAATAATTTGCACCAGAAACATGTAAACCGCTGTAAATAAATCATGCAGCAACCAAGTTGAGACTAGAAGTGTGAAAATCACTATGAATTTGCACAAAAAGTGTGCAAATTGCTCTAATAAATCATGCAGCAGCAACCAAGTCGAGATTAGAAGCGTGCAAATAATTGAGAGCGATTTGCACCAGAAGTATGCAAATTACTGAAAACTTGTGCAGAAACAGTTACATTAAGGAACCAATATCAATTGTAAGTGTGAAAATCACTGTGATGTCTTGCACTGTTCACCTTACATCTGTTCTGTTTTCCACAGATCATTACAACATAGCCACTACTTATTGTTGTATTTACCCAGGTTTGCACATGCAAAAGTCCACTTTCTATATTCATTTTCTATCTTTTTTTTTTCTGACGTGTTGAACAGAAAACTTGAGGGCATACAAGAAGCAGCAGGCGGTAACGCACAAGGGCGAGTATTATCTTATTTTCCAAGACTAGCCTTTCAGCAGAGACTGGTACACAGACAATTAAATATACACGCTGCTTGGAGCGGAAGTTAACACAGCCGCTTGAGGCGGGTAAGACAGACAAGCGCACCCGTCTGTACCGAGAGTCTCAGTCTGTACCGCGCGTACAATAATCCACTCTTACACAGCATTCCACAAGCTTAACTGTGAAACTGCTCTTACAAAGGCCCAGGTGCACACAGTAATCCAGGCACCCTTGACTGAGCAGACACACGCACAACCCGAACCACCAAGGTTCAGTAGACTCGGAGCTTTAACATAAATTAAATATAAGATTTGCTGATGAATTGCTTGATTACTGGCCCCTGCCGGTCAAGAACTGAACCAAAGAAGGTCAAGAACTGAACTGTAATAGTCTGGGGCCCTAGGCCCCCATGCACATGTAATGATGACATGGACACCAGATGGCAGTCGGTAGAACTGGCCCAGGGCACGTGCACCTGGCCCCTTTTATTACCTGGGTCACATGTCCTGTGATGCCTGTGTTGGGATGGTGTGGGGTGTAAGCCAGCCCTCGGGGAGTGGCTGGCACAAACAACAACTAGAACAGTGACCAGCAGGTCACTACATCCCTTCCAAACTTTATTCAAACTGGAACAACAAAGTCCAACCTGGGGGGACAGAATAAAACAATAACAGAAACTTCCACTGAGTCTGTTCAGCTGCTTGCAGAAACAAGACGATGGTACAGCTGCAGCTAGGATCACCAGTTATGCTTGGCACAGTTCAGTGGTGCCCTGCGGGTCGGGTCCTCCTCTGACTCAAGGCGTGGAAGTTGACACCAAAATCTCTCTGTGTACAGTTCTCTGTGACGGTGCAGGTGGAGTGATAGTGAATCTGGTAAATATGTTTTCACTAACCAGTCCTGGTTGTTGTTGCATCTTCACAAAAGCAGCAATTGCTTTTAGCTACAGAATTGCGGAGTAGTTACAAACATCCCTCTCTCACCAGGATGCCCCTCTCACATGTATTCCCCTCTCACGGGATGTCCCCGAGGTCCACCTCACTAAGCTTCCACTGGACTGGGTGTACTTCGCTGTGTCACTCCAACGCCACCCTCTAGGTTCGTGGAGGAAGCGCAACGAGTCCCACCTTCCAGTCCCTCGCTCCACCTGGAGGGTAGTTGTTTCCCCGATAGGCTTACTCCTGCCACCTAGCAAAAGATCTTCGTCTTCCTGGGACCTGCGGAGGAACGGCTGTAGACTTACCTGCATCCCTGAGGCCTTTGCCCCTGGTTCGCCACAGTCTGGTATGGAGTGGTCTGATCCTCTTCTAGACCCTACATCAGAGGTCATTCAGGACATCCGAGCAGTCTCTCCATCCAGTCTTCCGTACAACCCCAAAGGTGGATGTCACAAATAATCTAGCTTGCTCACCTCTGCAGTCACCAGGTTTGCTTGGCGTTAGGAAGACTCCTGGACACCTTGCTTCTCAAGGTGCCACCGATGTTACCAAGGTACTGTGCTCCCTTCCAGATGTTCTTGAACTCAGTCGTCCACTATCTTGCGGTGTGCGAGTGGTCTGATCACACACTCCTCTCGTTCTTGGGACTTCATCTGCGGTGGCCTCATGCCACGCGATTTCCTCTTGCTTGTTCTTTCACTTCGCAACGCGGTCTAGTCCTATCAGGTCTTGCACTTCTTCTCTGACCAGGCATCTCCCTGTGATGTGCACTTCACACGGGTCTCCCTGGTTCGGTCCTACCCATAGAACAATGCATTCTCTTCGATCGGGGACCAGACCTGTCGTCGTGACCTTCTTCCTCTCACTAACTCTTGTAGGCTTTCATACTTTGACTGCCGGTCAATCTTGTCAGACCTGTCCTCGGTCATCTTCTAAGACCTTTCTCAGGTCTTCTTCTCCCTCTGACCTCCGTCAGGTCTTCTTCTCCCTCTGACCTCCGTCAGGTCTTCTTCTCCCTCTGACCTCCGTCAGGTCTTCTTCTCCCCCTGACCTCCGTCAGGTCTTCTTCTCCCCCTGACCTCCGTCAGGTCTTCTTCTCCCCCTGACCTCCGTCAGGTCTTCTTCTCCCCTGACCTCCGTCAGGTCTTCTTCTCCCCTGACCTCCGTCAGGTCTTCTTCTCCCCTGACCTCCGTCAGGTCTTCTTCTCCCCTGACCTCCGTCAGGTCTTCTTCTCCCCTGACCTCCGTCAGGTCTTCTTCTCCCTCTGACCTCCGTCAGGTCTTCTTCTCCCCTGACCTCCGTCAGGTCTTCTTCTCCCCTGACCTCCGTCAGGTCTTCTTCTCCCCTGACCTCCGTCAGGTCTTCTTCTCCCCTGACCTCCGTCAGGTCTTCTTCTCCCCTGACCTCCGTCAGGTCTTCTTCTCCCCTGACCTCCGTCAGGTCTTCTTCTCCCCCTGACCTCCGTCAGGTCTTCTTCTCCCCCTGACCTCCGTCAGGTCTTCTTCTCCCTCTGACCTCCGTCAGGTCTTCTTCTCCCTCTGACCTCCGTCAGGTCTTCTTCTCCCTCTGACCTCCGTCAGGTCTTCTTCTCCCTCTGACCTCCGTCAGGTCTTCTTCTCCCTCTGACCTCTGTCAGGTCTTCTTCTCCCTCGGACCTCTGTCAGATCATCTTCTCTCTGCCGGGCTCCGGCCCTTACAGTCATTGTCGCGGGTATGATCTTCTGCGCACTTCTCTCCTTGCACTCTCCGTCCTTCATCTAAGGGTACTCCAGCTTCGGGCAGCTTGCGCACCCGGTCACTGCTCTTGCGGTGCTGCCCTTACGTCACAGGACGCACCTGTTGCGGACTTTCTTGGTCTCTCAATGCCCTTGCAGCGTAGGGCTGTTTATGTAGTTCTTGCCAGTTGATCCTCTTCCCCCATTGCCACAACAGCTTTCCTCCTGCTGCTTGCGTCGAACTCTGCCAACAGTCACTGTTCACTGCTGCAGTGACCACCCATGGCCAGTAGGTATCATTGCAGCTCTCATCATCGGCTCCATGTACACCTCAAGGATTCTTGCCTGTTCCTCGTGGAAGATGAAAGACCTTTTTCCATGCCCTGAAAAGTGCTTGTCCTTATCAAACATGCCGGACACTCAGATGTGCTTGTGTGTACATTGTGGTCTCTGCCCTGGAGCCTTGCAGTTCATAAGCAGTCTCTTTGGGGGTGGGAGGTGAGGGGGGAATCATTTTCCTTTTACAATATTTTACTTCACCGCAGGCCGCGGTGCCTCCAGGGACCTGCAGGTGGCGCTGCCACCGTTTCTTCCTTTCGGCCTCCAGGCCACAGCCTCTACCTGGCTGGGCTGCCGTAGGAGTCCTTCCTGTCCCCTGCGGCACTCTCTCTACTCTCACAGCCGCGCTGGGGCCTCGCACAGCGCTGGTGCAGCAGGAAGGTCTCTCCGAGCAGCAGCACTTACCCAGGATTGTGCATACTGCCTTTAGCACTCCCGCTGTTCTCGCAGGCTGGGCACCCTTGCCGACAACTGCCCTTGCTCTTCACTCGCGGCAGGAGGCTTCCGGATGCTGCTTAACTACGATTCGTTTTCCAACGGGCAGGGACCTTTCGCTGCACCGTGCTCTGCAGCGGCCCCGCCCACTCACTTCAGCCTCGACGGCCACCAGGTAAGGCCGCAACGCAGTGCTCCTTTTTGTTGCCTTCTAAGTCCTGCCGCCTCCTCATCATACGCCAGGTAACCCCAGTGCTTATTGTCCATTCCACTGCCGGGGCAGAGTCACTCACGCTGCGGGCATAGCTTCACACGGGCACATGAGCAGCCCCTCCTCTCCTTCGCCGGCTGCTTCTCCGTTACCGGCTGAGTGCCGGTCCACTCCGCTGCAGCTTTCTCACTTCCACCGCTGGCCCCTCACACACGCCGCTGGTCCCATCAGTTCACGGGCACGAGAGTGGCCAGGCGATTCCTTCGCCGGTTGCGTCATCATCCATGTCGAGTGCCAGGCCTCTCCACAGTATTTTCTAGTCCCTGCTCACGGGGAGCAGAGAGAGACCATGCCCTTCTTTCGCTTGCTGCGTCACCTCACAGTGACACCAGCCATGCCACTCACCATGGGATGCTAGCTTACTCAGCACAACGGTCTCCTGATTACCTCCTTCTCTCCACGGGCTTCTTCCATGCCCTGCGGGCAGTCAGGCGCTTCCTACCCCTGCTAGCAGGGGGGTGCCCTCAATACGGGCTGCTCTCTCCCCCATCCACAAGGCGGCTACACACGGGGTCCAACCCGCTTGTCACCATTGTAATGGTCTGGGGCCCTAGGCCCTGATGCACATGTAATGATGACACGAACACCAGATGGCAGTTGGTAGAACTGGCCCAGGGCACGTGCACCAGGCCCCTTTTAATACCAGGGTCACATGCCCTATGATGTTGGATGGGTGTGGGGTGGGGTGTAAGGCAGCCCTCGGGGAGTGGCTGGCACAAACAACAACTAGAACAGTGACCAGCAGGTCACTACATGAACCAAAAAAAGTCAATAGAAACGAAGCACGCGGGGGGCGCTAGAGAGCCCGAAGCAAAAAGGCCGCACATTAGTTTTGCTCGGCCGGTCGGGCCGTAATCCGTTAAAAAAATCCTGCAATAGCGCTGCCATCGAGGACAAAAACAGACGGGGACAGAGTAAGGACGTCCCACAGAGCGAGTTGATGGCCAGCACGTTGGGTATTGTGTGAGCTGTTCACGGATACGGAAAATAGCGGCTCACCTGTGCCGCGGCTGCAATGGTGCGTAGGATGTCGCCTACGGAGCAGGTGTACGATTGCGGAGGCTGCCGTCTGGTGCTGCAGTGGACCGGAGTAACAAGGCATAGAGAAGAGTGCCTGGGGAACCCCGTCTGCCTGAGGTGAGCGTGAAGTACACGGGGCTGACCAGCACCGGACTATTATGATACGCATGGCCGGGTGGGCCGATCCTTGGTGCGGCGGCACGGGCAGGGCGGAACCCCGCAGGCCGGAAACCATTGCGTGCAAGGCCCGGAGGCCCAGGGAGACGGCGGCTGCATAGGTGGAGGAGGCCTAACATGGTGTGTGAACAGTGCGACGCGACTGAACCTGGCAGGCAGGTGGAGATGGGGCCCAGTGCCCGGCTTGCAGTGAAGGGACAGATAGGCCGAGTAAGCTGAATACGTCCTGAAGCGGATTGTGAATTGCTGCCAGTGAGGGACACAGGTATGCAAGATACCCTCTTGAACAGCATAAATAGCGAAGAAATAAAGCAGACCAAGTGTGAAAGGCACTAACAGTTTAGAAGCGAGGCCTACCTTGTGAGTGGTGCGTGGGCCGAAGCAGACCTATGGTGGTGACGGGCCCACTCCTACAAATCTGCTACGGAGGGGCATTAACACCGCTGGGAAGGCGCTGACACGACAGGATTGCCTGCTGAAGCGGACGTGGTGATCCCCCAAGGGAGTATTACAATATAAAATCTGCCATATGCTTGCGGGGGTACACTACTACTACATGGCTGGACAAACTAAGCTGACAATCCAGTAGTACTACAGGCCCCAGTGTGGCTGCTTGGCGGGGCGTGCAGAGACTCGGCTGTACCGGCTGAAGAACCCATGTTTTGCGGCATCTGGGAGTGGCACCATTACAACACAGAGACAGCGGCGGTGCCAAGTGGAGGAAGATTAAGCAGTGAGAGCGCTGACGTAAGAACTCCGGGGCACAGAGTATAAGAAAGCAACATGGGTAAAAAGGACAAGAAGCAGTCCAGGCTTACCTTTGAATCCAAACGCCTAACTAAATCTCAACCTCAGGCATCATCGGATAATGACCAAGAACTGGAGGCGGGGGGCACCAGCGCTCTGGAAAGTACGCTCCTGGCAATGCAACAGAGTTTGCAATCTATTGATTACAAGATCGACAGCCTCAATCTCAGAATGGATAATATGGCGGCAAAACTCGATAAGCAGGGGTCTCGACCTTACAGAAGCAGAACAGCGTATATCCACAACAGAGGATACGTTGGGCAAGGTCAGCACATCGTGCTCAAAAATGGAGAAGCTCTTAGTGGCGATACAAGCCAAGAATGAAGACCTTGAAGCGAGGTCGGGGCGCAATAATCTCCGCATAACTGGGGTGCCTGAGACCACCTATACAGGCAGAATGGAACTTTATGTGGAGGCCATGTTGAAAGATATGCTGGGTGCGGAACACTTTTCATCAATGCTCATTGTGGAGCGTGCACACGGATCCTTGGCCCCCAAACCAGTACCGGGCGCTCCTCCGAGGCCCATAATCGCTTGTTTGTTGAATTATCGAAATCGAGATACGCACTTACTAGCCAGAGAGATGGGTACCACCACATATCGAGGGATCGAGGTTGCTCTGTATCCAGATGTCACGGCGGCTGTGCAGCAGGCGAGACGTGAGTTCCAGCAGCTCAAGAAGAAAATGCAGACTTTGAAAATGCAATATGCCATGCTGTATCCCGCGCGTCTCAGAATCCAACATAAGGGCAAAGCCAAGATATTTGTGTCACCCAAAGAAGAAATAACATTTGTCAAGCAATTGGAACGACAAGAAGCGACGAGACACTCAGGCGACGATGCAGACGGTAAAGACTGAACTGTTTAGGCCGGTAATAAGTGAGGGTAAGGAGATGGGTGTCGATGTAGAAATTGTAGCGGAGTATATGGTTTGTACGAATCCACTGCTATAATAAGCCAAGCGAGGACAATGTATATTGCCAAGTACCCTATTAAGAATAGACTATAGACTACCGCCTGATAGAGGCTGAGAATGGCATCTATATACATGGACATGGCCAAAGACTAATAGTTTGCGGCATATAGGGCAGACTAATGTAGATGAAGATAGTGGCATCAGGAACGGCCAGACCCCCCCCCCCCACCAACAAGGAGGTGTGCGGGCCACTGGCGACCCCCTAGAGGGGAAAATCCCAACTGTTTAAAATGTATTTTGCACAGGAATACTGGTGACTATATAGTCTGATGGATGTTTTATTGTTTTACTGTTATGTCCAGTTACACATGGGATCTCTTGGCATGATTGGGATGCTGAAGTGGAAGGGTGGGCTAATTGGGGATCTATATTTGAGAAAAAGCATGATGTGCATATTACAAAAGTTGATGTGTTTGTATAGACAGCTAGATAACACGCATTCGCAGCTAAGAGTTAATGGTAATGGGTGACAGGGGTGAGCACTAAGAATGTGCAATCCTGGGTGACATGGAATGTTCGGGGCCTCAACAACCCAAAGAAAACGCGTCAGGTGCTGGCATACTTGGATCGGCACGGTATACAGGTGGCACTCCTACAGGAAACGCACCTTACTAAGCGTACAGAGAAAAAAGTGGCAGAAAGATGGGCTGGGGTGAAGTTGACATCCTCCTACTCCTCGTATGAGAGGGGCGTGATGATTCTCCTAAAAAAATAAATAAATAAAAAAAATAAAAAAATAAAAGAATGTGCCCTTTGTACTCATACATTCTGAAGTGGATGAGCAGGGACGATATATAATAGTGCAAGGGAGACTATGCGGCACAATGATAACCATTGTCAATGTCTATGGGCCTAACGTAGACGACCCGGCCTTCTCTGCAACAATATGGGTTAAGTTACACAAATTACCTCCCTCTGCAATTATGTGGTGGGGATTTTAAGGTTTCATTGGTGCAGGAGGAAGACTGGCTGTTATGTTATGTTGAATTTGTAAGGCCCAACAGCTACCCAAAGGGTTTCCCGGCGCCAGCCTGAGAAGGACAGAGCAAGAAAAATGTAAAGTAAGTGAATTTTGGACCAGTAAGCAGATAAAATTATTGATCAAATAACCACGTCTTTACCGATTTGCGAAATTTCACATAGGCCGCTTCAATGCGAAGAGACAGGGGGAGAGAGTTCCACAGTGAAGGGCCCACGTAAGCAAAAGAGCGGCCCCCCATGCGAGAAAGTTTGATCCTTGGCACCGAGAATTTCGCCTGAGTGGAGGATCTGAGGGAACGCAGTGGCTGATAGGGGTGTACTAAAGCTTGTAGATACGGAGGGGCTGTACCAGATTTGATTTTGAACATAAGGGTCAGAGCTTTAAACTTAATCCGGTGCTCCACCCTAAGCCAGTGGAGATCTCTTAGGGGTCCAGAAATAGAGGCCGCTCTAGGAAGCTGACAGAGCAGTCTGGCCGCGGTGTTCTGCACCATCTGCAGCTTGCGGATCACGTCCTTATTGGCCCCAAGAAAAAGGAACGTTACCGTAGTCCAGTCTAGAGGTGACCATGGCCTGGACTACGGTTTTTTGAGTAGAGCAAGGTAGCATCCACACAATTTTCCTAAGCCATTTCAAGATGGTGAAGCAGGTTGCAGCAACCTTAACGGCTTGTTGACGCATAGAAAGTTGGTCGTCAAGAATAAAGCCAAGGTTGCGGACATGTTGGGCGGGCTGGGGCAGGTCGCCCATTTCCACAGGCCAATGTTGGCAGCCCCAGAGATCTTTATTTTTCCCCAGAATCAAGACCTGTTTTTTCACCGCTGTCTGCAGTGGAGGGGCTACCTAAACGGGTGACAGAAGTTATTGTGGGGGGCATGAGGGACTTGGGTCTCACTGATATTTGGCGGATGCGGCACAATGGAGTTAAAGGCACATATCACTCTTACATACATACATACATACATAATGGTCGCGACTAGATTATTGGCTAATCACCAAAGATGTAACTACATGGATTACGAGGGTCAAACATTTACCAAAGACATTATCGGATCATGCGCCGGTTCTGATGGCTATGTCTGTTCCCACACACACTACCCCACAGTTCTAATGGCGCTTGCAACCATCCTCACTGCTTGATCAGGTATTCCGGGAAGAAGTGAGGGTGGATATTGCAGAGTTCTTTGAACATAATATAGACTCAGTACAAAGTATGGAAACAGTATGGGAGGCATTCAAAGTAACGCTTCGTGGTACATGTATCAGTCTCCAAGCTGGGGTCCTTAGATCCATACGAGGGAGGCTGCGACAGCTTGAAGTAGACTTGGGGAACTTGGAGAGGGCGTATGACATAACGAAAGAGGAGGGTACACTGGCAGAAATTAGGGAGAAAATTACAGAATATAACGAAGTAGCGTAAAAAGAGGTGCTGCACATGTCACGGAGGTGGAGAGCTAGAAATTATGGGGAAGGTGGTAGACCTGGGAAGGCGTTAGCCAGCAGAATTGAAGAGCCATGGACAAGAACACATATAGTGGAAGCGATATCTAGTGAGAATATTGTTCAATGTGACACACCAGGCATACTCAGCACGTTTGTTCAGTACTATAAAAACATGTATGCTGCCCGTGAATCAGCAGAGGAACCAGATATTGCAGAATATTTAGAGGATATTGCGCTGGTGTGGCTCACCCGGGGACAGCTAGAATTCTTAGAGCAACAAATAACAATGGAGGAAATAAAAGACGCTATTACTGCATTTCCTAATGGGAAAGCTACAGGGGGTGTTGGTCTGCCGGGGGAATTCTATAAAGAACACATTGACTTATTGGCTCCCCAACTCTATGCTATGTATATGGAAGCATATCAAAAGAAGTGTCTGCCTACTACTCTCCAGGAAGCGCTGATAATTACATTGTTGAAGCCCTGTAAGCTGCCCAGTAGTTGCGACTCATACAGGCCGCTATCGCTCATCAACACTGATGCAAAGATATTGGCAAAGGTCCTAGTCAGTCAACTCCGTCTCCTATTACCAACAATGGTACTGCCGGACCAATCAGAGTTCGTGCCGGCTCGGTCCAACTCGCATAACTTGCGTACGCTGTGCTGCATATTTTAGAGCCAGAGTTGCCTGCTGTGGTGGTGTTACTGGACGCAGCAAAGGCCTTTGATTCAATTTCATGGAAGTATATGTTCGAGGTATTACATCGCATGGGAGTGCCGGAGGCATTTACTAATTGGATCAAGCATTTGTACACAGACCCTGTGGCACGTGTACGTGTTATTGGGCACACATCGGGGACATTTGTGATACATCGCGGTACGAGGCAAGGGTGCCCCCTGTCGCCGTTACTGTTCACGGTGGTCCTTGAGCCGCTCGCGTGTATACTACGACAGGCACGCGGCAGCAGCACTGCGCTTTCACCAGCAGCCGCTTGCAGGATCCATGTACGCTGATGACATGGTGCCGTATGTGAGGGAGCCTGAGGTACACTTGGAGAAGCTTATACAAGAATATGTGAGATTTGAGTGGTACTCAGGATTGGGTATTAATTGGTCCAAGTCTATTATTCTTCCCTTGACTGCAGGCACTGGGTCCGTTGATCTAGGATACCCGCTGGAATGGTGCACGGAGCCAGTAAAGTATCTGGGGATATGGATCCACAAGTGGTCATACAAACTAATTATGGCAGGGCAATATCGCGGTTGGAAGAACAGGTGGCAAGATGGATTAAGCTGCCATTGTCCCTAGCGGATAGAATAGCATTGATGAAAATGATATTGCTACCCAAGTTCCTGCATTTGTTCACAAACATCCCCATACGCTTAACGAAACAGTTTATTTCACTTCGTGCACTATTAATTACGCTGGCTTGGGCCGGGGGCAAAAAAAAAAAAAAACGAGACTTCGATGGGAAATCTTAACGCTCCCCTGCGAGCGGGGGGGGGGGGGATTTACGGCCCCAGACCTACAATTATATTATCTTTGCGCTCAGGTGCATTTCGCTTATTATTGGCAACATGCTCCGGCTTATATCCCACACGTAGCGGTGGAAGCAGGTGCGGAGCATCCTATTCCACTTAAAGCCATGATTACAAACAAGGTGAAACAGATACAGTGCAGGCGTGGAAGGCACTTGGGCGAAGATAGTCCCACTGAATGCCCCAGCTATGCCACTATTGCATCATTCTAATATCTCCGTACAAGAGAGTGGTTCACTAAATATTTTATGCGCAGCGGGACTTCATACAATGGGAGATGTCTACCGGGAGGGAAAATTCATAGACACCTCAGTGATACTGACAGACGGTAAAGGGTCCACAATGTTGCTATTCACATATAGCAGACTTTGCGCTGCCTTGCGCTCATTATACAAACAATTTCCAGAAGAGCCACAGGCCTTGGGGGTGCTCCAATTGATCTACACGACACAAAGACGGTCTCAGTTTATTACACAGCTATATAACCTATCACAGAAAGAAGTAAGTGAAGTAGATGAGGGGCCCTTAGCCAATGAACGTGGATGACTAGACGGCGTGCTGCACGTTAACAGGGCAATTGACAGCGAATGGAAATCTTAGAATAATTCACTTCAAATATATACATCAGTTATATTATACGCCAGTACAACTTTGTAAGTATGGTTTGCGGGACAATACGAGCGGTGTTAGATGTGGGGCGCCTGATGCAGACTTTATGCATTTAGCGTGGGACTGTTCCCGGGCACAAGACTATTGGGTGCAAGTTACACGCACTCGCACGGCTATTGTCATGGAGACGGTGGAATGCAGCCCACGAACGTGTCTGCTGGGTTTCAAGAAAAGCATGCAGCCATCTAACCGAAAATTAGAAGCTATAGCTTTGCTGCTAGCAAAGCGGAGAGATTCTATTCAGTGGGGGGGGGAGGTGGGGGTGGGGGGGGAGGGGAAGGGGGAGGACTGCACCGGAACATGATAACTGGATGCAGGACATGGCATATTGTCACAACCAGCTTAAGTGCTATGCTGAGGAGTTGCCTCAGGCATCACGGGCCAAAAGATGTGTGGGGCCCATTCACTGCATATTTACATAGAATGTCGACTGACTAGAGTTTACAAGGGTGTCACGTTGATATATTGCTATTACCCAAGATGAGTGTACTGTGGATAACATGCAGATGTAGGAAAGCTGTACTGTAATGTGTTATGCTCAACAATGCTTTGAAATTGCACAATCTTGAAGAGTTTATTTGTTGATTGTATTGAAACTTGAATAAATAAAATTTAAAAAGAAACGAAGCACGCTCCACCAAAACGCAAAATTGAATGAAGAATTATTCACCTACAGTTCATAAGTAACAAGGCAAGTCCAATCTCATCGCCAATATAGAAATGTTGATATCCAGATATACAAATAAATATGAATATATTTGAGAAGGAACAAGTACAACTGATACAGCAGGGTCCCAGAGACACCTGCCAGTAATAGTACACAGAAGCATAATACCTCACACATACCACAGATGTCATAGCATTCTATTAAGCAGGAAAGTATGATCCCATTTCCCCAATTTTACCTGGACTAAATACCATTGTGCAAAGGCCAGAATGTTGCCAGAGATTACCAACATTGTGCCAGCTTCAGCACTTTACCAGTAACTACCAACATTGTGCCACGGTAAGTATATTGCTGCTACTGTGCCTTGCCAAGTTTGTTTTACCAGTAATTAACACCGCGACCACTGCAGGCATGTTGCCAGGGATTACCACCATCGAGTTAGGGCCCCGGAGATTACAACAATTGTACTAGGATCAGCATGCCACCAGGATTTAACACCATTGTTCCAGGCCCAGCTTCTTCCCAGGCATTACCTTTATCGTTCCACTACAGCATGTTACCAGGGATATCGGTCATTCTGCCAGGGTCAATATGTTGGCCAGGACTACTACAATTATTCCAGGGCCTGCATTTTACCGGAAATTACCACCATTCTGCCAGATCGGTATGTGGTCTGCTATTACAGCGATTGTGCCAGGACCAGCATGTTGCGAGCAAATATCACCAATGTGCCAGGGAAAGCATGTTGCCAAGGGTTACCATTATGGTGCCAGGGCCATCAAGTTGCCAGGTATTACCACCATTGTGCAAAGGCCTGCATTTTACAAAAAATGACCAACATTGTGCAAGGACCAGCATGTTGTCTAGAATTATGACAATAAGAAATTGGGTTGTTGATTGACTGGGGAGTGAGCCCTGGTCAAGCAGAATCCACAATCCTTGTACGGGCAAGGCACAAGCAAACCTCAAATTAACCTGTGCTCAACGGGCCTGGTAGTTTGGCACAGAGCAGTCAAGGTAAACTTAGAGGCAATGTGTAACATATCTGTGCAACACTTCAAACAGTGAAAACGGCACACAAAAATGAACCCACACCAGCTTAAAAAAATAAAAAAAAAAAAAAAAAAAAAGAGCTGAATTTAATAAATAACAAGACCAAAACAACAAAAATCCAAGTCAGTGGAACTGGAGTTATGATTTTTTAAAGAATTAACTGCAAAATGGCACTTAAAAGCATAAAGCACCAACCGCGGCTACCTGGCCATGCTGGACCGGGTCAAAGTCAAAAGTTCAGGCCGACCACGGAGGATCGCGGGTCGGATACAGTCCCAGGTTCGCCTGCTGAAGTTTTACCTTCTCAAATGTTGTGCCAAGAGTCCAGTTTGTTTTGGGGAGGGTCGCAGAGAGCAAGTAGAGCATTGCGGGCAGTGGTCGTCGTGGCACGAAGAGCAGGCCGGGAATCATGGATGGATAGGCGGGCGGGCTGGTGCTTCGCGGTGGTAGTCCTCCGTGGGCAATCGATGCTTGCTGTGTGAAGTGACGGGCTGGGGGCGGCTCAGGCTGAACTTCAGTGCAAGCAGCGTGTCTTAGTGCAAATGGGCCCGTTCACTGTTGCGAAGAGCCCAAAAGCTTGATTTTGTGAACCACACCAAGGGTCCAGGACCCGAGAGGCACCACTTGCAGCTGGGTCCAGGAGCTGGTTGGGGAACCTTTTATGTCCCTGAGGCTCAGATCAGGAGGCCAGCAGACCAGCCCTTTGAGTCACTCTGAGGTCCTAGGTTCAAGATGAAGTTTCAGTTCTTCTTCCCCAGACAAGCAGGCAGCAGTTCAGCACAGCAAGGCAGCAGTTCCTTTAGAGCAGCAGTCTAGCAGAGTGGCAGTCCTTGTAGCAGCACATCAGTCCTTCTTCCTGGCAGAGTACCCACAGGTCCAGAAGTGTACTGAAGAGTTGGTGTCTGAGGTCCTTCTTTTATACCTTCATGCCCTGGTTCTGGAAGATGGGAGAAGCTTCTAGACAGTAGCTTTGAAGTGCATTACATTTCCTGCCTCCCCTGCCCTGGCTCCAAGCCAGCTGAAGTGACAAAGCAGGGTCATTAGGCCCTTTGTGTGAAGGCAGACCACATGCTATAAAGGTGTAAGTGGGGCAGTGCTCAGCTCCGCCTTCCATCCTGCCAGCAGATGGCCCACTCAGGCACAACTAATCCCTCTATTGTGTCACTGTCTGGGAGGAATTCACCAAGTCTAACTGTCAGCTACACCCATTCATGTGAATGAAGACAGGCTACAAGCACAAAAGGGCTAAAGATAGAAAAATGTCAAAAGTGGCATTTTCAAAATTGTAATAACAAATCTGACTTTACTATTAAAAGCGGATTTACAATTTCATAGACACCAAACATGAAATATCCACCAGCTACCAATTGGAAATTACAGCTTATAAAATGTAAAATGGAATCCCCAAAGTTATCCTATGTGAGGGGTATGCCTCACAGTAGTGAAAAACTAATTTAGGAGTTTTCCCTACCAGAAAATGTAAATATGGAGAGTAAAATGTTCATCCTTTTAATAAGACAGCACCCTCCCTATGTGCTTCCTAGGGCCTACTCCTCAACCTTATCATCCCCATTAGGTTTATGCTGGGCTTCTTTAAAATGCATTCTAATCAAAAACTTTCTATTATCTAAACTGAACTTATGCTTGTTCAGATGCTTTTTGAACTTTTTGTTGCTAATGTATTTTTCTGCATAGAAGGGTAAACAAATACATACTGTAGTTGGTGCATTGTCTTATTGGAATCTATTCTCTGGTGTACTAAAGTGCAACTTTATTGCCTTTAATGTTGTTACAATGCAGTAATTAAGGCATAGATCTATTCTGTATTATTTGATATGGGTTGTGACCGTTGATGTTTTAATTATGATGCGTGTCATAATTTTACCGCTTAGATATGAACCTAACTGCTGGTCTATGAAGCGGTTTTTGAATTCCAATTCAGACTAATTGTTTTACCAGAGGTGTGGAGTTTAAAAAAAAAAAAATCTGCTTGTCTAAGACAGAACTATACAGAAGTGTACTGGTCATGTTTAAAAAAAAAGCCCATCCATCAATTGTGTGTCTTTTGCTTTCTCGACCTAAGTGCACCTGGTATGCCCAGACGTGGGTCCTGGGCTCACTGTACCACTGGATTCAAGCTATTCTGGCTGATGAGGGGTGAAACCCGGAAACCAGTCCTAGGATTCTTGTTTACGGTCCAGGGAGGACCTGGCTCGGCAGTTCAGGCTGGACTGTTCCCATGAGGCACAGGGTCAAGACTGATTTGCATATGGCCAGGCCTGAACTGGGGTGGCATGGTGAGCAAAAGAATGATGGATTTAACCCAGATCTCTTGACTGGGGGTGAATGTTTTGATTTGTTCTGCATTCCATCCATCAATTGTGTGTCTTTTGCACTTCTCTCTTTTGGCATCATGTAATGAAGTGTCAAATTATGGCTGCGTTCTTGTTATATCAGACCACTGATAAGAGCTTCTTTCATTATATTACGGCTCATCTTATATCAAGGTTTGGATTCTAGCAAGGCTCGGATTCCATGAGCCCACTCAAACTAATATCTTTAAGGGTATTCACCAACTCCTCTCCAATTTCTTCCCACACTGGAAAAGGTTGGAAGTTTACTCCTGACAAAAGCTGGGGAAAACTTTTTCCAGGGGACGAAAAGGGGACACAGGGAAAGTGAATTTACAACTGCCCAGTTGATGTTCACATGTATATTTGCTTATCTGAAAACAGAACTCAAAAAAAGTTTGTGAGGAGTACAGTTTCCAGGCCTACTGTAAACTCTTGTGAATTCCTGAAAGCTATAATTGTTTACTATTGATAAACTGCAACAAACTGAAAAAGCCTAAAATGACATGTGAGGTTTAAACCTATGAAAAATGTGAATGGAAGGAGCCCATTGATGGCAATTAAAGACTGCAGACGTACATCGCAGGGATTAGGCATTCGTTACATAACTCAGTCAATTTGAAACCTGATATTTTAAAGTAAAAATATTCTGAGGACTTCTGTACAGCTTACAATAAAGGGTAACACGTTTATTTACTTTTATACATTTATTTCATGAGTGAATTGTCAAAATTGTTTTAAAAAAATGACATAATAAACCTCCTAAAGACGGGCATTGATATACCTAAATGCACTGAGATTATATTATTTAATGATGTCTTGTAAAGAAGTAAATTCCATGTGAATTTATTGAAATGTGGACTCAACTTTCAAAATATACGAGCCATTTAAACAAGAAAGAAGGATTACAACATGCAATTATAGAAATTACCACAAGAATCAAAGGAATTTTTTTTAACAGATATTAAGGTAGCTCATTTAGCGTGTATGTCGTGCACCATTGAATTTATGTTCAGTACAATAGATAAAGATACAACTGCTCTTCCCCAGTAGTGCTGGCTTTACAAAGCAGGAAGAAGTGATCATTCTGCGAAATGATGAACAGAGAAGGCAATTCAGTGGACACTCCTTTTCTTATTGACTGTATCTACAGGCTCACATCAAACTCCTGGGCCACCACTAACAGACCTATTGATCCACCTTACATCATGCTGTACCACGAACAACTAGTGGTGGATAACTTCTATGAAAAAAATCACTGGTGTTAGCTCAGGTTAGGAATGATTAGAATTTGGTCAACAAAATATTCCACTTTGAACTGAACACTTCAACCAATGACTAAGTTGTAACCTTGCCCTCAGGACACATTGGTCAGTGAAAAGCAGCAAATCCAGAGGGTATGGAGACTAATACCTTTCAACCACTATACTGTTGATTTTAGAGACAGGACCAAATGAACTACACTACTACTTAATTCTTGCCTAACGAAACCTGGTGATGGCTGCCATTCCCCAGGCTGCTGGGAAGAAGCCACTATCAATGTCCTTTATGTGGCATTTAGGTCACTAAGCAAGGATGGTTAAATTGGAGATTTAATCTTTATCCCACGAAGTGGCAGGAAACTTGAATCGTCATACTATAAATAGTTATGTGGGTATGGCTTTTCTCAGTTTTCAAACACATTGTGGAAAGCTACCATCATAATGGACAGCATCAAAAGCCACATGTTTTTAGCAATATGGTGTACATAAAAATATTATACTTGAATGCGATGCGGTGGAAAGACAGTCCAAGAGCTACAGTGGATCATCGCCACCTCACTCAACCTTAATGTCCTGACGGTGGAGTTCACGTCATTGCAGCTATGGAACACCCTGGCAATATATACTTCCAGGTCAAGGGCATACACTGACCTGACCTACTGCAGACATTCCTTAGACAAATTCTGGATGGCTTTAACTGCCCAACATGGAGCCGTCTCCCAAAATGAAGGGACCAAAGTGATGTTTTTATATTTCAGGAGGTGAAAGATGGATGCGGAGGTCAGCTGAGAAAAAGATTGAAATGTGGACATGGCTATCCTGTTAATATCTCAAAATGTATCTGACCTAGAGGGATGATATCTGCTAGTCGTGGAAGATGAGCCCTTCCAGAGATGAAGCTATTGCAGTTAACTTCAGGAGATGGGGAACACGTTGGCCAAGCATGGATTTATGTATCAAATTAAGATGAATAATGGGTTGTCTTTCTAGAAAGGTAGGTTTAAGCAATACTTGAAGACCGTGTGTATTTAGCAATGCAAAATCATGCCCAGCTGGCTACACATCATGCATACCCTAAAGAACATACCTATATCACTGAAGAACAATCCATAAACATTGAATTGAGAATTTCCACTTAGGGAAGTATGTGAATACACTGCAAGCTTCCTCTTAGGACTGACAATGGTAGGAACTATTCTGCAACAAAGTATATAGACTTGTACTTTCCAACTCAGAGGAGTAAGATAACAGAAAAAAAGAATAAAGGAGCTTCGAGGGGCGTGGCCAACCATCATGGCCGCGAGGACGTGATCGTGTCGGCTCCCGCACCGGAGTCCTGCTCGAGTGCTTATTCCAGCGTCCAAACTCGCTCCAATGCCAGGAGCGCCGAGAGATTGGGCGCCCAACACATAGAGACCACCCTGAGACACTGATGTGAGTGGGGGAGAGCCCGGAGCAGCAAGGACAGAACGGGCCAGGAGCGCGGTCGCCTAACCAACATGGCGGCCGGACACCGCTACAGCTAACTCCGCTCCGCTCCCGAGAGCAATCTTATACCCGACGGCTGGCAGGGGCGAGATTGCGGCTACGGCTCCCCTGGTGACTCAGAGACCGGCAGTTTGCTGGGGCACAGTGAAGCGGCGGCGGTTTGAGGGCACCGCGGGGCTGCGCCTCTACCGATATAAAATGGCGACCTCATCTGAGACGCGGGCCCGGTGACGAAGGTGCCCCCCAGGGGAGCGGAGCGCACCGGATGCCAGAGGAAGATGTCGGAGCGAGAAACCGGGCCCCAGTGATGGCGACCTATGCGGGGAGAGCCTGTGAGCATCTTTGACCATATTGAGCCTTGGTGAGAGCGACCTCCCCCTCCCAGCAATGCGATAGCACCCTAGCACAGCAACACAGAGGGTTTACCTATTCAGTAGGCGCAATTGGGATATTGACTATTTGGAGGGACATTGTTGGATCCTGGGGTGCGCTAGAGGAATTGGAGTCCCCGGGGGCTGCCTGACCCCATGCCTGACCTACAGATGGCGCCTATGGTCCTAGACCCCAGCACGTGATGAGAGAACTGTTTGCCTTGGTGCTCCACTTCTA
This sequence comes from Calotriton arnoldi, assembly GCA_963921515.1. Lineage (NCBI taxonomy): Eukaryota > Metazoa > Chordata > Amphibia > Caudata > Salamandridae > Calotriton > Calotriton arnoldi. The sequence continues at coordinate 472,087 of CAWUFW010000662.1, forward strand.
ACTGGGCAACCCGCTGCTGAAGTGTCCCGGAGAGTCAGGGGGCTCACTCAGAGGAAAGGGGGGAGCCTGAGCCCTGGGCCCACTCAGCTATTCACACGACGATACGGCCCATCCTCTCCAAGGAGACACGTGCGCGAAAGGGAGAAGTGTGGGGCTTGGAGCTGACCATATGCCTCCCAAAAAAGTGCAGCCCAATAAGGTCTCCAGTTACTTTGGGACCTCCAACACAGGGGACAGTCAGGAGCCAGAGCGCAGTCAGGAGGCGGGAGGGATGGCGCTCACTCGGGAAGATCTCCTGGCGACGCTGCGGGACTTTAAAAGAGAACTACGGGACGACATCAAGGCAGACATAAGCGCCTCCTTCAAATCTGAGATGGGAGCTAAACTTGGTGAGCTGCAGGCCGATGTGGACTCCGTTGGAACTCGCACCCTTGACCTAGAGGCGAAATGCCAGGACCTAGATCTCCTCCAACCACTTGAAGAAGGAACAGAGGCCCTTCTGTCGCACAGATTGAAAATAAGATCAATGCCAAACTGTGCCAAACTGTGGGACTGGCATGAGTCACGTCTCTTGTCTGATCAAGAATACAAATTTCTGCAGGCCCACCATTCCAGATATCCATGTATTTATATTTTACCTAAAATACATAAAGGGGGACTTTTTCCCCCGGGTAGACCGATAATTTCTAGTAATGGTGGGCCAACTGAACATATTGCAGAATATGTAGATTGTTTTCTTCAGCCAATTGTACGTAATCTCCCTTCCTATTTGAGGGACAGTGCTGATCTTTTGTGTATATTGGAGGACTTTAAGTGGGACCAAACAGACTTATTTGTGACAAAGGATGTCGAGAGCTTATACACCTGTATCCATATAGAACAAGGATCACGAACTCTCAGACATTTTCTGTTTAAACGTGGTGCACAACATCTTGAACACACGTTGATGCTTATGGACATGTCTGAAATGATCTTGACAGAATGTTTTCCTGCATGACAATATATGGTATTTGCAAAGGTAGGGAACAGCGATGGGTTCCAGGTTTGCTCCATCTTATGCGAACCCATTTATGGGTCTGTATGAGGTGGAGCATGCCTGGGGCCCAGGAGCTCACATATGGACTAATAACATCATATTTTACGGACGTTACATTGATGATGTGGTCATGATATGGAATGGAACTACTGAAGATCTACATAATTTCCATTCACATCTGAATAGCAACAAGTTCAATGTAAAAGTGACGATTAACTACTCCAAAAGCCAAATCGAATTTCTGGACTTAAGACTATTTGTCACCGATACGACCATACATAGTGACATCTATAAGAAAAAAACCTCATGCAACAGTGTATTGCAAGCAATCAGTTCTCATCCTCGCTCTACCATAAACGCCATACCATATGGTGAAATGGTTAGAGCGAGAAGAAACTGCAGTTTAGACACTGGATTTCATTAAGACTATCGGTGAAATAAAGGAGAACTTCAGGAAGAGGGGATATGACAATGATTGTTTGAATAAAGCTGAGAAAAAAGTGTTACAATTAGATAGAAAAAAGATCTTGAAAACAAATGTTAAAAGGGACAAAGATAAAAAACAAATGTCCGAAACCCTATTCATCACTGAATATAACTCTTATAGTAGCCACATATATAACATACCCAGGAGAAATTGGCATTTGTTAGACTCAGACAGCATTCCAAAAGGAACCCCATCTAAAAAACCTAGAGTCATACACCGAAGGGGCAATACGTTAAAGAACACTCTATGCCCCAGCTATGTAAGAACTAAGAGCAAGAACAACCTCACATGGTTGTCAGATAAACGCGCAGGATTCTATATTTGTGGCAATTGTTGTATCTGTAAATTTGGACACAACAAACTGACAAAATTCAGTTACAATAAATCAAAGGAATATGTGGTCGACAAATTTATCAATTGCAATACGTTTGTTGTGTATGCTATTATATGCTCTTGCAAAAAGGTGTATGTTGGCAGCAGTACACGTAGCTTAAAACTACGTATCCAAGAGCATGTGAGAGCCATAAGAAATAGGGATACAAAATATCCTGTGGCAACTCACATACATTGTGACCACCCAGAAAACAGCGGTATCACATTTCATGCGATTGATCACATGCAAAAACAAGAAAGAGGAGGCAACAGAGAGCTCTCCCCGAGACAGCTAGAGGCAACTTGGATTTGCCGCTTGCGTACTGTTAAATTTGGTCTCAACATCACTAATGAGTTCCATCACTTTCTATGAAACATTATGTGAGGTTTACTTACATGTGATCCGCTCACAGATTTTCTATATGTTTGGGACATAAGCATAATAATAACCATGCTCCAGGATGTATTTCCTGAATTCATGCAAAAAAATGCATAAATAAATTGCGAATTACTGACATTTAGGCTCTTTGTTGCCTGGATTCGATATCCATTAAGCATTTCAAGACTTAGAGACGTTTTTTTAATTGTCTCTCATTTAATCATGCACGTCATAAATGTTGCCAATCTCTGCTCTCTGTTCTGTGGTATACAGATTACTCAATCTTTGAGCTCTGGTCACTAACTAAATTACAATGCCCTTGTTTGGATATATTTCTAAAGATACTATACAGTGATCTGTTTGGCAGGATCGCTATGCAATGATCGTTTTGCCCACTCAAAGATGGCGCCCATTAATTCTCTGTAGAAGTCACGCTGTGCTGAACATTCTATCAATCTTTGCTTATAAATATATTCATTGTTTAGAGACCTAATATTCTCTGTTTTGTAAGAAACAGGTAGGCTTATAATATAAATTTGAATTTAGAACACGTTCTGTACAAACCATGTCACACAGTCGTAGGCTCAATATTCCCGGTCTCATAGACAGCAGATAGTCTTAGGATTTAAAGGTGACTTGATTTTTTGTCACATCGGGGTAACAATATACAATAGATCTTAAACTAATTAAAGCCAGGATATCTGGACACATTTAAAGATGGCGCGTGTTTCTTGAACGCGTACACTACGTTCCATACAAATATTGTTGAACTTTCTTTTACACATGCACAATGCCTATTGTCGGATATTGTTTGCCTTTAAGGAACTTTAAACGTTCAGATCAGAATTCAATCCGAATTTCTGTTGCGGTTAAATAACCTTCTGTAACAAAACATATCTGACATAAAACGATTGTAAAATTGACATCTGTGCACATTTAAAGATGGCGCGGATTTCCACTGAATGTATCACCCCATTTTTGCGCACTTTCAGTTTTCACCTCACCAGGTGTGCTTCATTGACAACATATATAAAAATGTCCGTCAGGATGCAGTCTGTTTCAACCTTTTGAAGCAGATGCATTGACGAACCAATAGCTCGCCGCTTATCAAGCTGTTATAAGTAAGTTCCTTAGGTCATAACGTGCAAATACACTTGTTTGTGGGACTTATTCTTTGAAACCACTTTTTATTTTTTAAATATTTTAATATAAATGTATAGCCTCCTGCAGATGCAAACAAGCATCTAATGTGTTTAAATATTTTAAAGTACAGGCTATATAAGAGATGTCGGAAATAACCCGCAATATAAATTGCACACGTAACTGCCTTTAATATGGCGGACTTATCCGTTAGAATTTCCGGGTCTTACGCGCATCAGTAATATGTCATATTCAGGAGTTACAATCGACTCACATTTTATAAATTCATTTTTTACGAATGTCACATATATATGTGGCATTTCTCTGCACTGTATTGATTTAAAATTATAATGTGGACTCTTCCCTAGTACGAAATGTGCTTAGTTATAGAATACCAACAATTATGTGGCCTGAACTTGAAATCATTGGCCTTCAAAACTCTGGGGCTATGTAGTAACTATATACCAAGGGGATTTTTAGGTTGTATATGCACATGGCATGGTCTGCACTGAATCACTTGAACACGTACTGTACAAATTATGTTCAATACAGCGACTACAACAATGTATATAGTGAAAATTACCCCTTTTTGGGGGGGGGGACTTGTTTTTAAATAAACAATGGTTGTTGCTAACATAGATTAAAGGGACAAAAAAAATCATAGCGACATAATACAGAAATCTCCTATGGATTTATTTGAATGTTGGCTGTTATCAAACGTCTCTTTACTTGATATTTTAAGCTGTGATCTTTTCTCTTTGAAGATGGCTTCTTTGTGAACGTATATAGGTCGAAGGGGAGTGCTATCTGGTTCTATTGGTCTATTCGGTTCCCCTCTTACTCCCAGACCTCATTCGTCCTTTAGAGGGGGTCCCTTGTTTTCTTATTATTCTTTGTGAACGTCTCCAATTTCAAATTTAAGTCTCTGATTGTACTGAAATGATAAGATGCAATGAGAAAAACACTATGCTATTGCAGGTCGTATCAAAATAACATATGATATTTAGCTGACTTGATGCTCTTCTTTTGTATTTTCTGTTTTCTTTTTCTCCTCTCTTCACCCTACTGATAGTGCTTCTAAAAAATAATCTAATGTACATTACATGATATATAACATACCATCTTTGATTGGTATAAAACTTACCCCTAGTCAGTATCAAATCCCTATAATAGCTAATTAAGTGTTTATCTTGAGAAAATATTGAGAGCATTACAATGTGCACAAAACATATATGTATATTTTATCATTATAGAGATAGAAATACATCATATCTGTGTATCCACTGGATTTTTATAAGAAATCTGGAGTAGGATAAGACCTTCTCATACTGTGGAGGTATTTTGCTATATGAACTCTCTTACCCCTGTGATTTGTAGATACTCGTGTTCCACCAAGATATTAAAAAAAGATGAAAATGTAAAGACAACAAATACGAGAGAAGTTCTATTTTCTTAACAGGATGAATAATCTTAAACCACTTAATGGGAGAGATACAGCCGACTCCTTTTCTGTTTTCAGACTTTGCATTATATTTACAATGTTTTTGTGGGTTTGCTTTTGTATATATTTTAAAATGTATCTATATGCTTTTCTGTAGCCCTGAAGAAGTCCCTTCTGGGACGAAACGCGTCAGCTACTGGATTTTATCTTTGTATAAACACAATAAAGAACTCTTCTTGGAAAAAGATACTTCATGGAATCCGAAATCCTTCTGTGTGCACATTAAGACTGCCTTTTGTTTTTGTATTAGCTCTATTACATTATTGTGTGCGGAACCACTTATGTTTCATGTTTATTTGGATTTTTCCAATTATGGAGTAGAGAGGGCTGTACTCCTTGGTCTCCTGCACCAACATTGACTGTTTATACAAGAGACTGGCAAGTGCGGATGGTTTCTGCCTCAACCCTCTGGTCGCTAGCATTTATTTAACTCTTGCAGCACAGTTGAACTCTGCGCTTCTTAAATGCGAAGATCTGGAAAACCGTTCACGACGGGAGAATATAAGGGTGCGCGGCCTGGAGGAGGGAGGTGAAGGAGCGGATCTGGATAAGTACATGGTGGGCCTATTCACCAGCATTGTTGGCGAAGGATCTCAGGCAATCCATCTGGAGCGTGTGCACAGGGTGGGCCCGGCTCAGCAGGGGAAAGAATCAACGCCCAAGAGACATCTTGGCTAAATTTGCCTCCTTCAAGACCAAAGAAATGGTACTCCGTAAAGCTCGAGAAAGCGACAAGGTAGACTATCAGGGGGCGTCCTGTGCGCTCTTTCAAGATGTCGCCCAGGCCACGCTGATGAGGCGCCAACAATTTCGCCTAGTCACAGCCGCGCTGCGAGAGCGACAAATCAAATATAGATGGACATTTTCAGACTCGCCTTCTCGCTAAATAACACACAACACCACTTCTCCGAGGTTGAAGGAGCAGCAGCCTTACTGGGGCTGGCACGAGCATCGCCGTCAAAAGGCCCTACACCACAAGGAGCCACAGGTGGAAAGCGCTCGGGCCGAGGAGCCCCTGGAGCCTGGCAGAAGCCCACTGGATCTAACAATAAAACGCTGTGAACAGGATGTGCACACACTAATCTCATTCACCTGACTATCATGATGGGCTGCTCCATCCTGAACGATATATAGTCACCTGTGAACCATTCCGGAGGCACCCGACGGCCCATGGGATGGGGTCCACTGTGGACAAGGGAGATGGCCCCCCGCTTCGTGAACTTATGTGCCTATAGGGGAGCGCTTACCACGATGTATGGTTGTTTAAGAGCGGCCCCACTGACTTGCTCTAAATCAAGAGCTCACCAGAGATACGGTCTCATTTGGAACTCTTGCGGGGCTCTGGGTGCGGGAATGGTCATGCCCCAGAAATCGACTGACGATACAGTCCTTAGGGACTATGCAGAACTTCGTACAATACTTGTTTTTTATTGTTCTTTCTCTGTTTATCCATGTTCTACCCAGGGATTGCAGCTTAGAGGTAATGGGGGAGCGGGGGGGAAAGAGGGGAGGTCCAACTACCGCACGTCTAGGTTCGAGGAGAGGGATGGGGGTTAAACTTTTTTCGTGGAATGTTAGGGGCCTTAACTCCCCTAACAAAAGGCAGCGCTTCTGGAAATTCTTGGGGGAATCAAGGTCCGCAGGTGGTGGCAGTTCAGGAATCCCATCTCAAAAAGGGAGAAGGGCATAGGCTAAAACATAGACATTTCCCCCTGATATTTCAGGCCGTTAGTCCCAAAAAGCAAAATGGCATTGCCCTCGTTTCACTCCTCCGCCCATTTCATTCACGAGGCTACGCAGAGCGATAGGGAGGGTAGATTTATTATGGTCAAGGGGCTGCTAATGGGCAGGACCTGCACAATAGCCTCAATATATGCTCCTAATGCAGGACAGTCTGGCTTCGTCTCTTCCTTTTTGGAATCCCTAGCAGGATTTGCGTCTGGGCACATGATTATCATGGGAGATTTTAACCTCATGTGGGACCCGCATGCAGACTCGACACAGTCACAAAGAACCGGGGCGGGGTGTTCAATAAAACACTGAAACAGTCAATACAACAACTGGGTCTAGTTGACATCTGGAGGTCCCTCAACCCTTCCACGAGGGACTTTTCTTTCTTCTCACACGCACACAGATCATACTCGAGAATTGACCACATTTTTCTCAGCCAGTCGCTTTTGCATGCGGCCACAGCCTCCCTTCTCCTCCCTATGGCTATCTCGGACCAGGCTCCTCTGACTTGCATTCTGAATTGGCCGGCCCCAAGATCCAAATTGTCCAGATGGTACTTCCCGGAGGTGATATGTAGGGATAGACTGCACAGGGATGACCTCCGCAAAGCAATTAGGGACTTTTTCCTACTAAATGATCCAGCGGACACATCCCCAACAAATAACTGGGATGCGTTTAAGGCACACATAAGGAGCCACTGCATTTCCCTAGCCACCTCACTCAGAAGACTCCAGACTAAGGAGCGGGAACTACTCAAGACGGAAAGAACACACAAGGACGCAGCCTCAGCCCCTTCACTCAGAAAGGTCACGGCTCTTAGAGGGAAACAACGCTATTTATACCAATAGGGCAGAGAAGACGATCCTGAGACTCCAGGCCCGGGGGTATGAGGGGGAAGGACAAGGTAGGCTCACTACTAGCAAAACAACTGCGGGTTAAACAGGAGAAAGCCTTTGTGAAACAAATTATCGACGAGGATGAGACAACGCACACTAGCGAAGAGGGGAAAGCACGAGCATTCCATGATTTTTACTGCACACTATACCAGGCCGATCCACTCAGGGAGACTGATCAATCACACTACTTAAACACCCTAGACCTCCCCCAGGTCCCAGCCGTAGCCAACGATAACTTGGGCAGTGCTATTTCTGCAGAGGAAGTGCAAGCGGCCATCGACTCCCTAAAAAGACATAAAGCACCGGGCCCCGATGGGTTCATGGTGCAATTTTACCGTACTTTCTCAGCCGAACTGAACCCTCAACTCACCGTGTTATTGAACGCTATGGGGACTCACCAAGCGGTGTCATCAACCATGGGGGAAGCCCTAATCTCAATCATCCCGAAAACGGGCAAAGACCCACAAAAATGCTCGTCCTACAGACCCATCGCCCTCCTCAATCTAGACGCAAAGCTCTACTCCAAAGTACTGGCCACTAGACTCGAGAAAATCCTCCCTGACCTCACACATCCCGATCAATCGGGATTTATCAAAGGGCGCCAGACCCATGACAACCTCCGAAGGATAATTCACCATATAGATAAGGCCCAAAAGAAACAAACCCAGCAGCCTTGTTATCACTCGATGCAGAGAAGGCCTTTGACCGGGTTGACTGGGCTTACCTGAGGCTTTCTCTGCGTCAAGCTCGGGTTCTGTGAGGCCTTCATAGGGATGGTTCAGGCAAATTTTAGTGCCCCTAGATCTAGGGTTCTGGTAAATGGGGTGGCCTCTGACTTTTAACTTGGCCAGGGGACTAGACAGGGCTGCCTCTATCCCCGATGCTCTTCGCCCTCGGGATCGAACCCTTCGCGGCGAGGGTGCAGGCAAACCAGAAGATCAGCGGGATCAGATTTGGGACTGACGATCACAAAATAGCCCTGTTTGCGGACGATGTCCTTCTTCCGCTTACCAATCCAGCTACCTCCCTTTCTGAAATCAGTCAGGAACTAGAGCAATTCGAAATTGTGTCAGGCTTCAAGGTCAATCCTTCAAAATCTTTCATACTCTGCCTCATGAGACCCAGAGATTGATAGAAGGAATGTCTCCGTTCAAATGGGCCCGTAAAGCCATCACATACTTAGGGGTCCAAATTACCCCCAAACTAAGCGATTTATATAGGGACAACTACCCACCCCTTCTCAGACAACTCGCCGCTGATTTTTAAAAAATGGAGTGCGGCCTATATCTCCTGGATTGGTAGGATTAACACGACCAAGATGAATGTATTACCTCGCCTTCTCTACGTCTTTCAGGGGCTCCCTATCCCGCCTGACAAGGGTCTCTTTATCGAATTAAAAACCATGCTTATTAAGTTCATCTGGCAGGGACAGCGAGCACGGCTCTCATATCACCTATTGAGGAGGCCACGCGCTAAGGGGGGCCTCGCCCTTCCGGATTTTTTAATATACTACAGGGCTGCTTAACTACGGGTCCTGAGTGAATGGTCACTTAGAGAATCGGAAAAATTGTGGCTTCATATAGATAGACAGGTGACGGGTAGAACCATATGGGACTTACCCTGGAGAGAGAAAAAAAATAAAAATTTCGGACAGGTCCGCCAACGCTTACCTGAGTATTCCTACCTCCACAGCCCTCCAGGTATGGGATACGGTGACCAAGACTCTGCCACTGACCACGTTCCCGTCTCCTTACACACCCATCCATTTTAGCACGGCCTTTCCTCCGGCTCGTCAAGAAGGGCCCTTTGATCTTTGGAGAGAGGGCGGCTGCATCATGATCTCGGATCTCTTTCATGGAGATAAAATACGCCCCTTTGCAGATTGCATGTCCCGCTTCCAACTCCCACAAACTGAACTCTACCACTACACGCAATTGGTGCACTGGGTCCAACAACCACTACTCCGCCAAGCTGCCACAAGGGAACTACTCCCGCTAGAAAAATTTCTTCGATCCGGCACCACGGGGAGAGGGTGTATCTCTTTTCTTTATACACTTCTGCTCACTCTGGCTCCGCATCGCACGCAGCGACACAGAACATTTTGGGAGGGCACACTCCAGTCACCACCTTTGGAGAAACAATGGGACGCCCTATACAAAGATATAGCGAAGTTTAATCGCTCCATGCATTTGAGAGAAGCCGACTATAAGACATTATACGATTGGTATCTCCACCCACAAAACTGCACTCAATCTTCCCCGACACTTCTGACCGGTGTTGGCGAGGGTGTGGCCTCCTGGGGGACTTCAAAACATATGGTGGGACTGCCCGGCCATACAGACCTTTTGGAAAGAGCTTCTATCCCAAATCAAGCTCATCCTGGGGTACCCGATTGGGGATTCTATGGAACACAATCTGCTGGGTATCCGAGACCCACCGCTCAAGTACCAGACCTACGGGGATAGATCCATCATGTGGTTATGCTTGGGAGCAGCAAAGATGGCTTTGGCCGCAGCCTGGAAGAAGCCTGAGGCTCCTTCACTCACCCAATGGCATGCCCGTTTGTGGCGTGCGCTGGCGCTAGAACGCCTGTCTGACATAGCTGAAGATTCGCGCAAGGGCTTGGACTACATTTGGAGCCCACTAGTCGGTTACCTCTCTGAGGGACTTCCCCTGTTTGCTTGCAGCCCGAGATTAAGAGCTTTATATCTCTTCCTGATCTAGCCAAGACCCCCTTCTTCCCGAGGTTGGGACCACGGGAATGTTACCTTGTCTGTGGTTCCCCCCGTGCTGACTGCGGAGGGTTCCCGCTCAAACCCCCTCCCCCCCCCCCTCCATCAGTACATTAGTTCATGAGCCTCCCTGGGTACGGTTGTTGACGGTTCTTTATAGTTTGTTTCTTTTTCATTTTTCTGTTGCTGTTCTCATGCACCCTTATTTACCCACTTGGGTCTTAGTCATTCTACCACCGAAAGCGTTCAACTATTCCAGAAGTTTTTAAAGGGGATTTGCGCTTGTATTTCATAGTGGATAATGGAGTTATACAACGAAATAGTGCAAAATTCTCCTCTCCGAGTCGACTTGCAGGAGCCGTTCATAATGTAATGTGAAACTGTGTCTATATTCTAGCTATCTAAGGACTGGGACGTGCGCCTGTAGAGAAAGCCCGAACGCACTATGGTTCTTGTTTTTTTTTTTATGCATTGTTTGTAATCTGTGAAATAACACTCAAACAGATTTTGACAAAAAAAAAAAACGAATAAAGAAGAAGAATGATAAAATAAGCAAGCAAAATGGAGCTCATTTCTGGGAGATCTATCCTGGTGCTACTGAAGGACTAACATCCAGGTGTTCCATGTGCATGTTGGACTTTGACCTCGGATGATGCAGAGAAAAGGCATGATGGTGAAAGATATCCAGAGTAATAACTCTGTCACAAGTAATACGTATACGTTATGGAGTTCAGAGAAAAAAGGCCACTTGGAGGAAGACTAGTACTCTTGCTTTACAAAAATAGACTTGGGAGAAAACAATTTACAATAACTCATTTGCAGTTCACCTCCACTGAGCGTTTTGTTAGACAGAGAAACTGACTCATCAAAAGAAAGGCTGAGACCTGGGATTACACTCGCGAAGGAGTCATAATGTTAGGGGACCACTGTATTGCAGTACCATCTTGTAACCTCAGTCTCACCCATTGATGATTCTAGAGATCTGTATGGCTTGAAGCATAAAACAAGTCTGATGCCCCAAAAGACCAGTGGACCCAGCATTCCATTTTTTTTGTAAGGAATACTATGTTTAACACTCCTGCAATAATTCTGAATCCTTTAAACTGGGCCAAGAGAGACTTGTTCATCATGCACCACACACACCTGCAATACAGTTTGCAGGCAGATGGGCTAGTGAAAATGTCCCACTTCAGGATGATCATTTGATCCCAGGATAACTATTTGAAGTGATCACTGCAAGCCCCAAAATTTTTTGTTTTTTTTAAAATAAAAAATCAGGAATAGTAGCACGCTGCAGTAATATATCCTGAATCATAATATGCTAGTCTGCATTAGACCACAAGGATAAAAAAGTAGAAGCAGCAAGGTTTTAATAACCTTTCTTACAGTATGCTGCAGCAGGAACATTAAACTGCTGAGTTATGTTCATTGGTTAAGTGAAGTAAGCAATGTTCAGTACAGATAACCCATTTATTGCTTTCAGCATGACGTTCCTTGAAATGATACAGATGGGAGGATACTTGGGCAGCAATGCTACAACAGCAATAATAGTTTGGCTTCAGTCTGCTTGAAAGAGCTTCACTGGTTGCCCATGAGACAAAGAGCCAAGTTTAAACTACTATGCTATGAGCATAGAGCTTTATATAAACTTGGACTAGAATCCTGCAGGACAAAATGGAATTCTATGTCCCCTCGCGAGACCTTAGGTCATGCAATCACGCTCTAGCTAAAACCTTACGCATAAAAAGAGTCAGAGCGGGAGGTCAGGTCTTTTCCTATTTGGCGGCTATTCACTATTGGAGCTTCGCCTCATTGATGAACACATGAGGTTCAGAAAGAAGCTGTAAACATGATTTTTCTCAGGACTCAAGTACTGATGTCCACAGGTTATTGTTCAAGACCCGATGGTTTATGTCTCATGTTACTAAACTCCTTCTAAACAGGTTCTCGCCTATCCTAGCGCCGTGATGTGCCTTGGGATGAATGTTGTGCTCTACAAATACAGGCTCTTCCAAGGTTTGACTTGTTAGCCCAAAAACTTGCGAGTGGCGAGAAGGGAGGTACACTGCCATAGCAGTTTTATTTTTGGTTCCTTTTTGTAGCAAAGGCAAATGCTTTTATTGATACTTGTGCATCTCTTCACATTCTATCTGGTAGGCACATATGAGCTCTTTTCAAGCCCTGGTTTCATAATTTGCTTTTGGCACTATCAGTTTGGTTTGTACCTTTCCTGAAGCATAACTACAAGTCCCAATATGCAAACAGACTGAATTAGCTACTCGGGAGGCAAATCTCTGTAACTGTATTTATATCCTGTTTAGTAATAACTTCTTTTGAGCTAGGTAATTCTCAACAAAATGGCGCAAGCTCTAAAACGCAGATTTTTGTTTGTCTAACATATAGTCTGTCTTTGAGGTTTGTGTGAAGTGTCAGTGTATCCATCTATACACTGCTCCTTTACTGTATTTATGTGTTGTTCGGTTACCGCAGTACTCTTGTTTACCCGTTTATCCTGCCCTGTCGGATTGTTGTTCCCGTCATTATGTGAAGCGCTCTGATACCCGCTTGGGTCACGTTCGCGCTATATAAAACTTTATAAATAAATAAAATCTATGGCTGCAAGTTAAGTCACTTTAGTTAGGGTGACCTGTCATTCTGTATTTTTTGAAGTCGGCCTGTTTTCTCATGAGATTTCTCAGCAAGTTTCAGCACATACTAGTTTTCAGAGAGGGTAGACTCAATAGAGAGTCGGGTACTTTTGCGTGTATCTTGGTGCAAAATTAAATTTTCAGAAATCAATTTAATTAACATGGTTAATACAGTGTGTAAAAGTTGGATTTAATTTCCCTAAGCATACATGCCAATAGACCAGATTTAGGAGGAAGACTAATGAGCCTGATTTTTTAAGACAAAAATGGCTTTATTTTGGGAGTCTCCCGCCTGAAATTGCCTCTCCCTCAAAAGAAGCCAATGGGGAAAATACATTTTCCCTATTTTGTTTTAAAACGCTCCCACTTTCCTCTTCTAAAATGTTGGCATGTATGCCTAAGTACTAGAACACAAACAGGATGGGGGAGGGTCCAAGGGAATTAATTTAAAGACCAGCGAGGAGAATATCCCCTAATCTTAATTGATAATAACACAAAACAACCTCGGGTCTATGTTAGCACACAAGAAACTCACATCAGACAATGTACAAGAAAAATGGAAGGACTGAAGTCACTTACAATCTCCCCTTTAAAAAAGGGGGGAAAATCTGATTGAAATCCACCAACCAAAAGAAGTAAATTCAAGGTTGACATTTGTTAATACGTTTTGTGGTTATTCTAACCAGATTAAAAAAAGTATTATTAACCACTGGAAAATATTGAACATCGGTAAAGAAATATTGCCAGTTCCCATGTTTGCATTTAAGAGAAGTGCCAATATCAAAGATCAAATAGTACATCCCGTCCGAGACAGAAAAAACTGATGGACAAGAAGCCCTGTGGGGTTTACCCCCTGTTAAGGGTCATTTTCCGTGCGGTACATGTGCCGTTTGCCCACAAACTGAGAAAACAACAGAAATTGATATTGGTACAGATAGACCTTGGTCATTATTGAAACACACTAATTGCAACAGCGATAGACTGATCTACCTGATTTGGTGCCCATGTGGCCTTCGCTACGTAGGCATGACGACTCGTAGAATCAGGACAAGGATACTGGAACACAAGAGTACCATTCGGTGCAAGAAGAGGTCAACTAAGTTGACAAATCACTTTCTTGATATGAACCACACTGCCGATGATCTTCGTTGGGTAGTTTTAGAACAACCATGGATTCCGGCACACATAAGAGACATATCTAAATTCCTTTTTAGACGAGAACAACGTTGGGTGTTTAGAATAAAGAGTGATTCCACAGGATTGAATGATGATATTCCCTGGTTGGCTCTATAACAACATTTAATGATTATGTAGTACATATCTGGAGACACTGGGGTGGTCCATGCTACGATTTAGGCAGGGTTCTGTTCTGTAATACTTTTTGAGATAACAGGCTTCGTGTTTCTGATAAACACTTATACATAACTTCACCTGCCTTGTGTTAAATTACATTCTTTTTGCCATCTTTTGCTATATAGGTCATTATACGGTGATCTTTAGGATTTGGTCTCTGGATAGCAATATGGTTCTCTTTTAGATTTGACCTCTGGATGGTAAAGTGAATGCGCGTTGATCGTTTCATTTGCTGTACATCTGCGTAGTATTATTTTGTGGGCTGTATACCTTTTTACACCTTGACATTTTAGTACATCATGTGGCGATAGTGCCCCTGATCAACTCATACTTTATTATTGCTCTGGTGTTATAATATTACAACATCGGCGTGTGACTCGATAAAGCTATTCCATTCAAACTACACTCGTGAATGGAACTAACATTTCTTTCTGCGCTCATGCGCATTACGCTAAAGACGCACACTTTGCACTCGGTATAGTCTTCTGATTATGACACATGCGCAGGGCCGATTCTTTATGGTGGTGCCCAGGCAAGTTGGTTGGACACCTATGGGTCCTCTAATACCGAGTAAGGTTGTTAGACTGACGCTATCACTATTTAAGGGTGGGCTTTTCCGTCCGGTCGGTACCTCCGGTCGCAGCTTCTGTACCGCGACGGGGTACCGACGGAGAGGTGAGTAAGGATTGTAATCTATCCAGGCTGGTCTAGGTAGTGGGATGTGTTGTGAGTGTTTGAGAGCGGCTTTTTATCATATTTGCTTGTTTCGATACCCGCAGTTTTTAGCCACTATTTTCCAACTCAGACTGGTTGCCTCTATTAATCGACACCGTCACATGTTGACGGTTGCCCATAAAAGCGAGATGTATTCACTTTGTTGTCTCTTTGGAGACTTTCGATGTGTTTATGTATTGACTTATGTAGGCCCTTATCAGCCATGTATTTATGGCTTTTATTTTAGTAAGATGGCCACATTAGTTTGACCCAAGGTCTAAGATATAGCTGATATATGAAAAGTAGCGTTTTCACTGCTGGTGAATTTTGGCATGTATTAGAAATAGTGCAGTTTGTACAGACATGATTAACTCTTATGGTTAGTTATGAGTTTTCATCTTTTGGAGCTAGTAGCCAGATGAATAGCTATAGATATGTTTTTAAGGTCTAGTATTTCTCTACACTTGCTGTCCTGTATGGTTTGTTGTTCTGCACACGCACAGCAAAAATTGAGAACACTGTCCACATGTATAGACGAGAAGTGTGACATGTGATTCTGTTCTTTACAGAGCGGGGCCCCCTTCCCCTGAGCTGCTGCCAGGTAGAGGTGAGGCTACTTATCCTAATTATACGGGTAAGTGTATTTTCTCCAATACAATGAAGGAGAAGTTGCTATTTAAGGTTTAAAGTTTTACCCTATAGCACTATATGCACAACATGGAAAATGAAGGATTGGCGTTTGACTTGTTGTTTTCTTTCACCTTTATAGATATCCCCAGTGATACCTGACATCAACGTATAGGATTACTGGTGTTGTATTATCTTTTTTCATTATCTTTTTCACTAATTTTATCATTTTGCCTTAGCAGTCGCAATTTTTGATTCATCTTGGTCCTGAAGAAAGCCTGGATACACTATATTGATCATTGAAAGGCTGAAACATGTTCGACCTATATTCATTGAGTAGTTTTAAAATCAATACTACTCTTTGCATTGCTTTTAATCCTACCAGTGATAGCAAGTAAATAAAGATTTCTTGGTGCAATCATTAGGTAGTTTTATCTCACCACAGTACACATTTACTATTACGTTTTATTGCGCTGCACTCTCACCACATCCATCATTTACATATGGGATTTTAGCATCCTAGATAGTTTTCGTACATCTTAATAAAAACATCCCTGAGCTCCTACCTCACAATGAGGGAGTTGTAGCCCTCAGTAGGACTAGGTTTCCTACTGGGAGGAGAAACCCATATGATGAAGCATGCCACCTATGGTGGGTGAGGGTTTTCGTCCTTAAAGGGATTTTCCCCCCTTTTTTAAAGGGGAGATTGTAAGTGACTTCAGTCCTTTCACTTTTCTTGTACATTGTCTGATGTGAGTTTCTTGTGTGCTAACATAGACCCGAGGTTGTTTTGTGTTATTATGTATGCCTAAGTGCAATATTGATTGTCTTTCCTATGTTGGACAGCGCTGTTAATTAAGCCCTTCTGTCCTCCTTAGTCTATGCAAAATTTCTAATACGTAAGTGGACTGTCCCCGTTTTTGTTGTACAAAAATCTGACCATCCTATCTTTTGCAAGTATTTTAATAAGCTCTTTAATATTAGTCACGCCCACTAAATCTGCATGTTTAGAACATGCACATGAAGTGACGCTGGATTTGAAAGAGCAGTAACCTACACTCGCAAAGCTCTCATGAATCCTTTAAATCATGGACTTGAAAAACTTCCATCCAGTGCTCTCGACTATTCTCAATATTTCGGTATCGTATTAGACATCTTGGATTTGATATTAGTTACATAACATTAAACTAAGAGCACCGCACGAAACACGTCTGTGCAAAGCGGGATATCCACACACACACGCGCGTTACACATGTTTTTATTTCCAAGTAGCTTACAAATGATTTTAATATTAAGTGTAAGCTCTATTTTCCCATCGCTTAAAAAACACAAACTAACAAAGTAATCCTATTTTAGGAAACACAAGATAATAATAACTTCAAAATAACCGTTCCAAGATGGCCGCTACGTGAGACGCCTTATCAGCTGATGTTTTGCGTGCAGCCCCCAATCCCTGTGGAGTTTAGCTTCACTGCCCCGTTGGCGCCCCTCATACACCCACCTGATAGACAGGCCGCTGTGTCGATCCACTTCAGAAGTTGGCCGACGCCGAGTTCCCCCCGATGGTTGGCGTGACAAGGCAGCACCATCTGGCTCATGTTTACCTCGGTGGGGTTGCGGTAGCCGTTGGTGGACGTCATGGTCGTGGTTGCCGGCTATTCCTCGAAGTTGCTGATTTACGTCGGAGCGCACTCAGACTTCGAACAGAGACAGCAAGCCTCCTTTTGACGAGTTGATTGACCGCCTCCTCCTGCAAAAGAATAAACGTACTGTGAATACAGCGTTTTCCAGCATGAGCGTTCCAATTTCCTCTTATCCTATATAGTTTGCCGCAGCGGGTCACACGCCCCTCCTTTCTCGCACCTTAATTCCCCATAGGATTGGGCATGCTTATGCTCCGCGAGTAATCACTAAATCTTTTAAAGGCGTCCTTACCCTTCTTTGCTAGTGTAATGAACCGCCCCCTGCAGGCGAAAGAAGTGTAAAGTTTTCCACTTTGAGACACTTTTTTTTCCCCCCGCTGCTTGATATATCATGGCGATTAACATACACAGCTCAGCCTGCTGATTCTTGGATAGGAGTGGTAGCAAAGCGATCATATTGAGGTAAACATCTTTTTAGAGGCCAGTTGTGCATTCCGTGACTCAATTTTTTCTAGTGTATGTAGCTCAGTCAATAAAAAAAAATTGTAAGTGCGAGAAGCACTTTTGGGGAGGGCTGGTATCAATTTGCTGTATGGTGCTCCAATTTAAAAAAAATATATATATATAAAAAAACAATGGGTGAAATAAAGGTGGATCAGATGGGGAGCAGTTTGTGGGAAAGCACCAGAGTGGGCATGGACACGAGGGATAGTGTCAGTGCTTTAAATGGGGGAAAAATAAGTGCAGATACTCATTAAATTGAGCTAGGGGCGTGGCTAGTGGGCGGGGTTAGAGGCGGAGTGAGACATGGTGATACATTTCACTTCTATTGAGTATTCATTTTGCCCTTGCATTTCCATACGTGCAGATCAGCAGCTAAAACCCTGAATGAGCCAAGCCATCAACAGTACTATTATCACTTTCAGGCCAATAATCAATGTCTAGGACAGGAGAGACTCTGGCACTCACACAGGTTGCAGGACAGAAAATAACATGTTAGAAATGTATGAATATAAACAAAATGTATTAACTCGTTACACAAAATTAAGGCCAAACACCAAATGTTCATATTTCTTTGTTTTGTAAGATTTGCAGCTTCTTAGTATTATAATAATTCTAATGTTCCTACTTGCTTGCATTTGGAGCAATCCTTATATATTCAAGAGAGCACACACACAAATAACATTCCACGCATTCGTTTTCAAATACCTGCTGATTCTCTTCCTCTACGAGTTTGTTTCTCTCTCAGAGACAAACATACATTCTCTATCTGTTTTCACATCTCTAATCTTGCGATCCCTCCCGCACTCACTTCTCTCCCGTTTGTAGCTAATTCTGTCCCACTCTCTTTACCCCAATTGTATTCTATCACTCTCTCTACCATCACTCTTTCTATTTCTAATCTGCCATCTCCGCGCCTCTCTTCTGCTTTTGATAGTCGTCTGGATCTCTCCCCTATCTATCTACCCTTCCCCCTTCTGCCTCTCTATCTTTTGCCACTTTAAACTCTCTACTTCCACCTCACTCTTCACCTTCACTTACCCCCATTCTCCCTCCTTTCCCCTCGACAGAAGGCCCCACGGCCGGAGAGCTTGCAATGGCAGACAATGAGCACAGCAGGGTCCCGAGCGCGTGCAGAGTCCAGCATGGTAGAGGTCAGGGGAAGAACAATACTGGCCTCCGATGGGAAGGTCCGTTGACCTCCCCCACCTCACCTGGGCACCAGGGAGGCCGCTTAGACCATTTTCACCACCTCAACCCTTCCCATCATGGGCTCAATGTCCCAGCAGGCGGCCTGGCGGGGTGGGGGTGGATTTGAAGGGCCAAGTGAGTCAGAAGAAAGACATCAGACCAGTGGGAGGCCAAGAGGTGAAAATGGCTCTTTTTACCTGGGTTCCTCCTCGGTAGGTCAGGCACAGGCCCTCGCCATTGTCCCAAACACTAACAGGAGGACCCAGCATCGAAACTTGGCAAGGGGGTTGTGAGGATAAGGAAAGCTTCCATTTGGGTAGGAACGGAGCAGAGGCCCTCTTGCCCTTACGGCATGCCTCCAATAGGCCGCCACAGCTGAATAATACTGACAGACGGCAAACGGCCAACATGCTGCCAACAAAAACGGCTCACAGTTGGCCCTCGGGCTCCAGTCCAGTGCCCAACTCATCAATCTGAACCTGAGTACCGGTACTCTCCTTGACAGTGGAGAAGTGCCTGTACTCAGTACCGGTGAGTACCGGCCCATTTAAAGCACTGGATAGAGTAATATTGGGGGAGGAGAAGCACACGAATGAGACAGCAACACAGAACATATGGGGGAAGCCCACACGTGTAGGGGCGGAAAAAAACACCAGATGGACAACTCAAGCCATTGAATAAGAAGCAAATGAGAGGAGCATTAAAGCCAACCAATGGTAAGCAATGTGCGGGCTTTAAGCCCACTGTAAGTTTTTAGTAAGCTGACAATATGTCTTGTGCAACCAGACAGCTTGTGCTGTCTGGTAGGCTTGACCTAAAAGGATGTTTATAATGCTGTGCACTTTGCAAATCCCTTTACCTGACATCTTTTTTTTTTTTTTTAATTTTTTATTGTCAAAAAGAAGTACAAGCAGAAGAAATTCAGATCCACAAAATACATTATAAGAAAAAACACCCCAAAAAACAGTAAGAAAGAAGGTGGAGATAATACTAAGGTAATAGCAACAAAATGTAAATATAATAATCGATAAAATATAGGTACACCTTTAGAAATGGTTATAGACAAACAGATATCTGAAAGACCAGAAAGAAACAACGTCATCGGCATCCCAACAAAAAAATTGGCCTATGAATCCTCTAAGCAGCCCCATATAGACCCGTATTTTTGCAGGGCATGGATACCCCTTACTTTTGCTAAAGCCTTCTCTCTTTCCCCAGTTTCTTTGACAATTAACCACCATTCCATCACAGTGGGAGGTTTGGGAGAGATCCATGCTCTAGCGATCGCCAGCCGGGCAGCAACTAACATAATTGCCATTATAGGTCTATGCCGACCACTACCCTCTTTATAACCAAGCATCTTTTCAGCCATCGTATATGTATATTCGACCCCAAGTCGAAGTTTGATTGCTAATAGTATCTTCTCCCAAAAGAGACTTAAAGCTGGGCACGTAACAAACATATGGGTGATATCAGCTGCATATAGCCCGCATTTGGGGCAGTTACAGCGCGTCCCTCCGTTGACCACACCCTGTCTAACCCCACCTTGAGACCATCTAGCAATCCTCTCCGGGGTATGATAAAGTGCACATAGTGTCCGAAACTGTTGCAATCGTAAATTTACTGAATGTACAGAGCGGGCAATAGTATCAAAAGCATTCTTCACATCTTCTATAGTAATATTTATCCCTAAGGTCTCGCTCCATCTAGACGCTGATTTCCCACACCCCTCTACTCTAAACTGACAGAGAGACCGATACATCTTACTGATAACAGCCCGCCGGTTCTGGGCGTACAAACACTCCCACACTTCTGAACCTGAAACACTCCGGATAGCTAAGTGTCTAACAAAATAATCTCTAACCTGAATATATTTAAAAAACAATTGTTGAGGAATATCAAACGTTAGCTGAAGGTTCTCAAATGATTTGAAACCATTGCAATCATACAATTGCCCAAGATGATATACACCATACTGTGCCCATTGACGGGCCGTAGAATCCTGAAATATTCCGGGCAGCATTGGATTACCCCATAAAGGAAGTTTGTTATGTATAAGAGATAAAGAAGATCTAGCTTTGATGCCCTGCCAGATATAGACACAGTCTCTAATAGTCTTGAAGCGTACACGTTTAAAATAATTTGGGTCGTTGATTCGGTATAAAAACATCTGGCTCTCTGAGCCGAGAACAAACCAATGCCAAAAATCCGCTTGCTCTGGATTCAAAAGACTGCTTAGACGGCCAACAAATGCAGCCCAAAAATAAAGTTTAAAATCAGGGAGTTCTAAACCACCCTGATTGTAGGAAGCTTCATTAGTCCGATAGCGCGTCTTGATTTTTTATAGCCCCAAATAAAGCTGCTTAAAACCCCATCCAATTTATTGAAAAACAAATTAGGTATTCATAGCGGGATCGACCTAAATAAATACAAAAACTTAGGAAGTATCTTCATCTTGATGACGTTGCATCTACCCAGGATACTGATTGGAAGCTTGTGCCACAATTTCAATTGCTTAGTGATAACAACTAATAGAGAATCGTAGTTTAGTGAATGAATAAGTTCAACTTTAGTCGAAATACGTACCCCTAGATACATAGCAGTCGGGCATGCCCCTTCTACCGGGAGTTCCGGCTGGAAGTTAAGAAGGACTTGCGTTTTATTACTATTTAATTTGTAACCTGAGAAAAGGCAGAACCTCTTAGCTTCCCTGTTGATACTCTCTATTGCCTATTTTGGCTCCTCTGAAAAAATAGCGATATCATCTGCGTACGCAGTAAGTTTCAGCGAGCGCTGCCAAATGTTCAAGGGGCGAATCATATTGTTAACCAGCAGCGCCCGAATAAATGGCTCTATATAAAGGGCAAAAAGGAGGGGAGAGAGGGGACAGCCCTGCCTCCTGCCACAGTGAATGGAAAAAGGAGCTGTTTGAATATTAGAGTAAAGTAGTTTAGCCATAGGGTTATGATACATAGCTTGAACCAACTTCCGAAATTTTTCCTTGACCCCAAATGCAGTAACTGTTGCCCACAGATATTCCCAAGCCACCTGGTCGAATGCTTATTCCGCATCCAATAGAACCATGCCCAGGTTGATTTTTAACTTCCCCGCAGCGTCAAAAGCCGCTACTGCCGTATTGACATGGGCAGTGGTGTCCCTCCCATGAATAAATCCATGCTGCTGGGGAGAAACCAGG
This sequence comes from Calotriton arnoldi, assembly GCA_963921515.1. Lineage (NCBI taxonomy): Eukaryota > Metazoa > Chordata > Amphibia > Caudata > Salamandridae > Calotriton > Calotriton arnoldi. The sequence goes on from CAWUFW010000662.1 coordinate 494,234, forward strand.
CTGGCCATCATTGGAGCTAACCGGGTGGCCAGTATCTTAGCAAACACCTTGGCATCTGCATTTATTAAAGATATTGGGCGGTAGGATGCCCGTTCCTCTGGTGTTGTTTTATCCTTTTTTTAAAAAAAAATTATGTTGGCCATATTCCATGAATTTGAGACTTTACCTGACATCTCATAATGGCAATCATATCAATGAGGACTATAACAATTTATCTAGATAGATGTAGAGAAAGAGTGAGGGGGATTCAGACAACTGTTGCCTCCCTCCAATCCATAAGATCTCAGAGACGACGACCTCCTGCAACAGCCAGCAAAGGAAATCAGATTGAGAATATGAAAGGAAAAAACTACCAGCACAATAAAGGGATCTGCAGAGCTAATCAGAGCTTTCAACGTACCACAAGCTATAAAAATGCCCATCTATCTCTTACACTTCCTCATCCATCACTTTGCATCCCATAACACGATAACCGCAACTTTGAGTTCATGACATTTGACATGGATAAACCTCCCACATTGGCCATCCGACCAATGTAACCAAAGCTGGCCCACGGCTCCATTTGGACAGAGCTGGGGAAAACTTAGAGTAGTATCACGCTGGGGATGAAAGGACACATTCACAGCTGGATGCCATATTCCCTCCTCTCCCGGCAAACACAAGGCATTGCAGAAAAACAAAAATAACCTGACATACTTCTATAAAACACAACATAAGGGCAGCAGAAAATGAGGAACACATACATTACTCCACAGCTAAAACGCAAAAAAAGATTTCCAACCTCAACATGCACACATGCAAAAAGTAAAATGTCACAAACAAAAAAACTGCCTCACTAGAGCAACAAAATACAACAGATATCACCAAAAAGCCACTTGCTGAAAAACTCAATATACACTCGGTCATATATTACAGATCCTCCTGCAAACTGCCACAAACACATACTTGCAAAAATCAGGATTACTTAATCCTAAAACAGGTCTGTGGGCAATCCTAACTACAAAACTATACAAGACAAAGACTACAGTCCAAATATCATGAATTCATCCTATGACTTACCTATCCAAAACCAAATAACGCCAAAGACAACTAAGACAGTTGTTCAATGGGATATGTATCCACAAGCAAACGTCTCCAAAGGCCTATCGCCTACAAACAAATGTCTAAAGATACATCAGTAGCTGCCAGCCTATGGTTTACCCATCCATATCCAATTTCTCTAAAGATTCAAAAACTGCAAGCCCATGGGATACTGTTGTATGCTTACTTTGTTGCAGCACGTGGTGGCACGCGATAGTTATTGCTTGAATAGTCTTGTGCTGTTTTCTTTTGTATTTGTGCATCTTTCGAGCGCCGCTCTGCGTTCTGCAGGTCTCGTTGCTGAATCGGTCATTTGTACCGCCATTCAGCAATGGATCTGCGAGGCGTGGAGGTCGCTGAGGGATGGGCTCCATATTACGACTTCTGCTTGAATAAATAAGCACTTTAACTATACCTACCTGCGTCCTTGGATCGTTCCTTCGCTCCAACATCTCTTTGGGGACAATCTGGGGGAATTTTATTTGGACCCTAGTTCCCTTCTCCTCAAGCCGTGCCGGAGCCCATTTTTTTCTACGCGCTGTCGAAGTACATGTTTCCTGCTGTGTAGGTGGAGCATACGTGACAGCGCCACAGATTGGTTCTGCACTTCTGATTTCAACAAGTCAGCTCGACTTCATTTTAAGCGCCACGGATTGGTCCTGCACTCTGATGTTAACAAGAAAGCTTAGACTTCACTTTTAATACGGCAGCTACCGCCTATCAACACTTCTATTGGAGGCAAAACTAAACAGCTGGTTAACCGTTGCCTCACTGGATAAACATCGTTCAGCTTCCAGTCTGTGCACAGAACAGCTTCCATTTCTGTGCAGCACAGTACAGGGATTCACGTGATTTTCTCACAGCCTTTATCCTCAAATTGTGATACAGGCTCCACAAACTGCTGTCTATTTAATCTTTTCAACGATTGGATCCAACATGTGGTGAAGTATATCAATATACCTTGACTATTCTATACCATCATTTTTTTTCCTCTGCCTTCACAAGTGTGTTGTCAGTACTTTGCCTGCATAATCCTTTCATACTAAGTCTGGAGGAAGCAATTCACACAAACAACCCCCCTCATTTTTAGACAGTCCTGGCAATCCCAAACTTGAGTGGAAACTGGTTCAAGGTATTTAAAACAATTTGGTAGCTATAGATGGTGTGGACTACAGTCCAACAAGGAAACAAGCAATTCTGTATGGTTGTTTAGGCACTGAAGGACAACAAATTTTGGACAATCTTCTCCTAATCCTGCTCCCATGGGAGAAGCTGCTGGTGATGCCTGGAATGTTGTTGTAGAGGCTGAAAAAAGACTTGAAAAACAATTTATTGCTGAGCACATTGTTGTGCTAGAGCGCTTTAAATTTTATTCTAGAAAAAATCTCCTGACGAAAGTATTGAACAATATGTAGCCAGTTTACGCATTTTAGCCAGTACTTGTTGTTTTGAAAATGCCACTGATCAATACTTAAGGGATCAGATCGTACTCAGTTGATTTTTAAAGAAAGTACAAGAACATCTTTTATGCTGCACTAATCCTACTCTTGATCAAACAGTTAAAACTGCTGAAGGCATAGAACGTTCTGTTTCCTCTTTTAAAGCTCTATCACAAGCATCCACTGCACTCACCATGACTAGCAATTCTAATTGCACAGAAGTAAATGCAGTAAAAAATATTAGGAGTAATAAGGTCAACAGAATGAATGCCTGTTACAGATGTGGCTCATTTAACCATTTAGGTAACAACCCAAGTTGTCCTGCCATGGGGAAGAGGTGCAATAAATGCAGAAAGTTAGGTCACTTCATAAAAGCATGCAGGAGTTCTATTTCCAATCCAGTTAGAGTGAGTTTCTGACGTTTCTCAACAAGTTAATTACGAAAATGAAGAGTGTGTTAATAATGTCAGGATTTTAACTTTAGAAGCCAAGCCTACTTGTGATATTACTGTTTTTATTCAACAAGACGCTGCAAATATTGCTAAAAAAATGGTCCATTTTGTGATGTTTACATTGGTACAGTAGGCCTTCAAATTATGGTGGACTCGGGTTCACCTGAAACTATGCTGGATAAAGATATTTTTAATAAATTGTGGTGTGACACGTTTCTGGAAAGTCCCAACATTAGGGCAGTAGAATATGGTGAGTCATAAATTCTCACTAAAGGATATTTTGTGGATGTTTTAGAATTTTCTGGCAGGTCCATTTCCACAAAAATGTATGTAGCTGTTAATGGACGAGATATCATGGGTTGGATAGACCAGGGAAGACTGAGCATCATTTTGAGACCGGGTACTACCGTACCAGTTATGACTGTGGAGAAGACTCACCTAGACATAGATGTAATTTATAAGAAATTTTCTCATGTGTTTTCAGACAAAATTGGAACTGTTAAAGATTTTGAACATGAGATTGTTTTAAAGCCAGGCGCCATTCCCGTAAAACATAAAGTCAGAGACGTTCCCCTGTCCATCAGGCAAGATCTGAGATTACACTTAGATCAGCTGTGTGCAGATAAGATTATTGAATCAGTAGATTCTGCTGAATGGGTCAGTGCTGTGGTTATCGCTAAAAAAAAGGATGGAAAAATTTGTTTGTGTGCTGACTTGCGCGCTCTGAACAAAAACATTTTGATTGATTGCTATTCCCTTCCTAAAATTAACAAGCTTTTTTCTACTCTGTATGGGGGCTACCATTTTTAGCAATATTGATCTCAGAGCAGCCTATCATCAAGTCAGGCTCAAAAAAGAATCTCAAGCTCTTTGTACTTTTATTATACCTTTTGGTGCTTATAAGTACCTACGCATGCCATTTGGTCTTGCATCAGCGGCAAGCGTATTTCAAAAGCTGATGTTTTCCTTATTCAAGGATGTGCAGGGAGTTTTAGCTTTTCAAGATGATATACTCATTTTCGCGAAAAATATTCAGGAACACAATTGTGTCTTGGACAATGTATTGGAAATATTGTCCAAGCATGGAATGACTATTTCAAAGGATAAATGCAAATTTCTTACTGATAATGTAGAATTCTTAGGTCACCAAATAACTGCACAATGTATCAAGCTCAAAGAAGATCTTGTCAGAGCCTTATAAGAAGTGCCCTCGCCCTCTAACAAAGATGAACTAAGATCTTTTTTGGGGTTGAGCGATTACTATTCTAGATTTGTTAACGGATATGCCACTTTAATGGAACCTCTAAAGAAAATGCTAAGAAAAAAAGTGTTTTTCCTGGGGGCGCTAGAGAGCCGGCAAGCAAGATGGCCGCACCCTAGTGAGGCTCCTCCTGCCCAGAGCAATAATCCGACAACATCCTTATCAAGGTTGCGTCTGAAACGCAAATTTCCTCATCAAAAAGGGGTGGTAACTTGTGCAGCTTAGAATGTCGGGGGAGAATTGCTGCTACCTCCCTACATGCTTGAAGATATGTAATTCGGACCGGAGGATGCGTGGCTAGCACAAAATGGCGGAAGTATAACGATCAAGCTGGCACTTACACTTCGGTTACAAACCGCCGTATGCAAGAGACACTCCTGCCGCTGATACTGTCTCAAGTCCATCTGGCGAAAGTCGTCAGCGAGATCCGTGGAGAGCGAGGTACGCGGCCTCTGCCGGCCTGTGCTGCAAACATAGTGCCGTCACCCTTCCCAATATCGGTGCTGCGACAGAGGTGGGAGATCGCCGGCACCGCAAAAGAGAAGTCGGAGCGCTCTGCGGTGTGTGTGGCTCGCAGAGGCCCCAGAGCAGAGCGGAACTGTGAAAGGACCCCCGCGGCAGCGCTTAATGGTCCCTCTTTCCAAGTAAGGGAGGAGGGGATTCCGGCGCACCGCGGTTGGGGGACGGAGCGCCGCGCGACTCGCCGTGGGGCCTACTGCTGCGTCGCTGGCTGCTGGGGTGTCTGTCGAGGTCTACAAGCCGATCAGTGGATGAAAACTGACAGTGGCATAGACAAGACTGCATGGGATGTGGGAGCTGTGGGCACCTGGCCGCATTTGGAAACTACACGAAAAGAGCACCCCCTGGCTAAACACTGAGGCAGGAGGTGCTGGGTTAATAGAATTGCTCCATTTCCGCGGCGAGTAACTGGGGGCCACGCTAGTCAACTACATAAGCCAGAAGGCACTGAAGTGGCACAGGGAGCACACAACACACACGTCTCGAGATCCCGGGGCTCTAAAAAGCTGTGTAAACTGTACTGGTGCCTAATTACATAGCGCGACGGAGGAGCACACGGAATACTAAACAACGGGCTGTCACAGCAGACTCAGAACTGCGAATATGGGCAGAACGGAGGGAAAGCAAGCGAAGCTGAAATTTGAGCCGCGCAAATCCACCAGAGGTCCTGATGGAGAGACAGCTTCCAACGTGAGAGACAGCTCGCAACCAGAAGAATAGGACTTGTGCTCACTACTGATCACCATGAAAAAGAGCCTTAACTCTATTGAATCCAAAATGGATGCCCTAAATATGCGAATGGATTACATCACACAGCGGTTAGAAAAGCATGATGGTCGCATCAACGAAGCGGAGAACAGAATATCGCATTTAGAAGACACATCCACTACCGGGGGAGAATGCATGCAGAGTATGGAGCGCCTTTTGAAGGTGATCTCGGCCAAAAATGAGGACCTGGAAGCATGGTCGCGCCGCAATAACCTCCAAATCCTGGGCGTACCGGAATCCGCAGATACAGGTCGAATGGAGGACTATATTGAACGCATGCTTGTGGAAATATTTGGCGCTTCCTCATTTTCCAAGTTGCTGATAGTGGAGTGCGCCTAGCGATCACTTGCACCCAGACCACTGCCGGGGGCCTCCTCCAGACCCATGATTGCACATATTCTGAATTACAAGGACAGGGACACTGCACTTCGTCTGGTGCGGGGGAAAAAGGACCTTCATCATGATGGCCAGTCCATTTCCATTTTCCCGGACTTCACACAAGCTGTTCAGGAGGCCAGAAGCAAATTTGTCCCAGTGAAGCGTATGCTGCAACAGGCCAACATTTCCTATATGATGCTTTATCCAGCGAGATTACGAGTGACCCATCGGGGTAAGCAGCATGTATTCAACACGCCCCACCAGGTACAGGATTTCCTCAAAAAAGCATCCTCCCGCAGCCCTCGTTCAGAGAAGGAAGGAGAGGACTCTAGAGCAACTTCTCCACTATTGACTACAGAGTAGATGTACTGGTTGGGAGGCGGACCAAGCAATACAGACTGCCACCGTGAGCATCACTAGTTATAAATGTATATTAGCTTGAAGGCCAGCACTACCTACCAACATTACATGTTAATGCTAAGCCACCCTTTATACAGGTTTATATAAATGCGTTAATCGGACAATACCGCCACATTATCGAACTCTGGGCACCCCGACTACTCGGGGTAGAATGTCAGACTCTCTTGTGTACTACCCCCCATGGGCGTTTCCCAGCAGATGTTTAACAGGGGTTCTTTGTTATGCCATGTTGAGTTGCTTATGTCTGATTCTTTTTGAGTCGTGTTGTGTTAATCAATGCAGATCATATAATTGTGGGGTGTTAGTCCCAACATCAAGGCAACATCATTACTGGGCACAGCACCGAATACACCATACCCACTAACAGGATGACTCATTTATGTTTAGGAGACATAATGTTTGGGGTGTTAATGGGAATCACATTCACCTGCGGAATTGGGCTGTGGGCGTGGGAGGTGGGTGGTGGGAGAAGATGTTTAATGTAGTAATGGTTGCTTTCGTACACAGCGGTTCATGGCATGAACGGGATGGGAGGAAACCTTACAGCAAAAACACACGAGCCTTAGAAATAACTCGCAATAGCAGCAAGATTATCATCAAATGCCACATGGATATAACAGCTAATGCATGACATTGCATAATAGTCTGACGAATTGCACTATTATTCTGATTAAATGGAATGTACAGGGATTGAGAGATCCCCGCAAGAGACGGCACGTGCTCAGTTATTTGGACAGACACCACGTCCAGGTAGCAATGTTGCAAGAGATGCACTTAGATCCTGGGGCCACCCCGGGATTTGCTGGGAAATGGGCTGCCCATAGATGTTTCTTCTCATTCTCGACTTACTCCAAGGGTACTGCTATTCTGATAAAGGCCGGTGTGGGGTACTGTCCCGCTGGCACGCTCCAAGATCCTCAAGGGAGATATTGCATCATGTGGGGCAGGCTCGCTGCACAATCTGTGACATTAGTAAATTGTTATGCGCTGAATGTTGATGATGCACAATTTTTCGATATGCTATGGGGCCTCATAGTAAATATTGGATCTACGCATCTGATATGGGGAGGAAACCTAAACCTAGCTTTGAACTCATGTATAGACCGTTCCCACGGGTTCGCGGAGCCACACACTAGGGAAGTTCAACGCTTAAATGCCCTTATTGCAGACCACCATCTATTAGATGCCTGGAGGTCATTACACCCCACGCTTAGGGAGGGCACATTTCTCTCTACTGCACGCGCTAGCTGGTCGTGCATAGACTATTGGTTATTATTGGCTGGGCTCTGTACTTGGCTGAAGGGGACTGAGCACCTTGCCCGAACTTATACAGATCACGCTCCTGTCATGTTGAGGCTTTGCCCCCTGGCTAACGCATCCCCATACAGGTCGTGGAGGCTGCTCCCAACAGCTCTCTTGGATACCTGTTTCCGGGAGGAAATTCGGCAAGAAGTGCAGGATTTTTCCCCCTGCAACATAGGGAGTGTCCAAACGCTGGCAAGCGTCTGGGAGAGCTTCAAAGTCACCATTTGTAGAGTATGCACAGCGAAAAATGGGGGAATCCTACGAGATCTGAGGTGAACTCTGGCCAAATTGGAATTAGATATCAGGGCCATTGAAACCTCCACACTAGAACCTCACTCGTCCCGAAAGCAAACGCAGTTAAAGGAACTGCTTATAGTCTACACGGACACCGCGGAAAGAAAATCTCTATTCCGCTCTAAATACTCCCGCACATACGGAGAGGGCGGAAGGCCTGGTAAAGCATTGGCTGAAACAATAAGAGCCCCTAGGTTCTCGAATACAATATTCAGTGTGGAGGATGATGAGGGCGTTGAACAAGCAGACTCAAAGGAAATTCTGAATATATTTGCTTCTCACTATAAACCGCTTAACAGCACGCATAGGACAGGACAGATAGATGCTGCAGCTTACTTTGAAGATACAGCGTTAGGTTGGATTAATGATAGCCGCAGGGAGTTTTTATCTGCTGCCATTGAGGAAGATGAGGTGTGTGCGGCAATTATGCAACTACGTTCCGGCAAAGCCCCTGCCCCGGATGGGATACCGGCAGATTTTTATAAATGCTACATAGACGATCTGGCCCCTATTCTTAGAGAACTGTATGAGGAAGCTAGGGAGATTGGAACACTTCCACTATCGATGAGGCAGGCCCTCATCATCTCGCTTCTCCAACCCGGCAAAGTTGCCACTAAATGTGATGCATACAGGCCCTTGGCTTTAATAAATTGCGATTCCAAGATACTAGCCAAAATCCTCGCTAACAGGCTGAGCTTGCTGATGGAGGGACTAGTGCTGCCCGATCAGGCTGGGTTTATACCCGGAAGGGACACTTTTCATAATCTGCGCACTATTTTTGCATTACTACAGGATGTAGACCCAGGTGATTCTACCAAAACGACTTTATTTTTTCATCACCATACCATACCATCCAGGCCGCCCTTTATTTAGCGCAATTAAAACGCAGCTTATCAGATTGGCATGGGGAGGAAAACAACTCGTATAAGCTGGTAGACACTGACGCTTCCTTTCTCACGAGGAGGGTTTGAAGCACCAGACATCGAATTATACTTTCTTTGCGCCCAGGTACACCATGCGATACATTATAAATTCTAGTTCCCAGTCAGCTTTGTTCCAAAATGTTGTCACTTAGCCACAAAGGTCATCTTTGAGCCACTGCTACAAAAAAACTTTGAGGTGCTACTCCTGGTGGCCCTACATGGATTCTGATGTTGACAGATTCGTAGATAAACTGTCAAGAGTGCATTTTGTCCAACAAGCATTGGAAGTCCCATGACACTCCTTTAGTTACCACACCTTTACCCCAAGGCCCCTGGCGCAAGCTCACACTTGACTTGGCTGGTCCAGTTGTATCTCTACCTTTTGAAAGTAAGTACATAATTGTGTTGGTGGACTATTTTTCTAAGTGGATCTATTAGGATTTTTGACATGAGACCTCAACACAAGATGCCATCAACGTTTTGAATGGGATTTTCTGCTTGGAGGGGTACCCTGAAGAACTAGTTACTGAAAACGGTCTTTAAGTAACCTCAGAAACTATGGAAAGATTTTTAAAAGACCAGGGCATTAAACACCATAATATTCCTCTGTATTCTCCTCGCTCCAACGGGGCTGTTGAGAGAGCAAATAGACTGATCAAGGAAGGCATTCAAACTGCTCTCACCTGCAACAAGGATGTTGCTAAGTTTCTCCAGGATAAAATTGGGGCGTATCACACAGTGTCACTGGGGTTTCTCCTTTTGCACTGCTGCATGGTAGACAAGCTCACACTGGTTTATGTCCCACCTGGATTAAGAATAAAGCACCAGGGAAATTAGATGAGGTTGTAAATCTCAAAGAAGTAGAGAATAGAGTCTTAAAATCACAATTGAAAACCAAAATATTGCATGATAACAAGAAGTATGTTTGTACACCACATATCGTGGTTTTGTCATGGGTTATGTTAAGAAATATGAAACCCAGAAGATCCAAAGTGGAATTCAACTTCAATGGTCCTTTCAACCTTACCAAAGTTGCACGCTCATCTGTACTCTTGGAGGACGGAAGATGGTGGGCCATACAAAATTTAGCTCTCTTAAATGATTCACAATGCAAAATTGTTAAAGGTCATCTGCAACAAAAATCAAACAACGCCTGTTTTTTTGCCTTTTCTGGGTTCCTGTATCAACGATTTGAATGTAACACAGTCTGATGTTCACCAACCACAATCCTTGGTCACAAGCAATCAACACACTGATGTTCAAGGTTTTTGTCCTCATGTGTCTTCTAACGTCATGTCTGGTTCTTCTGGTACACATTTTGCTGGAAATTGTATTACTACTAGAAGTGGTAGAATGTCAAAGAAACCTTTATATTTACAGGATTTTACTGTAATGTTTTATTCTTGTTTTTTTGGAAAAAGGGGAGATGTGTTGTATGCTTACTTTGTTGCAGCACGTGAGGGCACGCGATAGTTATTGCGTGCATAGTCTTGTGCTGTTTTCTTTTGTATTTGTGCCTCTTTGGAGCGCTGCTCTGTGTTTTGCAGGTCTCATTGCTGAATCGGTCGTTTGTAACGCCATTCAGCAACGGATGTGTGAGGCGTGGAGGTCGCTGAGGGATGGGCTCCATGTACGACTTCTGCTTGAATAGATAAGCACTTTAACTATACCTACCTGCGTCCTTGTATCTTTCCTTCGCTCCAACAGATACCTACACACAACCAAAATCCACAAGATAGAGGAAAGTTGTCGGCCTAGGGGACACCCATGCCTATATTAAAGTATTTTGGCTATACTAAATGTGATAGTTTAAGGACCCATTCTACAAAATCAACTCAGGTAGTATGACCTTAACCTTGTGGTCTACTTCCAGACCTGTGCTCAACCTCGGAGGAGGTTGGTAAGGAAAGTGACAAGTCATGAGCAGGCCTAGCAAAACAGCCTTGATATCCCAATTGTACTTGCTGGGGCTCAGATTTACTGAACTGTGGAATGCTATGAAACATTCACAGTGCTACAGTCTGATGTTTGACTTTACGCACTACTGTCTGCCTTCCGCATGGCATGCTCTCTGGAGAGTCACAAATAGGAGATCACATGAAGTTTGCAGACAGCAGAAAGGTTTAAGGAAATATAACTTGTTGGACTGGGCCCTATCTGCAGGGTCACCACTGATTCTTGCCTTCCTTTGCTGAACACATTTTTGTTGGCTTTTTGGACTCTGTGCACTTTACTCTTGTTAACCAGTGTGGAAAATTGCTTTTTCTCCCCCTTGAAAACATGGTAAAATTGGTATACACCTAATTGTTCCATTTAATTCCGGAAAGGCAAGGACACCCTCTGGAACAACGAATGGTGGCCTCCCAAGCTGGGCCAAACCCACCGAACACGCCTACAACCTCAGTATTATCCTCAATCAGCCAGCTATCCATGAAGAAGAAAGTCAGTGCCGTCTCTTCCGCTTGCTTACTCACCCTCCGATTGCTCAGGAAGGTCTTCAGATTGCTCCCACCCAGAATGAAGCAAACTGTTACGCAAGCTCTCATCACTAGCAGACTCTACTACAGCAACTCCCTCTACATAGGAATCACCGCCCAACTTCAGAGGGAACATGTAGAACACATCAGCCACACTCATCCTCGACCTCCCCAGTCAGACGCACATCACCCCTTACTTCAGGAAACTCCATTGGCTACCAGTCGCGAAGAGATGCCAGCTCAAGCTGTTCACCCATGCTTACAAGGCTGTACCCAACGAAGGACCGGCATTCCTCAACTAACAAGTGAATTACCACCAACCGACCAGGGAACTCTGTTCCGGATCCCTCTACCTAGCAGCTACCCGACCCATCGCCGGGCAAACAGCAGTGGCCGCTGATAATGGTATCAGGTATATGGCAAGGCTCTCCCATTGTGCTAAGGACTTCACAATGAGTCTGTCTAGGGACCAAATCGAAGACAGCCCTTAGACTCACGAAGGCCTCATACAAATGGTCTCTTTGGGGAGTAATATGTTTCCAGATGACAAAAGAAAATCTAAAGATTTGGTCTATGGTACTGATCTTCCGACGGAAGCCTGCTTGAAATGAAGAAAGGATTTTAGAGTCATCCATTCAATCCCGGAGTTTAACAAGTAACTGGGAGCAAACATTTTTTGTAGATTATCAAGGAGGCTGATAGGTTTATAATTTCTAGGGTCCTTCTTATCGCCTTTCTTGTGAATTGGGATGATGTAAGCCCCCGCCCAAGTGGCAGGCAGTTCAGCACCAAGTAAGATCGCATTAGATAGGCCGTTAATGTAAGGGGCCCAGATATCAACTTCAGAGTTGTAAAGGTCACCGGGAATCGCATCGGTACCTGGGTCCTTCCCAGGAAGAAGAGACTTTATGGCCAGTCTTGTATCTGCAAAAAGAACAATTGATGGAAAGATGCAGAACATTGTCATACATTCACCCCAGTACAGAGATCTGGGCCTAAATTAATTGTTTTCTTTTCTTCAGTCTTGTATCTGCCAACGAGAAAGACAGGCGATCAACTTCGGGAATTTCTACTGGGGGCGTGGAATTTACAATAGTGTCATCTAGGTGTGAGCAGACTGGGGATTTGTCAGTGTATAACTCAGTGAAGTGCTTCACTCAGCTAGATGGGAAAAACAAAGTGGTCAGTGTGGATACTAGTGTCAAGAAAGCAGTTGTTAATTACTTGCTAGAATGCTGTATTGTTTCGATTCTGAGCAGCCACTAAGAGATCCTGCCAGCTAGCATCGTCCCAACTTCTTTTTTTGTCCTTAAGATGCACTTATAAGTTTGCTTGGCTATTCTTACAGCAGCTGGAATATGAGATATAATAGCCTGAATAGGGTAAGATTTGACTTGGCAGCATTCTTTATCGAACCAGGGGGTAGTTTTTGGTCTCAAATTAGGGGTTTACCTGATAGGTCTAATAACAAGATCTTTTAAGGAAGAAAAAAGGATGTTGTCCCTGTCCAGTACCAATGATTTGTTAGTGGAAAGATCCACAGGCTGGCTCAGGATATTCGAAAATACTGTGTAGATGTTAGTCACTATCGCAGGATTGGCAGCTATACAAGGCCTTTTTATACCCCTCCGATTGTTGGTGAGAGTGGGTTGAATTTGGAGATGATTTCTAGGGCAAGACAAATCTTCAAAGAGGTCGCCAAAAAATAGTAATTCAAGTGTGTTGTGATCGCTGTCCCATCTGGGTAATACCCTAAAATCTTGGAGTTTCCCCCAGAGCCTGAGATCCAAAATGCAGTGATCGATTCAGCTTTTCGGGGTACCCCTTTTGAATGTGAAGGCCCTTACCCGGTCAGACTTCGACCTCCCATTGCATGCTCTGAGTCCTTAAGTCAAAGTTAGAGCTGCTAGCTGCAACGCCTCTGTATGCCACTTACTAATTGGGTCTACCTCCAAAGAGGGTATGCCAGAAATCTTATCTTCCCTTTGGGTTTTAGTTGTAATACAGTCAAGGGGTTCATAAGTAATATTAAAGTCGCCAGCGAAAATCGAGGGAGAAGAATTCCTGCATAAAGACAGATAATTGTCGAGAATAGCTAGGGTCGGTTACTCTTTGTTTTTGGATACTGAGCGGCTGTAGACATTAAAAACATTGACTGATAGTCCATTTGGGGCTCTAATGCTTATCCCCAGGATATTTAGGGAAGGGATGTCTAGTTTTTTGATTTACCAAAGTACAGATATCTTTACTCATATAATTAGGGTGCCTCAAGGCCTGCCATTAGTAGAAGGTGTTGCGTTGATGCAGTACGAGACATACCCCAACGTATGAACTGGAGACACAGACCAGGATTCCTGGATTAACCCCTTACATGCGCAGGACGGCAGGGAGCGTCCTGCGCCACGGTGCTCGTGTGCAGGATGGCTCCCGGCCGTCCTCGCACTTGGCACTGGAAATCCCTCTGCTGCAGGCACCAGAGGGATTTCCTTTCCCCCCCCCACAACAGCCTCTGGAGCTGGGGAACAGCTTCCCCAGCTCCCGAGGCTGTCTCTTTGGTTTCTGTGCAATGACGATCTGCGCGCACGTTGCGCTGACGTCATTGCACAGAAACTGAAATGTGCCTTCACTTTCTATGTGCTCAGGGGGCTATCTCAGCCCCCCGAGCACGTAGAAAGTCAAGAGAGGTATCATTGGAAAGGGGAGAATCTCCCCTTTCCAATGGTACCCCCCCTCCCTAGTGGATCCCTGCTTGGGGATCCACTAGGATCCCAGTAGGGCAATCCCCAAGCAGGGATCCACCCACTAGGCACCAGAAAAGGGGGAGCAGCCCCTTGGGCAAGGGCCTTTGCTCCCCCCCATTAAAGTCTGGCATAATCGGTCTTTCTGCCCCCCCTAGACACCAGGGATTTTTTAAAATTTGATTTAGGGGCGGGCCCCCCCCCAGCAAAATTCCAGTCTTTTGCCCCCCGGGGGGCAGATTGGGCAGTAGCCCATGATCAGGCCCCCCAGGGGGGCCAGAAAGCCCACAAGATGCCAGGGATTATTTGTCTTATTTTATTTAGGAGTGGGGGCTGCCCTTGATGAGCATGCCAATGCCCCCACCCCCACAAAATTCTAGTCTTTCTGCCCCCCCTGGGAGGCAGATGGGGGCAATAGCCCCAGCTCAGCCCCCTGGGGGGCAGAAAGCACACTAGGCACCAGGGATTTTTTCAAATGTGTATAGGGGTGGGGGCTGCCCAAAATGGGCATGCCAATGCTCCCACCCCTCTAAAAAATTCCACAGTCTTTCTGCCCCCCCCCCCCGGAGGCAGATGGGGGCAATAGGCACCACAATGTTTTTTATACGTTGGGGTGGGGGCTGTCGAGAAGGGATTCTGGGTAGGAAAACGTTGGGAGATCCACGCAAGCCATACCTCCCTGGACTCCCCAGGGTGTCTAGTTTTCAGAAATGTCTGGGTTTGGTATGTTTCCCTAGATGGCCGCCGAGCCCGGGGCCAAAAACCCAGGTGCCCCCCCCTTGCAAAACTAGGTTGTTTTGTGATAGGTAATTTTGATGTCTCTACAATACGTTTTGGGCCCTTGCCTGCCGCGGGTACTTAGCCCACCCACACGAGAGAGGTACCATTTTATCGGGAGACCTGGGGGAACGCTGAGTGGTAGGAAATTTGTGTCAGCCCGGTGATCCTACAACTTTCCCACACAGATATTTGAGAAAAATTTGATTTTTACAGCTAAATGTGAGGTTTGCATGGGATTCTGGGTAGGAAAACGTTTTGGGATCCATGCAACCCATACCTCCCTGGACTCCCCAGGGTGCCTAGTTTTCTGAAATGTGTGAATTTGGTAGGTTTCCTGTTAGACCTGGCATCCTTGGCGTGGGTCTCCCTTCCATTTTTTCGTAATGCCTCCACTGTTGCCGATATGTTTTTGCTGGACTAGATGCTCATGGGCACTTTGCCGCTGCTAATCAGTGCCAAAGTGCAAGTGCTCCCTATCGTGAATTGATGTATGTATTAGTGACTCCATGATTGGATGATTGGTTTACTTGTCAGTCCCTAGTACCGTGCACTGAGTGTGCCAGGGCTTGTAAATCCAATGCTGCTGGTGGGCTTGCAGCACGGGTTGTGCCACCCACAGAAGCAGCTTGTAAAGTGTGTCTCAGGCCTGCCATTGCAGAGCCTGTGTGCAGCCTAGGGCTGCCATGTCGACTTGGTGAGTGCACCCACTTACCAGTCCCTAAACCTTCCCTTTACTGCATGTTGGTCACCCCTAAAGTAGGCCCTAGGGCAGGGTGCATTGTAAGTATAAGGTAGGACATGCCCTGGTGTGTGTGGCATGTCCTAATAGTGAATTACAGCCATTTTCGTTTTTCACTATTGCAAGGCTACCTGCTCCCCATAGGCCAGAATGGGCAGACTGACTATTACACCTTATAGTCAGAACTGACCCAGGGAACATGGTAGAAAAATGAATTTAGTATGCCTGAACTCAGGATGATAAAATACATCTTTTAGTGAAGTTGGTTTTAACATTCTGTGTTTGAAAATACCACTTTTAGAAAGTGGGTATTTTCTTGCCTAACTATCGAAGCCTGCCTTTGCTAGGTTGTGTATTCCTTGTCTGGAGATTGAGTGACAGGGGCTGGGGGTGGCTACAGGAGACAGGGTGAGTCAGCACAGGGCTGAATAGAAAGATCTGCATCCAGAGTGGAGGGAGGAGTTGCACCTGGGTCTGAATAGGGCTGTGCCTGCCTTCCACAATGCTGGCTCCACCTCCTGCCGGGCGGCTGAGCACTCTGCCCCACATTCTGAAAGGAAAGAAGGAGTCAGAAAAACAAAGTGCTCCAGGACTGACCAGAACTGGTTTTGGACTAGGCAGAGGCCTCTCTGCCTCCAGAGAACAAAGAGAATCAGGGAATAAGAGGGGCACCCAGACCCCAGGAAAATTAGATCACTTTTGGGAACAAGAAGAAACCTTTGCTGAGGAGCGGAACCAAGAAGAAACTGAGGAGAGACTATCCCTAAGCCTGAAGTGCTGCTTGGGGGATTGGCTTGCAGTGGTTTGCCTGACTGCCAAAGAAAGGAGAAAGGAACTTTTGCTTTGCTGTGACTTTCATCAACTTGTGAAGGATCTCCAAGGGCTTGGAAGAGAGCTTGCCCCCTGACCGAAGTCCCAGGACCATTGGACGTCACCCCTTTGTGAATTGCTGCTGGAAACTCTGTTTCAGTGGCTACAGAGGTAGGGAGCTGTGACCAACTCTCACGACCGACTCGGTGTCCTGTAAGCACCGCATCGAAGCACCGTCTCGCCCTGCAACGCACGGCCCTGGTCTCACCGACTCCGTCAACGAGCCGCTGCCTGCACCGCATCGAGGGACAACGCGTCCTGCAACGCTACGCTACGCCGAATCGAACTGGTCCGACCGACACGGTCACTGCTGCTGAGTTCGAGTCCTGTGACCGCACCGGAGTTGGGCACCGCTCGCACGCTTTGTGACGCACCGCCCGACTCGCACCGCTGTCCGGACTGATCGACGCCAGCTCCTGAATCCGGCTCCGTCGCCGCACCGCAACCTGCCAGCACCGCATCAAGCACCGTCTCGCCCTGCAACGCACGGCCCTGGTCTCACAGACTCCGTCTCGACGACGTCAACGAGCCGCTGCCTGCACCGCATCGAGGGACAACGCGTCCTGCAACGCTTCCATTTTTGCATCGCGACCGCGACGAAGAGCCATCCGGCTCGCACGCCCGTGCCTGCTGCTTCAAGTAAAAGGTACTGTGACCGAGTCTGTCTACGCTGTGTTGGCCCGTCTCGACGCGGTCAGCTGGATTTGTTAGACTCTGTTTGTTCTCGACATCGCCGTAGCCGGAGGAGGCTACCGACTCGCACAGAACCTTGAATTAAGCCTTTTTGATCAGAACTAAGCACTCTTGACAGTATTGTGGATTATTTTTGTCGTTTATGGTCTTGTGATAAATCTATATAAAGTATACCTATTTTTATAAATATATAACCTGTGTGGTGTCCATTTGTAGTGTTGTCACTTGATTACTGTATGTGTTCACAAATGCTTTACACACCGCCTCTGAACTAAGCCTGTCTGCTCGTGCCAAGCTACCAAGAGGGTGAGCAGGGGTTATTTCGGGAGTGTACCTACTTTCCCTGACTAGACTCAAGGGTCCCTATTTGGACAAAGGTACCTACCTCTGCCAACTAGAGACCCCCAAATCTAACATTGGTGGTCAGCGGTGAGGATTCTGGACTTGCATTTGTGACTCATGTACAGTGATTGGTGAACACTACTTAGTGAGTGCAGACCAAAACGCAACCACATACTTTTATAGCATTTGTTCTGGGATTTCATATTTTTGCAACTGCCAAGTTTAATCACTATGGAGAAACCAGCATCAGTAGCCTCTGTTGAGTGTGATTGGGAAGAAGAGAGGCTAGAATGCTACACCCTCAAGCAGCTCAGGCAATTCTGCAAAAAGTTTAAAGTGTCCATGACCGGGCTCTCCAGGAAGGAGGATCTCCAAAAGGCGCTGAGGGCCTGGGTCGAATCAAGGAGTGCCCCTGTGGAGGGGGCTGAGAATGCAGAAGGGCAGCTGGAGGGGCTATTGGGTCTAGGGGCTGGAAGACCACCTTCCCCAGTAGGTAGCAGTGTTTCTGCCAGAGGACTGTCTCCAGAGGAGTTGGAGGACAGGAAAGAGAGTAGGATGCACGAAATGGAGCTGACCAAGCTCAAGCTGAATGGGCAGTTAGAATTCGAAATGCAAACTAGGAAATTAGCCCTAGAGGAAAAGAAAATGCAGTTTGAGCATGAGAAAGTTTTGAGGGAGTTGGAATTGAAGGCCAAAAGCTTAGAGATTACTCCCTCTGGTGGCAGTGTACCGCCTGTGCCTGTTGAAGCTAGAGTGTATATTCCAAAAGATGTGGTTAAGGATTTTTTTTTTAAATGATGACATTGGGCAGTGGTTCAAAGCCTATGAGGTAGCCATGTCTTCCCACCGGGTCCCTGAGAAAGATTGGGGAGCGGGGTTGTGGGGACGGTTCCTCAGTGAAGGGCGGGATACCTTGTTGGATTTGCCCTCTGAAGTCTATAATTCGTACAGCCACATGAAGGATGCCTTAATGACTAGGTATGGTTTGACCCCTGAGCTTTATAGGCAAAGGTTCAGGAACTGTAGTAAGATTGAAAGCAGTACCTGGGTTGAATATGTGACCTTCTTTTGCAGAGCCTTGGATGGTTGGGTAAAGGGTAGCAAAGCGACTGATTTTCAGGCGCTCTTTGATTTGATTGCCTGGGAGCACTTGTCCGGTAATTGTTTTCCTGAGCTACGCCAGCACCTGATTGATAGTAAGCTGACTAACCCTAGGCAGCTTGCTGAGGAGGCGGACCGCTGGGTGAGTACCCGGGTCCACAAGGGTCACGTGGGAGACTCCGCCAAGGGTGGGCAGGGTCCCCAGCAGAAGAGTGGGGGGACAAAGGTAAACAGAGGGAGTTCCATAAAGGGCCCCAAAGTAGACCCCAAGGGAACCAAGGGAAAGGTTCCCAGCCTCCCCTGAAAAGAGGCCAGTGGCCCTGACAGGCCCCCTGTTCACCAGGGACCACTGGTGTGTTACAAGTGTGGCGCCCCTGGCCACAAGGCAAACGATCCTCGTTGCCCTTTGCATGGAAAACCAGCACCCACTAGTGCAGTCCCCCGGCAGTTGGCTAGTGTAGCCCTGGGGAGGAGTTGGGTGCCCAAGGTGGGGGGATCCTACAGTGTTTTCCCTTGTCTCATTAGGAGACTCTGAGATGGTCCCTAGGACCCAGCTGCCTGATAACACTAAAAATACAGGCAGTGGGTGACCATCAATGGCCATAGGGTGGAGGCTCTGAGAGACACAGGAGCCAGTGTGACAGCTGTCAAGTGTCACCTGGTGTCTAAGGAGCAGGTTGTCCCTGATGCATTCTATCTGGTTGTTGCCGCTGACAACACAGAGAGTCACTGCAAGGTGGCTCAGGTTCCCTTTGAGTGGGGGGTCTCGGGTACTCTTCAAGTAGCTGTGAGGCCAGCCATGCCTGTTGACTGTTTGTTAGGGAACGATTTGGAGAGCTCACCTTGGGCTAAGGTGGAGCGGAGTGCGCATTTAGAAATGTTGGGCTTGCCTGATTGGGCATGTGTGACCACCCGGTCAATGGCAGCTAAAGTTGTTCAAGAGGACCTGGAGCCTGAGACGGAGGCCCAGGTGCCTGCCGGAGAGAGAGGAGGCAGGGGGCGCGGGAAACCGGCCCCCGAAGTTCCCACGGTCCAGGAGGAGGCAGACCCTGAGGGGGATGCCCTGGAGCCTACAGGGGAACAGGTAGCTGAACTGGGGGACCTACCTGAGCTGACCCATTGGCAGCAAGAAGGAGGACCCTCCAGGGAAGAGTTCTGCGAGGAGCAGAACGCATGACCTTCTCTCGTGGGTCTGAGGCAACAGGCCACAGACCAGGCAGCAGGTGATCAGTCTGGATCACATTGGATTTACTGGGAGAATGGTCTCCTGTATTCAGAGCCTAAGGTTGCTGAGCCTGGGTCAGCCCGTGTGCTGGTGGTACCCCAGCGCTTCAGAGCCTTCCTACTGGGGTTGGCTCATGATGTACCGTTAGCAGGACATCTGGGGCAGGACAAGACCTTTGACAGGCTTGTTACCCATTTCTATTGGCCCCAGATGCGCAGGAGTGCCGCCACTCACTGCAGGACATGCCAGACTTGCCAGGCAAGTGGAAAGAGTGGGAGGAAGCACAAGGCTCCTCTCCAGCCATTCCCTGTGGTCAGCACCCCCTTTGAACGGGTGGGTATTGACATTGTGGGGCCACTGGACCCCAAGACAGCCATGGGCAACAGTTTTATCCTGGTCTTGGTGGACCATGCCACCCGGTACCCTGAAGCCATCCCTCTGAGGACAGTGACGGCCCCGTGGTGGGACGGGCACTGATGGGAATTCTTCTCACGTGTGGGATTCCCTCAAGAGGTGGTGTCTGACAGAGGTACCAACTTCGTGTCCAAGTACATGAAGTCCCTATGGCAGGAGTGCGGTGTAACTTACAAGTTCACCACTCCTTACCACCCTCAAGGAAATGGGCTGGTTGAGAGATTCAACCGGACCCTCAAGGGCATGATTATGGGTCTGGAAGAACCCCTGAGGCGTAAATGGGACGTCCTCTTACCATGCCTGTTGTTTGCATACCGGGAGGTGTCACAGAAGTCTCTAGGGTTCAGTCCCTTTGAGCTCCTCTATGGACACCCGGTGCGAGGACCTCTGAGTTTGGTCAAGGAAGGCTGGGAGCAATCTCCCAGGAAACCTCCCCAGGATGTATACAGTTACATGCTGGCCTTCAGGAACCAGACTAGGCGTTTCAGAGAACTTGCTGAGGCAAATCTGGAAGCCAGCCAGGAGGAGATGAAGCGGTGGTACGACCAGAATGCCACTCTGGTAGAGCTTCAGCCTGGTCAGAAAGTGTGGGTCATGGCCCCTGTGGAGCCTTGTGCGCTCCAGGACAGGTGGACCGGCCCTTTTACGGTGGTGGAGCGCAAGAGTCCAGTTACCTATTTGGTGGACTTGCAGTCTCCCAGGAACCCCTTGCGGGTCCTGCATGTGAACCGCCTGAAGCCCCACTTGGAGAGGTCCCAAGTGGGCATGCTCTTAGCTACAGATGATGGAATGGAGGAGGAGACCGAGCCTCTTCCTGACCTCCTGTCAGCCCGTGAGCAAGATGGATCAGTGGAGGGAGTAAACCTCTCTACCTCCCTGACACCTGAGCAGCAGGGTGACTGTCGCCAACTGTTGGTACAGTTCCCTGACCTGTTCTCCCTGGTTCCCAGTGTCACTCATTGGTGCGTCCATGATGTGGACACTGGGGACAGTCTTCCTGTGAAGCACAAGGCTTACAGGGTGACTGACAGGGTCAGAGCCTGCATCAAGGAGGAGGTCTCCAAGATGTTTGCGCTAGGGGTGATTGAGTTCTCTAACAGCCCTTGGGCCAGCCCAGTGGTCTTGGTTCCAAAGGCTGCCGCGCCTGGTGCCACACCAGAACTCCGGTTCTGTGTGGACTACAGGGGACTCAATTCCGTCACCAGGACTGATGCCCACCCCATCCCCAGAGCTGATGAGCTCATAGATCGGTTAGGGGCTGCGCGGTACCTCAGCACGTTTGACTTAACGTCTGGGTACTGGCAGATCGCCTTGACTGATGGGGCAAAGAGAGGTCAGCATTCTCCACACCAGATGGGCACTACCAGTTCCGGGTGATGCCCTTTGGGATGAAGAATGCCCCTGCCACCTTTCAGAGGTTGGTCAACCAGGTGTTGGTTGGACTGGAGGATTTCAGTGCCGCCTACCTGGATGACATCGCAGTGTTCAGTGCCAGTTGGGAAGAACATCTGCGTCACCTCTGGGAAGTGTTGATGGCGCTGCGGAGGGCAGGCCTCACAATCAAGGCGAGTAAGTGCCAGATTGGGCAGGGTTCTGTGGTGTACTTGGGACACCAGGTTGGGAGCGGCCAGGTGGCGCCCCTCCAACCGAAAATTGATACCATTCTGGCTTGGGAGCCCCCAAGACCCAGACAGAGGTGAGAGCCTTCCTAGGACTCACCGGGTATTACCGGAGATTCGTCAAGGGGTATGGCAGCATTGTTGCCCCCTTGACAGAGCTGACTTCAAGAAGCAGCCCAGGAAAGTGATTTGGACTGACGCCTGTCAGAAAGCTTTTGACACCTTGAAGACTGCCATGTGCACGGCGCCTGTGCTCCAGGCACCCAACTTCTCCAATGAGTTCATTGTTCAGACGGACGCTTCAGAGCATGGTGTAGGGGCTGTTCTATCACAGACCAATGAGGAGGGCCTAGACCAACCTGTAGCCTTCCTCAGTAGGAGGTTACTTCCCCGGGAACAGAGATGGAGTGCTATTGAGCGTGATGCATTTGCTGTGGTCTGGGCACTGAAGAAGCTGAGACCATACCTGTTTGGGACTCACTTCCGGGTTCAGACAGACCACAGGCCCCTCAGATGGTTGATGCAGATGAGGGGTGAAAATCCAAAGCTGTTGAGGTGGTCCATTTCCCTACAGGGGATGGACTTTACGGTGGAACACCGCCCTGGTACAGAACACGCCAATGCTGATGGACTGTCCAGATTTTTCCGCCTTAGCGATGTGAACTCCCTAGGGGTAGGATAGTTCTCCCCACATTTCAGCTGGAGGGGACACTTGTTAGACCTGGCATCCTTGGCGTGGGTCTCCCTTCCATTTTTTCGTAATGCCTCCACTGTTGCCGATATGTTTTTGCTGGACTAGATGCTCATGGGCACTTTGCCGCTGCTAATCAGTGCCAAAGTGCAAGTGCTCGCTCCCTATCGTGAATTGATGTATGTATTAGTGACTCCATGATTGGATGATTGGTTTACTTGTCAGTCCCTAGTACCGTGCACTGAGTGTGCCCAGGGCTTGTAAATCCAATGCTGCTGGTGGGCTTGCAGCACGGGTTGTGCCACCCACAGAAGCAGCTTGTAAAGTGTGTCTCAGGCCTGCCATTGCAGAGCCTGTGTGCAGCCTAGGGCTGCCATGTCGACTTGGTGAGTGCACCCACTTACCAGTCCCTAAACCTTCCCTTTACTGCATGTTGGTCACCCCTAAAGTAGGCCCTAGGGCAGGGTGCATTGTAAGTATAAGGTAGGACATGCCCTGGTGTGTGTGGCATGTCCTATTAGTGAATTACAGCCATTTTCGTTTTCACTATTGCAAGGCTACCTGCTCCCCATAGGCCAGAAAGGGCAGACTGACTATTACACCTTATAGTCAGAACTGACCCAGGGAACATGGTAGAAAAACGAATTTAGTATGCCTGAACTCAGGATGATAAAATACATCTTTTAGTGAAGTTGGTTTTAACATTCTGTGTTTGAAAATACCACTTTTAGAAAGTGGGTATTTTCTTGCCTAACTATCCAAGCCTGCCTCTGCTAGGTTGTGTATTCCTTGTCTGGGGATTGAGTGACAGGGGCTGGGGGTGGCTACAGGAGACAGGGTGAGTCAGCACAGGGCTGAATAGAAAGATCTGCATCCAGAGTGGAGGGAGGAGTTGCACCTGGGTCTGAATAGGGCTGTGCCTGCCTTCCACAATGCTGGCTCCACCTCCTGCCGGGCGGCTGAGCACTCTGCCCCACATTCTGAAAGGAAAGAAGGAGTCAGAAAAACAAGTGCTCCAGGACTGACCAGAACTGGTTTTGGACTAGGCAGAGGCCTCTCTGCCTCCAGAGAACAAAGAGAATCAGGGTATAAGAGGGGCACCCAGACCCCAGGAAAATTAGATCACTTTTGGGAACAAGAAGAAACCTTTGCTGAGGAGCGGAACCAAGAAGAAACTGAGGAGAGACTATCCCTAAGCCTGAAGTGCTGCTTGGGGGATTGGCCTGCAGTGGTTTGCCTGACTGTCAAAGAAAGGAGAAAGGAACTTTTGCTTTGCTGTGACTTTCATCAACTTGTGAAGGATCTCCAAGGGCTTGGAAGAGAGCTTGCCCCCTGACCGAAGTCCCAGGACCATTGGACTTCACCCCCTTTGTGAATTGCTGCTGGAAACTCTGTTTCAGTGGCTACAGAGGTAGGGAGCTGTGACCGACTCTCACGACCGACTCGGTGTCCTGTAAGCACCGCATCGAAGCACTGTCTCGCCCTGCAACGCACGGCCCTGGTCTCACCGACTCCGTCAACGAGCCGCTGCCTGCACCGCATCGAGGGACAACGCGTCCTGCAACGCTTCGCTACGCCGAATCGAACTGGTCCGACCGACACGGTCACTGCTGCTGAGTTCGAGTCCTGTGACCGCACCGGAGTTGGGCACCGCTCACACGCTTTGCGACGCACCGCCCGACTCGCACCGCTGTCCGGACTGATCGACGCCAGCTCCTGAATCCGGCTCCGTCGCCGCACCGCAACCTGCCAGCACCGCATTGAAGCACCGTCTCGCCCTGCAACGCACGGCCCTGGTCTCACCGACTCCGTCTCGACGACGTCAACGAGCCGCTGCCTGCACCGCATCGAGGGACAACGCGTCCTGCAACGCTTCCATTTTTGCATCGCGACTGCGACGAACAGCCATCCGGCTCGCACGCCCGTGCCTGCCGCTTCAAGTAAAAGGTACTGTGACCGAGTCTGTCTACGCTGTGTTGGCCCGTCTCGACGCGGTCAGCTGGATTTGTTAGACTCTGTTTGTTCTCGACATCGCCGTAGCCGGAGGAGGCTACCGACTCGCACAGAACCTTGAATTAAGCCTTTTGATCAGAACTAAGCACTCTTGACAGTATTGTGGATTATTTTTGTCGTTTATGGTCTTGTGATAAATCTATATAAAGTATACCTATTTTTATAAATATATAACCTGTGTGGTATCCATTTGTAGTGTTGTCACTTGATTCCTGTATGTGTTCACAAATGCTTTACACACCGCCTCTGAACTAAGCCTGTCTGCTCGTGCCAAGCTGCCAAGAGGGTGAGCAGGGGTTATTTCGGGAGTGTACCTACTTTCCCTGACTAGACTCAAGGGTCCCTATTTGGACAAAGGTACCTACCTCTGCCAACTAGAGACCCCCAAATCTAACATTTCCCTAGATGGCCGCCGAGCCCAGGGCCAAAAACCCATGTGCTCCCCTTTGCAAAACCAGGTCGTTTTTGTGATAGGTAATTTTGATGTCTCCAAAATAAGTTTTGGGCCCTTCCCTGCCGCGGGCACTTGGCCCACCCACACAAGTGAGGTACACTTTTATTGGGAGACTATGGAGAATCCAGGGTGGGTAGAAGTTTGTGGATCCATGCAGATTCCAGAACTTTCCATCACAGAAATGTGAGGAAAATGTGTCTTTTTTACAAAGTTTGAGATTTGCAAGGGATTCTGGGTAACAGAACCTGGTGAGGGCCACACAAGTCACCCCATCCTGGATTCCCCTGGGTGTCTAGTTTTCAAAAATGTATAGGTTTGCTAGGTTTCCTTAGGTGCCTGCTGAGCTAGGGTTCAAAATCTACAACTAGGCACTTTGCAAAAAAGGGTCAGTTTTCACTGTAAAAATGTGGTGTGTCCACATTGCGTTTTGGCCCGTTTCCTGTCGTGGGAACTAGGCCTACCCACACAAGTGAGGTACCATTTTTATTAGAAGACTTTGGGGAATGTGAGGTGGGTGGAACTTTGTGGATCCACGTAGATTCCAGAACTTTCCATCACAGAAATGTGAGGAACATGTTTTTTTTTAACAAAGTTCGAGATTTGCAAGGGATTCTGGGTAACAGCACCTGTTGAGAGTCACACAAGTCACCCCATCCTGGATTCCCCATGGCATCTAGTTTTCAAAAATGTATAGGTTTGCTAGGTTTCCCTAGGTGCCGGCAGAGCTAGGGTTCAAAATCCACAGCTAGGCACTTTGCAAAAAAAGGGTCAGTTTTCACTGTAAAAATGTGGTATGTCCACGTTGCATTTTTGCCCGTTTCCTGTCGGGGGCACTAAGCCTACCCACATAAGTGAGGTACCATTTTTATCGGAAGACTTTGGGAAATGCGGGGTGGGTGGAATTTTGTGGATCCATGCAGATTCCAGAACTTTCCATCACAGAAATGTGAGGAAAATGTGTTTTTTACAAAGTTTGAGGTTTGCAAGGGATTCTGGGCAGGGCTTTAAGTGGGCCAAGTCTCACTGGGTCTGAGCGACGGCAGTTTTTTAAAGGGGGCCTCGAAACGGGTCTCTATCGGGCTCTGTTTTGTGCCCTGGCAAAGGCGGTCCGTTTTTTCCGGACTGCAGTGACAGCAGGCACATCATGTGCGCGTGCTCACACTGCTCACTTCTCACTAGTGGAGAAGTTATGGTATGACGTCATGCCAGGTGAGCGTTGTAGGGGAAGGGACATCCTTTAAAGAGAGTCATTTTCTCTCTGGATTTCCCTTCTCTTTTTGAAACTCGGGAGCAGCAACATCGTCATGGTGTCACCAGGGCTTTAAGTGGAAGCTTTTTCAATATTATATTTAACAAGCCATAGTTGCTGCTTATTTATCTTATGTAACTCTCAAGCATTGACAAAGCCAATAATCCTGACTTGTTGTAGGCATGATATTACTTGTTGTATCATATATCTGGATGCAATGACAGAAACAGCAAAATACATGTCGGGCGGCACACTACGCTAAGCACAGATTTTTAGCTTACATGATTTTAAGCCACGCCCTTAATTACATTGGCCATGCCCCTTTAAGAGACCCCCCCAGTTTTTTCATCCCACTTAAAGCCCTGATTCTGGGTAATAGAACCTGGTGAGAGCCACACAAATCACCTCATCCTGGATTCCCCTGGGTGTCTAGTTTTCAAAAATGTATAGGTTTGCTAGGTTTTCCTTGGTGCCAGCAGAGCTAGGGTTCAAAATCCACAGCTAGACATTGCAAAAAAAAAGGTCAGTTTTCACTGTAAAAATGTGGTATGTCCACGTTGCGTTTTGGCCCGTTTCCTGTCGCGGGCACTAGGCCTAACCACACATGTGAGGTACAATTTTTATCGGGAGACTTAGGGAAATACAGAATTGTAGAGCAACTGTTATTACCTATTGACTTTCTATGCATTTCTGCCTTCCAAATGTAAGACAATGTGTAAAAAATAAGTCACTTTAAAAAATGTCCTATAATTCACATGCTAGTATGGATACCCACAATTTCGGAGATGTGCAAATAACTACTGCTTCTAAACTCTATATTTTGTTCCCATTTCGGAAATACATAAGTGTCCTTGAAACCTATTTTTCTCTCTTTATATTTTACCAAATGAATTGCTTTATACCCGGTACACAATGAAAAGCCATTGCAAGACGCAGCTCAGTTATTAGGCTCTGGGTTCCTCGGGTTCAAGGTGAACCTACTGGTCCTATATGTCCCCACAACCAGAAGGGTCCAGCGGATGTAACGTTATATTACTTTAAATAATCTGTCATACTTAAAAGAAGTTACAAGTGAAAACGTTGGCACAAATAGCTGTTTTTTTAAACTCATTTTCAATATTTCTTATTTTCAACTGTTAGTTTCTATAAAAAAACCTTAAAGGATCTACACAAACGACCCCTTGCTGAATTCAGAAGTTTGTCTACTTGTTAGAAATGTATAGCTTTTCAGGATCCATTATTGCTTTCACACCAATTTCTACCACTAACTGGAAGTAGGTTGACAGCACAAAAAGTAGCAAAAATAGGCTATGTCCCATTAAAATGCCAAAATTGTGTAGAAAATTTTGGTTTTCTGACAAATGTCTGCCTGTCCCTGAAAGCTGGGAAGATTGTGATTTCAGCACTGCAAACCCTTTGATGCCATTGCAGGGAAAAAACCAGACGCTTCTTCTGTAGCACTTTTTCCCCATTTTTCCCCCAAAAACAAAATTTAGCTGTATTTTGGCAAATTTCTGGGTCCCCTCCAGGAGAATCTACAAACCCTGGGTACCTTTAAATTCCCCATGATGTTGGAAGAAAAGGACGCAAATATGGCGTGGATACCTTATGTGGACAAAAGACAAAAAGTTACAGGGGGCTAAGCGCAAACTACCCCAAATAGCCCAAAAAAGGCTTAGCAAGGGGGGAGGCCTGGCAGCGAAAGGGTTAAAACAATCTGGAATGTGTCCATGAAGTTATTCCAAGCTGGGTCGATAGCTTTGCGGCAAATGCCGACAATGTTCCATGAAAGGATACTAATCTTAGAAGGACAAGCGGTCCTATCACTGGTAACAAAGGCAGATTTGGGGGGTGAATTTGACAGCGAACCAGAAGAGTTTATACGGGAATGAGTTAAAGGGTCATTAGTTATGGTACTAACTAGCCCAGAAGAGTTTAGTTAAACAATATCCTTTAATGGGCTGCTAGATTGAAGCTGAAGTTCCTGTAAGCTCCGGGATGTTGCAATAGAGCCTTCAGCAGAACATGTCTTGGAGAGTTAACGGCAATCGGTAAACAGTTAGGTTTTGGAGGAAAGAAAGAAGACCTGTTAAAAGAGACAGTGTGCCTCGTGACGGAGGGCCTGCTGGAAGAGAAAGATTGCTCAGACTCAAAAAATGGAAAAATGTTTCATTTGAATTGGATGGTGAAGCCTGATAGAGGAACAGATCTAACATCTAACTAGGCCCTCTATCAGATTCTGATGAGCAAGTTCTAATCAAATATAATAAATGTTGGAATTGTGCATTATGTGTTGAAGGATATCAGCATGGATAAGTGGTAGGCAACCCCTCCGGGACCTAATCCAGTGGGTTACCTTGTTGATCAGAGAATCAGGGTTCTGGTGGGCCCTCTCCCTGAGTTTAGGGACACAGAAAATATGGGTATAAGAATGGCACCATCAGAACCACTCACCAGAACACTCCTGAACCTGTGGAAGATTGAGAAAAAGGACTGCCCTGCTGCATGAAGAAGGAAAACTGGACCTGCTTGCCTTGAACCCAGGAAACAAAAAGTCACTCCAAAGGTTAGTTGGCTGACCTCTTTCAGCTGCAGGGACACAACAAGCTTCCAGAGGCCCAACCTGCAACTGCCCAGATGACCAGCACCACCTAGGCTGGCCTGAGCCCTGCTGCTGGCACCTATTGGCGTGAGTCATGACCCCCAAGAGGTGCCTCCCCAGGTCCTGGACCCTTTGCTGGTGTCTCGCTGTTTTCCAACCTGCAAACTACATGAACTAGACTACAGGTGAAAATCCAGAAGTTCTAGGCTCTTCACGGCCGTGAATGACAGCCCACGTCTCCCACCAATGTTTAGTTCCAACAGTGGCCAGCTCTTTCCATCAGCAAAGACCGCCCGCATCACTGCCAACTCGAAGCTCCAACAACATCCTGCTCTTTGCACTGAAAACTACCTCCTTGCGGCCCTGCCAATGCAAAGTTCTGACTGAGGCTCCTCTGGTGGTCCTGGGTGGAAGCAGAAAAAAAGGTATCAAGCAACAGGACAGTCCTTTTGAAGCAGCAGGGCAGGTCTTTGATGTGTACAGTAGGCCACAGGCAGCAGGGCAGTCCTCTGAGGTCCAGAAAAGAACTGAAGTGTGGGTCTGAGAGTCCTATTTTTATATCTGGTGCCAGCTTTGAAGTGGAAGAAACTTCTAGAGTCCCCCCCCCCAACAGATGGTGCTGGAATTTCCTTTCTCCCTGCCATGGGCCCAGGATGTCTGGGTCACGAAAGGCTAGTATGAAGTTCTTCGTTTTTGGACTGAGGTAGCTTATTTAAAACGTAAGTGAGGGTGTGCACAGCTTTGCTCCTCCCTTCCTGTCAGGACGGCCATTCTGCCAACATCCAGCCCCCCTCTGTGACTGTCTGGGAGAAATACACAGAGGCCAACTATACCTAGTCATGTGAACCAGGAGCCAGGCTGCAGGTACCAAATGGTTAGGACAAGAAAATTGACAGGTTCTTAACTTCTCTTACCGACTATGGTGTGCAGAGATGTTTTACGGTTCTGGTTCTTGAAGGTTCTGGTTTGTCCGAGGGAGAGGCAGCCCTTTCCAGTAGCCACGGTTCTGCTGACAATGTAACACCAGGGCAGGCAGCGCCTTCCAGAAGGAGTCCCCAAGAGGAATAACCCTGAAGGGAAAAATCCCTATGGCTGAAGGAGGAGACTCCAGGAATGTCAAGAACGCGACATAAGAAAACCAGGGAGTGGAGCCAGGTAAGGAAAATAAACCAGTGAGGAAGAATCAGATCAGGAAAGAGAAAAAGTCCAAGCAAGAACAAAGGTACCAATGGAAATCCAAATAGGAACAGGAAGCGGCAACAGGAACAAAGATACACCAACAGGTCCAAAACTGGAACCACGGCATAACCGAGACACTACAGTGATGATAGCGGGCCGCCGCATAGATCCACGGCATGCCCGTTAGGAGGCAGAAGGCACTGCGGGCTGAACCGTGGCCCGCTGCAGTGCAGATGTGAGCATTGTGGGGCGCTCCCGGGACGTTCTAAAAACAACAGCTGGCTGCCACAAGGAACCACGGTTTGCCCGAGCTGATATGGGAGGTGCCGTCTGCTAAACTACGGCCTGCAGCGGCGTAGCTGGAGGCGTGGTCCAGCCCATGGCGTAACAGTTGGCTTCCCTCCGAGGTCATAGGGTTTGAAATTGAAATCTTGGAAACCAGAGGGAAAGACTCTTGGATGGTAGCCATATAGACAGAAAAAGGGGTAGCCTTGGATGCACTGTGTACAGCATTATTATAGGAAAATTCTGCTAGCGCCAGGTAGGTAGTCCAATTGCTTTGGGTAGAATTGCAGAAATAACGGAGATTCTGTTCCAGGCCTTGTTTAAGGCGTTCGGTCTGACAGTTGATTTTTGGATGGAACCCAGAGGATAGGGCCACCTCAATATGAAGGGATTTGCAGAAGTGTTTCCAGAACTGGGATATATACTGGGGACCTCGATCGGATATGATTACCCGTGGAAGGACATGCAGACAAAGCTCTGCATGAAGATCTTTCCGGATTCTCTTTCAGTAGGCAATTTCTTCAAAGCAGTAAAATGTGCCATCTTGGAAAATGATTCCACTGTCACCATAATGACTTGGTTTCCTGCAGACGGAGGCAAGGATAACATAAAATTAGGAGGCACAGAATGCCATGGTGCTGGAGGAACAGGTAGAGGTTGAAGCAATCCTCTGTGAGGAGTGTGAGGAGTCTTGGCTTGGGCACAGGTCGGACAGGAGGATACATATATTTCGGTATCTTTTCGTACTGATGACCACCAAAAGGAATGAAGCACTCATTCCAGAGTATTCTTGAAACCACGGTGGCCAGCGATGGGAAAATCATAACACATTTGCAAGGCCTCTAATTTCACCTTTTTAATAGGGAGGAACAGCACCTTTTTTCCTTGTAGTAATGTTGATCTCGTTGGTTAAGCTGAACGGACACAATATTCCAATCTTCATTGGTTAGAGATGCACAGCTCGACTGGACTCTGTCACGAAACGATTGAACAGTACCAATGATACTTGTGGTTCTATGATTTTTTTTTTAGGAAGAGTGGGACTTTCAGGATATTGTCATAATAGAGTGTCTGCCAAATTGTTTTGAGAACCTGGGATATATGTAATGGTGAAGCCATATTGACTGAAAAAATAGACCCACCGGGTTTGGCGGCTATTCTGGCATTGGATACTGTGAAGACATTGCAGATTCCTATGGTTTGTCCTGATTTCAAATGGTTCTTTAGTACCCATTAAAAACTGTCTCCATTCATGACATGCTAGTTTTATTGCTAAGAGTTCTTGCGCAAAATAAATACAGAATAGTTCCTCTAGGAATCTGGCAAGACGTGACAAATAAAAAACTGGGTGTTCAAGCCCATCGTCCTCTTGTCTTTGGAGTAGGACAGCTCCTACTGCCCTGCCTGAGGCTATAAACTTCTTGGTTGTATCGGGATGGCGCAGAATGGGAGCTTGAGTGAAGGCCTTTTTTAAGGTCTGAAAAGCCTTTTCTGCAGCCTCAGTCCATTTGAATCCTTGTCGGAGATTTTCCTTTTTTAATGTTTGGGAAAGGAAACTTGTTTGGTGGGCAAATCAATAAACAAGCAATAGAAATTTGTCAACCCTAGGAAACATTGGGTTTCTTTGATGTTTGACGGTGATGGCCAGTCTGGTATAGCTGTTATCTTTTGTGGATCCATAGCAATTTCTGTTTTGTTGATTCAGTAGCCCAGGTACTCAACTTCAGGCTGTCAAACTCACATGTTTCTGGCTTGCAGAATAGACTATTCTGGTGCAGCCTTTCCAGAACTTGGGTGAGGTGTGCATCGTGAAGGTTGGGTTTGTAGAATAGACAAGAATGTCATTCAGATATATTACCACAGTCTGGTTTAGGAGATCAGCGCACACGTGGTCCATAAATCTCTGAAAGATAGAAGGAGCATAAGTCCGAAGGGCATAATTCGAAATTCAAAGTGACCCAAGGGTGTTCTGAATGCGGTCTTCCATTCATCTCCTTCTTTGACTCGAAGGAGATAGTAACCCCGAAGGAAGAGGCAAGGGATAACGATCTCTTATCGTGATTTTATTTAATCCTCTAAAATCCATACATGGCCATAGATCTTTGGTTTTCTTTGGTACGAAGAAGAGAGGTGCCCTGGCAGGCGATGAGGACAATGTGATTAGGCCACTTTGGAGATTTTCATCGCTGTATTGTCTCAGTGTTTCCTTCTCAGGTTCAGTGAGGGAGTATACTCTTCTGAAAGGCACTGTAGCCCCAGGTTTGAGAGGAATGGCACAGTTGAATTTTCTATGAGGAGGTCACATCAAATTCTTTGGTTTCTGGAACACCTCGATATACATGTTATAGTGATCAGGTACTCCTTGTACCACATTGATGGAGTTACATATATCTTCCTTCATTAAAGGCATCTCCTTAGCTGACTAATATTCCTCAGTAGTATAACAAAATTGTTGACAAAAATGTGAGGAGGTAGTGCTGGTTTTCCAGTTAATATAGGGATTGTGCCTGATCAGCCAAGGGATTCCCAAATCAGGACATGGTTGGGAGAGGCTATAAGATCAAAGGACAAGTACTCTTGGTGCCTTCTGAAAGTCAGCGGTAATGATGGTGCAATTTCTTTGACTGGTGCGGAGACAAGTGGGGCTCCGTCCACAGTATGCACAAGTTTTGGTGTTTACTTAGGAATGTGGAGTATTTGTTCTTCAAGGGCCCATCTTTCATCCAGATAAATTCCACTGGCTCCGCAGTCTAACAAGGCTAATACTCTTTTCTCTGTTACCATTGGGTAGTCCTTGGAACATAGGTAAGAGAAAAAAAGAATTTGATGTTTCTTTTGAAGAACAGTTTGAAGGTATACCAGACCATCCTGCTCTCTACCTTCTTACATTTCCCGACGGCTTCTGTGGATGACTAGGGCAGTTACGAATTATATGACCAGAAGAACCACAATATAAACATAGCCCTATGTTCTCGTTCAGCTTCAGACAGGGGTCTTCGAGCCAGACCTATCTCCACAGGCTCTTCGCCTGTCAAAGGAGACGTTTCGGGCAGGGAAGCATCTGTTCTGCGAGCATTGGGACGCATTTCTTCAACCGGCATTCATTGAGACAGTGCCGCTTGAGTAGAAAATCCCTGGGACACATTGGTTTCAAACCTGTGGCTGCTCCCACCTGGTGGGAGCATTTTTAAACTCCCAGCATGTGAGAGCAAACACAAAGTTGGCTCCCAGTCGGCAGGAACTTTGAAAATGCTCCCACCGGCTGGGAGCAGACCTCTGATCTGTTTCCCTGCCCACACTGATGCAGGCAGGGAAACAGATCAAAATATTTGACATACACTGCTGTTCCCCTCCTGTAATATATGGCAAATGCACAAGCTGAGAGCTGCATAAATCTGGAATAACAATTGTGTTGTGACATAAACAGATGGTGCCTGTTTTCAGATCAGTATTCATTGTACTTCAATGTATTAGTCCGTTTTCTTTGTCACTGCACTACTGCTCCTCGACCCATGAACAAGGAGAACTTTGTCTTCGAAACACGTCAGGAGTAGTTTTTGTTGCCAATAAAGGAAATTGCATCACTCTGAAGGTTTATGGATGTGCTGTTTTTCATGAAAACAAGATTTGAATCTTTTATATATTGGGCTTACACCCATATCACGAACCGCCGTAGAGAGAGGCCAAGAGATACAGTGAACATTTGTGGAAAACATATATTTATATATAAATATAAATATCTAAATATTTATTTATCTAACTCCCCCCAGGGAGAATGAGAAGCCTAGGAAACCGGCACTGAAGAAAGCCAATTGAGGCCAAGCGTTTCGTGGACTTCAGACATCACGCGCTAGAAAATAAATAAAGCCACTTGAATTGCACCCCGGAGCTGTGTCGCACTCTTTTCCTACCTGGGAGAGAGTATTGGTTCCCACTTTTCGCCAGCAAGCAGGCGCTGGCCAGCGACGCCCTCTCGGTCAGGAGCAACGCGGGAAGCCGGCACGCATTTGACTTGGCACTAAACTGCAACGCATTGCCCCCCCCAGCAGATCCGATTGCCACTTAGGATTGATTTCTGCATGGGGAGAGAGGAGGCAACATTGTCTGATAAGGGGACTCCAAATGGCCCAAAATCTTTCCAGACAACTGCGGCGGCGTGGGGTCCATCAGCCAAATTAATTTGGGACATCACTTGGTGTTTGGAAAGCTTAATTACTAAATGAGCTTCCACGAAGGACTTCAAGTACCAGAATGCCGTTGCCTGGTAGGATGAGCGTGAAGCGCCTTTACACCTTTAATGTGGAGGAGGGGCAAGAGAACACCTTTCTGGGAGTGGTCACTGTAACATCTTTATATCGGTTGACCCCCAGGGACAACGAGAAGCCTAGGAAACCGGCACTGAAGAAAGCCATTTGAGGCTGAAACGCGTCTGCCAAGCGTTTCGTGGACTTCAGACATCACGCGCTAGAAAAGAAATAAAGCCACTTGAATTGCACCCCGGAGCTGTCGCACTCTTTTCTTACCTGGGAGAGAGTATTGGTTCCCATGTTTCGCCAGCAAGCAGGCGCTGGCCAGCGACGCGCCCTCTCGGTCAGGAGCAACGCGGGAAGCCGGCACGCATTGGACTTGGCACTAAACTGCAACGCGTTGCCCCCCCAGCAGATCCGATTGCCACTTGGGATTGATTTCTGCATGGGGAGAGAGGAGGCAACATTGTTGTCTGATAAGGGGACTCCAAGTGGCCCAAAATCTTTCCAGACAACTGCGGCGGCGTGGGGTCCATCAGCCAAATTAATTTGGGATATCACTTGGTGTTTGGAAAGCTTAATTACTAAATGAGCTTTCACGAAGGACTTCAAGTACCAGAATGCCGTTGCCTGGTAGGATGAGCGCGAAGCGCCTTTACACCTTTAAGGCGGAGGAGGGGCAAGAGACCACGTTTCTGGGAGTGATCACTGTAACATCTTTATATCGGTTGACCCCCAGGGAGAATGAGAAGCCTAGGAAACCGGCACTGAAGAAAGCCAATGAAGGTGAAACGCGTCTGCCAAGCGTTTCGTGGACTTCAGACATCACACGCTAGAAAAGAAATAAAGCCACTTGAATTGCACACCGGAGCTGTGTCGCACTCTTTTCTTACCTGGGAGAGAGTATTGCTTCCCATATGTGTATATATATATATATATATATGTTCACTAAAAAAACCAGAGGTTTCAGGGACGTTATAGTTAGGAATTTGCATTTAAAAAAACCTTAGAAATGCATTGAAAAAAAACAAAGGTTACAAGGACGTTCTAGTTAGGGTGACATTTAACTCACACAAAACCAGTGAAATTCAGCTGTTATAGCTGAGCTAACTATAACTCGCGCCCCTGCAATGCACTGCTGATGACGTCACATATTACATCACTCATGACATGGTCAGTGACATCATTGATGACATCACTGCAAGAGGCAAGAGAAGTGCAGAAAGAAGCAAGAGAGGTGCAGAAAGAGGCAAGACAACTGCAGAAAGAGGCAAGAGAGGTACAGAAAGAGGCAGGACAGGTGCAGACAGGGAAGAAGGGTGCAGACAGAGGGAAGATGGGTGCAGAAAGAGGCAAGATGGGTGCAGAAAGAAGCAACAGATGTGCAGAAAGAGGCAAGAGAAGTGCAGAAATAAGCAAGAGGTGCAGAAAGAGGCAGCAGAGGTGCAGAAAGAGGCAGCAGAGGGGTGCAGAAAGAGGCAAGAGAGGTGCAGAAAGAGGAAAGAGAGGTGCAGAAAGAGGGAGAGGGGTGCAGAAAGAGGCAAGAGGGGTGCAGAAAGAAGCAAGAGAGGTACAGAAAGAAGAAAGAGAAGTGCAGAAAGAAGCAAAAGAGGTGCAGAAAGATGCAAGAGGGGTGCAGAAAGAAGCAAGAGACGTGCAGAAAGAAGCAACAGAGGTACAGTAAGACGCAAGAGAAGTGCAGAAAGAGGCAAAAGAGGTGCAGAAAGAGGCAACAGAGGTGCAGAAAGAGGCAAGAGAAGTGCAGAAAGAAGGAAGAGGGGTGGAGAAAGAGGCAAGAGGGGACCAGAAAGAAGCAAGAGAGGTGCAGAAAGAAACAAAAGAGGTACAGAGCAAAGAAACAGAGGTGCAGAAAGAGGCAAGAGAAGTGCAGAAAGAGGCAAGAGAGGTGCAGAAAGATTAAAGAGGGGTACTGAAAGAGGCAAGAGGGGTGCAGAAAGAAGCAAGAGAGGTGCAGAAAGAAGCAAGTGAGGTGCAGAAAGACACAAGAGAGGTGCAGAAAAGGCAAGAGAGGTGCAGAAAGAGGCAAGAGAGGTGCAGAAAGAGGCAAGAGAGGTGCAGAAAGAGGAAGAAAGGGGAAGAAAGAAGAAGAAAGGTGCATAAAAAGGCAACAGAAGTGTAGAAAGAAGCAACAGAGTTACAGAAAGAGGCAAGAGAAGTGCAGAAAGAGGCAATAGAGGTGCAGATAGATGCAAGAGAGGTGCAGAAAGAGGGAAGAGGGGTGCAGAAAGAGGAAAGAGGGGTGCAGAAAGAGGAAAGAGGTACAGAAAGAGGCAAGAGGGGTGCAGAAAGAAGCAAGAGAAGTGCAGAAAGAAGCAACAGAGGTGCAGAAAGAGGCAGGAGAACTGCAGAAAGAGGCAAGAGAGGTTCAGAAACAGGCAAGAGAGGTGCAGAAAGAGGGAACAGGGGTGCAGAAAGAGGCACGAGAGGTGCAGGAAGATTGAAGAAGGGTGCACAAAGAAGCAAGAGAGGTGCAGAAAGGGGTGCAGAAAGAGGCAAGAGAACTACAGTAAGAGGCAAGAGTACTGCAGAAAGAGGCACGAGTACTGCAGAAAGAGGCACGAGAGGTGCAGAAAGAGGGAAGAAGGTTGCAGAAAGAGGCAAGAGGGGTGCAGAAAGAAGCAAGAGAGGTGCATAAAGAAGAAACAGAGGTGCATAAAGAGGCAAGGGAGGTGCAGAAAGAGGCAAGAGAAGTGCGGAAAGAGGCAAGAGAGGTGCAAAAGAAGCAAGAGAAGTGCAAAAAGAAGCAATAGAGGTGCAGAAAGAGGCAAGAGAGGTACAGAAAGAAGCAAGTGAGGTGCAGAAAGAAGCAAAGGGAAGTGCAGGAAGAAGCGAGCTGCAAAAAGAGGCAAGAGAGGTGCAGAAAGAGGCGAGAGGTGCAGAAAGAAGCAAGAGAGGTACAGAATGAACAAACAGAGGTGCAGAAAGAGGCAAGAGAACTGCAGAAAGGCAAGAGAGGTTCAGAAACAGGCAAGAGAGGTGCAGAAAGAGGGAACAGGGGTGCAGAAAGAGGCACGAGAGGTGCAGAAAGATTGAAGGGTGCACAAAGAAGCAAGAGAGGTGCAGAAAGAGGGAAAGGGGTGCAGAAAGAGGCAATAGAACTGCAGAAAGAGGCAAGAGTACTGCAGAAAGAGGCAAGAGAAGTGCAGAAAAAGTCGAGAGGTGCAGAAAGAGGGATGAGGGTTGCAGAAAGAGGCAAGAGGGGTGCTGAAAAAAGCAAGAGAGGTGCAGAAAGAAGCAAGAGAAGTGCATAAAGAAGAAACAGAGGTGCATAAAGAGGCAAGAGAGGTGCAGAAGCAGGCAACAGGGGTGCAGAAAGAGGGAAGAGGTGTGCAGAAAGAGGGAAGAAGGGTGCAGAAAGATGCAAGAAAGGGTGCAGAAAGAAGCAAGCGAAGTGCAGAAAGAAGCAACAGAGGTGCATAAAGAGGCAAGAGAGGTGCAGAAGCAGGCAACAGGGGTGCAGAAAGAGGGAAGAGGTGTGCAGAAAGAGGGAAGAAGGGTGCAGAAAGATGCAAGAAAGGGTGCAGAAAGAAGCAAGCGAGGTGCAGAAAGAAGCAAGGGAAGTGCAGAAAGAAGTAAAGTGCAAAAAGAGGCAAGAGAAGTGCAGAAAGAGGGAAGAGGGGTGCAGAAAGAGGAAAGAGGGATGCAGAAAGAGGCAAGAGGGGTGCAGAAAGAAGCAAAAGAGGTGCAGAACGAACCAACAGAGGTGCAGAAAGTGGCAAGAGGGGTGCAGAAAGAGGTACGAGAAGTGCAGAAAGAAGCAACTGAGGTGCAGAAAGAGGCAAGAGAACTTCAAAAAGAGGCAAGAGAGGTTCAGAAACAGGCAAGAGAGGTGCAGAAAGAGGGAACAGGGGTGCAGAAAGAGGAAAGAGGGGTGCAGAAAGAAGCAAGAGAGGTGCAGAAAGAAGCAAGAGAAGTGCAGAAAGAAGTAACAGAGGTGCAGAAAGAGGCAAGAAGGGTGAAGAAAGAGGCAAGGGAAGTGCAGAAAGAGGCAAGAGAGTTGCAGAAACAGGCAAGAGGTACAGAAAGAGGGAAGAGGGGTGCAGAAAGAGGCACAAGGGGTGCAGAAAGAAGCAAGAGAGGTGCAGAAAGAAGCAACAGAGGTGTAGAAAGAGGCAAGAGAACTGCAGAAAGAGGCAAGAGAGGTTCAGAAACAGGCAAGAGAGGTGCAGAAAGATTGAAGAGGGGTGCACAAAGAGACAAGAGGGGTGTAGAAAGAAGCAAGAGAGGTGCAGAAAGAGGCAAAAGGGGTGCGGAAGGAGGTAAGAGAGGTGCAGAAAGATTGAAGAGGGATGCAGAAAGAGGCAAGAGGGCTGCAGAAAGAAGCAAGAGAGGTGCAGAAAGGCAAAAGGGGTGCAGAAAGAGGCAAGAGAACTGCAGAAAGAAGCAAGAGAAGTGCAGAAAGAGGGAAGAGGTGTGCAGAAAGCGGGAAGAGGGGTGCAGAAAGAAGCAAGAGAGGTGCAGAAAGAAGCAAGCGAGGTGCAGAAAGAAGCAACAGGTGCAGAAAGAGGCAAGAGGGGTACAGAAAGAAGCAAGCGAGGTGCAGAAAGAAGGAAGGGAAGTGCAGAAAGAGGCGAGGTGCAAAAATAGGCAACAGAAGTGCAGAAAGAGGCAAGAGAGGTGCAGAAAGAGGGAAGAGGGGTGCAGAAAGAGGAAAGAGGGATGCAGAAAGAGGCAAGAGGGGTGCAGAAAGAGGCAAGAGAAGTGCAGAAAGAAGGAAGAGGGGTGGAGAAAGAGGCAAGAGGGGACCAGAAAGAAGCAAGAGAGGTGCAGAAAGAAACAAAAGAGGTACAGAGCGAAGAAACAGAGGTGCAGAAAGAGGCAAGAGAAGTGCAGAAAGAGGCAAGAGAGGTGCAGAAAGATTAAAGAGGGGTACTGAAAGAGGCAAGAGGGGTGCAGAAAGAAGCAAGAGAGGTGCAGAAAGAAGCAGGTGAGGTGCAGAAAGACACAAGAGAGGTGCAGAAAAGGCAAGAGAGGTGCAGAAAGAGGCAAGAGAGGTGCAGAAAGAGGCAAGAGAGGTGCAGAAAGAGGAAGAAAGGGGAAGAAAGAAGAAGAAAGGTGCAGAAAAAGGCAACAGAAGTGTGGAAAGAAGCAACAGAGTTACAGAAAGAGGCAAGAGAAGTGCAGAAAGAGGCAATAGAGGTGTAGATAGATGCAAGAGAGGTGCAGAAAGAGGGAAGAGGGGTGCAGAAAGAGGAAAGAGGGATGCAGAAAGAGGAAAGAGGTGCAGAAAGAGGCAAGAGGGGTGCAGAAAGAAGCAAGAGAAGTGCAGAAAGAAGCAACAGAGGTGCAGAAAGAGGCAAGAGAAGTGCAGAAAGAAGGAAGAGGGGTGGAGAAAGAGGCAAGAGGGGACCAGAAAGAAGCAAGAGAGGTGCAGAAAGAAACAAAAGAGGTACAGAGCAAAGAAACAGAGGTGCAGAAAGAGGCAAGAGAAGTGCAGAAAGAGGCAAGAGAGGTGCAGAAAGATTAAAGAGGGGTACTGAAAGAGGCAAGAGGGGTGCAGAAAGAAGCAAGAGAGGTGCAGAAAGAAGCAAGTGAGGTGCAGAAAGACACAAGAGAGGTGCAGAAAAGGCAAGAGAGGTGCAGAAAGAGGCAAGAGAGGTGCATAAAGAGGCAAGAGAGGTGCAGAAAGAGGCAAGAGAGGTGCAGAAAGAGGAAGAAAGGGGAAAAAAGAAGAAGAAAGGTGCAGAAAAAGGCAACAGAAGTGTAGAAAGAAGCAACAGAGTTACAGAAAGAGGCAAGAGAAGTGCAAAAAGAGGCAATAGAGGTGCAGATAGATGCAAGAGAGGTGCAGAAAGAGGGAAGAGGGGTGCAGAAAGAGGAAAGAGGGGTGCAGAAAGAGGAAAGAGGTGCAGAAAGAGGCAAGAGGGGTGCAGAAAGAAGCAAGAGAAGTGCAGAAAGAAGCAACAGAGGTGCAGAAAGAAGCAGGAGAACTGCAGAAAGAGGCAAGAGAGGTTCAGAAACAGGCAAGAGAGGTGCAGAAAGAGGGAACAAGGGTGCAGAAAGAGGCACGAGAGGTGCAGGAAGATTGAAGAAGGGTGCACAAAGAAGCAAGAGAGGTGCAGAAAGGGGTGCAGAAAGAGGCAAGAGAACTACAGAAAGAGGCAAGAGTACTGCAGAAAGAGGCACGAGAGGTGCAGAAAGAGGGAAGAAGGTTGCAGAAAGAGGCAAGAGGGGTGCAGAAAGAAGCAAGAGAGGTGCATAAAGAAGAAACAGAGGTGCATAAAGAGGCAAGGGAGGTGCAGAAAGAGGCAAGAGAGGTGCAAAAGAAGCAAGAGAAGTGCAAAAAGAAGCAATAGAGGTGCAGAAAGAGGCAAGAGAGGTACAGAAAGAAGCAAGTGAGGTGCAGAAAGAAGCAAAGGGAAGTGCAGGAAGAAGCGAGCTGCAAAAAGAGGCAAGAGAGGTGCAGAAAGAGGCGAGAGGTGCAGAAAGAAGCAAGAGAGGTACAGAATGAACAAACAGAGGTGCAGAAAGAGGCAAGAGAACTGCAGAAAGGCAAGAGAGGTTCAGAAACAGGCAAGAGAGGTGCAGAAAGAGGGAACAGGGGTGCAGAAAGAGGCACGAGAGGTGCAGAAAGATTGAAGGGTGCACAAAGAAGCAAGAGAGGTGCAGAAAGAGGGAAAGGGGTGCAGAAAGAGGCAATAGAACTGCAGAAAGAGGCAAGAGTACTACAGAAAGAGGCAAGAGAAGTGCAGAAAAAGTCGAGAGGTGCAGAAAGAGGGATGAGGGTTGCAGAAAGAGGCAAGAGGGGTGCAGAAAAAAGCAAGAGAGGTGCAGAAAGAAGCAAGAGAAGTGCATAAAGAAGAAACAGAGGTGCATAAAGAGGCAAGAGAGGTGCAGAAGCAGGCAACAGGGGTGCAGAAAGAGGGAAGAGGTGTGCAGAAAGAGGGAAGAAGGGTGCAGAAAGATGCAAGAAAGGGTGCAGAAAGATGCAAGAAAGGGTGCAGAAAGAAGCAAGCGAAGTGCAGAAAGAAGCAACAGAGGTGCATAAAGAGGCAGGAGGGGCACAGAAAGAAGCAAGCGAGGTGCAGAAAGAAGCAAGGGAAGTGCTGAAAGAAGTAAGGTGCAAAAAGAGGCAAGAGAAGTGCAGAAAGAGGCAAGAGAGGTGCAGAAAGAGGGAAGAGGGGTGCAGAAAGAGGAAAGAGGGATGCAGAAAGAGGCAAGAGGGGTGCAGAAAGAAGCAAAAGAGGTGCAGAACGAACCAACAGAGGTGCAGAAAGAGGCAAGAGGGGTGCAGAAAGAGGTACGAGAAGTGCAGAAAGAAGCAACTGAGGTGCAGAAAGAGGCAAGAGAACTTCAAAAAGAGGCAAGGGAGGTTCAGAAACAGGCAAGAGAGGTGCAGAAAGAGGGAACAGGGGTGCAGAAAGAGGAAAGAGGGGTGCAGAAAGAAGCAAGAGAGGTGCAGAAAGAAGCAAGAGAAGTGCAGAAAGAAGTAACAGAGGTGCAGAAAGAGGCAAGAAGGGTGAAGAAAGAGGCAAGGGAAGTGCAGAAAGAGGCAAGAGAGTTGCAGAAACAGGCAAGAGGTACAGAAAGAGGGAAGAGGGGTGCAGAAAGAGGCACAAGGGGTGCAGAAAGAAGCAAGAGAGGTGCAGAAAGAAGCAACAGAGGTGTAGAAAGAGGCAAGAGAACTGCAGAAAGAGGCAAGAGAGGTTCAGAAACAGGCAAGAGAGGTGCAGAAAGATTGAAGAGGGGTGCACAAAGAGACAAGAGGGGTGTAGAAAGAAGCAAGAGAGGTGCAGAAAGAGGCAAAAGGGGTGCACAAGGAGGTAAGAGAGGTGCAGAAAGATTGAAGAGGGATGCAGAAAGAGGCAAGAGGGCTGCAGAAAGAAGCAAGAGAGGTGCATAAAGGCAAAAGGGGTGCAGAAAGAGGCAAGAGAACTGCAGAAAGAAGCAAGAGAAGTGCAGAAAGAGGGAAGAGGTGTGCAGAAAGCGGGAAGAGGGGTACAGAAAGAAGCAAGAGAGGTGCAGAAAGAAGCAAGCGAGGTGCAGAAAGAAGCAACAGGTGCAGAAAGAGGCAAGAGGGGTACAGAAAGAAGCAAGCGAGGTGCAGAAAGAAGGAAGGGAAGTGCAGAAAGAGGCGAGGTGCAAAAATAGGCAACAGAAGTGCAGAAAGAGGCAAGAGAGGTGCAGAAAGAGGGAAGAGGGGTGCAGAAAGAGGAAAGAGGGATGCAGAAAGAGGCAAGAGGGGTGCAGAAAGAGGCAAGAGAAGTGCAGAAAGAGGCAATAGAGGTGCAGATAGATGCAAGAGAGGTGCAGAAAGAGGGAAGAGGGGTGCAGAAAGAGGAAAGAGGGGTGCAGAAAGAGGAAAGAGGTGCAGAAAGAGGCAAGAGGGGTGCAGAAAGAAGCAAGAGAAGTGCAGAAAGAAGCAACAGAGGTGCAGAAAGAGGCAGGAGAACTGCAGAAAGAGGCAAGAGAGGTTCAGAAACAGGCAAGAGAGGTGCAGAAAGAGGGAACAAGGGTGCAGAAAGAGGCACAAGAGGTGCAGGAAGATTGAAGAAGGGTGCACAAAGAAGCAAGAGAGGTGCAGAAAGGGGTGCAGAAAGAGGCAAGAGAACTACAGAAAGAGGCAAGAGTACTGCAGAAAGAGGCACGAGAGGTGCAGAAAGAGGGAAGAAGGTTGCAGAAAGAGGCAAGAGGGGTGCAGAAAGAAGCAAGAGAGGTGCATAAAGAAGAAACAGAGGTGCATAAAGAGGCAAGGGAGGTGCAGAAAGAGGCAAGAGAAGTGCGGAAAGAGGCAAGAGAGGTGCAAAAGAAGCAAGAGAAGTGCAAAAAGAAGCAATAGAGGTGCAGAAAGAGGCAAGAGAGGTACAGAAAGAAGCAAGTGAGGTGCAGAAAGAAGCAAAGGGAAGTGCAGGAAGAAGCGAGGCTGCAAAAGAGGCAAGAGAGGTGCAGAAAGAGGCGAGAGGTGCAGAAAGAAGCAAGAGAGGTACAGAATGAACAAACAGAGGTGCAGAAAGAGGCAAGAGAACTGCATAAAGGCAAGAGAGTGTTCAGAAACAGGCAAGAGAGGTGCAGAAAGAGGGAACAGGGGTGCAGAAAGAGGCACGAGAGGTGCAGAAAGATTGAAGGGTGCACAAAGAAGCAAGAGAGGTGCAGAAAGAGGGAAAGGGTGCAGAAAGAGGCAATAGAACTGCAGAAAGAGGCAAGAGTACTGCAGAAAGAGGCAAGAGAAGTGCAGAAAAAGTCGAGAGGTGCAGAAAGAGGGATGAGGGTTGCAGAAAGAGGCAAGAGGGGTGCTGAAAAAGCAAGAGAGGTGCAGAAAGAAGCAAGAGAAGTGCATAAAGAAGAAACAGAGGTGCATAAAGAGGCAAGAGAGGTGCAGAAGCAGGCAACAGGGGTGCAGAAAGAGGGAAGAGGTGTGCAGAAAGAGGGAAGAAGGGTGCAGAAAGATGCAAGAAAGGGTGCAGAAAGAAGCAAGCGAAGTACAGAAAGAAGCAACAGAGGTGCATAAAGAGGCAGGAGGGGCACAGAAAGAAGCAAGCGAGGTGCAGAAAGAAGCAAGGGAAGTGCAGAAAGAAGTAAGGTGCAAAAAGAGGCAAGAGAAGTGCAGAAAGAGGCAAGAGAGGTGCAGAAAGAGGGAAGAGGGGTGCAGAAAGAGGAAAGAGGGATGCAGAAAGAGGCAAGAGGGGTGCAGAAAGAAGCAAAAGAGGTGCAGAACGAACCAACAGAGGTGCAGAAAGAGGCAAGAGGGGTGCAGAAAGAGGGAACAGGGGTGCAGAAAGAGGAATGCAGAAAGAGGCAAGAGGGGTGCAGAAAGAAGCAAGAGAGGTGCAGAACGAACCAACAGAGGTGCAGAAAGAGGCAAGAGGGGTGCAGAAAGAGGTACGAGAAGTGCAGAAAGAAGCAACTGAGGTGCAGAAAGAGGCAAGAGAATCTCAAAAAGAGGCAAGAGAGGTTCAGAAACAGGCAAGAGAGGTGCAGAAAGAGGGAACAGGGATGCAGAAAGAGGCAAGAGGGGTGCAGAAAGAAGCAAGAGAGGTGCAGAAAGAAGCAAGAGAAGTGCAGAAAGAAGTAACAGAGGTGCAGAAAGAGGCAAGAAGGGTGAAGAAAGAGGCAAGGGAAGTGCAGAAAGAGGCAAGAGAGTTGCAGAAACAGGCAAGAGGTACAGAAAGAGGGAAGAGGGGTGCAGAAAGAGGCACAAGGGGTGCAGAAAGAAGCAAGAGAGGTGCAGAAAGAAGCAACAGAGGTGTAGAAAGAGGCAAGAGAACTGCAGAAAGAGGCAAGAGAGGTTCAGA
Source organism: Calotriton arnoldi (assembly GCA_963921515.1). Classification (NCBI taxonomy): domain Eukaryota; kingdom Metazoa; phylum Chordata; class Amphibia; order Caudata; family Salamandridae; genus Calotriton; species Calotriton arnoldi. Next base: position 539,044 of record CAWUFW010000662.1, read on the forward strand.
AACAGGCAAGAGAGGTGCAGAAAGATTGAAGAGGGGTGCACAAAGAGACAAGAGGGTGTAGAAAGAAGCAAGAGAGGTGCAGAAAGAGGCAAAGGGGTGCAGAAGGAGGTAAGAGAGGTGCAGAAAGATTGAAGAGGGATGCAGAAAGAGGCAAGAGGGCTGCAGAAAGAAGCAAGAGAGGTGCAGAAAGGCAAAAGGGGTGCAGAAAGAGGCAAGAGAACTGCAGAAAGAAGCAAGAGAAGTGCAGAAAGAGGGAAGAGGTGTGCAGAAAGCGGGAAGAGGGGTGCAGAAAGAAGCAAGAGAGGTGCAGAAAGAAGCAAGCGAGGTGCAGAAAGAAGCAACAGGTGCAGAAAGAGGCAAGAGGGGTACAGAAAGAAGCAAGCGAGGTGCAGAAAGAAGGAAGGAAAGTGCAGAAAGAGGCGAGGTGCAAAAATAGGCAACAAAAGTGCAGAAAGAGGCAAGAGAGGTGCAGAAAGAGGGAAGAGGGGTGCAGAAAGAGGAAAGAGGGATGCAGAAAGAGGCAAGAGGGGTGCAGAAAGAAGCAAGAGAGGTACAGAACGAACTAACAGAGGTGCAGAAAGAAGCAAGAGGGGTGCAGAAAGAGGCACGAGAAGTGCAGAAAGAAGCAACTGAGGTGCAGAAAGAGGCAAGAGAACTGCAGAAAGAGGCAAGAGAGGTGCAGAAAGAACCAAGAGATGTGCAGAAAAAAGCAACAGACTTGTAGAAAGAGGCAAGAGGTGTACAGAAAGGAGCAAGCGGGGTGCAGAAAGAAGCAAGGGAAGTTCAGAAAGAACCAAACGAGGTGCAGAAAGAGGCAAGAGAAGTGCAGAAAGAGGCAAGAGAGGTGTAGAAAGAGGCAAGAGAGGTGTAGAAAGAGGCAAGAGAGGTGCAGAAAGAGGGAAAAGGGGTGCAGAAAGAGGAAAGAGTGATGAAGAAAGAGGCAAGAGGGGTGGCAGAAAGAAGCAAGAGAGGTGCAGAAAGAGGCAAAAGGGGTGCAGAAAGAGGCAAGAGAACTGCAGAAAGAGGCAAGAGTACTGCAGAAAGAGGCAAGAGAAGTGCAGAAAAAGATGAGAGGTGCAGAAAGAGGGATGAGGGTTGCAGAAAGAGGCAAGAGGGGTGCAGAAAGAAGAGGGGTGCAGAAAGAAGCAAGAGAGGTGCAGAAAGAAGCAAGAGAAGTGCAGAAAGAGGCCAGAAAAGTGAAGAAAGAGGCAAGAGAAGTGCAGAAAGAGGCAAGAGAGGTGCAGAAACAGGCAACAGGGGTGCAGAAAGAGGGAAGAGGTGTGAAGGAAGAGGGAAGAAGGGTGCACAAAGAAGCAAGAAAGGGTGCAAAAAGAAGCAAGCGAAGTGCAGAAAGAAGCAACAGAGGTGCATAAAGAGGCAGGAGGGGTACAGAAAGAAGCAAGCGAGGTGCAGAAAGAAGCAAGGGAAGTGTAGAAAGAAGTAAGGTGCAAAAAGAGGCAAGAAAAGTACAGAAAGAGGCAAGAGAGGTGCAGAAAGAGGGAAGAGGTGTGCAGAAAGAAGCAAGAGAGGTGCAGAAAGAAGCAAGAGAGGTGCAGAAAGAAGCAAGAGAAGTGCATAAAGAAGAAACAGAGGTCCAGAAAAAGACAAGAGGGGTGAAGAAAGAGGCAAGGGATGTGCAGAAAGAAGCAACAGAAATGCAGAAAGAGGCCAGAAAAGTGAAGAAAGAGGCAAGAGAAGTGCAGAAAGAGGCAAGAGAGGTGCAGAAACAGGCAACAGGGGTGCAGAAAGAGGGAAGAGGTGTGCAGAAAGAGGGAAGGGTGCACAAAGAAGCAAGAAAGGGTGCACAAAGAAGCAAGCGAAGTGCAGAAAGAAGCAACAGAGGTGCATAAAGAGGCAGGAGGGGTACAGAAAGAAGCAAGCGAGGTGCAGAAAGAAGCAAGGGAAGTGTAGAAAGAAGTAAGGTGCAAAAAGAGGCAAGAGAAGTGCAGAAAGAGGCAAGGGAGGTGCAGAAAGAGGGAAGAGGGGTGCATAAAGAGGAAAGAGGGATGCAGAAAGAGGCAAGAGGGGTGCAGAAAGAAGCAAGAGAGGTGCAGAACGAACCAACAGGTGCAGAAAGAGGCAAGAGGTGTGCAGAAAGAAGCAACAGAGGTGCAGAAAGAGGCAAGAGAACTGCAGAAAGAGGCAAGAGAGGTTCAGAAACAGGCAAGAGAGGTGCAGAAAGAGGGAACAGGGGTGCAGAAAGAGGCACGAGAGGTGCAGAAAGATTGAAGAAGGGTGCACAAAGAAGCAAGAGAGGTGCAGAAAGAGGGAAAAGGGGTGCAGAAAGAGGCAAGAGAACTGCAGAAAGAGGCAAGAGTACTGCAGAAAAGGCAAGAGAAGTGCAGAAAAAGTCAAGAGAGGTGCAGAAAGAGTGATGAGCGTTGCAGAAAGAGGCAAGAGGGGTGCAGAAAGAAGCAAGAGAGGTGCAGAAAGAAGCAATAAGTGCAGAAAGAAGAAACAGGTGCAGAAAGAGACAAGAGGGGTGAAGAAAGAGGCAAGGGATGTGCAGAAAGAAGCAACAGAAATGCAGAAAGAGGCCAGAAAAGTGAAGAAAGAGGCAAGAGAAGTGCAGAAAGAGGCAAGAGAGGTGCAGAAACAGGCAACAGGGGTGCAGAAAGAGGGAAGAGGTGTGCAGAAAGAGGGAAGAAGGGTGCAGAAAGATGCAAGAAAGGGTGCAGAAAGAAGCAAGTGAAGTGCAGAAAGAAGCAACAGAGGTGCATAAAGAGGCAGGAGGGGTACAGAAAGAAGCAAGCGAGGTGCAGAAAGAAGCAAGGGAAGTGCAGAAAGAAGTAAGGTGCAAAAAGAGGCAAGAGAAGTGCAGAAAGAGGCAAGAGAGGTGCAGAAAGAGGGAACAGGGGTGCAGAAAGAGGAATGCAGAAAGAGGCAAGAGGGGTGCAGAAAGAAGCAAGAGAGGTGCAGAACGAACCAACAGAGGTGCAGAAAGAGGCAAGAGGGGTGCAGAAAGAGGTACGAGAAGTGCAAAAAGAAGCAACTGAGGTGCAGAAAGAGGCAAGAGAACTTCAAAAAGAGGCAAGAGAGGTTCAGAAACAGGCAAGAGAGGTGCAGAAAGAGGGAACAGGGATGCAGAAAGAGGCAAGAGTTGTGCAGAAAGAAGCAAGAGAGGTGCAGAAAGAAGCAAGAAAAGTGCAGAAAGAAGTAACAGAGGTGCAGAAAGAGGCAAGAAGGGTGAAGAAAGAGGCAAGGGAAGTGCAGAAAGAAGCAAGAGAAGTGCAGAAAGAGGCAAGAGAAGTGCAGAAAGAGGCAAGAGAGTTGCAGAAACAGGCAACAGAGGTGCAGAAAGAGAGAAGAGGTGTGCTGAAAGAGGGATGCAGAAAGAAGCAAAAGAGGTGCAGAAAGAAGCAAGAGAAGTACAGAAAGAAGCAACAGAGGTGTAAAAAGAGGCAAGAGAACTGCAGAAAGAGGCAAGAGAGGTTCAGAAACAGGCAAGAGAGGTGCAAAAGATTGAAGAGGGGTGCACAAAGAGACAAGAGGGGTGCAGAAAGAAGCAAGAGAGGTGCAGAAAGAGGCAAAAGGGGTGCGGAAGGAGGTAAGAGAGGTGCAGAAAGATTGAAGAGGGGTGCAGAAAGAGGCAAGAGGGCTGCAGAAAGAAGCAAGAGAGGTGCAGAAAGGCAAAAGGGGTGCAGAAAGCGGCAAGAGAACTGCATAAAGAAGCAAGAGAAGTGCAGAAAGAGGGAAGAGGTGTGCAGAAAGCGGGAAGAGGGGTGCAGAAAGAAGCAAGAGAGGTGCAGAAAGAAGCAAGCGAGGTGCAGAAAGAAGCAACAGGTGCAGAAAGAGGCAAGAGGGGTACAGAAAGAAGCAAGCGAGGTGCAGAAAGAAGGAAGGGAAGTGCAGAAAGAAGCGAGGTGCAAAAAGAGGCAACAGAAGTACAGAAAGAGGCAAGAGAGGTGCAGAAAGAGGGAAGAGGGGTGCAGAAAGAGGAAAGCGGGATGCAGAAAGAGGCAAGAGGGGTGCAGAAAGAAGCAAGAGAGGTACAGAACGAACTAACAGAGGTGCAGAAAGAAGCAAGAGGGGTGCAGAAAGAGGCACGAGAAGTGCAGAAAGAAGGAACTGAGGTGCAGAAAGAGGCAAGAGAACTGCAGAAAGAGGCAAGAGAGGTGCAGAAAGAAGCAAGAGATGTGCAGAAAAAAGCAACAGACGTGTAGAAAGAGGCAAGAGGGGTACAGAAAGGAGCAAGTGGGGTGCAGAAAGAAGCAAGGAAAGTTCAGAAAGAACCAAACGAGGTGCAGAAAGAGGCAAGAGAAGTGCAGAAAGAGGCAAGAGAGGTGCAGAAAGAGTGAAAAGGGGTGCAGAAAGAGGAAAGAGTGATGAAGAAAGAGGCAAGAGGGGTGGCAGAAAGAAGCAAGAGAGGTGCAGAAAGAGGCAAAAGGGTGCAGAAAGATGTAAGAGAACTGCAGAAAGAGGCAAGAGTACTGCAGAAAGAGGCAAGAGAAGTGCAGAAAGAGTCAAGAGAGGTGCAGAAAGAGGCAAGAGGGTTGCAGAAAGAGGCAAGAGGGGTGCAGAAAGAAGCAAGAGAGGTGCAGAAAGAAGCAAGAGAAGTGCAGAAAGAGGGAAGAGGTATGCAGAAAGCGGGAAGAGGGGTGCAGAAAGAAGCAAGAGTGGTGCAGAAAGAAGCAAGCGAAGTGCAGAAAGAAGCAACAGGAGTGGCAAGAGGGGTACAGAAAGAAGCAAGTGAGGAGCAGAAAGAAGCAAGGGAAGTGCAGAAAGAAGCGAGGTGCAAAAAGAGGCAAGAGAAGTGCAGAAAGAGGCAAGAGAGGTGCAGAAAGAGGGAAGAGGGGTGCAGAAAGAAGAAAGCGGGATGCAGAAAGAGGCAAGAGGGGTACAGAAAGAAGCAAGAGAGGTACAGAATGAACTAACAGAGGTGCAGAAAAAAGCAAGAGGGGTGCAGAAGGAGGCATGAAAAGTGCAGAAAGAAGCAACTGAGCTGCAGAAAGAGGCAAGAAAACTGCAGAAAGAGGCAAGAGAGGTTCAGAAAGATTGAAGAGGGGTGCAGAAAGAGGCAAGAGGGCTGCAGAAAGAAGCAAGAGAAGTGCAGAAAGAGGGAAGAGGTGTGCAGAAAGCGGGAAGAGGGGTGCAGAAAGAAGCAAGAGAGGTGCAGAAAGAAGCAAGAGAGGTGCAGAAAGAAGCAACAGGTGCAGAAAGAGGCAAGAGGGGTACAGAAAGAGGCACGAAAAGTGCAGAAAGAAGCAACTGAGCTGCAGAAAGAGGCAAGAAAACTGCAGAAAGAGGCAAGAGAGGTTCAGAAACAGGCAAGAGAGGTACAGAAAGAGGGAACAAGGGTGCAGAAAGAGGCAAGAGAGGTGCGGAAAGATTGAAGAGGGGTGCACAAAGAGGTGAGAGGGGTGGCAGAAAGAAGCAAGAGGTGCAGAAAGAGGCAAAAGGGGTGCAGAAAGAGGCAAGAGGGGTGCAGAAAGAAGCAAGAGATGTGCAGAAAAAAGCAACAGACGTGTAGAAAGAGGCAAGAGGGGTACAGAAAGGAGCAAGCGGGGTGCAGAAAGAAGCAAGGGAAGTTCAGAAAGAACCAAACGAGGTGCAGAAAGAGGCAAGAGAAGTGCAGAAAGAGGGAAGAGAGATGTAGAAAGAGGGAAAAGGGGTGCAGAAAGAGGAAAGAGTGATGAAGAAAGAGGCAAGAGGGGTGGCAGAAAGAAGCAAGAGAGGTGCAGAAAGAGGCAAAAGGGGTGCAGAAAGATGTAAGAGAACTGCAGAAAGAGGCAAGAGTACTGCAGAAAGAGGCAAGAGAAGTGCAGAAAGAGTCAAGAGAGGTGCAGAAAGAGGCAAGAGGGTTGCAGAAAGAGGCAAGAGGGGTGCAGAAAGAAGCAAGAGAGGTGCAGAAAGAAGCAAGAGAAGTGCAGAAAGAGGGAAGAGGTATGCAGAAAGCGGGAAGAGGGGTGCAGAAAGAAGCAAGAGTGGTGCAGAAAGAAGCAAGCGAAGTGCAGAAAGAAGCAACAGGAGTGGCAAGAGGGGTACAGAAAGAAGCAAGTGAGGTGCAGAAAGAAGCAAGGGAAGTGCAGAAAGAAGCGAGGTGCAAAAGAGGCAAGAGAAGTGCAGAAAGAGGCAAGTGAGGTGCAGAAAGAGGGAAGAGGGGTGCAGAAAGAAGAAAGCGGGATGCAGAAAGAGGCAAGAGGGGTACAGAAAGAAGCAAGAGAGGTACAGAATGAACTAACAGAGGTGCAGAAAAAAGCAAGAGGGGTGCAGAAAGAGGCACGAAAAGTGCAGAAAGAAGCAACTGAGCTGCAGAAAGAGGCAAGAAAACTGCAGAAAGAGGCAAGAGAGGTTCAGAAAGATTGAAGAGGGGTGCAGAAAGAGGCAAGAGGGCTGCAGAAAGAAGCAAGAGAAGTGCAGAAAGAGGAATGAGGTGTGCAGAAAGCGGGAAGAGGGGTGCAGAAAGAAGCAAGAGAGGTGCAGAAAGAAGCAAGAGAGGTACAGAAAGAAGCAAGAAAACTGCAGAAAGAGGCAAGAGAGGTTCAGAAACAGGCAAGAGAGGTACAGAAAGAGGGAACAAGGGTGCAGAAAGAGGCACGAGAGGTGCGGAAAGATTGAAGAGGGGTGCACAAAGAGGTGAGAGGGGTGGCAGAAAGAAGCAAGAGGTGCAGAAAGAGGCAAAAGGGGTGCAGAAAGAGGCAAGAGGGGTGCAGAAAGAAGCAAGAGATGTGCAGAAAAAAGCAACAGACGTGTAGAAAGAGGCAAGAGGGGTACAGAAAGGAGCAAGCGGGGTGCAGAAAGAAGCAAGGGAAGTTCAGAAAGAACCAAACGAGGTGCAGAAAGAGGCAAGAGAAGTGCAGAAAGAGGCAAGAGAGATGCAGAAAGAGGGAAAAGGGGTGCAGAAAGAGGAAAGAGTGATGAAGAAAGAGGCAAGAGGGGTGGCAGAAAGAAGCAATAGAGGTGCAGAAAGAGGCAAAAGGGGTGCAGAAAGATGTAAGAGAACTGCAGAAAGAGGCAAGAGTACTGCAGAAAGAGGCAAGAGAAGTGCAGAAAGAGTCAAGAGAGGTGCAGAAAGAGGCAAGAGGGTTGCAGAAAGAGGCTAGAGGGGTGCAGAAAGAAGCAAGAGAGGTGCAGAAAGAAGCAAGAGAAGTGCAGAAAGAGGGAAGAGGTATGCAGAAAGCGGGAAGAGAGGTGCAGAAAGAAGCAAGAGTGGTGCAGAAAGAAGCAAGCGAAGTGCAGAAAGAAGCAACAGGAGTGGCAAGAGGTGTACAGAAAGAAGCAAGTGAGGTGCAGAAAGAAGCAAGGGAAGTGCAGAAAGAAGCGAGGTGCAAAAAGAGGCAAGAGAAGTGCAGAAAGAGGCAAGTGAGGTGCAGAAAGAGGGAAGAGGGGTGCAGAAAGAAGAAAGCGGGATGCAGAAAGAGGCAAGAGGGGTACAGAAAGAAGCAAGAGAGGTACAGAATGAAAAGAGGTGCAGAAAAAAGCAAGAGGGGTGCAGAAAGAGGCACGAAAAGTGCAGAAAGAAGCAACTGAGCTGCAGAAAGAGGCAAGAAAACTGCAGAAAGAGGCAAGAGAGGTTCAGAAAGATTGAAGAGGGGTGCAGAAAGAGGCAAGAGGGCTGCAGAAAGAAGCAATAGAAGTGCAGAAAGAGGGAAGAGGTGTGCAGAAAGCGGGAAGAGGGGTGCAGAAAGAAGCAAGAGAGGTGCAGAAAGAAGCAAGAGAGGTGCAGAAAGAAGCAACAGGTGCAGAAAGAGGCACGAAAAGTGCAGAAAGAAGCAACTGAGCTGCAGAAAGAGGAAAGAAAACTGCAGAAAGAGGCAAGAGAGGTTCAGAAACAGGCAAGAGAGGTACAGAAAGAGGTAACAAGGGTGCAGAAAGAGGCAAGAGAGGTGCGGAAAGATTGAAGAGGGGTGCACAAAGAGGTGAGAGGGGTGGCAGAAAGCAAGAGGTGCAGAAAGAGGCAAAAGGGGTGGAGAAAGAGGCAAGAGGGGTGCAGAAAGAAGCAAGAAAGATGCAGAAAGAAGCAGGAGAAGTGCAGAAAGAAGTAACAGAGGTGCGGCAAGAGGGGTGAAGAAAGAAGCAAGGGAAGTGCAGAAAGAAGCAACAGAAATGCAGAAAGAAGCAAGAGAAGTGCAGAAAGAGGCCGGAGAAGTGCAGAAAGAGGCAAGAGAGTTGCAGAAACAGGCAACAGAGGTGCAGAAAGAGAGAAGAGGTGTGCAGAAAGAGGGATGCAGAAAGAAGCAAAAGAGGTGCAGAAAGAAGCAAGAGAAGTACAGAAAGAACCAACAGATGTGTAGAAAGAGGCAAGAGGGGTACAGAAAGGAGCAAGTGGGGTGCAGAAAGAAGCAAGGGATGTGCAGAAAGAACCAAACGAGGTGCAGAAAGAGGCAAGAGAAGTGCAGAAAGAGGCAGGAGAGGTGCAGAAAGAAGCAAGAGAGGTGCAGAAAGATTGAAGAGGGGTGCTGCAAGAGGGGTGCAGAAAGAAGCAAGAGAGGTGCAGAAAGAAGCAAGTGAGGTGCAGAAAGAGGCAAGAGAGGTGCAGAAAGAGACAAGAGAGGTGCAGAAAGAGGAAGAAAGGGGAAGAAAGAAGAAGAAAGGTAGATGCAAGAGAGGTGCAGAAAGAGGTAAGAGGGGTGCAGAAAGAGGAAAGAGGGGTGCAGAAAGAGGCAAGAGGGGTGCAGAAAGAGGCAAGAGAAGTGCAGAAAGAAGCAACAGAGGTGCAGAAAGAGGCAGGAGAACTGCAGAAAGAGGCAAGAGAGGTTCAGAAACAGGCAAGAGAGGTGCAGAAAGAGGGAACAGGGGTGCAGAAAGAGGCACGAGAGGTGCAGAAAGATTGAAGAAGGGTGCACAAAGAAGCAAGAGAGGTGCAGAAAGGGGTGCAGAAAGAGGCAAGAGAACTACAGAAAGGCAAGAGTACTGCAGAAAGAGGCAAGAGAAGTGCAGAAAGAGTCAAGAGAGGTGCAGAAAGAGGCAAGAGGGTTGCAGAAAGGCAAGAGGGTTGCAGAAAGAGGCAAGAGGGGTGCAGAAAGAAGCAAGAGAGGTGCAGAAAGAAGCAAGAGAAGTGCAGAAAAAAGGAAGAGGTATGGAGAAAGCGGGAAGAGGGTTGCAAAAAGAGGCAAGAGAAGTGCAGAAAGAGGCAAGAGAGGTGCAGAAAGAGGGAAGAGGGGTGAGGAAAGAGGGATGCAGAAAGAGGCAAGAAGGGTGCAGAAAGAACCAAGAGAGGTATAGAACGAACCAACAGAGGTGCAGAAAGAAGCAAGAGGGGTGCAGAAAGAGGCCCGAGAAGTGCAGAAAGAAGCAACTGAGGTGTAGAAAGAGGCAAGAGAACTTCAGAAAGAGGCAAGAGATGTTCAGAAACAGGCAAGAGAGTTGCAGAAAGAGGGAACAAGGGTGCAGAAAGAGGCAAGAGAGGTGCAGAAAGATTGAAGAGGGGTGCACAAAGAGGCAAGAGGGGTGACAGAAAGAAGAAAGAGAGGTGCAGAAAGAGGCAAAAGGGGTGCAGAAAGATGCAAGAGAACTGCAGAAAGAGGCAAGAGTACTGCAGAAAGAGACAAGAGAAGTGCAGAAGAGTCAAGAGAGGTGCAGAAAGAGGCAAGATGGTTGCAGAAAGAGGCAAGAGGGGTGCAGAAAGAAGCAAGAGAGGTGCAGAAAGAAGCAAGAGAAGTGCAGAAAGAAGTAGCAGAGGTGCAGAAAGAGGCAAGAGGGGTGAAGAAAGAGGCAAGAGAAGTGCAGAAAGAAGCAACAGAAATGCAGAAAGAAGCAAGAAAAGTGCAGATAGAGGCAAGAGAAGTGCAGAAAGAGGTAACAGAGTTGCAGAAACAGGCAACATAGGTGCAGAAAGAGAGAAGAGGTGTGCAGAAAGAGGGATGCAGAAAGAAGCAAAAGAGGTGCAGAAAAAAGCAAGAGAAGTGCAGAAAGAAGCAACAGAGGTGCAGAAAGAGGCAAGAGTGGTACAGAAAGAAGCAAGCGGGGTGCAGAAAGAAGCAAGGGAAGTGCAGAAAGAACCAAACGAGGTGCAGAAAGAGGCAAGAGAAGTGCAGAAAGAGGCAAGAGTGCTGCAGAAAGAGGGAAAAGGGGTGCAGAAAGAGGAAAGAGTGATGAAGAAAGAGGCAAGAGGAGTGCAGAAAGAAGCAAGAGAGGTGCAGAAAGAACCAACAGAGGTGCAGAAAGAGGCAAGAGAACTGCAGAAAGAGGCAAGAGAGGTTCAGAAACAGGCAAGAGAGGTGCAGAAAGATTGAAGAGGGGTGCAGAAAGAGACAAGAGGGGTGCAGAAAGAGGCAAAAGGGGTGCAGAGAGAGGCAAGCGAGTTGCAGAAAGATTGAAGAGGGGTGCAGAAAGAGTCAGAGGTGCAGAAAGAGGGAAGAGGGTTGCAGGAAGAGGCAAGAGGGGTGCAGAAAGAAGCAAGAGAAGTGCAGAAAGAAGCAAGAGAAGTGCAGAAAGAAGCAACAGGTGCAGAAAGAGGCAAGAGGGGTGAAGAAAGAGGCAAGCGAGTTGCAGAAAGAAGCAACAGAAATGCAGAAAGAGGCAAGAGATGTGCAGAAAGAGCAAGAGATATGCAGAAAGAGGGAAGAGAGTGCAGAAAGAGGCAAGAGAAGTGCAGAAAGAGGCAAGAGAGGTGCAGAAAGAGGCAAGAGATATGCATAAAGAGGGAGGAGGGTGCAGAAAGAGGCATGAGAAGTGCAGAAAGAAGCAACGGAGGTGCAGAAAAAGGCAAGAGAGGTGCAGAAAAAAGAAGCAAGAGAAATGCAGAAAGAAGGGAGGTGCAGAAAGCGGAAGAGATGTGTAGAAAGGGGCAAGAGAAGTGCAGAAAGAGGAAGAAAGGTACAGAAAGAAGCAAGAGAAATGCAGAAAAAGGCAAGAGAGGCGCAGAAAGAAGAAAAAATGGTTTGCGCACCATTAGTACCATTTTAACACCCACATTTGGCAATAAGTAATAGGTGACCATTCCAGCTTTGCAAAGGGCCTTCCATCATGCTGTAACACTTGTCGCTGTATTTTTGGTAACGTTTGAGCCATTTTGTTCAAATCTGCAGATTATGCGGCAGATGATGGATTATGCGGAAAATGTATAATTATGCGAAAATCGATGTGGCCGAACAGTCGCATAATTCCAGTGGCCCTGCTCATACCTCTGACTAGGTCCAGAAGTGCTCCTCAGTGGTTCCTTCTTTTTTTGTGTCTCATTGAGTTTATAGATCAGCTTCTATGGAAGCGAGGAAGACTAAACCTGAGGTTACCACTCCACAACACAGACTACCATACCACATAATTACTCTCCATAACACATAATCCACTCTACCTAATTCCTATACACTAAATACCATATACTTTCTATCCACATAATTTTACTGCACAACATACCACATAATTCCACTCCACACAACGTACACCCACTCCAAAAAACATTAGTAAAAAACGTTTACATTTACAACGCCAATAGCTCTAACTCTCGCAAATGTGAGACCTATTGCATTGCAAATGCTTCTTTAACTAGTAGTCGCGTTTGCAGAGTGGTGGAGAAAGGAGGCTGGGCCTCCGACCAGCGCTCAGGAATTCTGCTGCGTAGGACTAACAGGAGGTACGAGGGCGGCTTCTTTACCCCCAAAGTCCCTCAGGAGTAAAGTGGACTTAATCCCCCAACCAGTAGTGTGCCAGGAGGCGTGTTTGCGGAGTGGTGGACAAAGGGGGCGTGGCCTCTGAAGACCTTCTTAGCAATCCCACTGTGTGGGACTTACTGGAGGTAACAGATGGGGTAGTTGGCCTCCAAGGAAATCCTTGGGGCCAACTACACCTCCTATTACCTCCAATAAATTTCACACAGCAGGATTGCTAAGTTCTGATAGGAGGTCAAGCCCCCTTTGCCCACCACTCTGCAAACGCGCTTCCTCGCGCACTCTTGGTTGGGGAATGAAGTCCCCTTTGCTGCTGGGGGTCCTTAGGGGCCAACTAGCCTACCTGTTACCTCCAGTAAGCCCCATACAGTGGGATTGCTGAGATGTGGTCGTAGGCCATGCCCCCTTTCTCCCCCACTCTGCAATCGCGCCTCCTGGCGCACTTCTGCTTGGGTGATGAAGTTCACTTTAGTCCTGAAGCCCTCAGGATGCAAGGGGACCACATCGCCCCACCAGCAGTGCACCAAGAGGCGCGTTTGCAGAGTGGTGAAAAATGGGGCGTGGCCTCCGACGGCCTCTCAGCAATCCCACTGTGTGGGGCTTACTGGAGTTAAGAGGTGGGCTAGTTGGCCCCTAAGGACCCTCAGTAACTTCATCCTCCAACCTACAGCACGCCAGGAGGCGCTTTGCAGAGTATTGGTAAAAGGGAGCGGGGCTTCTGGCGAGATGCGCGGCATCCTTTATTTTTTATTTTAGGAAGGGGGTTGTGTGGCCCCCCTTCCCCTGACCCTTTTGGACCCCGTCGACCCCAACCCCGGGGCCAGACCCATTTTTCATTTTTTTTCCAAATACAAAGGGATGGGGCGCGTGCCCCCCCTCCCGAGGCCTATTCTGGCCCCGGGGACCCCATCCCCCGGGGCTAGGCCTTTGCTTATTTAATTTTTTTAAAGGGGAGTGGGGCCATGCGGCCCCCCTCCCCAGGCAGATTTCGGCCCCGGGGACCCCGTCCCTCGGGCCCGGCCAATTATTAAAATTATTTTTTTTTGTTTTAGGGGAGGGGGCCGCTCCTCCCAGGCCATTTTTGGCCCCGGGGACCCCATCCCCCGGGGCTTGACCATTTTAAACAAAATGCAAATTTCATTTTCAGGGAGGGGGGCCTCATGGCTTGGCTCCCCAGTCTGATTTTGGCCTTGGGAACCCCATCTCCTGGGGCCTGCCCATTCCTTTTTGCCCCGGGGACCCCATCCCCCGGGGCATGGCCATCTTTAAAGGGACTGCAGGGTGGTCCCGGCCGGCTCCCGCCTCCAGCGGGGGCCGGCATTGCATTTTACCCCCAGGGAGTGCTCCCGCCATCCCATAGTAAACCTGCAATGTCCCGGGGGTGGGCATCCCAGGACATTGCTGGAGCTGGCGGTCCCCAGGGCCATGGAGGGCTCCTTCAGGGGGGCTGCGTGGCCCCCTCCCATCATGTTTAAAGCCCCGGGGAGGTTGTGGTCCTCGGGGCCCCGCAACAGACTCCCGCACTTAATGATCTATGTATGCCCCTGGGAGGTGGTGGTCCCCGGGCCGCGTGGGGGGGCTCGAGCCCCCCACATGACTTTTTTTTAAAACAGAGCCCTGGGGAGGTGGGGGTTCCCGGGGCTGCGGGTGGGGTGTGTGCCCCCAGCATGTAATCAGCATGGCCCCAGGGAGGTGGCGGTCCCTGGGGCTGCGGGGGCCCCCATGTGCCCCCGCAGCATATTTTGGCATTGCCCCTGGGACCTGGCCCACCAGGGGGCATAATTAAACAAAGTGCGGGAGACCTTGCTTTGTTTTTTAACATTTTTGGTGGGATTCGCGCACCCAGCGATTGCAAGGCTCGAGATCGGGAGGGTTCGCGGATCCTTCGCGTCAATATATCAATAACTGTAAATATTTAATATTCTCAAAAACTACTGAACGGATTTACACCATTTAACAAAAAGAGTGCACTCTGGTCCAAGAGCTACCTTTCTGCCAAATTTGGTCTAATTCCGTTCAGATGTTCGGGCTGTAGCTGCGTCAACAGTTTCCTATGGAAATTAACATGGAGAAAACGCGTTTTGGGACCCCCCTTTTTTCTCGAACCCCGCTTGACGAATCACCCGAAACTTTCAACGCAGCAGCTGAATTGAACCGGCCATTGGTTTTGAAAATTTTGCGAAGATTTGTCAAGCGGCGCCAAAGATATTGGCAAAAGAAAAATTGCTTTTTGAATAGAAACGAGGTCCTAACTATAACTACCTACTGGCGACCGCCAGTAGGTAATATATATGTAGATATCAGTGGCGGCTGGTGGATTTTCAAAGTGGTGAGGTGAAAATTTTCTACCCAAGTATAATGAGTGAGTGAGCCTGAAGTGCAAAAGGGGGATGTGGGGGGTTCTCCCCCTGACAAGAAAACTTTGAAAAAAAAGGATTCAAATGGTGGCTTTTACACCATATATTTACTGTGTGGTTGTCTGTTTATTTACATAAATACTTCTTCCATGTTGCTTCTCCTCCTCCACACCCCCATGAAGCCTTACCTGTGTTTAAATCCATGCTTTTGAGAATCCTTTATTGCTGTCCCACTCATTTTACCCCCTCCCTGGCTTTTGCCCACTCTTGCGATGACTGCTTTGCATTGCCCTCATGTCTCTGCAGCCCCTCTCTGTCAAGTTGGTTAAATAAATAAAAGAAAATATAGCCTGGAAGGAAGTTGATTATGCCAAAGTTCATGAGAAACTGCATTTGTTGCATTTTCAGGTCAGTAAAAGCAATGAAAACATAGTCATGGCTCTGCTCTCCAGCTTGCGCTTTGTCACAAGCAACTCAGGCAGCGTGCTGCTGTGTATGATGTACCATATATAGCGCTTAGAAATGAAATGAGAGTCTATGCGCTTCAGGTGGTGATTAATGCTTCCTGCTTTTGTTCATGCTGTAACAGCACATAGTCATTAAAATCAAGTTTTTTGCTTGAGATTTTACAGCTAAAAATGTCTGATGTGTAGCAAGTTCTAGCACGCCATGTTTCATACTGATGCAGACTAATATTTAAAGAATTTAAAGTATCCAAAGCTAACATTTCAGTGCGGTGCCACACATATTTAATTCCAAGTCCTAACCCCATATCCTTGCTTGAGTGCCGGGCCCACGTATCCATATAGTGCATCAGTAATTAATTGGAGAGAGGTAAGCTATTAATAAAGTGAAACCCCTTTTATATAAAACTTTCTGTGAAGTTTCTAAGCAGCTATTCAACTTGTCTCCAAACTGATGTTACACCCAAGGAATGACTGACCGATTATAACGTACTATGGACAACACTATCACGTGCAAATACCACAACCCTGGCGGCAGCGCTGGTACCCAGGACTGGCTTACAGCAGAGGCACACACGATAAAACATGTTACCTGAGGGCGGTAGCACCGAAACAAACTGGCAGTGGCGTAACGAAACATAAGCCCCCCCCCTGCAAGGTACATGGAGGGCCCCTGCTCCAAATTTAATCAGCTCTCAGGCTAGAGTACTGAGCTGAGGGGGGCCCCTGCTGCTGGGGGACGCCCCCACCACTGCGCGGGGGCTGAGGGGGCTTGTGTTACGCCACTGCAAACTGGTCATGCGTCTCAGATATTACAGCAATTAATGGAAGTGCAACTGAGGGGAGCACTGTTAGACTATTTGGCACAAAGAAGGTTAACTGACACATATTCAATGAATACAAGTACACTGGATTCAGATGTTTAACACGGTGCAGCAGCAATGTGAGCGCGCTCAGAGAAAGGAAGCCAGTTTGTGTTTTTAGAGAACTGCCATTTGTTCACACTACCTAACTTGGTCAGATTGTCAATGCGCAAATAACTGACTGGAATGTAACGGTTAACTTAACACCTTTACAAAATTACCTCTATTTACATTCTCACGCTCACAGATATTCAACAGAGACCATTAACTGGCATGATTTTAGTTATTTATTATCATTGTTGAGCTCCAAAGATATTAAAGACGTCTTACAGCAAATTCTATCAGTGTCATAGAATATAAATAAGCTCACAATTGTACTATGTACATAAGGGTAACACAGAATCATGCTCTATTTTCTACATATTTGTCACCCCGAGATTTCTGCACCGTGTTCCAAAACACATAGTGCACTTCTCACGTGTTATGTAATAATGATAATGCCAACACTCCTAGTGTAATACAGTTGTACACACACATCCCCATATACACACAGTAAATTCAGGGCATCAGGTCACACTTTCACGAGTACACCCGTCTCCTGTGTTTGCACTCTGCCCTTTATTGGTATGTGGACCGGAAAGCTTGTGACATTGGCACTGAGTTAATGTATTTGCTGTGCAGATTGTATGCTAGCCGAGGTCAGAGGTTCCAAATCCAGCAATTCCAACTCGGGTATCATATTTCCTGGGCTGCTAACATGGTTATTGATTACGTCATATGAGATTCGTTCAGTTACGCTGCAGTTATTATACCCATCCTTAAGGGCACTGCCTGCCAAGCAGAAAGCACCTCTCCTTCAAAAGTGGGGGGGAGAGCCCGAGGAGGGTTGTGAGAGAGGCCGGTGTGCACATGGCTGAACCTACACAGACGTTAAGTCTCTGTGAGCATTTTTAGGCCAACAGAGGACAGCCAGCGGGGCTTTTGGCATGGAGTGCCAGAGTAGTGTAGCTAAAGTAGGCTTATTGCGTAGAAGGTGGGATTCTGAATGTTCTGATCGTGCTGCTGTAGTCGAAAGCACGAAGGGATCGTGCAAAGACTTCACCCAGGAAGCAGCCACAACTGCGAAGGGTCGCCCTTGAGAACCTTTTTGTTGCATGGTGGATGGGGGCACTTTTAGCACCTAGATGCAGCGATGGTGGGCACCCCCGGGGCCCTGGAACAGACTCTGCCCTCATTTGAAAACCTGTGTTGCGACTGCAGCAACAGGGATGTGATCGAACCTGGGGAATTCCTGTCAACATCCATGTGACACGGCCAGGGCTGCGAACTTTGGAACTGTGGAACCGGGTTCAAGTCCAGACGTTGGCTCAGCATCCTGTGATTCTGGGCAAATCATCTCCCCGTGCCTTTAAAAAATATTAATGTGACCTTGTGTAATGTAACTGGTGCTTACGTAAAGCGCTTCTTGTGCCGAGTTTTCGTTATATAACACTGAAAACCCAAATGTTTTAACGCAGTCAGATGGGCCTTGTCTGACATTCTGGTGTCTCGACGTACAGATTATTGTTGGAATCAAACTGGATCCTGACATCGCTGCGGAGCATAGTTCTCTGGGGGTGCCAATCACCAGATGGCACACCCACCCAAAAGAAGGTGCACCTTTTACTGGTACACGCTTACTACAGTCTTAGCACAGCGGGGCCAACGTGCTTTCTACAGCCTGCGCCTCGGACCCGTTACATAATCAAAGCCGGGCTGTTTGCTGTAATTATATTTTGTTCAAAATTACTTACCAATGTTAAGAAATATCTCGGAGACATGGGACACAATGTTAAGAAATATCTCGGAGACATGGGACAGTGTTTGCAGCCGCAGCCGGCATGCTCGCGGGGGGGAGGGGGTGTTCGCGGGTGCCGGGTGGGGATTGAAAATAAAAAAAAGTACAACTTTACCTACCTTACCCCCCCGGATACCGCGCCGCCTCCGCTCCTGGACGGTGTGCTGCAGCCGGTTCCCGCCCGCGTGTTCCTACAGGAAGCACCGAAGCAGCCAGCAGGCAGCCTCCCTCTCCTACCCTGAGCCAATCACAACGCTGCAATGGCAGCGTTGTGATTGGTGAGGCGCAGCCGAGAGCGCCCCAGCCGGGCCATTTTCTCTGTGTAGGCTGCATGCAGCCTACATAGAGAAAAAGGGGGAGTGCGCATGACTGCTTTGTTCGGCCCTGGGGGCGACCAAACAGTCAATACCCACAACAGTGGGTAAGCCACTCCCCCTGCCCTCGAGCAGGACCGCCCACCCGCCCGCCCCCAACCAGGCACCAGGTACTTTCAGCTCGCAGTGCGAGAAGCAGAAACATAAAATGGTAGTTTTACCATTTTATGTTTCTGCCTTCTCGCACTGCGAGAAAGCAGTGGGGCGACGCCCCCACGCCCCGATGGTGGAGCCGCCACTGGTAGATATATATATATATATTTAATTATTTGGTGTCTGGCTTACGCTGCCCCATTTAGTCACATATATGAAGACTCCATTCGCTTAAAAGACATTTCTATCCTTTTCTTTTCATTCCCTAGCTAGGCTGCCAGTAAAGATCATCATTAATTTTACCAGACTGCCTAGTGCATCACTTCCATGGGCAAACAGATACAATAAATGTACAAATGTGCACCACGCTTGGAACAGGTAATTATTGCACCAATGAGTGATATACTGGGTGATTCATGTGGTGGCTGGGAGGGTGTTATAACTGTTTAAACTTTATTTGTAATGATTGGGGCCCGGGAGAAGATTCTGCCTAAATGCTTGCCTTGCTTTCACATTTTACTATAATTACTTACATAGTCCTTTCGTGCACTTCCGTATTTTTTCAGGTTATTCCGAGAAGAGTCAGTTTAGTTAACAAAAATACACCAAATGCTCACATTCTTTTGCTTTTCTTGTTCATCAACACTACAGGTCTATCTCTTTTCAGACAGACTCGGGACAGGAGTCGGGACGGGGCTACCACAACATCCAGAAGAAGGAAGTTATGAACAATGCCTATCTACTTCAATGGGAAAAAACCATGACTCAAAGACTAAGAAGCCTAATCCTGCAGACTGGAAAGAGGTGCGTTGATTAGGAAAATGCAAAATAGTGGCACTAATGGCAAACTCTAATTAATGGGTTGTGGTCTGGGGGGACTGTCACTGGACACATGTCACATGATGAATGCACACAGCTAAATGGTATTGACATTTGTGGGATTGATCAGCCAGGTACATTAGCTACTTGACTGGGATTGGTGGTAAGAGATTGTTCTCACTTCTCAGTTAATCGCACATGACTGCACCAGCCTGTGCTCTGCCTTCTTGATCCTCATCCACCATGAAGCTTACCTGTCCTTGACTCCACAATATTCACAATTACTTTTTGCATTCCACAGGCCTTCTCTTTTTCTGCACAAAAGTTCCAAAACATTCCTGCTTGGACTTGTTCTGCCCGGCACCAAAGATGGACATTCTGAGAAGCAGTCAAATGATCACTTGCTTGCCCAATCTAGCGCAAGAGGACCTAGTCTACCTATTGACAAAAGTGAAGTCAGGTTCACCGAATGATATCTGTCCCCTAAAGGTTCTAAGAGCAGTATGTACTCGGTTTCCTGACCTTGTACTGTCATTTTTTAATCAATCCATTAATTCGGGATGGTCCCTAGGTCTTTTAAAAGCGACTATTGCACCAATCCTAAAGAAAACTGGAGCTGATCCTACGGATATAAAAATGTCCGGCCTATCTCTCTCTTACCTTATCTGGCAAAATTACTCGAGGCTCATGTAGCCCGCCATCTAGGTTTATTTATCGAAGAGTCAGGCTTCTTGGGCCCGGCTCAAGTGGGTTTTCGGCCGGTACAGTCTACAGAAGCAGTGATCATGTCTGTTGTTGATGACATGCGTAAAGAAGTAGACAACGGCAACACTCAAGCCTTGGTACTACTGGACCTGTCTGCGGCTTTTGACATGGTCGACCACATTATCTTGGCTGACCGTGTTAGGGACGCAGGTTTTCGGGACTCAACACTGAACTGGCTTATCTCCTTTCTGAGTGATAGATCCCAATCAGTCAGGCTACCCCCTTTCTCTTCAACAGAGGTAAAACTGAATTGTGGGGTTCCTCAAGGCTCTTTGCTGTCTCCCCGCCTCTTTAACATCTATATTCGCCCCTTGATTAATGCCCTCAAAAATAAGAAAATCAACATCTTTAACTATGCGGATGACATGCAACTGTTATTCACGATTAACGATAGCCCCACGTCTCAACAGTAATTTCAGGACACTATGCTGTTCATCCGGGATTGGATGAACAGCAACCATTTGAAGTTGAACTCTGATAAAACAGGGATAATCATCACAAAAAGTAAGATGGATCATTGGACCCCCTCGTTCTGGCCTTACAAGATGGGTTCCCCCCCGCACCCAAAAAGGCAGTAAAAAGCTTGGGCGTTATTATCGATGAGGAGCTATCCTTCAAGCAGCAGGTAGGAGCAGTGACCTCAGCTAGCTTTTGCCAGCTCCGATGCATAAAAAAGATTAAAAGAATTCTCACTAGGGAGGCTTTGACCCAAGTAATTATAGCTTTAGTCATGTCCAGAATGGACTACGTCAACTCGCTCTACCTGGGTCTTCCCAAAGTTCTTTTGCGCAGGCTCCAGCAAATCAAAAATCAGGCCGCCTGGCTGATATACAACCTGCCCAAACATGGCCACATCTCCCAGGTGACCATGGACCTTCATTGGTAGCCAGTCGCACAGAGAACATTGTTTAAAGCATGTTGTATGGTCTTTAAGGCCCTCTATTTGAATTACACCGCATTTGTGAAATCTCGGATCATAAGCCCCACTAGAGCACTAAGATCCAGCCACCTTCACTTTCTGGTGATCCCCTCATGTAAAAAACAAAGGATCGGAGGGCGTAGGTTCGCCGTTATCGCCCCTTAAGCATGGAATAGCCTGCCCCTGGACCTCAGGTCCACTTCTGTTCTTATTAGATTTAGGAAACTCCTGAAGACATGGCTTTTCAGACAGGCTTACAAATAAGCGGGGAGGAAGGCCGATCAGCTACCTAGCGCCAAGAGACCATCTGGTGAACGTGCGCTTTAGAAATGGACAGTAACATAACATAACAGAATGCAGATGCACCGTCCATTTTGGAATATTTATATACAGTATCATTTTTCTTTTCTTAACAATTTTAGAACTGTATGGGTCCTCCCTGTTTTGTATTTTTTAACCATAGGTAACATAACAATTCAATAACTTGGTATTCTGGGGCTGAAGGACTGTTTGCATGTGGTAACTGAACTGTCTTCTTCCTTCCACAACAGATGTGATGATGATGTACTGCTCATCAACTTGATGAATGTTGTGTTTGCTTTTGTCGCACCTTTCCCCAACTCTCTCTTTCCCATCCATTCATGATACTACCCTAACCCTCTTCCCCCAGGGTGCGTGATCTATCGAGTTGTGACTTCATAATTTACAAAATAAATGGATCAAACACTTGGCGGGGTGGGAATGGTTAAAGCGACGCCAACTGTTACAGGATCTTCTTAACTAAAGGATATCCCACACCATACCTACTGCCCACCAGGCATGAAAGAGACATCATCATAGTGCAGAGTCTTAGAATAATGTCTGTCCAAGGATATGTAGTACTAGTGTGCAGTAATGCCTGATTCACAAAGATAAAGTTACAATTTTGATGTAAGTTTACTCTTTCAGTGTAACTGTACTGCCAGTAACTTTGCGAGTAGTAAGTAACTAACTTTACTTACTAGGAAGAGGACAGCCAACTTTACCTTGCTAGGAGACTTGAATATACATATGGATGCCAATACCTGTTCACAAGCAATTCATTTTAAACAAGATCTAGCAGCCATTCAGCTTGAACAACTACTTGTATCCCCTAACCATGCCAAAGGCCACATTTAGACCCAATTGTTACCAATGACCCGCTCATGAAGCTAATGGCACTGATGCCAGTTGCTTGGTGGGACCATTTGCTGACCCCATTCTTTATTTCCTCAATAGAAAAATGTAACCCTCCTAGTACACCATACAACAAGGAAATGATCAGGCAATGGTTCAAGTTAGATATATCACTGTGGGAAACAACACTGGGAAGTTCAGCCCCTAAATTAAACGATGATGTAACCATCTCATATTATAACTTGCAGAAGTGGATCAACTCAATGTTAGAACTACTTATTCCTAAAAAGGCCAGTAGAACCTCCCAGGCTAGAGTCAGTGTTAAATGGTTTTCACATGAAATAAAAGAGTTGAAAATAAATGTAAGAAACTCGGAAAAAAATGGAGATACAAATATGAAGAGGAAGGGAAAGAGCTTATGAAAAAATATAAATTTGCAAACCGGAGGGCCAAGTTGAAAGATTTCGTGGATAAGATCAGTCAATCCACACTCCCGGCCAAAGAAATCTTTTCCAATGTTAACTCCTTCATCAAACCAAATACCGTAGGAGCAGGTCCCTCCCCCTATAAGGAACAATGCTAAATGCTAGGCAACTAATTTTTAGAGAAAGTCAGACTAATCTACGACTCCTTGGCAGGGTCAGCAAGCACATACATCATGGATAATGTACAAAATAAGATTAACAACACCATGAGTAGGAAGCTGGAGGTGGAACTTTCTGCCTTTCCGAAACTCACTCAGAAAGTAGTTATGGAAATTGCAACTACGATTAAGTCAGGCTTGCCTCTGGACACCGCCCGTTTAGAAATCATGCAGAAAGGGGGAGAGACAGTCTTTTAGGCCTTAACATTTATTTATAACCTATCCCTAAAGAGCGGGCAGGTTCCTAATCTGTGTAAACACACGATTATCTGCCCTTTACTAAAAAAAAACAGAGCTGGACCCAGATAAGACAGAACATCATAGGGCAATCTTGCTTCTGCATGGAGTCGGCAACATTTGGGAAAAATTGATTAATGGCACCTTATCTGACTTATTGAAATCCAATAGACTACTGCACCAGAAGCAAATCGGTTTTTGATCTGTCTGCAGTACTGAGATAGCTCTTATACTGGCAACGGAGGACTTAAGGAAAACTCTGAACCAGCGTGGTACCGCTGTGCTCATTTTGTTGGATCTGAGCGCAGCTTTTGACACGGTTTCCCACCCAATTCTTTGCTAGAGACTGGCATGAGCAGCCCCAGTGCAACTTTATTGGCTGCCAGTAAATGAGAGAGTAAAATTTAAGGCTTTCTGTACTGCTTACAGGGTAAAGTATTGTCAGGAGCCACATGTCCTCCAACATCTTGTTACGCCCTACATTACTTCCAGAGATCTGAGATCAAATAATCTCTATCTGCTAACCGTGCCCATAGTTAGGCGAGCAAGAGGAGGGGGGTCGGTCCTTCCGGGCTACCTCTTCTCAAAACTCTAGAATACTCTCCCCATTCACTTATGGTCAGACCAAAATTTACTCAGCTTTAGGAAACAGTTGAAAACTCACCTTTTCAACAAGCAGAGTAAATCCTTCAAGGCCTCTCACTTGTTTGCCGCTAGCGCCGTTAGGCCCCTACACGGGTAGCTGTGCTCTCGACAAATATTCTATAATAATTTTAATATTAACTAGTAGTAACTAACTAGTATTAACTCATTTTAAAATAATAGGAGTTAACTTACTACTTGCAAATTTAATACTCGTAAAGTTACTGATGGAAAAATTACTTGTCGTAAATTTACACTGCAAAAGTAAAATAACACCAAAAGTGTAACTTTACCATTGTGTATCAGGCCTTATGTTGCTTACAAGATGTATGCAACATGGAGTAACCTTTTCCTGTGTCCTGAATTGAACTTTCTATAAGTTTTGTTTTAATTTTTTTAATAAATTAAATATGAGCTCCCCAGATTGCTTGCCAGTTGTTGTTTGTATGACTTTTTTTGTCACAGTGGTCTGTCTTGGATTATCCACTAACTCTGCATTTTCTTTCAATCTAGTTGACTGTGATGGATAATCCTCCTGAACAATCCTACAGTTGGAGTTCACCTTGCAAGCATCATTTTGAATAGATGGGAACCTCGTTTTTGTGATGTCTTCCCTGTTAGCACTACCACCAGCATTAAGAAGGCTCGTAGGGAAACTCTGCAAAAAGGTTTATGAAAATTGAGAGAGGTAGCAGACATCGCTTAATCTATTCAGGTAAAAACTAGTAAAGAACTTAGGGGGTCATTATGATGGCGTAACGATCGCCACCGCCAGGCCGGCGGTGGCGACCGTTACACCATCGTAACGTGAATTACCCACCGCCATATTACGATGGCGGTGGGTATCGCGGCGGACGCAAAGTGCGTCTGCCGCTTTTCCGCCGGTCGGCAATCGTTACGATTGCCGGCCGGGCGGAGCAGGGGCACAAATATGGTGGCGGTGCCTAGCAGGCACCGCCAGCCATATTAGGATGTGAGGTGTTGAAGGCCTTTCCATGGCGGCGATGCCGCCATGGAAAGGCTGGCGGGATTTGCTTTGGGGGCCCATTGTGGGCCCCCGCGGGGGTGGGGGGTGCACTTGGGGGGTGCACTTGGGGTGTACCTATGGTACCACCCTGCACGTCCATGCACAAGGTGGCAGGCACCGCACGGTGCCTGCCACGTTGTGCATGGACATGCACAACATGGCATTTCACCATTGCGGCGGGTGCTGCAGCCAGCAGCACCCGCCGCAATGTTAAATCGCCAGATGCGACCGCCGCGGTGGCAGTCGCATCTTAATTAGGGTGGCGGGACTGCCGCATGTCTGGCGGCTGGTCCCGTTACCGCTATCCTAATAGGCCCCATCAAAGTTGTTCTCGGGAAGGAGTGATTGGGATTTTTGTGTATATTTTTGGTACTTTATAGACCCCAGTAGTGGTCAATAGTTACGAGGGTAGGTCAAGGGCAGTAAAACCTAGTATACAAGTATCACTGATAGGTGACTTGGTGCTGCAAAACCACATCAAACAATAAAGTCAAACATATACACTATAGTCAGTTTTCCGTTCCCACTTTGGCAGTGGGTTATACCTAACTGCAGGACAAGATAAGTTTAACCTAATGAGAATAAATACAGGGCATGGGACTTCAGGTAGGAAAAGCTTGGGGCGGGGGAGTGGATGTATTGTATAATGTGTGACAATTTCAGATGACAGCTTCTTGCTTTCATAAACCACAATGCTACACTAACTAGCAATGCAAAGACATATACTAAAGAAGATAAAGTCCCCCTTTTTTTTTAATATGAGAAGCCCACCACCCTCCCTGCAAAACCCCCAAAATTCCCTTTTCCCAAATCCCCTTCCCATCCTCTCCACCCACAACAGGCCACAACAGGCCCAACAAGCAAAATGCGAAATATTCCCCTTTCCCTAACTCCCCTTCCCACCCATTGCAGGCCGGTAAAGAGTCAGAATATCGAGTTGGAAATGTCGACTTGCACTAATATCGAGTGCAAAATATCGGGATACAGAAATACAGACAGCAAGAATATCGTGGTCAAGAATATCAAGTTTAAGGTAAGAAATATCGTTTTCAAAAATATCGAAGTCATTAATATCGTTTGCAAAAATATAGTTGTTAAAAATATCGTTTTTTTAGTTAGTGTTATGTATTATAGTATGTATTTTAAATGTATGCGCTCTATTTTTTTGTCTAAGTATTGCATTTGTTTTTTAATATATGTGTTAAATTTGTATAAGTTATTAATTTTATTTTAATTAAATTTTGCGTTTTACTTCCATAGCGGGTTGTGGGTTTATAGGGGAATAGGGTGGGAAGTAATTTAATTATAATAAATTAAATATTAATTTTTATTTATTAGTACTTATTTAATTTTGATTTTATAGTGTTAATTGTGGGAATTAATTTATTATTAATTAATTAATAATTGGCTGTTATTTTTTAAATAATTAATTAGCAAATATGTTAATTGTGTCATTTTTTTAGGAGCAGGTTGTGGGTTTCTATGGGAATAGGGTGGGAAGTAGTTTAATTATAATTAAATTATTATTATTTTTTATTAATTAATATTTATTTATTTAGGGGCCCATTACGATGGCGGGCAGAAGCACAACCGCCGTGCTGGCGGATGCAAAAAGCACCAGTTACCGCCGGCACGCAGCAGTCCACACGCCCGCCCAATTACGATGCGAAAAGCAGGCCAAACACCGCCGGCAAGCCAGCAACACCGTCCGCCATCAAAGTGCGCCCGTACACGTAGCGGCGCAGCCCAACTGACACACACCGTCCGACGAAACACGTCCCGCCCGGCGCATAAATTACGATGCCGCAAACAAACGGCTCCCACGGCTAAGAGACACCGCACATGAAAGAGAGGCGGTAACACGGACGCAGAGCACGGACAACGAAGAAGCGGCACCCCGGGCATGAATCCAGCACTGCAGGCCCTTCCCATGCTTCTGCTGATGCACCACCAAGGACGCAACGTACCGCGGAGACGCAGGTAGGCACACACACAACAAGTGCACGCAAACAGCGCACACAGCGCAAGGGCGGAAAAAGCGGACAACCCCCACCAGCGCGTGTACACTACACATCCACCATTGCATCCACATATGACACACAGGCCAAATCCTAACATCGCGGAACACATGTGTACACACCACCTGGGACTAGGAACCAACCACCCCGTCACGGCCCCAAAGCGCCGATGACGCCGCCACACATGCGCACAACGCAGAGGCCAACCGCAGCGCCATGCATGCGTCGCACACAGACACAGGGACACAACCAAGCAGCACACACATCAGCCCCACCCCGAACGCACATGACACGTGACAGGCCTGCCACAGACATGTCCCCAACGCCCAATTCACGGACAACACCCAACGCCACACAACCGACGCACACATGTCAGTGAAGTCACGCAACAGCAGGACACACCCCAGTGTAACAAACATGGCGTAGCACACAGCGGCGGCAACACCAACTAGGAGAAGCAGGGCTCCTTCGGGAAGAGGAACGCCAGTACCACACTGAAAAACCCATACCACCCTGCACATATGAACAAGACATATGAAACGGAACACCAAAGAGCCCGGGGACCGACAACAGGTGGCCCAAGAATAACATCCACACACAAGGCCCAACGCAGAGCGGAAAGGCAGCCTGCCGCCCACACAAGGGAGAGCAGACAGCACTGAATGACCTTCCATTCCAACTCCGAAACCACAGCCCTACGACAGAAGCCGGTGAATACAGCCATTGTCCAAGAATAGACCAACACAGGCATGCAGAGGAGACCGACCACAGGGCAGATAGCGCATATCACAGAAGCACACAACGGACGGGGAAGAAAGAAGAAAACACTCCCCCATGTCGGCCACATGCAAGTTAATTGGAAGGAGTCACACAGCACTGACCTTGAACTGTCTGAGAAGCATGTGGGAAGAGGGCCCGTGTCCTCCAAACAAGCCAACAGAACACAAGTCCTGTCTCCCTACGACTACACAGAGCTCACAGCAACCCCGGAGCGTGCACATTGCAGACTGCACACACAGCCGGAGCACGCCATCTCAACGAACCGCTGCGAAATGGCAACCGCAACACACCTACCCAACTACGCCGAACAGCTCAAGCTGTACAAAACCAACACGATACATACATTGGGATGCGATCTCCTGTCCCTGCTGAACGTAAGTTACCGACTGACTTACCGCATCACATTGTTCAGCTGCGTCATGCCCGTCTTCTACTGTCGGAGGTGTCCCTACCAGCATCCCGTCGAGATATGCCTCTCCAACCCGGCATGTCTGAAGGCGGACCTGCTACCACTACTCCTCCTCTGGACGCACACGACAGGGCCTGCTCTGCCTATGGGGGCATGGCGTATGTGGCCAACATCGCACCCGCACTGAAATGGGACCACTGTGCCTCCACACGACGGATCATCGAGAACAGCTACATCGAATGTCACCCAGCATGCCCCATCATGGTCCTCCAAGGGACAACTTACGAACAACACCTTGAGAGCCACCATCCGCTTCATTGGCTGGCAAACATGTACACCACCAATGACATGGAAGCCCTGCTGGACGGCATCGCATACCTGACAACCTGTAAATACGTCGGACCACAACGCAGGTTCCCCGAGTGACCTATGAAGTCCAACCCCGCACCCATGCTCAGCTTCCGCACGGACTGGCCAGTCACCACCACAACAGCCATACCAAACGACCAGCAACTGTAACCACACCATCAACGACATCGCCATGACATCGGATATGACCGGGACATGCACACTGTTCCCCATCACATCCAGGAACACCGCATGCATCGTGGGAGGCAGTGGCATGGGCTCTGTGTATCGCACCCACATGGACGGAACTGCACGAACAACCAGGACACGACATGGATCCAGCGCACATGGACACACACACTGCTCAGTGGACATGAATAGGTCGCCTGGAGTCTGTGGGTGCTGCACCCTCCCACCCCCGCCCCGGGAATCCCATACCAGGACCTTTGCATGGACAAGTGCATACAACAACAACACGACCCCAGTGACTGTGACATGTCCAGTAACCACCATAGTGCAACAACAAGTGGCACGCCGCTGCATGCACGCAAGCACATGCCCTGATGTCATCTCACATGCACGCGTGCATGAGGAACAACCGCAGCAAACCTGTCACATGGAACTGAGATGGACTGTGCCCATGATGCCGAGCGGTCTGGTAGGCTACATGTATACCGTCTGTGTCAAAGTCCGCAGCTCCGCAGCTATACGTAAATGTACATTAGCACAGCCTTGGCCAAGCAGATGTCACTCTGAAGCCCACATCCCACATGCAACAGCCAATCACATGTAACCCCACACCCTATCCCATTTGTAATCATGCTCAGTATATCCTCAACATGTATTCCGCTGCCAGTAGTGTCCACTATACTGCATCACAGAGGACAGAAGACTCAATATAATGTTTGAAACCAAAACTGTCTCCGCTGACTCATTTCACAAGTACGAATGAGAGAGGATGAGAGTATGTGAAGTACACGGCAGTCGTGACATGACCATGTAGTCCACTGGTATTGGATGTCAACGCAAATGAGTAGCACTACTGTGGAAGACACACATGTGTCGTGTGAAGTCGTATGGACGCAGTGCTCAGGTGGGTGGGTGCGACGGGTAGATGCGCACATGCCAAGTTGGAGCACGCCGTGTTGGGAGGGGTCATGAACAGTACACCACCGCTTCCCTGGGCATTGTGAGAGGACACCTGTCGGGGGGAGTGAACACGTGTGTGCACAGCAGCCGGGCACACGTACAAAGCGGTACCAGGCGCACCTCAGCCCACCCTCTGTGGACAAGCTGGATCCTGTTGTGCGCCCGCCATGCCCCTTGACAAGGCACACACAGCCCCAGTCGACCAGGTGTAACCCCAACATAGTCAATCCGCACAGGCGATAGAGGGCACGGGATGGCAGTGGAGCATGGTGTGTGAGAGGTCTCCTCGCGCTCCTCCTGGTCATATCACGCAGGCAATAGAACCTCAACGTCCAGCATGGCAAAAAGTCAAATGGAAGTGTAGGGGGACGCACCACAGCACGAGCAGCACTGACGTCACGGGAGGTGGCTCGCACCATCCCATCCATTGCCCATCATACCAACCACGCCACATGCCATTGCGACTAAGTGCAAGCGCGTGCGCCACCACCCCCGAGCCCTCCCCAGAGAGGCCAAAGAGTGAATGTGTGGGCCATCAGCCACAGACGGACGCGGCCTGGCCGCAAGGGCAGCCACAGCCACTGGGTGTCGCAGGTGGCGGATCCGGAAGGCGAAGACTGTGATGCATAGTCCATGCAGGCCGGGTCTCCATTTGGGGCACCACGCAGGTGGACGGTGTCCCGCCACACATCATACCCTGAGACAGCCCACTCGTGCAACTGGACCCACACATACACTCCTTGCCCTCTCTGGTGCGAGCTTGAGGCTGCCTGTGCAAGCGCTAGCCTCGCAGGTGAGCATGCATATTGGGGGCGAGGGGAGGACATGAGGGCTGGGGCGAAGATGACTGTATCACTGTCAGTTAGTACAAGGGATGACCCAGATGTGGAAAGGAAGAGACGTGTCCCGTGTGTACTGCAACTAGTCGCCAATCCAACTACCCCCCATGTCCGGAATGTAAGCCCGCACCTAGGCCCGCCCATCCGCCACATCGAACATACCACCAGCACGACAACCGTCCCATTCGAAACACTGACTGGGGTGGCGACCAGTGAACAATCATGTGTAGCCTACCCACGCGTACATGTGGGCCCTCCATGATCCATGTCACCTGCGGCAAAGACATGACATGCGCAATGAGGGAAGTGAGGAGAGCTGTCCACCCCACGCGCAGAAGGTGCATCAGCTCCACAGACCCAGCAGCGAGTCCAGCAGGGGTCACATGTGCAGGGGCAGCTGTGCCTGGTGTGAAGGCACATGCATATAGACAGCACATCGACCAATGTGTAGTCTGCCCACATCCACAGTCCATCATCATGCGGACATAGGAATTGAACACAGGGCAACACATCTTAGTTGGTGCACCCACCGTGACCAACAATGCGCAATCATCGACGTACCCGCCCTGTGCATGGCCCCCCACCCAACGGAGGCACATCCAGTGCCACCATCCCACACACACAAGCCTTCCACGGAACATGCTGTGTCCAATGCTCAGTACAGAGTCAGCGCCCATCTGGTGGATCCTGAACAGGAGACACATGCACACACATGCCAGCTCCCACTATGTACGTCTGCCACCTGGCACGTGCAATGTAACCTCTCACCTGTGACGTGTGACTGCAAGCACACAGCCGTCTTGGCATGGGGCTGTCAATGTGGACACCAGTCAATGTTTCGGGAGCTGTGATCCGTACAGTGCTGTACATAGGGTGCAGTGCTGACACCTACTACTGTCTCATATCCCCTCGTGCCACAGGTCCCACTTGTATTGGCCGCTCAGCCCGTGCCCACATCGTCGTCGCCGTGTGCCATACTCATCCAGCCTCGGAAGCAGTTCCATGCTCAGCAGACACTCATGTTGCCGTGGCGTTGCCGCTTGACGAATATGCAGTCAGTCCCCATCAGCACGCCCCGCAAGTCATTGGGGCCTAGATCCCCATGTGCATGCACATGGCAGTGGTATGTCTCACTTGCCATTGCCATTGTTGGGAGACCTGTGTAAGTGTATTGTGGCCGTGCCGCCCCAGCTTGACAGCTGGGCTGTGGCTCATGTGCTTGCTCAGTCATGTCAGTGATGTGTATGCGAAATTGCTATGTGCCGTGTTGCTTTGACATGTGTCCTCTGCCATTTAACCCAGGCGGAGACCGAACATTGACCGCCCATACCAATTGCTGGCGGACATGGACGATACAGAGGTTATCAGGAAGTTTCGGCTGGACAGGCCAACCCTGCATCGACTGTGTGCCATGTTAGAGCCCCATCTCCGTCCCCGCAGGGTGTATCCGACTGCTGTCACCCCCACGGCTAAGGTGATGGCCGCCATGCATTTCTTCGCCACTGGGTCATTCCAGCACACAGTGGGCAGTGGAGGAGGGATGTCCCAGCCCATGTTCAGCAAGGTGCTGAGGGATGTACTGGCAGCCATGATGCTGTACCGAAACAGGTACATCAGATTCCCCAGGGCTCGTGAATTGGCGGCAGTGAAGGGTGCATTCTATGCCCTTGGCAGAATCCCACACGCCGTGGGAGCCATTGACTGCACACATGTTGGCCTTGTTCCACCACAGGCCACTGAGCACCTGTACCGCAACAGGAAGCACACGCACTCCCTGAATGTGCAAGTGGTGTGCCTTGTGGACATGGTGATCACCCACGTGTGTGCCAAGTTTCCAGGCTCGGCACATGACGCACACATAATGCGCAACAGCATCTTGCCACGACTGATGGCCAATATGCAACAGGATCGTGCCTGTATTGTCGGTGAGTATGTGGAGTGGTGTAGCGTGCTGGTTGTGCGATGCTGTCCCCTGTCCAGTTGGAATAGCAACGGTTCTCTGTGTCCCTCACACCCAGGTGACTCTGCGTATCCGAATGGGGCATGGCTGCTCAGTCCATTGAGGAATCCTCGCACCCCAGCAGACGATCGATACAATGAGGCACATGGGAGGACCAGACGTGTGGTCGAGCGTACCTTTGGCCTCCTCAAGTCCAGGTTCAGGTGCCTGGACCGCACCGGGGTGCACTGGCGTACTCCCCACAGAAGGTGTGCCAGATAGTGGTGGCGTGCTGCATGCTGCACAATCTGGCTATTCGGAAGCAGATCCCCCTCATTGTGGATGACGGAGATCAACCAGGGCCCCAGCCCGCAGACCAGGACAGCTCGAGTGAGGTGGACAGCGGAGAGGAGGAAGCTGGGAATGTGCGCCAGCAGCTCATCGCCCGCTACTTCACTTGACGGTGAGTGTCCATGTACGACGGATGATGTGTCTGTATCTGTGCAGGTGTGTGTGTGCTGTGTCAGGGTGGCCGTATGTTCACTGCGTGCAGTGTGTCAACGCTCCATGGCCAGGGTAGTATGCCACTGTTGGTGACTGTGGCATTGTGCCCTATTGCTCTGTGCGATGTGTGTACATTGCTTGTAGTTGTTGACATGTACTGTGTGATGGGTGTGTGACACACTCATTGAATGTGCTCCTGTTCTGTCTCCCACCCCTAGGTCCCTACAGGCCCTCCGGATTCCATTGCCATGCCACGCATCAGGTGCCTTTCCGCCCAAGGTGGCCGTTGTATTCCGTACAAATAAAACACAGGGCACAAACAGCAGTTAGTGAAAAAGGTGCATTTATTCCAAACTGTGACATGTGATTGTGTGTAAGGTGATGACAAAAGTGGTGCGTGCAGTGACAATGAGCTGTCGGTCATGGCTGCGTGAAGCTCAGGGTGTACCCACTGGTTCTATGTCCATAGTCCAACACACACATGCCATCCAGATGGCTGTGTGGAGTGGGATCGTAGAGCAAGTCAATGCAGTGGCTGGTCAAGGAAGGCTGGCGGAAGGCTGGCTGGCTGCCTCACTTGCGACTGGAGCGTGCGAAGTCCTCCCGGGAGATCTGTTTCCTCTTCGGACGGCCCCTTCCACGTTTGGGAGGGGGTGTGTGGTGGCGACCTGCTGGTGGTGGGTGAGGTGTGCTCACTGGCTGTGGATGCAGGGGAAGTGGACACTGCTGCCCGACCCTGCGCCCTAGCAGGTGGTGGCGGAGGTGGTGTTGCTGGCCTTGCCTGTGACCCCACCGCCACCACCAGCTGGCCCATGAGGTCCACGAGTTGGTCCATACGGGACACGAATTGGCCCATATGGGCGTCCATGGACCTCAGCACCCCCAGCACCTCACGCGTGTCTGTAGCTGACCTGGCCCATTGTCCTTGGGCCTCTTCATAGGCCCCAAGGACTCTGGCCATTTGAGGCAGGGCATGGCTCCCAGGGGAGGCTGGCGTTTCCCTGACCCTGCTCCTCCTACCAGTCCTGCTGCCACCGGCCTGCCCACTAGCCACATTGCACACCACGGTCCTCGCTGTGGCTCCCAGGGTGGATCCAGTCGGCCGGGCCACCACCTGCGCTGGGGCTGGTGCCAGCGAAGACGTGGTGGTGGTGGTGGCGGTGGTGGTCGGTGCGGCGATGGTGGCGGTTGCGGCAGTGGTAGTGGCCGCAATGACCGTGGGTGTGGCCGCAACGACAGTGGCAGCAGGGGGCTGGGACTGTTCAGCATCCCTGGATGATGGGTTGGTGGGTAGGAGGGGTCCTGGGGAGCGGCTGGGCCCTGCCACACCAGATGGGCCTGCTTGGTGGTCCGTGTCCGAAGAGGAGGACAGATCCTCCAGATCCGTGTGTCCTCGTTGGGGGCTTGTGGGCTGGCTGTGCTGGCTGCTGTCTCCATCCCCAGCATCCGGCAGTTCGTCACCTGTGGAGAGAATGAGATTTGTTATTGTGTTGCACCTGGCGAAGTATGTATTTGTCGTCTGACATTGGCAGTTCGTGCAATCTCGTACATGGGTTTCCCGGAGGCGAGTGTGTGGCTGTGGCATCTGTAGTTGTGTGTGCTAGGCAATGGGACTGTGTGCTGTGCACATGTGGCATGGGACGGATTGGCCATGCCGATGGGTGTGTTGCTGTGCCCCTACTCATTGTGACTCTGGTGTATGCGGGCTCCTGGCCCATCCTGGGTCTGGTTTGTACTTTGCTTTTGGGGTTCATATGGAACGCTTAGGAACGCATATGGCAACATGGGGGCCATGCCCCAGATTCGCATTTGGGAGGGGATATGCTTTTGGGGTTCAAATGGAACGCTTAGGAACGCATATGGCAACATGGGGGCCATGCCCCAGATTCGCATTTGGGAGGGGATATGCTTTTGGGGTTCAATTGGAATGCTTAGGAACGCATATGGCAACATGGGGGCCATGCCCCAGATTCGCATTTGGGAGGGGATATGCTTTTGGGGTTCAAATGGAACGCTTAGGAACGCATATGGCAACATGGGGGCCATGCCCCAGATTCGCATTAGGGAGGGGATATGCTTTTGGGGTACATGCTGTGAGCCATGGGTGCCGAACGTGACATGTGTTGTGGCAGCATGACAGTGCATGGTTTGAGGTGTGTGCATGCTTGACATGGCCTGCATATTTGCTGTCTGTTGTGATTACTGGACATGGCATTGGACGCATCGTTATGAGTGAGTGATAGTTGTGTGCCAGCCAACGTATTGCAGTTGTCCCATCTCCTTGGTGTGCGTGCTGCCCTGTGCCATGTGCATCACTGCAGTGCTCGGGGGTGTGGCCCATGTAGTGTGTTGTTGCTCACAGTGTGTCGTGCGCTTAATTGACTTCTGGCACATGGTTGGTCATGGGCATGTGTCTTAGCGTGACTGCTGTATGTGTGGCAGCTGTGCGGATGACATGCCTTTCATGAGACTGGGGCTGACGGATGGGATGGATGGTATGTTGTATGTGCATGGTGTGTCTGTGAGTTTGATGGGTTCAGTGGTGTTCGTGTGCATTTATGTTGTTCCGCTCTGTTGCGTCTAGTGTTGTTTGTCTTACATAGGCGTAGTTGTGGGGTGTGTGGTTGACAGGCAGTAGGGGCTACATGGACAGGACTTCAATGGTGTTTCGGTTGTGTGTGATGAGTTGCACAGTGGCTGCCGTGTGGGACTATATTCAGTGTGGCTTGTGCATGCAGACGTGGCTCCTTGGGTGTTGCTATGTCTGTGATGGGTCATGTGGGGTGTGAGTCTGTTGTTCATGTCCGTGTGCACATTGTTCACTTGTTCGTGACGGTGGGCGGTGCTGCGTGTTCGTCTGCTACGTGACATGTCCCATGTGTTGGTCGTGTTATGGTCCTCATGCCTCCAGTAATCCAGCCCTGTCCAGTTTCCCACCTGCAAGTTGTTCGTGCGTGCACTGTACTGGATGCCACATGGCTCTAAGCGGGGGTGCTCCATGTTGCAGGTCTGTGGGGGTGGGGGGGTGTTGTGGGTCGTGGGGGTGGCTGGACACCCACTGACACCGATTGCTGTGGACCGTGATGTCTGCCTTTCGGCTGTCGTTGTGCACTGCGGTGGCTGACACGTGGCTGTGGGGTGTGGGGATGCTCCTCCTTGCTGTGCTGTGGGACTGGGGCCTGGTGTGTGTTGTACTTGGGCTGTCCACCGTCCCACCCACTGCACTTTGTGTTCCTGCCACTTACCTGTTACTTGTCGGTTAGTGCAGCTGTGGCGGACACATGGGTGTGGTGGGTGCTCGTTGTGGCGCTTCTGGCATATTTGGGGACCTGTTGGTGGTTACGTGGCTGGCTTAGTGTACACATGTCCCCACGCATCTTACAGTTGTTCGGTTTGGGCTGTGTGTGGTAGTGTCTGTTGCATGTGTGTGTGATGTGTTGTGTATTGTGTGCTGGACATGGGGGTGTTTGTCCCTGGGAGCTGTGGCATGGTAGTTGCGCATGTGAGTACATAGCGGTGTGCTGGTATACATTAGTTTGTACTTACCAGCCTCCACTCCCTGCTAATCCGGCGAGGATCTCCGGATGGATTACGACTCGCACCTTCTCCTCCCACGCTTTGAAGGTCTTAAAGAGCGCGGGATTCCCTCCGCCAGTGACGGCAGCCAGCTCTCTGTTTTTGCCCTCCTTCTTCTTGACCAGGCTCTTTACGTCATTCCAACGTTTGTTAATTTCGACTCTGTTCCTGGGCAGGGTCCCGACTGCATTGACCTGGTCTACGATCCGGTTCCACATTCTGTTTCTGGTGGCTAGTGGTGTGTGCTGGACCATGTTCCCATAGATTTGTGGGTACACCTTGATGATCTCGTCGACCATGACCGTCAGCTCCATGGGCGTGAACTTGGGCATCCTTTGTGGTGCCATGGTGTTGTGGTGCTGGTGCGGTGTGTGTTGTGTAATGTGCAGGGGGTTTGTGGTGCCGGTGTTTGGTGGTGGTGGTGGTGGTGGTGGTGGTGGTGGTTGTTGTGATGTGTGCGTTTCTGTGGTGTGCTGCTGTCCTTGCTGTGTCACTGTGTCCTCTCCTCTCCTCTCTGGTTTGCAATGTAGCAAGGGGTTGTGGTCTGTGGGAGTGCTGCTTTTGTACTCACCTATGTGGGTGTGTCCTCATGGTCTGTTGTTTTCAGGTGTGTTGTGTCTGGGGTTCTGGCCTTTGTATTTTTTGTTTGTCCGGGGGTGTTTTCGGGATGTGTACTGTGCTTGTGTATTTGTGCGTGCCTTGCTGTGTGGACTTGTTGGCCATGTTGTGTGCTATTGGTTTTGTGTGCGGATGGTTTCTGTGCAGGTACGTTGGCGCCATGGCTTCTGCCGTGTCGATTCTCATCGGCGTTGTTTGCGCTGGCGGGCGGTATATTTGTGGTTTTTCCGCGCTCATGGCGGTGCGATCGTAATTTCACGTGCGGTGTGTCGGCCGTGTGGGCGGGCGGTTTTGTGTTGTCGTGCGTGTTTCCGTCCGTGGCGGGCGGTTTGACTCCGACTCGGACGATGGCGGGCGGTATTTTGTGTGCTTTTCCGCCGATGGCGGTTTTCGGTTTGTGTAATCGTAATGGCGTGGTCGGTGTTCAGGCGTTGTGTGCGGGCGGATTTTTGCCGCTTCCATGCCTGGCGGATTTATTTACGCCGGGTATCGTAATGGGCCCCTTAATATTTTATACTGTTAATTGTGGGAATTCATTTATTTTTAATTATTTATTAATTGGTTGTTAATTATCAATAATTAATTGGTAATTATGTTAAATGTGTTATTTTTTTGGGAGCGGGTTGTGGGTTGATAGGGGAGTAGGGTGGGAAGTAATTTAATTTTAATACATTTATTGATATTTTTAATAGAATATTTATTTAATTTTATTTCATAGTGTTAATTTTGTGAATTAATTTATTGATAATTATTTATATTTTGCTTGTTAATTGTTATTAATTAATTAATTAATTGTTAATGAATTATGTTCATTGTGTCATGTTTTAAGAAATGGGAGGTGGCGTTTATAGGGAATATGGTGGGAGGTAATTTATTTATAATTAATTAATTATTTGTTAATTAATATAATTAATTAATTAAAATTTTAATATGGCAATTGTGTAATTATTTTGATTTGTGAGTTGTGGGGTTTATAGTGGTAAATGGTGGGAAGTAATTTAAAAAAAATTAATGAATGATTTGTTGTTAATTGATATTAATTTATTAATGTAAAATTAGTTATAGAAATTGTGTAAATATTTTTAGGTGTGTGTTTTGGTGTTTATTGGGGTAGAGGGTGGAAAGTAATTTAGTTTAAATTAATTAATCATTACTTGATCATTAATATTCATTTTTAATTGATAAATATTTTTGGTAATTGTTTATTTTTATTTTGTTTGGGGATTTAGGTTCTATAGCTGTAACGTTTGGTTAGTACATTAATTTTTAACTTTTTAATGTGTTTTTTAATTATTAATATTTGTTTAATTGATAATTAATTGTGTTAATTATGGAGGTACTCTTTTTTAATTTGTGTTGTAAATTGTGTGGTGTTATAGGGTAGGAAAAAATATTACATTTATGTAATAATTAATTGTTTGGATTATAATTAATTTCTATTACAAAATATTTATTTGTTTGTAAATCTTTTGTTAAATTTTAAAAATTAATTTTTTTATGTAAATTTTAGATTTTTTCTACATTATAATATGTATCTATGTATTGTAAATATTTATATTGTTTTGTTTTTGGGTTTTTATTATATTTTGTATTGTAGTTGATATTTTGTTTGTTTTTAAATTTGAATTTTCTTCAGTGGGAATAGTAATTTTTACCCCTCCGCTATCCAACACTTTCCCTACTGCTGCATTCGCAGGAGTGGGAATAGTAATTTATACCCCTACACTATCCAACACTTTCCCTACTGTTGCACTTACTGGAGTGGGAATAGGAGTGGGAATAGTAATTTTTACCCCTCCGCTATCCAACACTTTCCCTACTGTTGCACTTACTGGAGTGGGAATAGTAATTTATACCCCTACACTATCCAACACTTTCCCTACTGTTGCACTCACTGGAGTGGGAATAGTAATTTTTATGCCTCCGCTATCCAACACTTTCCCTACTGTTGCACTCGCTGGAGTGGGAATAGTAATTTTTACACCTCCGCTATCCAACACTTTCCCTACTGTTACACTCACTGGAGTGGGAATATTAATTTTATCCCCTCCACTATCCAACACTTTCCCTACTGTTGCACTTGCTGGAGTGGGAATAGTAATTTTAACCTTTCCGCTAAACTAAATTTTCCCTACTGTTGCACTCATTGGAGTGGGAATAGTAATTTTTATCCCTCCGCTATCCAACACTTTCCCTACTGTTGCACTCGCTGGAGTGGGAATAGTAATTTTTCCCCTCTGCTATCCAACACTTTCCCTACTGTTGCACTCATTGGAGTGGGAATAGTAAATTATTCCCCTCCGCTATCCAACACTTAACCTACTGTTGCACTCATTGGAGTGGGAATAGTAAATTATTCCCCTCCGCTATCCAACACTTTCCCTACACTTGTATTCACTGGAGTGGGAATACTAATTTTTACCTCTCCGCTATCCAACACTTTCCCTACTCTTGCACTCGCTGGAGTTGGAATACTAATTTATCCACCTCCGCTATCCAACACTTTCTCTACTGTTGCACTCAATGTAGTGTAAAATGTAGGTTTAAAAAAAAATGTAATATTTTAATTTATAATATATATTTTTGTAATTAATTTTTATGTTACAGGTGTATGTATATATATATATATATATATATATATATTTATAATTATTAATATATTTCTAACATTTTATAATGAATTAAAATTATTATTTATTAATTATTTTAAAGTAAATATATATATATTACATTTTATATATGTATGTTTAATTTTTTTTAAATTAAATTTATTACTTATAATTGTTAAAATTTACAATTAAATCTAAATATTTTTTTTTTAAGTTAAAGGTATTATTTAATTTATTTTACATTATTTTTTATACATATAAAAAAAATGATATTTTGTACTTCGATATTTTTATCAATATTTTTTTTCTGGATATTTTTGTACTTACCATTATGAAGATAGGAGGTCGATATTTTTGACAACTATATTTATGTCCCGATATTTGTGTAACTCGATATTCTGGTAGTCGATATTCTGTCAGTGATCCCTACAGGCCCACCCCCTCCCCAAGCAAAACCTAAAAATTCCCCTTTCTCAATATCCCCTTCTCAACCTCTACACACAGAACAGGCCCACCCCTCCCCAAGCAAACCCCCAAAATGCACCTTTCCCCAACTCCCCAACCCATCTTCACCACCCACCTTCCACCAAAAAAAAGGTTCAATAAAATAGGTGTTTGAGGGCATCCAGGTCCTTTCAGAGCTCGACCACCTCCTAGGCCAGGTTCGGTAGGCTGCGCCTAATGAGCGCCATCTCACGGAGGATGTGGTGGAGGAGGCGGGCGAATGTTGATGAGGAGGGAGGGCTCCTGGTGTTCTGGTACCGGGTGGCAGTTGTGGACCATGGCTGCAAGTGGCAGCTGTAGTGTTGCTGGGTTGGAGGTGGACCTAGCTGGAAGCCCAAAGAAGTAGAGGCCCATGCCTCCTCCTCCTCTAAGACCACCAGCCGGCAGTATTCCATCGCCATGGCCTCCAACCTTTCCGCAGCCTAGTGGCTATCTCTCACCGGGATCGTTGGCCGGCTCCATCAGCAGGAGTAGCTATATGATCAAGAAAGGGAAAAAAACATGAATTGTGATGTTCAGAGCAAACATTTATCTATACTATCTAAACTGGCACAGTAGCAGAACATTACTGGTCCCCTAGGGCCATTGGAATTTTTGATGCGATTAGACAAAGAGCCACATTTTTTCCTGCACATCCATCACATAATGCAGACCACCAACATAATCAAAAAGGGATTTTAGTTTAAAGGATTTCATAGGGTGAAACTGAGCAGACACTTTCTGTTAGTAAATGAATTAGCTGCCATTAATAAGTAAGGCATATATATGCTGCACAATCACTTGACTATATGTGCAACATTAATGGATCCTTGCTGGCAGGTCTGCTATTTTGTAGCATGTTTTTGGGGCAGCTGTAATGGCATTTATTAACTTATAATGATTATTCCACTGGCCCGGTTTTTCTTCTACTCCCTCTTCAATTCTACCTTGAGTCCAGACTCCAAACTTAGGGGCTGATAGAGTCTGGCAGATGGGATACTCCATCTCATCCGGCCAGGCTGCACTGTCATGGAAACCGCATTGGGGGGCCATGACCACTCTATCTCTGTCCCTGTGCCTTTTGACTGTTTGATCAAGGAAGCATTCTCCTACAAACATTTTTGGTTAATACTTGGGCCTGCAATCCTCTTTACGTTACCAAAAATCCGTTCTCTTAACAGTACTACACAAGACATGTAAAAGAGGGGTGAGGGAAAGCTTGCTAGAAAAAGGGAGCAGAAGAAAGCTACGGACAGGAGAAAGTTAGCTGCATTAACAGTATATGTGGTTGTTAGACCTCATGGTTACTTTGGAACAGAGCTTTATCAGGCTGTTTCCGGAGACAGCACATCAGCACTTGATGGGAAGCCCAAGTAATTTTCTCGCATTCTACACATCACATGTGCTTCAATTTATATAGTGATGTGGTAATGAACTACAACACAAAGGCATATTTATAGAGGGCTTCACACACCATTGTAGAACGCTGAAAAACGTTTTAAGATGAGTAGCAAGCTACATCATGGGAGTGCACATGGCTGGCTTACGGTTGTGATCTCGTGTTGCACATAGTTTGGTGTCATATGTGAGTGACTAGAGAAGTGCTTGTCTTGATGCCCAGCACCTATTGGTGTAATGAGGGACGAAATGTGAGAGATATGCGTGCAAAATACTGTAGGAATAGGTGGTGCTTATAAGTCACTTTGCATGTCCCATATTATGCTGCAGCCAGGGTTCTACCTTGATATTCCGTGCTATAGTGTTAATAACCTGTTTTCTTTTTAGACTGTATTATTGAATGTACAAATGTTTTCTCGTTAAAATTATAGAGATGCTTGGTTACTGTTTATAGGACTCAATCTAACTGTGCCGGAATTACAATGCTATAGAACTGTGAAGCGCTCTGATACCCAATTCTGGGTTTTGTTTGCGCTATACAAAACACTGAATAAATAAATAAATAAACAAACAGGAAATATAGAAAACAAGGGAAATGCAGGGATAACAAACATTAGGTAGGAGAGTTGGGAAAAAGTAAATAAAGAAGGCCATAATAACTTTAGGAATAGTTAAAAGTGAGACTTAATAATAAGCATGACTTACTTGCGGTCAGCAGAACCCTCTGCCGTGGCACTGGTGGTGGTCCCACTCGCCGTGGCGCTGCCAGCCACTTGGTCCTTGGATGCCCACTTCCCCTTTGATCCTTATGAAAGGAATAAAGATAAAAAGAACAATGTTTAGGGGCACTCTCTACAAAAAACATTTTGACAGGCGCAGTATTGTACTTTTGAATAAGATAGCCTATTCTTAGATTCCTACCGAAAATTACAGTTTGAAGAATTCATTCATTCAAACGAATGGTCTTTGTTTCTCCACCGTCTCTAAGTATTGATGGGCCAAGTCGGTCTCCCATTGCGTACTACACATCAGGGAGATTGAGACTGTATGGCCTACATAAACCACAGAGAAGAATGCTAACACCCCTGATATACTACTATCGTAATAGTGACATCCCTTAAATCAGCCCAAGCAAGCACCTGGCTCACACAGGAATAGAATCCTGGCAGTAACATTGACTTGACGTCCACTCCAGTCTTACACCTTCCCTGTCAGGCTGGCACCATGCACCACCACTCTGGATACCAGGGCCCAGATTTATCAAGGGTTTGTGTTGCCCTTGCGCCTTGCAAGGTGGTGCAATGGCAACACAAACCCTTAAGTGATATTTACTAAGCCATGCAAACCCCCTTGTGTAGAACTGTGTGGCTTGGTAAATTCGGAGTAACATAACAAGGCAGTGCAAGTTGCTGTTTTGTATTACTCTTCACTGGGAAGGCATTCCGCGTTACAGGGGTGGAGACTGAGAGTGGGTGTTCCACTGTTCCCACGCATCCTCCCATATATACTACTTTGGCGCATTCCCAGATTTTCCATCACTGGTAAACCTAGGAATGTGCCAAAATGCTATGCCTTCCCAGTAGAGGTGTGTGTAACGAAGAGAAATATGTTTATTTCTCCTTGTGTTTTCCTCTTTCTAAGTGGGCTGCATTCTGCTGCAGCACACTTATGAAATGAAATGAAATGAAAAGACGATTTGTAGAGCGCGAAAGCTACCCTAGGGCATCCTAGCGCTACGGACAAAAAACACGGGTGAAAAAAATGGTCAGGGTCTAGACAGGTTTATTAAAGAGCAGAGTTTTTAATAATTTACGGAAAGGTAAAAGGTTGGGTTCTGCCCGCAGATGAAGGGGAAGAGAATTCCAGAGTTTGGCGGAATTATAAGCAAAGAGCGGCCGCCGCATCTACTTCTTTTGATCTTGGGCACTAAGGCTAGGAAGGAAGATGCTGAGCGAAGCTGTCTATTCGGTTGATAAGGGGAAATCAGAGAGTGGTTGATGGCTGGGCCCGGTCTTCCAGAAGGTCCTATGTGCAATGCACAAGGCCTTGAATTCAATTCTTTCTTTGACCCAGAGCCAGTGAAGGCTCTTTAATCCATTGCTGATTGAGAGTCGGCGGGGGATCTGCAGAAGTGTTCAGGCTGCGCAGTTTTGGATAACTTGAAGTTTGCGTAGGGTGGAGTGAGGTGCCCCTAGATACAGGGCGTTTCCAAAGTCTAGGCGCGAAAGAATGAGTCCCTGGACCATGATTTGACTTAGAAAGAGGAAAAGCAGGTAAAGATTGTTTTTGTGCAATTAGGTGTCCCTTCCTGCATAAAACAAAAACAATCCAGGGGCTAATGTGGCACCCATGAAACATGGTGCAAGAGTGCGTCTGTTGGCATTAGGCAACACTCGTTGTGCTAGTGCAGGGAGAGAGCAGAAACGAAACATATCTTGGTATATAAATATGTTGTATTTCCACCCTTTCCCTTTCATGCAGCGCCTTGCTGTACTGCTGCATAAAAAACTGATAAAGCTGTGCCCCAATGCACTCAACAAAGGGGCCGATTCCGATTCGGGCCGGAAAACGTACTGACCGACTCGGTACGGGAATTAAGTCCGACCGACACGTACCGGCGCCGCCCGAACCGGGTAGTACGATGAAATGCATGTGAATCACGACCGACTCGTACGGAACTCAAGCCGAACGACCGACCCGGACGGA
Organism: Calotriton arnoldi; assembly: GCA_963921515.1. Taxonomy (NCBI): domain Eukaryota; kingdom Metazoa; phylum Chordata; class Amphibia; order Caudata; family Salamandridae; genus Calotriton; species Calotriton arnoldi. Next base: position 582,164 of record CAWUFW010000662.1, read on the forward strand.
AACAAGCTATCTGGCCGGGAAACCACGTGAATCGAACCGACCGACACGCACCAGGAATGAACCCGAACGAAACGTACCCGCGAACTCCGACCCGCGCAGTACGATGCAATGCGTGCAAAATCAGACCGATTCGCACGGAGCCCAAGCCGTACGACCGACACGCATACAAAAGCCAGCCTAACAAACACAATACTCCGCGACCGACGCGTACGCCGCACATGAAACCTAGCTGAAACACAGCGGGAACGACTCGGAGAAGCGCGCACGAGACAACTGCAGCGTCCTACTCGGTCAGAAGAACGTCTCCTACATGCACAAAAATTACAAAGGAAAAAATACAAAAAAGAGGGCCAAACAAGCAATGACAAAGTCAATAAATACAGGGGAATAAAAATGGAACAAGGACACACCCCCAACTCCACCTATATAAAGGCCACAAATCCCTACCATGATCCTTTGCAAATTCCACTGACCTGCCAGCACAGAACACCATCAGACAGCAACCACAGACACACTCACAGCTCATCCAACACAAAAGCCACACACCATTAGCACCTCAACAAATAGCACCCTCACACACACCCAGCAAAACCTACACTCACACACCCTCACTTGCACACACACACACATCAATCACCACCACCACCCATCACCATGCCCCCAAAGAAGAATCCAAAGTTCCTAGATAGTGAATTGGAAGTCCTGGTAGACGAGATCCTGAGGGTAGAGCCACAGTTGTTTGGCACATTGGTCCAACAGACCCCCATGGCGCAGAAAACCAAGATGTGGGAGAGGATCGTCGACAGGGTCAACGCACAATCACCATGTTTGCGCACAAAGGAAGACATCCAGAACAGGTGGTATGATGTGCGCAGGAGGGTCAGGGACCTACTGAAGAAGGATTACATCCTGAGCCAGCACACCGGCAGTGGCCCTCCTGCCAAACCAGTATACCTCAGGCCCTGGGAGGAGAAGGTGCGGGCCATCCTACCACCAATGAGCGTATATGGACTAACAAACATCCCAGAGCCTGGTGAGTACACAACAAATATACACAATATGGTGTGACAATACACACACATCACTGTCAAGGGGATAGTCAAACCATGCACCCTTAGCAAATCCACAGCAACCAAAAGATAATCATCCCAAGATGTGAATGCCAGTCAGACAAACACAATACCTGCCATCACATAGTGACATGTAACTGTGTCATGACATGTACAAACCTAACAACAAATAGAGCAAGGCAGTGGCACAAATATAACCAACAAACACTGTCTGATATTTTGCCACCATTACAACACCACCTCACAGGGAAGCTCACTGAAAGGAAGGAATTCTGTGTATGCTGGTGAAGTCAGTGTAGCCAATAGCATGATGGGAGTTGTAGTCACAGATAATGGTCAGCCTCACATTTGGCCCATCAACACCACCCTGAACCATGCTCACAACACAGGGAGTGGAAAAGGACTGACAAGATGGCTGACCCTGGGTACTGCTGTGGGGAGCACAAGGCCCTGCTGGGAACTGTGCAACAACCAACAGCAGAACACCACTGACTGACATCCTGAAAGCCAACTTGCACTCTCTGCAATGCAAGCACGTTCCATGGTGGGATATCTGGCTGGGTGGGAAGGAGGACTGACAGCACTGACCATAGTTACAAGCAGCTCTCCTCACACACCCCCTCAACACAAACTCCGCATAACCCACCTGGGAGAATGCAATGCCTCACACTCTAAATGAAGATCCCACAAAGAACCACCACCCTGGGTAATGCTGTGTGAAGCACAGGGACACTCTTGGGACTTGTAGCCAAACAAACGCCAGGACAACACTGTCAGCCATCCTGTCAGCACAGGCACACTACCCCACAGGGAAGCAGAGTCAAAAGGAAGGAAGTATGGGCATGCTGGGAAGGGGGGTGTAGGCAATAGCATGATGGGAGTGGTAGTCACAGCTCAACATCCCCCACCCACATGGCCCAGCAAGCTCACACTGAAGCATGCACACCTCACAGGGAGTGAAAAGCCACCTCAAAGATGTCTGACACTGGCCTCAGCTGTGGGGAGCACAAGGCCCTGCTGGGAACTGGGCACCAACATACAACAGGACCACACTGTCAGCCATCTTACCATTGCTGTCAACTCACACACAGTGAAGTCCACTCAAAAGGAAGGAAGTATGGGCATGCTGGGAAGGGGTGTGAAGGCAATAGCATGATGGGAGTGGTAGTCACAGCTCAACATCCCCCACCCACATGGCCCAGCAAGCTCACACTGAAGCATGCACACCTCACAGGGAGTGAAAAGCCACCTCAAAGATGTCTGACACTGGCCTCAGCTGTGGGGAGCACAAGGCCCTGCTGGGAACTGGGCACCAACAAACAACAGGACCACACTGTCAGCCATCTTACCATTGCTGTCACACTCACACACAGTGAAGTCCACTCAAAAGGAAGGAAGTATGGGCATGCTGGGAAGGGGTGTGCAGGCAAAAGCATGATGGGAGTTGTAGTCACAGATATTGCTCACCCTCACAATTGGCCCATCAACACCACTCTGAACCATGCTCACATCGCAGGGAGTGGAAAAGGACTGACAAGATGGCTGACACTGGGTACTGCTGTGGGGAGCACAAGGCCCTGCTGGGAACTGTGCAACAACCAACAGCAGGACACCACTGAATGACATCCTGAGAGTCAACCTGAACCCACTGCAAGGGTGGCATGCTTCATGGTGGGATAACTGGGCTAGGTGGAGAAGGAGGGCCGGATGTCCACCAAATACAACCAATGCTGGCCATGCACACACCTCAACATTCACATTGAAATGCCTCAGGTTTGCAGGACAATGTGCTACACCAATATCAACCTCTAACTGTGACAACTTAGGACAATGCAATGTACAGGCCCGCATCCAGAGGTACAGTCACAACTGTCAGGTGTGTGAACCATTGATGCCTGTAGAAATATAACAGACATTGTGTGTCTCTTCCAAAAACAGGTGATGATGGGGACACAGCAGCAGGCGAGGAGGAGTCCCTGTCCCAGGCTCCGGGGGACACTGAGCCCACTGGTGTGGAACAGCCTCTGCCCTCCTTGGATGACGAAGACCTACCTGGCCCCTCCAGCGTGAGTCATCATGCAGCACCAGCAGGACCAACATCTGCACCCCCTGCACCAACTGCTCCAACAACTGCCAACACACAGTCCACCCCCGCCGACACAGACAGACCAAGGACCACCAATGACAACAGCACAGGGACCCTGGCCCAATGTCGAGCTACGGACAACGAGCCCAGTAACAACCCCCAAGGGGGCCTAGGGTCACCTGTGCGTAACACCGCAGGTCCCGCACATGTCGCCAGGGGTGGTGGGAGGGTCGGTAGACATAGGTCGCAGTTTGCAGAGGGGTCTGGACTGCATGATGACCCACAACTGGCACGCATTGCTGATGCGTACCAGAATAGCACCGGAGAGGTCAGCCAGGTAGTGGGGATCCTCAAGGACATACAACAGCAGCAGGCTGCCCATCATGCCCGCTTGGACTCCCACATGTCCCGTGTGGAGACACACATGTCTCGCATGGAGTCCAAGTGGGACACATTGCAAGAACTGACAGCGGTGCATAGGGACATATTGACATGCCTCCGCCAGATTAGCACCAACATGGCCACACCGCCCTGTGTGCCCACAACATCTGGTGCTGCAACAACTGCAACTGCCACAGGGAGGGAGGAGGACTCTGGCGGAGAGTCCCCTGCACCGCAGCAGCCTGCACGTGAGGGTCCCCCCCAAAGAAGAGGGGTCGTCCGAGGAAGGAAAACTGAGAGGTCGATGGCCATGTACATCCCCCAGGAAGCCAACACCTGTCCTGGAAATTCTCCTTTGTGTGCAAACTGTTCACTCTGTCGAATGCAACACAACTCTCCCACATGACATGGAGAGTTCAAGTTGGACTAATGTATCAGATGACTGTGGACTTCACTCAGGACATTTCTGCTACCAAGACTTGCAACTCACCTGGGAACTTTGGATCACAATCCCAATGTACAGCACCCACCATCCTGTGCACTATACTCACACATTTTTGTAAATAAAATCACTAATACACCATACTTGCCTCTGTTGTGATTCCAATGTGGTTACTGTCATGGGGATGATGATCAGCTAAATTACACTGTGTATGCTAACTGCTACAGCAAGTACAACACCGTCATGTGAGTCATGGTGACGTGACACATATGAGGGAGACACACCACTAGGGCTACACAACACAGAGACACCAGGGCCATCGGACTCATCGCCTACACTGATGTTGCCAGGAAATATTGTGGAATGCACAGACACCACACCTATTCAGAGTCTGTGTCAACTAGCCCACAGGTGCAGTAAGCAAATGTCAGTCAGATGTGTGACCACAGACAACGCACATCCCAAAGTGAAGCACAGGTTTATTACACATTTGCAACATGTTGTTTCCACTAGAAATGCAAGGTAATCCCACGTGGCAGTGGCCACACAGTCAAAAAGTGCAGAAGATATAAAGTCCAGGGGTGTGTGGCACATCACCTGTAGGGAAACGACTGCTGCCACCCTGAAAGCTGAATCATGGTGTCGGGGGATCCAAGTTGACCAAACAACTCTGTAAGCACCCTGTGAAGGACAGACATGACACACAGTCAAAACCACTGAAGAACAGGACAGAACTGCAATACTCATGCCCAATACATGTCACAAGATAACTACACAAAACCAAGTTAGCATGTCAACACTGTTGGGGAGTACAGACTACCTGTAAGGACACATCGCTGCACGCATCCAGTCAAGTAGCACATGGCCACACTCAAACAGCACCAGAGCACCACCCACACATATCATGCAAACTCACATCATTCACATTACAACTCCCTGGATACTCAGATTCAGCTGAAGAAGTTGGTGATGAGCTGTGTGCGGACATCACCATCATCATCATCATCATCACTGGCATCGTGGTCCAGGCCAGGATCCTCCACAGGTGGCGGACGTTGGTCATCGTCATCCAGGATGAGAGGCAACTCCTTCCGCACTGCCAGGTTGTGTAGCATGCAGCAGACGATGACAATCTTGCACACCTTTGCTGGGGCATATGGGAGGGCCCCTCCTGTCTTGTCCAGGCAGCAGAAGCGGCTCTTCAGGAGACCAAATGTCCGCTCGATCACTCTCCTGGTCCGACCATGTGCCTCATTGTAGCGCATCTGGGCTGGTGTCACAGGGTTCCTGAGGGGTGTCAGCAACCACGGCATGTTGGGGTATCCCGAGTCACCTACGGACAGACAATTGCACATTAGCTGAGTTGGAAAAGTGGGCGGAATACAACATAGCAGAACACACACAATGGTACAAAGTCAGTACACACCGACAAGCCAGGCACGCTGGTTCTGCATCTGTGACATCATCCTCGGGATGCGACTACTCCTCATCACGTAAGCATCGTGTGCCGAACCAGGGAAACGGGCACACACATGTGTGATGCTCATATCTGCAAGACATACCACCAGAGCATTGATCGAATGGTAATGTTTCCGGTTCCGGTATGCCTGCTCATGTGCCTGTGGTGGTACCAAAGCCACATGTGTCCCATCAATGGAGCCAATGACATGTGGCATCCTCCCCATGGCATAGAAGTCACTCTTGACGTCAGTGAGTTGTTGACGTGTAGGGAAATAGATGTACTGGTTCAGGCATCTCAACATTGCCTCCAAAACATTGCGTAGCACACGGCTGAACATAGTCTGTGACATCCCACCAGCAGTCGCCACAGTGTGTTGAAAGGTACCGGTGGCAAAGAAGTGTAGGGCTGCCATCACCTTCACCTTGGGGGTCAGCGCTGTAGGGTACGGCCGGCCAGGTTGCAAATGTGGTGCCAAGCGCACTGCCAAATCCTCAATCAGCTGCCTGGTGAAGCGGTACCGTCGGATGCTGTCACGTTCCACCATCGTTGCCAGGTCAGGGAATGGTCTATGGACAGCTGGAGCCCTGCAGTGCATAGGTTGAAGAAAGAAAGATTGTCAGTCACCCCACATATGTGCCATTCACCATACTCAATTTCACATGAAACATCATTACGAGACACATGTACTTGATGTGTGTGCCGTTCTGTTCGGACATATCTGGCACCTACATGGCCATCATCTAACATCTCAGTACAACATGTGTTGACAACAGGTTCCAGGTTGTGCTATGGGAAACCATTAGGCTGTTTCACAGTACCCATTTACTGCTGTCACGTTCCACACACACACCACAGTGACATGTCTGGACAGATGCGCCACAGGCATCACAGCTCATTGACAGGTAGATTCCCAGTGACCCTGTCTTGCCACATGGACACTGGCATGACATGGCGTATCATGTACACGTCAGAAAAACACACATGACTCCCACAGGTAGTGGCCCCTGTTGCCTCCGCAGGACAGACATGGACGTCAGTGACGCACAACATCAAAGTCCATGCACAAACAACGTTGATGTGGAGACTGTCTCCCATCGTGCACATGGAATCAGAGACATCGGAAACACAACATGCACACAGACTGTGGAGGGCCATCACTATTGTGGCAATGGGTCACCCTGTGACGTACATGCCTTCCCCCATGGGACCCTGGGGGTATATGACATGTCATACACATACACAACCTGGAAATGTGACCATGCCACATGCTCCGAAATGAACAGTTGCACATCACAGTGGTCATGTGCACAACACACAAAGGACCCTGTCCCCATGAACACATGCACAGCCTGGGTGTGGCTGCCCCCAAGTGCCACCCCAAAAACCACATGTTTACCCCCATACACAGAAAAGGTAATGCAGCCTTACATGCCTTAGGAAACAGTGTGGACTGGGTGTGGTGTTGTAGGTGTGCCCCTGAGTCCCAGGCAAGTATATGTGGCTGGCATACGTTCACCAGTGACAAGCATGGTGATATATGCGAGTGACCTGTACAGGGACGCGTTGTACAGCAATGGACCGATTGGTGTGCCCGCACGGCCCATTGCATCGGTTGTGAGCGGGTACGCGTTGTATCCCGGAATACGCGTTGTACAGCAATGGACCGATCGGTGTGCCCGCATGGCCCATTGCATCGGTTGTGAGCGGGTACGCGTTGTACAGCAATGGACCGATCGGTGTGCCCGCACTGCCCATTGCATCGGTAGTGAGCGTGTACGCGCTGTATCCCGGAATACGCGTTGTACAGCAATGGACCGATCGGTGTGCCCGCACGTTCCATTGCATCGGTAGTGAGTGGGTACGCGTTGTACAGCAATGGACCGATCGGTGTGCCCGCACGGCCCATTGCATCGGTTGTGAGCGGGTACGCGTTGTATCCCGGAATACGCGTTGGACAGCAATGGACCGATCGGTGCGCACGCATTGGCTGGGGCCTGGCATGGCAACGGACGCGTTTTCGAAGCCTCAACGAGTCTGATGCAGTGAATTCAGTTGGCCAGCCACAACAATGTTGCAAATTCATGGGTGTCATGAAGTTTAACTTTTGAAGGATGCTGTGGGCGTGTATTAGTGGTGCAATTCCATGGATTGGCCAGATTCAGAAGATGCTAACGACTTGGACCTATCACTTTGGACACATGGGACAGTATCTGCCTCTGCAGCACACATATAATGCTGGCTGTACCCCTGAGGGCTCACTTGCCTGCACTACATGCTCCAGGACGGCATCTGCCACCAACACTGCTGCTGTCTCTGCATCCTCTGGCTACTGCAATGACACGTACTGTGGAGAGAGCCCCAGCCTTCAGCCTTGAGGAGAACCAGGCCCTGCTGGACAGCCTCCTTCCACAGTACAGCAAGCTGTATGGGATACCAGGGGAGCAGGTGAGTGTGCTGTCCACTGCCTTACTAATTGTGCATGTTGTCTGACTAGCAAGACTTACAGTGTGCACACCACTGGCTAGCATGCTCACTGAGTAGTTCTCCCCCCCCCCAAAGTGTGTAGTCACATGCACTGAACAGGTACAGTGCAGTAACAGTGCATTCCAACAAGGTTTACTGCCCATGCAATGATACCATGTAGTAACTGCTGGCAAACTGTTCTTAGCCATCGTTGCACTGCCTGTGTACATCATATGCCCCTGTGATTGAGACATGTATATCCAACTGTGTGATGCACGGATATGTTGCATGTGTAGTAATGGCCTTTTCACTTTCTCATCCTCACAGGTTGATGCCCACCAGAAGCAGGAAATCTGGCTGACCATCGCCCGGGCAGTAAGATCCGTGGGGGTCTACAAGCGCCGGATCCGCAACTGCCAGAAGAGGTGGCAGGACCTTCGGGGCTGGACCCGGAGGATCGCAAGGGTCCAGCTGAAGCTGTCGCCTCCTTGCAGGAGGGGTGGACACCGGACCCTGACACCCCACATGCTCAGGATCCTGGTGGTGGTCTTCCCTGACCTGGATGGGCAGCTGAAGGCCAGACAGCAGCAAGGAGGGGGTGAGTCCATGACTGCACTGTGAACTTTGTCTGATATGCTATGTGCCCTCCTCTGGCCTGGTTAAACATCCACAGTACATCAGTCTTGTGGTCCAGGACACATGTCCCTCAATTGTGACATGCCCACTCCTCATCTGATACGCAGGTGTGGTCCTTACAATCAGAAAATTGTGTCACTTGGGTACTGTGTCCTTGAATTTTACTTCGCTCAAGGTGGGGGACTGCATTTCTTCCCGTGACTTTGTGGTGTGCTTCATGGGTGGGTCAATTGCTCACACAATGCCTAAGTCCTGACATGTAATCTGGGTGTAACTTTGACATGTGGTCCACTTGCTGATCTGAATCACCACATGTCCCTGGGGTATTTGGCACACCCCCATGCTGCGGGTGGGAACAATGTTTGGGCCTCAGGAGTATGTATATCAAGTGTGTCACACATGCTTAGCCACCTGCCTACTGTCCAGGGCTCATCCCTCCTTCAAGTGGAGCAGGACAGTCATGCCTACTCCAGGGCATACAATACACTCTGTACTCCCACTCCCGTGTATCAGCTGACATGTTGTGATCAGTGAAATGTTCCCTCAGGTGTCTGCCTCTGTGTCATTGTGCTGTGGCTTCGTTGTCAGGACTACTGGGATGTTAATCGGTTAGGGCTCAGCATGCCATCTGAGATGTAACCATGAGAGACGATACTTATGTGACTTATAGGTGTTTGATCACTTGACTGTGCACACAGGTGTATGCGACTGTGAATTTCAGGCAGCTGTTTTTCATTCACAGCAGACTGTGAGGTGCTCAGGTTCAGAGAGTTGTGTTTCATGTCTCCCATATATCCAATTGGTATGACGTGGACAAATAAGAGTTCAGATGATGTGGTTTGTGGGGTATGGACATGTGCACTTGTCAGATACATAACTTGCATTCACCATGTCCTAGGATTGTGACACAGTGCAGACTGTTGTTGGCTGGCTGCCATGCCCATGTGACTGGAGACCGTGATGTATGACTTTGCAGGCATGCCTGTGCCATGGCATTGAACTTCCTAAGAGTGATCCTGCAGGGGAGTGACATGTGCAACATGCACCCCATTGTGGCATTGACTATCCGGACATGGGTGCATCATGGTGTCTGGTGCTGGTATGCATCACATGCATTTCTAATTAGACTCTGGCCATCCCTTTATCCGGACACCTGTACTGACTCAGTGGCAAGAGATGTGATGTGTGCATGTTCACATACTTCACCGTGTTCTCTGCAATGTCCAACAACTGTGTAGGTGGTGCATCTGTCCACACTGGGGTATTACCATCAGACAGGCACCAGACCGATGGGTGCAAGGGCAGGAGGGGTGTGAGTTTCATGGTTGACCATCAGACTGACAATTGGCTTCTCCTAATCTGTGTGAGGACTATTGGCAATGCTCAACTAAGGATGCCAGGGCTTGCTCTGTAATGTGCTGTACTTACTGTGGTGTGTGTGCGGTCAGTGCAGGTGACTGATGTTTGTCTGTTTCCCTAATTGTTTGCAGATACTTCCACGGCCACAGGAGGGGACAGCTCCATGGACCAGGAGGAGCTGCAGAGCCAGACTGGGTCAACAGCCGACGAGTGGTCGGAGGGACCCAGTGGCACGGAGGGTGAGGGGAGCCACACCGAGGAGTCCTCAGCACCATCCACCTCAGCTGAGGACCACAGCAGCTCGGAGGATGACTCCCTTGTGGAGGCGGGTGTCAGCAGCCACCACACCCCAGCTAGTCTGTCTGGCCCCACCACCACCACCACCACCACCACCACCGCCCTCCCATTGGCTCCCATTCCAGAGGTCCGTGGAGGCTCCCGTGTTCGGGAGCGTGTCTCCTTCGTGCCAGGCACTGCACCCCCTGCCCCTGTGTCCCCTGCTGCCCTGAGTGAGGAGTCTGTGTACCTACTTCGGCAGCTCCATGTAGGGCAGACAGCAATGCTGAGTGTCCTCCATGCACACACCACTCTGTTGACACAGCTGGTGTCGTTCATGGAGGGCATCTCAACGGGTATGTCTGCCCTACAGAGGAGCAATAAGTCCATGGACTCCTCCCTGACGGCAGCAGTGTCCCTCCTCCAACAGTCCCTCACCCCTCCTACCTCTGCCCCATCCACACTTCCTGGCACCCTACCTGTCCCAAGCACATGCACCACCTGCACGGTCACCCAAACACACAGACACGAGCAGCACAGAAACACCCAAAAAAAAGGCAAGACGTGCACACAAGCATCCTCAAGGGACTGATACCACACCCACAGGGGATGGGGAAGAGACACACACACAGGCATCCACAGTCACTCCGCAGTCCTCCAAATCCTCTCCCTCCAAGACCCCTTCCCTTGCCTCACCTGCAACCCCACCTACACAGAAAATCTTCCTCTGTGACCTCAGCCTCTTCCCCTCCGATCCCGCTGATCCAGCATACAGGGGGAAGAGGAAGTTCACCCACACAGAGGGGAGTGCCCCTCGTCCCCGGACACCCTCCCCCAGGCGCAGACAGACGGGGGCCCCCACCCGCAAGTCCCCCGGTCCCGGAAGAGCAAGACCCCGCCACCGCCCTGCAAGTCAAGCACACAGTCTCCTTCCTCCATCCCTCAGGCCCCCACAACACAGGTTCCCCCACCACACCCTGCCCCAGGTTCCCCCACCCACAGATACACCATCCCCAAAATGATCCGGCCTTCTCCACCTCCCACTTGCTCTTCCAGCACCACACCCCCGCTGCACATGTTAGTGCCACTGGTGTGGAGACCGTGTCCTCCCCTCTGTCCTGCCCACCTTACCTGAACCCCATTCTACTCCCCTGGAGATGGGCACTGCAGTGGAGTCCACTAACACCCCGTCTGACTTGGGCACTGCAGTGGGGAACCTGTCCTCTCCATCTGGCCAGCCCACTGGAGTTGTGCCGGCACCCACGCCATCCGGCTCATGCCCCCCAGTTGTGCCGGCACACACCATGTCAGACACCTCCACTGGAGTTGTCAGTGACTCTCCAGCACCAGCCACCCCTTCCCTGCCTCCTTCTGGTGAGCCCTGATCCTGTCCCTGCGGTGCCTGGCCTGCCCCCCGTATACCCCTCTGAGGGGAATGTCCCTGCTCCATATCAGTGCAGGCAAGCAGAGGGTGACATCTGCCACTGTCACCCTGTTTGGACTTGATTCATGGACTGGACATTGGCCTTTGTGTTTTTCTTGACTTTAATTTTCAATATAACATATGCTGATTAAAGCTACTTTCAGTTCTCTAGTGGTTTTGCTTCAGATGTACATGATGTTGATGATGCTAACCATGCCCTTGCTGCAGTGATGTTGATTTTTGATGTCAGGTAAATGAAGTGTTACTGTGCAGGACCCCATGTGGTCCAGGGGGAATGTGTCCTATCCTGGTGTGTAGCCATGTCATCCTTTGTATCAATATGAGGGTGTCATGTTTTCCATATTTGCAAATGGGATTCCCTACCTGTTTTTTCAATATCACATCTGTGGCTTACACCCCTGCACATCTGTTGTGCTTGCCATTGTTCAATTGGTCTATTTCCCTGACCGTGTGACCATCTCCACTGGACATGCATGTTTGGGCATCAATGGGGAAGGACTCATCTGTGGTATCAGTGCAACTTGCTATACATGTGTATTTGATCGGTGCTGATGATTTGGGTGACAATGCCATGACCAGGCTGATGTGACGGGAGCCTTCATTTTGTGCTAATTGTTGACTGAGTGACCAAGTGTTCTGCTGACATGATAGCGCCCTGCAGAGACAACGTATGGCACTGCTTTTCTTACACAGGAGTGGAGTCCCCTCATGGCAGTGTGTAATTCCGTGACATTGCCTGAGCCCAAGGTGTGTGTTGTGTGAGCATGTCTGTGTGTGTTCACTTCCATTTTGCTACGCAGGCTGGGGACCCTAGTGATGTTCCTGTTTGTGATGCTTGCTGAGTTGAGCAATGTTCCCCCCAGATCTTCTCCCTGGGTGCTCTGTGATGTGGGTGCATGGCACATTACTGGTGATCAGGGTGTCATCCATAGGTGTGTTTGTTGTCAGGGCTGAGTTTGTGGGCAAACGCAGATGAGACACAGTCAGGATTCCCCTTGGCACTTGTTGGTTACACAAGTCATGTAATTTAAAATTTGGGTTAGCTTCCAGTGATTGTGACACGTTGTGTGTGTGACTGCTGCCACTCCTCAGGGTCAGAGCTGCAATGTTGGAAGTTGTCTATGTGTGTTGTTTGTGGGTGAGCTTGCCATCTTCATTGGTGTGTGACTGTGTCCGGGATCCCATTGGTTGGTGTGGATTTGACATCATGCCCATGTACAGCATACTGTGCAGTGTGTGAGACATTCACAAGTCTTGTTGACTGGCCATGTGTGATGGGTATCTCCACCTTAGTTCCCCCCACCACCCCTGGGATTGTCATGGGTGCATGTGCTATGTCACCAGTCCATGTGAGCTTCACTGCTGCACATTGTTGGAGATCAAGGTGTGTGGTGTTGAGTGTGTGCAAATGAGAGTTGTTGCACTGCTGGACCCCTACCTCCATGTTGGCCTTGGCTGACAGGCCGTGCTGTTTTATTTGTGCTTGTGTAGCTGTGATGGTAGTTAGTTGCTCAGGACACATGACTGTGGTTCACAGTGTGTACGACATCTACCTTTGTCATCACAGTGGGATTATCATGCAGGCCAGTGTCACCACAATGTGGGCTCCCTGGGGGTAGTGCTGTGGTGGGTCTGTCTCTTGCTGTGTTAGTTGCTGTTCCTACAAGCTTGTGTGACATTTGTAATTTGGGCTCCCTCTCATCTAACAATGCCTGATTGCCCACATAGGGGAATCCGATCCATTAGTTACTTTTGTGTGGCACTGTGTTGACATCTGTGTAATGGGGATTCAGGCCTCCTCGTGTGTTGTGTGTTTGCCTGGGAACACTGGCACACCACCCCCCCTCACCTGTGGTGTTTGATATGCAGTGTGAGTCTGCCTGTTTGTGTTTGTGGATTTGCACCACTGCATTGGCATATCTTTAGTGTGCCATTGGCTGTATGTTGTTTGGTGGGTTTCCCATGCTGTCCCTGGGACTCCTAGGTCATCAGTCAGCACAATGATCATGGTTTGTATGTCCCATTGCTGCCATGGTATGGTATTTGTTCACCTGACATCTACAGTCTCCACAGGATATCTACATTTGTGTGTCCATTGGTGCAGATATGTGGATCTGCATTGTGATGGTCACTTCTGTCATTGTGTTATTTGTGAATGTTGACAATGTGAGCTCCCATGGGTGATGTTTGTCTGCACATGGCCAAAGCGATGTTTCATTTGCACTGCACTGTTTGCCTCACCCAATCTCTGTTGCTATGGGACACAAGCACTGCTATGCCACTGATGTGTTTGTTGTTGTGTGACCAGGAATCATCCATGCAGTTTGGCATTTGCAGCTTTTACCATGACTACACTTACATTTTGGTCACTGTGGTGATGGGGCTTTAGACCCCATTGCCACAATGTTCAAAATGTGCTTCAGCTATGGAACCCACACTTACCTTTTGGTCACTGTGATGATGGGGTGTTCGACCCCATTGCCACAATGTTCAAAATGTGCTTCAGCTATGGAACCCACACTTACCTTTTGGTCACTGTGATGATGGGGTGTTCGACCCCATTGCCACAATGTTCAAAATGTGCTTCAGCTATGGAACCCACACTTACCTTTTGGTCACTGTGATGATGGGGTGTTCGACCCCATTGCCACAGTGGTCATGGTCGGCTTGCATTGTGGAGGCCACACACGTTTATGTGTGACACATGTGATAGGGGGTCACATTGTATGTTCAATGTCATGTTCAGTGTTGTAGGCATTTGACACAGACTACACACGCTTGTCATGGTGTTGGGGGGGTGTAATTTTCGGGCATTCCTTATGTTGGAGTATGCTGGTTGTGTCATGCATTACCCGTCCTATGAGTGGGGGTTGTGTGGGTGGTAGGCATCCATCCCCCTATGAGTGGGGATTGTAGTAGTGGTAGGCATCCAGGCCCCCCTGAGTAGGGGTGGTGGTAGTGGCAGGCATCCAGGCCCCCATGAGTAGTGGTGGTGGTAGTGGCAGGCATCCAGCCCCCCATTAGTAGGGGTGGTGGTAGTGGCAGGCATCCAGGCCTCACTGAGTAGGGGTGGTGGTAGTGGCAGGCATCCAGGCCCCCATTAGTAGGGGTGGTGGTGGTGGCAGGCATCTAGCCCCCCCTGAGTAGGGGTGATGGTAGTGGCAGGCATCCAGGCCCCCATGAGTAGGGGTGGTGGTAGTGCTAGGCATCCATCCCCCTATGAGTGGGGATGGTGGTAGTGACAGGCATCCAGCCCCACATTAGTGGGTGTGGTATTAGTGGTAGGCGTCCATCCCCCTATGAGTGGGGATGGTAGAAGTGACAGGCATCCAGGCCCCCTGAGTAGTGGTGGTGGTAGTGGCAGGCATCCAGCCCCCATTAGTAGGGGTGGTGGTAGTGACAGGCATCCAGGCCTCCCTGAGTAGGGGTGGTGGTAGTGGCAGGCATCCAGGCCCCCATTAGTAGGGGTGGTGGTAGTGGCAGGCATCTAGCCCCCATGAGTAGGGGTGGTGGTAGTGGTAGGCATCCAGGCCCCCTGAGTAGGGGTGGTGGTAGTGGTAGGCATCCAGGCCCCCATTAGTAGGGGTGGTGGTGGTGGCAGGCATCTAGCCCCCCATGAATAGGGGTGGTGGTAGTGGTAGGCATCCAGGCCCCCCTGAGTAGGGGTGGTGGTAGTGGTAGGCATCCAGGCCCCCATTAGTAGGGGTGGTGGTAGTGACAGGCATCCAGGCCTCCCTGAGTACGGGTGGTGGTAGTGGCAGGCATCCAGGCCCCCATTAGTAGGGGTGGTGGTAGTTGCAGGCATCTAGCCCCCCATGAGTAGGGGTGGTGGTAGTGGTAGGCATCCAGGCCCCCCTGAGTAGGGGTGGTGGTAGTGGTAGGCATCTAGGCCCCCATTAGTAGGGGTGGTGGTAGTGACAGGCATCCAGGCCTCCCTGAGTAGGGGTGGTGGTAGTGGCAGGCATCCAGGCCCCCATTAGTAGGGGTGGTGGTAGTGACAGGCATCCAGGCCTCCCTGAGTAGGGGTGGTGGTAGTGGCAGGCATCCAGGCCCCCCTGAGTAGTGGTGGTGGTAGTGGCAGGCATCCAGGCCCCCATTAGTAGGGGTGGTGGTAGTGACAGGCATCCAGGCCTCCCTGAGCAGGGGTGGTGGTAGTGGCAGGCATCCAGGCCCCCATTAGTAGGGGTGGTGGTAGTGACAGGCATCCAGGCCTCCCTGAGTAGGGGTGGTGGTAGTGGCAGGCATCCAGGCCCCCATTAGTAGGGGTGGTGGTAGTGGCAGGCATCTAGCCCCCCATGAGTAGGGGTGGTGGTAGTGGTAGGCATCCATCCCCCTATGGGTGTGTATGGCATTGGTGATGGCCATCCCGCCCCTATGGTTCTGCTGTTGCTAGTGTACGTCATTTGTGCATCCCTATGTGTGTGTGACATATTTCGGGTACGTGTCGTTTGTTTGTGTTGTGGGTGTTTGACTTACCGTCTGCGCCGTACGCGTCCGTGCCGGTCCCGGTAATAGATGTAGAGTATTGGTAGGACCTGCGCGATGGGATTCATGGTTGGGTCGTCTCGTTCGTGTTTCTCGTGTCTTCGACTCGTACTCGTCGCAGGCTTGTTCGTCTCGTAGCCGTGGATCGTCTTGTGGCGCGAAACGGAGCTTATGTACAGCTCGCCCGGATGCTCAAACGTGCCGGACGTAGCGACGGGTTCGGCGCGTACGGAAGGCGCATCGTACTCGTCCGGCCGGAAGGTGCTGTGTATTTGCTTCCGTACGACTCGAATCGGCGTTTACGGATCCGGCTCGGGTGGGGAACAGAAGCTGATATGGGTAAGTACGGCTCGCTCGGAATCTGGGCTGTTATGCGCATTGTACTTGTTCGTTCGGACGAGTGTTTGAATCGGTCGGGAAACACGCATTCGGCTGTTTTTTTTTCCGGACGAATACTGTTAGGTGCGCTTCCGGACAAGATCGGAATCGGCCCCAAAGTGTATAGATAAACCCTGGTGTATTACATGCCCACTCCTTTTGGAACAAAGACAGTGGACGCAACTGCAAGCACTCCCTGATGCAAATAGTGCATTTATTAATGTGAGTGGCACACACTGACATTAAAAAACCTCTTGACTGAACATAGTACCACGCTCATAAATAAAATATCCTCTTTGCACCAGAAGGCACATGTGGCCACAATCATTGTTGCAAATATCTATCTATCTATCTATCTATCTATCTATCTATCTATACATATATATATATATATATATAGATATCCGAACATATAAATGAACACATTCATATTATATATAAAATGTATTATTATATTACATATTAAATATATATACTTACCTCATGATGAATATGCAAACTTATTAAATGTAAAATACATAATAAATACACAAAAAATTATATATACAATACATACATGTGTGTGTGTGGGTATATATATATATATATATATATATATATATATATATATATATACACATTAATATTAGAATTTTTAGGAAACAAAAATATTACTCACCAAGCCCCACAACCTTGACGCCTAGCAGGTTGAGCGGGCCCTGTTCGAGAATATCCACCAAGTGGTGTGTCAGCTGCTGCTGGGTGTGCATGACGCCAGTGGTGCAGTGCATACAGGGCTGCACTCGCCCGTAGAGCACCCGACCCTTCCACAGGGTGTAACCCTTCCTGGACCTGCTGCCAACATGCAGCAGAGGTGGTGCTGCACCCCTGCCCATCGGCGTCGCCCACAGGGCATGCAGGTGTCACTGCTGCTTCAGCCATTGTGACTGGGAGGAAGTCTGACTGGGATGGGAAGGGAAACAGAAGAACAGACAGGACGAGTCAGGAAAAGAAAACAAAATGTACAAAAAGTCACAAAAACACTACAGAAACGTAAATACATACAAGGAAAATCAGAAAGTAATAAAGAAAAGGTGGGATTGGTTTAGAGAAGTGATCAGATGGGGTGGATTGTATGGGATTGGCGCAGGACAGAGTCAGAACAGGAGAAGGAACTAGCAGAAGCAGGCTTGATAAAACCAAATGGTTGCACGGTTGTGCAATGCGTGGTGCAGCTCATTCGCGCTTATTTTTCAGTGAGGAATGTGTTACTGGTGCTAAATTGCAGCGCGATGTGCATTTTCTACCCGTTTATAGAACTCTGCGGAAGCTCACAGAGTTTTTATGTAACTGTGGGAATTCTGTGGAGCGAAATTTTGTGAGTTCCGCCTAGGCCTAAACATGCATTTGTCTATGTTCAGAAAATGGGTTTCAGAGGGGCCTTACATAGAGTTTGGCTGATTGGATCCTCCATCACAAATGTAGCAGAGGTCATATACACTGTATCACAAGTGAATTATAGACTATGGCACTTGTAATATGGTAGAAGGGATATCCACCTCGGTTTTGACAGTGTGTCTCAAGTTCCAAACTCTAAATGAAGCCAAATTTATTATTTGCTGATAATAATTGGCGTTTTACTTGGGAGCCTACTCTTAGAGGTTGTTTTCCAACAGCTATTTTTCAAACGAATTAATTTTTAATCCAGAATTTGTTATGAACGCCTAAAATGCTTATAGCTAAAGTTACTAAAATCCCCCAAATGTTGGAATTGTTATGAAGGTAAAAGTACATTGGCTGATAAGATTTTTTATTGTAATACAGGAACTCATTTTTGGAATTTGGTGTGTGAAACAATCTGTATACTTCTCCCTATAAAAGTATTATCACAAGCATAACTTATCTATAAACAGGTTATGTTTTGTGTGAGGTATCTACTCTTGTTTCATCTGGTATTTATCTATAAAAACATTGGTAACTTGTAGTAATAATTGGTTTTCATTGTTTTTGAGTCCATGTAGGTGTGTTGCGTTTCGTGAATATTTTATTCCTCCCAAACTGACTGGACTAGCTAGCACAGGCAGTTTAAACAGCATAAAGATAGTTTTTTGCTAGTGTGTTGCATTAATGTAGTTAATAGAGAGGATGTGGCCTTATGGCTAGAGCTGCTGACCTTGGAGCTGGGGAACCAGGTTCGAGCCTCAGCGCAGTATCCTGTGATTCTGGGCAAATCACTTAATCTCCCCATGCCAACAAAAAATTAATGTGTCCTTGTGTAACGTAACTGGTGCTAATGTAATGCGCTCCAATACCTTTGGGTCGAGTTTGCGCTATATAAATCTGCAAGAAATATATATATATATATATATATATATATATATATATATATATATATATATATATATATATTAAGTATGCAGGGCACTTGTTTCCTCTCTAGCATTTTTTTTTCCAACAGAACTGAACCTTGAGTTAGAAAACTCATCACAATAAGCCAGGGGTGTCCAGCGGACGTCAAGGAGAGTCTTATCTGTGTCAGATTTTCAGAAAAACCATTGTCTGTGTAAATGATCTACATGTAAATACACTAACCTTAAATTTATCCTTTGTGGTTAGCCTGGAAAACTGGCTTGGATCCCACACTTTTGTATCTACATTGGACAAAACTGAAATAAGCAATATATGTCAAGATGGGTACATTTCTGGTTAAATTTCTGAAAACGCAATTGTCAATTGCACAAACATTGACAGTGGGAGCGAGTGCTTACATAGTTATCGTTGCCCCACTTCTTAACTTACCCAAAACTGAGTAAAGAATTTTCTAATTTGCTAAAATAGTAAATTAGAGGGTTTTTCTGGGTTGGGAGATATTTTGTAAATCCTATCACAGACATTTTTCTTTCAGATTATCTGGCTAGAGAATTCCTTACTTGTAGGCAAACATGAATGGACCAGTCATTCTTCAAGTTTTTCTTTGACGTTGGCCTAGAAAAATGTTGCAATGATTTTTTGTTTGTGGTACACGCTTTGAAAAAACAAAACACATGCATGTGGTGGTAGAATGTGCCCGTCCACGTTGCATAAAAGGGCAATGATAAAGGGGACGTAGTATTCTAGCTCCCCATCTGGCCGTTTAAGGAAGTTACATTGGAATCGGCATCAATGACTGTTCTACATAATCCTGTCCCCTGGTAGTATGTCTTCAGATGCCGTGAGAGATTAATTTGTGCTACATTGGAACTTATTTTTTATCATCAAAGTGTGACCCATAGCAAAGGAGAGAAAGGCGGAACATGAAGAAAGAAGGAGGAAGAGCAGGGCTTTAAGTGGGCCGGGTCCCTCTTGGTCTCAGACCCGTTAGTAATTAAAAACGGACATTGACAAGGGCCCCTATCAGGTCCTATATTCATGTCCTTAACTTCAGTGGCAAAAACAATGATCGATTTCTGACAAATTAATGTAAAGAACGGTAACTTAATCCAAGTCAGAGATTTAGATCCTGTTGATATTTAACACTCCTAGAGAATGGAAGTTTAAGTAAGCTATTTCCGAGATGTTACGTTTCTGTAAAATATTGACAAGGCTAAAGTAAAACAAAAAAAGGCAGTGCTTACTGGTAAGTGTGTGAGTTGTATATTTGAGGGTGGTGAAGTAAAGGAGATGTGAGGAATTGTATTCAGGCGAGAGTGGAGAGGGTGCTGAAGAGGAAAGAGATGCGGTATAAGATATGCAGATGGAGGAGATGTGGAGAGAAAAAGGGCTTAAATGTCTAACAGAATGAACATAATGGGAGGAAATGGTCCACACTCTCTGAAGACCACCACCCCTTCAACAGGCCTCAGAAATGCTTATTTCACAGTCTCAATTTCAGAATTGAAACATTTTCAGTATTATTTACAATGAAAACACTGCTACTCATTTATCTTAAGCATCTAACAATCACTGACAAAGCCAATAGTCCTGGCTGGCTGTAGATGAATTAATGCACATAGAGAATCAAAGGGAGTGGCCCAAAAGAAAAAAGAGACCGTCCTACTCCCTGCCCACATGTATACTCACTGAAAATAGGATCTCAAAAAATCATAAGTATAAGGAGGGAAAGGTCAACCCAGGGGTATATTTGTTGGTAACCCCCAGTCCTCTTTCGTTTTAACCCTGTCCTGGGAGACCGGATAATAATGACATTTGGTTCCCTAGAGCCAGTTTTAATTCAAAAGATTTTGTTGCACTCTGCCCCTCACTTACCCCATCTTCGGTCCCTTCCCCACAAAAAACACCTCAGCTCCTCTTCTTGCCCAGAAGAGTTGTAGCCCACACCAGGGACCTTGCGGCCCCGGTGTGAGGAGGGAACCCTATGACGAAGCATGTCACCCTTGGGTGAGTAAGGGTTCTCGTCCTAAGAAAGGTCTTCTCCCATCTCCACCCAAGATTAAGGCACATACCCTTCTGGCTCTAACATTAGCAGTATCTTATGAACAGGAACCCTTTTATGGTTGTAGATGTATGCCAGTGGCTGTGTTATATATCTAGATGCAATAACAAAGCTCAGAGAGAAACTAACATACCGGCCAAGTGGCACACTATGAAAACCACAGAAATTCAGTTAGCATGTTTAAGTCACACCCTAATTATATACAGTAGCGACTGGCAACTCTGAGAGAGGTGGGGCGGGCAAATGGGTGGGAGTGTGAGCATTCACGGGCGCTAGATGCAAATTGCCTAGGAAATAAAATAAAAAATAACTTACTTTGCTTGCTGCAGCCTGCACAACAACAGGTCCTCCTGCTCCGGTCTTCTTCTCTCCTTGAGGCTCCAGTCAACTCACTTAACCAGTCCTGGTGCTGCTGTCAGTCAGCATGACAGCAGTGCCAGAACTGGATAGAGCGGGCTCTCTCAGCTCCCTTCAAGAGCACTGGAGGCCTGTGCTTTCTCTAACCCAGCTGTCTAAAACAGCTGGGTTAGAGATCTTTAAAATGTGCATGTCTGGCTGTCTGTTGCAAGATGGCTGGCCAAAGATACATGCGCACTTTAAACTTGAAGTGCCCTGCCCATCACTGCTCTCTGCTGCTGCCACTCAGCAGTGGCCCCGCACCCGTCCTCACGCTCCGCTCAGGACTGGGTTATTGAAAAATAAAATGGTAATAAATCAACTTTATTACTGTTTTATTTTTCATCTCTAGGGTCAATTTTGTTAGTGGTGCGACGCTCCACCGCTCTCATGGAGGAGCCACCCCTGATATATAGGCCATGACCCCTTAGAGACCCCCTCCCCTTTTTCCCCCACTTAAAGCTCTGAGGAAGAGAAATGTAGGTAAACAGTGAACATGGAGAAACAGTTGAAAAAGAAACTGCAAGAGTGAGACAGAGAAACAGGAAGCGTAGTGTGTTGGAAGAAAGAGGCAAGAGGTGGATTTTAGATTAGGCAGTATTTCTGTTTGGTATTCAGCAACCCTGGTGGCGTCTAAAAAATGTTGTGCCCCTGCCCTTATGCTTTAACAAATCAAGTGATGGTTGCCATTAATATTCTGGGTCACCTGGTGAACCTGAAGTCACCATGACACTTTACCCTTCCATCAAGGTATCTTTTCCTGGGTGGTGACGATCTACAGGCCAGATAACTGGGGCCTTGCCCAAAGCAATTCACCTTCAGTTTGGCAGAGAGGGCTGTAAACCTCCTCCCAACATTGTTATGACTTATCTTTCAGCAAGACCACAGAGTTGGTGGTGATGCTAAACTCAAAGAGCATACAAGAGCATCCCCATCGGTGTAGATGGAACGGTAAACATTATTTCCTCTAGAAGTAGAGAAACCACGAGTAGAACGTTGCAGTGCACTGGTATCCCTTAAGAAACCACTGGCATCCTGAACAAGTCTGGGGTGGACCATTAATCGCTCTGTGATAACCCAGGAACAATAAAGAGGAATGTCAGGAACAGGGGGTTGAACCCTAAGTAATAAAGTACTATTGAATGCATGACGATGCTAATATAAGTTATTGATAATTTTGTATGCTTTGGTATTCTGAATGGATGTCTGCTTTTAGCGCAGTAATTCGATGGCGACAACCTAGATTGTGCTCAAATTATCCTTACTATGTGATATATGTGGTATACATGCCAACATTTTAGAAGAGGAAAGTGGGAGATATGAAAAATAAATAATCAGGAGAATGTATTTCCCCCATTGACTTCTATTGTAGGAGAGGCAATTTTAGACGGGAGAAGGCCAAAATAAGGTAAAAAATGGTGAGTCTCCCGCGTGAACCGGGCCTAGTGGCATGGAATGGTTATGGTGAAATTAACTTCCAACAAGAGTGTTCCTCTACAAAGAGAGTGGTCTGCTTTTCTGTTGTTGTCTGGGCTTAGCAATGACATTGTACTTGCTGTTTTAAAGGGGGGGTTCGGGGTGGCAGTGCTAGGCAGCTACCAAGTTCACCCCACCTGCTCATTCACCTTTTGCAGCACCAAGAGACAGACCAGTTTAGGTTTGTCCTGCAGTATTTTAATGTGATTGCTCCCCTCCTCTAGGAACCCTTAAGGCCTGGCTTTGCAAAGCCCTTAGTGTGGGAGAGGATTCTTGGGGAACCCCTCAAGCCACTACCGGGCCTGCATATCCTGTAGTAACTGCAACCGATCCAATTTCCTGCGCGATGGATAGTAGAGCCTTACCAGTCGTCCACTCTCTATGTCATCTGTTTTAATGACACCTCTATACTTAATGTTGCATTGTACTTTCTTTGTTTGATAATGTGCATGTGTGTACTTAATGCCAGAAAATGTGCCCTCAAGCTGATGGGCAGTGGGATGCTGGACGCTGCACAAAAACTCAAACTAATACACAAATAAATAAGGATTTCAGCACAAAAATCATCATATTAAATACTGCCCGACCAAAAGCCAACATAAATTTAAATTAGCTTTTTAATTAATGCAATTTATAATAAAGTTAAGTATTTGGGAGGTAACACTTCCTGCACTTGCCCTTGGCCCCCAACTCCCATAGGAGGTGCAGGAAGGAAGTGAGGTGAGTCCAGGGCTAGATATTCCACAGGACTAGCAGCACTTGCCAGTCCAGTGCACGCTGATGGCTCGTATCCAAAAATAACTTCTAAATTTGCATAATATGGGGTATGCTTAATATTTTCCCTAAAAGCAAAATGAATAGATAATGGACGGAATGCTGAACAATGCAAACATTCAAACCCAGTCACAAAGACCTCCTCCTCATGGGTACAGTCCAGCCCGAACTGCCAAGCCAGGTCCTTCCTGGATCGGAAACAAGCATCCTGGGACCCAT
The DNA here is from genome assembly GCA_963921515.1 of Calotriton arnoldi. Taxonomy (NCBI): domain Eukaryota; kingdom Metazoa; phylum Chordata; class Amphibia; order Caudata; family Salamandridae; genus Calotriton; species Calotriton arnoldi. The sequence goes on from CAWUFW010000662.1 coordinate 605,922, forward strand.
TTCAGGGTATCACCCCTCATCAGCCAGGCTAGCTTGAATCCAGTGGTACAGTGAGCACGGGACCCACGTCTGGGCAAACCCTTCCCACTTAGGGCGAATAAAGCAAAGTGAACAGATGATGGACAGAATGCTGAACAATGCAGACATTCACCCCCAGTCACAAAGATCTGGGTATAATCCATTGTTCTTTTGCTGACCACGCCACCCCACTTTGGACCCAGCCATATGCAAATCAGTCTTGACCCTGCTCCTCATGGGAACAGATATGGGGTGATACCCCGAAATCGGTCCCAGGATGCTTGTTTCCGGTCCAGGGAGGATCTGGCCTGGCAGTTTGGGCTGGACTCCCATGGGGAGCAGGGTCAAGACTGATTTGCATATGGCGGGCCTAAACTGGGGTGGCATGGTGAGCAAAAAGAACATGGATTTATCCCAGATCTCTTGACTGAAAGTGAATGTTTGATTTGTTCCGCATTCCGTCCATCATTTGTGTGTCTTTTGCTTAATATTTTCCCCATGCATATGTTATGCTGACCAATAGCCCTCTGGACGCAGAGCTTTAAAGGGCCAGGCCAAGCCGAGCGTTCCTTCGTAATCCCACGTACCAGCAGCATGCAGGTAGTTTTAACGCTACATCACTTCATGACCTTGGAGCAGGTACTGCAAGAGAGCGACGGCTTGACAGTGATTCCACCGCCAAGCAAACGCTGCTGTCTGCATTTTATTTGCATGTAATTAAAGCTTTGAACTCGGCCTTTAGGTGAAGGATGTGTTGGGTAATCCGCTGTGCTCCACGTGAGTAAAATCTAGAGCAGGGGCAGGTCCTGGCGACCCCGGATAACCTCGTTGCACAAGAGTATGAAAATACTCTCCTCAGCGTGTTCACTTTTCAGCTTGTGTATTGGGGTCAGTGTTCACGGAATCCTGTTTTATACTTGCTTCAATAACTACAACCTTTGTCTGTTCCAAAATGTCTAATTACTGCACAATAAGCACAAGATCAAACATTTTACCCTCATTTTCACTTGTATTAAGGACACCCAATAGCGAAAGGTGATATGCGGCAACCACGTCATTAGTGTCCTCATGTTGCAATCCAGAGTGAGATAGGATAGCTCACTTTGAGTGCTAATTTTCAGTACAGAGATCTTTATGTGAGCACCAGAACGCACATTCCATAACTTTAATAGCTAAGTATCCCATAATGATAATTAAATGCATTATGACTCTATATTTGCACGCTTCAATTTAATTTTTTTTATTTTCTCGGACACGTGGTGCAAAAAATTAAGACTTAATGCCACCATGTCCTGTGAGCTGTGAAGATCAAGGGGCACATACATTATGTAAGATCTAGTGGGCAAGCGGAGCAGAGGCAAAACAGGATACATGAGGTGTATGTAGAATAGTCAGGACCACTGGAATTATGTAGAAGGAGCAGGCCAAATTATGTGGCAGGGTTGAGAAAATTATGGGCAGGGTTGAGTAAATTATGCAGCAAGATTAGGCAAATCATGCGGCGTGATGTGGCACATTTTTTTAATGTATTACTTTATTATTTTGTACTTTTTTCACTTGTTAACATTGTCTGGCCATTGGCTGCACCTCATTAGTACCAGTTTAAAACCCAAACATAGCAATAAGCATCAGAAAGGTGACCAGTCAATTGCAAAAGGCCTTCCACTGCGCGGTGCACGTGTCGCTGCGTTTTCAGTAACTTTTGAACCTTTTGAGATAGAAACAAAATGTCTTTTTTTTGTTAAAATTTGCAGATTATGCAGCAGATGATGGATTATGTGGCAAATCTATAAATATGCAAAAATCTCCGAGGCCGCACAATCGCATAATTCCAGTGGCCCTAAGAATAGTTACTTGGAAGGAGAAACAACAGATTCTCTAGCACTTTTCCCTTGATATCTGTTTGCTGCGCTTGCTCGTGACTGAGGTTTGACATATTTCAGAAGAAGGCCTTTTCTTTACTTGCCCTTTCGGTAGGCACTGCTAATGACACTAATTAATGACTACTTCATGTGAACAATAACAAAAGAGAACACAATGACAAGCAGCTATCAAGGCAAGACATATAATTAAAGGTAGGTTAATGGCGGGGGTGGGTGGAAGCTTCTTTCCAAGTGCACAGTAACCAGAGCAACATTAAATGTCTAAGCTTGTGCAATTGGCCATTTAGAGAAATATGTTTTTTAACATAATTAAGAAAGAAAATTGACATAACCTTGTGTGCCATGGAAATTGCCTTAGACACATGCTTTATGCCACCCACGCTGTAAATAGTATTTAAGTCTTCACACTCATTGTTCCTTCTTTTGATGAGATTATTTGAGATAAATTGTGTATAGCATCTGTACTTACACAGAAGGTATGCAAGTCTTGATTGTTTATGCTTTTGCAACCTTAATTAGGATAGATGCAGTACTACATAAAAGGATAGATTTGATTTTATACAAAAAGAAGTGGCGAGCTTGAGGCTATTGACATCGAGGCCATCCACGGCTAAAAAATGAGAAGAAAGACTGTCACACTAGGTATGTTGCATTGATGCAGAGGCAATGACGTACTAGCAACATTTTAAAGCGTGCTGTTTTACTACTTTAAAATTATCCATTCTGGGGGTGGAGCTTGATACACACTGCCATCTTAAGGCCATTTTAAGGCTGGAGAGAGGAATGAAGGGTGGAGGATTACTTTCAGGGACTGTAGGAGCAGTGGCCCACCCACAAGCCTTTCCCCGAGCCCTGGGAACCCATGTAGCCCTGAGAAGTGTGGGCGAATATGCCTACCCTTCCCACACTGTAAAAGCGATACCAACGTGATGGCTGGGTGAAGTCGAGGTATGGAGCTGCATTCGCTGGAAGGTGAGTGTTGGGAAGGAAAAGTCCTCTGCATGGTTATGGACATGTATCCCTGCTCTGATGTGAAAAGCAGCGAGTCTCCGGGCCCAACTGTACTATTGTGTGGATCCCCAATGCTGATTTTTGTTGTCATTGGCTAACACGGATCATGCATTTTTTTTTTTTAATTATTGTTTTCAATATAAAACAAAATACATACGACTCAAAAACACAATCGCGGCATGGGCAGGTATGTCAACGTATCAGATCACAACAGCATATAAGCACATTAATACTCAAAGGCATAAATCCGGCATTCAGGGAATATCATGTATACAATCATCTCAACAGTAAGAGCAGTATCTCCTGTGGTTACAGATCGTCGCTCAACTGACCAATGCCTTGTTGGGAGGCTATCTTTTACATAAGGACACAGTTAGTGTGGCCCAACCTCCTCCCACAGGACCCTCAATCGACTATGTTCCTGCCTCTGGCAACAATGTCTCCTCAGCAGTAATCTGTGGTTCCGAGATTTCCTCGCCTGTTTTACTTAACAGATAAGTTTGGTATGGCCCCCAGTAGCTCCTAGGACGATTTCTAGGGGGTAGTAATTCACTTTATGTATCGGCTTGGGTATTACAGTACAACATGTCCGTCTGCCATTCTGTGATTCGTGAAAGCGGGCCCCTCATCCATCTCAGTGCCACCCGCCTTTTAGCAAGTAAAAGACCAATAGCTAACAATGGACGCAGTATCTTGTTTACTGAGAGATCCCACCCCAATAGCGCCATTTTAGGGTCAGGTTCCAGATCAGCACTGATAATAGTTCCCAGCTCTTTAAATACCTTTCCCCAGTATGCATAAATCCCTGGGCACTGCCAGGCTAAGTGCCAGAATCCTGATCCTTCCAAACCACATCTATGACAACAGGAAGTCTCTGCTAGTCCGTATCGAAACTGGCGTTCAGGGGTACAATCAGCCCTGTGTAAAAATTTAAAGTGGATGAGTCTATGTCTATGTCTCCCATTAAGAGAGACCGACCGGGTGCGAGCGCAGCAATACTGCCACTCTTTATCACTCGGGAGTGCCCAGATCGCGCTGACAATCCAACCGCACTCTCAAGACTTCAGATTTGCAGGTGTCCTGTAGGCTAGAATAGAATTTAGTGATTAACTTTAGAGGTGCCTCGATCTTAATTAGAGCGGTAAGAGCCCCCATAGCTTGCGGTTCCAGCAAGTCGTCCCCAATAAGGGCGCGCCAGGTCTGCCGGGCCCAATAGTAGTGAAATAATACCATACCTCCCAGTTGTCTGTCTGGTTGTTGTAACGCCTCCCAGGTTACTAACACGCCATCTTTAAAAAAATCTCCCATTTTGGTAATGCCTATAGACCATAACGCCTGTCTCGCTCCCACTTCTTGACCCAGTGGAAACCACATGCACCACTGAAGTGGCATTTACGGGGCATATATTAAGGCTCCCGCCGCATGTGTAGGAGTGTTTGCCAGGCTTGTATAGTGACAGCGATGGAGTCAAAGACACGCAGCCTCCTGGAAGCGGGTTGGGTGAGCGTCTGAGGAAGAATGAGAGGATCCACCGCATTTCTTTCTAATTACAAAAAGGGCATATCCTGTGGGCCATGTATCTAATAATGAGCGAAAACACTATTCGCGGCTCTATAGTATTTCTCCAGATCAGGTGCCCCCAAACCACCCAATTCATAGGGCAAAATAAGCGAGTTCCATCGTATGCGAGGTTGTTTACCAGCCCAAGCTAACCGTATCAACTGTGTGCGCCAGCATTTGAACAGGTGTTTTGGCAGCAAGATGGGTATGTTCTGAAATAAAAAGAGGAATCGTGGTAAAATAACCATCTTCATAATAGAGATTCTCCCCATCAGCGAGAGTGGAAGCTTAATCCACTTGTCTACGTTTTCTGTGAGCTTTTGTGTGGCTTTACCATAATTTTCCAGCAGCACTATCGCAGGATCTGTATGGAATTGGATGCCCAAGTAGCGGACCGCCTCCGTGGTCCAACGCAGTGGGAATTCCATGGCTGGCTCCACAGTGCTGGGAGTGAGGGGAAAGATAATGGACTTATCCCAATTTATCCGCAGCCCAGAGTGACTACCAAACTGTACCACTTCACGCAGCAATGGAGATAAATTTACCTCCGGATTGTGTATATATAATAACGTATCATCTGCATATTCAGAAATGTTTAGCGTGTATTCGGGGAATCTCAGCCCTCTGTGTGCGTGATACTTGTGGATTGTGCAGGCCAGTGGTTCCGCAACAATCGCGTACAATAGTGGAGATAGAGGACAGCCCTGTCGCATTCCTCGAGTGATGTTAAATGACTGAGAAACCTCATTTCCGATCCTCACTCTAGCTGTAGGTGATGTATATAGTACAGATACCAGACGGAGATACATGTCTCCGACTCCTATTTTGCGTAATACTGCGAACATGAAGCCCCACTCAACAGAGTCGAAGGCTTTTTCGGCATCCAGGAAGACTGCCGCCGCCTTAATGTCTGGGTTTAGTCTCTGTACGGTGCCAAACAAAGTCCTCAGATTTTGATATAAATTACGACTAGGGACAAACCCTGCCTGCTCTGTGCGAATAATACCAGGGAGCAATAATGCCAGTCTATTGGCTAAGATTTTAGCATAAAGCTTGGTATCAACGTTGAGCAGAGATAAGGGTCTATACGAAGAGCAACTGGTAGGTGACTTTCCTGGTTTTAATAGCGTGACAATGACAGCTTCACGCAAGGAGGGCGGCATTATGCCTGCCTCCGCCATCTCCTCGTAAAGTGTTTTGAGGTGGGGAATCAGTAGGTCTTAAAATTCTTTATAAAAGGTTACAGTGAGCCCATCTGCCCCTGGAGCTTTCCCGGCTGCCATCCCCTTAAGTGCCTCCCGTATCTCATCAGACGTTAGAGGTGCCATCAGATGTTCCCTATGCTCCCTCACTAGCCATGGCATTTTAATGTACGAGAGATACTCCTCTAGCGCCTCGCTATTTGGAGGGACCCGAGAGGTATACAATGTCTTATAATAAGTGCGAAAATGGGCAGCTATTTCCCCCGGTGTGTGTAGAGTGTTTCCTTTGTCATCCATCATGCCCACCATAGCGTCTATTTCTCTCTTAGGTCTCAATATTCCTGCTAGAGTAGCGCCTGGTCTCTCCCGCTCTCCATAGCATCGTGCCGATGCGTATTTACCCATGTGTTTGATTTCGTCATCGGCTGTATCTAGGTGTTCTGCCAGTTTCTGTTGGAGGTCTGCGGTGGTCTGGGCAGATCCTCCCTCAATCAAGTCCCATTCCAAATGACCTATTTCCTGTTCTAGTGTCTCTAGTCTACCTCGGATGGAATGTAACACACCTGCATGAGTAGAGATCACCACTCCTCTGACGAACACCTTAAACATCTCCCACACCGTGGTAAATGAGGTCACTGACCCGACATTATCAGAAAAGAAGTACTCTATGGCTGTAGCTAACCCTTCTCTAAATACAGTGTCTAACAGCGAATATGGTGGGAAACGTCATGTGAATGCAGGGATGCGTGGTGCCCCATACCTCAAGGCAAGTTGGACAGGGGAGTGATCGGAGTACGTCCGCGGCAAATGCGCACCCATCACAACTCTGGAACTCAGTCCCCCAGACAATAGCCAAAAGTCAATTCGTGTGTGAGTGTCGTGCACTGAGGAATAATGTGTGTAACTTTTCACATCAGGGGATCTGTGTCTCCAGATATCTATGAGGCCATCTGAGTGCATTATTTCTTGGATGGCTGTTGCAGCAGCCGCTGGACGCCTTGGCAGGCCCTGAGATCTGTCCATACCTGGATTTAATATACAATTAAAATCACCCCCCCACACCTGTGAAATCCCTTTCCACTGCACCAACTTGGTCGCTAAGGAAGTATAGAAGTGTGGATTGTCATAGTTGGGGCCGTATATACCTACCAGTAGGAATTTCAAGTCCCCCCGTCTGCAGAGGGCTACCACAAATCTACTCTGTGGATCCTTTAGCAGGCCCGTCATCTCGACCCCCGCCTTCTTATCTACCCAAATCAGGACCCCTCTAGCATGTGAAGTATAATCTGCAGAGTAGCATACCCCTTGTAGTTTGCGATGCACTGCCTCACTGCGTTCCGGAGCAAGATGTGTCTCTTGTAAAATAGCGATTGCCACGGAGTACCGCTTCAAATAGGCACACACCCTTCTGATCTTTCTGTTGTCGTTTAGACCACGGACATTCCAGGTCATGAGCTGCAGGACCTGTGTGCTCTCACCTGTCATATCCATTTGGTTTGGGTAGCCCCTGCCGTAAACCATGCCCCTTGCCAATGATCTGCGCCATATGTGACCTCAGTTGCATATTTAGTACAATACACACACCCGTCCTAACGAAACAAACATTCCCTCCCATGCCTCGAAAATCCCCAACTGTTGTGGCTATCTGCTCTCCCTCCCCGATCTTGTAAAACAAACCCCAACCCCAAAACAAACAATACTGAAGGTGTGATACACTTGGGGGCAGATGTTGCCATCTTGTCGAGCTCCCTACACCACTCTAATAGCACTTATAACAGCGTGAGTCTTATAAACAACTATCACTACGAGGTATAACAAGATACAGTCAATGCGCACTGTGTACTCGTAATCATCTCAGTCTGGACACCGTTAGGCACCAATGAGTCTTCTTGGACATGTCCAATCCATGTTCTGGCACCTCAGTAGTGACAGCGAGTATCTACAAGTCATATATTGTAATATGCGCATTACGCCCTCTATAGCACCTCAACGTTACCGTGCGTCGTCTGTTCTTGGATCTGGTCGGCTGGTCACTCTTCTGCTTCTCGGTCTTCCCTTATGGTTGGAGAGCCCTCCGACTGTGCTGAAGCTGAGTTTGGTGAACCCTGACGTCTCAGACGCTGTTCTTTCTCTTTCATAAATCGCAGGACCACCTTAGGATCAGTGAAAAAGTGCACTTTGCCATCAAATTTGACCCTTAGTTTAGCAGGATACAGCATACTGTACTCCAGGTTGAGATCTCAGAGTTTCTTTTTTGCCGGGATAAAGAGCCGCCGTGCCTCTTGTACCTGCATTGTGAAGTCGGGGAACAAAGTTATTTCCGCACCTTCGTGTCGAAGAGTTCCTAGTTCCCGGGCCTTGCGCAGAGCCGCGTCGCGATCCCTGTAATTCAGGAGTCTTGCTATAATAGGTCGGGGGGGCAGCGCCTGGCACCGGTCTGGGCGCCAGGGACCGATGTGCTTGTTCTACCACCAGTATCTCAGAGAAGGTGTCCCGACCTAGGAGGCTGACAAGAAGTTTTTCTACGTATTGCTCCATGTTGCCTACATTGGACGATTCTGCTACTCCCAAAATACGGACGTTGTTACGTCGGGATCTCGCTTCGAGATCTTCAGCCTTCACTTGCAGGGTACGTAGGATCTTGTCTCTCTCTTTATCGGTCTCCGCATCTGCTCTGACGACGTCCTCCATGTCCGATATGCGTTGTTCCGCCGCGTCGAGTCAGCCCCCATGTTTGTCCAGCCTTTCGGACATCCTGTCCATTCGAAATGACAGCGCGTCAATTTTGCTGTCGATCTTTGATAGGCTCTGCTGGATGGTGCGGAACGCTTGTTTCATATCGACCTCTGACTCGGCGTCCGGGTCGTCTGAAGTGGAGTCTTGCTCCGTGGGCTGGGATTCTTTCGATCTGGGGGTTTTACGGCGGTCGAATTGTAGTTTGGGCTGTAACTTGCTGGAATTTGCACACTGTGGGTGCGCAGTTAGCGCACGCTATTATTGGTGGGTAATATGTCTCAACGGGGCCTGTTGGTGCTTATTGAACAGGAACCTTCAAGGCCCAAGGCTCCCCTCCCTGCACACTCCGATTGATTCCCGCGACCCAACAGTGAGGGACAATAGTGATCACAATGTCACTCCAATCAGATCATCTCGCAGTTGAAATTCTCACCCCAATCGTGTGCAGTATGCCAATTAGCTGACCAGACTCCACGGAGCAGTCCCACTAGAGTGTGGCCTCCAGAGTTCACAAGGCCCAAGCCGCGATTAACGCTAGCACCTTTCTATTTTTGAGCTCCAAAGCGCAGTCCCGGTCCCCAGTCCTCCGACCTGCGCTGCTCTACACACCTCCAGATTCTGGCCTAACAAGTTGCACGTGGCCGCCGTCACCCGTTTCTCGAGTTATTGTGGGGGTACCTGTACTGGCTCCGTGCCGCCTAGCAATCTGGACAGCCGCTGCCCCGCGATACTCAGGATCAGGTCTCTTACGTGAGTGTGGGAGCTCTGTGGCCCGCAGCCCGGTTGTCCTTCAGAGCGGGCGACGTCACATCAGCTCCTGGGTCAGTCGCTCGTTACCGCTGGCAGCTCCGCTACCCCCGGGCACTTCAAGCCGGCAGTAGCGTCACTCGCTAATAGTACATTGGCACCTCCGCGCTACTTCTCGTCGGGCTCCCCGCACCACGTCACCGGATCAGTTGGTACGTTCGCTCGACCACCGCCAGGGCGCGTTGATTATTCATGCAGCCAGAGGGCTCCACACGCCGCGTTGCCCAGAGTGCGTCACTGCCGTTTTCTCTCATTTGGCAGCACCGATGCGGGTCACGGTAGGCGCATCAAGCAGCGCTCGGTATCAGCAAAGCATTCCGCCCTCGTGAGATCAGCTCGGCCAGGATTCTTGCGAGGATTATGGGGGATTGTTAGTGGCGATCGGGAGAGCTACCCTAGATCGCGGCCATCTTTGAGTCAGGCAAGCTCCGCCCCCCGGATCATGCATTTGTGCCATGACATAAGCCTGTCTCACAGATTACGGTCTTGTTGGACCAGGAGGAACGCCCAAAGCACTACCTTCATAGTGGTGGAAGGTTACAGCCTTCAACAGGAGTTAAGGAGACGAGCGCAGTGGTGGCAGCATACTGTGTAGTGATCAGTAGGAATGAACAGGTCCGTTTTAACCAGTGTCACTTGAGTGAGGCCTACAGGCTCACTCACTTTTAAGGTTCTGCTGCTATGTGCTTAACCCCCCCTTGGCCTAAATCAGATTGATGTTAAGTGCTGCGCAGAGCAGAGGTGGTGTGTCTGCGCTGAGTTTATGTGTGCATGGAAAGGGTACAGCACAAGAATAGATCAGTGCTGTGCAGTACATGCATGGTGAGTGTATGTACTGGGTGTATGCATACCTGCAAGGGATACATTATGTGAGAGATGTAGTGCTGTGCAGTGCGGGCGCTGTGGTAGCATGTGCTCGGTGTATGTGTGCTTGCAAAAGGTACAATACAGGAAGGTTGAAGTGTTGTGCAGCATGCATGGTGACTATGCGTGCTGACTGTTTGCAAGTAGCACACCATGGCACAATACAGAAAGGCTACAGTACTGAGCAGTGCGCACAGAATGAATGTGTGGGCTGAATTCCCTGGCGTCTGTGATGGCACAATGCTTAGAGGTAACAGTACTGAATAGTAAATCTGCTATGTCCATACACTGAATGCAGTTGTGCCTGTAATGGTACATTACATGGAGGACCCTGGGTTCCATTTTCGGAAGCCAAGGCCTGTTTGGTGAAAACATGAGGAGTAGAGGAATCCCTCCAGACAGATTTATACATTACTGCATTCCTGTGATGTGGGTGGGATACACTGGAGAAGGGAGAGAGACTCCCCCTGTCCACTTCAAAGGGTGCTCTTTGATTCAGCGAGAGATTAAATGGAAGGGGCCCAGACACATCTCAGGAAGGTGATGGGGCTGATAAAGGAATCATAAAAAGTAGGGCTAGGAGCCCGGGATAAACATTTTGATGCACACATCACTGTGGTTGACATCCATGTGTGAACTCTAGTCACTCCCATGGCCTGTGTTGTGGGACTATCAGCTTCAGAGCCTCCCCTGATGGACAGACAGCCTGTCAAGAGGAAGAATATAGGAAAGAAGGGTGAACTTTTAAAGAAACAGAACCCCAACATAAAACTTCAAAGACCCAGACCCTAAATGACGTTTGCTGCCTCAAAATGGACTATGACAAGGGGAGGGTGAGGCCCCACAAATTGGTCACCTGCCAAATAACCAGATGGGCTGTGTGAGGATTGGAAGCTCTGCCAGTTACCAGGGGCCAAGGGCTGCTAGTCTCCCTGCTGGGTGAAGGGGCATCACCCAGGGAAACCAAGACCCCCTACTCTGGAGCACCAGCACCTGCCTGCTTGCCAAGACCAGTATGCCCTGTGAGGAAGAGGAGAGCATTGGAGGGAGTGAGGTTCAGTGAGGAGTAATGCCGACAGGACTCCCAGTGAGACGGCTGTGAGCTGAATGGGTTGTTGCCTGTGTGTAGGATTGGACCGTGACCCATGTATGCCAGGAGAGGGCCGCCATTAAATTAGCCATGAGTCGGGTGCCATGCGGTGAGCTTGAACCCGGTACCACCTTGTTGCGGTGACCCCACATTGCAGAAGGGGCAACCGTGGAAGTAATTGTTGCATACAAAGTGCCAAGACCCATACTGACCTTAGCGGAGACCCCGTATAGTAGCTGCGCAGTGAAGGCAGGCAGCTGCCTTGCCAGTGGGTACAAGCGCTATCCTCATATACCAGAAGGGGCTGCCAGTACTAGGTACTATGAAGTTCGGGCTGTCATCCAAAAAACTGAAGGTGCGAGCTGCGGGTCGAGAACAAGCACCAAGACCTGCCCCTGACCTGTCCCGTGGACTCCAGGGTACGTCAAGAGGACACCGCCTTATCGCCAGGATTAGGTCAACCCTCTCTCCCCCCGTTTGGGGAGCATTGACTTACCATGTTAATGGAAGCCAGGAGCACCTCTGATTGCTTTTTGGAGCCGGGTGCGCAGCTCAGGGAGAGCCTGCCCCTGCCGGGTGCTGCCTCACGTTCCGTGTGCAAACTGACTCGACTAAGCAGGACTGCAGCATTGTGAGTGCCCATGGTCAGGGAACTCACTGAGACGGTGACCGCTTCCTCGCTTCTGGAGCAGGTAAGACTTGATACGGGCCCGAGGGACTCACTGCTAAAGGTGCTGTGGCACCACCAACACTTTTGATTGTTTACTAAAAGTTGGAGTAGACTCTTGAGTAGGGCCTTCTCGTGGATGCGGCCACCATTGAATGATGAATAACCCCGACCACTTTACGAGGAAGAGGGTGGGACAGGGACTTGCCAGTTAAACACTAGAGCTGCGACCTTAAGGGGATTATGTTGTTGCTCATGAATGTCCTAATACCTCTCTGAACACGGAGTTAGAATTAAAATACTTCTTTTTAAATTAAAAAAGTATTTGACTGGACATTGATTTATTGACATTGCTGAGTGCACTGTGAGTTATGAGTCGTGTTCACTAACCTGTATCTACACTTTCCCCGAGGGAGCTTTTGACTGCTTGTCTACAGCTACCACTGAGAGTCAAATGCAGAAGGGGTACTTGGCTCAGTTGCTCAGGATCCATAGTAGATCAGGCCCTGGGACATCAGGAGTAAAAGGCCTCAACCACTACGGTTGTGCCCAGTAGCCCTTGCGTGTCCCGTGACCCTTTGAAAGGGGTTCTAACAGTGTGACACCAGAAAATCATTGTCAGAATATCCTCTGAGATAATTGTCTACAAAAATATCGCTATTTGGAGATAGCAGAAACAAAGGGCATAATAATTATGTCAGTCGATATTTCTGTATATAATAATCTGAAATACAACCTTGCAGGTACATTGATTCACACTTGTGACCTGTCCTCAGTCCCCCTTGAACACATGAGGAAGGGGGGAATTAGGAGCCCTCTTGAAGACCAGAACTGGTTTAGAATTATACACATAGTGTGGTGATGGCTCAGAGAGAAGAGAGGAAGATCCGCCGGGAAGGAAAAGGGGGTGGTGACAGCAAGGAGCCACTACCAGCTGTGCAGCATTGCCAATTTTGCCAGAGTGAGGAGGGCAGATCTAAAAATTGTCCTTGTGCTTTTGGTTACGTGGGGGGTCGGGGAGCCTGCAGGCGTAATCAGGTGGAGTATAATAACATTTGACTAATAGGCTAAACATATCATCTAACAAGGGGACTCAAGTTCTACTAAAGCACTTTATGACATTATACCAGACAATATACCATACATGGGAGTAAAGTACATAAAATATTCTGGTTGTCTTGAAAGAAATAGAGGTCTCTCGAATAAACTGTTCATCAATTGTCAACTGAAGAACAATTCCTGCCTCCACTGTAAAGGGCATCACATTTCACCATTTGCCTCCTACTTACGTTGTGTCTTGTAGTCTGTTGATGAGCCTTTTCTATGGAAAGGGACATCTCCAATATTATTATTCAAATTATGACTTAGTTTTCTCAGAAATTCCTGTGCTGAAACATTTGGATCGTCAATCTGATGCTAAAACGCTTGAAATAGTTGGGCACTTCTTTAAACTTACTATAACATTAGACACTACTTATGTTCATAGACATAACTTGACTTGTATATTAACAGATGTTGAGAATACATTTATGGGTTCAGTAGAAGATAAGGGAAGAAATATAAAGGCCAAAGCAGCAAATTACACAGGTGCACCAAATTGGGTCATGGAAGTGCTTGAGCACAAATTAGCAGGAAATATAGCAGCTTTAGTATTAGATTGACAAAGTTGTGTGCATATACAAGAAAATCCAAATTAGACACTAATTTTGTGGACACGAGTGAATGTGATCACACTTTTGAAGCCCGTGGAAATTGGGAATTGTATCCAGATGGGAAGGATCCTGTTATTCCTGGAGTTTACTATATCCGTGGAAAACATGCTTATTACAGGTTACCCAGGAGATGGTGTGGAGCATGTTATATGGGGACAGTTTTTTTTTTAATCTATCATGTGGGACATCTTGATGACTCAACAGTAGAAGAACATGCTAGAACAAAAAGAGGTGCCAGTGCTAGTAAAATTGTCGGAGACATCTTTGGTGCATTTATTCCATCTGTAGGAGTGATACTGAATTCTCATAAGATTAGAAAGCTGTCTACTGTGGTTGATAAATTGTCTGCTAATACAGCTGGAGCATTTTTAGTTGTAGATTCAGAAATGGTAGCCATTAGTTGTATGGTTTTGCAAAACAGACTTGCGTTAGACTTTTCCTTGCAAAAGGAGAGCGGAGTCTGCAGGATTTTAAAGGTTCAGCAGTGCTTCACTTCCATTCCTGATAAGAGTAAGGACTTGAAGAAACATATAAAGAACATTACTGATCTGAAAAAAGATTTGAAAGGATGGGAAGCAACAGGTGCATGGGAAGCAATATGGAATCGATATTCTGCTATAGGCAGATAGTTTGGAAACTTAGGGAGTAGAATTGTTGGAAGGATCTTGAGACCCCTATTGATAATTGTTCTTTGTGTATTATTCCTGTTTGCAATATATAAGGGATACACATGTGCACAAGTAAAGATGGTAACCAAGAGAAAAAGAGCAAACATAGCATTAGAAGATAGACAGAGCAGATACTATGATGACATGACGCATCTGGAGGAATCCAGACAAGCATTTATGAAGAAGCCTATAAGGTATTAACTGGTCCATCTGATAAGAGATCTATATCGTGATGTGATGGCTTGATTCGCCTTCAGAGGGGGTATTGGGGAGCAGCGTAATTTTGACTCAACCCTCACACTTAGCACCATATGCTTTGTGTGTCCTAACGTTATTAATGTAAAGTGTTGCACTTGCAATTAGTACTGAAGTGAAATCACTGTAGAACTAGATTCATCTACACTGTGTGCCTTAACCTTATTAAAATGAAATCTGCTTCTTAAAGATTTGACAAAACCATCCTCACACTATTAAAATGTATGTACTTTACAAACAAGAAAGATTTATGAGCACATGTGCTCTGTTTTCACATTTGCATTTAAAATATAGTTCGCACTTACATTTATGTTCATGTATTTAAACTTATATTGTATTTTCTTGAAGTGCAACATTAATCTAATTCTGAATTTATGTACTGACATTTTCATTTATTTGTAGTTGGATGTGCGCATATGAATTCTTATTAAAGGTGCACCATTGAATAATACGTTTAAAGTTGACATAAGTGGGCCTGTATTTCTTTCTGCATAAAATGCTGCTGTTTCATTTCTGCATGCGTTTTTTCTTTGCAAGTGCATTTACATGGTTTGTTAGTATGAAAATAGATGTAACACTGTACTAGTGATAGAGAGCCTAAGAAGAGGACCTTGACAAAGAACATGAAGAACCAGAGCGTTAACTGACAGTCCCTATTCTGTAATCTATTGGGGAGTTGCAGAGGTACCCAAGGACGACATCGTTCCCAGGTCTGGTCTGGGAGAATCTTCCAAAGTTGCAGCTCACAACGTGAGAATGGAAAGGACAATGGAGCCCCTGATGGCGTGAACAAGGGGTGTTACTCAGAAGATTTGTGTGGTATTACCTGATGTTCTCACAGGTTGATGTTGGCCACAATTCCTTTGGACTTTGAGAGCTACAGACCTCTTTTCCTTCCCTTTGACTCTTTGCTGAGTGTGGCTTAGGCTAACGCTTATTTTCGTATCCCTAGAAGACTCTTGACCGAGCTTCTGAAATGCTGACAACTTCCCACATTTTTCTCTTTTTCTGCTATTTCCTGACCCTTTTGATACCCTTTTTGATTTAAAACACCATTGATGGTTTAGACTCTAAATTAGATGATTTTAGACATCACTCGTGTTAAGGAGATAGGATCAGAGACTCTTCTCTGAGCATCAAATCCTACTAATAATTTTCTGCACTGCTATAACTGAACTTCTTGCCTGTCTCATGCTGATGCGCCTGAACTTCTTTAGGAGGTTAGGCTATCCTCTTGTTATCTTTACCTTTACAGCATAGTTCTGAGATTCATCTACCTTAACTTCACTGCTAACTTGTAATAAAACTTCTTGACTTTTTTTTTGTGTTCAAACATTTTATAATTTTATTGTCAAGGCATAAGTAAAAGAGAAACAGATAAGCAGTAAACAGATACAAAGCGAGAGGCCCTTGCACACTATAAGATATAATATATGGCACAGTATGGATTCATTTTAGTTCGACAATATATTACAGTACCTTGCATTAATTAGTTCCATTGTGAGTTGCATAAGATCGTTGTGGAGTGACATTGCATTTCATGAGATCAGGATTTTCAGGATGCTTTAATAATGACAAAGGTGCAGTTACGGGCCTACTATAGGTAGTTCATGGGGCAACATCAAATATGATGGGTTCATATGCAAACTATTGGTATACGCAAATTGGTTGCAGAGTGAATTGTCAGAGTGTGCAAGAGAAGAAGAGCCAGAGGGGAGAGAGAAAAGAAAGGAGTCAAGAGAAGGTGGGGGGGAGAGTAGGGGTGGGTTTGATCCCCTGATTTGTAGTCAAAACTGTTAGGGTTTCGGTGACAGCAGGTCTGCAAGCCCAAGGGCTTGTGGGGTTTGTCCTTATGGAGGGTTGACCTTCTGAAGGTAAAGGTCAAGTGAGTCCCATAAGCCTCTTGAGCCAATGGTGTTGTGTGCTTTTTTGTACATTATTTTGTTGGCACCTTTAGAGGCACATAGGGTGTTCCACCATCTCTCGTCTGAAGTTTCTGTAGTCTATTTAGTTGTCGGCACCTCTAGTGGTACATAGGGTGTTCCACCATCTCTTGTAGGAAGTTTCTGTAGTCGATTTCCAGTCCATCAGGATGGTTTTGGTGCCAAGGTCGAGTAAGACCGAGTCTTGATGGAATAGGGTGGTGATAGGTTGATCTGCAGCAACACCAAGCGTTGTTGTTAGTAAGGTTGAGGAGAAGTGAATGTTGAAGATGCTCTGAATGGTTTGTTATATCTTGGACCATTTTGCAAATTAAAAACATATGATCAGTTGATCCGGTAGCATCCTCACCATGCCAGCATTTGTCAGATTGCCGTAACCCCAGTTTATGGAGCCTAGAGGGAGTCCAGTGGGATTTGTGGATAAACCAGAATCTAGATTGAGCAATCAACGGTGTAATTTTGCTGGGAGGGGGATCGCCAGATTCTATGCAAAGTAGGATCTGAGAAATGTGAAGAAAGGGTTTCAGGAATTTGGGCTGACCACTTATTCTTTAGTTTTTTGGTGAGATGTGGTCTTTGAAGTTATAAAAATTTATGGATGCGGATTTACCTATTCTTTTGAGCTTCCCTAAAAGGTCAGTTAGGTCTGGTTTGTGAGGTTTCTGAAGAGTCCTGGTTGATATTTTAAGTTCTAAGAAGTTGTAAAACTCGATTGGGGAGAGGTTGTAGTGTTATCTCAAGTCAGCAAAGGTAATGAAGTTTATCGCAGAGCCCAGGTCGCCAATGCAGTTGATGCCTTTTTATGCCCATGTTTTCCAAAATAGGGTTTTGCCATCTAGCTTGAATTTATAATTGTACCATAAGGAAGCCATGGTAGAGTCAGCGAGCTGATTAGGGAGTGTTTTGTCGATGCGTCGAAGTGCTGCTATTGGTTCCTGATCCTCATTGTATAGCCAAATGGGTTACACTGTAAATTAAATAGTTTGACTAAATGTTAACTCCCTTCACATCTTAGTCGACAAAATAAAGATAATCAATGAAAGAGGCAGGCTCAGCGCTGGATCAACAGTTACTATTCTGCATTCATGCTTGGCTGTCCACACTGTCTTTTCTTCTGTGTATCATTCCCCCAATGTGCTGTTTGTGTCTTCTTCACAACTGGATGTGTCTCCCCCTTGGTACTGTGCACACATTGTCCTCTTGTAATTTCCAGTGACCTTCTTCTGGCCATACCTGGAATCAGCTGCCCGTTCTGTCCCTTCCCCTAAAGTATCCTACGTGCGCCAAGGAAGGGAGACTGGAATTTGGTATCCTGCCACATAAGCCTTAAAGCCTTTGTGCTAGTGCATGCCAAATGCTAAACATTTTTGAATTTATGTCTCTGTTAAATTTATTAGATTGAATATGTTGCAACTGTTGATTATTAGCAGGATAGCTGTTTTGATATGTCTTCATGTCGTTCTATGGGGTTACATATGGACAGGCAAGTACTTCAATCCGCATATGGCTCACATTTTGATTTCCATATGAACAGGTTTGTCTGGCGGACAGTGATAGTCCACAATACTTTACAATATGATTGGGTCATTCAACTGTATCATAAGATTTGCTGGTTCATACAACACTACTTCTTCCCACCCCACAAATTGGTAAAATTGGAATGATGCACTACCTTTTATTTGTGCCAATAAGAATAATATTTTCCTGTAACAAACATTAAACTAACAAGCATTAGCAATGCAATAGGTCTAGCATTACTGAAAGTTTGAGCTATTGACGTTGCTAATAATCATGCAACGCCAATAGCTCAAACTTTTAGTAATGCAAGACCTATTGTATTCCAAATGCTTGTTTTTCTATTTCTTTACTTTTGAAGCAATCGCGGCACCCATGCCTTAAAGCTAAAGCGCAGGTGCCGCGATTGTAACAAAAGTAAGGAAATAAAAAACAAAGGCATGACAAAGGGCTCCCATCAGTCGTTTGAGCCTGCGCCTCCACTTCATGAAGCTCTTGTGTGATTTTATCAACATGTAGGTAAAGCTTGGCTAATCCAAAGGAAACCTGTATTCAATCTAGAGAGTGTGTTATGTTAGCAGCAAATGTATGGTGTATATCTGCCATTACTAGGCATTGCGAAGGCTGGCAACGGTGTGCATTATGGAAGCATTGTTGCTGCTAGACGTGTATTATTTCATAAATGTAGAGACTGGAAAAATGTGCGCTACACTATGGTAATTAAGCATATTGTATGCGTATAAATAAACACCTGAAGTAATCTGAAGTGGTCCGTGTCTTTCTTGGATCAATCCGGAGTATGGACGGCAAGTGTAATATATATATATATATATATATATATATATATATATATATATATATATGTATATACATAACTTTCTTTAATTTCTCCCATGGTATAAGTTGATGATGCACGTGCCCGTCTCCTGTCCGCATGTTGTGTATGCCTTTCATTCTGCTTAATCCATATACTCTGTATACTCAGTTTTTGTCGCACGCAATATTAATGTGAGTATTTGCCATTTTGATGTCTCTTCCTGAAACTTTTTACAGACATCTTATTACTGTTTATACAGACACTTTATTACTGTTTTTACCCTATTGCCATCTGTTTACATGAGAGTAACCTCTGGCACCTTACAACAAAAAAGATATATATAAATTCAAGTAGGAGCGGAGACTATCCATTGTGAGCAGGATATTATGCGCTATATTAGATCGCTGTTTTTCCTGTCCCCGTTTAAAAAATATTTTTTTTAAGGGACACTTAGCACAAAGCACTTTATGATATTTAGGCACTTTATAGGATTTGCGCTTTGCACACAGTTGTTTTATTGTTTCTTTACATATGACTATAGACTATTTCAATATTTGAATTTTAGGGTAACAACTCGGCTTTTACAGTTATAGGTACATACTATATTCACAGCAGAATCAATTTGCATTTGTGCTATGATTAATGTTTTTTTCATATCATTGCTTTCAATCATTATGATGACATTTATTGGTTCTATACGATAATTCAAAACAGTGGCTAACACTAGACAATACTGAGTCCAGTGAGCTCACTAAGGTTTGGCAATGTGATATGGCATTGAAGCCGGGAACCGCATTTATGCATTTATTCATTTGATAGGTATAATCCTTTTGCAAATTTTATGTTTACCATTGAATGTCTATTGGTATATATGCCTATATTTATTTTATTTATAGGAATATTTTAGAATATTTATACTATATTTCAAATGAAGGATAGTCTTTTGTCCATGTCCATGAGCATTAATGATCACGTGATGCGGAAGTTGAATATAAAGGTTGTTTCTGCAGCACGTCAATTTATGTGAGCAAGGCCACCCGCGGTCCCCGAAACGCGTCATACCGTCATGTCAAACAGCATTTGTTAAATCACATACCTTTGGAGTCCGTGTCCTTGTGGTGCAAGTGAAGCGCTTCATCTGGGATTGCTTTCTTCATATATATATATATATATATATATATATATATATATATATATATATATATATATAGAGCTTGGCTACTACTATAGATTATGGGACCATCTGCAGACAAGAACGAAGTACACCTTTGTCGTGTGGCCGCCATTGTTTAAGATTAAGGGCGTGCCGTGCTACTTAGAGTTGGGCGAGATGCCCAGAAGAATAGCAACGCGCGGCCGCCTATGTTGCTGATTAAAAGGTGTGAGGCGCTGCTTAAAAAATTAATAACGACAAAATAGAGACACGAGCCGCCATTGTTTAAAATCAAGGGTGTGCCGTGCTACTTAAATTTTTTTTTAAAAATACAAAATAGAGTTAGGCGAGGCGCGAACAAGAAAAGAAAGGTGCGGTCGCCATTGTTAAAGATGATGGGTTGTGTGCAGCGTTACTGTGCAGTTAAGCCGCAGGCTGGGTTGCAGAAGCGGGAGAGCATGTCCTGCCAGCAACAGCAGCTAGGAGAAAGTCATTACTAAAATAGCGCTCAGAGGCTGTAATTAAAAAATCTATAGTAACAACACATGTAACAGGGGCAGTCCTTATGGGAGGTTACAACCAGGAGGCAATACTAAGCCTATTGACAAATGAAAAGCCGCCATTTACAATGGACAGTAACAGGAGCCTTTTAAAAAGATGGGTGGAAAGTGGGCGGAGCTTAATGCCCATATCCTGAATACAGCATGCCTCGAAGAGATCAAGCGCTACCTAGGCGAGACCTAAAAAGGGGTTCTATACCACACAAACAAAGCTGAGTCGAAGTGGAAAGCCTCTTCCCTGACTGTTATGAGTGCTATTGCACACCAGGTAAAACTGTTCAGGAAAGGTGGCATACAGATTTAGGCATCCCACAGAATCAAACACAATAGAAAGGAAGCTACTACCTAGTTATGTTGTTGTCATGTGATCATTAACTATTTTAGTTATAGATCCTTCTTATACCATCCCACCCAAGGTCCGCATTCAAGAGAAAACAATAGGAAGTTGGACCCATGAAAAGTAGTAAAGGATGGGTACTAAGACACATAAAAGGCAGCAAGTGCACCACCAGTAGCAGTAGCAAAGTGGAGTCCAATGACCCGTGGCAACCCCCGTGGCAATTGTGTGTGGCCAGGCTGAACATGAAACCACTGCAGATTCTGGCCCAAAGATTATTTAGAGAGCAGAGACAGTCAATTGCACAAGAGTGACTGGACGCGATTACTCGACAATAAATGTCATTGCATTCCAGTGGAAGATGACGGCATTACATGAACATAACGTATACGCCAATTCATTGGGACAGGAGATTTAAAAAATACTGTTACTTTAAACTCATTTGCATTTTGTTAGGAATTCCCAAGCCTTAGTGTGCCCCTAATTTCTCCTCACGACTCCCCAATGGATGGAGTGGGATGTTTGGAGACGGTAACGAGCATTTGGATGACAGAATACTCCAGAGAAGGGTTGCATACCCTTTCCTCATGACACCCAGTTGTCATGGTAGCAGAGCAAAGTGTGCACCTGTAGGATGAAAACTGTGGGCCTCCAGGGCACGAGCTGCCCAAACCAACATGGCCTGTATGGAAGCTGTCAAGCTGGCCAGTGTGCGTTGTCTGCTTATGGCCAAGTTCATGACGTCTGACGCATTAAGATGCACAGGCATAAGTCCTACCATAAACCTATACTACTTTGGTTTTCTGCTCCTTGACTCTTGGACTATTCTGTTATTTGGAAGACCTGTCTTACATATCTAGTTTCAAGAGGTAGGACGGTTTGGCAATTACTAGCTTTCACTCGCAGGATTTGTCCTTTTTTCCACTCTTAATGCCTCCGGCTCTGTGTTCCTCTTTTTTCCCCTTATTCTTGCAGAGATGCTCTAACGTTTTTCTATTACGTATACCTCATAGTGGTTCTTGTACTTTCCCTTCCTATATGTAACTGTTGTACCTTTGAAATTAATGAAAAAACGTGAGGTTTGCCTTGGCGCAGCAATATACTTTGGGGCAGATTTACAAGCCCCGTGCGCCACTTTTGCGTCATTTTTAACATGGGGAAAATGACGCAAAAGTGGCGCAAGGGGCTTGTAAATCTGCCCCTTAGTGACTATCATGGACACCTGATAAATCCCAGATACATTTTTGCTATCTTTAAAGAACCAGAAACATGAAAGACTGCAAAAAGCTGTTGTTCACTTGGTTATATGGAAACAGTGCTCAAAGAAATGAAGCAAGCTATAAAGAAACCCTAAACAGAACACTGACATGGTACAAAAAACGTACAGACATACAAAATCACCGCGAAGATCCTCCCACAGAGGAATCCTAGTGTGGGACATGATAAGAGCATAAACAAGGGTCTTTCAGTCTCTATCATCACCATAAGCACCCAGTTCCGTCTGCCCCCCCTTGCCTATATTTCGGGCTGAAGAAGAGGGTGAAGGAATGTATTGGTGGGCAGTTATTGATGTTGCATTGGAAGGGTAGTTCCAGGAGTGTTTAATACGTCAAAGGTCAGGCTTTTCCCAGAGAGCGTAACCTTTAAAACCACCATTATGTCCTATTAAATGTCCTAATATGCCATGGGAGGAAGCCTTAGACATTGCTGGAATGATGCACTTACTGGATGGTACAGTAAGTACTTGTCAATATAGATTGACATTTTTTCTAAATGGCCTGACGTAAAAATAGTTGAGAAGGTGGACACTACTGAGGTACTAACATTTTTAGACAAAATTCTTGCTAGGAAAGCCTCTGCTGTTTTGATATGGTCGGCAGTAACAATGTGAAGTTTGTGTCAGATAAACTAAGGAATTTCCTCAAGAAATAAGGTATTGTATATAAGGTGATGTCATTGTACTGTGAAAATAATCTGCGCTCACGCCAAACTTGAAGTTCAAAAATGTTTCTTAACAAAAGAAAAATAACCTACAAATCACAGAATCTGATGATAAGGGAATCCTCGGGCACCCTATGAGCACATGCACAGAACACATATTTGTATGTTTTCATAAACAGGGCTCCAGTGGAGATCCTTTTATGCAACAGACACAGAAGACACGGCAGGTGGTAAAAACTGAATCATGGAGTAGTAAGCACTTGACCTTCAAATAGATACAAACAATGTAAACTTTCAGAGCTGAGCAAGCTATTGGAGAATTTCAAGCCTCTGATGCGATACATGAGAGTGATGCGTTACACGTCAGAGATGGGCACAAAATGGTAGCATTGATTTAGCAAGGAGCAGGAATATGGCTGCTGCGACTACAGTTACACTAGGGCAATCATTCGAATTTCATAGTATCGTCCTAAAGGAAATGGTTTATCTGAAAGGTCCAAAAAAGTTATCAAAGATTCTATTCAACTTTCTCTGAATAGCAAACTTTTTTTTTTTCATTGATTCATTTGTTTATTTAAAGATCATTTTTAAAAAAAGTTTCTTTATTGAATTTTGATAACGTTACATTTCGATTCAATGCGCATTACAGTGTTCTTACATTTTCAGTTTCATATATATGTATCAATTACACAATACACTTTACCACTTATTTGTTTTAAATAAAACAACATCAACATAACGAGTCCCCTTCCGTCTCGGATACAATATTAGTTGATCTTACTTCCACCTTTATCTTAACATGTTTCTGGCACACCTATCCAGCATTATTAATTAAACCTCAACAATTGGAACCCTGCATTATCATTCAGCTACTTCTCTGTTTGCGCTTAACAAGTATGTTATGTATGGGGCTAAAAAATCAGTTGGTCGTGAGGCTTCAGGCAGTTCTGCATAGGTTTCGAGTTGCATCTTACAATAGGCCAGGTCCCACAACCATTCTTTTTTGTTTGGCACCTTCTTCCCACCCCAACATATAGATATTTGACGCTTGGCCAACAGCAAAGCCACAGCCACAAATTTCCGTTGAGCGTTGGGAATGTATTTAAAGAGGCCCTGTAAACACACCTCCGGAGAGCATACAATTCTAATACCCACAATCTCAATTAGTGTACACATTATCTGTTTCCAGTATTCCGCTATGGGCCTACAGGTCCAGGCAAGGTGGAAAAAATCTGCCTCTTCCACTCCGCATCGTTTACATTTCGAATCATGGCCTAACCCATATTTATATAACTGTTGGGGGGTATAGTATGCCTGCTGTAAGTACTTGAAATGTATGATTTTTAGATTGCAGTTGGAGGTGAGTTTGTTTAATAATCCACAACATGCCTCCCAGTCTTCTGGCGTGATTTGTGTATCTAACACTGTGTTCCACTTCTCTCTGGCATTGTCAGTTGGACATTTGTTTTCTTTCTGTGCAGCTTTATATAGTTTAGTTATCAAGTTTCTCCTGTCAGTGCTCACTAACATGGTTCACAATGACAATAGTTCTGGCTGCTCCAGGGGGAAACAGGGGTATAATGCTTTCATGACCCCTCTCAGTCTGTGGTATACAAATTTCTGCATCAGAGTGCTGCTACGGTCACCAATAAATTCGTCCAGTGAGATGAACTCGCCCGTCGGGAAGACATCCCCCAAAGTGCGGATCCCTGCTTCTTGTAATATTTCCAGCGCTCCTATTTCACCCGAGACAGATATTATGGGGTGGTGGAGTAGGGGCAACTTGTCAACATACATTGGAAGTTTGCCTGCACGTGATGCAAGTGTATGCCATGCTCTAATTGCACTCTCTAGCAGACTTGCAGTTTTAAGATTTGTAATTTTACGCTTGTGCGGTAGAATGGCGTTAAGAGGTGTCAGTGTGCGTCGTCTGATTCAATTGCTACATGTGCAATAAAGTTATGGGGTTGGTACCAATATTGAGCAAAGTGTGCATGGGCGCATAAATAGTATAAATATAAGTCTGGGGCATTAAATCCGCCTTGTGCATATGGGCGTGTGAGAGTCTGCCAGCTTATTCTAGGTTGCTTGCCTGCCCAGGCAAGGGTTATCGTGCAGGATTGCAGTGTTTTAAAAAACTCCAATGTGAGAGGTATAGGGATGTTGACAAATAAGCATAACAATTTAGGGAGGACGACCATCTTCATTATTGCTAGTCTGTCGGCCAGGGACAGAGGGAGCCTTATCCAGGGCGCTACCTGATCTCGCAGCCTTGCAACGGCCATGCCGTAATTCAACCTAATGACTTCCTCCGGATCTCTATCCACCCAGACTCCTAGGTATTTAAGAGATGTCGTACACCATTCCAATGGAAATTCTGTTGCTTGTGGTATGGTTGCCGGGGTTATTGGAAACACCACTGATTTGTTCCAGTTTATGGTTAACCCTGAGTGCCACCCAAATTTAACATACTCTCTCAGGGTAGGTTCCAAATGTGTGCTCTGGTCTCTGATGTACACCACCATATCGTCTGCATAAAGTGAAATCGCTAGAGGTCGGAGACGATATCCTAGGGCAGCCGATGAGTGTTTCTGTCATATGATGCAGGCTAGGGGTTCTAACACAATAGCAAATAAAATCAGGGATAGCGGGCAACCTTGGCGCGTCCCTCTGTGTATATTCATTGGCTCTGATGTGAGGCCATTAACACGAACTCGGGCAACTGGTTTTGTATATAACAGTTGAATCCAGTTTAGGAACGCTTGTGGCATCCCCATCCTGGTCAGGACCGTGAACATATACGGCCATTGGATGAAGTAAAACGCCTTAGCGGCGTCTAAAAAAACGGCTGCTGCGGGTAGCGAGGGGTCAATCTGGTTCAAAACTGCAAATATTGTACGCAGGTTATGTGTAGTGGACCGTGAGGGAACAAAGCCTGCCTGGTCTGGCAGTACCAGGGCCGGTAGTAACAATTGGAGTCTAGTTGCTATGATCTTTGCCAGAATCTTTACGTCTGTGTTAATTAGAGATAGTGGGCGGTATGAATCTATTTGTTCAGGTTCTTTACCTGGTTTTAGCAAAGTTATTAATAGCACCTCACACAGAGAGGGGGGCAGGCATTTTCTATTGTATGCTTCTTGATACATAGCTAGTAGATGAGGTATCAGTAGGTCAGGGAAGGATTTATAAAATTGGCCTGGGATCCCATCACCACCCAGTGATTTACCGTTAGGCAGTAACTGGATAGCATCCCCCACCTCCTCCGTTAGTGGCTGGACAAAAATTCCCTCTGTCCCGGCAACAGCCACGCCAGGGCTATGTCGTTTAAATAAGCGTTTGTCTCATATGTTGTGGCAGACCTCCTCTCCCCATATAAATCTGCATAGTAGTCTTCGAAAGCTTTTAGTATATCTTGGGAATCGTGTATCCGTGTGCCTGTTTGCATGCTCAAGGTTTGGATGTAGGGGATGTCTCTTGTACCTTTGATCTTGGCGGCTAGACTACGTCCCGGCCTCCCTCCTTCCCCGTATGCTCTTCCCACCCATCTTTTGGATAAATATCGGATCTCCTGATCCGCCGTTTCCGTGTATTCTTGAAGATGCGTTTTTATGCCTGCTAGTATTTGAGGGTTGGGGTCGTCTTCGTACAACGCCTCGAAAGCCCGGAGTTCCTTTTCTAGTTGAGACATTCGAGTACGCAATGATGACAAAATGCCAGCTCTGAGTCCAATACATGTACCCCTTATGGTGGCCTTAAAGGCTTCCCAAAGCACTTCAGCAGAGTCCACAGATCCTGCATTCTCCTCAAAGTATGTTATAATGGCTGTCCTTATCCAATCTCTAAAGACTGCATCTGTGAGGGCGGAGGCCTGCAGTCTCCATTGAAACGGGCGTGGGACATCAGTGGGTAATGTTAGTGACAATAATACGGGGGAGTGGTCAGATAATGTTTTGGGCAGATGCTTAATCTCGCCTACCCAGTTACTCTTTGTTTGAGTCACCAGCCAGTAATCCAGCCGAGACCACATATTGTGCAAGGTGGATATATATGTACCCTCTTTTGTCCCGGGGTGTCTAAGTCGCCAGACATCAGTGAGTTCCCATTCCGTCATCCTCTCTTTAAGTGTTTTACACGCTTGTTTGATCGGGGTTCCCTGGGATCCAGACCTGTCCATATTTAGGTCTAATGGGAAATTGAAATCCCCCCCCCCATATGATCGTGGACGGTTGCAGCCTAGATAGCCTAGTAAAGATATTGGTGTATAATTCAGGGTCATCTGTTTTGGGCCCATATAGATTTACCAGAGTTAGACTTGTACCTCTGCAATTGCCCTGCCATATGACAAACCTCCCCTGGTCATCAGATTCTGAGTGAGTAGTCGCAAAGGGAACTCCCTTGCGAACCAGAGTGAGCACTCCCCTTGAATAAGATGAGTATGAGGATGCCTTTTTGTCATGTGCCCAGCGTAATCCAATGTTTGCTTCTGCGTGCGGTGTAAGGTGCGTCTCCTGAATGAGCGCTATGTCAATCTGATGCCTATCAAGATAAGCAAAGACCTGCCTGACTTTTTTGGGGTTGTTTAGCCCACGTACATTCCATGTAACTAGTTTAAGTGTTTGCACTTGTGCATTAAGAGGGTCCCTCTGCTATATCAGGGTGAGCTGGTGATGTGACTCTAATCTTGTCAAGTAGATGTGACTCGCGGTGTAAAGGTGTGTGAACTCACGGTGACTATAAATTAATAACCATAAAGAATATAACCCCTCCCCCTCCCACTCAGGCGAGATGAAAGTGCCAAAGCCATACCCATCATAAAACATTTCCCATTTATCAACAAACTCTCCCGCACTCGCCTGGGAGCGCGTTATGACAAAGACATTCAATTAAGGTTGGGGTCTACCCTGTTTGGGGGGCGCCAGAGCACTTTACCCTTTTATAGACTGAAGGGGGCCGGGAATATAATTATAAGGCCCAGGACATCTGGTCCAGATTTGTGGTTAGGGGTGGGTGCCTTATGCACCTCTAGTTACTGCATCCACCCCATGTTTCAGTTGCACAACTAGGAGTGTTCTATAGTACATTGTGACAGAGTTAACATTTATTTTCCATACTTCTATTACTGTCACTTATCTGATTATACAGTTCAGTAGTGCCGCTTATTCGCCCTGGGTCGGGGAATCGTCTTCTTCTGCATCTTCTTTCGTGGAGGGTGGTCTCGACTTCTTTGCTTTCTTGAGATAGTCCATGACTGCCTGGGGATTGCTGAATATAAGAGTAGCTTCTTTTTTGCAGGCCCAAATTCACGCCGTGCCGCCTGTACCGTCACTGTAAAATCTGGGTAGAAAGATATATTATTGCCGTCGAACTGAATGGCTCCTTTTTCGCGCGAGAGACATAACACCGTGTCCCTGTCTCTGTAATTAAAAAGTTTTGCTATTATTGGGCGCGGCGGGGCTCCAGGGGGGGGGGGCGCGCCTGTAGGGAACGATGCGCCCGTTCCACCACGAACAATGCCGACAATTCCTCACTGCCGAAGATTTTCCTGATCATTTCCTCCACATAATGTTCCATCCGGCCCGTACTGGTGGATTCTGGGACGCCCAGTATACGTAAATTATTGCGGCTCGACCGTGCCTCCAAATCCTCATTCTTGGCTTGGATGACGGCGAGTACTTTGTCCATGTTCAGTTGTTTGTGGGTCAGTGTTTGGATATCGTCCTCTGCAGTTGAGACTCGCTGCTCCGCCTCGGTGAGCCTGCCGTCTTGTTTTTCCAATTTTGAAGCCATCTTATCCATGCGTATATTGAGTGCGTCTATTTTCCCATCAATGGACAAAAGGCTCTGTTGCATAGCTTGTAGGGTGGCTTCCAGCGATCCGCCTGCCTGCGAAGGTGCGTCCTGCTCTGAGTCCGAATGGGCATGTTGTACAGTCTTGTGTACTTTTTTGGACTCGAAGGTGAGGCGTGATTGCTGCCTGTCCGTTTTCCCCATTTTTTAGGCTGAGCAAGACACTTAGGTAATGTCTCCGTAATGCTTCATTTCCTTGTGGTTTTTGCCTCTTGCTTCCCCCCCACTCCTTGCCAGATCGACCAGTGCCGCACCCACGGCGCTATCTTCGCAAATCAACGCCTCCAAGGCCACACGCCGCCAGTGCGACACCACTTGGTGGGGGCCGTATAATGTCAGATTTATCAGGAGGTGGCGTGTGCTTCTGACCACCAACACAGCTATCGCCCAATGTGGGCCACCAGCCCACTGTTGCTCGTCATGCTATATGCTCTGTTTTGTCCAGTTATACTGAGGCAAGGGTCTTACTCTGAGGACTTTGCTCCACGCACTGATGCTCTATGCAGCGTGGTGCCTCCTAATACTGATGGTGGTAACTGGGCCGCAGGGATGCCACCATGTTAGTACACTTTGCTCAGGCAGCCCATGGCCGGATGATGCCTATCGATTTGTGTCCTGGGGTTGTTTTATAATCTGAAAAGCGCCAGCGAGGGTCCCTTACTTCAGTCGCGCTGTATGCCGCTCACAGCCCGCAGCTTTCTGCTCCTATGGACCCCCGTGGGGGCCTATAGGCGGGTGCGTGCCAGTCCCAAGAAAACAAGGCAGATCTTAATGGGGGGGGTGGCCACCTGCCAGAGACCTCTTCTGCCCCCCGGCAGCCACCCGACCAGCCTCCGCCACCCAGCCGAGCGCCGGGGAGACCCAGGGCAGCACCGCGGCCTCACCTCTGGACTTGCGGCAGTCGGATCCTGTTCCGATCGTCTCTGGTGTTCAGTCAGCGGGGGTCCGCATTCAAGGCAGCGGCCTCCTTATGTCCCCACCTCGGGCCTCACCACCTTCCCCCCGGCCCGGTCAGCCCGCAGAGGCCCCAGGCAGCGTCTCGGCCCGTCACAGTGCCGCGTCCCCCTTTTACCAATGAGCACGCATGTCGGCCATTTTCTACTGACGCCTCTGCCGCAGCTCGGGCGGTTTTCCTCCGTTCTTTTTCGACTTATTCCATGCAGGGGTGGATCTTGAATATTTCCCCTACGTTCTGGGCCTATGATACCTACATTTGGCCCGGATTCTTGCCGGATTAAGTTCCCAGCTAAGACGCGGCCATCTTGCCATGGGCTCAACAGCGCCCCCCCTACCCCTGAATAGCAAACTTGATTGAGAAGAGTAGTTATAGAAAGCAATATGAGCATGTTGCACCACACACATTTACTCCCTAAGTTACAGTCTTTCTGAAGTGATGAGTGACAAATCTCCAAAGACAAAGGAGCCACTCGAGCGGTTAAAAGGATTGGAAATGGTCCACTGGTTCACCAGATCTGTAAATAAGAAAAGGAAGAAGGCGTAGGATGTTTATAAAGAATATGGTGATAGAAGGACTGGTGCTTGACAATGTAATGTTGTCCATGGCCAACGGGGGTAATGTAAACACAGTATTAAGACTGGGAAAGGGGCAGCTAGATTTTTTTGAACCTAACGAGATTGCGGATGTTTTTTATAATCCTGCTAAATTGGAAATTGGAAAGTCCTGCTGAAAGGGGAGAAAGAGTGAAAAAGATGCATTCTGATCAGTTAAGATGTGAACGCAGTAGCCATGAGTCTGAAACTGATGGTTGAGTTGCAGTATTGTGGGGTGAACAGTGGCGGCCCCTCCATTAGGGCGGAGGAGTGCAGCCCCCTCTGCCACCACCCTCAATTAAAACGATAATAAAACGGGTTTTAAACCTGTTTTATTACCGTTTTATTTTAATCCCCCTGGACCCGCCCCCAGGCCTCTGATGAGTCTCGGGGGTGGGTCCAGGGGCATGACACTGCTGAATGTTTGTTTGGCCGTCTCAGGCCGGCCAAACCGTCATGCGAGCTGAAGCTCTCTCCAGCCCCAGCTGCATTGCTGGGGCTGGGGAGAGAAGACACAGGCTCCCAGTCTGGCTGGGAGCGCAAGTTGACACCATCAGGCCAACCTGATGCTGCTTTCATGCAGCGTCGGGATTGGCGCAGTGCAGTCTGGGAGCCTGTGCCCAGAAGACAAAGACTAGAGGAGCGCAATGCAGCAGCGTTCAGGTACGTTATTTTATTTTTTTTGTCCCTGAACACCCCCACCGCCCTCCTCCAGCCCAACCTGCCACTTTGGCAGGGGATAGGCCGCTACTTGGTGTGAATGGTGTGAATAATGATGTGACCAGTAATTAGATTGTGAGTGATGAAATAGATAGTGTGTCCCCTACCTGGGGGACAGAGAGAGAAAACATTTGTTAAAATGTAATGATGATGTAGTGGCTATTTGAGGTGATATTAATTTAATCCTGGTGTTTTTCTCTGTTGATAAGTAGCCTTTTATTTTAAATAAATGTCTTGTTATTTCAATTGTACATATTCTGTTAGAATTCTCTTCATTGCAAGTCATTAATTTTGTTGACTTTTCATTATTATTTGAGAAGAGGAGAGGTGTGTAGTGTTCATATTTATTTTCTTTACCTTTAGTACATATAAAAAAATGGAATATCAAGGATCATGTAACAGAATGTTGGGAGGGGGCGCATGTTGGCAGACTGTGGGAGGACATCACTAGATAGAGAATTGGAGGTCCTGCTTCTGGGTTGTATCAAAATAAAGCTTTATTTAGAATACACAAAGCGTGGGTGTATTTACTTCAGTGACTGACTCTAACAAACACTGATTACATCTTTTCCTGAATCATCAAATGCAGATTTCAGTCCACCTTCAGGGTAAGCCAAACAACGCCAGCTCTCTTCCAAAAATCCTAAATTGTGCCCTTTTACAGGCTCATTTGGAGGAAATGCTTGAAGCGCCTTTAATTAAAAACACTTCTGATCAACACCATCGTCAAATCTGAGAACCAGCCAGCTCTTGGATGTTATTCAGCATTGAATTTACTTCACTACATACTCATGGCAACATGTTTTGAAAACTGAGCAGCTTGACCAAACAAAATATGTTATCACATAGTAACTTGTATTCAAACCTTGTTCCTTATCATTAACATTAGGGATAAAATGTAATCTAGCTCTCTAATCTGTTTTATTAGCTTTCAAATCAGCATTCTACCCCATTTAATGATTGTCATATTTCTGTTTTGGACAAAACACAACCTCTGGGATTATGGCATTCTGTTAGTAATACTATGCAGGATGACCAATTCATTTATTATGACACTCTTGATTGCACATATACTCATGAACTGGTTCTCATTAACGTGGCCATTATGGCCACCATGTAATAACCCTGTACCGTAAATTAGTTGTCTCTCCAACAGTTGTCATATTTATGTTCAGTTTATTCAGTCTCGGACAACATTCAACTTCTGTTTTAAATGCTCTGTAAAGAACTACACAAAATCCTTTGTTTCCACTTGACATAGCTCCTCGCCTGTTAGCTGGCTGTAGGAGATGGAATGTGTAGCTGAATATGGAATAAATACAGTTAAACATAAAGCATTCTAATACCTCGTTGGTCCTTTAGGCCATATAAAAAAGTAAGTATATTTACTACAACTGACAATCTGCACTCTGCACACAGTCATAAAGCAATAACGTTGGCATGTCTCAAACATGAAAGTAGGAGCATATGCCTCCAGTGTCAGTCTGAAAATGAAGTGCAAGCTCCAAAAATGAAAATCCATAAGAACTAATATATTAAGTTACAAAATCACCAATGTTATGAACAATGCAAAAGCCCATGTACAAATATCTATATACATATGTTACATCTGTTGGCCATAGAAAGATGCAACAGACCAGCAAGCCAGGCAGTTTAAACTAATTCACAATATTTTTCTATTTTACAACAAAATAAACATGTGCATATTTATTTGTCATGCACGTTTAAGTCCTACTGTGTTAGCAACCACAAAATATACAAAATGTATATTGGCATCTTGGCGCCTAGAAATGACCATTCATGAAGCCTGCCAACTGAAGCTCCTGCTGGACCTACACTTTGTGCCAAAACTGACCGTCCGCTACACCGTCAACACAAAGCTCCAGCGAGACCTGCACTTTGCACTGACAGTGACCGTCTGCGATGACTGCCAACTTGAAGCACTGGCGACTCAAAGCTCCAGCAAGACTTGCAATTTGCGCCAATAGCAACCGCCCGCGCTGACCGACAACATATAGCTCCAGCAATGACTGGCTCTTCACACTATGACAGCGACCGTCTAAAAGCCTGACCTGCTCCTCTCGCCGAAAACTACCTCCTTGTGTCCCCCGTCAACACTTACAGCAGCTCCTCATGCAGACTTGAGAAGGTAACTTTCAGCAGGATGAACCTGGTCCCTGTATCCAACCTGCGCTCCATCTCAGTCAGCCTGAACTTGTGACTTTACCCCAGTCTAGCGTGACCACATAACTGCGAGTGGCGCTTTATGCTTTTTTGTGCTATTTTCACTTAAAACTTTAAAAAATCATATGTATGTTTTTATTGATTTGATCTTTGTCCTTTTGGTGTCACCCACCATCATATGTCCACAAAAAAGGCATACGCCAATACACCCAGTATCATACGTCCACAAAGACATCAACCAACACACCCACAATAAATTGCCAAGACACCCACCTTCGTATGTCTCCACCTACCATCATATGGCAGAATACTGGACATTGCTGCAGTGCAAACGTTAAATCACATGTTATAACCATGGCATAGGTGCAACCTCTAAAACCAGTTAATTCTCTGGATCTTCGCTGCGCCCACTATGGGCTTACACAATGAGATTGTACTGTGGTCCAATTTATATACCCGCGCTTATAACAAATGCACATCAAAGAACAGCATGGCATAAACAAATAATTCAGCCAAATATCCAAACTTCCTGTTTAACTTATATATGGATGTGCAGAAAACTCAACAATGGTAACAAATAGTCAATATATATAAAAATATATATATGTGATCAAGACCTTTCGTAGGTCGAAACGCGTCATGGCGGATTTCAAGGGCGTTTGATTAATAAATACACTGCACCTTACTTTTGGGTCTGTCTTCGTTCATCCAGCACGATTTCAGCAGCGGAGTTTGTCTCGCATATATATATATATATATATATAGATATATATATATATCCAGAAAAAGGATTGCCCCCATACGGAAAAGCCTCTCAGGTGGATTCAAATTCCTTTAATGAAGGTGCAGCGAGCAAAGCAGCGACAAGATGCCTAAAATCACAGCCAGACGCGTTTCGGGCTTCCATGCCCTTGTTCACATGCTAGGCAAGGAGTCAACAGCGAGAACTGCAGTCACATGTTTTTCTTTCAAAGATGCCCCGCCCTAACGGGCCTCCGAGCATTCTGGTGCTTGTAGTGCTGCAAAATAAAATAAAACCCCAGTGGGTCTCGATGTTGCTCCCAGTCTCGTGCACAAATTATTACCACAGTGGGTTGGCATTTATTTCACCAACCTGCTCCCTGCCAATACCTGTAGCCTTCATCAGGAAAACCACCAGTCCCAGGTACCACGCACTTGTGGTCCACAGATCCGCACTTCTGCGGCGGGCAGTTCCACGACCGGGCCAGCCGCATTAAATCTAGAAAAAGGGTTGCCCCCATACAGAAAAGCCTCTCAGGTGGATTCAAATTCCTTTAATGAAGGTGCAGCGAGCAAAGCAGCGACAAGATGCCTAAAATCACAGCCAGGCGCGTTTCGGGCTTCCACGCCCTTGTTCACAGGCTAGGCAAAGAGTCAACAGCGAGAACTGCAGTCACATGTTTTTCTTTCAAAGATGCCCCGCCCCAACGGGCCTCTGAGCATTCTGGTGCTTGTAGTGCTGCAAAATAAAATAAAACCCCAGTGGGTCTCGATGTTGCTCCCAGTCTCGTGCACAAATTATTACCACAGTGGGTTGGCATTTATGTCACCAACCTGCTCCCTGCCAATACCTGTAGCCTTCATCAGGAAAACCACCTGTCCCAGGTACCACGCACTCGTGGTCCACAGATCCGCACTTCCGTGGTGGGCAGTTCCACGACCGGGCCAGCCGTATTAAATCCAGAAAAAGGGTTGCCCTCATACGGAAAAGCCTCTCAGGTGGATTCATATTCCTTTAATGAAGGTGCAGCGAGCAAAGCAGTGACAAGATGCATAAAATCACAGCCAGACGCGTTTCGGGCTTCCACGCCCTTGTTTACAGGCTAGGCAAAGAGTCAACAGCGAGAACTGCAGTCACATGTTTTTCTTTCAAAGATGCCCCGCCCCAACGGGCCTCCAAGCATTCTGGTGCTTGTAGTGCTGCAAAATAAAATAAAACCCCAGTGGGTCTCGACGTTGCTGCCAGTCTCATGCACAAATTATTACCGCAGTGGGTTGGCATTTATGTCACCAACCTGCTCCCTGGTACCTGGGACTGGTGGTTTTCCTGATGAAGGCTACAGGTATTGGCAGGGAGCAGGTTGGTGACATAAATGCCAACCCACTGTGGTAATAATTTGTGCACGAGACTGGGAGCAACATCGAGACCATTTGGGCTTGGGTAGGGGGACCGAGAGCCCCCTTAACTCGTGCCCTAAGGTAACTATAACTCATGCCCCTGCCATGCACAGTCTTTTCATCAAAGATGCCATTTCAGATGTTGCAGTGATGTTATCAATGATGTCATAGAACATGTCATGAATGATATAATATGGGAGGTAATTAGCAGTGTATGGCGAAGGGGCGAGTTATAGTTATCTTAAGGAACGAGTTATAGTTACTAGAGATAACTAAAGACCACACACAGCGGGGGATTGACCTACGGCCAAGCCCTGCGTCCAACCCCTCCCGCAGGCAACCAACCCCCCATTGGGGTGCACAGCCCACCTCCCCTAGCTTTTAGAACCCAGTGAACCCAACTCCCTGGAGCCATTTTATTTAATTTAGGGGAGGGGTATGCAGCCCCCCTCCTCAAGCCTCTTCAGGCTCAAGGAAACCCACCCCCCTGGGCCAACAACATTTATATTAGGGGCAGGGGGTGCGCAGACCCTCCGTTTGCCCCACGGACCCCATCCCTGGCGCCATAGATTACTTAGAGGGGAGGTGGTGCATTCACCCCCCTCTCTGAGCCTTTTGAGAGCCAGCTCCCAGGGCCAAAACCATTCTTATTAGGGCAGGGGGTGCACAGCCCCCCTCCCCAAGTCCCAATGGGCCCTGGAGAACTCATTTTCCAGGCCTATACAATATTTATATGGGAGGGGGCACATGGCTTCCTGGGAGCCCATCCTCCAGGACCAAAACCATTTTTATTAGGGAAGGGGGCAGCACAGCCCCCCTGAACCCAAATGGGCGGGGACCCTATACATTAATTATTGGGGAGGGGGCACGTGGGCCCCCTCTCTGAGCCTTAAGAGGAACCGATGACCCCATCCCGAAGCCTAATTAATTAGCAGTGGGTGCGCAAGTACCCACAGGGGCCACCCACAAAACATAACGTTGGGGGCTGCAGGGGAGGCCACATAGCAAGAGCAGCTTTTTCTGCGTGCTCCCACCGGGCGGCACCAATCACAGTTTAACCGCTCGAAAGAGCGGAGCATTTTCAAAGCTACCGCCAGGTGGAAGCACACTTCTTTCCTTACCCACGCTCCTGCGGGCAGGAAAAACGACTGTGTCCCGGGGAAAGGCTTCCCGCGACACAGGTAAAGAGGCAGCCCCAGAAGGTGGAGTCCCCCTGGGCTTTGTAAGGCTTGGGGAGGGGGGCCACATGCCCCTATTTAATCTTTGGCCTCAGGGGATGGGGGACCCCGGGCCCATTTGGGCTTGGGTAGGGGGACCGAGCGCCCCCTTCCCTAAAATGTAATTGTTCGGCCTCGGGGGATGGCATCTCCAGGCAGCATTGGACTTAGGGAGGTAGGCCAGGCACCACCCTCTCTATTTTCATGAAGTTTGGCCCCAGGGGATGGGGTCTCTGGGGCTTCTTCAAGCTCGGGGAGGAGGGCCAAGTGCCCCCTCTCCTACTATTTTTAGTTTATGCAACGGGGTTCCCGGGCCCATTTGGAATTAGGAAAAGGGTAGTGCGTGTGCACACCAATACCCTATTATCATCAATTTCAGCCCTAGGGAATGGGGTCCCTGGGGCCTCTAAAGGCTCGGGGAGGGGGTGTTTACATTTTATTAAATTACTTGAAATCCAACGGAGTCCAGCAAGTGTTATGGGAGTCCCATGAGATTGTGATTTTAAAAATATATATATTTTCCCTCAGGACAGAGAGGGGTCTTTTCTGTTTTGGGACCCCCTATTTTTCTCAGCCCTTGCTAGATGGATCACCCCAAAACTGTACAGGAAGGAGCTGAGGTGGATGAACATTTTTGGGTGGAGGGAAGTTTCACGAAGATTCGTTAAACATCGCCAAAGTTATGAGCAAACCAAACAGCGCTCAGTCTATGAAAAAGCAGGCCTAACTAGAACTATATATATATGTATATATCTATATAGGTATACATATGTATATATATATATATATATATGTAGTTATAGTTAGAACCTAGTTTCCATAGGAAAAGCATTTTTTTGCCAATGTTTTTGGCACCATTTGACGAACTTTCACAAAATGTTCAAAATTAGTACTACGCTCAGTTCAGCTTTTGTGTTGAAAGTTTCCGAGTGATCTGTCAAGTGAGGGACAAGAAAAAGGGGGGTTCCAAAACGCCTTTTCCCAATGTTAATTCCCATAGAGATTTTAGACATGACTACAGCCCGAACTACTGGACGGAATTACATCAAATTTGGCAGAAAGGTAGCTCTTGGTCCAGAAACAGCCCTTTTTGTTATTTGCTGTAAACCGTTTAGTAGTTTTAGAGATATTTAAAGAAAAACACATTTGTACATCTAGGGTCGCGAAGTATTCGCAACTATTTTGCTGACGCATCACATATGCACGCGCTAACAGGAATGCCATGATTGGTTGGCCGCAACCTGAGCAGAAAGTTGCGGCTGCTATTTTATTTAACGGGGCATGGTCCCTAGGGCATAAATATGAATTCAAAACAATAGAACGTACCATGACCTCATGGCTGGAATATAGGGGTGTTTGAGGGACCCCTTATGTGTAAAACACATTGAAAGCCTTGTTTTTTTGCCAAGTGTGATATGTGCAAATACGTTGCGATACTCAGCGCGGCCCCCGTGTAACGTCACAATGAATTGGCGAATATCGCTGATTTTTTTTTTTTTTAAATACTTTCATAGACACTAATGCATTCACTCACAGCCTCAATCATACTCTCTTACACCCACTCACATATCCACTCAGACACTCATGTACCCACTCACAGACCCACTCAGGCACTCATGCACCCATTCACAGACCCACTCAGAGACTCACACACCCACTCATAGACCTACTTGGAGACGTACTCACCCTCTCCAACACCTACTCAGAGCCTTATGAATCCACTCACAGACCCACTCAGAGACTCATGCACTCACTAACAGACCCACTCAGACCCTCATGTCCCCACTCACAGACCCACTCAGAGATTACACACTCACAAACCCACTCAGACACTCATACACCCACTCAGAGACTCATGCACCAACTCACAGATCCATTCAGGCACTCATGCACACCCACTCACAGATCCACTCAGGCACTTATGCACTCATTCACAGACCCACTCAGAGACTCATGCACCCACTCACATACCCACTTAGAGACTTACATACCTACTCACACACCTACTCAGACTCACACACCCACTCACACACCTACTCAGAGACTCATGCACCCGCTCACATACCCACTTAGAGACTTATGCACCCATTGACACACCTCCTCAGAGACTTACACACCCACTCACAGACCCACTTTCACACCCACTCACAGACCCACTCAGAGACTCATGCACCCACTCACAGATCTACTCAGACTCACACACCCACTCAGAGACTCACGCACCCACTCACAGACTCATGCACCCGCTCACATACTCACTTAGAGACTTATGCACCTACTGACACAGCTACTCAGAGACTTACACACCCACTGACAGACCCACTCTCACGCCCACTCACAGACCCACTCAGAGACTCATGCACCCACTCACAGACCCTCAGAGACCCTCACATACCCACTCAGCGACTTATGCAGCCACTCACACACACTATCAAAGGTTACAGGTTACACTTAGGAAATACAATTTTAAAAACTCTTTGAAATTTACAAAACAAACCTAAAGGTTACAGGGGCATTGGGACGTTATAAATAGGAAATAACATTAAAAAAACTGAGAATTTCACTGACAAAACCAAAGGTTACAGGGACGTTTTAGTTAAAAAATAGAATTTAAAAAACCTTACAAATTCACTGAAAAAACAATGGTTACAGGGACGTTATAGTTAAGCTCTGATTTCACTCATACAAAACCACTGAAATTCAGCAGTTATAGTTACCTGAGCTATAACTTATGCCCCCCAATGCACTGCTTATGACCTCACATATTACATCACTCATGACATGGTCAGTGACATCACTGATGACATCTCATATGACATCACTGATGACATCATACACAGACCCACT
Source organism: Calotriton arnoldi (assembly GCA_963921515.1). Lineage (NCBI taxonomy): Eukaryota > Metazoa > Chordata > Amphibia > Caudata > Salamandridae > Calotriton > Calotriton arnoldi. The sequence continues at coordinate 645,166 of CAWUFW010000662.1, forward strand.
CACACCCCATTCAACCTCTCATTCACCCACTCACACAACCACTCACATACCCATTCACAGACCCATTCAACTACGGCCACACACCCACTCACTCACTCATACAGCCAGTCACAGAACTACTCACCCACCCATACAGCCACTCACTCATCCATACAGCAACTCACCCTAAACCTAAGACCACAATCTCCTGGACCCCTCCCAATCCGGATTTCGAGCTAACCACAGCAGAGAGACTGCCCTTATTTCAGCCATCAATGACATCAGAGCCCTCGTGGACCACAGGGAAACAGCAGCCCTGATCCTCCTAGACCTGTCTGCCACATTTGACATCATCTCCCACCACATCCTGATCAATAGACTTCACCACATCGGGATTTAAGGAAATGCCCTCAAATGGATCACCTTGTACCTCACAGGCAGAACCCAAAAGGTCCGTCACTCACCATTCACCTCAGAGCCCAAGAAGATCATCTGCAGAGTCCCCCAAGGCTTATACCTCAGCCCAACCCTCTTCAACACCTACACAACCCACCTGGCTGACACCGTCAGATCACACAGACTCAACATCATCTCCCACGCCGTCAACATATATATATATGTATGTATGTATATATTAATAAATGCAGATGACTAGCCTCTGGGAGTGCAGCGTCCTTGTTGGAGTGCTCTTGTGGACTGCGATATGTGGGAAGCACAAAACTGCAGGTCCACAAGAGAATACTCCAGCACCTACGGGCCATAACCAACAATGATACTACGTATCAGGTGGCCCGACATTTCAAAGAGGTCCATGCAAACAACTTAGACCATTTGAAATACTCTGTGATCAACTGTGTTCCTCTTCTGAGACGAGGAGGAAACAGGGATGCTACACTAAGGCGACTAGAAACTAGGCATATCCTTGAATTAGACAGCAAGAGCCCACAAGGGCTAAACACAACAGAAGACTTTTATACATGGTTATAACTGCAGTTTTTTAATCTTGCTGGTTGTACAATATAAAAAAACAGAGAACACCTATTATAGGGTTTTAATACACTGAGTCTCTTACCCATATACCCCTTTTTTTTCTCTTGTTTTGTTGTGAACATGGGCTCATGTCACAACCAACATTTTAATGCACAATGGCACTTCAGTGGTGTGTTCATGCTCTGGGAGCATTAGGAACACACAACATTTACACTTTAATTGCACTTTTTTGCACTACTATTTGCACTGTACAAATAACAAACAATATGTCCATATGGACATCAATAATTACTCGACATACTGTTTAAGGCTGATCTCGGAAATAAGGTTTGTTTGGGCATGATGCAAAAAAAGAACCAAGTGAGGAAACAACCAGCATGTGATATTTAGGAATGCTCTTTCAGTGTGTAAACCATAGAAATGTACTTATATAGTCATATATTAACTGCGTATTTTGCACATGGTTTTAATGTCGTGATCTTAATCTCATGATTTTAAGCATTAGGCATATAAAAATCAATTGTGTTTCCTGAAAACGTATTTATACAGTAATATTGTGAATTGTGCACATGGTTTTAAGATTCTAAGCATCAGACCCATAAGAAAATCCCAAAATTGTGTTTGCAAATCAAATGTATTTATACAGTAAAAACTGCGTAATTTTGCACATGGTTGTTTTTAATAATCTTGAATATTTATAGATTTTAAATATTTAAGAATCGCTAAACAGTATATATGCTTATATGTTTGTCAAACTTTGCAGTGCAATATCGGAGTTCAGACGGGTAGTCTGTTTTCTGTATTTATGAATTAATCACGCACTTGTCACTTTATAAATGGGGAAAAAAATGTAGCAGGTCATGTGATCAAGGCCCCTGGTGGGTTGAAACGCGTCATGGCGGCACAGCACGAAAAACAAAAGAACATTTGCACTTAATAAGAGGAGTCCGTGCCTTTTTGATTCCGGAGCTCAGGGAATCGAACAAGAAAAGGAGTACTGACCATTTTGTTCCAAGGCGGCTTCCTTGGAGATTACGGACCCCCTCTCAATCAGGACAGCGCAGCAGGAAGTCGAGTCTGGTGCGACCCGGAAAATGAAATCCCCTGGAGGAGAAAGCTGCAAAGCCCCCGGATAACGGAATTATACCTACTGACTGCGGCCAAACGGTGGGACTTGTGTCGGAGGACGCAGAGAACACAGGCGGGAGCCCGGAGGTAGGAAACATCCAAAACAATCCGGTGAGAGGTGTGCGAGAGCGAGAAACTGCTTAGGTTTGCAGCATTATCGCGTATATCTAACTAAGTGCTATACAATGGCCGCTGACGTGCTACGCGGAAGGGAAGAGACGGCGGAAGAAATGTTTTCTGAGACAGCAAGTGCCCCAATTCAAATGCAAACCCGGAAAAACTGGAATAGCGGGGGCAGTGTGAACATAAAAGAACTATATAAAAAGTTGGAGAAACTGATGCGTACCGCACAGGCAAAATGGTGGGAGCACAGGTCCCTCTCTAAATATCTGGAAGGGGGCAGGATCCCCCGAGGGTTGCGCATCATGCTTGCTCCAAGCTACGACAATCCCAACCCCAATATGTTACAGGAGTGGGGTGAGTGTAACTTGGAGTCATCGAGGAGACTGGTAGAAATTTTGGTAAAATATGCTGACATCGACAGAAATGATCTGCAGAAACAAATTGATGAAATTAATCAACAAATCGATCATATTGAGGGAAGTGAAACGATGTCCAAAATGAGGGAAGAGATGATATCACGATTGAAAAAAGAGGAAGAAACCATCAAAAAACGAAAAACGTTTAAATTTCAACGTGATAAAAATGATTACGAGCAAGGACAAATATTCACCTTTTCTCGCAAGTATGATGCGGCTAAGGCAGCACAAAAAGGAGGCACAATAAGAATGGATGTAGGATCTACAGCTGACCCTAGTAGGGAATTATATACTGCGTCTTCACTTTCTGATCTAAGCTCCTCTGTAGAAACAGAGTCAGAATCAGAGCCTAATGTCAAAGTGACAGGAGGGACAAAACAACAAGTCAGAAAGCACACAATAGGGGAAGAGCTGAATTTTTTAAGGGAAGAAAGACGACAGACCCTACGTCCCAGGAATGTAAAACTCAATATAAACAAAGGAGAAACGCAAAGCGACGCGAGAGAAGAAGAAGGCGCGAAAACACGAACAAACAGAAAACCGAACAGAGGGTGGCGCCACAAGTAGCTCATGCAACACCACATGCAAATACCATCATTAACCTATCAGATATCAACTTAGATGAATCGGAAAGACAACTGTTGGAGCTAGGGCTAACATATTGCCCCGAGAGTAATTTCGATTATCCCCAGACACAAGCTGACATTTATAAATTTATTCGAAAGTTAAAATTACAAAAATACCATCAATTGAGACAAGACAAGGCTACAATATCAGTACAACCAGGGACACAGCAAAACACTATGACCTCATTGGTAGCCTCAGATGTCAGCTTACTACGGGATCTCCAAGCGCTACAAAATGATGAAAATGAGCTAGCTAACACAATCTCTTCTGCGGCAGCAAGGAATCAACACAAATGCTGCACCAATTACCAAATTTAAACCCAAATCCAAATTCGTGCCAGTAATGCCCAGAGACTCTATAGACACCTTCAATGAAATAATTACAGCGGAAATAAGGAAATTAAACTTTAAAACACAAAATAACCTTAGAAATTGTAGCAAACATCATCACAAGTACCAGCAAATGATAAAAAAATTATGTGATAGTGACTCAGTGGTAGTGCGAAATTCGGACAAGGGTGGCAACGTGGTCATCTGGCCAAAGGAGCAGTATATGGAGGAAGCACTAAGGCAGTTGGGAGATCGGAACTGTTATAAACTAAGTACTAAGCAGGTCACGAAAACAGCACAGAATGAACTTTCTGCAAAACTACTAGCTTGGAAAAGTATGGGCCTAATTAATCATGATGAATTTAAATTTCTTAAAAATGATTACCCAATCATGCCTGTGATATATTTTATTCCTAAAATTCACAAGGACAGTTTACGACCACCAGGCAGGTCCATTATTTCTGCAATACAAAGCTTGAATGAAAATGTCTCTATATACATCGATTCGTTCCTGCAAGAACACGTAAAGGCTCTTCCATCATATATACAGGACACCACTGACTTTTTAAAACAGATGAATGGTGTTCAGTGGCAAAGTGACTATTTATTAATATCAATGGATGTTTGCAACCTGTATACATCAATCCATCACCAAGATGGAATAAGAGCACTTGAACATTTTCTAGGCATGAGACCAATAGAATTCCACTCCCATAACAAAATGTTGATAGATCTAACAAAGTTTTGCTTGAATAACAACTACTTTTTGTTTCAGCAACAGGTTTATCACCAAGTGAGGGGCGTAGCCATGGGCGCAAGTTTTTCGACAAGCTACACCTGCCTCCACATGGGATGGTGGGAGGAGATGGTCGTAAAATCAAAGTATGCAGAAATATTGGCAAAGAATGTAGTGAAATGGGTTCGTTTTATAGATTACCTATTTGTGATATGGCATGGTGACAAACATAGTGCAGAAAAATTCATCACTAAGCTAAACAATAATGATATAAATCTACAGCTTACGTATGACATTAGTGATAGCTCCATCTGCTTCCTAGATGTAGAGGTTTATGTGCTCAACAACAAGGTAGAAACTCAATTGCACAGCAAACTCACTGCTGGCAACACCATACCACACTCCAGTAGCTTTCACCCCAAACACACAATCCATAGTATCCCGTATGGTGAAATGCTAAGGATACGGAGAATCTGCAGCAGTGAGTCAGACCTAACAAAAGCACAGGAGGATTGTAAATCTCGCTTCTTAGCCAGAGGCTACTCAGAGCGAACCGTGGATGAGGCAATCCGTCGAACTAGAGCCCAACCACGTGAGGACCTATTGTTCAAGCCATCAGCCAGTAAAATCAAGCAAATATCAAGCGCAGTAACCACTGAGAGCAGCCCCAGACTGATCTTAACATACAATAAGCAAAGAGACAGCCTAAGGAAAATTGTAAAAAAGAATTGGCACTTGGTGCAAAGTGACCCCGTCATAGGGGAGAGAATGCCATCTACCCCTATGATAACATACAGAAAGGCGCCTAGCACAGGGGATTGCTTAGTAAACAGCAGCCCAGAAGTTAGGAAGAATGTTAATTGGCTGTCTAACCGAAAAGGTTTTGTTAGATGTATGTCATGCAGGGCATGCAAATATGGAGAAAGCAAGACTTCTTATCAAACACCCTTCAAGGATAGACCTACTGTAATTGACAAGTTTTTAACTTGCAAATCAGAGTTCGCTGTGTACGTGCTGGAGTGCTCTTGTGGACTGCGATATGTGGGAAGCACAAAACTGCAGGTCCACAAGAGAATACTCCAGCACCTACGGGCCATAACCAACAATGATACTACGTATCCGGTGGCCCGACATTTCAAAGAGGTCCATGCAAACAACTTAGACCATTTGAAATACTATGTGATAAACTGTGTTCCCCCTCTGAGACGAGGAGGAAACAGGGATGCTACACTAAGGCGACTAGAAAATAGGCATTTCCTTGAATTAGACAGCAAGAGCCCACAAGGGCTAAACACAATAGAAGACTTGTATACCTGGTTATAACTGCAGTTTTTTAATCTTGCTGGTTGTACAATATAAAAAAACAGAGAACACCTATTATAGGGTTTTAATAAGCTGAGTCTCTTACCATTATACCCCTTTTTTTCTCTTGTTTGGTTGTGAACATGGGCTCATGTCACAACCAACATTTTAATGCACAATGGCACTTTAGTGGTGTGTTCATGCTCTGGGAGCATTAGGAACACACAACATTTACATTTTAATTGCACTTTTTTGCACTACTATTTGCACTGTAGAAATAACAAACAATATGTCCACATGGACATCAATAATTTCTAGACATACTGTTTAAGGCTGATCTCGGAAATAAGGTTTGGTTGGGCATGATGCAAAAAAAGAACCAAGTGAGGAAACAACCAGCATGTGATATTTAGGAATGCTATTTCCGTGTGTAAACCATAGAAATGTACTTATATAGTCATATATTAACTGCGTATTTTGCACATGGTTTTAATGTCGTGATCTTAATCTCATGATTTTAAGCATTAGGCATATAAAAATCAATTGTGTTTCCTGAAAACGTATTTATACAGTAATATTGTGAATTGTGCACATGGTTTTAAGATTCTAAGCATCAGACCCGTAAGAAAATCAAAAAATTGAACTCTGTGTTTGCAAATCAAATGTATTTATACAGTAAAAACTGCGTAATTTTGCACATGGTTGTTTTTAATAATCTTGAATATTTATAGATTTTAAATATTTAGGAATCAGCTAAACAGTATATATGCTTATATGTTTGTCAAACTTTGCAGTGCAGTATCGGAGTTCAGATGGGTAGTCTGTTTTCTGTATTTATGAATTAATCACGCACTTGTCACTTTATAAATGGGGAAGAAAATGTAGCAGGTCATGTGATCAAGGCCCCTGGTGGGTTGAAACGCGTCATGGCGGCACAGCACGAAAAATAAAAGAACCTTTGCACTTAATAAGAGGAGTCCGTGCCTTTTTGATTCCGGAGGTCAGGGAATCGAACAAGAAAAGGAGTACTGACCATATATATATATATATATATATATATATATGTATATATATATATATATATATTCCAAGTCATCAGTTCGCAAAAGACCCGAGCCACTTCCTGACAGCGGGCTAAGGCGGGGTTGCGAGCCCCCAGTATTCCAACAAATGTTCGTTCGTAATAAAGAAACAACAAACACGCCAGAGCCCTTCGTTCTGCTGCACTCGTGATTTTATTGGCAAGTTACCCTACGAGTTTCGGAGCAGCGCTCCTTGCTCACGGGTAGTTAGGTATGCCCCCAATGACTTCCTTAAAACATAGTCATGTGACCTTAACAAAATCATAAACATAAAGAAAATACTCCCGAAATTGGTTACATTTCATATGGCAAGTTATATATTAATAATGTTTCAGCTATCATCACACTAAATTGTATTATATTTACATACAAGAAATATATTGTATATTATTTCTATTGTTCAGTAAAGCACCTCACATTATTGAAACAATCAATTACAACTTTATGTAGTCCGCGATAACATACACGAACAATTCAGCCCCAGTGGGCTTCCATTGTAAAAACAGTATCATTGATACATCATGTTGTGCATATTCACGAGCACTAATTATTGTTTTGTGCTAATAAGATACATTCAGTTGATATGTTTATTGCTTGTACCACATTTAAAGTGTATTTTGAATACACATTTAAAGTTTACATATTATTTGAGATGACAGCTGCTACTAAATGCAGTAAAAATTGTGTGCATGAACAATTCAGCCCTAGTGGGCTGTTTATTACAAAAGCATAAGCAAAAGATGCAACGTTCCTCAATTATTTATAATGCATATGGGCATATGTTATAAAGAACTATTAAATACCCTTCATGGTAATAAGCGCAAAACACAATTATGCACATAAAGTTCAAAAAAGTTCAAACAACCGGCCAAAGTTCTGCCCCTGTGGGCATACATAGAATTATAATGGCTACAACAGTAGCTATAACACACCCGAAATATATAATCAATCGATCCTTGAAACCTGCATACTTAAAGCTTTTAGTAGAAAGATATTTTAGCTTCTTATTGCTTTCCACTTGCCAGAAGTTCATTACTTCGGGACCTAAATTAAAACAAATCAAAAACATGGTCACAGATTGTACTAGTGTATAAATTGTAAACATACCCTATATACAATATTTTAAAAAAAAAAACACAGTGAAAAATAGTGATAATACATATTTAAAAACAGGCTATTATTAATACTCCTGTGCTGCCTATTACATTTTATTAGGCCTTAAAAAAGCTGATTCTTTCAACCCAAGTGTACTGAGAGCGCCTCATCATTGTTGTGTCCAACTGGGTACATGGTGCCGTATTTTATAATCATTTTGGACTCTCGTCTCCTTAATTCCTGCACCCTGTCACCTCCCTTTCCCGTATAGGGATCCTCTCTAACACACAGAATGACAGCAGGTCACTATTCTGATTGTGTGCAACTTTAAAATGTCTTGCAATTGGATATTGTTTGTCATTATGTTTGATCGCCCTCAGGTGCTCCAATACCCGCTTTTTGGCTTTATGGATGGTACTACCAATATAGTATTTATCACATGGGCACCTGAGGCGTAAACAACATGATCCGAATTGCAAGACAGATGTTTCTTAATTCTGAAAGGGGCCAGATCTTTAGATAACTTAACCTCTTTACAATTTGTGCTGTGCTTGCATGCCTTGCAGCTACGGCACGTGAAAAATCCTTGTATCGTACTGCGAGTCACCTCATTATTAATCAGGGTACTGCAGATATTATCTCTCAAGGATCTAGCCTTACGAAATGTAATCTGAGGATAATCACTGATATGTTTTTTAAGGTCAGCATCCGTTCTAAATGCATTCCAGTATTTCTTTAATGCACCTCGGACCTCATTAGACTGGTTGTGAAAGGTAGTAATAAATCTCACATTAGTTTCAGTGGATGAATTATTATCTTTAGGCATGAGCAGACTGTCTCTATCTCTTTCAGTGGCTATCTTGCAAGCTTGATTAATATTTTTAACCGTATAGCCTCTAGTCAGGAAGCGTTTGGTCATCTCCTTTTCTCAGCTTCAAATCCTTCATTGGTGCTACAGTTACGTTTGGCCCTAATAAGTTCTCCCAAAGGGATACTGTTTATCAGACTGTGAGGATGACAGCTTTCGGCATGTAACAGACTGTTCCCAGCTGTCTTCTTTCTGTATAAGATGGTCTCCAATCTATCGTCTTTCGCCATAATTTTCAAATCAAGGAATTCAATTTCTTCCTGATGAATATGGCATGTAAAGGTAAGATTGAACGTGTTGTTATTTAGTTCCTCAACAAATCTGATAGCATCTTCTGAACTGCCATCCCAGATACAGAAGATATCGTCTATGTACCTAGCCCATATCTTCACGTGTGTTTTAAACGTGTCGAGGTTGGCGGACAATTGCTCCTCCCACCAGCCCAGGTAAAGACACGCAAAACTGGGGGCGAAGCAAGTACCCATTGAAGTCCCAAGTGTTTGTCTAAAAACCTGGCTGTTAAATGTAAAATAATTCTGTGTTAAACATGTGAGCATCATCTCTGCCAGCATTTCTGTATGAAAAAAGTAAGAGATAGACCTCGCTTTAAGAAAGTATTTGCAAGCTTGTATACCTTGGTCATGGGGAATATTAGTATAGAGGCTATTAACATCTAAACTAAGTAGTAGATATTGTTTCTTCCACTGAACCCCTTTTATAATTTTTAAGAAATGTCCTGTATCTTTTACAAATGAGGGTAATTCTTGTACGTAGGGTTGTAAAAATGATCAACGTAACGTGAGGTATTTTCAAGGCAACTCCCACGAGAGGAAACAATAGGCCTCCCAGGAGGATTTTTGTCATCCTTGTGTAATTTTGGCAATAAATACAACGCTGGTAATTTGGGGAATTTACATTTAAGAAAATGAAACTCCTCAAGCTCCAGTAGGCCTCTCTCCTTCCAATCCCACAATTGATTCTGGTAGGTTTCATTCGCTCTCTCATACTCAACTTTAGAGCTTTTTACATACTTAGTGATATCTTGTAGTTGTTTCATGCCTTCCTCAATATACCTATCTTTAGACATTACAACCACGTTACCTCCTTTGTCTGATTTTTTCACAACGATTTCAGTGTCATTTCTCAAACTATCAATAGCTTTCATGTGCTGATATGACATGTTATAATTCCTATACTTTTTAACTTTTGCAAGTTTCTTAAATTCATTTATGACTCCTGTTTCAAACACGTCAATAGCTTCGTTGGCTATCATGGGTAAAAATATGGACTTAGGTTTAAAGCCACTGCTATGGCATAAATCCAGGCAGATATTTTCATTAATCAAGTTCAAGTATGGATCATGGATAAAATCAGGCTCACCTTGCAGTTCATGTAACGTATGTAAAACATCAATGTCCCCTATAGTTATGTTACTGGGAAGTTGGTCGACTACTTCACTTGTGGTATTGGCCCTGGTTTCAAACCATTTTTTTAGCCTTAATTTACGGGTAAATTGGAACAAATCTATTCTTCCCTGTGTGTAGTCAAAATTCAATGTGGGACAGAAGGATAACCCCATAGATAGTACCTCGGTCTCAATGTCAGTTAAATTACGATTGGATAAATTAATGACCGTATTGGTATCCATTATTTTACCTTGCGTTGTCCCCGCGTTCTGCTTCCCACTGGGCTGCTGGTTTCTTCTCTCCATCTTGTGTCTTGTCGTTTGTCGCCGCTTCCTCCTCGACCACGACCTCGTCCTTTTGTTGTTGTGGCCCCTTGTTTGCTTTGTGCCAACATGCGCCCCTGGGCCATCATCGTGAATTCCCTTAAAATTTGTCCTTTTACCTCTTTAGGAGCCTGATCAACAATCTGATCATTATTAATACTAGTGCTGTCTTCCAAAGTAATTCGCTCCACCGTCTCAGGACTTGATTCTCGACGTGCTGGGTCTTCACTTTCCATACCCTTTTGGTTGCGCAGGTGATCATACCTTTTGGCGAACGTTAGAATTTGTCCTTTCTCATAGTCTTGCTGATCACGCAAAAACTTTCGTTGTTTTTTGAGTTTGATTTCATCCTCGATTTTCTCAAGCCGTAGGTCCATTTTGGACATGTCGCTCTTAAATTCCTCGTCCTCACAAATCTCCTTCAATTTGTTAGTCAGTCTTTCAATTTCTTCAGCGATTATCTCACAATCTCGCTTGGCATATTTCACTAATAACTCGAGCATTACGTTGGAGCAACGATGGTTATTCATCGCCCACTCATCCACCAGCTCAGGATCAGGATTGCTGAAGGTTGGGGTTATGAATATCCTTAACCCACGGGGCACACGTCCTACGTCAATATATTTTTGTAATGCCGTTGCCTCCCACCATTTGTTCTGCTCGGTCTTTAGTTGCTTCCACAGCTGGTCCCAAAGTTGCTTTTTAGATGTTGTGGTGTTGCTCGGACCAGCTGCTTCGTTACCTGCATAAATGGGTGAAGTCGTCAACTTGTCAAATAGTTTGTTTGCTGCTTCACAACGTTTTTCGTGTCTCTTACTTGCCATGTTAAATATACTAGTTCTTTGGCGCCGATCTACGGGCGCTCACGCTGCTAGAACTGCCACCTAAACCAGATCAGTAATCCGTTTAATGTGGCTCTGTCTGCCCTCAGTCGCAAGTTGTTCAGTTTCACCATACACTGCACTTACGTGATTTCACGCAGTTCACACCGATATATCCATGCTTGTAGCACGGCGGACGTGATTTCCTTCTGGCAGCGGTTCACTGTAGTAGCGACGGGCGGGCGCGGGTCAAAACTATAATCCAAGTCATCAGTTCGCAAAAGACCCGAGCCACTTCCTGACAGCGGGCTAAGGCGGGGTTGCGAGCCCCCAGTATTCCAACAAATGTTCGTTCGTAATAAAGAAACAACAAACAAGCCAGAGCCCTTCGTTCTGCTGCACTCGTGATTTTATTGGCAAGTTACCCTACGCGTTTCGGAGCAGCGCTCCTTGCTCACGGGTAGTTAGGTATGCCCCCAATGACTTCCTTAAAACATAGTCATGTGACCTTAACAAAATCATAAACATAAAGAAAATACTCCCGAAATTGGTTACATTTCATATGGCAAGTTATATATTAATAATGTTTCAGCTATCATCACACTAAATTGTATTATATTTACATACAAGAAATATATTGTATATTATTTCTATTGTTCGTAAAGCACCTCACATTATTGAAACAATCAATTACAACTTTATGTAGTCCGCGATAACATACACGAACAATTCAGCTATTGATAGTTTGAGAAATGACACTGAAATCGTTGTGAAAAAATCAGACAAAGGAGGTAACGTGGTTGTAATGTCTAAAGATAGGTATATTGAGGAAGGCATGAAACAACTACAAGATATCACTAAGTATGTAAAAAGCTCTAAAGTTGAGTATGAGAGAGCGAATGAAACCTACCAGAATCAATTGTGGGATTGGAAGGAGAGAGGCCTACTGGAGCTTGAGGAGTTTCATTTTCTTAAATGTAAATTCCCCAAATTACCAGCGTTGTATTTATTGCCAAAATTACACAAGGATGACAAAAATCCTCCTGGGAGGCCTATTGTTTCCTCTCGTGGGAGTTGCCTTGAAAATACCTCACGTTACGTTGATCATTTTTTACAACCCTACGTACAAGAATTACCCTCATTTGTAAAAGATACAGGACATTTCTTAAAAATTATAAAAGGGGTTCAGTGGAAGAAACAATATCTACTACTTAGTTTAGATGTTAATAGCCTCTATACTAATATTCCCCATGACCAAGGTATACAAGCTTGCAAATACTTTCTTAAAGCGAGGTCTATCTCTTACTTTTTTCATACAGAAATGCTGGCAGAGATGATGCTCACATGTTTAACACAGAATTATTTTATATTTAACAGCCAGGTTTTTAGACAAACACTTGGGACTTCAATGGGTACTTGCTTCGCCCCCAGTTTTGCTTGTCTTTACCTGGGCTGGTGGGAGGAGCAATTGTCCGCCAACCTCGACACGTTTAAAACACACGTGAAGATATGGGCTAGGTACATAGACGATATCTTCTGTATCTGGGATGGCAGTTCAGAAGATGCTATCAGATTTGTTGAGGAACTAAATAACAACACGTTCAATCTTACCTTTACATGCCATATTCATCAGGAAGAAATTGAATTCCTTGATTTGAAAATTATGGCGAAAGACGATAGATTGGAGACCATCTTATACAGAAAGAAGACAGCTGGGAACAGTCTGTTACATGCCGAAAGCTGTCATCCTCACAGTCTGATAAACAGTATCCCTTTGGGAGAACTTATTAGGGCCAAACGTAACTGTAGCACCAATGAAGGATTTGAAGCTGAGAAAAAGGAGATGACCAAACGCTTCCTGACTAGAGGCTATACGGTTAAAAATATTAATCAAGCTTGCAAGATAGCCACTGAAAGAGATAGAGACAGTCTGCTCATGCCTAAAGATAATAATTCATCCACTGAAACTAATGTGAGATTTATTACTACCTTTCACAACCAGTCTAATGAGGTCCGAGGTGCATTAAAGAAATACTGGAATGCACTTAGAACGGATGCTGACCTTAAAAAACATATCAGTGATTATCCTCAGATTACATTTCGTAAGGCTAGATCCTTGAGAGATAATATCTGCAGTACCCTGATTAATAATGAGGTGACTCGCAGTACGATACAAGGATTTTTCACGTGCCGTAGCTGCAAGGCATGCAAGCACAGCACAAATTGTAAAGAGGTTAAGTTATCTAAAGATCTGGCCCCTTTCAGAATTAAGAAACATCTGTCTTGCAATTCGGATCATGTTGTTTACGCCCTCAGGTGCCCATGTGATAAATACTATATTGGTAGTACCATCCATAAAGCCAAAAAGCGGGTATTGGAGCACCTGAGGGCGATCAAACATAATGACAAACAATATCCAATTGCAAGACATTTTAAAGTTGCACACAATCAGAATAGTGACCTGCTGTCATTCTGTGTGTTAGAGAGGATCCCTATACGGGAAAGGGGAGGTGACAGGGTGCAGGAATTAAGGAGACGAGAGTCCAAAATGATTATAAAATACGGCACCATGTACCCAGTTGGACACAACAATGATGAGGCGCTCTCAGTACACTTGGGTTGAAAGAATCAGCTTTTTTAAGGCCTAATAAAATGTAATAGGCAGCACAGGAGTATTAATAGTAGCCTGTTTTTAAATATGTATTATCACTATTTTTCACTGTGTTTTTTTTTTAAAATATTGTATATAGGGTATGTTTACAATTTATACACTAGTACAATCTGTGACCATGTTTTTGATTTGTTTTAATTTAGGTCCCGAAGTAATGAACTTCTGGCAAGTGGAAAGCAATAAGAAGCTAAAATATCTTTCTACTAAAAGCTTTAAGTATGCAGGTTTCAAGGATCGATTGATTATATATTTCGGGTGTGTTATAGCCACTGTTGTAGCCATTATAATTCTATGTATGCCCACAGGGGCAGAACTTTGGCCGGTTGTTTGAACTTTTTCTAACTTTATGTGCATAATTGTGTTTTGCGCTTATTACCATGAAGGGTATTTAATAGTTCTTTATAACATATGCCCATATGCATTATAAATAATTGAGGAACGTTGCATCTTTTGCTTATGCTTTTGTAATAAACAGCCCACTAGGGCTGAATTGTTCATGCACACAATTTTTACTGCATTTAGTAGCAGCTGTCATCTCAAATAATATGTAAACTTTAAATGTGTATTCAAAATACACTTTAAATGTGGTACAAGCAATAAACATATCAACTGAATGTATCTTATTAGCACAAAACAATAATTAGTGCTCGTGAATATGCACAACATGATGTATCAATGATACTGTTTTTACAATGGAAGCCCACTGGGGCTGAATTGTTCGTGTATGTTATCGCGGACTACATAAAGTTGTAATTGATTGTTTCAATAATGTGAGGTGCTTTACGAACAATAGAAATAATATACAATATATTTCTTGTATGTAAATATAATACAATTTAGTGTGATGATAGCTGAAACATTATTAATATATAACTTGCCATATGAAATGTAACCAATTTCGGGAGTATTTTCTTTATGTTTATGATTTTGTTAAGGTCACATGACTATGTTTTAAGGAAGTCATTGGGGGCATACCTAACTACCCGTGAGCAAGGAGCGCTGCTCCGAAACGTGTAGGGTAACTTGCCAATAAAATCACGAGTGCAGCAGAACGAAGGGCTCTGGCGTGTTTGTTGTTTCTTTATTACGAACGAACATTTGTTGGAATATATATATATATATATATATATATATATATATATATATATATATATATATATATATATATAACAAACACCTTCTCTCCCATCAAAAGAAGAAAGGGATACAGCGGGGCTCGTCAGGACATTTATTGAAAAGAAATCGGCATAACCGGTTTCGGCGTCTAGCCTTTCTCAAATGCCGCAGTTCGCCACAGATAGTCCCAACAAGTCTTTATAGAGCTCCTCCTACACAGTGGTGAAGGGCCCAGCTGCAGCTCGTTATCGTGCCGATACCTCAGCAGCCCCTGCCACGGACTGCTAATACCATCATGCACCTTGCTGACATCCAACGTGCTGCAGTGGGAAAATATATATATATCTTGTCGAAACGCATCGTGGTGTGCCTTGCTGGTCAAGTGCTGTTTTAATAAATGCAGATGACTAGCCTCTGGGAGTGCAGCGTCCTTGTTGGAGAAATTACATTTTGGGATCTGTGGTCAGTTTCCTTTAACGCTGCACCAGCAGTTAGTAAGTGCCGCTCTAAGATCGTAATTGTTTGAACAAGTATTGAGAAGCGGCGGCGCCCGGTGTTTGAAGATAGTGTGGAGTCGGCAAGGGGATACTATGCCCCTGCGTGGGTACCTTACCTTAGAAGACGATGGCCATTTGTCAAACTTCTAATATGCCATTCACGACTTCTAGAAAAAGGACACGCTCGTCACAATGGCGAGCAGATGTCCTTTCATGCTTGATAAACATCGATACAGCCCGAGTCTGTGTGGTAAGGGTTCGGATGCGAGCATGATACAGTGCAAGTAAATGACTGGTGCATCGGTGATCACATAATAACATCCACTTCCAGTAAGAATAACCAAGCAGAAATAAACATAAGCATGACAGAATTTAGTGATCACGCTAACATTTCCATAATGCTGCCCTAAAAGCTCAATGCATAACCAAAAAGAGTACCATAATCCCCAAACCAGTCTTAGCTAGAAAAACGGCTACTCCTTAAAATGGAGCAAGGTTGACGAAGGGCTCTTCTTCTCCCGTTTGATACAGACAAATTACGATGAGGTTAGCCTCTGCTTAAATCATCCAATAAATAATTCCCAAGTAGTCACAGCATTCTCGAAGATCTTAGAAGGAATTAAACAGCAACTAACTTGCCCTTCGGGTGCAAGAAAACAGCTGCAAAATCGCTGGTTTGATAATACCTGCTCAAAAGCCTCTGTCAACCTTCGCCAGGCCTTAAAAGCTAACTCTAGGGATAATTTACAAATTAAAAATCTGAGAGAGATCTATAAAAGTGCTGTGAAAAATCAGAAAAAACAACTAAGATCCGAAGCATGCGAGAAACTAAGGATAGCAGCTAATGAAAGTGATACTAAATCCTTCTGGGAAGTGGTCAATATACCATTCTTACACGAAGCAGGAGGCCCTTCCACAGACGTATGTATAGACGAAAATACATGGATAGACCACTTTCAAAAAATCTTACAAAAGTCGATTATATGTCCCACTGTAGAACGGTCGAATAGGATGAAACAGACTTCCCCCCTAGTTTTTAATATGGAAGAGTTAGACTGTGCATTGTTGCAAGCTTCATCATTAAAGGCAGCAGGCCCAGATGGGGTTCCTGCGGATATATTCTTGAATAATAGAACCTTCTGGGTCCCTTTACTCACTATGGCATTCAACGCCATTGGCACTGAGGGCCCCCTTCCGTCGTGAAAACAGACCATTATTGTACCAATATTTAAAAAAGGAGATGGTTTCGATCCTGCTAACTATCGGCCAATCGCGTTAATTGATAGTACGGCAAAAGTGATGGGCCTAATATTGTTAAATAGATTGGAAGATTGGGAACTGGAGAAGGGGATCCTGGCGGAGGTCCAATACGGATTTAGGAAAGGCAGAGGGACCGTGGATCAATGTCTGAACTTGGCACTCCTAGCTGGGAAGTACACACAGGCCAAGCAAGAGAACCTCTATATGGCATTCATGGATCTCTCTGCCGCATTTGACTGCGTTAACCATAACAAGTTGTGGCAGGTCATGGAGCAAATGGGGGTAGAGGCAGTAATAATCTGTTTTATAAGACAACTGTATGCAGGGGCTACAGCAAAGGTTCGCCACGGTAGGCAGGGTGAATGTACTACATCTTTTAACATAACAAATGGTGTAAGGCAGGGTTGCGTACTTGCGCCCTTCCTGTTTTCATTGTACACCAATAAACTAAATGAATATTTGGTTGAAAATATAATAGACACTCCGATCACAAGCACAACACGATTCCCCATCCTGCTGTATGCAGACGATGCGGTCCTCTTGGCACGAACACCCTTAGCCCTACAAAATTGCATCACCCAATATGTTTCTTTTATGGAAAACCTTGATTTACATGTGAACAAAGTGAAGTCTTTTATTATGTGTATTGGGAAAAGCAAAAAGAAAGGAAATTATGCTATTGCACAGTGAAAAGTTGATATTGTAGCTAATTTTTCATATCTAGGCATTACCTTTGATAATAACTTAGACTGGAAAATAATGGTGTCCTCGAGGGCTACACAGATGAATAAAAGTATAGCGGCAATCTTTAGGTTTACATCGAACTTGGGCAGCAAACCAATACCAGAGATGGTTAAAATCTACTTGGCAAAAACTGTCGCTGTGGCCACATATGGGGCGGCCATTTGGGGTATAACCAATGTGGACACCCTTTAAAAAATAGAGGATAGGTTCACCAAGAAGTTACTGTCCGCCCCTAAGGCTTGTACCAATGTAATTACACATAAAGAACTAGGTTCACCCTACATTTCTGATACAATCAAACTGGCGCCTTTGCTACTCTGGCTGTCAATTTGGAAACGGGAGGCAGTACAGATAAACCGATGTATTATAAAGGACGTCATGAAATTGGCTTATGGGCACAAAATAACGTGGCTAAACTATATACGGTGCACTCTGGACGCTCTGGGATTGGTGGCCCTCTATGATGACCCCGCTCAATGCAAATCCTTCTCAAAGGCGAAATTAATAAATTCTTTTTTAGAGAAGCGTGCACATGAAAGAGAACAGAGAAATAAAGATAAAGCCACGGGAATTGAATATAATAAGAGACCACCTCTAGCACACGGTCTATCTTCGTACCTTGCTTGTGTGACCAACAATTGCCATCGTTTTATTTTAATAAGGTTTCGGTTGGGGTATGTAACTTTAATGCTGGGTTTCCCAGCGAATGTGTTCTCTGAGACACAACTGGGACGATGTCCGTTCGATTCCCGTTCAAAACAATCAATTATTCACATTCTGTTTTTTTGTCATTTTTATGAAACAGAGAGGAAAAGATTTATTGTGCCACTACTGAAGAAATCTTGTTTGCGAAATTACATTACTGCACTGACTGTTATGTTACAATTAGAGACTCCATATGTATGCCTGACGGTGGCCTCGTTTCTATGTAGAGCATTAAAAACAAATGTTGAAAAACCTGTATAATATGCACAGCCCGAAGAAATCTAAATGTTTTAAGAATCAGATGAATTAGTGTGGAGATGTATACGCTGTTTTTAAGGGTTTTTAGGTTAAATTTTTAGATATCAGCTTTTTATGATAATTTATTGATATGTTTGTATATTTTTATCTGAACTTTTTATGCATTTGTTTCTAAATGCGAAATAAAGTATTAATTGATGGATTGATATGTGATTATTAAATGAATCTGCACTGAGCATTAAATGTTGACAACAACAATACTACAATTCCCACAATGCTTTGAAAAGGTACTTAAGACTGGGTAATTGAATTAACCAATGATCACCATTTGAAAAAGACGAACTTGTCGAAACGCGTCGTGGTGTGCCTTGCTGGTCAAGTGCTGTTTTAATAAAAGCAGATGACTAGCCTCTGGGAGTGCAGCATCCTTGTTGGAGAAATTACATTTTGGGATCTGTGGTCAGTTTCCCTTAACGCTGCACCTGCAGTTAGTGCGCGCCGCTCCAAGACCACAATTGTTTGAACGAATATATATATATATATATATATGTGTGTATATCATGTGTATTTGCAAAGCGCACGTTCACCCAGAAGGGTATCTCAGCGCCGAATAGGGCGTTCCTTGTAGAAGAGAAAGGAAGTGTTCAGATACTGGGAATGACGGCAGCTTCTAACAATAGATATGCAGCAATGCTGTGCCTCTTTCTACAGACAGCATACAGCCAGTGGCGGTGCGTCCATTAGGGCGCTGGGGCGTTGCCCCACAAGCCGCCCGTGCCCACAGCTCCCTCGAAATCTCTGAACTTAAGTAAACTCTCAGTTTACTTAAGTTCAGAGACGCCGAGGGAGAACTGACAATGCATGTCAGTCAGCATGACGTCGGACCGCCCACCCCCTTCAGAGTCTGAAGGGGGTGGGCGGTCCGGCGTCATGTTAACTGACATGCATTGTCAGACCAGGGGCAGGCAGCAGCACAAGTGCGCATGACTGGTGAAGGTCGGCTAATTTTTCCGACCAGCCCAGTCATGCGCACTAGTGTCTGCTCAGGCTGGCGGCTGCGCATTAGGAGACCGAGGGTTGATCAAAGGCTCAAACCTCGGTCTCCTAATGGGCAGGCGGGCGGCGAGTATCCCGCTAAGCCAATCCTGGTGCTGCTGGAGCAGCGCCAGTATTGGCTGAGACGGGTTGCCACTCCAGTGCTGTTCCTGACCTGTTTGGAAGAAGTGAAGGCGACCAACGCGGACCCGGCCCAGGAGCAGAGGCGGCGCGGACCCTGTCATGTCAGGTAAGTTTTCTTTCTTTTTAAATTTTTTTTTTATTAATCTCCCCCCCCATCCCCCACCCCCCCGCGCCCCCCCCCCGCGAGTATTGCGAGCGCGAGCCGCGACTGTTACGAGGATCGATAAAGTGGCTGGGACTCCACATAGAAAGCCATGAGTTAAGTCATTTATAATAGAAATGAATAGCAGCTCTAAGATCTTTAAAGCTCCGCAGGTGCCTTGGCTCTGATGAGGGGGGTTTCAAGGGTGGACAGAAAAATGGGCCTAAATTGGTCTCGGCCCAGAGATGAAGCTTGCTTCTCACTGCTTGGGTATTTGCTGGTAATGCAGGTCGTCCAGTTATCCTAGTTTTAAACAGGATCCCACCACCTCCTCCTTTCGGGCGTTGATTTCAATGGATTAGCAGGAAGGAGTGGATTGATGCTTCACAGGCCATTTAAAAGAGCTTAAAAAAGCTGAATTCCAGTTTGGTTTGGCGCACATGTAATCTGGAAAGGGCATTTTAAGATAAAGCTATCTGCAGACACTCCGACACCTGTTCCGTGGCACCAGCAGCGTGCAGTAAGGGTTGAACAATGTCTGTGTAGCAGGGTGTTACGTCTCGTGAAATGCGTTTATGGACTGGCAAAGGCTGCCACTTTCCAACTCTTTCTTATTCACAAATAGAGCAGTTTCTCCCCCAAGAGGCAGACTGGTCTGTGATCCTAGCTGCATCCTGTCCCAGGTCTCCCATAGACCTATAATCTGAACTGAGAACTCCAGAGCATCACCAGTCCAAATGAGCTTCCTTCGTAGCTGTGTTGCTTGGTAGGGTTCAGACAGCCACCTCCTCTGACATCATCACACCTTTCTGGAAGGTTCTTGGGCTCTCTGTAGACTTCATGTTCGAAGATACTGGTAATTGACTTTTAGTGCTGAGTTGGATATGATGACTGCGAGGAAGTGTCCTACATGTGGGATAGATTTGTTTCAGACCGGGACAGTAACACCCTTTTACGGTGCCCCTTCGCTAAGTGTTTGCAAGCTAATGCTGTGTTCTGTATATTGTGCCGAGACCCCTCATCATGCTTACCTCCCCCACTGACACCCCAGGCCCTCGCTGCACATTGCTCTGCACATTGCTCGCTCCTTTAGAAGTGGAGCTGCGGCATTTGCTCCCTTGCGAAATGGATCCAAATATCAGAGTCAGGCCCAAAGCGAGAGATATGTGCTTACTGTGTAACATGTGCTTACAGTGGCCAGTCCTCGGATGTATGGCATTAAAACTGGCCCTGTGTACATGCCCCTAAGTTAACACTGATGCCAAAAACATGGACTGACTTGCAAACAATGAATGTTAAAAACGTCGAGGGAATGCATTTCAGCAGTTTAGTTCCTCTCTTATTTTCAATGCTTTACTTAATCTTGCATTCCCCACGAGTGAGCTATTTTATAATGTTGTTTATCTGTATTTTTTTCTGTGCATACTTTGAGGCTTGAGCCATGGCAGGTGTTTATGAGGGGCTTTGATTGAGTGCGCAGGCGCGAAGGCTAAAGCCAAACAACGTGCCTGTCAGTGGGTTGGCCTCTCTGCAGAGCACACAGAACAATATTTGTGTATTCCATTTCCAACTGAAATTCTGTGGAAATGTGTGTGAAGGGGGTACACTGATGTCAAAATATTTGCAAGGCAAAAGTAAGAGAAATTAAAGTGCTTATATTTGAGGGAGTGCAGTGCATGTTGGGGGCGGTGAAGTGACAGAGATGTGAGGAAGGGCATTCGGGGAAGAGTGAAAAGAGGATGCTGAAGAGGAAAGAGAGGGGGTTGAAGATGTGCAGATGGACAAGATATGCAGAGAAAAAGAGGATACATATCTAACATAAAGCACACATAATTGAAGGCCAAAACTCCTTCCACAGGCCTCAATGCTATTTAATTCACACTCACTATTTCAGAATTTCAGAATTTAAACATTTTCAATGTTAATTATTTTTAAGAAATCATTGTTGTTACTCATTTATCTTAAACAGCTAACACCTAGTGACAAAGCCAATCATACTGACAGGCTTTAGGCGTATGTCAGTTGCTGTGCCATTTATCTGGATAAAATTACATCTCAGAGAGAAACCAAAATACCGGTCTGATGGCACACTATGGGAATCACAGAAATGTATTTGGCATGTTTCTTTATAGGGAGCACCCACTTTTTTCATCTCACTTAAAGACCTGTCTGCACATATTTCTATATGACTGGTTACATCCAGCAGCTGTGGGTGCTTCCCGAAGTCTGGTTAGAGCATATTTTTCCAAAGTTAATGCTGCATGCAGTGCAAGACACTGGGCAAGCATACATTTTAAAGGGCTAAAGTTGTCATGCAGAACAATTTACATATTACAGTAACTGTTGAACAAATTAATGCAAGAAGATACGGGGCAGTTTTTAATGTGTTTAATATTTCAAGACTATACGTTCCCACTGCTTAATAAGCCTTGCTTTATCGCTGCATTCATTTGCTTTAAAATGCACCATTTGCCAATCTTTTTAAATTTCTTTCTCAGGAGAGGGACTCTCCCTAGACCCCAGGTTTGTCCATTGAACTTGTTCACATCGCTAACTAGTGTTTTCTATTGGAAAGGGTAGAGCCAAAGCAGTCTTCCTTAGTACCCTAGCCCTCTTCAGAAGTCAGACTTGCTTGGCAACCCAGAAATTCTCTGAAATAATGTATGAGTTTTCTTTTATGAATGCCTAGAAGAACTGAATTTTTAGTCCATTTATCACAGAAATAGTGCTGAAAATCGCACCAAAAAGATGCCAATTTTTAAAAACTTTCTTCACGGGGGAGAACCCCCCCGAACCCAGCTTATTGCCGTCGGGCTCGTTCGCTGCGCTCGCATACGTTGATTCATTCTGCTTACGCCTCACCAGTTTCAAATTCCACCAGCCGCCACTGCATACTGCACTAGTCTCACACATGAGCAACAAGAGGAGCGTATACTTGCAATACAGAACACAGGAGAGATGCCAGGTTATAAGATCTGTCTGGGAGGGGCTCGCTTGCACTTACAATATATAATGTATGGTTGTGGTATCGTGCTTCATGTGATATTCTGCTCCATTTCTAACATTGTCCCAAAGACAGAGAGAGATTCTCTGGTTTGTTTATTCTTCAGCTTAGAATTGTAACTGGCTCTCTCCTGCATAGAGATGCCACCTGGTCAGTATTTTACCGGTCTGACCGGTATTTTCATGCCAAGAAAGGTAAAAAAAACATTCAGGAAAACTGCCAAAATCTCGGACTATTTCCCCGTTGAAATTTATAACTTGCTGAACAAAAAATAAGACGTAATGCACATAAAACGTATTTTTAAGTTCCCTAAATTATTCCTAAAAAGTTTGTAACGTAAATAGTGCCTTATTTGCAGTGTTAAAAAAGAATGGGTGGATTTTAACCATCTCATGGCCCATCCAGTACCTTAAAACATGTTCAAGTGGGTAGTATTTTTCACTGTGAAAGATACCCAACTCTTGTCACAAACCTGCCTCCTAGGTCCAGTCTGTTTTCTGCAGCCTGCATGGTGTACATTCTGACTTCAGTTTCTGCACCCTCCTTCTGTACTTTATCCATTTGTCTAGCTAGATCTGGCCCTAAGATTTCAGCTCCCACTTCCTCTATATATATTGATCCAAGCACTGCATAAAGCCTATTTTTGTGAAGGGGTCTGGGGGATGTGTTGGCCCCCACTTCTTCTCTCCCCAGCTTTTTCCCCCTCAGATTCCCGGGCTGGGGAATCTGAGCTAGATGTCAGGTATCCCTTGATGGAGCCTCAGGTTCTGTCTCTGTGTCTTCTTTCTAGGACTAAGCATCACAAGCCCCTTTTTTCCAGGCTCATGATGTTATCAAATGTATTTAGAGTTCAAACTCAGCCCAATATCCAAACTTCCGTTCCGAAGCAACATTAGAGTAGCTGCATTACAGCTAATTGCCCATATCTCCATCAACCTTCCTCATGGCTTCCAGTCTGAATTTCATTCCAGATATAGCACTGAGACCGGCCCAATACAAGTACTAGATAATGCTCTAAAAACTCCTGGGTAAATGGGATGCATGCCTGATGGTTCTCCTTGATCTCTCAGCAGCATAGTAAACCATAGATCACCTGCCCCTTTTACGTTTCCTGATCCTAAGAACAGATCACTCTTCTCGTCAAGATAGTTTATGAAACTAGTGTCTTTCGAATCGCCCACATACCAGTCAAATGTAGCATCCCACAATGATCTGTTCTCGCAAGATATCTGTTTATATGGAAACTCTAGCTCCACGAGCTGCTGTCCCAGTACTGAGACAAGGGGTCGGACTGGGACAGAAAATAGGCACAGGCACCAAATGAAAAGTGACCACCAGTAGAAAATCGGATAGCTAAAAATGCGCCCTACATTTGTAGACTTCAATAAGACACGCTGTCTAACTGTTTTGTGATGTACTAGAGACTGCAGCATTTGTGCTTGCTGCAGGCAATTTTTGTGTTAACATTAGGGAAGTCGACAGTAAACAAGCATTTGCAATGCAATCGGTCTCACCTTTGGGACCTTATATGTATTTAGCTATGCAGCACATTAGCCTGGGTGCTGAAACATCTACTGTTCTTTAACATGGAGGGAAAGTAAGCACCAAACTGCGTGACACGCCAGGTATGGGAACACATGGAGAGAAATATTGCCTTTCAGCAGGAAATGGTATAGTCCAAAGCTCTGTTTTTAATATATAATCAGGGCCTTTGGTGGTCATATCACTGAAAATACAAGATTTAAAAAAAATATGATTGTCTATGGGTGCTCGTGGAAGACAATTTCTATGGACTGGAATCTAGAGAATGCTAAAGTGATTCTAGCATTTTACTGACCTCTGCTGGTCGTTTTCTATCAAGAAAGTTAAATACAGGCAGTTGCCAGAAAAATACAAAAAAAGAAAGTCCCTCAGCAGAAAGCAATTCTGGTATTTTACTGACCTCTACTGGTCGTTTTCTATCAAGACAGTTAAATAGAGGCAGTTGAACAAGCAGAAAGCAATTCTGGTATTTTACTGACCTCTACTGGTTGTTTTCTATCAAGACAGTTAAATAGAGGCAGTTAAACAAGTAGAAAGCAATTCTGGTATTTTACTGACCTCTACTGGTTGTTTTCTATCAAGACAGTTAATTAGAGGCAGTTGAACAGAAAAAAAAGTCCCTAAGCGGAAGCAGACAAGTCCTAGGGCTGATCTCCAGAGCCCACAAAATACATACACATATAAGTGTATACTAAAGTATATACAAGAGGTCTCGAATGTTCGACCTAAAAACGGCCCATCAGACCATAAAACATGCCCTCAAACAGCCAAAACAAAACAGCCATACACCGATCTGTGGGACCAGCCTTCGGGCACTGCCTGATTGTCCTATAGACCAGTCTGACCCTCCTGAGACATCCTGAGAGTTCGGACAGTGCGCCTTATCCTGACCTGAATCATTAGCTGTCATCCCAGTACACATTGATCCGGAGAAATTTGAGATTGCACCTCTGTCTTGACCTGCACTGCTGTCCGCCTGCTGATACATCCTGGGAGCTCTGGAGCATAACTCTCTCCTGACCCACTGCATGCACTGCTGTACCTGTCCTGAGATATGCTTGGGTTTCCACAGGTGCGCGATCATCCTGGCCTATACAATCAGCTGAAAGCCTAGATGTGAACTGTCAGACATCCTGAGAGCTCTGACAATGCCCATCTATCAAGACTTGCATCATGAACTGCTACCCCAGTGCAGAGACAAGAGTGTAATTAAAGGACTATGGTTTATAGTTATGTATTAACCTACAAACTGCAGGTTCCAATCTCAGTCACAGAGGGCGAAAGTTGAAGGTTCTGTTGCAAGGATCTTTATTTAAAAGTGCCTGTTGCAAAAATCTTCATATAAAAGTGCCTGTTGCAAAGATCTTCATATAAGCTCAAGGGTGCGAACTTATCCCACTGGGACAGCTCAGAGGCTTAATGCACCTGCTGCAGCGATCTGTTTGTAACCGTGTAGATCATTTTTGGTGGGAAAAAATAGTGTATTTTAAGAGCATTGCAAAATGATATCTGGGGTCAAAATGTGCTAATTTACAAGTGTCTAGATTTAATTCATGCTAATTTGGAGCCAGCTTTTTGATGATATGATATTGTTTCTGTTTTGACCATAACCACCAGTTCCAGGGTAATTTTAAATGCTTCCTTTTCCACCAATTTCCCTCCATATTTGTATGCTATATAGGTTTGACCAGTGTAAACGGCCTGATGTTCTTTAAAGTGTGCTATCATAAAAAACCATTTAAGAAAAGAACCAACTCTCTGTAAAGATGTACTTGAGTCATATTCCTTAATGGATCAATGTGTTTTAAAATACCCCATTTGATACTTGTTTCCCCCATAACCTCTTGGAGTAGAACGTCCAACTCCCATGTAAAGCTTATTTTGAATTCTATCCATTTTGAAGTAATATTAGTTCCCAAGAGTGCTTTCACCAATTTACTAATTAAAGTACACAAAACAGTGATGGATGGAATGCTCGCATTCATCTCAGCCACTGTAATTACTCAGGCTGCATCCCAGTCTATCATTATTTTGCCACCTCAGTCTGGACCCTGCTCCAATGGGAACAGTCCAGCCTGAACTGCCAAGCCAGGTCCTCCTTGAACCAGGACACATGCAACCCAGGACAGGTTTCGCTCCAGTAAGGGGCTCATCAGTTGAGTATAGCTTGGTTCTAGTGACACAGTGTGCATGGGACCCACATCTGGGCATATCTGTCCCACTGAGTGTGACACATTACAGCATACAAAACAGTGATGAATGGAATGCTTGAATTAATCTTAGCCACTGGTAATTACTTGGGCCGCATCCCAATCCATCATTATTTTGCACACCATGCCGCCTCAGTTTGGACCCAGCTATATGCAAATCAGTCTTGATGCTGCTCCAATGTGAACCGACCAGCCTGAAGTGTCAAACCAGGTCCTCCCTGAACCGGAACACAAGCAACCCAGGACTGGTTTCACCGTAGTTATGGGCTCATCAGCCTTGTATAGCTTGATTCCAGTGACACAGTGTGCACAGGACCTATGTCTGGGCATACCCGTCCCACTTAGGGCAACACACTGAAGTATACAAAACACTGATGGATGGAATGCTTGAATTAATCTCAGCCACTGGTAATTACTCTCAGGGCAGGGTTGAGGCTGATCTGCATATGGCTGGTTCCAAACTGAGGTGGCATGGTAGGTGAAAAAAGATGAATTGGAATGCAGCCTGAGTCAGTGGCTCAGATTAATTAAAGCATTCCATCCATTACTTTATTTTTTCATGTACTAAATGTGACGGGTATGTCGGGATATGGGTCCTGTGCTCACTGTGCCTGTCCCCTCCTGAGAAGGATTTCTGCATAAGCTTTACGTCAACTTGCTACCAGTGTGAAAATTACTGATGGAGTTTGCACTGGATTCGCGTGGAAGGTGACACCTCATCCCCCCATCTTGTCACCTTCACTTGGAGACTGTTCTAGAGATTGGCTGGAAGAGATGGCAGAGATGGCACAGTGTGCGGATCACTAAAGATTCTCCAACAGTGTCCGCGATGTAGCTGCCCCAGGTCACTATTAAGTATTTATTCTCCCTATAAAGTGTGCGAATCACTGAGGAAATTCACATCCCGGTGACCACAGTACTTCAAAAGGACAACTGGGTGGCAGTTCCCTTGTAGAAAGGGGAAGTACAGCAACAAAGGAGACGCTGTCGTCAAAGGAAGGCCTCCTCCCTCACCACACATGCTCCACCCACTCCAGGCAGACGAGGAGGAAGAAGGGACTCTGTTGCTAGGAAAACCCACCAGAGTAGTGGGCCTCCTTTCACGCCATTTACTCCAGTGCTGGGAGAACTGCCCTGAGCGCAAGACTCTCACACAGAGGATGCAGCAGGTGCAGGCTGCGCATCAGAAGAAAATGGTGCAGAACGGAGTGCGGGCCACAGAACAGGCGCCTGCTTCCTGAGGCCCACGAAAATCGTATGGCCACAAGGTCTCCCTGCCGGCAAGTGCACTCCCTTGTGTACACCACTATAGACAGTGAGGAATGGACTCCAAAGTTCACCGGGGATTACTGGCATACCTGACCCCTCTGTCTTGGTCGGTTACACTTACTGCTCAAAGCGTTGCCGGTGACCGCCTGATAGTCACTCCTGGGCAAAGTAGTGACAGAGTTCTCAAGCTCACATCTTCGTGGCAGAATCCAGGGTTGTCATGAACTGCCCTCGCACCACTGGGTCCTGTGTGTCTGCTGCGAGTCTGTGCATGGTAGATCCTTCTTTTAAAGATCTTCCCCTGGCGTGTTGAGGTGTTGTACAGAGTCGCCCTCTGTTGTCCTTCCACAGTCAACATCCCGTCCGTCGTCGCCAGTGTAATATACAGTCTTCTGACATCATGAAGAGGCGCCACACAGGAGTCAGGAGAATCACGTTTATTAGCTGCACCTAAGCCACAACCAGGCAACCAACTGCTGTCTCACATCAGTCACACCGAGAGGCTGCCACGGAACCTTGGTGACATTAGGGTTCCATGGACAGGAGCCAATCCCAGCGTACATGGTTCCTGGTCCTGGGCCAATCCCCAATGACTATGGGCAGGCCAATGCTTCATAACCCATGACAGGATGTCACAACGGCATTTGTTCATACTGCACTAGAAGACGAAATATCTTTGATTTGATCCAGGAATCCACTCAGAGACCTAAAAGATATGAACAGTGTCTTATCTGTCAGAATCTGATGGTCATACTACAGCTTAAGGAATTTGTAAGTTTACAGTATGAAAAATGAAAAAGATTGCGTAATGGTTATTAAAGTATGCTTGTGCATGGAGTGCACCAGAAGAACGTGTTTCTCTAGAATAACTTGCACTGGCTGTAGAAACAGAAGACCTGACTTCTAACCTCAGCTTCTCCTGGAGACTGAAATGTATTTTCCACAAATTGGGAGCTCTTGGAAACAGACAAACACTTAGCTGGACAGTCACTTTCTATGTACATGCAACGATCATCGTGAATAATCAATTTCAATATGCAAACAAATTAACTGGGATTTTCTTTGTGGATTTTGGGGAGTGTTCAAAACTCCATTTGGCAGTCAATGGACATTGAGGTAAGTACAGACTTTCTTTTGTTGACAAACAAAATTTGTGAACAATTCCAAAGTTTACACTTAGGTTAAATTCTTGCTCTAATTTCAAGAATCAAAATGGCGGGTCCGTGTGATGTTTGTCAAATGGTGAGCATTTCTATGAACCATTTAAATATATATGCATAGAATAAATAAAGTGCAGAAGGTTCTAAGCTATGAAGAAATTACGACCACGGCACATCAGCTGTGACTTCTCAGCAGAATTGCTGTTCTGCTTCAACGAAATGTTAAAAAAAAAAAAAAGCAGACCGTCAAAAAGCTGCAAGGGGAGCTCCTGGCTTATGTGCATTAATTTACACCCTGGAGACCTTGGGAATATTAAAAAAGATGGATGGATATTTTTAGCGTGCTCGGGTACTGTGAAAGCAAGTGTCTGTCCTCATTAAAATCTCCAGCCTCTCTCAACTGTCACATTTAAAAGCTGTTGACGGATGCAGGCCCGGGGGTCACCATGGCAACGGGAGCAGCGGCGTAGGTGACAGCGTTCATACACTGTAGACCCTCGCCTGACCTGATTTCAGCAAAAGTGAGCATTTAGACCCACTGAATAGCATATTATAATGTATTAGTCGTATGCGGGTTATTAAAAGATGTTTGCGTCAGGGGGCTGAAATGGCATGAAAGAAATAACATTAAAACACTCAGTGTAATAACGCTGCCCACGTCTGACCTGGTGCACCCAAGGCAGAAAACAATTTGTCCAATTTTAACCGATCTGCGCCTGATCTACATATCCGGCTCGCGCTCAGGGCTGAGGGATACAGCGGGTCCACTGCGGCAGGTTGTGCGGTCAACCCTTTGTCTCGCCTAAGCCTTTTGAACCCGGTGTACTGACGAAGCATGATTAAAAAAGAAAAAAACACCATTTCAGGGGGAGCATTGTAAAATGCTGTACTTTAAAAAAAAATGAAAAACAGACCTGGTGGCTTACTCACAACGCATTCAAATACATTTGCCCAGCACATTTTGGACATCAAATCTCAGACTTTTTACAACATATATACAACAACGTATATTTTCAAAAAAATGCTTCTCTATTTGCAGTAGCGACACAACTATTACAACATGAAAAGTGAAAACATATAACATATGATAAGTAAGGGTGGGCGTAGTTCGCGAAGTAATGCTTCGCGAAGCTACGCAAAGTGCAGTTCGCGCTACGCAAGCTTCGCGTAGCACTACGCGAACTGCGTAGCGCACTGTTCGCAATGATTGCACAGTGCCGGATGCTTGTCCGCACTGTGCAATCATTGAAAACGGCAACTTGCACAGTGCGAGCTGTCTTTTACTGCCGCTCGAGTAGATTTTTACTCGAGCGGCAGCTTTCTCAACGCGGACTGGTAGTTTCTCATCGCGAGCGGTCGCAAGCATACGCGACCACTCGCAATGAGAAACCTGACCTCCCGCGTTGAGAATCTCGCCGGGAGGTTTATTTTCCACGCTCGCGATCGGCAACTTGATGTTGCTGATCGCGAACGAGGAAAAAGTCTCGCCGGGATGTCATTTTGCTTGCTCGCGGTCGCCAACTTGACGTTGAGGACCGCGAGCAAGCAAAAAATGACCGCGGCACTACGCTACGCTACGCTACGCGTGTTCGCACTGTGCTACGTGCAATTCGCGTTGTGCGAAGTAGCGCAAACTTCGCAAACTACGCGAGCGTAGCGTAGCACTTCGCCCAGGGTTAATGATAAGAAGCCCTAAAAAATACAGAAATTAAAATCACATTATTCACCAAACCATATTTCATCTTACAATAAAATGTCATCAAGTTAAATGGTTTGTTAAAAACACCAAGCCAGTCTGCTAACCACATCAAAATATTACATTTGACTGAAATAGCATAAGGTACCATCTCGACTTTATAACATGATATTTCTTAAACCTAAGCTCTCAGCTATTGTTTGTGATATAGGGAACATTCAGCCAGAGTGTGAATCAAAGGTGTTTTAACCTTCCTTTTACACGCACATATACCAGATTTATTTAAATCATTTCAATAACTGCAAGAAACAACATCTACTCAAGACATTAATAACTCACAAAATATGTTGTGCACCAAAACTCCCCCAAATAATCTCATGTTGCTCGATATCCTAAACAGCATATTTTAAAATCTATAGACTTTTTTTGTTTTAGATAATAGTCACCATTCACATGATTCTTTTTTTAATTTTCTTACAAACTATTATTTAACAGTCAGTGTAATTCCATCTGCTTGAGGGTCGACCATACCTAATAATGGCCTCAGATTGGCTTTCTTTTGCTTCACATATTCTAAATCTGATGCAAACGTCTCCTCCAAGATATCTACAGACAATTTATCGGCCACAGAGGTCCATAAACTAGTTAAAACATTTACAGGTCATATAGAAAAAAGCAGGGGGAACATGGCGGCCAGCTAGGGGGAACATGGCGGCCAGCTAGGAGCCGGTTGCGAGTCGCGCTCCACTAACCTCGGTGATATGGACTCCCGTTGAGGCTGAGGGACTGTAGTTGCCGTTTTCTTTAGCCCGTTTGTACCTCCTTGTGCTGGTTACGGGCTGGGGCTACCTGCCGCATTTCGCGCACCCGCATTCTTCGCGTCCTCCCTGTGTGGGTCTTTGGTGGACCTGGATCTGGTTGGGGTGTCTGGTTTTCAACAACCTGCTTCTCTTCCGTGTTCCCAGCGTGGCCGCTGGGCAGCGAGGCGACAGCGTGGAGAAGAGAGCATTGTGTGCGCTTCCCCCCGCGAGGCCAGGTTCTGTACAGTCGGCGACCTATGAGCGGGCGGGGAAGCTACGAGGCACAAAGCGGAGCCGCCATTGTGCTGGAGGGAGAGCCGGCTCGAACTTGGGAGGTCTTGGGAGGCGTTCAGCTGATCAAGTGATTGGGCGCTTGTGAGCCTGGACTTTTCTGGCGGCTGCTGTCTCTGCTTCCTTCTATCTGGATGTGCGGTGATCCCACTTTCGCGCTCCACAGGGCTGTTGGAGCGCTAGGTGAGTCCCGCCGAGCCCTGACTCGTTCTCTGGTGCTGACCCCTTGCTACTGGGTCTGTTCAGGTAGAGCCAGTACTTGCCGCACACGCTGCTCTCCGGAGAGAGCCCAGGGTGCGGCCAGTTCTTTAGCAAAGCTGTGTATTTCACCATTGGGGGTTCTAGAGTGCTGTTTATTAAAAATCTGTCCCGTCAAGATTTTGAAGCAGGTCAAGGGGGATAATATAAGGCATGACATGGTTTCCTGGTCTATGGAGGTAGAATTGCAGCATTGTGGGGAAAAAAAGCAGATTGCTAAGAGTAATCGCCTAACACAATATAAAACGCCATCTTCTCTCCCTACTAGTCTCAACCCTGACAGTGAAATAACACTAGGGAAAAGATATAAATTAAGATCCAGTACCTTCCTTGGGAGAGAACCTCCCCCCCTGCGTGATAGTCAGCCCACTCAACCATCAGGGGTCTCATTGGTAAAGAACAAACTGAGGAAGCTGTCAGCTAAGACAGGGAAGGCTACCCCCGTAAAGGGAGAAAGAAAAAACTCCCCCTCTACCTGCAAGGGTGACCCCCTCGCTCAGATCTTTTTCAAACTTAATTCGCATGGTGCCATGGAAACAATAAAGCAAGGAGCTTTGGTGTCAGGGGACCCTTTGACATTAAATTCTGCCATCCCCACGTCAAATAGATTCTCAGCTTTAAGTGATTTAGCTTCGGGGCCAGAGGGAGGACGACAGAGGGAAGGTGATCTGACAGGAAATGTGTCTCTAGAGGCAGCCCCTGTTGTTGCTCTGGGCTTGGACCCAGTACAAGGGATGTTGACTCAGTTGAGCCAGTTGTCTTTGGAGATTAAGGAACGCTTCTCAACTTCAGAACTTAATCAAAAGAAGGTTCAAGACACATGCACTAGCCTAGAGGAAAATTTGTCAGTGCTAGTGCATCGCATGGAGGAATTGGAGAGTAAAATGGGGGAGCTGAGGTCAGACGTGAAGGACAACACGCAGGAAGTGGCCAGGTTGAAGGAAAGGGATCTGTCGGAAAGACTAGAAAGACTTGAGAACAACTCCAGAAGAAACAACATCAGGATCCTCGACCTGAAAGAAGGATTGGAAGGAGATAATATTAAAACTTTTGTTATAGACAAAAGCTTTCCCACATGTTGCCTCTGCGTCTGTATGGGAAGCTGAGATGCAACGGGTACATAGAGACCCATTTAAACTGAACCCCGGACGGAAGAGGCCCAGGAAAATATTGGTATACATTCAATCATTTCTCTTTAAGGAACAATTACTGGGGGGCAGCCCTTAAACTTAAAAGCATTCAGGTACAAGAGGCAACCTTTAGAATAAGGTCAGATATCACTCTTGTAACGGAGGATAGAAGGTGGGAGCTGGGAAAGCGGATGGATAGTCTGAGAGAACTAGGCGCTCAGGTGCAGTTAAGATTTCCGGCAGTCTTGAAAGTGATGTGGGCTAACAAGATGTACAATTTTCGATGCCCTGAGGAAGTGGATAGTTTTTTGGTACATAATAAACCCTAAGCTAAATGAGGTTTGTATTTAAGGTTTTGGAGGGAGTTCAGTTTTCTTGGTGAAGACAGTTTCAATCTTCTTTTCTTTTTCTTTTGTTTAGGGGGTTAGTGGGTTGCGGCTCTAAGTGGCAATTGAAAATTGCCATAAGTAGTGAGGGAGGGTTCCCATGGGTGGGGAGGGAGCTGAGGGGGGCACGGCACGTGTGCAGGTGGGGAGCATTGGGAGAAAATAAAAAAAAATCCATAATATGGACCTCATGTGACTTAACAACTGCCTGCAGATGTAGCCTGGGGTGGAAACAAGAAGATGACGGGGGTAGAACTGATCCTGGGGGGGGGGGGGGTTGGTAGTCTGGAAATTTTATGTTGGAATGTGAATGGCCTGAGAGTTAAAAGAAGACAGTGCCTTGTCTGCCAATATCTTAAGGATAGCCCAGCCAGGATTCTTATGCTCCAAGAGACCCACTTGTTGAGTTCAGAATGTAAGGCTCTGTTTGACAAACAAAGATGGGTCGATAAGATTGTAGCCTCAGATCAACAATGCTGCTCGAAGGGGGTGGTCATAATCTTTAAAATAAATTCAGGGGTAGAGCTAATTAAGACTAAGGTCGACGAGAGAGGACGATGGGTAATAGCTGAGGTGATGACGCAAGGTGCCCCCTATACGCTGGCTAATTATTATGGCCCTAATGAAGATGATACCAACCCTCTAAATAATCTGTGTCTTTCTCTGGCATATTTTGAAGCTCCTTTGATACTTGGTGGAGACTTCAATGTCCTTCTAAATAATAAACTAGACAGATCCTCCCCTAGAACTCAGATTGCGGCACCACGGGTTAAAGCCCATCTTTCCACAATGTTAAAAAATCTTAACCTGTGTGATGTTTGGCGGAAGAAAAAGGGAGATGCCAGGGAATACTCCTTTTACAGTAAGAAAAACGGTCACTACTCAAGGATTGACTACATCTTTATAGAGCTTCCGGAACTAGGAAAAGTAAGGGGAATAGAATATTTACCTATCCATCTCTCTGATCATGGGGCATTAGCCCTGAACATAGAACTGCCCCCAGAGCGTACTGTGAGGAGATGGACTCTGAATAGGAGACTTCTTCTACAACCATCTATCCGGATGATAAGGAGGGAAACAGCTATCTTCTTCCAGCATAATCTGGATTCGACACCCCTGCATATAGTTTGGGATGCTTTTAAGGCTTGGTTGAGAGGGATCTTAAAGAGTGCCGCTGCGGGCTGGACTAGATCTGAAAAAAGGGAGAAGGCGGACCTGGAGGAGCAGATAGTAGTGGCTGAGGCAGCCTTAAAGGCTGGGAGGGTGTCTGGCACTGAGAAAGTTAGCCTACCAGGAAAGGTTGAAGATCTCCAACTGAAGTTTAGACTTAAAACGGAAGAGATCATGCTTCAGAAGTGGGAAGTAAGCAAAATGAGGGACTTCGACCAGGGAGAGAATTGTGGCAAACTCCTTGCCATAAAGAGTAGAGTAGATAGATCGAGCAATTACATCAGTAAGATCAACAAGCATTGGCATAGCCAATAGGTCTCGCCTTTGGGACCTTATAAGAGATTATTAAGGCCATGTCCTTACCTGTATTTAAAGGTGCTGTTTAATCGTTAACAAATTTCATATATCGTCCTTAATTTTAGCTTTTGATCTGACTAAATAATGAAGTAATACTATTATAAAATGTGCTGCATTATGCTGCATAATTTATAAGGCCTGTCCACACTTATTGGTTATTGGAAGTATGTGGTTAGTAGTGGCTAGATTTCAAGGAACTGAAACCACAAATGTACACCTACTATTGAGTCCTGACAAGGAAAACCCTTGTTAGCAAATAAAGTACTGTATGCCTTCAAATGCTTGCGCTTAGAATAAGAAGTGTTGACCAGAAATGCCATGCTGACTCTTGCTTCCTTCCATGTATGTCATCATATGCACACACTATTGCCACATACATCACCAAATACATAAGTCACAGTTACGAGCCACATACACCATTACATACAAATAAACGCATGCTTTAAAATGCACGTGGCCAAGATGTACATCATTACATGCACAGGTCACGGCCGAACACAGCATAACACATAGAAAATATTGCCACAAATGACATCACAAACACACCAAACTGCCACGTAACTACCACATGCATGAGTCACCACCATGACAATATCACATGCACACATCACCATAATAAGTAAAGAAAAGACATTGCACTGCAGTAACCCAGACACAGTAAACTGCAGCATTTTATGGGTTTTCATGAGGTAAGGGGAGCAGAGAGTGGGAAGGAAAGAGAGGAAGAGCAAAGAGGGCAGGCGGGGAGACAGTGAAGGGGCAGGCAGACGTAGTGTAAGGGACGGGAGCAGAAGAGGAATCTTCGAGCTTGGGGACCTTTTGGCTGCACATTTGTACGTCCAGAGGCCATATCCTTTGTGACCCCTCTTAATACTTTCACAAAGACAGCCACAATGGATTACTTTATTGAGTTTGGCTTCCAGATTGCGCTAGAATCATTTACTTCACCTTGTTGTGCTTAATTACAACAGTCAACACACTACTTTCCAAATAAATCATAACAAAGCGAGTCGCATAGTTAAACCAGCTGACTTTCATACTTGAGCACACTCACCGTAACCGCAGGACCAGAACACATGGGGCGTGCACAGGAAAAGATGCGATGGCTCTCTGCACAGCACCATCATGGGTGAAGCGCTTTTTACCTGACCGAGAAGCTGATGCACAGCTAAGGTAACATATCACCCAATTTGAATCTCATTGGAGCGGGGAAACGAAAAAAAAACACATGCTGAGAAAGGTCTCACCATTCCTCAATATGCGCTCTATTGTTTTGTTACGGAAAATGTTTCCACCTCCAGGTTTCGCAACAGACAGTGCAAGGGAGGGGGCGAAGGCGCATATAGTTTCAGGTGAAACAGATCTATTTCACACTGAACACTACAGTGTTCAAACGTAATGAGGGTGGAGTTCCGCTTGTGTCTGCAAAAGCAGGAAAACAGAAACAAGTATCACGGGAGTGCAGAAGACGTGGCGCAACAGAGCTGTTGACTTGAGAGCTGGGAATCCTGGTTCAATTCTCGGCGGCGAACAGCCTGTGATTCTGGGCAAAGCACTTAATCTCTCTGGTTTATAAATTGGGCTATATAAATTTGTATGAAACCGAAAGCGCGGGTTAAAAAAAGCATTTGTCACCGTAATTGAAAACAAGGAGGAGGGGCCTTCACACGCTGTACAGCGTGTCAGGGCTAAACAAAAGGTTCTCTTAGTGAAATCGCCAGAGACGGAATTAAGCATGCACAGGAGGGGCATTTACACAAATGCACCAATACCAAGCCAGCATTTCTGAATGCCAAAGATAGTAAACAATGGCAATAGGTGGGTTTGCCAAACCCCACAGAAGAGATATGCCCCAGGGAATGGCTACCTGATGAATAGGGGATGTTAGCGTGGGTGGGCCCTTGAGGTTTTGATTTATGTTCATGGGACATGTTCTAGCCCTTATACTCTATCACAACCCTTACTTGTTGCAGTTTACCCTCATTTTGGACACTGTGCTCAGCAGATTTCTTCTGTTCCGTTCTCTGCCACCTGAAGTAACCCATTCTCCTGCAGGCTTCCACATCCTTTGCACATGTGTCAACTGCAATGTGCTTGAACTTGGTTACCCACGTAAACGTAGACATATATTGTCATATTTGGACAGACATCGGATTCCGCTTGCAATGGTACAGGAGACCCACCTGGCCTCAAAGGTTTCCAACAAAATAGGCATCCTACTCCCACATCAGGGGTGTGGTACTCCTGGTGAGACTGGCACTTCCATAT
The DNA here is from genome assembly GCA_963921515.1 of Calotriton arnoldi. NCBI lineage: Eukaryota > Metazoa > Chordata > Amphibia > Caudata > Salamandridae > Calotriton > Calotriton arnoldi. The sequence continues at coordinate 682,504 of CAWUFW010000662.1, forward strand.
ACCCTGCATGCTTCTAGGAAGGATGATCAGGGTAGATATGTGATCACCTGAGGTAAGCTATTGTCACATACTATCACCATGGTCAATTGTCATGGCCCTAATGTAGATGATTCAGGCCTTAATGAAAATGGTAATGCTTCCTAAATTATTATACTAGTTCTTGAACATCCCTGTCCAGCTGACTCACTCTTTTTTCTGCATGCTTAAAACTCAGCTGATAAGGCTTGCTTGTGTAGAGGATCAGCCCTGTATTCAATGGGATACCCTTACTCTTCCCTTTCAGGAGGGAGGTTTTGAAGCTTTTGATATGGAGCTTTACTATTTCTGTGCTCAGGCACACTATGCTATTGATTGGTTCAGGCCGACCCTTTCTTCCTCATGTGGCTAATGAGCAAGGTGATATGGCTTCCATTCCTCCACCTTTGTACATTGGTACTTAGGAGGCTGGATCCACTTTCACCTGGAATACTGTTGCCTGCACCACCCCGATCTGACAGAGGCTGTGACGTAAGGTAGGTAAGATACTCCTTTACTCTCCTTTACTCCCTTTGGAATACCATCCTCTGTTGCCGGTCACTCATGAAGCTCCAAGCAGGGGCGTAACACAGGCCCCCGCAGCCCCTGCGGTGCGGGGGAGACCCCAAGCTCCAGGGGGCCCCCTCAGCACAGCACTCTGGCTGCAGAGCTCCTGATTGAGCCCAGAGGGGGCCCCTCCACGTGCCTTGCAGGGAGGCCCCCTCAAGTTTTGTTACGCCAGTGGCTCCAAAGCGCTGTCAACTCAAATGAAACATATGGATTGCTGCTGGAGTCCTGGGTGAGCCCCTAAATTTAAGGTCTGGCTCAACAATCTCATCTATTGTAAAGCACAATTGTCATTATATCCGGTGCTTCTACCACTCTCTTCACGCCCTAGAGATGTTGGCAGCCTCTACATCTCTGTTTGCAACTCCATCCTGCAGTCCAGAGCCCATTACGTATGTATTTTCTGTCGCATACCTGTCTGCTTCTGTACTCCCTTGTGACTGCTGACATGTTCCTGATATTACTGGTGGAGTCCTTTATTCTGATTTTGTCCTCGATATCTGTCACTCTCCCATGCCCATGCCATATTATGATTGCTGTGCTGCTTCTAACATTGCTAGCTGTGGAGCTCATAAATGTGGTTATAATGTCCTAGTGTAATTGGAGTCGTGTCACTAAGCACCTGTGTTTTTGTGCTGTCATGGTCACCATTATTATGGTGTTGTGCTATTTGCTGAAAACTAATACATAAATGATAAAAAAAAGGGGGGAAATGTTTTCATGTCTCCAAAAAATCCAAGCATCGCATGTGTGCTAAAGTACACAGCACACAGCCAATGTGTGGTTTCTTTCTGAAATGTGTCTAGGCAAATGCTTCCTGCACAAATCCTATGGTAGTAAGGCCACACTCACCTTTGCACCGTGGTGCTTGTCACAGAAGGCAGGCTAACTAGAGCGACACTGCAGGGATAACAGCAGCAGACCAACCTCAGTAGATACTAGGGCTTGTATGGTGCTCCCATCCTTACACAGTACATCGCAACAACTTTGCTTGCTGGGCTAGTTTCTTTAAAAACAATAATAAATCTGTCCTCTCTCCTGTAACTAAAGATAGTAAAAGGGTTTGCAACTTTAGGGTAATTGCATTATCCAGTAGTGTGTGGATGTGCTATCTCTGTGCGAGTTGTGGTAAGTGACTGTCCTCTTAGACGTTACTTGTTAATGCTGTACTAAGGACAGAGGGTGGGAAATAACATTATGTACATGGTCTCTGATTAAACTCGTCTTTTCTTAGTACAGCCTGCTAGAATTTGAAAAGTGTTTGCGTGGAGGAACAACACTGTCATCGTTTAAGGCAAAATGGCTACATCCATTGTAAAAGCACGTCCGGATTATCATCTCGTTAAATTTGAAAATGAAATGACAGGTTAAAACAGGACAACTGACAGTCGTTATCACAAAACCACAGCTACGTTTTACGTTTCCCCGCTAGAGAGAAGCGGCGTGGTTTGTGCTGAGTTCCGCTGCACCAGGAAACTGCAGAGTGTAATAAAATTCCAGGCAACCGGGAAGAGCGCCAGCATTCTCTTTAATAGCGCCGCGTTATTACGGCGGTGTGCTGCTCGCGCAGTGTGCTGCATCGTGCAGTCGCACCTCGGCACGGATTCCACGTTTTGGCTTTCATACACCCTCTAAAGCCGGTATGTTTCTGTGGACGAACCGCGCTAATGAGGGTGTAACAGACAGTTGTCCAGCTCAGATTCATGCCCGAGATCTGAGGTGGATAAACATGATGCCCGGCGGTACGCGGAAGAACAGCTGTGCGTGGCTTTGAATCCGCGCCGTGGGCCTGAGGGGGCGAGGCGGAGGTCTCCCCAAGCACAGAGTATGTGCTGTCCCAACTCCCTAGGGTCAACGCTGCTGTCCTACAGCGCACTAAACAGGAACCTTCACGCGGCTAGTGTATAAGTTTGACGGAGCAGTAGGACTCTGCCCCCGTACCCTCGGTAGTTTTGCTTTTTGTTTCCAGCTTGGGGAATACACCGCACCCAAGGATGGAGAGAAGGTACTACTCGAATTTTCAAAGGCTAAAGTGGGGACGGACAGGAGTGCGCGAGGCAGCATGGTGGATCTTGTTCTTAAGGCAGTAACGGAACGAGTCAAAGTGAAGGGGAGAGACAGGCAGGGGGAGGGTGGGAGACAGGCAGCTCGGGGAGCAGGGAGGGAAGAGGCGGGAGTTGCGCTGGCGTTGCCTGCTCAGAGCAGCATCAGGCAGCACTACTGCGCCCCCAGCTCTCAGGAGGGACCAGCGCCGAGCAGAGAGCTCGAGGAGCTGGGTGGCCAAACGCCTCTGCCTGTACCTGAAGGGGGAGCACGCCCTGCAACCTTCCCAGAGCCGCAGACTTGACCCAAAGGTAATGTAACGCTTTGCTATTTAAGTAACTACCACCACCGATGTACAGGTGTAAATGTGATTGAGGAATTTTAAACAAGCGCGCGCGCCTCGCACGGCAGCAGGGGGAGGGGGGAGAGGAGGGAGAGGAGGGAGCCTGCGCGATTCACTTGCGGGAGCGAGCGGCGCCAGGAGCGATAATTGCTACCATATGGCGCCAGCTGCTCGCTCCCGCAAGTGAATCGCCAAACGTGCACGCGTTGCCATTGAAGGCAATGGAACGCGTGCACGTTTTTGGCTGAAAAGCCGAATCGATCGTAAAAGGTCTTTTTTCCTATGCAGCGCATGCGCGCTGCGTAGGCGAGACCTAAAAAGTGTGGCCAAGTTGTGGAAGATAAAGGGGAAATCGAGCAGGCTTTTATCGAATTCTTTCAAGATTTATATCGGGAGGATTTAGCGGTTGAGGAAGACGTTATAGACCATTGGCTTGCTGAGAAACAGCTCCCAAAGTTGAATTTGGATAGCCAAAGAACACTTATCGAAGACATAACAGGCAATTAAATACTTGCTGTCTTCAGTAAAGCTAAGAAAGGGAAAGCTGCAGGACCGGACGCGATTCCAATTGAGATTTATACTCTACTAACCGATGAAATTATTCCGATCTGGGTGAAATGATTTAACGAAATTCTAAGGGGGACCTCTCCTTTACCCGACTCGTGGAGGGATGCTGTCATCTCACTGATTCTGAAGCTTGGGAAGGACCCGTTTCAGTGCCAGTCTTACCGGCCAATATCATTATTAAACTGTGATTATAAGACCTTTGCAGGAATACTGAATGCCCGGCTTTGCAAGATCATGGGGCCGATAATTTATGAAGATCAAAAGGGGTTCCTTCCGGGGAGGCAGATGTTGGATTTGGTTTATACCTTAATTGGCTCGATGGATCTCGCAACAGCACAGGGTGTCCCTCTCTCAATTATTACCATCGATGCAGCAAAAGCCTTTGACCGAGTCAACTGGCACTATCTGAACAGGGCTTTGAAGGCTTTTTTCTTTGGAGATATTTTTAGGGAGGTCCTTAAGAAAATATATAAAGCTCCCCAAGCCCAGATTCTGGTCAATGGTAGGCTTTCCGCGGCGGTCACAATAGAGCGTGGTACGGGGCAGGGGTGCCCGTTGTCTCCTGTCCTGTTTGAGTTGTAAATTGAGCCTTTGGCCCAGAGTTTAAGGCAGAATGAGAAGATCTCCCCTTTTGTTGCAAATGGGTTCATGAGGAAGCTAGCCCTGTATGCAGATGACTTGATTTTGTTGTCTTCCAACGTTAACACCACTTTATCTGAGCTGCTTACTGAAGTTCAGGCTTTTGGTAATTTGTCAGGCTACGAGGTTAACAATGACAAGACAGAAATCATGGCCTGGAACATTGCTGCTCAAGGGGTGAGGCTCTCCAAGGAGTTAAGATACCTTGGAGTAACATTAACCCAGGATCTCAGGGACATCCCCAAAATAAATTTAGAGAGAGTCTCAAAGGAGGTGGATGTATTATTGAAAAGGTGGCAGAACATCCCGCTATCCCATTTTGGGCGGGTCAACCTGATCAAAATGTGTGTTTTACCTAAGTATGCCTACCTCTTTAATAACATCCCTTTGGAATTTGATAAGGGTGGATTACTTAAAATACAGGGCAATATTTCTTCTTTTATCTGGGCAGGCAAAGGCATCAGGTTGTCCTGGAAGAAACGAAGGCGAAAACTTTCGCACGGTGGTATGAGCTTACCAGATCTTCAGCTGTACTGCTGGGCGTATCAATTAAAGAATTGTAGGATGCTACTTCTTAGGCCAGATAGCTCGCTTATTGGCAGTATGTTTAAAGCTATGCTGCTAGACCTGGCTGAGGAAGGCTTTATGTATAAGTTTGGGGCTCCTAAATTTTTTAAAAAGGTCCGGCTCAAGATTCTCTATGCGACGGCTAAGTTGTGGCCGGATTGCCGGCTCTGTCTGGGATTGTCCTATTACAGTGAATGGGCACCAGTGTGGGATTCTCCAGGAACACCAGAGTGCCTATCAGACGCTTTAGTTCAGCCGCTGAAAGACGCTGGTGTTGCGCACTGGAAGGACATTGTGGATGGCAGCAAATGTTTTTCCTGGTATTATTGGAGGAATCTTACTAGCGGTGCACTTTCTAGGTTTAAGTACTATCAAATCTCGTCATGGTGTAAGAGTCAACACTGGCTTCCTCTCGAGGACAGTTCCATGGAAGACGAGCTACAAGATTTGAGCCCGAAAAAGAAGGAAGCAGCACAGTGGTATAATCATCTCCCTGCTGCAGCCGATAGGAAGCTGGATCATCCATATTTGGTCTGGGAGAAGTGCTTGCCGAGCGAGGAGCTGAAAAAGCTATGGCAAGTATCTTTAGACACATTTTACCCGCTGATTAAATCTGCTGCATTAAGGAGAAACCACTTTTTTACGCTCCACAGGTTATACTGGTCCCCACTCAAACTCTCCAAAATTAAGGGCAATGGAGAAGCAAAATGTATGAGATGTGGTGCCCAGAAGGCGGATGATATCCATGTGTTCACTTCCTGCCATTTGATCCAGGAGTTCTGGGGCAATGTGGGTAAGACTCTGTCGGACGCCCTGGGTATTGAGATGGAGGTAAGCCCTTCTGTTATTATGTTTGGCACTATATCAAGGCCCGATGGGGAGTCATGCCTTTCGGGGATACAGAATAAATTGGTGTTTTATTTGATTCTTCTGGCAGTGAGGGAGATCTGCAAGTTGTGGCGTCAGGCGGCACCCCCCACTTGGAGAGCCTGGTGGAACTCTGTGAGATACTTTAGGGACTTAGACCAGAAGGTTAATGTTTATAGAGAAAGAACTGAACTTGGGTTATTTTGGAACCTGTTAGACCCTTTAGATTCTGATTAGATTGCTATATAGTGTCCAATGATTATACCTCTTGGTCAGCTCATGGTGTGTTGTGCGGGTGGTTCACGCAAGAACATCAGCTGAGACTTTACCCCCAAGCAACGAGCAGCAGGGGTGGATCAGATCGAGAGGTTGATTAAGCTAAGGAGGTCATATGAGGATAAAAAAAAAAAAAAAAAAACATTTACAGGTCTATGTTTTGCTGTTAGGTCCCTAGAACACAAATTTAATCCGGCGAAGCATTGTTGACTTGCAGAGGGCGAATAACTTTTTAATAATTAGGCATTCAAGACTTCCATAACTTACTCTATCATCCAGAGCTAGTATATTATTACCACACAAAACTAATGGTAATTACTGGACAGGCAAAACCTTTATTACAGGCCACATGCGGAATCTTCCATACATTGTGTCTAGTGGGAAAACTCAAAGTATACTCTACTAGCTAAATAAAGAAATTAGTAGACACCCTTAACACCAATCACCAGATCCAAGCTGTAACCGGTGTAGCAGTTCAGTAGATGTCCAATAAAAATCTGCAAGAATTTTTGTCTTGTAGTAGCCATTTAGATCTGGCCAACTGGAATTTCCTCTAGCGGCGCACTTCTTAACACTCACAGTTCATCCCATTTAGTACCTCACTGGTTCAATCTTGGATCACTGCTGTCTTCAAAAAAGCAAAATAAGGTTGAGTAATCCTATTTGTTATTAGGAGTACAGTTGAGCTTGCTGCCTTGTTTCAAGAGAACCTTCAAAACATTCTTCATAGCGCTAAAAATCAATAATGTATTTTGTTTTTTTGTGTGTCACTGCTGTTTTCTTTTCTTTGCAAGAGAAAAGGAAGGTAGAAGCAAGGGAAGAAAAATAAGACAATGTCAAAGGGAGAACGAAGGGATGAAAAGAATGTGCAAGAGTTTGATGAAGAGAGAGGAAGTGCGAATGAGGGTGTGCAAGAAAGAGACATGAAGTGGAATCAAATCTAGGCGCCAATAGGATTCCTCAAACCCAGCATCAAGCAGCGGGATTCTAAGAAACACTTTGGGCTACTCCACTTATTTATTTCTAATACAAATTAAACTCTGGTGCCAGGGGTACCAGAGGGCAGGCAAGGGTTATATATGCTATCCCCATCTACCACTAATTGATGCCTATGTCTGAAGGAATGGAGCCATAGTCTCAGAGCCCCACATTCTATGTAACGTGAAAGCCCATGTGTGGGCCGCCATACTGTCTCTGCCGTATGCAGCACATTTTGCATGCCAGACCCTGTGCATCATAATGAATATCAAACATTCACTCTAAATGCCCATTAACCTTTAAAACTGTACAATAACATCTGCATTCCAGATTCCCTGCTGTCTAGTCACATATGGAACATAAAGCCTACTGCACCCCCTCAAAACTGCATGAGCAGGATAGCAGTACTTGACAAGGCCATACTGAAATATATGGAAATGTGGTCCTGCATTAAACATATATGAAGAAATGTGAATGTACATGGTAGTGCCTTGCCCAGGCTTGAATTTATGACTTGGGTAAGTATTCCCTTGCTCCACTGGAGAATGGACCTCGTAATCTGCAGTCAGTCATGAATTTAGACAGCTGCCAGGCTATGGGTATAAATCTGCCTTGCAGCCCCATTCCTTTGTGCCATGCATTTAACTAGGGGCATATTTCTAAACAAATGCAACATCATTCTCATATGGAGGCGTGTGCTTCCTCTCAACTCATCACTTATACAAAATATGCATTTATATTTGTTGTTTTCTTATTTTCAGTAGAGTAGACAGTTTACAAAAGGCCATGAGAGAGCTTTATGCATTTTTTTATTTTTCAACTGGGAGACGGAAGTAAACAGAGGGGCAACATTCCTGGTATTAGTGGCTTATGACACGTTTAATGGATTCTCAATAGGTGTCTCCATCCTTGTATGTATTGGTATTAATATAGTGCCTACCACACTGGGAAGCAAGAAAGCACTGTACATTTTCAAACCAATGAAAAACATTACATTTCACAGATTTATACTTTAGGCACGGGTACTTAACATCAATTTGCCAAGAATCCCACCTTTTCCAATCAAGTGCAGAGGCTGGGATTCGAACCTAGGTCCTCGGATTCATACTTGCCAGCTTTCATTAGACCATATCACTCACAGAAGTGGAAAAATAATTATATTTTTGATAATAATTTTTATTGAACATCTACTTGCACTTTATAGGTACCTGAGATCTCAAGCAGGTCAGTTCATTACACAAACAGTAAAGGTATGTGGAGAATTTAAAATCACATTACTTTCTCATGTTATAGGTTATTTATTACAGGCCATCTCATCTGAAATATGCTAATAGTTTCTGATACTCGCTGTCATCACAATCCTATCAAATCTGACTGTGCAACAGTAGTGCGCTGCACGCCGCTTCTCTTGCCCCGCCCTGACGCCACCACTCCAGACGAGCGAGTGGTACGGTCGCCATGAAGCAGCCCTGAAGCAAGACCATACCGCGGGTTTGCAGAATCACCAGCCCACTTGTGGGGGTAGGGCTATGCAGGTAAGTAAGTTTTATTTGTAAAGTGCATAGCTAATTAAAACCATTACACAGGTAGCAAATCAGAAAAATTAATTGACAATAAATACAGCATTTTCCAAACAGTTTGTCATTTGCACATCAATTTCTAATTTGTTTTCAATAAGGGCCCTGCAGAAATCAGCACGTGCGGCAGAAGTTTTAAAGATTGAAGGCTCCAACTGGGCGACGCGACATGGCGAGATTTGACGGATACTGACTGACGGAGTATCAGGCTCTTGCTTATCTCCCGCAATAATGTCTTCCACCCCCTGCACCATCCTTCCCAAAGGCGGACTAAACTCTCTGTGACACTCCACCAGGGCAAGTAGAATTGGATATTCGGATCCCCCTCAGGGATGAGACTTTGACAACTGCAGTGGAATTAGTACATTCGAGCCTTAGGGGGAACACCACTTCAGTTGAAGGCCCGATAGTAACTGACTTTCCTGCCGCTTCGTAAAGGGTCCTATGTGAGATTCTCAACTAAATAAAATCAATGAAAAATATGCAACAAGTAATTGCCAAGCAGGTTACAGACCGCTTGTCCAGCCTTGAGGGGAAAATACCTCAATCACTTGATAAAATGGAAGCGATGGAGCAGCATATCTTGGATTATGAGGATAAACTGACCTTGGCCTCCGGGACAATGCAGCATATCGAGAAAGAGTTAGGGGTATTAAGGATCAAACAGGAAGAGTTAGAAAATCACTCCCAAAGGTCTAATCTTAGAATCACAGGTATTCCAGAACATAAGGAGGATGCCGAGGGCCCAAGCACTTATGCGATTAATTTGATTAAGAAATACGTCCTCCCTGATTATCTGCAGACTTAACAATTGTGTGTGCACACCGAATGCCTGTTCAAGCTCCAGCCAACTCTAAATATCTTTGCTTGTTATTGATAAATGTTGCTGACTATCAGGTCCAAGAGAAGGTCTTAAGGAAGGCACTACAGGAGAAAACAATTGATGTGAATAATGAATATTCGATCTGAATTTTCTCGGACATGACTGTAGAATTTGCTCCCTGCGTTTAATCAGGCGGGGGTGCAGGCTACTATCATTCACCCTGCCAAGATGAAAATTCTATATAAAGGCAGGTTCTGTCTGTTTTCCACTGTTGATGAAGCACAAAAGCTCCTGAAGGGGTATCAAAGAGTGCACAGACTTGGCAGACTGTATACTAACACCTAAATCCTAAAGGGCATATAAGCAAGGCGGCGCTATGAAATTATCGCCGCTTTTGCGTCCGTTTTCGGGTGAAAAGCGGCGATAATTTCATCGCCTTATCAGCAAAGACACGCTATCGCGTGTTTTGCTGTTTTAGCGCCCCTTACAACAACGCCCAGCTTTGCATCTCTAATGAGATGCAAAGTGGGCGTTCCGTGCCAAAATAACTGGAGAAATGTCGCTAACCGACATTTCTCCAATTATCAAGCTGCACGCAAACAAGCAGAGCGATAAGAAAAGTAGCGATAACCACAGTTATCGCTACTTTCCTTACGCCTGCTTGTAATCTGATTTAGCCATGTAATCCAATGGGAGGTGGATTACATGGCTAAGACCACCCTGCCCTATCAGCAAGGTATCGCTGGTCGCAGTGCGATTATCGCTGGATTTCCAGCGATAATCACACTGTTTTCCAGCTAACGCATGGATTCCTATCGCTTGGGAGATAAGCGTTGCTGATAGCACGCTATCTCCACGATAGAATCCAGCGTTAGCCTGCGATAATTATCCTTGCGCTAAAAGCGCTGAGCGATAATTATCGCAGGCCCTTGCTGATATGCCCCTAACTCTTTTGCTGCTTAGCAGTGGTTGGGTGGGAGGTGGGGGGGTGAGGAAAAATGGCACATACCATGGTGCCAGATGGGGGAAGGTTGGGATCAAGGGGTCACAATTGGAGGGGCTCCAGAGAGGGGGAGGTCACATGAAGTGTAGGGGGCAAAGATATACAAAACGGTAAGAGTTGGCACAATGAGAAATCTAAAGAACTGAGCATTAATATGGGTGTGTATTTGTTGGAGCATCACTCTGAAAGCACACTCGCACATGTGTGTACTCCAGGACCAGCCAATGGGTGGGTTCGGGCAAATGGACTGGCTAAATTAAAGGGGCAGCTGGCATTTTAAGCACTTTAAGTACTAGAGCACTTTTGCAACTTGCACGTTGGTATATGGCACCTTATCTCTTAACAAAAGTGGAAATTCATAGGCAAATACATGCTGAGTCACCTTAGATGTACTTTAGGACACCAGAATGGTAGTTAGCGCTATGTACTTCTCAAGTGAAGTATTTTCCTTATCAATTTTATGGTGGGGGCATCTTAGATACACTTTAGGATACCCAAAATGACAGCTAGCATCTTACACTTTAGCAGTGAAGCACTTTCATTTTTACTATGTTGTGAGGAAAGACGGCAGATCGGTCTGTGATAAGTTAATGATACATCTGCCTTCGCCCCTGGCCCTGTATGAAACGGAAAACAAATGAGGATACATGATTCCTTGAAAATGATTTTGTACAATGCCAATGGTTTGAATAACAAGAGAAAAGCCTAGGCAGTCGAGGATTGTGGCGTAATGGCCAGAGCTGACGATTTTGGAGCTGGAGAACCAGGTTTGAGTCCTGGCGGCTGTTCAACATCCTGTGATTCTGAGCAAATCACTTAATTTCCCCATGACTAGAAAAATGAATTTGTCCTTGTGTAATGTAACTGGTGCTCATTTAAAGCACCCGATACCTCCGGTCAAGTTTGCACTATATAAAAAATAAAAAAGCAAGTATATGAGTAGTTTGAATTTGGTTGAAGCATGTTCGAATGGAGGGCAGCTGCCGTTGCTCCTTAGTAAGGTTAAAAGGCTGCGCCATACTTTATTTTTTTTAATTTTTAATTTTCTTTATTGGTTTTCAATCGACATAACACAAATATAGTTATATATCTTCAAGATATGGGTACAGCTCAAGACACATTGACTATGCACACTGGAACACGGGAATCGATGCTACATGAAATAGTAGTGACAATATGCATCCCTCCAATACTTCCCTGTATGTAGAAATTGACAAGAGAAATGATTAGACTACAGCTTTTTCTCCGTTATGCCCGTGGTACTTCCCTGTCCCCATATTCTGCTTGGCTGCTGCCTGATTCATCATCACCGATACCCTCAGTTTCCCCCGTCTCTTTACCTATCAAGTATTGTTGGAATAGACCCCAGAAAGCCTTGTGTCGGCTTTGAGGGGGTAGAAGTTTGCTATATGTGGCCGCCTGAGTATTGCAGTATATCATATCTTTTGTCCATTCTTCTGTTGTTGGTATCGGGCCTCTAGCCCAGCGCATCGCCACTCGTCTTTTGGCATGAGGCCAAGTGCTACCAGCCGTCGTACACTCCTGTTGGACTGAGAATGCGTCTAGCTGACTCCTTCTAGCATTGTGCAAGTTAAGTTAGCATTTGCGGCACCATTTTGTATTCAGCTGCCATTTTGTACTATGATCGCAAATAAGCTTCTGTCCCATACTGTCTGCCTCAGCAGAAAGCTGTCTCGATTGTTTCTCTTTATCATTTAAGGTTGAGCTTCACTGCACTAATGAATAGATCGTTCTGTTTTTGCATGCCTTTCCCAGTAGGTTGCCCTGCTCCCACTCTCAGAGAGACGGGCATGGGCAGAGTAACCTTGAAACTAAGATAGTATGTACCCGGTCTCAGGATGGTAGCTCGTCCTTCTGTACCTCCTTTGTTCATCAGCGCCCAGACTGGAAAATTCCAGTCTGGGTGGGTCTTTAGGGGTGTTGGAAATGTATATCTGACATTACCATGTTGACGGGAGTCAGTCCCTCTACAGCATTCTAAGGAGGGTGGTCAAATTGGACTCCGCTCGAGTGTATGACTAATAAATAACTTTGGTTTGTATTCTCTACTGTCTGACCGACTCTTCATTTGTATGGAAGGCTGAGAGGTGGTCTCGAGTGACCCGGATGGCCCTAATCGGGTCACTTCCTTCAGTTGGCGCCCGAACAGGGACTCCATCGGGTGACCCATCCTCAGCCGCGGATGGGTGGGGAGGACGGGGCCACATCGGGTCGGATGGGCAGACCAGGGATCCCTGCACGAAAGAGTTTAGTACTCACAGCTGCCCCGTCTGTCTGACCGGGCAGTGCCTCGCCCAGTGGTCATCCCGACTGGGGTCCTGAAAGGCGAAACCCTTGGATCTGACCGTTTGGTCCGAAGAGTCGGCAGTGGAGATTAACTTCGTTTGACCTGTGTGCACCAGGTGAGTTTGCTTTGGTTTTGTTTTGTGGCTATGGCGCCACTTTGGTTTGTGTTTGGTATGGTCTGTGGATCGTTTTTGGACAAGCGCTTGAATTTGTTTGAGTTCTTTATGAACATGGTACCACTTTGACTTGGATTTGGTGAGGTCCAAGGACCAACTTTGGTAAGATATTTGCAAATATCTGCTCGGCATAAATAGTGAACTTTTTGTTTGGAAAAATGCCCTGCTTGAGTAAATTCTGCTGTGTGAGTTGTCGTTGTTCTGCTGATGTTCGATTGGAAGAGAGTCAGCCTGCGCCTCCGGAAGGCATTCCGAACTTTGAGATGTATGTGAAACATGGCCTTGGCCCTATTATGTTTAGTACATTATGGCACAAATATACGAGGGACAATGCCGAGTTACAATGGCCGCTGACAGGCACTTTTGATGAACAAAAGCATAATTTCCTGCAGGATAAATTGTTTGCGAAGAGAAGTAGGCAGTCGATGTTTGATTTCCTTAGAACTTGGCAAAAGGAAGCTAAACAGAGACGAATTAAAGCAGAAAAGGAGACCCTGAAGGGAAGGATGCAGACAGTGACTCAGAAAGCTGTTGCGTATGATAAAGAGAAGACTGAGAAGGGGATAGAGTGTGCCGATAGGAGGTTTCGATTGCAATGTGAAAAGTCTTATGTGGTTTGAGAAGAAAATGATACATTTGTGGAGGAGTTGTTAGACACCCAACCTCCGCCTCCAAACGCCCCGCAGAGAATATACCCTGCTGTACCACAACCCCAGTCGTCTGTCTCTTCTGCCCCTGTTGCTTCTGTTTCTTCTGTTACTGACCCAGCTGCTTTGGCCTCCGCGCTTCCTGCCGTTTCTGTGGCTTCGCCTTCTGCGCCTGCGATAACTGTTAGTCTCCCTGCTACGCCTATTGTGTCAGCGTCACTCCTCTCCCCAGCCCTTACACCCACAACCCAGCCATTGACGACTTTGGTGCCTGTTCCTTCTGTCACTACTCCTTCCCTTTTCCTTCATTCCCCAACGGTATTGGGTAGCGGGACGCCTGTACGGGGATCGGGGGACGGGGACTGGGCAACTGCTAGGGAGCGACTGGGGCGGATATTGATACGATCGGAAGTGGGAGATGAAGAGAAAAAGGCAGTAGCCAATCAGGCCACTCAGTGGGTTTGTCACCTCATCTATGGTACGGAAGATGTGTGGAGTGTGATGAGAGATTATGAGCTGTTTGTGCAGCAGCATTCCCTTAAGCACATGTCGGCTACACTGATTGGATTGTGGGAACAGTGCTTCAACGCTGAAGCGCCTCAGATTATTTATGATATCATGTCCATTGTATATGCTGCTGGTATGGCGCCTGAGGAGGTTTTCAGTAATGTTGCAACATTGGTAGCTTATCGAGGTAAGCTGTTTGAGAAGAGCCCGAAGACAGTGTCCCAGTTTCCGATGAGGGAAGCCCATCCCATTTACCACCCTGAATTGCCGGAATTACGAGATCAGCAGAATACTGTTATTAGACCAAGGATAGAGGCTCGTTTCCAAGAACAATGGGTGTACACCCGTGGAAAAGGAGTGAGGTTTCGTCCCTTAAGACTCAGTTACCTGACCCTAGAAAAAATCCAACTGCGCACTATAAGGAATTGACTGAGGCTGCTTCATCGACTGTAATGACGCTTGTGGATATTGAAATGTTCTTTGGTCCGCTGGTGCCCGTCGACATTTGGAGGCATGTGCACATGCAGGACCACGTCGTGGAATTGGGTGGTACCTGGGATCAGATTAAAGCATGGGATAAGGAAAGGAAGCCTGGGTAAAAGCCTAAGACCGAGATACTAGCTTTGCGTGGCCGAATTATTACGTATATGTACTCTCTCATTCCACCGAGGAGGGTAGATTGGGACAAGTTAACGGCATGTCGTCAGAAGAAAGATGAAAGTGTGTCAGATTTCTTCACCCGGTTTGAGGGTGTCTTTTTGGATTTTAGTGGACAGGACTTGTCGATGGAAGGGGGTGTTCGATTGATGGTTAGTAGATTCATGACAAACCTGCTTCCTGAGATAGCAGCTCGTTTGCAGGCTTCGGAGAACACTTGGACGACATCCTCCCCTTCTGTTATATTGAGTATGGCACAGTATTATGAACACAGGGAGAACGAGGAGAAGGAGAAGGTAGAGAAGAAGCAGAAGGAGTTGAAGATGAAGGTGTTGTTGCAGCAGGCATCTAGGGGAAATGGAAGGGGGCGTGGTGTTGGTCCGGCCCGGCAGCTCCCTCGTATTAGCAGGAGCGCTGCGCCAGTAGGGCCAAATCAGTGTGCATACTGCAAGGAGGAGGGGCACTGGCGTAGTGAGTGTCCGGTTTTATTGCAGAAAGTTGCAGCCCCCAGGGGACGAGGTTCTCGTGGACGGGGTCGTGAAGAAAGTGACCAAGATAGGGTTCGGGAGGATAGGACATCGCAGGGTCGCACAGACCAGAATTATTTTGATGACCCTCGAGGGAGACAGTATTACAACGACGACTATGATCTGGATGAGGTGACAGCGGTGTCCCACAGCTATGACAGCCAAGGGCAGGGTGAGGGACTAGTCCAGATACCTGTAGATCAGCGCGGTCCTTATGTCACCGTGGATTTGCAAGGCTCAGTTAAGAAATTCTTGGTGGATACAGGTGGAATGAATAGCTCTGTTTCTCGTTCGCTGGTCCCCGGGGCAGCTCTGTCTGGCCAAAATAATGTTTCGGTAGGATTTTCAGGCGTACCGGTTGTAAGCCCCATTTCCAAACCTCTTGCCTTGACTATCGGTCCTTTTACTGTGGATTCACAATTCCTATTGACATCCAATTGTGGGGAGAATCTAATGGGCCTAGATTTATTAAAGAAGTTGCATGCAACCATTTTTTGCTCTCCGGAAGGTGTTTACATGACAGTGGGACCGAATGTGATAAGCTCTAAGCAGTGCCTGTCCAAAGATGCGCCCCTTCCTGCTGAGTTTCAGGCTGTGCCGCCCACTTTGTGGGCAACAGGTGACACGGATGTAGAACTATTGCAAATTCCCCTAATTTCCATTAAAGTTAAGGACAACGCCATTTTGCCCCGTATTCCCCAGTACAAAATTCCTCAAGCGAGGGAGCGAGCTTTGTTGCATATTATACAAGATCTGATTGAGTCGGGGGTAGTTGAGGAGACAGCAGCAAATGTGTGTAACAGTCCTCTTCTTCCAATTCTGAAAAAGGCATCTCCAGACTCCACCGATGACAGCACAGATGTTTATTGTTTTGTGATTGATTTGCGCGCAGTTAATAAAATAGTGGTCCCTCAGTTCCCGGTGGTTCCTGACATTACTGCCCTTCTAACAATGATTCCTTCCTCTGCCAAATTCTTCTCTGTCATTGATTTGAAAAATGCATTCTTTAGTATCCCGATTAATCCTGACAGCCGACATTTGTTCGGTTTCACCCTAGCTGGCAGAAGCTTTAGATTCTGTTGCGCTCCTCAGGGCTATACTGATAGCCCTAGTATATATAGCCAAGCCTTGAAAGCCCAATTGGACTCCCTCACGCTTTCCTCAGGTAATGTATTGCTCCAATATGTGGATGACATACTAATAGCTTTTGATACTGAACAGGGATGCAAAGACAGTAAGGTTAAGTTGTTGCTACATTTGGCTCACCATGGACATAAAGTGTCCCTTTCTAAATTTCAATATTGTCGACAGGAGGTCACCTAATTAGGTCACCTACTGTTGAAGGAAAGTAGGAGATTGACCCCGGAGCGCATTAGCGGCATTGTTAAAATGCCTATCCCTAAAACGTAGAGGGATGTGCACGCTTATATTGGCATCACTTCCTACTGTCGACATTGGATCCCTAATTATTCATTACTAATAAAGCCTTTGCTTGCATTAACCACTAAAGATGTGCATGAGCCCCTACCTTGGACGCCTGAATGCCAGCAGTCTTTTGAGCAATTAAAAGTTGCACTTTGCTCTGCTCCTGTGCTTGGCACACCTGATTATGGGAAGCCGTTCATGCTGTATGTACACGAGACGGCTGGTTGTGCGCTCTCTGTTTTAACACAGGCCTTTGGAGGTAAGCAACGGCCGTATGCTTATTTTTCTGCTTTGCTTGATCCAGTCACCAGAGCCCTCCCGAGCTAAGAGCGGTCATGGCTGTGGCCATCTCTATAAGGGAATCGGCTGGGCTCGTACTTGATACTGCCCGCACAGTCATGGTGCCTCATGCTGTGGACACCCTTTTGAATAAGACCAAGACACAGCACCATACCAGTGCACGTCTGACTGGTTATGAGTTAACTCTCTTTGCCCCGAATATTACGATAAAAAGATGTGCCACTCTGAACCCTGCCACATTACTACCACTCCCTTCTGAGAGTGAGGAAATAGACATACACGATTGTCTTTTTCGGACAGAGGAAGAGACGAAGTGACGGGTAGACCTGACTGATGTTCCCTTAATGACCCACAAGGGGAACTATATGTCTATGGCTCTTGTTTCAAATTACCAGATGGCACCACCACTGCAGCGTATGCACTTACTACACTGCATACGGTAGTTGAGACATCACAAGTTTCCTATCAGTCCGCTCAGGCAGCTGAACTGGTCGCCCTTATTAGAGCTTGTGAGTTGAGCGAAGGGCTGGCTGTTAATATTTATACTGACAGCCAGTACGCCTTCGGGGTTGCCCATAATTTTGGGTGGCTCTGGGCAGAGAGAGGGTTCCTTACTTCACATGGGACACGTATCCAGCATGGCCCTCTTATACATAGGCTTCTGACCGCCTTAACACTTCCTAAGAAATTGGCTATAGTAAAGTGCAGTGCCCACAAGGCAATTACTGATGATGTGGGAAGAGAGAATGCATTTACAGACCAGACAGCTAAGGACACAGCTCGAACAAAAATGAAAAAGATGTTTGTAGCGGGTCCTGCCAGGTGGGTGCCCGAGGCCACTATGTTTGAGGATACTCTAGACAATGTGAAAGAAATCCAGAGTGAGGCAACGATTGAGGAGTTAGCAGTATGGCAGGAAAGCACAGCACGCTTAGATGAGGATGGGTGTTGGACGGATAAGTCGGGAAAACAGAGATGGATGTTACCAGATGCATATGTCCTCCCTGTGGTCACTATGGCGCACGGGCCAGCCCACATTAGTGCAAAAGGCATCTGTAAACTGTTAGATCCTGTATGGCAGAACGACAACATTCCCAAGGTTGCTGCTCACTTGGTGAAGTACAGTATGGTATGCATGATGTATAATCCTGGAAAAGGCACCCCTACACCCCCTGGTAACTTTGCACTGCCTTCCTTCCCTTTCGAGGTCCTCCAGATGAATTTCATCGAAATGGAACGAGTCAGCAATCTGAAATATATGTTAGTAGTTTGTGCATTCAGTAAATGGGTTGAGGCTTACCCCACTAAAGAGAACACAGCCATGGCGATGGCGAAGGCACTCCTAAAGGAGTTTTTCCCGCGTTTTGGTTTGCCCCGTTTGATTTGGAGTGACAACAGAAGTCACTTCAATTCAAAGGTTATCCAGCTGGTGTGCGACGGTCTGCACATCAAGCAGAAATTTCATGCTGCAAACCACCCCCAGTCAGCAGGTCTGGTTGAGAAGTACAACGGTACTCTCAAACTGAAATTGGCAAAGATTCAAGAAAGCACATGATTGCAGTGGCCAGATGCTTTACCATTAGCTCTTTTGTCTACAAGAGCTACGGCTCACTCTAGGCTCACTCTAGTACAGGATTGTCGGCGTATGAGGTCGTGTTCAGACATCCGGCGAATGTCTGGGGCGTCCCGCAACCTCGACGGTTTTCAGAAATTGAATACCCTTTGCTTGTGGATTACCTGTATGAGTTGACTAAAAGCTTGCGTTCTATTCAGCAACAGATCCACGAAGTCCTACCACCAGCTCCCGAGGGACCAGGCCACGATATCCGGCCTAGGGACTATGTGCTGACTAAGCATTTCCAGAAGAAAGGCAGTCTGGAGCCGCGCTGGAAGGGGCCGACCCAGGTCCTCCTCGCCACTCGCACGGCCGTGAAGGTGACCGGCAGGAAGAATTGGATTCACTCCCAGCATTGCTGCAAGGTGCGCCTTCGGTTACCCTACGATCAGTGGGTGCTTGATGGAGTAGGTGACTCCAAAACAGAGTAGGTGCCCTGTTTTGTTCCTTTCTCGGATGCTTGGCTGACGTGGGCACAAACGGAGAAAGAAAATGATGCAGTGTTGAACGAGGCAGTGCCTCCTGAGATCAGGGCCATCCAGGAGCCCCAGTCTGCTGGCCCATCTGTGCTTGAGCCCCAGTCCATTGACCCCTCTGTGTCTGAGCCCCTGTTTGCAGACCCCTCTGTCCCTGGAGTAGCTAGGTATAATTTGCGGCCCTGACGGAGGAACAGTGCACCAAAGGGAAAATCAGATTAGCTGGGATGGACTCGGTAAGTCAGGGAATAGTAGCATAGGGACAGACGAGATTGGTGCATTGTTCGGACACTGGACAGGATTCATTGGGCGTGCTCCCCTAGTAAGGGGGGTGCCTCATCCTGAGCGACGTGGGATTCTTCAAGAGCTGGTCTGCCTCTCCACCGCCGGTGCTCAACAGTGCCAACTGATGAACAATAGGAGCCTACCAGTGAGGCTCTGACGGACACTGGGAACATTTGCCCTTTCCTCTGTTTTCTTGTCATTGGCTCCATTGCATGTCCTTTCCTCTGGTCACAATGTATCCATTTGGTCGCCCCATTATGGAGGAGGAACAGCGATTTGCAGCCCCACGTGCTGGGCAGAGTGAGTCTGGTTGGTCCAGTTGGTCTACAAAGAGTAAAATAGTGTTCATGGTAATTGCCCTGATATCCCTAATAGCAGTACTTGGAATAGTATGGTTTCTTGAGGAGAAACATCCTGTGCACTCTTTGGTTGGTACAACGCCTGTTCCCCCTGAACATTAGTTTGATACCTTGGCCCCCCATAAAGGTGAACACCGAAAAACATACGTAGATAATGTATTCTTGCAAACACTCCACCAAGCACATGACACATCGAATGTCACAAACTGTTGGATCTGTGGCCTGCTCCCTTCTGTTACACATAAGAGTGACAGCCTGTTGTCGCTGCCTATGTCTTATTTGGGCAGCTGTGAGGGCTGGTTTGAGTTGTTCTCTATGGTATACATCCATTATCATTCTTGTTCTATGAATATGACATCTGCCGATTATCTCACAGTGTTAGAATATATACGTGTCCACCAAGGATTTACCCCGGTGAACAAGGGACCCCTGATACATTATCCCCAACAGCCTGCATGAATGTATATGAAAGAGAGAAAAATGTAACATGGCTTCAAAATGAAATGTTGGATTTTCAGGGATTTAATGTCACTGAATACTTTCGTTCATTCCAGATACGCAATATTACTCACGATGAGGCAATACCGGTGCCGGTAGTCAACACAACAGCTGGGTTTTGTGTTCGTGGGTTTGGTTCGGTAAAAGTGGGTGAGAGTAATTGCAACTATACCTACACATTGAGCACGAGTAATAGCCCGCCTCTGCTCCCACCACATAATATTTACTTTGTTTGTGGATCTCAAGCTTATGTGTGGCTTCCTAGGGGATGGTCAGGTGTCTGCTCTCTCTCTTTCCTCCTTCCCCTAGTGTATATAGCACCGTCCAACTATCATAGGGACCATCGGCTGCAACATAGGAGTGCCCATTTGTTCCGAATAAAAAGGGTTATTAAACACAGAAGATATAGACCAGATAGACACTACTCTGCAGCAGTTCACAGATGCTATGAAGGGTATTTTACCCTTTTGGGGCCCTATGTCCAATAGGCTTAACATTCGTCGGCTCACCAGAGTTGTTGAAGGGGTCATTAATACCACTGCAGGGATTTTGACAAATATTACAGCTGAGCTCCAGGCTACGAGGCTTGTTGCTCTTCAGAACAGGATGGTGTTAGACGCCATCCTTGCTGATCGGGGAGGAGCCTGTCGCATTATTGCTAGCAGTTGTTGTGTTTACATACTGGACCACGCCCCTAATGTATACACTGCTATACAGAAGTTGCACAGGCTCGCATCTGACATCCACCAAGAGAATGGCACCTGGACTCTCTCTGGTTGGTTCTGGGGTTTACTAACATCCTGGGGGTGGAAAATTCTTATCTTCCTGATAATAATAGCAGGCGTCATCTTCACATGTTGCCTATGCGTACATTGCCTTCCTGCTTGCTGTGCTTACTGTGTTGAGAAGTTGACACTCATGCCAAAGGCCCCAATACATGATGCTCAGTCTTCGACCATGATGATGCAGGCTGTCCACAATTTAATGTCTATTGACGAAGGTATTTTTGAATATTGATAGTGTGTGTATTAACATATAAAAATGGTTTTCTTCATATGCATGTAGTTATTGGCTTCCTAGCACTAGACAAAATTGTTAGCAAATGCTAAAAGGAGGGTCTGTTGGACTGAGAATGCGTCCAGCCGACTCCTTCTAGCATTGTGCAAGTTAAGTTAGCATTTGCGGCACCATTTTGTATTCAGCCGCCATTTTGTACTATGATCGCAAATAAGCTTCTGTTCCATACTGTCTGCCTCAGCAGAAAGCTGTCTTGATTGTCTCACTTTATCATTCAAGGTTGAGCTTCACTGCACTAATGAATAGATCGTTCTGTTTTTGCATGCCTTTCCCAGTAGGTAGCCCTGCTCCCACTCTCAGAGAGACGGGCATGGGCAGAGTAACCTTGAAACTAAGATAGTATGTACCCGGTCTCAGGATGGTAGCTTGTCCTTCTGTACCTCCTTTGTTCATCAGCACCCAGACTGGAAAATTCCAGTCTGGGCGGGTCTTTAGGGGTGTTGGAAATGTATATCTGACATTACTATGTTGACGGGAGTCAGTCACTCTACAGAATTCTAAGGAGGCTGGTCAGATTGGACTCCGCTCAAGTGTATGACTAATAAATAACTTTGGTTTGTATTCTCTACTGTCTGACCGACTCTTCATTTGTATGGAAGGCTGAGAGGTGGTCTTGAGTGACCCGGGTGGCCCTAATTGGGTCACTTCCTTCAACCCTTATTAATTTCTTTATCATACCCCAGTAGTGCAAGGAACGGGTCAGGAGTGAGCGAGAGTCCAGTGATATCGTTAAGGATATGAAATACCTTCTCCCAAAACTTCAAAACTTTAGGGCAGTACTAGGCAACATGTACAAAACTGGCTTCCATCTCTGTGCAACAATATCAGGTTGCTGAGTCACTTAAGCCATACCTGTATAACATGTCCAGAGTGTAGTATACCCTATTTAAATATTTAAAATGGATGAGGCAGTGCCTGCCATTTAATGAGATTAGTCTAGTCACTTCGCAGCAGTAGCGCCAACTGTCATCATCTATTACACGAGCTAAATCTGTTTGCCAATCTTGGCGCACTTTCGAGAATTGCGACCTTCTGTTTTCTTGCGCAATGTTATAGATTCTTGCGACCAATTTAGATGGGGAGGGAGTATGGATAACGTGGGTGAAAGCCAATATCTCCGCTGGCTCTTGCAGACTATCGCCCAATAGTACTTGTAACCTGTGTTTAACTCTTAAATACTGATATTGATCAAGTGTCGAATGCGCATGCCCCTGCGCTAGACTATCCTCCTACTTGCGCAGAACACCATCCCTGAACAGACTGCCAACTTCAGTGATGCCTACCCTCTGCAGAGCCTTAGAGACTTCCCTATCTCTACCCGTCGGAAGCCAGGTACACCACTCTAGTGGAATAAGAGGGGGGTACATGAGCGCGCCCGCTTGTCTATCCAGTAGATTTCGCCAGGCGTGTATAGTGGGGTTGAGGGAATCCAAAGTGATGTGTCTCCTAGTTGGTGTATTAAATATTACTTGTGGTAATGTGATCGGGTCAGCAGCAACTTTCTCTATATATAATTGTGGGAGGTCCTGCGGGCCATGCATCCATGCATGGGCATGTGAGCTCTGAGCTGCCCTGTAATATAATTCTAGGTCTGGGGCGATGAGGCCCCCCATGGAATAGGAAGAGCACTTAACCCGGGGTTGTTTACCAGCCCAGGCTAGTTTAATCAGAAGCGGCCTAATCTTGGCAAATATGTGTGCCGGTAGAAGCATGGAAATATTTTGAAAGAGAAATAA
The DNA here is from genome assembly GCA_963921515.1 of Calotriton arnoldi. Classification (NCBI taxonomy): domain Eukaryota; kingdom Metazoa; phylum Chordata; class Amphibia; order Caudata; family Salamandridae; genus Calotriton; species Calotriton arnoldi. The sequence goes on from CAWUFW010000662.1 coordinate 705,361, forward strand.
GAACCTTGGGAGAATAACCATTTTCATTAACAAGACCTGCCCCATCAACGAGAGAGGCAATCTTATCCATCTAGTGAAGTCCTCTTCAAGCTTACTAAGCGCTTTACCGTAATTATCCATGAGTACTACTGCAGGATCAGTGTATTTGTATACCCAAATAGCGGACCGAATCCGTGGTCCACTGTAGTGGGAATTCCAGTTGTACTGGAATTGTCACTGGGGTTAATGAAAAAATTAAGGATTTAGCCCAATTAATCTTTAGACCAGACAACTATCCAAAATGGACCACCTCCGTGAGAACTGGTGAGAGGTGTGTCTCATGGTCCCTAACATATAGGAGCATATCATCAGCGTAGGCTGAAGCAATCAGTTGGTATTCTGGGAAACGCACGGCGCTATGACCGTGATACTCTCTCAATGCGCACAACAAGGGTTCCGCCACCAGTGCATACACAATGGGGACAGGGGGCATCCCTGGCGGGTACCTCTAGAGATGGAGATAGGAGATGTAACTCTATTCCTCAATCTGACTCTGGCAACCGGGGCCTTGTATAATACCTTTACTAGCTGGAGAAAGATCTCACCCACTCCAATGCGTCGTAGTACCGCTTCCATAAACGGCCATTCCACAGAGTTGAACGCTTTCTCAGCGTCCCAAAAAAACGCTGCAGCTTTGACTTCTGGGTTTATATGTTGAATAGTGCCGAAGACGGTTCTGAGATTGAGAGTTAAATTACGTCCAGGGACAAAGCCGGCCTGCTCCGCACATACTAGTATCGGGGTCAGGGGGGCTATCTGGTTAGCAAGTATTTTAGCGAAGAGTTTTGTGTCCACATTCAAAAGGGACAAGGGTCTGTAGGATGAGCTGTCATTTGGGGATTTCCCTGGCTTGAGGAGGGTGACAATTATAGCCTCTCTCATCGACGGGGGCATCCGTTTGTGTTCCGCCATCTCCTCGAATAGAGTGACTAGGTGCGGTATAAGTAGGTCTTGATAAGCTTTGTAGAAAGCCACAGTTAGACCGTCAACGCCAGGCGCAGTCCCCGCCCGCATTGACTCCAGTGCCACCCGAATCTCTCGGGGTATAGAGGGGCCATGAGGTGTTCTCTGTGAGAGTCAGTGAGCTATGTCATCTGGATATGTGCCAAGTAGTTTTCTATAGCTTTATCGTCTTGCGTAATTCTAGACCGATATAAGTCTGCGTAGTACCTGCTGAACCTATCAGCAATTCCAATCTTGTCGTGTACCAGCCTGCCTTCCTCGTTCGTGTTTTCAATAATAGTGCTAGCCTCCCTTTTGGGGCGCTGTAGGCTCGCAAGTATGGCCCCTGGGCATTCGCCCTCCCCATATGTACGCGCAGCAGAATATTTGCCTAGGTGTTTGACCTCACTGTCTGCAGTGTCATGATACTCCTCAAGGGTTTGTTTAATATCATCTAGTCGCTTATTATCACCAGTCCGTAGGTGATCTTGCTCCAGTTAAGCTATTTCTTTCTCTAATCTTGTGAGCCTATCCCGAATGGAGCGTAAAACACCTGCATGCTTTGAGATAGCCACCCCCCTCATGTACACATTGAAAGCTTCCCAGACTGTCGAGAATGAGGTGACTGAACCTATATTATCTTCAAAGAAACTCTCTATGGATGCAGCAATTTCCGCACGGAAAACCGGATCTAGCAAGGAAAAAGGGGGAAACCTCCATGTAAAAGGAGCAAAGTGGTTCAAGAGTATCTCCAAATCTAACAGAACAGGAAAATGATCAGAGAGGTTCTTGGGAGTGGCTTGGGACTTCTAGATATCAGCCAGTAATCTATCCTGGTATGTGTGTGTTATGGCGCTGAATAGTGTGTAAATCCTGGGGTGGTGTTAGTGCGCTGTCTCCAAACATCCATCAACCCCAACTGGTCCATAATGTCTGTTATTGCTCCTGCTGCCGCTGCAGGCCGTCTGGTCTGACTCTTGGAACTGTCACAGGTAGGATCTAATATGCAATTGAAGTCCCCACCCCAGATTTGTGGAAGGTCGGATACTTTGAGTAAACGAGTCGCTAGAGCATGATAAAATTGTGGGTCATTGTGATTAGGACCATATATATTCACCAGCATCGCATTAAACCCATCTTTACGGCATCTGGTGACGACGAACCTACCATTGGGATGTATCTCCGCATCCTGCAATGTAAGGCCTGATTTAGGGTTTACCCATGTGAGGACGCCCCTGGCATGGGAGGTGAAGCCTGCGGCATGGGACTGTCCTTGTAATCTTCTTGGGGATAACAACTTATTGTGAGGGGCTAAATGCGTCTCCTGGATCATTGCAACATCAACCTGCTGTCTTTTTAAGGAAGCCACTACCTTACGTAGTTTTCTATGGTCATTGAGACCTCGGACATTCCACGTCCAGAGCCTAATTCTTTTACTCATTATTCTTGGAATCTCAGTAGTGGACATTCTGCATGTAGATTCAAAATGTCTGACCCGTGTACAGCGTGCGCTACCTGTCTGATCTTATGTGCATGTACCCCTCGGAGTAGGATATGAACATGTACCCCTAACCACCCCCCTCCCATGCTTTGCCATCCCCAACCAAGCATAGTCGACCCTACACCCTCCCTCCCTGTAAGAACCTGACACGCCTCTAGGACGGTAAAACAAACAATTACAATAACACCAGGTGGGTTACACACGGGGGCAGATGTTGCCGGCATTCTGACTTGCACATAGCCAGCCTAGCCCGTATCATAAGGGATGAAATATGCTTCCCTAACTTATGACACACTGTTTCCTACCCCGCCTCCCTATTGGCCTGCCCTCCTCCCCGCCTTCAGGCGGCACCCCCCCTACCTGCTAAGTCGCTCGATCAGGATCTCTCTGGGACACTGTTCATTTGTTCCATGGGCCTTCAGAATCTCCGACGGGCTATCTCGGGCGTCCCCTCCGATCCTGCAGCTGTATTGTCGTTCCAATTCGGAGGCTCCACATCGGCTCCCGGCCACTGCGCGATTAAGGCTGTTCTGCTCCACCTCTCGTCCACCGTAGTGTGGCGCTTCCCAAAATGCGAGCGCGCTTCCCAGACACGCCCAGATGGAGGCCGCGATCTGGGCCGAGGGCTGGTCTCTCCTCTCCAGCCCCAGCGTCGTCGTTTTTGCTCGGGATTCGGACAATAATCGTTGCCCGGGGCTAGCTGGAGTCCCAAGCAGGGGTAGAAAAAAAGGTGATTTCAGCTTAGAGAAGCAGGATTATTAAGGATGGATTTCTGGGCTCGCAGAGCTACACTAAAACGTGGCCATTTTTGGGCCAACAAAGCGATACCAAAGGGGATGATGGACGGAGCGTTTGAGCAAATCAAACACTCACCCCCAGTCAACTGATCTGGGTTTAATCCATCATCATTCTTTAGCTCACTCCACCACCCCAGTTCAGACATGGCCATATGCAAATCAGTCTGACCCTGTGCCTCATGGGAACAGTCCAGCCCGAACTGCCAAGCCATGTCTTCCCTGGACCGAAAACAAGCATCCTGGGACCGGTTTCTGGCTATTCAGCCGTCATCAGCCAGGCTAGCTTGAATCCAGTGGCAAAGTGAGCAAGGGACCCACGTCTGGGCATACCCTGCCAACTTAGGGCGAACAAAGCGATTCCAAAGGGGATGATGGACGGAGCGTTTGAGCAAATCAAACACTCACCCCCAGTCAACTGATCTGGGTTTAATCCATCATCATTCTTTAGCTCACTCCACCACCCCAGTTCAGACATGGCCATATGCAAATCAGTCTGACCCTGTGCCTCATGGGAACAGTCCAGCCCGAACTGCCAAGCCATGTCTTCCCTGGACTGGAAACAAGCATCCTGGGACCGGTTTCTGGCTATTCAGCCGTCATCAGCCAGGCTAGCTTGAATCCAGTGGCAAAGTGAGCAAGGGACCCACGTCTGGGCATACCCTGCCAACTTAGGGTGAACAAAGCGATACCAAAGGGGATGATGGACGGAGCGTTTGAGCAAATCAAACACTCACCCCCAGTCAACTGATCTGGGTTTAATCCATCATCATTCTTTAGCTCACTCCACCACCCCAGTTCAGACATGGCCATATGCAAATCAGTCTGACCCTGTGCATCATGGGAACAGTCCAGCCCGAACTGCCAAGCCATGTCTTCCCTGGACCGGAAACAAGCATCCTGGGACCGGTTTCTGGCTATTCAGCCGTCATCAGCCAGGCTAGCTTGAATCCAGTGGCAAAGTGAGCAAGGGACCCACGTCTGGGCATACCCTGCCAACTTAGGGCGAACAAAGCGATACCAAAGGGGATGATGGACGGAGCGTTTGAGCAAATCAAACACTCACCCCCAGTCAACTGATCTGGGTTTAATCCATCATCATTCTTTAGCTCACTCCACCACCCCAGTTCAGACATGGCCATATGCAAATCAGTCTGACCCTGTGCATCATGGGAACAGTCCAGCCCGAACTGCCAAGCTATGTCTTCCCTGGACCGGAAACAAGCATCCTGGGACCGGTTTCTGGCTATTCAGCCGTCATCAGCCAGGCTAGCTTGAATCCAGTGGCAAAGTGAGCAAGGGACCCACGTCTGGGCATACCCTGCCACATTAGAGCGAACAAAGCGATACCAAAGGGGATGATGGACGGAGCGTTTGAACAAATCAAACACTCACCCCCAGTCAACTGATCTGGGTTTAATCCATCATCATTCTTTAGCTCACTCCACCACCTCGGTTCAGACATGGCCATATGCAAATCAGTCTGACCCTGTGCCTCATGGGAACAGTCCAGCCCGAACTGCCAAGCCATGTCTTCCCTGGACCAGAAACAAGCATCCTGGGACCGGTTTCTGGCTATTCAGCCGTCATCAGCCAGGCTAGATTGAATCCAGTGGCAAAGTGAGCAAGGGACCCACGTCTGGGCATACCCTGCCAACTTAGGGCGAACAAAGCGATACCAAAGGGGATGATGGACGGAGTGTTTGAGCAAATCAAACACTCACCCGCAGTCAACTGATCTGGGTTTAATCCATCATCATTCTTTAGCTCACTCCACCACCCCAGTTCAGACATGGCCATATGCAAATCAGTCTGACCCTGTGCCTCATGGGAACAGTCCAGCCCGAACTCCCAAGCCATGTCTTCCCTGGACCGGAAACAAGCATCCTGGGACCGGTTTCTGGCTATTCAGCCGTCATCAGCCAGGCTAGCTTGAATCCAGTGGCAAAGTGAGCAAGGGACCCACGTCTGGGCATACCCTGCCAACTTAGGGCGAACAAAGCGATACCAAAGGGGATGATGGACGGAGCGTTTGAGCAAATCAAACACTCATCCCCAGTCAACTGATCTGGGTTTAATCCATCATCATTCTTTAGCTCACTCCACCACCCCAGTTCAGACATGGCCATATGCAAATCAGTCTGACCCTGTGCCTCATGGGAACAGTCCAGCCTGAACTGCCAAGCCATGTCTTTCCTGGACCGGAAACAAGCATCCTGGGACCGGTTTCTGGCCATTCAGCCGTCATCAGCCAGGCTAGCTTGAATCCAGTGGCAAAGTGAGCAAGGGACCCACGTCTGGGCATACCCTGCCAACTTAGGGAGTACAAAGCGATACCAATGGGGATGATGGACGGAGCGTTTGAGCAAATCAAACACTCACCCCCAGTCAACTGATCTGGGTTTAATCCATCATCATTCTTTAGCTCACTCCACCACCCCAGTTCAGACATGGCCATATGCAAATCAGTCTGACCCTGTGCCTCATGGGAACAGTCCAGCCCGAACTGCCAAGCCATGTCTTCCCTGGACTGGAAACAAGCATCCTGGGACCGGTTTCTGGCTATTCAGCCGTCATCAGCCAGGCTAGCTTGAATCCAGTGGCAAAGTGAGCAAGGGACCCACGTCTGGGCATACCCTGCCAACTTAGGGCGAACAAAGCGATACCAAAGGGGATGATGGACGGAGCGTTTGAGCAAATCAAACACTCACCCCCAGTCAACTGATCTGGGTTTAATCCATCATAATTCTTTAGCTCACTCCACCACCCCAGTTCAGACATGGCCATATGCAAATCAGTCTGACCCTGTGCCTCATGGGAACAGTCCAGCCCGAACTGCCAAGCCATGTCTTCCCTGGACCGGAAACAAGCATCCTGGGACCGGTTTCTGGCTATTCAGCCGTTATCAGCCAGGCTAGCTTGAATCCAGTGGCAAAGTGAGCAAGGAACCCACGTCTGGGCATACCCTGCCAACTTAGGGCGAACAAAGCGATACCAAAGGGGATGATGGACGGAGCGTTTGAGCAAATCAAACACTCACCCCCAGTCAACTGATCTGGGTTTAATCCATCATCATTCTTTAGCTCACTCCACCACCCCAGTTCAGACATGGCCATATGCAAATCAGTCTGACCCTGTGCCTCATGGGAACAGTCCAGCCCGAACTGCCAAGCCATGTCTTCCCTGGACCGGAAACAAGCATTCTGGGACCGGTTTCTGGCTATTCAGCCGTCATCAGCCAGGCTAGCTTGAATCCAGTGGCAAAGTGAGCAAGGGACCCACGTCTGGGCATACGCTGCCAACTTAGGGCGAACAAAGCGATACCAAAGGGGATGATGGACAGAGCGTTTGAGCAAATCAAACACTCACCCCCAGTCAACTGATCTGGGTTTAATCCATCATCATTCTTTAGCTCACTCCACCACCCCAGTTGAGACATGGCCATATGCAAATCAGTCTGACCCTGTGCCTCATGGGAACAGTCCAGCCCGAACTGCCAAGCCATGTCTTCCCTGGACCGGAAACAAGCATCCTGGGACCGGTTTCTGGCTATTCAGCCGTCATCAGCCAGGCTAGCTTGAATCCAGTGGCAAAGTGAGCAAGGGACCCACGTCTGGGCATACCCTGCCAACTTAGGGCGAACAAAGCGATACCAAAGGGGATGATGGACGGAGCGTTTGAGCAAATCAAACACTCACCCCCAGTCAACTGATCTGGGTTTAATCCATCATCATTCTTTAGCTCACTCCACCACCCCAGTTCAGACATGGCCATATGCAAATCAGTCTGACCCTGTGCCTCATGGGAACAGTCCAGCCCGAACTGCCAAGCCATGTCTTCCCTGGACCGGAAACAAGCATCCTGGGACCGGTTTCTGGCTATTCAGCCGTCATCAGCCAGGCTAGCTTGAATCCAGTGGCAAAGTGAGCAAGGGACCCACGTCTGGGCATACCCTGCCAACTTAGGGCGAACAAAGCGATACCAAAGGGGATGATGGACGGAGCGTTTGAGCAAATCAAACACTCACCCCCAGTCAACTGATCTGGGTTTAATCCATCATCATTCTTTAGCTCACTCCACCACCCCAGTTCAGACATGGCCATATGCAAATCAGTCTGACCCTGTGCCTCATGGGAACAGTCCAGCCGGAACGGCCAAGCCATGTCTTCCCTGGACCGGAAACAAGCATCCTGGGACCGGTTTCTGGCTATTCAGCCCTCATCAGCCAGGCTAGCTTGAATCCAGTGGCAAAGTGAGCAAGGGACCCACGTCTGGGCATACCCTGCCAACTTAGGGCGAACAAAGCGATACCAAAGGGGATGATGGACGGAGCGTTTGAGCAAATCAAACACTCACCCCCAGTCAACTGATCTGGGTTTAATCCATCATAATTCTTTAGCTCACTCCACCACCCCAGTTCAGACATGGCCATATGCAAATCAGTCTGACCCTGTGCCTCATGGGAACAGTCCAGCCCGAACTGCCAAGCCATGTCTTCCCTGGACCGGAAACAAGCATCCTGGGACCGGTTTCTGGCTATTCAGCCGTCATCAGCCAGGCTAGCTTGAATCCAGTGGCAAAGTGAGCAAGGAACCCACGTCTGGGCATACCCTGCCAACTTAGGGCGAACAAAGCGATACCAAAGGGGATGATGGACGGAGCGTTTGAGCAAATCAAACACTCACCCCCAGTCAACTGATCTGGGTTTAATCCATCATCATTCTTTAGCTCACTCCACCACCCCAGTTCAGACATGGCCATATGCAAATCAGTCTGACCCTGTGCCTCATGGGAACAGTCCAGCCCGAACTGCCAAGCCATGTCTTCCCTGGACCGGAAACAAGCATTCTGGGACCGGTTTCTGGCTATTCAGCCGTCATCAGCCAGGCTAGCTTGAATCCAGTGGCAAAGTGAGCAAGGGACCCACGTCTGGGCATACGCTGCCAACTTAGGGCGAACAAAGCGATACCAAAGGGGATGATGGACAGAGCGTTTGAGCAAATCAAACACTCACCCCCAGTCAACTGATCTGGGTTTAATCCATCATCATTCTTTAGCTCACTCCACCACCCCAGTTGAGACATGGCCATATGCAAATCAGTCTGACCCTGTGCCTCATGGGAACAGTCCAGCCCGAACTGCCAAGCCATGTCTTCCCTGGACCGGAAACAAGCATCCTGGGACCGGTTTCTGGCTATTCAGCCGTCATCAGCCAGGCTAGCTTGAATCCAGTGGCAAAGTGAGCAAGGGACCCACGTCTGGGCATACCCTGCCAACTTAGGGCGAACAAAGCGATACCAAAGGGGATGATGGACGGAGCGTTTGAGCAAATCAAACACTCACCCCCAGTCAACTGATCTGGGTTTAATCCATCATCATTCTTTAGCTCACTCCACCACCCCAGTTCAGACATGGCCATATGCAAATCAGTCTGACCCTGTGCCTCATGGGAACAGTCCAGCCCGAACTGCCAAGCCATGTCTTCCCTGGACCGGAAACAAGCATCCTGGGACCGGTTTCTGGCTATTCAGCCGTCATCAGCCAGGCTAGCTTGAATCCAGTGGCAAAGTGAGCAAGGGACCCACGTCTGGGCATACCCTGCCAACTTAGGGCGAACAAAGCGATACCAAAGGGGATGATGGACGGAGCGTTTGAGCAAATCAAACACTCACCCCCAGTCAACTGATCTGGGTTTAATCCATCATCATTCTTTAGCTCACTCCACCACCCCAGTTCAGACATGGCCATATGCAAATCAGTCTGACCCTGTGCCTCATGGGAACAGTCCAGCCCGAACGGCCAAGCCATGTCTTCCCTGGACCGGAAGCAAGCATCCTGGGACCGGTTTCTGGCTATTCAGCCCTCATCAGCCAGGCTAGCTTGAATCCAGTGGCAAAGTGAGCAAGGGACCCACGTCTGGGCATACCCTGCCAACTTAGGGCGAACAAAGCGATACCAAAGGGGATGATGGACGGAGCGTTTGAGCAAATCAAACACTCACCCCCAGTCAACTGATCTGGGTTTAATCCACCACCCCAGTTCAGACATGGCAATATGCAAATCAGTCTGACCCTGTGCCTCATGGGAACAGTCCAGCCCGAACTGCCAAGCCATGTCTTCCCTGGACCGGAAACAAGAATCCTGGGACCGGTTTCTGGCTATTCAGCCGTCATCAGCCAGGCTAGCTTGAATCCAGTGGCAAAGTGAGCAAGGGACCCACGTCTGGGCATACCCTGCCAACTTAGGGCAAACAAAGCGATACCAAAGGGGATGATGGATGGAGCGTTAGAGCAAATCAAACACTCACCCCCAGTCAACTGATCTGGGTTTAATCCATCATCATTCTTTAGCTCACTCCACCACCCCAGTTCAGACATGGCCATATGCAAATCAGTCTGACCCTGTGCCTCATGGGAACAGTCCAGCCCGAACTGCCAAGCCATGTCTTCCCTGGACCAGAAACAAGCATCCTGGGACCGGTTTCTGGCTATTCAGCCGTCATCAGCCAGGCTAGCTTGAATCCAGTGGCAAAGTGAGCAAGGGACCCACGTCTGGGCATACCCTGCCAACTTAGGGCGAACAAAGCGATACCAAAGGGGATGATGGACGGAGCGTTTGAGCAAATCAAACACTCACCCCCAGTCAACTGATCTGGGTTTAATCCATCATCATTCTTTAGCTCACTCCACCACCCCAGTTCAGACATGGCCAGCTCCGCCCCCACTGCACCATACTTTAAGAGCAACAGTGAAATCATTGTACCATATTATGGAAGTGAACGTGAAAAGATATTCCTGAAGGTACTATGTTCTATAGCATCAGCGTGAGGGAAAAAGGCTGTTCCACACCGATTGAAAGGATGCTCTATGCAGTGGAAAAGAGAGCGCAAGGCAATTTTGTTGGGTAGAAAAGACAATGAAACGCTGTTCCAGGGGTTGGGTAAGAGTGTAAGGCTGCTCCAGCATCGGAGTGAGAATGAAAGACTGTCCCTGTGAGTGGGAGAGAGTGAAAGGCTGAACTTTAAAGTGATGACGAAAAGCTGCCCTTTGATGTTACAGATGACAGAAGATTCTTTTATAGTTTTCGAGTGAGTGTAAATGACTATGCTGTAGTGATGGAAGGAAAGTCTACACCACGGGCTAGTAGTGAGAGAAAAGGCCGTTCCATACTACTGAAGAGAAATATTGTTCTGCAGGGTTGGAACTGAAGTAAAATATTTTTCCGTGGGGTGGGAGTTAAAATGTACTTCATAGCTTGAGAGGATGATCCATGGGGTGGGAGTGACAGAAGGAAGTGGTTCAATGTGTGGGAGCGAGTGTGAAATGATTTTCCACAGCGACGAAAAGGAAGTGAAGGGCTATGCTATGGTTTTAAGGTAACAATAAGTCGATTCCCTACAGATGGTTGTGAAGGCTCAATTTTTTGGGAGTCTGCGACTGGAAATCTAGCTTGCATGTTTGATAAATATGCACTGTGTGCGTGTAATATGCACGAATTGAATCACAGGTGCACCAGTATCTGCACACTATGAACTGTACAGGAGTATATGCATTATCTGTTCATCTCATGAAAGACGTATTGCAAGCATAATATATAGCTGCAGTATAGACATATCAGACGCCATGCATAGTACTTGTATGTTATTTCTTTTGGCAAACACAACACTGCTCCTACAGGTCACTAAAAGTGAGGCAAGCATTTTGTACCTGAACGACCTCAGAGGAGTGAAGGTAAGGCAGGACAGGGAACTTACACGAGCCCTGCACAAATTATCAGGTTAGCCCCAAATTCAACAGTGCCAGTGAATGGAGCGAGCAAGTCTGATCATCTCCAGTGGGATTGAGGGGAGAACTCCAGCTCTAAAAGCAGCTCCTAGCGTGCAGCCCACTGGGGAATGAACTGCTGTGCAGATGAAGACCTTATTGTTTTTTCACCAAATTCTTTTACAAAATTAGCTACAAAGAGTGTTATTTGCCTCTTTTTTCACATCTGTTTTGTGGGTAGAGAACCCCCCTGAACCCTCCTAATGTCCACCGGGCTCGCTCACAACACTCGCTCAGTCAAACTCACCCCTAACATTTACGCCCATCAACACTTTGAAAAATCACCAACCGCCACTGCTCTATACATCAGCAAATATCTTAAATATCGCATAAGCACTTTTCAGACACACAAAGAAGGGAGGTGGGCATGGGTTAGTGGGCTAATAAATGGTGCCAATATCTGTTGCCACAATCTATGCCCCTATTGTTGACAATCCAGCCCTGCTGTTGCAACTCTTTCAATCTTTGACAACCATCCACAGTAAATTAATCCTGGGAGGGGATTTCAATTTATTCTGAATCTGGAATTAGTTTCGTCCACCATTACCCGAAAACAAAGTAAACCACAGTCTACCAAACTTATATCCGACTACATAAAGGTTTTGAATTTGGTGGATGGCTGGAGAGATAATGATCCACTCAGGTGAGAGTATACATGCATTTTGGAACAATATAAGTCAGCAGGAAGGCTGGATTACGTTTTGCACTCCTGGGAAGTCGCTCTAAGGAGATATACGCATGTGCCAAATGGGTTCTCAGACCAATCCCTAGCAGAAGTTTCTGTGACGGGGTTGGCGCTTGATAAGTCAGGAGGCAAATGGTCTTTTGATAGGGTTAAATTAGAGGATGAGGCATGGTCCAAATAGATTAAAGATGAGATTGTGCACTATTTCAAGGCTAACCAACACACTGCTAGCTTAGAAACTGTCTGGGATGCTTTTAAAGCGACTATACATGCCTGTATAACATCTCAGAGTATTGCTGAAAAGAAGTGCCTTACAGAAAGGAGAGCAGGGACTGTAGAAGGCCAACAACCATAATAACCAACGAGAGTTTAGGAAAGCGAAATTGCTACTGCAGGATTATTATTGGCAGCAAGCCTATGCTGCCAATAGTGCCTATCTACAAAGGGTCTAAGAGGAGAGCACATATAAGGGGAGGTTCTTAGCCTGGCAAGCTCATGAGAAAAGGGCACAGAATAACATCACTTCGCTTTATGACGAAGAGGCTAAGATCTGGATTACCGATCCAGTGCAGATTCAGGTCAAATTCCAGAAACACTGAGCAGGTGTATAGTGTAAGGCAGGAGGTCGACGTTGAACACCTTGGGTCTTTTCGAGTAGACGCCCCATCCCCAGGCTAAAATGAAACAAGTACAGGCTTTGATGACCTTGTTCACTTTAGATGAGGTGGAGGAGGTCATCAAATCTTTAGCCAATGGGAAGGCCTGTGAGGAAGACGGTCTTCCCGTCGTATTTAAAAATAAATATCTAATCTTTTTCAAAAATCGAAATATTAAGCTTGACAACTACATTTTGAATGGAGGTAAAATCCCAACATCATTTAACACCGCCATTGTGGTTAGTTTTCTTTCACTTGAGAAGTTTGGTTTCCCTATAAATTTCATCCAGGCTATTTCCAGAATGTATGAGGGTGCAATGGCGCGTTAAATTAGAAATACCAATGATATAAGCACCTTTAAGATACATCAGGGCACAAGACAGGGGTGTCCTCTTTCACCCATCTTATTTGCAATTTTTATACAATTTGCCTTTAGAGAAGATGGATGTATAGAACCCTCTGGGGGGGGGGGGGGGGTCGGGGGTCGGGGGAGGGAAGGTAAAAAATCAAGCTATATGCTGATGATGTGACACTGTTTTTAAAACCTGGCCCAGTCTTGGATATCTTTTGAGAAATTCAGTCTTTGGGTGGCTATAAGATAAATAGGCTAAAAACTGAAATTCTTTTAGGCAACTGCATGATTGATACTTTACCCCCAGAACTCTGCCCCTTGGTGAATTCAAAGCCCAAGATATACTTGAGAATCTGCACCACAGAGGTTGTTGATTACTGATTTGTATTAAAATATCTCCCTCTGATTAGGAAGGTTAAGAAACTGTTCTCAAGGTTGACAGGTTTGCCTATATCTTTAATGGCACGAATCACACTGATTCGCATGTTGGTATTACCTTTGTTTAACTTCTTATTCGCTGCCTTACCCTGTACCCTGCAGATGCATTTTTTAGGGAAATTGAGGGACTGTTCTCCATTTCTATCTGGGCTAATAAAACACAGCGAATTGCACTGAGCACTTTATGTAGGCCAGCAACAGAAGACGGTCTTGCCCTGCCTAATGAAAAATAATATTTTGCCAGTTTAGCGCATTTTTCAAATAGACTTTTTAACCCACAAGGTCCTGATAAACCAATTGATAATTTCTTTTTAATTTAACATGCAGGGAAATAAATTTAATGATTTTTTACGCCTGACTAAATCACAGAAAAACGTTCTCTACAAACATGTGCGATGGCTTTTAAAACACAAAGAACAACTATTTAAATATTTTAATATACCAGTTATTAATGGCTCAACTTGAGTTACTGATATCTTTAAAGGATCACATTCCATTTTAGACAGGAATGTTGTTCATAAATGGGGGATGAATGGTTATCATAGTATTGGGGATTTTCTAAAAATAGATACTTGGAAAGAGTGGCTTGATATCGAGCCTGACATTAGATACTAGAAGACTTCCCTCCAATGGTCCTTTATTTGTATTAGATATTTTTTAAACAACTGGATCTTACAAAAATTAAGGCCAGTCTTGAATTAGCGGAAAAACTGATTGAGTCAATTACTCGCAGAACAGTTAGGTACTGGATAGCCACATTTTGAAAATATAAAGAGGCGGATCTGTTTAGTAAAACCAGACAGGTATGGCAGTCAAGGGAGGGAGAGCTGATTTTGGCAGGGGTCTGAAATACGATTGATTTGTTCAACTTGTCTATGCTGAAGGGTGCTAATCTCTGCTGGATGCAATTTTACACCAAGTGGCTGCTATATAGAACACCAGATTTTTTTCATCAGATTAACCCCCACAGTCGAAATGCTTCCGATGTTTAAAAGATGGGGGGTAACTGGTGGCATATTATATGGGACTGTCCAAAGATTGCTGGATATTGGGCCTCTATTATTGAGTACTGTATACGCACATTGAATATTATTTTTCTCAAGATATTCAAGCGATCCTATTGGCGTATTCCTCAGATGTTAGGATCATGATGGAAGATAAGAAGAAGCTCTTTTTGGTTACTTTGAATGGCAAGTCCATAATTCTACAAAATTGGAAGTCCGAAGCACTCTCCACCTTCGAACACTGGTGGACTAAAATGTTGAAGATAAAGGGCTTGGAACGCTGCTTAGGTTGCGGTCAGGCTCATGCACCAAATTTCTCAGGCTGTGGAAAGGTTTATGAGTGCAGAGATTTTGTTTATAAGTGAAATTTGTTTTCTTGGGTGGGATGAAATATATTGCACCTTAGGTTTAATAAAGGACTGTGTAGGGGAGGATTTATGGGAGGATTTATGAGGGGACCAGTGTGTGGTGTCTCTCGTTTTTTATTTATTTATTTTTCTTTTCTTTCTTTTGCCATATGTTGAATCTGTGTGAACTCTTCCAATAAAAAAACAATCTAAACAATCTGCTAATAAGAAAAGAACCTAAAATACTGAACCAGCATCAAGCAATTAAGTGGCTTTACTGGAAACCAATCCTCCCCAGCCTTAAACGTGACAGTCCAGTTATTTTCACTTGAGGGTGTTTCTGTTTGATTCCGAAATCGCTCCTCTGCTCGCCATTCAGTTATCATGTCAGTTTTTAGGTCGAGCCTAGGCAGCGCTTGCACTGTCGCTTAGCGACCTGTAGTAACTGCTTTGTGGAGTTCCAACTCCACCCATTGCTTGCCTTTAGTTTTCATTTGTCTATGTCAGTGTCCTTTAAAAAACCTTGCTTGGTAGAAGTCAGTCCTGCCTCTTTGTCCCTCCTTTTTCTCTACAGTTCCTCCCATGCAGCAGGGACTAAGTACTGTCTCATTACGCTACAGTTCTTAATCTGTTCTGTGTGGGACTACTTTATTCTTGGTTTCCTGTTCGGTTACTGTTTGCCTGTGTTCAACTTCAACAGCGTAGCTGATTGCATCTAAATATAGCTTTTCTCCCTCCCTCCCTCCTCCTCTAAATTCCAAACTTGTATTAGTGCAACCTCTTGTGCCGTGCCTCCCGCTTCATTGTTTATATATTTTTAGGCTTTTAGCAATTTTCGATATTGATCGTCTGTTGGGCTCTTTTTTAGTCGGATGTTTGTTTGGTTTTGGGCTTTGTTTTAAGGAGGATTGGGCTTGTTGTATTTTGTTTATGTCAGACAAAAGGTTTTGAAACTGTTTTACTGCATGTAATCTGAAAGGTAGGTTGCGTTTACATTTAATAATTTCTACAATCGCATCAGTGCGAGGTCCATCTCCTCCGCGCGCGCGGCTGAGAGATCATGGGACCGCGCCATCACCAGTATCTCATTCATTGGTATGTTCGGCTGCCGCAGTATGAGGCCCCGCAGGACCTTGCTGCGGATCCCTAGGATCAGTTGGGCCCTGATCTCTTCCGCCGCCCTGTTGCCTACGAGGTGAGTGCTGGCGAGCTAGCTCAGTCTTGCATGAAATTAGTCTATTGATTCCCCTTATCTTTGTCTCACCTGCCGCAATTTGAAGTGTTCAAAGTCTGGATTTAGTTGGGGATCAAAGTGTGCGTTGAGCGCCGCCACAGCCGCTGCGTAGTCATTGGGGGGGCCTGTGTCAGGGAGGTTTTTGAAGAGCAGGTAAATCTCTTCGCCTGCATAATGGAGCAGCAGAGACCGTTTGACGGCGCCATCCGTTTCCCTGGTGGCAATGAAGTAGTTCTCTAGGCGGCCTAGCCAGACCTGCCACCGTGGTGACGCCGTGGTTGGGTCTGCCGATTCGCTGAATGGTGGCAGGACACCTGCTGGAGGGTGTTGCGGCGTGATCATGACTGGGGGTTGTGCTCTGTCCCCTTGATCTCCCATGTCTGCAGGCGACCTCAAGCGCCTGTGGGCCCCAGCGAGGGTGCTACGCTGTGTCTGGCAGCCTAGATGACCGGGTTGGGCCCTGCTGGTACTGGTGGGGCCTGTTGCGGCCTGCACAACCTAGCGCAGTCTGTGGTACGTGTCTGGGCCCGCTGAGCAGTGAAAAGACCAGGTGCACACACCACGTGGTGTGCGCGACTCATCGGTGCTTGCGTGGGCGTATCCTGCCCGGGCGTGTGGCTGTCTGGTGTTGCCCCCTCGCTGGGGTGGGAGGCCTGCCTGCCTCGTGGTGTCAGCCGTGACACGCGCTTCGCCGATGGATCGGCATCCACCGCTGACCGCTCTCTGTGGGGCTGCAGATGCTGCTCTCACAGCTGGATGCGGTCTGGAGCGTGGTCCGCTCCTCGTCGCCAGTGTTAAGACCCTGAGCCTAGGGCCTATCAAATAGCGGGCACCAGGGTTGCTGCAATAATTGGACACCACACTGCGTTGGCGCTTACACGCAGACTCCCGTAAACGGTCACGCCCACCTTAATTTATTTACGCACTCCATCGTCCGGCGTGAGCGATGGGTCTTGCACTTCCGGCGCGTGCGCCGACAGCAAATTTCTAGCACGCTGACTCATCACACATGAGTCTATTCCTCATTCTTCCTCGTTCCTCTTACCCCTCCCACCCGCCTCCTTCTCTGCAATTTCGAACTAAAAAGCGCTATGGAGTAGCTAGCACTGGCTGCTTTATAGCGCTTTTAAAAATCTTCCTGTGATCCACACCCAGCCGCCCCTGCCCCGTTAGCACATTGGGAAGGTTCTATGCTGTTGATGCTCGTAGAAGAGGGTGCCTGTTCCGTGACCCCACCCCCACTGCAGCTTACCCCCTCCTTGCTTCTTTTTGCAATTTTTACAGAGCGACAAATATTGTTTTTGAACCCCCCCCCCCCCCTTTAGCTTTCAGAGACCGGCAATGAGTGAGGACTCGATTGACTGGCTGTGCCCCAGCCCTACTGCTGTATCGTGTAATCTCAGCATTTCATTTCAACCCTTTCGTGCCTCTAGGTCATTGTTTGTCTTTCTCCTTCTAATCGTGTTGGGCAGTCGTTTTTTTATGTGGAGTTCTTCAGATTTCATCGCACTGTTTTAATTGCATCTTGCATATCACTTTGGTACATTTTTCACTGCATCGCTAATTTCTGCTCACAAGTCGTTGCTGTGAATGAACATTCACACTGCCTTCAATTTCGGCCAGTGCGATATGTCGGGTGTTATTTTTTACCAGCTCTCCTTGAAGCAGTGTGGCGTCCCCTTCCCCACATTGCCTATAATGCTTATAAGTAAACAGAAAACAGACAAGCGATTGAAGCCAGATAAAAAAAACAAAAAAGCATCGCCCCCTTCCAGCACCTCAATGCATGGATTTGTTTTATT
Source organism: Calotriton arnoldi (assembly GCA_963921515.1). Classification (NCBI taxonomy): domain Eukaryota; kingdom Metazoa; phylum Chordata; class Amphibia; order Caudata; family Salamandridae; genus Calotriton; species Calotriton arnoldi. The sequence continues at coordinate 722,978 of CAWUFW010000662.1, forward strand.
GACTTTCAAGGGACCGACATAGTCCTGCTTTGTGCTGCACGTTACCACCGCAGACATCATGCAATGCACTTTAGCATTGCAATTAGAAAAGCAAAACTACAAGACCAAAAATCCAAAGTGCTGTTGGTGAAAACAGCTGGCTGTGTGACGGTGAATATTATCAGAAAAGCATTGGCATAGCCAATAGGTCTCGCCTTTTGGACCTTATAAGTGTTTAGACATGCAGAATATTATCCTGGGTGCTGACCTGCCAGGCTCGACCTGAAAACAAGCTTTGGTAAAGTACTCACGAATGCCACTAAAATCTTAAGATCTCGGCATCAATCCTCTGACTATACAGCACGAGGGAACTATTCTTAAGGAGACCGGATGACTACAGTTCCCAAGTTGCAACTGGACTAGATTAAGTCCTTGCTTGTAAACGTGGACTGAGGAAAACTTGAATTAATGCATCGAAGCAGCAAAGGCATCAGTGTCACAGAGGCAGAAACAAGTTTCCCTTCATCAGTGGGAGCACCTTATCTGCCATGATTGTACTTGTTTCACGTTTTAAGTTGGGCTATATGTTTATCTCTGACTTCGTGTCGGATATTTTGAAGATGTAAGAAGACATGACTTGAGTGGGCCAAGTGGCACTGCCGGCCCTGTGGCTGGCTGAGCACAGGTCGCATGTCTGAGCGGGTTCCAGCAGATGCACCACGCTGGTCTTGCACATGACGTGTTCATTGGTGGCACTGTTAAAAAACAAGGCATATCTTTACAGAAGACATTTTGGATTTATTTATAGGCCCGAGCTTTCATGTTTTTAACAGTGCAATCTGGGAGTTGTAGTCTTTATTTTACTGGCCCGCTTGGACTAACGCATTTGTAAAAGGAAAGCTCAGTACCGGATGCATCGTGTTTGTTTTACAGGAGCAATCTGTCAGTCCTAAATGAGACATAGTTTAGTTCCCGAGAGCCGCAGTCATTGAATTGCAATGCCACAGTTGTACGTTTGTAGCAAAGAGGCCAAAGAAGGTATGTGCACCCAGTCCGTATTGTATTCTAATTGGCCAAGGATGAAAGACCTATGTAGAGGGCATGTGTTGTTACGTATTAGAGATGATTATGTCTAAGAGAAAGAGGGGTTAAAGCGCTTGTTGTCTAAAGGATTGAGTCACACAGCCCGAGTGATGTTCACAAGGAGAGAGGAGAGGCCAAGGTTGAGTCCTGGACACTCTGCTCTTTTACCACGTTAGATATGATTTCCTCCACAGAGGCCCTAAATAGCAGAAGTAAGTCCGGTCGGACCGGTATGTGTCTGTCCATCGGTCGGTTTGTCATCTGTCTTTGCATGTGTATGTGTCTGTGTGCCTCTGTTTGTGATGTGTCTGCGTAGGTGCCTTGCTCGTCTGCTGACGCGTTCATGGGTACCTGCACGTCTGTGTCTGTGCACACCATTACCTTTATGCCATCAGCCCTATGTGCAGTGCTTTGGATGGGCCGGTACTCACCGGTACCCAGTACCGACAGTTCTGCATGTTCCACCCGTCAGTACCAGAGCTTGTACTTTGCCAGGGGGTGTACCAATACTCTTATGGGACTGCAGGGCGGTGGGCTTGGCAGGCTCAGGATAGGTATGGCTACCAGCTCAGCACAGGCGCCGCTCTCCTCCTGAGGGGTTTCTAAGCACATCGAACCTCTGTGTACCCCAATGTGGAGTTACTGCCGAGATTCCAGCAGCGCTCATCTGAAGTTCCTCAGGGCTGCCTCGCCCTGCCAGGGGTGGAGAGGGCCCGCGTCACACCGTGACTGACAGCTGGGTCCAATCTAACCCTGCAAAGCCACACACAAGCCGCTCCAGCCCACCTTCCAAGCGGTGCCGGTGAAGTGTTGTGTCTTGTGGGCCAAGGTCGGCGTACACGGCTCATGGGCACTTCTCGGGTTTCACAAGACTTGAGGAACAGGCTGTGTGTAAAATAAAAATAAATAAAATAAATCCGTATTTGTAAAGCGCGAACTACTCACCCTTACGGGTCTCAAGGCGCTGGGGGCCGTCATGGAAATTAAGTGAGCTATTGCCCAGAGTCACATGGTGCTGAGCTGAGCAGCCGCAGCCGGGGATCGAACCGTGAGCCCTGTGCTCCGAAGTCAGCTGCCCTGGCCGCTGCACCACACCTCTCCACCACACCTCTCCACCTGTGTGTGACCTGCACTGGGAGAGAAGCGCTCATACCCCAACGGATCAGGGTAGTACAGGGCTCTTCAGCTCTCCGTGTGAGCCTGGACACACGGAGAGAGAGACCTGTAGCAAACAGAACGAGGAGCGGAGTGGGGTGGGGGGGATATGTGCAGCCTTAAGTACTCTGTCCCTGTATTTTAAATGGAAACATAGAAGTGCAGGTACTCAATCTTTAGAGCACCTGTTAGCTCCAATTAAGGTCCGGTACTCTCCCATTAAATGTACTCCAGGAGTGCAGAGATGTGCAGGTACTCTCCCTTTGAAATTAAAGAAGTGCAGGTACTCAGTACCAGACAGTGCCAGCCCATTTAAAGCATTGCTCTGTCCTCAGATTACCTTTCACACGATGTGCGTGTTCATCTGGCGTCACGAGGCCGGAGGAGCAAGTCGTGGTTGAGGGTAGCGGTAGCCTCTTCCAGGTGGACCGTCCCGTGGCACACAGGGTGGCGAGTACATCTGTCTGTGGTCTGGCCCGGCTTAGCAGGCTCTAGCCAAAGACACTGGAGGCACGTGGTCCTCGAAGGGGCACAGCGGCACGTCCTTCGCCAGCCAGAACGCAGTGATATGTATCCAGAGTTGTGCGCGAGTGTGTGAGTGCCTGCAGTGTGTGTGTGTGTGCTTCTGTGGCCAGCTCCCACGATATCAAAACGCTGCCAGCACCCCACGCACCCCGCAAGCCCTGCCTCAGAATCCGCAGACACCAACCTTTCACAAAAGGCAGTTTCTAATCGGACACATTATCATGTGCACTTTTACACAATGTAATAATAGATGTAGTCACTTTTAACAAAATATGTCGGACAAGCATGCTGCATTAACAATGCATGTATTCTACTGCTAAATAATTGGTAGGTCACAACGTGTGATATGAGACGATTGTGGCCTAATCCTCACTTGTAGGATGCACTATATTTTTAGCGCTTACATTCATGCTTCTGTGTTTAAGCACTGTAAATAACAGATGCTAAGCACTGGTTTTGCCCAGAGACTCAGTGGCGTAACTGCGGGGAGATAGAGGGAGGAGGAAAGAGGGACACAAAGAGGAGTGGTGGGGGCGGGCACACGGAGACAAGGAGGCACTGCAGCTGCCGCCCTGTGCGCCGCTGCTCGCTCCCGCGGCAAAACGCCGTGGAAGTGAACCTTTTCAGAAGATGTGGGACATGCACCCACCTTTAGCCATTTGCAGGCTACGATAGGAAAATGACACACGCAAAAGCCAACCCAATGCGTGGGGGAAGTCAGACCCACACAGAGCAGTTACAAGAAGCCTCGCAGGGCAGCACATGCGCGCTTCGCTAGGCTCAACCTAAAAAGGATGCGTGACAGTGATGATGGCAATCCTGAAGGTCCTGAAGGTTTTGGTTTAGTTTAATTTTGTCTTCTTTTTTGGAGGACTCGGCAGCTGCAAGTTGCTACTGGGCTCCTCATTTCACTTGGATACCGCTCCAAAATGGATGTGTTCTATCTTGGAACAATAAATTACATTAAAAATAAATGGCATCATGATACATTCGTGCACATGCATAATGATGCATGCTTGCATCCACTGTAGGTTCTTTTTGCCGATGTTCCTCCACATCAGAAACAAAGCATTTTATTTCTAGTTTTTCATGTAATGTTAAAAAACTTTCGGGCTCCACTTTCTTGGTGTCCGGAGATAGGCTAACTACACCTGTGGCTTCTGCTCCTCCCTGTCTCTGGACTGAATTTCAGCCTTTCTGCCCGTCTTTATCCTTGAAAGACCTTGTCAGAATTAAGTCAGGCTCGCCCTTGGATCCCTGCCCAGCTAGATTCTTTAACTTACTGGCTCCCCTTTTTAACCTCCAGTTAAATGTCATTTGGAACACTTCTCTAAGGCTGGGTAGTTTCCCTTCAGTGTGGAAAAAGGCCCTGGTCTTGCCAATTCTCAAAAAGGAAGATGCAGATCCGAGCATACTCAAGAATTTTAGGCTTATCTCGCTCCTTCCTGCCCCTGCTAAAATCTTGGAGAAGGAGGTTCAGAGACAACTCTCTAACTATTTGGAGTCTAATAATCTCCTTCATGACTCCCAATCGGGCTTTAGGAAGGGCTATAGTACTGAGACTGCTCTGTTGGAAGTGGCGGAAACCATCCGAGAATCCCTAGACCATGGTAGCTGTGCCATGCTTGTGCTGTTAGATTTATCTGCAGCCTTTGATACGGTCTCTCACTCGATTCTTTTAGACCGACTGACACAGCTGGGTATCTCGGGTACCATCTTAAATTGGTTCCAATCCTTCCTGGATGGGCGATCCCAGCAGGTCCTCCTTCGCCCTCATGTCTCCCCCTCCTGCGCCATGGGTTGTGGAGTACCTCAGGGTTCTGCGTTAAGCCCGACCCTGTTCAATATCTATCTTGCCCCTCTGGCAGCACTAGTTGAGCATTGTGGCGTGCGTATAATCTCATACGCTGATGACACGCAGCTGGTGTTCTCATTTAAAGATTCCAAGATGGCTGCATTTGACAGCTTTAGGCATTGCCTAATTAAGATTGTTTCTTGGATGACAGATAATTGTCTTAAACTGAATACCGATAAAACTGAGGTGATGTTCTTTAACCAACCATCACCTCCACCGGCTGATTTATGGTGGCCAATGCAGTTGAATCCCCTCCCACCCCGGTCTTATCTGTCAGAAATTTAGGTTTTAGATTTGACTCAGAATTGTCGGTGAAGGCCCAGATTAGCCAAGTTTCCAAAGCGTGTTTTTGGAAGCTCAAAAGTTTGCGCAGATTTCTCTATTTACTACCGATGAACTGTCGGGCCACTATAGTCCATGCCTTGATTACATCCCAGCTGGACTATGCTAATAGCTTGTATCTTGGCCTTCCTGCCTATCTCATTCAAAGGCTCCAGACAGTCTAAAATGCTGCTGCTAGGTTTCTTAGAAACGTGCCTCTTCGGCATCACATTTCCCCCCACCTGCGTAGTCTTCATTGGCTTCCGGTGAAAAGGAGAATCGAATTCAAGGCCCTGTCACTTGCCTTTAGAGCTACTAGAGAAAGTGGACCGGGTTATCTGAGGCTAAGACTTCGGAAATACCACCAGAACAGGACCTTGCGCTCGAACTCTCAGCTTCTTCTCTGCTCTCCTTCCTACCGTAAAGCTAGGATTGGAGGGCGCGCCTTTGCAGTAAGAACAGCCGCCCTATGGAATGCTATGCCTCTCTACTTACGCAAAGCAGAATCTGAATCCACTTTTAGGAGTGCCTTGAAAACTTGGCTTTTTGATCTACCTTAGTTTGTCTTTTTTTCTTTCTCCTTTTTTCTCTGTCCCTTTGCAGCGCCGGGACACCGCCGTTGGTGGTAGCCGAGCGCTTTATAAATGTCTTGGTATGGTATGGTAAGAGCAAATAAAAAAGGCCAACCACGTTATGTGAACGCATGTATGTTTCTTTGCTTACTGAATTTCAAGAAAATGGGACGAAGTATGCTCGACATGCCATTATCGCCATCCTGCTTTGCAGCATTTAGCCTGTTTAGAACCATCTTTATGTCCCTCTCCCGTCACATGCTGAAGTTCGTTAGTTGGGGAGTCAAGGCAATCTGTTCAAGATTTCCTGACAGGAGGTATGGAACGCATTTTGGCATTTTGGCCCTTACACCAACACTCCTTACATGAGCATTCCCACAAACAGTTCCGTTTTATTTTCTTGAAAGCTTTAAAAGCAGTATGCTGAAACTGTCCGTATTCCTGCAATGGATCACATGGTGCACAGTGGAACATTAAAAGGCACAGGCAATTAGACCTGACATCATCCTTGGTCTGGTATTTCCCACATTGTTTTACCTTCATACTGCCTGTTTTGGTGAATTTGTGTTTTTTTGGGCTTTAGGACTGTGCACACTTTACCAATGCTAACCACTACTAAAGTGCTTGTGTTGTCTCCTTTAATCATGGTAACATTGGCTTACACCTAATTGGCAGATTTAATCTACTTATAAGTCCCTAGAAAAGTGGTACTACGTGTTTCCATGGCCTGTACCACCCACTAAAGTAGCTTTGACTGAGGCCTGCTACTGCAGCCTTTAGTGCAGTTTTAAACTGCCATTTCAACCTAGCAAAATAAATCTTTTGCCAGGCCTAAACCTATCCTTTTTAATGCATATTATTCACCATAAGGTAGGCCATAAAGGCACATAGGGCAGGGTGCATTGTATTTAACAAGCATTTGTAATGCAATAGGTCTCGCATTTGCGAGAGTTTGAGCTGTTGGCATTGTACATGACAATGCCTTTTATTTGTGTTTTCTAAACCTGCAAGAGGTGCGTAAACACTCACTTTGTACTTATAGTTGTTGCTTTTGAGAAGCAAGGCTGGCAGTATCTGCGCCTCTTTTACTTCCAGCCTTGCTTCTCGTAAACAAGGACTATAAGTTCAAAGTAAGTGTTTAGGCACAGCTTCCAGCCTTTCAAAACATATAAATAAAAGGCATTGTCATTTGCAATGCCAATAGCTCAAACTCTCGCAAATGCGAGACCTATTGCATTGCAAATGCTTGTTTTAGTAGGGTGTGATGCTTGGAGCCTTACATATCAATACAGATGTTTCTACAATAATATGTGCATAAATGATGTGTGCATTAGACTATCATTGTTCTATAAATTGTCACTGCTGGTAACCTGGGCTGTCTCAACGACCTCAATGTCTAATGATACATTGTTTGGCTATGATAAGTGAAGTAACTACTCACCTAAGCCCGTGTTTGGGAAACTTTGAACTATCGGCGAGGCCTGATCACAGTTCTCACTAGTCTTCGAACCTATCTATTAAAGGCATTCTTTAGTTTCCCAAATACTTGTCCCCAGAATTGCTGTAATTTCTGGAATTTCCACAGAATGTGCATCATGCATTCTTGAACTCACCTACACATACAACACCTTCTGAATCTTCTTGCAATTCTGTCATGTGTATCTTTTAAGATGTCCATTGACATTCCGGGATAATTTTAGCTTTGCTATTTTCTGCGTGGCTTCCCTCATACCATCATCATGGTTTTGCAATTTCTCTTGTCAGAGTGCACCCGTGAAGGTATGTTTCACCTGGAATTAAGTTACGCAGAGATACTGGTAGAAATGAAGAATGTGTCACTCACTTCAAATAGAAATTAGTTCATAATCCACAATAGTGCTCCTCTTATCCGTGTTTCGTACATAAGCCTTATTATTATTAAAACACAAAACTGGCAAGGGAGATGGAATAATTTGTCAAGAGGTAAAGTCCCCCACAACCATAATCTGAAGTACCTCCACTAGTCCACTGTAATTTATCACATTTGGTACTTTTTGTATTTAGATAGTGGCCATATTAGGGTCTCTCCCTTAAAGAGCCCATTCACCTCACTCACTCCATCCATTTTAGGAGCTATAAATTTAACACAGGTCACGAGTAATGGAGATGACTGGCAAGTCCTTTCAGCACTCAGGAAGAATCAGAATTAAACTACCCTACTTCTTTAAGACAGAGTAGTTAGGAGTAAAAGCAGCTCCACAAGGTTTAGTTGTAACAAATGAAACACACTTCTTTTTGGAAGATCTGATCTTAAGAAGCGAATGGTCCTATGTAGAGTAGAAGTGTACACGGGATTAGTTAATTTTAATAATCAATATAGCGTAGAGAATTTTGGATGCCATGCTAATAGCGATAATAGCCAAGGACGGACCCTAAAAACTACAGTAAAGATCACTCAATACAAGAAAAGAATGCAGGAAATAAATTGGAGCATTACTTCAAGTGACAGATCGAGCAGAGATGAGGGACCAAGCACATGTAGGCTATCCACAACCACCAAATTTGTTTGGAAATTTTCCAACAACAGGGATATATGTAGGGGAATCCCACATCCATTTTCTTAGTGCGGCCATGCCAGAGAGCGTCTGATTCAAAAAACAAAAAGGAAGAAAGAGCCGTCTATGGGAACATAAAGTATAGGAAAAGCAGCACTAGAAACTTGGACTATATTAGAAAATTAGATTTAGTTGTAAATCTGCCTACTAAACCACTTACAGAAGCACAATACAGAGTGCTTATCAAGGGTCTCAGATTTGTGCCTACAAATTAACATGATAATTTTAAATCTCAATTAGTGTTACACAAGTTCTTTAAACAAAATAGACTGCACTTCCTTTTTGAGAGCAAGGAGTATGTCAAGCCAGAGAATTAAGTAGGTTTAAACATAAAAATCTACTTTTTTTCCAACTACCAGCTGAATACCTTCAAAGGTGACTGCATTTGAGATGGCTATGCTAAATGACTTGTAATGGGCAGAAAGTACACAAAAGAAAGTGTACACTAACCTATTGAGGACGAAGAAGAAAGCCTTATTAAGACTGTCAGATAATGCAAGCTGATAGGGAAAGTGCCATCATGATACAAGATCAAAAGGCATGTAGAGGTCAATGTAACCGATTACTGTCAGGCAACTATAAGATACTAAAAGAAGATCCTGTGGAAGGGGTTAGGAGAGAGATAAGAATCATAGTGAAAGAAGCAACAAGAGAAGGGTAGATTTCTAAGTAGGAACATAAATTTTGATAACTACAGATCCTGGAATACCATATTTTTACACCCTTCCAAAAATTAAAAAAAATAAAGACCTTCAACCTGGGATAGCCATATTTTCTGGCATAAAATCTTTACTACAATCACTTGCCCAGTTTTTAGACTACTTCCTACAAACTTTGGAGAACAAAATGCCATCATAGTGAAAAGACTCCAAACATACCCTAAATCTCCAAAAGAATATTAAATGTGACCCTGTCAGATACAAATTATATTTACAGCTGATGTGGGGTCCTTATATACCAATGTTCCCATGAAGGCTACTCTAGGAGTCATAGAAAACAAACTGAAGGAGTCTACTTGGTCATAGCATAGACCTGTACAATTCATAATGAAATATGCCTAAATGGCCCTGACAAAAAATGTCTTCCAATTTGAAGAGGAATTCTTTTTGCAGATTTGCGGTATCCGCATGGGTTTCTCCTGTGACCCAGTGTAGCAAACCTGTATGTACATAATTTATTAAATGACAGGAATCCTTTTCCTGGGAGTGCCAGATTAAGACAACATTACACAAACGATGTTTTGGTTATTTGGAAGGAACTGAGGAAAGAGCAGAAGACTCCCACAAATGGCTGAAACAATAGCATCCACATTTACTTTTCACTATGACCGAGAGCAGAAGCAAAGTTATATTTTAAGCTCTGAAATTAAAACCACAAAATAGCAAAATCCAAACACAAGTAAACTGTAAATCAACAGATAGAAATATCTTACTAAATTACAAAAGTCACCCCCCGAAATCCTCAAGAGTTAATTTACCAGTTGGCAAATTCTTAAGAAATAAGAGAAACTGCTTGGACAGGACAATTAATAATACAGAGGCAACGGCACTGACACAAAAATTGGAAAATCATATTTATCCTCGAAAACTGATCGAAAGAGCTGAAAAAGAGCAAGGAACAATAACAGAGAAGCCCTCCTAGAAACTTATAACAAACCAGAAAATATTCCATAGATATTCCAGAATAAACTGTGTGACCACGTTCACTAATTTATCGATTGAGAAGGAGAAAATACTAAAGACACGCTGGCGAATATTAAATGTGTGTACACAGAGAGTGAAAAAACACTATTTGCTTTTAACATGGGAGAAGCTATAAAGACTAGAATGTCTGAACTAGACCCAAACTAGGAAACAACTATGGACAACTGACATGATCAACACTCCAGCGTCAATGAATATTTTCCTTGTGCTTCATACAGTGTCTTCAAATAACCAAAAACACCATTGCAACAAAGAATACCTACAAAATGTAACAACCAAAATGTGATAAACAGAATGGCATACATGTGCGGTCTATTTTATATAGGAATGACAACGCACAAAATACAGACAAGAGCACAATAAGATGCTTCAAAATCGCCACAAAGTGCAGACACACTGCTGACCAGTTGATAACTGAACAAGTAAAGCCATTTGACAATGAAGCTCAGAAAACAAGAATATTACTAATGAAAGAACAGAGATGGATTTTAGAATTATCGATGTACACCCAAGGTTTATGATGAAATCAGCTGGAATATGTTGATTCAACCAACTCCCTTTAAAGTCCTAGTTTACATGAGACAAAATAAAAGCGGTTGTAGTGCTTGTGACAACCTCAAATAGTAGTATAGTATCACTTCATGGGATCCAAGAGCCTAACATCCACTCTTAATAGTGTCATAGATTAACATATGACTAAACTACTAGACCCAGAATGCTTTTACCAGGAACAATCACATGTGACTATCATTTATATGTAACCAATATTAGATTGATTGACTTGCAGCACCCTGCCCCAATTAGAACATATGATGAGTCTTGGACACACACAACCAATGACCAACTAATAGACTGGGAGTATCTATCTTGCACTCAAAAGGGTGACAACTGAAACTCATGTGCACTGGTCTTGTGAGCAAAATAAGGTAGAAATATGTTGACCAATTAAAAAGTAAAAAGGCAATGAGAGCATAAAATCCCATATTGAGAACTGAAAATAAACCCAGCATACTTCCCGATATGCACAATTTTACTATTGTAAGACCCCTTACGCCGAAAAGAGGATATAAAAATCTGGTACAAAAAAAGAGGTCACAATAAGCCGGCTGAGCAACATCCATTACTCTGGTACCGGTTCCTTGAATTTTTCCACAACCCACTGAGGTGTGCAGAAAGCATTAATGACAAGTACAATCACAGAATGTCATGAGTTTGCATAATTTGGGATCTTACTAATCACAGCACTAACACATCAAGGGAGGAGGGAAGAAAGGGAGTCACTGGAAGATATAGTATCCACCAGAAATATCGTTAACAAAGGGAAATAACTTTTTTGCATGAGGAACACTTATTTCACCAGATTATTCACCTTATGAAGGAGTGACCACTTGAATATGAAGTCATCCCAATTCAAGGGAAAGCGTGTGGCACAAAATCAAGGACACTTCTGGTTCTGAGCCATGGCGAAGAGATCCACAATTGGACACCCCAATCTGGAGAAGATAATTTCTGTCACTTTTGGATAAGGTTTTGAGTGGATTTTCCACTTGTGGCCTTATAAGGAAGACAGGTCAGAGCATCCGCTCCCACGTTAAGGATGGCTACAAGGTGGGCAGCTGTTGGTAGAAGGGCCCTGTCGCAAAGTTAATTTTCACCTCACTACTTCAAGATGGTGGACAGGGAGTGGGTAGTCCTGTTTCATTCCCTAAATTAACTCATACGGCCCAACTAACAAGGCCATACTTTGATTCCTCCCTCAGTGACCAAAAATGCACTACATACATGGATGATCGGCTCAATGTACGTCACCCCCACTCTAGAAGAATTGTACACAAGAGGGCTTCGGACACTTTGTTGAGGTGTATGGCCTCAGACACTTTGTGGAGGAGTATGAAAACATGGGGGAACTTTTGTAGCAGTTGGGAAGTCAATAAGTGTACTTACTAGAGGAACAACATACAGGTCCAAAGGTTGGCTAAGTGGCCAGGTAGGTCCTGATGTGGAATATGCATGGAATGGCTCGAATCATGTTGATAAGACGGTAAATCTTTGAAGAGAATTGTAGGGCAAGGAGCCTAGCGTAATAAATTATAGGGGAACACAGGCCGACTACCAATAGAAGCACTTCTCATAATCATAGGAACCAGACGACTTCACAAAATATGACATGAACCTTGACCCAGATGAGAAAGTGACAATGTATGCATTTAAGAATTTGTATTAGGTCTGAAGATAGCCAAGGCCTTTTGATATTACTAGGATTGTATGTGTAATATTCTTACTTATGGGGACTTTCAGTCAGCCCTCTTCATCCATTGGTCTTCTATTGTGTCATTCACATTTTTCTTACACCCTCAACAGCATACAACCTGGGGTGATGGGTAAACCCACGTTAGCCATTGGCTAACAGAAAAGAAGTGCTCCAGCCAGGCCTGTGGGGAGTACAGTGGTTTATTGTAGCTGATAAAGCTCAGTAACTTAACTATAACCTATAGCATTCTGCCCTTTCACAAGTAGCACATTCACACACACAAAGCAGTTACCTTTAGTGCCAGGGCTTATTATGGCAATGTCTACTTTTTGAGATTAAAAAAGTATTTTTTCTTTTATCCAATGTTTTTGTTTTGTAATGATGAGGGCCCGGCAGCTGACTCAGAAATATAATTTTGGGAAAACCAAAACATATAGACAAAGTCACAAGGCTGGAGGCCAAAGCCAGACATGTTAGCTTTGCCACTGCTTGTTGAAAACTGGTTACTGCATCATCGTAATAGTGATTGATACCTTCCACATTAAAACGATTTAAACAAGCAAATGGTAAAGTAATTGTTATTTTTAGAAGCTCTGCAGTCAGACAGTTAAGCCATTTCCCACCCCCATCTACCTGTAATGTGCGCAGAGGTTAAACATACCTGTGAGTGATTGATAATAACTATTTCAATACTTTTCCATCACGCAAGGAGCCTGGGTTTGATTGAGTGCCCAAGGATGGCATAGTGTGCAGCGTTTTATCATGAGGTTAAATGTCTGCACTGCCCGTACACAAATGTAAAGTGTTCCGCTGAAGCTTGTCCAAGGTGACATTGTGTAATTCAGCACGCAGTGGAAAACTGCATGTGAGCGAGCGTTAGATTCCCCCCAAGGCAGTGACCAGATCACAAGCCGCTATAAAAAACAGCACTGTGATAGGGTTGCTAGAGAGAGGAATTAGTAGAACAGTTCTTATAAAGCACAGCATCTCGATTTCTGCCATATAACAACTTTCTTAAGAATATGTATCTCGCTACCTCGACTTTATATTTTTATTTATTTAGTTATAGTATTGTAAAGTGCAAATAACAAAGGTGTCCTTGAGCTGACACTTTCTATAAATACCCAACCAATAAACGCTCAGTAATTCCTTGGAGCTTAAAAAAAAGTTCTTCATGTTTTCCCCAAATCCCAGATACTTAAAAAACACATCTGAGATACAAAGGTAAAGTGTTCCAGCAGTGGCCACTTGATAAAACAAAACCTTATCACCCTGACGGGATTCTCTAATCTTAGGTACATTGATGGAACTTCCCTCTAAAGAGCGTAAAGTTCTGGGTGGTGTACACCGTGAGAACGTTTATCACCAATTGTAACTAGGAGATGGAGCTTTGTTGGCAGCCCCAGGTACAATGCATTACTGTAATCTATGCCTGCACCGACAGCTGCTTGGTGAATCGAATAATGGGCGCCTCTGGAAGAAAGGGTATGATTTTCCGCATGATTTTGAGGTGGAAAAGCCAAGTAGCAGAACCCTTAGTAATCAGGGCTTTGAAGGATAAATCAGTGTCTTATACCTCCCCTTAATTCCTGACTGTCTTGGAAGGGGAGGGATAGTGACCTAAGATGTCCAAACACTTGGCTGAAGACCAAACCAAGGGATGTCTGCCCAGAACCATTACCTCGGTTTTATCAGAATTTAACCTAAGGTAATTTTCGGACATCAATTTGGCCAATGCTCTGGGCACCACTGAAAATCTTTGCGGATCAAATATGAATTCCCATCTGTTGTATTCCACCCAGCCCGGGCACTCGCCAATGAGTGTAAGCAAGAACTCAATGTTCTAAACCTGCATTCATTTAATTACCTTCCAAACCTACATCACAGGTCTACGGAGTCCATCAAGAACCAAAAGAGTTTTTTAATTCTTTATATACACGACATTACATGTCCCCCTTTGTTAAATAAAAATATTACAACTTTTTACAATAAATAAATAAATTAATGAATAAATAAACAAATACATATGCACTTATAACTCTTCAATTAGCCTTCGTGGTGCTTGGCTCATCGGAAGCTGGGAGCTGACAGTCGAAGTGTCAGTGATCTGCATAGGTGAGGTGGAAACACCAGCAGTCGCAGGATCATCAACTGTCTGTCAGGACCAAGTCTCTACGGTGACATTGATGTTTGGTGAGTGATGAGCCACATATCTGAAGTGAGAAGAATGTCAAGTAAGGGACTTCCCAGGACATTGGGCAGTCACTATGTGTCCTTTGGTGGTTGTAAAAGTAAAGGGCTCAAAGAGAACATCAGATTTTAGTTTTCTAGATCTTCGAACTAGTACTTGATCTCCTCTCTTGAAAGTGATATCTTTCACATGACGTCGCTTGTCAGCATAGATTTTCATTTTTCGTTTGCAACCAGAATCTTCTGTGCAAATGTCTTTCTCAGTCCTTGATCTGAGGTTGGTCCCCTAAGGTAACTTGGTCGTCATGGCTCTCCCAAACATTAAGGTTGCAGGGCTTTCCCCTATAGTCAAGTGAGGGGTCGATCGGTAAGCTCGAAGAGAGGTATTCAAAACAACCTTAAGATCAAGCTTCTCTAATGCAGCATGCAGCACAGCTTTCTTTAGAGTACTATTAATTGTTCTACAAGGCCATTGGCCTGGGGCCAAAGAGGGGTGCTTTTCTGATGCTTTACATTGAGATGGCTGAGAAAGACTCTGAGCTCTCGACTATTGAAAGGCGTGCCATTGTCAGATTTCAAGATCACAGGGACACCCCATGCCACAAAGATGCCATCTAATCTTTCAATAACCTTTTCATGAGTAATGGATGGAAGATCTTCTATCAATGGAAAGCGGTAGTATTCATCAACAACAATCATTATATGATGTCCATTCTCAAGAGGACCAAAGAAATCAACAGCAATTCTGTAGAGGCCACATAGAGATTAAATAGAGTGGGACTGAGAGCTGAGCCCTGAGGGACTCCACAGAAGAGATAAGTGGCTGAAAATGTGAAGAGGAGCATGATGACTGAGTGCAGTTCATAACTAAACAGTGGATCCAGTCCCAAACTCTTACCTTACTCTAGTCCCATGTAATCTCTTCACATATGTATCATGGCAAGTGGGATCAAAGGCTGCGGAAAGGTCAAAAAGAATCACGGCATCTACAGCTCCCTGATCAATCAGCACCCATAACTTGTTTTAGACTGTAACCATGAAATGCTCTAAATTCAGCTTGCACTGGAGCAGGGAAAGTTGTACAATTAAACAGCTTTTAACTTCTTTTTCCTGCCACTTAGTGGCAAAAGGTAACAGGTAGATCGATCTGTAATTACTTACCATGTTATCCCATTGCGAGACAAATATAATATTCTCTTTATCTTTTCCAAGATTTTTTTAATTGGCACATTATTTTAAAATAATTTTTTGAAAGTCACTGTTTTATTGTGCACAGAGACTACTGTCAGGGCCAAATGTTGAAAAGTACTATATTAAGGCACAACAAAACAACTCTCAATCATAGCATTGTTTCTTCTATACATGAATAAAGACTATAAAAGAGAGAGAAACAGAGATGGAGAAAAATAGCAGATGAAAGAGAAGCGGAATATCTGCTTGTGTGTGTGCATGTGTCTGTGTGTAAATCAGCAGGTGCATGTGGTCTCATGCAGAGTGTTCATATAGTTAACACACATGGGAGTTGGTTGGAATAAAATAGTGGGACATAGATTTTTATCGCTTGCTGGCCTCCTGCCATCTTAGATACCAAAAGTGATGTTGTGAATTAGCTTCCTTGATCATGGTCATAGACTCCAGTAACCATGGTCATAGACCATAAATGACCCTCTGTCCAAGAGATGGTCAGTCAGTAGTGGCTGCTACCGGATGGAGGGGTGCGGGGGTCAATTATGGAGAAAAAAACACTTACCTTGGAACGGCCGGGCCGCCACCTCCCCTGCGTCCTCTTCCTTCTTCCTTTCTCCAGTCTGAACGGCAGCAGGAAGCACCTGGCACACAGGCGCCCCTGAGCCAATCAAGAACCAAGAGGGCCGGCCAAACAGTTCATGCGCACTTAGGCTGTGCCAACCACTCTTCCCCTGCTCTGGCCAGCCCTGCCCTGCCCCACATTGAACAAGGCCACTGACTGCATGCAATAGGAAAAATAAAATGATAACAATAGTTATTGTCATTTCATTTTTCCTTTTTGGGCAATGCTCCTCCGCCTTAGCGGAGGAGCCGCCACTGTGGTCAGTGCTCGAGAAATGTTGCAAGCCCACAAGCAAAACTCTTTATCAGAAGGCTCTGACACTGACCAGAAAGTTTGGACATATTATTATTATTTGAGTTTTATATAGCGCTAGTTAGACCCGAAGGTATTCGAGCCCTTTACATGTTGTGCGAAGACCAAAGAAAAACATAAGACTAAACGTTTAAAGAATTTGTGAACTTTGGTGTAGTACATCAGCTACATGAAAAAGATGACACATTTGGACAATACTATCGAGAAGACCATACACTCGCACTAATATTTACAATTTAAGTCACAGAGCGATAAACGGATTTACCAGAATTTAATGATCAGGTGCTAAACAGGTTTCCCGGTTCCAAGATAGGTCATTTAACCACTGAACCCCATTCCCCGCAACTTATGAAAGCACACTTATTCACGAAACATTTAGAACCCTGGTGATTGTATGAAACTCAGAAACATCTCCCATACACCCTCTTTCCCTTGTAAAATTAATTCTGCTACCTTGTAAAGCGCTCTGTATCCCTACACACCTGAGATAACGATCAGCACAAGCAGATTAAGCAAATAAATAAATACATAAGATTTCGGTCATCCAGCTTTGAGTGTTACATGTTTTAGCGAGGACAGTCGGAAGCCATAAAGCAGACCTTCAGTGAAAATTGCAAACACACACGTAGTGTTTGTAGAGGGCAGACGTAGTATGTCTAATGTGTGAGTTACCACAGGGAAAATATATTTTTAAGGTCAATGTTTCCCTCAAAGAATTTGACTTAACTGACAGGAAGCTTTCGTAACTAAATTTGGTAAGAATTCTAGCTGGGGGCTTCCTGTTTGCTTCCTGGTGTGCTGCCAGTGTTGATAAAAACCCAATGTGTAGCTGAAATTAGTAGAAGGCTCAGGAAGTGCCAGTGACCATTTTTAAAACCATATTTACATCACATTGAGGCCATTAACATATGCCTACATGTTCTTTATGAGCCACAATGTGCACGTCTCTTTTAATTGAGAAAAACACATGCACAAAACCACTGAGAGAGACATAAAAAGGTATGTGACAAGCAATCTCGGGTGAAGAATTTGCAAAGCAGGGTGGCTTGTAAGTGGAGGCACCCATTGGTAAAGGCAAATAATACCACGATGACATTTTGATGTCTATTTGGAAGAAGTGTGGGGATAGTGAAGGTCCCACCCCATATCCACTGGTGTATGGGAGAGTCCTCCTTATACACCATGAAGTATACTAAAAAAGTAATGGATGACATGCTTGAAATAATCTCAGTCACTGGTAATTACTCAGGCTGCATCCGAGCCCATTGATATTTGGCACAGCATGCCACCTCAGTTTGGACCCAGCCATATGCAAATAAGTCTTGACCCTGCTCCAATGGGAATGGTCCAGCCCGAACTGCCAGGCCAGGTCCTCCCTGAACCAGAACACAAGCAACTCAGGACCGGCTCTGAGTAATTACCAGTGGCCGAGATTTATTCACCATGCCATCTGTGGGAGGGCCCACCTGAGGACACTTCTCAATTGGGGCACCACATGGCCACATCTGCGTGACAATTACATTTCTGTTTGGCACTCCTGGGGAGTGCTGGGTAGGAATGGCCAGGAGGATGCAGATGGCAACAAGTCACTTGGCCTTTTTAATGGTGCAGCGATATAGCTTTATTTAGTTCTTTCTACATAGCCATCACCATCCGCAAGTGGTAAAGGTATCATAATGAAGACCTTTATTGTATACCAGACTGAGGGACATCCAAAACATGAACTATCTCTCCTACAAACATTTAAGTAACTTAGCTCCTTTGCAATGAGAGCAATGTAAATGTATATTTTGATTATTACATAGCAGTTCATAGCATGTGAGGAGTCTCATAGCATGTGAGGAGTCCCACTGCTCTGTAGAGTCAATCATATGGGGAAGAACAGCAGATCAGGAGTCGAAGTGAGAGCGATAGCGGGATGTGCCACCAAAGGTAGGGTGTGAAAGGTGGTTGATGGTTTTTTTATGTGTGGTGCAGGTGGTGGTGAAGGATATTTATTTATTATTTTATTTACTTATGCAGTTTTATATAGCGTGGACATGGCTCAAAGGCATCAGAGCACTTTACAACACACAGGATACAGGGTTGCAGTGGGTTACAGTAATAGTAGTTACACTCTAACGTTTACATCAGTGGATGTGTACAAAAGTTACCACAAGAGACAGATAAAACAATTGGGCAGAGAACATACACAGTTGCACGAAGTCAGATCAGGGCGCAGTGGAGAAAGTACTTAAATCTGGTCGAGGGTGAATTAAACAAGATGTCTGTCAAATAGGAGCAGCTTGAGGTCCTTTTTGAAGGTTGCTAGGATGGTGGTTTGAGCGAGGGAGGCAGAGAGTTTCAGATTCCAGTGGTGCTACCAGAGAAAGACTGGTTCATGTATAGTTCTCGACTGATGGTGAGGGGTTCCAGGAGCAGGGATTGGGCATTTCTGAAACCTCTATTTGCTGCCGAGATTTTCAGTTTCTCATTTAGATAGGGAGATGAGGAAGAGTGCAGGGCTCTGTGGGTAATGCAAGCGATTTTGAATTGGGCCTGCGCTTCTGTGGGGAGCCGTTGGAGGGTTAGCATGACAGGGGAAATGTGGTAAGATTTCTTGATACCTAATACAAAGTGTGTTGCAGCATGTACTGCTGCTCTCAGCGGGCCTAGGTGAACTTTGAGAAGGCCTGAGAAAAGGGCAATTCCATAGTCTAGTCTAGAGAGAACGAGAGACTGCACTGCTGTTTTGATCTCTTTATCTGGAATCAATTGTCTGATGCCCCAAAGCTGCCTAAGTTGGTGGCGTGCACTGTTGGCCATGGCTGCTATGTGGCTTTGATGATTGAGATGATTATCAAGGGTGATGCAGAGTGATGTGGCACTCATGACAATGGCAGGGGAGCCATCAAAGGCGGGAAAGTTGGCCCTCCATTCTTGTACTGGAGTTTTTGTGCTTTCAGGGGTGAGATCAAAAGAAATTCTGTTTTAGTTGGGCTGAGTTTTAAATGGTGGTTGGACATCCAATTTTGAATCTTAAAGAGTGTATTTGAAAGCATGGCAACGTCCTCTGGGGATGAGATTTTCAAGTATATTTGGGTATCATTGGCGTATAGGCGGAAGAGAAACCCAGGGTTTCTGAGAATCACACATAGTGGTTCTAGGTAGAGGTTGAAGAGGGTTGGGGAGAAGATCGAACCTTGAGGGACCGCTTGGTGAACACTGACTGGTCTTGAGAATGAGTTGCCCATTTTCACAATTTGAGAGCGGTTGGATAGGGAAGAGGAGAACCAGTTGAGGACAGTGCCTCCACATCCCATGCATAGTTCAAGAATATGAAGGAGGTCAAGATGTTTGGCAGTGTCGAATGCGGTGGATAAATCCAGGAGGACCAGGAGGCAGGAATTGCTGGAAGTCGAGGATTCTAAGGGAGTCATCAACTGTTTGGAGGATCGCAGTTTCTGTACTATGACCCCGGTGGAAACGTGATTGGAGTGTCTAGGAGGCTGTTTGTCCAAATGTGAGAGGCTAGTTGGGACGCAACAGAACTTTCAATGACTTTACCTAAAAATGTTAGTATGGAGACTAGGCGGTAGTTCAGGTTCTCTGGATTGAGAGGTTGTTTTTTCAAGAGCGGAGTGATGTGACCCATTTTTAGTCATTCTGGGAAGAGGCCCTGTTTGAGAAAGGAATTGACCATGGAGGTCCCTATGGGGAGTAGGTTTGTGGCAAAAGATTTGCTGATAGAGCCTAGAATGGTGTCCTGATTATGGTTTGAGGGTTTTACTTTGGAGATAGTTCGTAGTAGGTCCTACTCAGAGATTGGAGAGAAGGATGACCATGATTGTAGTGCCTTGCATGGTAGAGACTCAACCGTTTCAGGAGTCGTTGATGGGAAGAGATATATGGATGTCTCTAACTTCTTTATCAAAGAAATCCATAAAGTCATTTCAACGGGCCATGGATGGCTTAGGAGCTGAAGTGATAGCGGGGTTAGTAGACTGTGCAATGACCTCGAATAGGCGCTTCGGTCTATTCTTTGCAGCATTCACGAGGGCACTAATATGGGAGGATTTGGCCTTTGTATTGTCTTCTTGCTTTGTGAAGCTTAGTCATACTCAGGTGAGATGGTGCTTGCCTTCATTCTTTCTCGCATTTTCTGGCAAGCTTTCATTCTTCATAAAGCTCTTTTGATATCCAAGGCCTAGAGGGTTTTGGTCTGGATAATTTGCACTTCAGGGCTGCACATCTGTGAATAAGGGATTCCATGCAGGAGTTGTACTTGTCGGAGGCCTCATTAATGTCAAGATGAGGTGTAATCGCAAGTAAGGTGGGAAAGGCCATGATGTTCATGACTTCTGTGTCAAGGTTTGATGTGTCTCTAAAGCATATTTTCTCTTTCTTGGGTTGCCCGTAGGTTTTGGTGTAAGAGTCGGTTAGAGAGAACTGGATCTGCATGTGATCAGACCAGTCGACTGGTATGGGGTCATATGTGTTTAGGTAGGGGGATTTGGAGATTATCAGATCCCGAATGGCGTCTTTGTGGTGTGTAGGTTTATGGCAGTGTTGTTGGAGATCGTTGGCATTAAGAAAGGAGGTAATAGCTGTTGCCCACGTCTCCCCACTGGATGGTGAAGTCACCAAGGAAGATATTATGACCAGAGCTGATGAGTTGAGAGGTGAAGAAATCCATGCATTCCTCGATGAAGGTGTTGTTTTGACCTGGTGGGTGGTAGATCACATTCAATCTGTGGTTGGAGGTAGTGGATGTGGACAGTTCCACTGACATGCATTCGAAATACTGTAAAGTGAGTCGTTGGGAGGATTCAGCATCTCAGAGAGTTTTGGTGAATCAGTGCGAGACCTCCACTGTGTCTCTCTTCCCAGTCGCCATGCAAAATGGAGTAGTTGGTCGGGATAAGAAAGTCTAGAGCGTGGTTAGATTAGACATTGAGCCACATTTCAGTGAGGATCAGGATGTCAAGATTACGGATCAGGATTGAGTCTGATAACTCTGGGCAGTGTCTAATTGCAGATCAACAATTGTGTAGCATGCAGTTCAGGGAGAAGCTGTTGTCTTTCTGACTTGGCTGTTCCAGGAGGTTGGTTGGGATTTATATCGCGCTAAGAGGGGATGAGCGTGCACTGGGATGGTGTGTGTGAGTTTTAATGCCATCAGAGATGATGGTGGAAATCGGTCAGCCCCTTGCGGGAAGATAGGAGGAGGGGGTTACTGAATTTGAAGCTGCATAACTCTTTAGGAGATGGAGTAGGTCTGAGTTGTCTAGGGGTGGATGTGTGTGTTTGGGTCTGGGTAGGCAGCTGTCTCTCGGTATGTTGGAAGAGTGTGGGGGGAGGGTCCTAAGGGAGTGATGGAGGTAGGAGTGATTAGTAGACAGAGAGTCACCAAGCTGGAATATAGCCAATGTGAGGACGTCCATTCTTGGAGTTCTCAACAGGTAGGGCACGCAGATTTTTGAGGTTGGGCACGGCGGAGCTCGCTTCTTAGGCGGCCATATTCCCAGGCCATCCTTCCGCTGCCCCTACTTTCAACAACTACTTTCTAGTTACTATGCTCTACCCTACGGCCCTTTTAGCCTTAGGGTAGAATTCCAGTTGAACAGTTTCGAAAACCTTTAATGGATGCATGTGTGGCAACTTTTTCTAGGGAGTGACAGACGATGGGAGCAGGTAAGGCAGCCAAAAGAAGCACCTGACAGATCAAAGTAAACCAAGCAATCAGACCCAAGATCGAGCTGTATCTACATCGGACTATGCAGAAAGCCGCGGAGGTGCACGACCTGGATGCTGGTGGATTCTGATTGCTTGGTTGGGAGTTAAACATGAGGCACGCTTGGAGCAAAAAGGGGATACACACTTGGAGCTGGCGTTCTGGGCTGCTGCACACAGGGACTACAAACCCAGGAGTCCCAGGAGCCATCGGGCATGAGACGTCTACTTTCTGCACTATTTAAGTCCCTCACTGCACCCGGTACGCGGGACACGCACCATGGAGTGGACGTGTTAGGCTGCTGCACACAGGGACTACAACCCCCAGGAGCCATCTGGTTGGGGACGTCTACTTTCTGCACTATTTAAGTGCCTCACTGCACCTGCTGCACAGCATGCACACTTGGAGCTGACGTGCGGGGGCTGCTTCACACAGGGACTAGAAGCTCCAGGAGCCCTAGGAGCTATCGGGCATGGGGTGTCTACTTGCTGCACTATTTGAGTGCCTCATTGCACCTGTTCTGCAGGACGCTTGCTGGACTCACTCAGGCTGTGCCAGGGCAAAGGGTGGGTTCTTTTTCACCCATCATCAACTGGCAGAGTCTGGGCTGGGCTCCCAGCCATGGCTTCTCGATCTAGAGCTCGTCCGCCAGCAAGGTACTGGTACATGCTTGATTGTTATCTGTAAGACTATTTGCCTAATTTTTTAAGTGCTGGAAGGCAGCCCATTTACTGACTGTGCTGTTTTGTACTGTGATTTTGTCCCTTACGCTGGAATCATGGGGAAATCTAAACTGGGTTCCGAGAAACCTAGCACTGCCCCCAAAAATTCCTCTCTGGACGCATTTGCTACGCAAGCTGTACAGTCAAGGACAAGGAGATCCAACTAGCTGAAAAGCATCTTTCGCTTACTACGGACACTCCAGAACCCATTTCTGGTATAATAGCTCAATCTGACCCTTCTGTGCAAGCTCATGTAAGTGACCTTATATGAATTGCGTTCCTGCCATCGGAGGCCCATCTTGTCCAACCAAGGAATCAGTTCTTGTTACTCCACCTCCACAGGATATGGCTCCAGTAGCTGAACGGAAAAAGCAGGGGCCTAATTGCAGGACCCAGGGCAATATTGAGAACCAGTCTACCAACAGCCTACCAATATAACTATATTGGATGACTTTAAATGTGACTTTATTAAGCAGGTAAGTGAGAAATTCAAAAGCGTATTTGATGGCTGTCTCCAGCCATTCGAGTGCCTTGGAGCTATCAAAAAACACTTATCCCTATTTGGCCCCTGTGGGTCACAAGCAATCAATAGGCATGCTCCCCAGCCAAGCTCTATGTACTTGTTGCAGCTGATTAATCCTGAGGTTAGGCCCTTGGGGGTTGAGGCTATGATAATGGCCCCTTCAGATACTAAGACGCACCTTGACTCGGAAGGTAGTGTGCCTATGGAACTAGCAAGGGATGCGTGGCAATCTTCAACCCACCATGACCCCACCCAAAACTTAATTACCGGAGCCCGCAAGACTTCAGTATGTAATCTACCACCTGCAGCATGCCCATATGTTTTACTTTTGGCTGATGTGCCTTATTTAGACCAACGGTCCATGGAAACCACAGAACAGTTAATTACCAAGGTGACTTATTGGCTGCATGAGAACATTAAATGTAGGGGGCAAATGTTTAATGAGATTTTGTTTGTTAGTAGGGTGGGTTGGGTGGCTCCTATGGAGAAGGAATACAGAGGTGATTGTAAAATTGTTAACTTCGCCAACAAGTGGATTTCTGATTTGATTTGGTCATCATACGTTGAACATAAGTGCCATGGCTCTATTAAAGTTATGCTTCTATTCCCACCGATAATAGCTACTCAGTTTTAAATGACATGCAGAAAATTAATTGACATCTAAGTCCTCCGGGAGAGTTTGCTGGTTTACATCAGAAAATAAACAGCCCACTGCCTTCTTACACTCCTCTTTTCTGCAGAGGTCCACGGACCCAGAGTGTTGTTATATGGAGGTAGCTCCATTGCCCCACGAGCCATGTCTAGCCATTGGTTGCTTAATCCAAAGACTGTGTCGGGGGTGTGGGTCTAACTCATTTAAGATATTGAGTTGAAATATTGCTGGGGTGTCGAACAAATTAACCCTGGATACATGGGCTAACTACATTTAAGCATATGACATTGTTTTGTTACAGATAACCTGGGCCACAACTGATGTTTTGTTTGATGGGTTTACCTGGTATTCGGCCCCTGGAATTTCCTCAGTCTCCGGATGGGCACAAGTGCCGTTGACCTCATGGTTTAAGTATAACCTAGACTGCGTTATCTGCTTAATTTCTACTAACAGTGATTTGTTTCAAGCTTTTCATTTGGCCTGGTGTAATAATAATTTCAGCATGGTAATTATAAATTTTTATAATGATAGTTTTACAGCCAGTGTGAATCCAAATTTCTGTATTTTATTAGATTTTATAGCCAGGCTTGATATCACGTACACTATGCCAGATAAAGGGTATAACTTAATCCTTGCAGGGGACTTTAACGCTAATCTTGGAAAAAAAATTGTAGCGTGTGATAATCGTATATTTGAGGTCAGAGAATCGGTGGAGACCATTTTGGGGCACCATCGCATGGACTGTCAGCTGCACTCTTATTTGATAACTTTTGATCTCTGCAATGCCACTCAGTATTATGATCCCGTCTATCCTACCACTACTACCTATGCGAGTGGCCTCTACAAATCTGTAATTGATTACATCTTTGTCTCCAATTCTTTGCTAAAAAGGGAGGTTTTGAGGCAGGTCAGTAAGGAAGGAGGACATTCAGTGCTTCTTATGTGTTCATCACCCATCCATGTTTGATAGATGTTTGTCATTTGATGTGTCTTCTCAGATAGGGATCAGGGATGTTATGCAGTTGGGAAATGTAGTTAGGTCTCAGCTAACGAAGCCCAGTAGACCGCAGAAAGATGTCCATCATTCCTGGTTTAATGGCATTTCTAGGAAAGCGAACCCGCAACTGCGCATAGCCCTTCATGGGAACCCACTAGATAGGCATCTTATTGCTACTTGCAGAAGAGAGTACAGGTTTTCCCTGACAGAGAGGAAATCTGATCTGCATAAAGATATATGGGATAAACTGTTTTTCTCATGTAAGACCAAGAAGAACAGGCTGCTTTGGGATACTTTTAATAATAATAAACTAGTTAACTTCCCTGCAAACAGGTTGGCCATATATATTGCCCAAACCAATGGGTTAAACACTTTCAACAAATGTACTCCTCAGTAGATATAGTTCAGGAAACTCCTGATCAGCTCCTGCCTAATTTTTCCCTTAATGTTGACGTGGTAGAGGGCATCCAGCTCTGCCCCCTCAATAAAACGTCTGGTCCTGATGGAGTCCCAATGGACCTTTATAAATGTAATCTCGATCTGTGGGCCCCATTTCGCACCAATTGTATTAATCATGCCTTTAAATCTTGTTCCCCCCGTCTTGGAGGACAGCCTTTATCGTGCCCAGTTTTAAAAAGGGGAGTCACCACGACCCTAGATGTCATCGTCCGATTTCACTCCTAGATAGCACCACGATAGCACCATAAAGATTATTGGCCGAGTTGTTGTAGAACAGCTAACTCAGTGGATCTCGGCTAAAGGCATACTTTCAAGGGCAAAGTACATGTTCAGGGTTGGGCTGGGGATAATTAAACAATGCTTACATCTCCCTCTCTTGGTAGCCAAATATATTGTTGCTAAACAGAGTTACATCTACTTAGCCTTTATGGATCCGACTTGTGTCTTTGGTAGTGTAGTAAGGTCGAATTTCTGCGCACTTCTGGAAATTATGAGGGATGAGAAAGGGTTAATAGAGCTTTTACGTGCCCTCCATTATAACCTTGCTACTTCTGTCAGATATGGCCCAAATGGAGAACGCACTGAGTCTTCCGGCTTTGGCTAGGGGTACGGCACGGATATGATGTATTATATATGAATGGGTTGGAAGAGGTAGTGGTATCAAAGGGTCATGACATGCCAGTTGTTAAGAATAATCTCGGCCCCGTGCTACTGTACGCAGATGATGACATTCTGTTCTCCAGAACACCCAACTGACTCAAAATCCTGTTGGATATCTTTAGTAACTATATGGGCTCATTGAATTTAGACACTAATTTAACTAAACTTTTATAATGGGCTGTGGTCCGAGGAGCTTAAAATATCGGTCTATGACCCTCCAAGAGGACATATTTCTTGTACTCATGAGTTCCTGTACCTTGGGGTCATTTTTGACTCACAGAGCACATGGGTCCCTTGCCTTGCTAGCAAAAAAACAACACTTTATGAATTTGGTTGCCTTTATTTTTAATTTGGTCTCGTCAATAGGCAAGAAACCAAATGCCCCATTCTTGAAAATTATAAAAGGAAATGTCTACTGGTTCTAATATATGGTTCTGGTTTATGGGGTTATACAAGTGTTAATTGCCTTCAAGCTGAGGAAAACAGGTTCTGTACATGCTTGCTTGTCCCCCCACCAAATTGTTCCACCTACGCGGTACATCAAGAGCTGGGTTTGGAATATGTGTGAGACATGATCAACGTGGCCCCCTTGCTGTTGTGGTGTTCTATATGAACTAACCCCCATGCATCTTTTAATAGGGAAATCATTGAACATTGTCTATCGTGTGATTTGGGTCATAACATCCCGTGGCTATGCTATATTAAGAAGATGTGTAAGATCTTAGATAGACCCTCCCTGTTTTTCAAACAATCTGAGCTTAAACATTTCCATAGTCCTGGGTGAGAGAGTTTTTTTTGGATCTTAAGCAGCAAAAAAGGGGAGAGCCCGAGCTAATTAAATCCCAAGTCAGAGAGTATGGTCTGATCAAGACAACGGCTGGCCTGGAAACATACCTGGAGCTGGTCAGTAGTACTTTGGATAGAATGCTATTCAACAGATTTAGACTGTGTATTATGAGATCTCATTTATGCTTCCCTCCGGCACAATGTGGCTCAGTTTCCATCCTCGCCTGTCCATGTGATGAGGGGTCCCCACAGAGTTTGCTCTACTTCATATACTTTTGTAACTTTATAGACAATTGACTAGGACATTTTTAATGCCAGTTCTTACGAGTACAGGTCTTACAAATGTCGTCCAGCCTTGTTGTTTTTTTTTACAATTGCAGATTTTGTTTGCCTCAAATTTGCTTTAAGTCAGAGGAAATCATTTTTTTTTTATCTTGAGTGGGAGGTTTTACCTTACGTTGTTATGTTCAATGTTGTTTTAATAGTTTATATGATGAGTTTGGACTGTATTGCTTACTGTATCTTTAATGATTGTATACGCTTTTATTATTTATAATGATTGAATAAAGCTATTGATTGATTTATTGGATGCATGTGCAGTAAATGCGTTGTGGATTCATAATTTTTTATGACAATGTACCTGGAATAAATTTGAATAAGAATTCAATAATTGGATGTTTATTTGTGAATTTGTAGTATTATTGTTACAAATTAGCTCCCTACAAAATCTTTAGTTTGGTTCTTAAATACTTCATTGCTATCTGGTGATCTAGAACTTCCACGAGGGATAATTAAGAAACGCTCAATCTGCTAATTTCTGTTGCAGTACACACTGGAAAAGTTGTCACGTAAATAAAATAAGCATTGGCAAATCGAATAGGTCTGGATTTAATGTGCTAACGCAATACAAAACGCAGTAGCGTTAGCACATCAGAGCAGGACACGCTGGTTGAGAGTCAGCAAGAGTGTACAGAGAGGAATATTGTCGTGAAGTAGCTCCTCATGCAGTTGAATGCAAGCACTCTGAATGGAGGTGGAAGGATACATCCAATGACATGAGGTGAGAGATGAATAGTCCACTGAGCTGAGCCAAGACATGACTGACAAAGTCTCAAGCCAATGTCTGAAAGAGGCTGGTCAACGAAAGTTAATGTTTGAAGGAGGGCTGGCCCAAATCCACTCTATGTACATTGTGAGCAATATGTCTGATTGACAGCTGAGCTGTCAAAACCTAGACCTAAAATTTTTTGCAAACTTAACAACGCAAGCACCCTTTTTACACCAGACTAAAATAGCCACAAAGCAAATACGAGAGACCTTCCGAGCACTATTTACAAGGGTTGAATTCATATTGTATCTGTTGAGCCAGCATGTGCACAAGAGTCTAATATGAAAATCTGTTTATTGAATTTTTCAAAGTAACTTAGGTCATATCATTCAATGGTATACAGCGATAATGTACACTTAATCAGGGACTATGTGAGGAGTCATCCTGCGGTAATCAGTCCATGACCATGAATTAGAAAAGGAAAGACAAAAACAACAGAATAAACAGTGCAATTCAAGTGTCATTGTGACCACTCTGTGGTGTATTATTCTAGCTGCTCTCAAGAACTGTAGGAAGGTGCAGGAGGATCGTTTTGGATTAGTTCATTAGCAATGAATTTTACAAGTTTGTCTACAATTAGCAGACATTTTCCCTGCCCTCTTGGGTTCTAAATCAGGACAAACACAAAGAGGTGATGGACGGAGCGCTGAAACTTTTCAGACACTTACCCCCAGTCACAGATCTGGGTTGAATCCATCATCATTCTTTAGCTCACTTCACCACCTCAGTTCAGACCCAAGTATATGCAAATCAGTCTTGACCTTGTGCCTCATGGGAACAGTCCAGCCTGAACTGCCAAGCAAGGTCTTCCTTGAACCAGAAACAAGCATCCTGGGACCGGTTTTGGGGTAACACCCCTCAACAGCCAGGCTAGCTTGAATCCAGTGGCAAAGTGAGCAAGGGACCCACGTCTGGACATACCCTGCCAGCTTACGGCGAACAAAGCAAACACAAAGAGATGATGGACGGAGCGCTGAAACTTTTCAGATACTAATTCCAGTCACAGATCTGGGTTGAATCCATCATCATTCTTTAGCTCACTTCGCCACCTCAGTTCAGACCCAACTATATGCAAATCAGTCTTGACCCTGTGCCTCATGGGAACAGTCCAGCCTGAACTGCCAAGCCAGGTCTTCCCTGAACCAGAAACAAGCATCCTGGGACCGGTTTCGGAATAACACCCCTCATCAGCATTCCGCATTCTGTCCATCAATTGTGTGTCTTTTGCTAAATCAGGACCTACATGTTTAAGAGTGTGAGAAATTGGGATGTTGGTTGACTGGGGTGTGAGCCCTGGTCAAGCAAAGGCACCAAATTAACCTGTGCTTAACCCTGGGTAGTTTGGCACAAAAAGCCTTAAAGATTAAAGCGCCAACCTAGTCACGTGAGACTGGGTCAAAGTTGAACGTCATGGCCGACCACTATGGAGCGAGGTTCGGATACAAGAAGTGGATTGGACCCAGTCAGCGCTTACCTTTGGACTTAGAAAAATTTCTGAAGAAAAATGTCTGAGAAGGTAGAGTTCAGCGGGGCAAAGCTGCAGGAGGTGCCCGAGGAGGGAGCATCACTGTTGGCTGACCTTGAGTCAAAGCAGTGGTGAAGATTTTTACGTTCAGACTTAGTTGCCGAAATGAAAGTCGAAAAACTCCAGCGGAATGAGGCAGAAGGCTGTAGCCATAGACAGTTCCATGAGGTTGGATACCCCTTTGGCAAAGGGCCACTGAAACCGATTTGCTGCTGCGGTAAAGAACGTAGTGGGATAAGCTGCAAAGTCAATTTGCCGGCAATGCACATCGGGCAGACAGGCCAGCAGGTTGGTCCCGGTCTCCTGGTTCTCAGACCACTTTTTAACCAAATTTTGTCTAAGTCCTCAGTTTTGAAAATGGCCTTCTGGGCACTTTTAGCACCTCAACCAAGGGTCCAGGACGGATGGGACACCTCTTGGGGGTGCAGGGCCCACTCGGGCTAGGTCCAGGTGCTGGTTCAAGATAGTGGGAGCCTGTTATGCCCCTGTGGCTCTGAACAGGAGGCCAGCAAAATAGCCCTTGGAGGCGCTTTGTGTTGTCCTGGGTGCAGTTGTAGATGCAGGGCTGGCCTCTGATGGTTCAAGGCAGGCTCCAGGCAGCAAAGAGGACCTGCCAGGTACAGCAGATGTCTGGCAGAGTGCACAGCAGCTAACAGCAGCAGACGGTCCTCTTAAAGTCCTTTCACAGGTCCAGCAGTGAACTGAAGAGTGGGTCTGAAGATCCTATTTTTATACCCTGGTGTTGCCTTTTTATGGAAGGTGGGAGAAGCTTCTGGAAAGGTTCTATGAAGTTCTTGAAGTTTACTGACTCCCCTGCCCTGGCTCTAAGCTGGCTGCAGTGACAATAAAAAATCATTAGGCCTTTGTGTGAAGGCAGAGCACAGGCTATTCAGGTGTAAGTGGGGCTGTGCTCAGATCTGCCCCACCATCCTGCCTGCAGATGTCTATTGTGTAACTGCCTTGGAGGAATTCACAAAGTCTGTAAGTTACTCCCAGTCATGTGACCTAAGACAGGCTGCAGGTACAAAGGGCAGGAAAATGACAACTTTCTAAAAGTGGCATTTTCAAAACTGTAATGAAAAATCTCTTTGCAATTAAAGAGGGTATATTATTACAATTTCATAGGTACCAAACATGATACATCTGCCTACTCTCAATTAGGAATTACAGCTTATTAAATGTAATAAGAAATCCCCAATGTTATCCCATGGGAGGAGTAGGCCTCACAGTAGTGCAAAATGAATTTGGGAGTTTTTCACTACCAGGACATATAAAACTTAAAAGTACATGTCCAACTTTTTAATTACACAGCACCCTGCTCTATGGGCTACCTAGGGCCTACCTTGGGGGTGACATATGTAATACAAGGGGAGTTTAAGGCTTGGCAAGGGGTGGTAAATGCCAATTCGACATGGTAGTGTTGCACTGCATTCAGGCTGCAATAGCAGGCCTGGGACAGGTTTAAAGGTGCTACCTAAATGGATATCACAATCAGTTCTGCAGGCCCACTGGTAGCATTTAATTTACAGGCCCTAGGTATATGGTATACCACGCTACAAATGCCTTATTTGCAAATTAAATATGCTAATAAGGTATATGCCAATCCAACCATGTTTAGGGAGTGAACACAAGCACTTTAGCACTGGTTAGCTGTG
This sequence comes from Calotriton arnoldi, assembly GCA_963921515.1. Classification (NCBI taxonomy): domain Eukaryota; kingdom Metazoa; phylum Chordata; class Amphibia; order Caudata; family Salamandridae; genus Calotriton; species Calotriton arnoldi. The sequence goes on from CAWUFW010000662.1 coordinate 754,128, forward strand.
GTAAAGTGTACAGAGTCCTAAGGCCAATGAAAGCAATAATCCAGCAAAACTTGGAGGTAAGCAGGCACAAAGTTTGGGGAAAGACCACCCTAAGGCTGACAGGTCTAACAAGGAGAATCTATACATGTGAGAGAGGAAAGCATAGAAGAAATAGAGAGTACATGTTCATATGTGTGTGTTGGTATGGGTGGGTGAGTGTGTGCATGTATGTATACTTCTGTGCCTTATGTTAATTCTGTGCTTGCATGAGAGACAATCAAAACCTGCATCAATGCTTCTTTCGGATGGATTTTCTCTGCCCCCCCACCACCCCACAATGTATTATTTTATTTCTTTTTAAACCAATCTTCAATTTATCAGTTAGGACAGCAGACACCAAAGACAGCTAAAACCACAAATAACTCAGTAGTTATGCAACGTTAGAAGGTTTTCACAGGTGATTATGCTTGTATCTTTTCTGAAAGGACACACCCATCTATTTCTGAGGAAAGGCAAACTCTTTCTCCTTTCCTCAGTAGTCTGTACCTTGCTGGCTCCCTGTGCTTTACCCTTTGGACACACAGATAACACCAGTTTATCTTCAGATGATACTGGTATCAGAACAGATCATTATCTGTGCATGTGGTGTCTTCAGCTCAAATAAGTATGGATATGAAGGTCTTTCCCATCAACACACAACTTATTCACCTGCACCTACCTATGAAAATGTTCCAGTGTGCTACATCAAAATGTCTGTGAATGTGTAGTAACAATAACTTGCTTCTAGATCTGAGTACAGCAGAGCTTTGTCTTGAACAAATATAACAGATACAAAGAAAGACTATGGGTCTGTCCACCTCAAGTGACTGATTTGCTTTGGTCAGCCTCCTTCAGCTGTTGCTTACGATTTGTCCTTCACATTTTAGATAAGCCTTTTGGAGTATTTATTTTTCAGAAGTCTCCAGGCATTTCACTGAAGGATAAGCTGTCTTAGTATGCCTGTGGAGTGCTTTCACTGCCCTTGACTCAGAAGTGAATGAGCATGAAGAGGAAACAGATAGTGATCACAGTGAGTAAGCCTCGGTTCGTGTGTCAAGTTGTATAAGTCTACCTGCAGAGTGCTGTCATTGCCCTGATTAATGCCAAAAGGTAATGACCATGAACAAGAGATAAACAGACATCACAAAAAATGCCTAATGAAAAAGCATGTTCACAAGACACATTGAAATTATCTGGAAATGTTGAGGGGCTGCTCATATCCAATGCTGACCGTCTTCTCTGGGCATGCACAGGTGAATAGTGTTTCTCATTTGAGTAGTTAGTAATACGTTTCTTCTTCTAGGCATGCTCTTATCGCGCAGTCTGCTGCTATAACAGCCTGGTTAGAGTTGCCTGGGGTATATTTTGAGCACAGATGAAGTTCTGTATCTCTCCTCTGAACATCTGGAAATGAGCTATTTCTATTGCATATGCTGCTTTGTTTTATTCCTTCAGTCTTTTGCATGGTAAAGCAAAGGGAACTAGCATTAGAAATTCAGTGTAAGCGAACATTCACTGATTAGTGCTTCAAGTTGTGTGAGTCGGCCTTTGACTTTCTTTCATTGCCCCTGAGAAAAACAAAAGAGTAATTGGTGAAATCAGTCATTGTTAATTATTTAGTGCTGCATTCTAGTCCATAGTTTGTTACCCACTATGCCACTCCAGACAGAGACCAGCCATATACAAATCAGACTTGTTCATTCTCCAAATAGGAACAGTTCAGCCTGATCTGCCAGGCCAAGTCCCCTCTAGATGGCCACATAAGTAACCTCAGGCTGGCTCTTACTTTGCTGGGTCTCCTCAGTGAGGTGTGGCTTGAAAATAAATGAGTCGGGACCCACACCTCAGAATTCTAGTCACAACTAGTATGCCTCGATTAGAAAAACAAAAAAGTGATAGGTGGAAATATTGAAATAATTTCAGCCACTGATACTGATACTTTGGGCTGCATTCCCATCATAGATTTCTTTGCCCCCTATGCCGCTCTAGGCATAGACCAGCTATACGCAAATCACTCTTTTTTTTGTTCTGTTAGGCCAGCCCAAACTACTGAGCCAGGTCTCTTCTAAAGGAGAACAATAGCAACACCAGACCAGTTTTGTCCTTCTTGGGCAGCTTGAATCCTATGGCACAGTGAAAATGGGACCCACATCTGGGCCTGTCTGTCAGACTGTTGGACTTGGCCCTGCTTGCAGGGTCATCCCTAAACTTTTTGGCCTTCCCCCTAGTCTTTTTCCTGACATAAGGTTGGTGGTTTCAGGACTCTGGGCACTTTAGCGCTGGTTAGCAGTGCAAAGTGCGTGTGCTTTCTGCCTTCCATAGGCTTACATTAGGAACCCCCCCCCCTTATGGGATATCTCCCCCATGGTAGAAAATATGTATGCCATGTTTGGTATGTGTGAGATGGAAATATTAAATGCTGCGCAATGGTGTGCACAGATTTATTTTCACCATTGTGGAAATGCCACTTTTAAACTTTGGCATTTCGGTGTGCTGTGTGCCTGCCTTGTGTAAGGCTGGCTCCGCCCCCTGGGGTGTGTCTGTCTCCCAGACCCCAGCTCAGGAAGGGAGGAGGGAAGTCTGGCAGACAGGGTGCTCTACACCTCCCCCAAAACCAGTTGGGACCGGTTTCCTCAGAGACCCTTCCAGAAGCTTCTGGCCCTTTCTAGTAGGTGGGGTGAGGGGTGTATATATAGAGGAGCTGAGACTCCATGTGCGTGTGCTTGGACTTTGACTTGGAGGGGACACTCTGCCAGAAGGTACCGCCGCAAGGGCCTGCGTGCTGGCCCCTGTGCCCATCTGTACCCCTCTGCTGTCCACAGGACCAGTGAGAGACCTTTGCTGGAGTGAAGACTGCTGTGCCAGGAGGAGTGCCACATTATGGGGGTTGACTGTTCCAAGGAACTGCTGTCCTGTTCTGATGAGCTGCCCACTGCCTGCTGATCTTGCCCAACATTGCCTGTCTGCTCCCCCTGGCCCCTAGCGCCTCGTGGGCGCTTCTTTATTGTGTGGGACCCTGAATCTTTGCCAGCTACCTAGCGCCTCGTGAGCACTGCATCTAGCACCTGCCCAGGAGAAGAGGAGCTGACAACTGCAGCGCGCTGCTGAGGAATCGACCGCCCCGAGGGAATCCCCGGCGTGTGGGATTCCCCCCCTGCATATTTAAACAGCGGGAGCCTACCCCGCGTTTGCCTGAAGACAGCGGGAGCATTGCCCCGCAACTTCGTGCTCATTAAAACAAGCGGGAGCCCACCCCGCGGTTCTGCCGCTTCATGCGACTCCTTTAAAAACCGAGTGGGTGCCCACCCCGCTTTATGCATCAAGTTAAACGGGAGCCTACCCCGTATTGGCCCCACACAGGGCACAGAGGAATCACCGGAATTCACCGCCGCCGGCCCGGGAGTCTAGGAGCGCCGCGCGGGCTCCCCCGCTGACGTCAGAGGGGAGCGGCGCTGGGATTGGTGCCGGCGCCGGGAGTTGCCCAGCAACAGGAGAGCTCCGTGTCCGGCCGGGAAGAGAGGGCGTCCCGTGTGGAAGGGAAGCCCTGCGCCCACGAGGAGGAAGACCGGAGGCCTGCACACGCCGGGCGGGGCTCCCGTGTGCCTGTGGGGAGCCCCGTGAGCGGCAGCGGAAGTAGAAGCCGTCCGGAGCCTCGTGGGCTCCCCATCGAAGTCCCGGGTCCCAGGAGGGGGCCCGGGTGAAGTCAGGAGAGGCACTGCTGTTGGCGGGGCTCTCGTGAGCTGATGAGAGCCCCGCGTGTTGCCAAGCCTGCAGCGGAAGAGAAAGGAGCTGGAGTCCTGCAGACGGAGACCGGGAGCAGCAGAGCGAGTCCCAGGACTGCCGGTGAGTGGGGCTCTTCCTGATTCCTACCGTCCTCAGGCTTTCTGCTTCCATACCTCCCTCACATTGCCGGTGCCCGGAGATTGCCACAAGGAGTCCAGAGGGCCCGGTGAGTGGGGCTCGGTTGTACACTGGTTGGGGGGGTGTCGGGGCACATTGCCGGTGCCCATCCCCCTGTGGTGACGCTTAGGGCATCGTGAGTGCCCGTACTGATTTCCCAGCTGCCCCGCTTGGCAGTGGGCAGCTGCAACGTTGGACAAACCTTTCTTTTAGAGTCCCAGAGTTGGGGCTTACCAGGCGCAGTGGCGCCAAGAGCTAATCTGCAACGTTGGGGACACTTATCTTGTGTTCAGCTTTTACCTAAGGTCTGCATTGCTGAGTTTGGGACTAATGTATTCACGCTCATGTGGTTAGGCCCAATATGACTTATGCAGACGTTATATATAATGTATTTCACGGCCTAATGTATTCATGCTCAGGATGAGGCCTAAGGGGATGACCAATGTACTTATGTTGGTGCGGTACATAATGTGTTTCTATGCCTGACCTGATGTTTTCATTCTAGGCCTACTGCAAACGTGATTTATGCTAATGAGGTATGCCTAATGTTATGCCTAAGGTGTTGCTAATGCTTTTACCCTGATGATGATGCCTCTAGGCCAGGGTCTTAGGCCTAATGAGAATGCACGACATATGTTTCTATGCCTAACCTAAGGTAGCGTGGCCGAATGCCAAGGTGTCTTATGGCTATTGTGATGTTGCCAAGTTCCTTATTCTGCCAGTAGGTACTGGTTGTTTTGTGTAGACCTGACCTAATGTGTTCATGCCTCCTGCTATTACGAAGATGCTGAGTTCATGATCCTGCCAGTAGGAACTGGCTGTTCGGCATTTATTACATGTACTGTTGTGATGGTTCTGGCAGCGACCCGATTGGCGCTGCCTTGTACATAATCCCCTGTAAATTGCTACCTGGTGCCGGTTGGCACAGTGTATATGTATCTGTGATGGTTCTATAATGTGTTTTACCTAATACACAAGTTATTTTTATATAACCTGGTGTGGAGTCTCTTATGTAGTGTGCCTAGTGTGTCGCCTGTGAGTGTGTGCTGCGCAGATGCTTTACACATTGCTCCTAAGTTTAGCCTACCCGCTCCGCGCCAAGCTACCCCGTTTCTAACACAGACTTAGCGCATCTCATTTAGAAAAAAAAAAACGTGACGCGTAGAATGCTCAAATTAATCTCAGCCACTTGAAGGTCGCAATTCAGTTAATTTTTTTAATATTCACAATACCACCTCAGGCCAAGACTACCTACATGCTAATCAGACTTCACTACTGTTTTGGAAAAGGTTAATGTTTTTACTTCTGTAGATTAATATTCTGCACTTAACATCCCAGACATTATGGTACCAACTTCTTATATATTGCGTCTGCGCCTACTATGGGCATCACAGCATGATTGTACAAACCAGTGACATTAGGCTGGCACCAGCATATTACAGCATATTGGTGTTAACCCTTGTAAGCCTCGGTGGCATAAAGATTCCTCTACTAAAGATGGCATTGGCATGATGGTGGCAAGTCTTTGCATTTCTTTTAACATCCTTGGTATGCTGTCGAACACAGCTGGCTTAATGCTGGCACTGGTATCCATATCACAATGGTACCAGCTTCTTCATAATCCTCTCCCTGTCATCATGGAGGAAAATGTTGCCACATTGTGTTTGAATAAAGTGCTGCAGATGGCTGGTTGAAAACAATATTTGAATGGGTGAATAAAAAAGGCCCCTTGCATTTCACTTTGCTTATGGCAAGCCACACCCATAGGTTATGTAAACGTTTCTAACACGTTCCACTCATCCATGCATACAAGCACTCGTTGTTCAACTTAATCATCCTTCCATCCATTTTACTCATTCATCAGTTCTTCGATGCAATCACCCATTTATCCATCTGTGCGCTCATCCATCCATCCATGCAATAATTCACTCATCCATCCATTCTTCCAACCACTGACTCATTCTCATGTCGCATTCACCCTTTAAAACATCTATACAGCCAAACAAACTGGCTTTGCCAATGCTTATTTGTATAGTGTTTTATACTGCACGTCTGTTGTTTCTTTTTTTTTTCTTTTATTCTTTTTTATTGATGAAGTAAAAATTGCAGCAACAGGTTTAACAAAAAATACGCTACATAGTATCAAATTTCATTAAGTAAGCCAACAACAAGAATTCATTCATTCCTAAAGCTGCCCCAAGCCTATCTCTACCAGGGACCCAGCTACTTATTTAAACTGAGAGACCCATGTCGAGACTGGCCCCCAGATCCTCCTCCCTTTAGTTCTTCCCTTTTTTCCTTTCCGTTCATAAAGTGCGGTTTCTAAGTTGTAAACATGCAGGAAGCGTCCCTTCCATTGCTGGAAGGTCGGGGGGTAGAGGATCAAGCCAAGCTGTAGCAACAGAGAGCCTAAAAACTGACATAGCTATAAAAAACAGACCTTCCCCAGCCCCTCTATCTGTTTCTACCCCCAATAGCTTAAGCTGGGGAGACAGGGAAATATTAACTTTAAGTATGTCGCTAAGAAAGCCTGCTAATTCCAGGCCGAGTGGTTTTAACCTACGGTATGTGGAGAACATGTGAACCAGATCCGCATCAGATGCCAGGCATCTATAACAACAGATCCCCATCCCATTTCTCAATTTTTGCTGGTGTTATATATAGATCGAAAGTAGTTTTATAGTGCTGTGATTGTAAATTTGCTGAACACAAAATTGACCCACCCAGCTCAAGAGATATCAGGAAACCGGAATCCATAAGATCGAGCCTCCCATGCCACTTCACATTATGCTTATCCAGATCATCCGGTATCCCATCCAGCATATAACCATATAATGCGAGATTGAGGGGCCGGTATCTTTTGTTAGCATTTCCAATAAGTGAATCTGAGCAGAGCCCGCCGTCCCCCCCGGCCTTCCTCAAAAGAAATCCCTCAGTTGTAAGTATTTGAAAAAATCTCGAGGGCCAATATCAAATATACCCCTTACTACTTCAAAAGACGTAATATGATCCCCTTCTAATAAATCCCCGACCCAGCCGAAGCCCTCCCACTCCCAACTGGCTAAACAGTTATCTTGAAGAACACGGGGAAGCTGATCAATTCTGAGCAGCGGAGTGTGCCTGCTGAATCTGCCCACCCCAGGGTTCCGAACACCTGCCCAATTCCAAGACTCCGTTATCAAAGTCTTGAACCCAGTTCTTTTAAAGAAATTTGGCTCAAAAAACGTCAACAAACAGCCATTGGCAGTTGTCCCTATCAAAAGCTCATAAATTGAGGGAACATAGCCTGACATATCTACTTCCATAGCCTTGTTATTAAATAAAGGGCCATAATATTGCAAAGCTGCAGCTAAGTAATATAGCTTAAATTTAGGGAGCCCCCACCCTCCCCGATCTCTGGGTAGGCACAGAAATGCATTAGCTCTCCTAGTCCTTCCATAAGACCAAATAAAACTGGTCACCAATCTCTCGATTAATTTAAACCACTCATTATGGACCTCCAAAGGAATAGTACGGAAAAGATACAAAACCTTAGACAGTATCATCATTTTAACAAAATTGCATCTCCCCATTATAGAGAGCTTCAAGTTGTCCCATCGACTAAAATCTTTCTTGGTTTTTTCCATAATAAGGGATAGATTTAAATCTACTATACATTTCCCTCTCGTTGATTCCCAAAAATATGGCTTCCTCGACAATCCTGCTGTCGGAGGCGATCGTACGTTTATTTATCAGTACCTGGGTTTTTGCTTTATACAATAAAAACCCCGACTGATTCCCAAAAGCTTACGCTATTGTTTCCAAAGATTGAAGAGCCCTGTCTAGATCTGTGGTGATTATATCCACATCGTCGGCATAGGTCAGCTCTTTGGTGTCCCAACCCTGGTGGTTAACAGGAGGAATATCCAGAGAAGCTTCAGGTTTCCTTAGGAAGGGATCAATGTACAATGCAAATAGCAGGGGAGAAGAAGGACAGACCTGCCTTGTTCCCCTCTCGATCAAAAAAGGCTCAGACTCTACTCCCATTATTTGTAGTCGAGCAATAGGGTTCAGGTACATTACCCGTATTGCATTAATAAAAGATACCCCCAGGCCGTAAGCCTTCATAGTCTGCCTAAGGTAATCCCAAGACTCCCTGTCGAAAGCCTTCTCGGCGTCAAGCAGGGCGACCCCGATGGGTTTCGCGAGGACCTCAGTGGCGTCAAACATTGAGATTACTCGCCGTACATGATCCACAGTGCCCCTCCCCTGGATGAACCCGTGCTGCCAGGGTGAGACCAGATACCGTATTACACTGCCTAGCTGGTTCGCAAAAATTTTAGATTACAGCTTGACATCGCTGTTTAAAAGTGTAATTGGCCTATAGGAACCCAGAGTTGTGGGGTCCTTACCTTTCTTTAAAAAAATAACAATATTAGAAGTACACCAAGAGCCCAGCGGGGGTGCCTTATCTCTGACCGCTTTAAACAGCTCCAGCATTTCCTGATGGATTTATTTATAGAAGATTTTATAAAACTCTAAAGGCATAGAGTATGTTCCTGCAGCTTTTCCTGATGGAAGAGCCAGGATAGCTACATGTAACTCTTCTACTGAGATATCTGCCCCCAACAGGGATCTCTCCTCCTGAGTGACCTTGATGCATGGACCAAAGTCCACGTAAGGCTCTAAGGCCTGCGGGCACCCTACAGAGGACGCCTTATAAAGAACAGAAAAAAAATCCCTAAATGACTCTCTGACCTTGCCGGTATCCGTTACAACTATGCCTTGCATTTTCCTTATCTGGCTGATATGCCCTGCGGCCTGCTGTTGCCTTGCCCTGTCCGCAAGGAGCCGCCCCACCCATTCGATATATTCATAACATTCCTGACTTTTAACCACCAGGAACCTCCCTGCTGTTTTCTCCATGGTAATTTTATTCTGGCGTGCCTTGGTTATAGCTATCAGATTAAGCCCCGAGGTTAGATCACCCTCCCTAGCCACCATACTAATCAGTTCAGATTCCAAGAGACTACGTTTTTGATATAGCTCCTTAATCTGTTCCTGGCCCCACTTTTGTTCAGCGAGACTAAACCCCAAGGTTTGCCCTCTTGCGGCGGCCTTAAAAGCATCCCAAACCATTCCAGGAGAGGAGCTACCCCTGTTAGTATGAAAATATCCCATGATCCAGACCTTCATATGATTCACACATTCCAGATCGAGCAAGAGTGCCCTCTCCAAGGTCCATTTTCTCACCACCTTTCTTAATCCATCCAGTGGGGTTTCGAATACAACAGGGTTATGATCAGACATTACTCTGGGAAATATTTCAACCTGAGCTCCTTCAAGCAATACCGGTGACACCAAGAAATAATCCAGCCTAGCAAACTTCCTATGAGGGGCTGAATAATAAGTATATCCAGGATCAGGGGTTTTTAGACTGGGCCAGACATCGATCAACCTGATATCCCTCACAAGATTTTAAAAAGATCTCAAACATTGCGGTTTACGCCCAGCTTGGCATGTTCTGCCATCCCCAGGACCCCCTCTAGACCCATTTAGATTTAAATCCCCACATAGTAAATACGGTGTGAGCCATGAAGGCAGCTCCATGGCTAAGAAATTAAATACGCCGGGATCGTCTAAAACTGGGGCATAGATTAAACACAATGTGAGGGAGCCATTGCTTGCCTTACACTCCATTATTGCCCATCTACCATGTTTATCTACTGAGGTTCGACCAGGTGTAACTGCATTCCCTTTGACTACGATAGCCACCCACTTAGTCCTTGCATCCTGGGTTGTACAGCATGCAACCTTCAGCCCTATAGAATTCAAGACAGCACTATCACTCCGTGCAATATGGGTCTCTTGCAGACAATGCACATCTGCATTTAAGAACCTCTTGCACCCTCGTTCTTTTAGCACTGTCGTTTAACCCGCATATATTGATAGTGGCAATACGGAGCTTAGCCATCCCCCACAGACATTGCTTTGACCACCATCATTACTCACCTAAGACTGACAAAAGCCAGGCTAAGATCCCACCTGGCTTGGCTAAATTTCATGAAAGCCTGCTCTATATTATTCAGTACCACTGAAAAAACCAACATACTTAGAATACCTTGCTGGAATTTAAGTGCTATAACGACCAATACCCTTCCCCCCTCCACCCTCCGCCACCCCCACTCCCTGAGCAAGCCCCCCCTCCTCCCTCTCCCTCCCACCAATGAAAGCAGCCAGACCAGACAGGTCTGTGTGATGGAGACGGCGTAAGACACCGCAAACTCCCCCTGGACCTCCTTCACATTCAAACACACTTTGAGTAATCATCTATAAAAGTGATACCGTGAGAAAAATAAGGGTGCCAAGAAGCAGAACACACCTTGCCCCCCCCAAAAGCCTTGAATCCCTAACCCTCTTTCCTCAAATCTCCATGAGGCGCACCTATTCTAGTATATGTCCCCACGTAATACAAATTGCCAGCAGCTGAACTAGAATATCCTGCTATGTTAAATATAGCTTAAAATCTTCCTAGGAGATACACCAGCAAACTTATACATTACTTCTGCCTGCAAGAATCTGCCCAAGATAGTCTCTTGCTTGTATTTCAGATATAAAGAATTTTACAGTCCCTCTGATAATTGTTTTGAATCTGGCTGGTGCCACCAGAAAGGTTTCGATGCTGGCATCCTGATAAGGCTTGATAACCTGCCGTAGGTGCCACCTACGCTCTACTGTTATATGGCAGAAGTCAGGGCGAATGAAAAAGGAGACCTCTTGAAATTTCCTTCTTGCCTCAGGACGAGCCTTCTCAAATATGGATTGACGCAGCAGAAAGTTGCCAAAGAAGACCAAAATGGCCCACGGCCGCCCTTGATCTCTGTTGACTTGTGTGGGCTTATAGCGAGTTAGCGGGAATCGATGGGCCCTTTGGACTTCTGCCTCCCAGTTCCATCCTGTAAGCTCTGGAAAGGCGCCCCTGAAAAGATCTAGCATATAGGATTGAATGTCATCCCCTTCCAGGAAGCGAAGATTGTTCTTTCTCTGGCGATTTTCCAAGTCCTCCAGTTTCCACAGGACATCGATTAGTTGGGCATCGTGAGACTTGGTCTGCTCTCTCACAGTTGCAAGTTCGGTCTTCACAGCAGTAGTTCTCTCTTCTATACTCTTAAGTCACTCGCCGATCTCAATGCAGGCCTTCCCGACTTTCCGGACCTCACCTTCTAGTTTCTTTGTGGCCTGCCTGGCGTTTTTACTGTTAGCGCGAGTCTCAGCGCGGTGCTCTTTTATTGAATCCAGGATCAGAGCCAGGTCAGGAGCTATACTTGCTGCCTCCACAGCCTGTGGAGCAGACAAAGCAGTCCCTGTCCGAGGAAAAGATGACCCTGTTATCCCCTGTATTTTCGTGTGGGAATAGTCCCATTTGAATCCTCCACCGTTGATGTGTTTCTCTCTGTTTTTTCGCAGTTCTGTGTTGCCCTCTGAGCTTTTCCAATGTCTTTGGCCCTTGAGGGCTGTCTCTGGCGCTTCAAGTGTGCTGGAACCCGAAGTAGAAGAACTGCCCCCGGCCTCGCTGAGACCAGAATTAGAATCTTCAGAGCGAGAGCCATCTGTGAGTGAGAAAAATGTATCCACTCCATCGTACGTGAGGACAGCCACTGCCAAATCGTTAGACTCTAGATCATAGACCTGCTCGCTCACATCACCTCTAGGAGTCACGGATCGAGAATCGCACATTGCTCTATGGTCTATGACCAGGGCCCCCTGGGTCTTCTCTATGGGAATGTTAAAAGCTTCACCTTGCTCGTCCATTGACTTTAATGAGGATTCCCCCGATACACAGGAAAGAGACCCCCCATCAATCACCAACTCTGTCTCTTCCGATAACGCCGGAGACAACCCAGACTGATCATCCAGAACAGGGGCAACATACTGATTCGGCTTGTTGATTTCTAGCACTGTAATATTTTGCTGGGAGGGTTGGCCCCCAGCTCCATCCTTCAGCCTGAAAAATTCAGTGATAGCCGTTTGGGGTGGAACCTGGTTGTATTTACCAGGTCCAGGAGCCCCCTCATCGGGAGCCCCAGACTTTTTGACCAGCATCTGAGTGCGATCTGGCAGATTCCTCCTCCTCCCTGCACCCATATTCTCTAGCAGACCTTTGGCATTTTGAGAGTCCATCGGCTTACCTGCATTACCCTCATTGTGGACTGGGGAGACTCCTGTCTTGAACCCTGCGCCTGTATAATAGCCCGTATTGCAGAAGACAGTGTGTCCCCTTTCTCCTTAGGCTGTTTGGCAGCTTTGGGTGCCATAATGGTACTCAGTGAAGTAGAAGCAGCCAAGAAGAGAGAGCCCGGTATTGAAACAGCCACTGCTTCAGAGACTCTCCTTGCCAGATCCGCCCACTTGCTCACAATGCTACTGCTGGAGCCAGCAAGCAGCTCCAAAATATCCGTCAGCACTCGGACACGTCCCCTAAGGAAATCCGACTCGCTGCACTCTGCCACCATGCCGCACTGGGAGAGCCGCCGTAGGCATCCGGCTGATCCGCTCTCATACACCAAGATTGGAAGACCAGGAGAATACCTCCGCACTGTTGGGCCGTCAACAGCAGGGTAGGGTGGACAGGGAAGCAGGTAGAAAAGGGTGGAGGGTGCTGGATTGGGAGCTCTGCTGCGATTAACCTACGCAGCCGCCGTCTTGCTTTCGCCGCAGATATTACGTCTGTTGTTTCTAATCACAATGAATAACATTTGTTGCTATTACTCAATGTACCAACCTCAAAAGGATGAAAAGCTGAATTGACCTTGTCGGGATCCAAACTCATGCTTTGCAAATCACTAAATGCCAGCAGCAAACATTTAACTTAGCCATCTTGCTGCCAATTGCACGTTTTAAGGGTATTGTCTAATAAATGACAAAAATCTCCAGTGAAGCACACAGCTGCATCACAACCTAGAATTCACCATGGCACATAAGCATGTTAGAAAAAAAGCTCTCCTTTGTGCAAAAAGGACAAAGAACCTCCTTATAAGTGCCTCTGAATTACTGATTCGACAGGTAACTCCCTCTAGCATGCGTATAGGGACATCTGAATGATGCAGTAATATCGCAGGCAATATTACCCCAGGTGCTTCTAGGAACACATTTACCAGGTCTAACCTAGTGGATTTTGTTGCCAAAGAAAGGCCCTTAATAAGGGAATTACAGGCACAATTAGTATTGAAACCAGGGAATTATAGGCAGAATCATTATTGAAACCAATCTCCCTGTTTCTTTCCCATTGCATTAGGGAGTACTTGTAATCATGCAAGGCAAGATGGCCGACAGGTGAGGAGCTCCGGCCAGGAGCTCCCGGCCAGGGATTACCTTTTTGGCCCAAATCCCCTCATTTCCACCCCCCTCCTTGGACCCTGTTACTCACCTGGTCATGCCTAGATGACGGTCCTCGTCTCTCCGATCTCCCGTATTCTGGGCCCGAGATCCTCCGATGAAAACGGGATCGTTGTTTTGAACGTGGAGACTGAGCAACATGGCCGATGTCCGGTGAAGCTGCATCGTACAGCTATAGAGGAGATTGGCCCTGGTCCCTCACCTCAGCCGTCACCTACCCAGCCGGACATCGGGCACTGTTCTCCTCTTCTCTCCGCTGCTGTCTCCGCTCCTCCCCCGCCTTCCCGCAAACTACGGATGTCCTGCTGTCGACGGAGCCAAATCTCAGTGATGCGGATTCCAGGTTGAGTTCTCCGGATGGCGGTCGAGGAGCTGGGCTGAGGTTCACCCCTCCTGACCCCTGCCTGCCGGGTTCGACTGCTGATTCTTGCCCCACAGCCATCCCTCCTGCTTCGCCTTCCGTAATTGACGACTGGGACGCGTAAGTCTTGTTTGCCAAATCTGGGGGTGTAGCTGCGGGGAGTATCACGGCACTGGGGTACGGTGCCCCAGATGGTCTTTCCTTTCCGAGCCTGAGAGGCGCGCCCTCCTGGTCCACGCTGCTACCTCCCGTTCGCTGGGACCACTGCCTTGGCACCAACACAGACTTCCCCTGACCTGCGGCATACGGTTCGTTGACTTCGCTGCCCCCGCAGCCCTGAATCTGTGCTCGCGGACGGCCCGTTGAGGTTCGGTTATCTCCAGCTCCTCTCCGTGGAATCAACGCTCTTGGTTTTGGGCTTGGTTTTTACACTGCCATTTTGCTGTGATGTTACCGGGTCTCTAACCTGTTCCGGCAACATGGCGGCTTCGAGGGATTTCCTGGCTCCGATGGATTTATTGGTCGATGCATGTCCCTGGACTGCGTTTTTTGACCCCCCCTTGCCCCCCTCCAACCCAACCCGTTTTTCCATGTCCTAGAACTTCTGATGCAGCGAGTGAGCCCGACTCTGGACGTTTCGATTACGGGTTCTCATCCGGTTCGTTGACTCTCACCCTGACTTTTTGGTTTAAGTTCTTTCACCCCTGCCGTTTGCCTAATCCCAACCACATTCCAACCCTTTTTTCCATACCCCTCTTCCTCCTATGCCCCATTCGTCTTGTGTCTTGTATCTATGTAACATTGCTTCTTTTCCTATGTAATGCTATGCCCCAGAAACTGTTTGTAACCATGTAATCTCGCAAATCCTTATGTAAAGCGCTCTGATACCTCCGGGTCTAGCCAGCGCTATATAAAACTTCTCAAATAAATAAATCCTAAAGTAATTCTACATTCTAGAATTAAGATCCACTTGAAATTGGTAATTTCCGATGTAAAATGACAGCACTGGAATTACCAATGCCCTAAAGACGGCCAAGGTTGGACTGGCTTTCGGGCAGTAGGGCCAACTTGAAAGGGTCAGTGTGTGGGCTCATTGTTTGGTCCAGTCACAGCCCATGGGATAAAAACAAAACACGGTCCACAAACTTGCAATTTCACGCTGGCCCATTTGGTCTTATCAGATGTCAGACTGCTCGAAAGCCCAGGCCAACACTGAAGAGGGATAAATTTAGAGGTTGCTATTGAACAATTAGGTGCCAGAAGACAGCATGCTACTTTTAGGTCTCGCCTAGGCAGCACTTGCGCTGTCTCTTCGAGACATGCTGTATCTAAGATATGGGCTTGAAAAAATTCCAATCTTTTTCATTGGTTCCTCTTGCTGTCCTTTAGAAATGCTAGCTTATCATTGATAAATACACTTGGTAGTCCCTCCTTGTGGAATTGTGTAGCCTCCCATGAGGACTGCCCCTCTTACATGTGTTCTTACTGTTCAGGTTATTTATACTTAGAGAGAACTCTCTTTTTAGTTGGCCTGCCTCTTTGCTCGTTAACTGTTCTGTTTACTTCTGCAAGTAAACTTAGGTCATTTCATTTGCTTGCCGTCCCTTAATCTCCCCGTGCCTCCCCCTCACCCCTCCCACAATACTGCTCACAGGCCCTCACCACCCCTCCGAGGCCACTGCTGTTTTGCTATTTTTTTTCCGTTTTTTGTTTGGTTAATTTACATATAATTTGCAGTGCTTAATCTCCCTTTGCGATATACCCCCCCCCTGCACGACACTGCTTGCCCGTCCTAGATCGCTGCATTTAATTCTTATGTTAATTTACATTAGCCGCTTTTATTTATATAATGTACCTATCCATGCGCTCTGGGAAATTAAGCATGCACTCTGGGAAATTAAACAATCAGCCCAATATCACATGATGTTGAGCCAACAGCAGACTCAAACACAAATCCCCAGCTCCCCAGTTGGCAGCTCTCACTGCTGTGCCATATCTCTTCCTAAGCCATATTGCAGAGTGCGGTACCATATGTGGCCAAAAGAGGTCCCAAGGGACACCTAGTGCCAGCCTGTGGTACTGCACCCTCACAACACTTCTTGTTTTTCTTTGTTGCAGCGCAGCTCTAGAATACTGGCAATTAATTCTTTTATGAGAGATATTTACATCTAAAACAAGCAATCAGCTATGTTTATGAATGCAATTAGCATAATCGCTACGGCTAATGAAGCATGGGCTCTGACTGACCTGTCCATCAGGGGGTGGCTGCCAGCAGCTGTGCTCGTGCCATGCTTGGGTGCCCATTCTGTTCACTGCCCAGGGACAGGTGAACGTGCTCTCTGCTGAGAAGGCTGAGTAAATACTACCTACTCGCCGCAGGATGTGTTGGGTATAATCACTCTAGGGATAGAACACCGCCCTATGTTTGCAGGAAAACGTGTACACAATATGTGAGTAAATTAAACAAGTCATTGTGCTCTGGAAGTTGTCATCTTGAATTGCGGTCTTAACTTATGCAGCACTATCTACAGTGGTTTAGGTTTATAGGCGCTTTACACATTTATTAATCAATTACATTGATACTTATTTTATCGATCCAGGAAGGCTAATGGGCTAATGGGCTAACGTCCTAGATGACTTGACTGAAGTAAAGGCCACAGCTGCTACACGCAAGGGATACACAAATACCTATAACATAAAATTATAACAATAGGTAAAAAGAGAACCTTTCACTTGAAAAAAAGGTGTTGCACTAACATGAAGCAACCTGCCCTTAACAGACCCACACCAAAGCTCTAGGAGGCATAATAACTGCTTGGCATTTATAAGCATTGCTGCCATATGTGCATGAGCGCAGTGGCACCAGGACCAGACTCGAACACAGATCCCCAGCTCTCCAGTCGGCAGCTCTCACCACTGTGCCATATCCTTTCTCTAGCCATGCTGCAGAGTGCAGTACCATATGTGGTCAAAAGAGGTCCCAAGGGACACCTAGTGACAGCCTGTGGTACTGCACTCTCACAACACTGCTTGTTTTTCTTCGTGGCAGCGCAGCTCTAGAATACTGACAATTCATTATTTTATGAGGGATATTTACATATAACACATGCAATCAGTTATGTTTATGAACATAATTAGCATAATCGTTATGGCTAATGAAGCACGGGCTCTGACGGACCTTTAAATATTTTATTTTTCATTCTTACCATGCAGAAACTCCCTGTTACTGTTGCGCTCTTTTATTAATAATTAAAAATTTAAATTTTAACTAACAAAAAATACTACAAATAATACAAATGGCAATAGCGCTATGATATATGATCACTACACTGCAAACAAAAAAACAAAAGTACAAAACATTGTCATTTTCAACACTAACAGCTCTAACTTTCACAAATGCGAGACGGATTGCATTGCAAGTGCTTGTTAATGTGTGCTTTCTGACGTGTGTCTTCCCCGGCTTTTCCTTGATTATTTCTGAACTGTGATGCCCTCATTTGTCTCTTCTAAGCATGGTCTTCTGTATTTCACATCACACCCCTGATCTCCACCATTCATTTTATATCTTACCGACTCTATTAATATGCAGTGGTGTGCCGCCTGAATTTCGAAACCACAATATCGATGGGAAACAAAATCGAGGGCAGAATATCGAATATAAAATATTGGCAGGTAAGTAAGCCTAGGTTTTCTATACCTAACTCCAAATATAGCTTCAAGGTACGTAGATGTGGAGCTAAGACTAGTAAATCTGTATTTCCCCATATGCATTTACCTTTCAATATTTTGTCCCTCAATATGCTGTCCTCAATACTTTTGCACCACAATATTTTTGGTACTGATATTCAGTAGTACAACTGTATGCAGTGCCTGGTGTTACTCTCTATCCTGTGCAACTCATAGCACATGCCTCCTGTGAACTGTTCTAGTGCTGACCTGGCAGCACATGGCACTCTCAGGCGATTATGTCATCAGTGTGGAAACAGTAGCAAGTGAAATAATATTTAGCACTGATCTATAATGCAGCCACAGTCTAGCTTCAGATAAGATTGGATGGTAATGCCACTCAGCATAACTGTTTGCATAATAATGAGGTGTGGAGGGCCTTACGCACTGATTACATAAGGCATGGTGGCACCATTCACCACAGCCTAAATCCCTCTCCTCCAGGTCTTCCATAGCTTCTCATATAAATCATAACAAGGCTATAATGCCTTTATATGTTAGCTGCCTCTGCAGTGGGTCTGTGCAAAATTTGTATTCTAACCTTTGCTTTTGTGGTCTTTGCAGGTAAGGTGCCTGCTAACTAGAATTAGAAGCTGGAAAACAGCTCAAGATGTGAATATTGAGCCACAATGTGATATTTTGAAGAGATGCAAAAGATTCAATCACATATACTAGAAAGCTCCTTCCACTGCACTCACCTCTACCGGCAGCAAGGAACAATAGAATTAGTGGATTAGGTGATTACAGCAAAACGTAATTATTGGGAACTTGCCACATTTGGTTCATGTGCCCCCATCTGCTGCATAATAAGTTGGTTTGAAAAACATATTTCTAGCTCAAACAGATCAGAAGGTGCACAGGCTGCTGTACTGGAAATGCAAATGCAGCTCCAGACATTATCTGTCTTTTTTAGGTCCCACCTACCTGAAAGCATAAGCTGTCTAGTTGATGAAAGGGCCTATTGTCTGCTTACAGAGGGCTTAGAGCCCGCCCATTGCATAAAATTGGTTGGCTTTATTATCACTCTCATTTGCTTGCTTTTTATTCGTTAGCTTGAGTGGATCACTCCCCTGGAGCAGGCCCTCATTACTTGTGTTCTTCCACTGCTTCCTTTTCAGACACTACATTTTCTTTTTGTTTAAGCAGTCTGAGAGTGCATGTGTTTTCCAGCTGTCTCCCTTATGTACTTCTCTTCCTCCACTGCGCACAGTGCTGCTCTCTCACTCGTGTCCCTCTGTATTGTGATTGCCTTTGTGTGCTTCTACCCCTGCATTGCATTCTCACTTGCGTGCTTCTCCCTCAAGTGCTGCTTCGTTGCGGCACCTTCTCACCCTCCATTGCTCGCCTCTCTCCTCCTCCCACTCCCAATTGCTGCCCTCCCCATTATTCTGGTTGCTGCCCCCTCCTAATTTCATGCTGCTGCCTCTTCTCCCAGTGGCCTTCTTTTATATGTATGTATATATATATTTATTTATTTTTTTGCAGGAAAAGCACTTTGAAGCTACTTCTTTATTTTAAAAAAATGGCATCAACGTCATTTTGTAGGCATGAGCATGTGTGGCACCTACAAAAATGACATGCTCTTGTTTTCTTCGCCATACTGCGCAGCGTCTTGCCAGTGATGCACAGCATGGCTAAAAGGAACTGGCAAAGCCAATAAGCCTCAAAGCTAAGACCTATTGGCTTTACCAAAGCTGTTCTGCTTTGCCTTGCCTTTTCAGCTTCCCACGCCATTGTCTTTGGAGATGTTTGGAAGTTTCTGGTCCCCAGGTAATGGTGTTAATATCCCTAACGCGATGGGAAGGGAGGGAGTTAGTTTACGCTTTCTATAAAATAAACATCATTGGAAAATCATTCTTAATACATTAAAAGAGGGTGGGGAGAATGGTTTATTATTATGAAGTTTAACAAAATATTACACCTGTATACATATGAATGCCCAGGCACATATACATATTGAACTAATCTCATAGTTTTCCATTATAATTCTTTTTACTTTAAATGTCTAGTTTTACTGAGGATGATTTTTATGACATGACATTGTCAAATCAATAGTTTTCTAACAGCGCAGAAAGGATTTAATTTGAATAATACTCAAAAGATGTTGCCTCGGGTTATAAGGTGTGTTGTCTTATTCGTTTTTGAAATATCCTAAATTCCCTTCTCTGGAGCTGCTGACTTTATAAATACTTCACTACCAAAACTGTGAAATCTGTCTGTTCTTTGTGAGGAGCTGGGGAAGCACTGCATCCAGCAACCCACACGTATAGTACACTATAAATCCTACATAGAGCTGCAGGTGAAGTGGAATGGGCAGACTGAAACAGATATTTCAAAGCTAGCAAGAAGTTAGACATACAAGACTCTAAGTTGTGTTCTGCTAAGACCATAACTGCATATGTTTTACACTAACTAATTTACTCTTAGAGCCGAGAGGATTTGCTGAGGATAACATTAATAAAATGGTGTTTTTAGGTTTCAATTCAAGACAAAACCATTGGGTGTTGATAAACAACATGAAGTAGGCTACCAAATTAATACATGTAACTTTTCCCTTAAATTTCACAGCTGTGTTCTGTATTATGTACGTCACTTCCTAATTGTACCAAAAATACACCACACAAATTTGATCTACGTGCTTCACTCTTTGAATATTTACAATAGAGCCAAAAATGTGGCTGTTAATAAAATCAAAAGTAAAATCATATTACAGGACAAACACATCATGTAATACTTGAAGTGGTGTCTTGGAGAGATATTGGTGGCCAATCGTTAACATATTAACTAACTTGGAGTCTGGAATTTTAACAGTAGGTCATCAAGGCACCTCATTGCAACAATCAGAAGATAGTGGATCATCTATAACATTGATCTTAGTTGATTGTATTATATGCTGATAAATCCAACTGCTGAACCCATTTTGAAAACTCTAAAAGTCAAATCACTCCCTGCATGATTTATGATCAAAACACCTTTCTTTTCAGGATAGCAAAGACCTTATGCATCATATAATGCAATGCATTTAGAGAAAAAAAACACTTCCAATTAGTACTACACAAGCGCAAGTTGGAGTAGAATTCAGCCTGACAAGACCTATCCTACTAAGAAGCATTTTTGAAGTATAGGTCACCAAATTGAAAGTGCTATCCCTGAGTCTCTTAAATTGGTCTTTGGGCACATAACTATACCAGATAATGGACTTAAGAGAATCCTTGGTCCAACTTTCTTTCTTTAGCAATTAAGGATCTAGGGGTGATGGAATTGTGTGGACTAATTCATCATATACAATTTTTGAAGTGTCATTTAAGTCACAAATATTGGTCATCTTTTCCACCTTGGACGTTGTTGATTTTAGGCAGGGCAAGCATGCAGCCCTCCTTATTGAGTCTTATAAACTTTTCACAAAGCAAAATATATATAAAGGAGCCCATCGATATCCTTAATATGCTAAGAATTAACGGCATTCGTTTTCTTCAATTTCTCTTTCATGATTTCAGAATGGTTGTAAATTATCTCAAACCAGCCTTGGGAGGTGCAGACTATGCTGCTTTCCCGCCTTAATACAGTAGTGCAGAAAGTTACTAAGGAAGCTTTTCATTGCTAATGGAACTCTGACCTGTAATGCTGTAATCACTTTTTATCTTAACAATACACATCTTTTAAGTTCTGCCGAACATTTTTTAATTCTGCAAAATTAAATTTTCTTTGTGTTGATATTTAGAAAATCATTTGGATTTAGATTTTTAAACTGTCTAATATAAATGTATAATGTAAACAGTGACTGCTCTCATAAATTTCTCAGAATGAAATTATATTCTCACTTTTTTAATTTTCAAAATGTATTTAATTTTTTCACACCTGTGGCAAGTTTGTACGTGTATCTCCTTTCCTGAGTATAGTGGTGCAGCACCATGATTAAATTAATTTGTAGCTTTTGTTTTAAGGTTGGTAGACACAACATCTACTGCCTCAGTTTTAATGTTGCAAATATTTATTGTTTTAAATAAGTTTCAATAAACTACTACTACTACTATTGAACCTACTTATACAAGAGCTATAGAAGTAACCTTTTAGATGCCGCATAATTCAGTCAGTCCTTTGTAATTTTTTTTATGATGCTGGGCTACAACATCAGTCAAGAATTTTCTTGCCTGGCAGCAACCTAATACCAGACTACGGTAGGAAAAGTAATTAACTATGTCGCCTGCGTCAGCTTATTTTTGAACATGGATCATGCAGACCAGTTACCAAGTATCTTGTGACTAAGTATACCAACGTGTACACAATTCCCACCTTTTTTTAGCTCTGAGGCTTATTTCTAGTGTTTGAAACATTGCCCTTTCCTTTCTTCAGAGTATTTTGCAGACCAAAAGCAAACACGTCATGACTCTGCAAGGAGTAATATGAGTTAAAATATTTTATTTATTTATTTAAAAATTTTGCAAAGCTCTGCACATTGCTTTTCTTTTACGTCAGGCTTTGAAGAGAGGGGCACTATGCACAAATAAGGGTCGAAGTAAAGAGTGACCATATCCCTGAGACAAACGAGACCATATAGTTATCTAATTTTTTTTTTTTAAAACAGCGACGGGCAAGAAAAATTATCCTTATAAAAAGGAAAATTATTAGTTCTTTGGGGATGGGCAACAAGGTCCTATTTTACTCTCAAGTGAAACTGTGTATGGTATGTTATCCCAAAGGACAGATGGGACAATTCCACTCATGTGGTTTATATTCTCTTTATATTTCTGTTCTGCTCACGTGCTCTACTGGATTTTTGATCCTTTTACAAAAGGAGGTGTGAAGGGATACCCATTAAACCATAGTATAGACAGTAACATTTTAAAGATGCCATGAATGCTGTTGATGGGTGTAGATGTGTGCCATTTTGTAACAACTGTGTGGGGAGAGAGAGGAGGGAACAGAATTAGGTTGTGGTGAACTCTGCCTGGATTCACTGGGGCATTCATGGACACCAGAGGCCCTTAGAATTTGAAGGAAATCCCTGCATTTGAACATATGTAGGAACAATGAAAGCAGGATAAGTCTTGTTTTACTACATTGTCTCTTTTCACCCTTAAATGTCATTTCCTACATAAATAAAGTTGAAGTCATCTGCGAGGAGAGTCTAAAAGGCGAGGATGTCTCCTGGTAAAACTAGAAAGAGCGAGGGTCTTTGCAATCTACGAAAGATATCAGGCTCACATGGAGGGTTGAGGACAGAAGGGTAACACGGGATATCCAATTAGGCGGCAAAATAACAAGCACTTCATCCCTCAACCTCACATATACAAGGGGCCACCCAGGCAAGGTTCTGAGCCATAACCCTATTACGGATCGCCCAACTGTTGCTTGTCTTTCTCCTTTAGGAGCTTTCCAGAGCATAATAGTGGCTTGGGGCACAAACTCTTGCTCAAAACTTTGGCCTCCCTCGGACTAGCAGGAGTAGGTGAAATCTACATCTTTTAAAGATTGATTAGTTTCTGCTTAGGTTGCAAATCTTGATTGCTCTTCCACTTCTTTCCTTGTCGTCGAGTTGTACTTGTGCAGTAGTAGGTAGTATGGTCGTACGACAGTATCTTAGCCTTGTACATATTGCCAAAAGGACTACTAGACCATCTCTGAATACACCTCATTTTGGTGTGGACGCAGACAGCAGCCCGCTGCCTCTCTGGCATGGTTACGGATATATAGCCTCCTATTTTATTTTGTCTTCCTGCCTTGCACCTTAACTCCAACTGGACTCACTATAGCACAGACTATCAAGGTAGATCCCTAGCTGTAGCATAATAGAAATCATAAAGCATAACATCGGACACGCAAAGTGACTTCTAAGCACCACCTATTCCTATAGTATTTTGCACGTCTATCTCTCACATTTCTTCCTCCATTACACTGATAGGTGCTGAGCATCAAGACAAGTACTTCTCTTGTCACTCCCATACGACACCAAACTATTTCCAACACAGGATCACAACAGTTAAAACAGTATACCAGCCATGTGCACTCCCACGGTGTAGCTTGCTACTCTTCTCAAAACGTGTTTCGGAATTCCACAGCGGTGTGTGAAGCCCTATGTAAATGGCCTTTGAGTTGTAGTTCATTACCACACCAATAAATTGAAGCACATGTGATGTGTAGAATTCGAGAATATTACTTGGGCTTCCCATCGAGTGCTGATGTGCCGTCTCCGGAAACAGCCTGATAAAGCTCTGTACGAAGTAACCATGAGTTTTAACAACCAATATGCTGTTCCTATGCATCAGGGTACAGTAAAAGCTTTAGAAATCCTCAGACACTGATTTGCACTATTTTTCTGCTCATATATTAGGGAAAGATTTTCCCACCACGGCAACAATTGAGGAAATTACTAGTGAAACCATTGATGAAATGACAATTGATGATTTATTGCTTATATAATAATAAAGTCTCTAAAAGAGAATGGGGCAAACATTGTTGGATATAGGCTACCACCTATTCTTTACATCTGAAAAGTGATCAAAATGTAATTTCCCCATTTCTTATTATTTAGACTCATAACAAGAGTGTGAAATCAGCCAAAGGAAAGCAAACAAATGCTCATGTTTTTCTATGTTTCTTTAATTGATTGGGCTTCCCTTCACCAAAAGAAAAGGGAGGAGCCCAGACAAACATCTGGATACCAGCAGCTCTTTTACAAGAGGCGCAAGGGAGTTCCTCTTCTAATCGAGCTTCCTCATGGACGCCCAATCAGCCGAAAAAAGTTTAAAAAAAAATTGTTTATGTTTTTCTACTGGGGCGTTCTGTCACCAAAAAGGGAGGGGAGTGCAGCAGGCGGATGGAGCTGCCGTGCTCCCTATATGGCCGCATTGCAGATGTTTGCAACTGGCTAGCCACAAAATGCCCCCATTGTGTGGCTGAAATGTTAAATATAGGTACCAAAAGCAGCATTTTGATAGGCTGACTACCTCCCAACATTCTACACTAAGTACTAATGAACAATATTTTGTGCTACTGCTGGGTAATATTGTACACAGTAAAGTAAGTTTATGAAATTGGAGTAGGGTCATTGGCACATAACGAAATTCATATTCACATATTGTAGAAGAGTTCATTATGATTGCATAGGAATTTCATGTTTCAATTGTGGAAATTAAGGGGCACATGCATCAAGCTAATTACTGGTCGCAAAGGGGCCGATTCGCAGAATCTGTCCCTTTGCGACCGGTAATTAGCCATTTGGGATGCATCAAGCCCAAAGCCATTTGCAAAATAGGTAATCGCAAAATTTGCGATTACCTATTTTGCGAATGCAGTTAGGGAATCGCTATTTGCGATTCCCTAAATGCAATGCAAGAAGCAATCTCAGATTGCGACTTTGCATTAAGGATTGCAAATTACCATCAACTTCAAGTTGATGGTAATTTGCAATTCCATAGAAAAATGCAAAAAATTGCATTTTTCTAAGTGCCATGTGGCACACACATGCCCTTGGGGCAAGTGTGTGCGTCACATGTGCACACATGCCAATTTTGGGGGTGCATCAGGGTGGCCTTTTGGCCCCCTAGCACCCTTGTAATTGCATTCGCAATTTGTGATTACCTATATGGTGATCGCAAATTGCGAATGGTTTCCCATTCATTCCTATGGGCCTCTAGGCCCATAGGAATGAATGGGAAACCATTCCCTATTAGCGAATTGCAATTTGCGATTCGCTAATAGGAAATGTGTAGGAATCGCTATTTTTTTTGCGAAACCTACATGCATAGGCAATTGTGATTCCTTAATAGCGATTCATTAATAATCGCTTTTAAGGAATCGCAAATGCTTACCTTGATACATGTGCCCCTAAATCCTGGAAGCATTTAGTGGTAAATACTGTGTGCATGTCTTTTCCTTGGGATCTAGTCTTTCCATTTACTTCACTGGTTACAATCTTTATAATCAAAAGTCGCCAAGATTATATCCTAAAAAAAATTCTCTGGTGTCCAAGCTGTAGGTAGGCCTTGAGTGGAGATGCCAATGCCCTGTAAGAAAAAAGGTGGAAAGCACCTCTCCCTCTGTCAGTCCCATCCCTTCCCCTCTTCTGCCTCTATAGGTGTTGGTCACAGACAGCTTTATTTGTCTATTGCCCAGACTGAATGTTTTCTATGTACATAGAGTGGGCTTTGGGTCGGCCTCTTGCTCATGAATGAATTGCTAAGGAACGTGGGCAGGGAAGGCATGTCTGCTCCCACTCGGCGGGAGCTTAAAAATGCTCCCTCTGTTTCCCTGCCTGCACTCTTGTGGGCAGGGAAACTTACATTGCGCCTGCCTGGCAGGATCAAACAGAAACAGCTCCTCCCGCCAGGCGGGAGCAATGCTGGCTCAAGCAGCACCCAAGATCGGTGCATGCAGGGAGCCAGTGGGGCTGCGGGTGCCCTGGGGCTGGCCCCGCAGCCCCCAACGTACTGTTTGGTGGGTGCCCCAGGTGATCACCAGGGCACCCACCCACACCCATGTATGGCCTGTAAGGATGGGGTCTCTGGGCCCGTATTGGGTCAGGGAGAGGGGCCATGTACTCCTTCCCCTAAAAAAAAACAAAGGCCCCGTGAATGGGGTCCCCAGGGCCCAAAGTAGCTTGGGGAAGAAGGTTAAATCAATGGGTTGGACGCTATGCCTAGCCACAGTCAAAGCCCTGAGGTTAACCCCACTCTGCCCATGGCCGAAGGCCGTGTGTGGCGTGGAGGTTACAGAAACGCAGGGCCTTGCCACCCGCAGCGTGGTGTTGGCTGACTGTGGGGTATTGGTAGCAGGCTCTGCGGCCAAATCACACCCCCCCCCCCCATCGCTCATGGTCAAAGGCCGTGCGCGGAAGGTGGTTTGCTTCACATATGGTAATAAAATATTACTTTGTGTTAAAAAAACTAGAAATTCACTTGAAAAAACAAAGGTTATCGTAACGCCATAGTTAGGTGAAAATGTCTGTGACAATGTAACGTTTTAAGTGTATAAAAGCACTGAAATTTATCAGTTACAGTTATCTCAAGTAACTATTACTCCTGCCCTCGCCATGCAATACTATTCACCCCACATAATACATCGCTTATGCCATCTTCCATGACATCATTGATAATATCACAGCAACATTTGAAATTAAATTATTGATGAGAAAACTGTGCATGGCGGAGGCGCAACTTATAGCTACCTTAGTACATGAGTTATAGTTACTTGAAATATGAATGGTAAATTTCAGTGGTTTTGTTGGTTATAAAATGGTATGTTTTAACTGACATTTTCACCTAAATATAACGTCCCTTTAACATTTGTTTTTTTGTGAGAAAAAAACATGTATTAAATATATGTGTGTGTGTGTGTGTGTGTGTGTATATATATATTATTATAGCAAACACAAGGAGATGATGGACGGAGTGCCGAAACTTTTCAGACACTCACCCCCAGTCACAGATCTGGGTTGAATCCATCATCGTTCTTTAGCTCACTTTACCACCCCAGTTCAGACACAGCTATATGCAAATCAGTCTTGACCCTGTGCCTCATGGGAACAGTCCAGCCCGAACTGCCAAGCCAGGTCTTCCCTCAACGGGAAACAGGCATCCTGGGACCGGTTTCGGGGAACACCCCTCATCAGCCAGGCTAGCTTGAATCTAGTGGCAAAGTGAGCAAGGGACCCACGTCTGGGCATACCCTGCCAACTTAGGGCGAACACAGCAAACACAAGGAGATGATGGACGGAGCGCTGAAACTTTTCAGACACTCACCCCTAGTCACAGATCTGGGTTGAATCCATCATCGTTCTTTAGCTCACTTCGCCACCTCAGTTCAGACCCAGCTATATGCAAATCAGTCTTGACCCTGTGCCTCATGGGAACAGCCAAGCCCGAACTGCCCAGCCAGGTCTTCCCTGAACCGGAAACAAGCATCCTGGGACCGGTTTCGGGGCAAACTTAGCAAAACCAAAGGGGATGATGGACGGAGTGTTGAACATTGCAAGCACTCACCCCCAGTCAACTGATCTGGGTTTAATCCATCATCATTCTTTAGCTCACTCCGCCACCCCAGTTCAGACATGGCCATATGTAAATAAGTCTGACCCTGTGCCTCATGGGAACAGTCCAGCCCGAACTGCCAAGCCATGTCTTCCCTGGACCGGAAACAAGCATCCTGGGACCGGTTTCGGGTTCATAACCCTCATCAGCCAGGCTATCTTGAATCCAGTAGCAAAGTGAGCAAGGGACCCACGTCTGGGCATACCCTGCCAACTTAGGGCGAACTTAGCAAAACCAAAGGGGATGATGGACGGAGTGTTGAAAATTGCGAGCACTCACCCCCAGTCAACTGATCTGGATTTAATCCATCATCATTCTTTAGCTCACTCCGCCACCCCAGTTCAGACATGGCCATATGCAAATCAGTCTGACCCTGTGCCTCATGGGAACAGTCCAGCCCGAACTGCCAAGCCAGGTCTTCCCTGAACCGGAAACAAGCATCCTGGGACCGGTTTCGGGGTAACACCCCTCATGAGCCAGGCTAGCTTGAATCCAGTGGCAAAGTGAGCAAGGGACCCACGTCTGGGCATACCCTGCCAACTTAGGGTGAACAAAGCAAACACAAGAAGATGATGGACGGAGTGCTGAAACTTTTCAGACACTCACCCCCTGTCACAGATCTGGGTTGAATCCATCATTGCTCACTTTGCCACTGGATTCAAGCTAGCCTGGCTGCATTCGTCTATTTCAAGTATCCTGAACGCTGGCGAAGTAAGGAAAATAAATATACCGAGCCAGCTTCCTCGGTAAACGCAGACCCCTACTTCGAAAAGGGCCGGACAGCAAGAAGCGCATTTCCGGTTTCACCGGAGATCAACAGTTCTCTCCCACAAGGAGCAGCCGTGGTAGCCCCCGGACAGTGGAAGAGACCTACCATTGGAGCGGAAGACGAAGCTCTGTGTCGGAAGACGCGAGCGGCGCCAGATTCCCCCTGAAGGTAAGGACTCGCTGAGAGTCTGGAGAAGGAGTGTGCCAGGCATAAGCAGCGGGAATTTACCTAGTTGCTTGCACCGAAGTATATTATTGCCCTTAATCAATCTGCACCATGTACGCTGACGCGCTGCGGAGTTGTGAGGCAGCAGCAAGCGAGATGTTCGATGATTCCCCTAGTGGGGAAAACACAATCAGCGCACATGTAAGCGCGGCGCCAGCTGGGAATTCAAACATTAAGGAGCTTTTTAAAAAACTAGAAAAATTGATGCGATCAGAACAATCGAAGTGGTGGGAACATAAATCCCTGTCACGATACCTCGAGGTGGGAAGGATCCCTAGGGGCTTGAGAATCATGTTAGCTCCAAGTTATGAAAATCCCGACCCGCACATGTTGGCTGATTGGGCAGACTGTAACTTGGAATCCACACGAAAGTTGGTACAGATCCTTGTCAAATATGCTGTAAGTGATCGTGCAGCCCTTCAAGTTAAAATCGATGAAATAAATGAAGGAATTGGTAAAATGGAAGTCACGGCGGTGATTAAAAAATTTCGTGATGATATGCTTGTACGTTTACATAAGGAGGAGGAAATAATAAAGAAGCGCAAGGCTTTTAAATTTCAACGCGACAAGTTGGATTATGAGCAAGGGCGCGTGTTCACATTTGCTAAAAAGTATGATTCTGTTAAAGCAGCAAATAAGGACGGCATCCCCTCCAGGATACAACCGAGTACAAGTGGCAAAGCGCCGGCATCTACCTCGGCATCCGATCTCATCTCGGTGCTAGAGAGCGAATCGGAAAATGATCAGCCCAGATCTGAAGGCAGGTTGGGGTTTCAGAAACCTTCTCTTGCGCAAGAAGTAGATTACCTCCGCCAAGACAGGAAGCAAACGCTGCGTCCCCGTGCGCAAAGTGCAAAAACAAACAAGGCAGGAATCAAAAGCGACGGGCAAGACGCCAGCGACACCGCAAGTGGCAAAACAAACAACAGAAAGCCAGCCAACAGGGGATGGAGGCGCAAGTAGGGACACTAACATCAGGCATGGACTCGCAAACGGTGATCAATATAACAAAAACAACATTGAGTGAGGATGAAAGAAATCTATTGGCTCTGGGACTATCATTCAGCCCAAAATCTAACTTTGATTACGCCGAAACACGTGTGGATATTTACAAATTCATTCGCAAACTGAAATTGCGCAAATACCATCTTACACAAGGCGTACACAAACGTAAGGCAAATGAAGCACCAACAATGGAAACTGGCAGTCCCTCTGCCTTGACTGCAGGTGATGTTGAATTTTTGAGAGATCTCAAACAACTTCACAATGAACACAATGATGGGGAATATGTAGCCAGTCAAGAAAATCTACAGTTGGGAGGAACAGCAAAAACTGCATTCAGAGCCAAATCGACCTTTTGTCCTATCATGTTGAAAGACAATTTGGATTTATTCAATGATAAAGTGACACATGAATTAAAAAAACTATATTTCTCAACAGCACGAGCTCCGAAAAAATATAATAAACAGGACCATCTTTATTACCAGTTAATGAAGAAACTACAATCTAACGAAAACATTATCATCCGCCAATCTGATAAGGGGGGCAATGTGGTGTTGTGGCCACGTGACCTCTATATGGAAGAAGCCCTCAAACATCTAAACGATAGGGATTGTTACAAAAGGAGCACCATGCAGGCGGTCAAAAGTTAATGGAATAACTTTTACAGCAAACTGCTAGCATAGAAAACGGCAGGATTATTGAGTAATGACGAATTTAAATTCTTGAAAATTGACCACCCAGTGATCCCCGTGATATACTTTATACCAAAGATTCATAAAGGGTTGTCCAAACCACCGGGGAGGCCCATAATTTCAGCTCGAGGAAGTTTGATGGAAAATGCTTCCAGCTATGTGGATTTCTTCCTTCAAGAGCACGTGAAAAAATTACCATCTTACATCCAAGATACTGGTGACTTTTTAAGAAAGATTCGTGAAGTAAAATGGGAGGAGGATTGCATACTCATCTCCCTTGATGTCACAGCTTTATACACCAGTAGACACCATCATGATGGAGTCAAAGCTGTTGAACATTACATGAACACTAGATCGATGTATTTGTACATGCATAATAGAATGTTGAGCACCATGATTTCAACATGTCTTGAAAACAATTTTTTCCTGTTTCAAAATCAAGTATTCCACCAGACAAGAGGAGTTGCCATGGGGGCCTGTTTTTCACCAAGTTATGCCTGCTTACATATGGGGTTTTGGGAGGAATAGGTCCTCATAGCAACATATGGTGAGACAGTCTTGAATCATGTTATATGTTGGTATAGATACATCGACGATCTGTTCCTAGTTTGGAAAGGTGAAGAGGAGAGTGCCCGACACTTTATTGAACAGATTAATGTCAACAACCTGAATCTTGAATTCACGGCCCAAATGAGTAAGGAATCAATCTATTTTTTAGATGTGGAAGTATTTGTAATGAACAACAGATTGGAAACCAGACTGCATAGAAAACCTACGGCAGGGAATACTGTGCTGCATGCCTCTAGTCATCACCCTAAGCATCTTATCCACAGCATTCCCTATGGGGAAATGCTGCGGATACGTAGGATTTGCAGCACAGATTCGGATTGTTTCAAGGCCCAACGAGAAAGCAGGGACAGATTTAGAGCAAGAGGTTACTCAGAATCGGTACTTAACAATGCCATTGACAAAACCAGTAAAATTGATAGGTCAGTGGCATTAGTAAATAAAACAGCTACAGAGGTGTCTAATAGTGAGCAATTTGAGCAACCAACTCGCCTAATTCTAACTTTCAATGAGCAACACAAAACCCTGCGTAAAATAATAAATAAAAATTGGGCCCTGATCCAAAATGATCCAATCTTAGGAAGCCAACTCACTAATTCCCCCAATATCACCTTCAGAAAAGCTCGTTCGATGAGCAACTCATTAGTGAGTAGTAGTCCCGAAGTGAGACTTGTCAAAACCTGGCTTAGTGCCAGAAAGGGATTCTTCAAATGTACCTCTTGCAGGGCTTGCAAGTATGGGATTAATAAGTCCACATATGCAACGCCCTTTAAACCCAATCCAGTGCCAATTACCAAAACACTCAGTTATAAAACTGAGTTTGCAGTGTATGTGCTGGAGTGTTCATGTGGCCTGCAGTACGTGGGAAGTACTAAGTTACAGGTCCACAAACGAATTCTCCAGCACATACGGGCCATCACTAACAACGATGTGAACTACCCGGTCGCGAGGCATTTTAAAGATTTCCACGGCAATAAATTGGAGAATTTTAAATATTTTGTTGTGGACACAGTCCTTCCATTGAGAAGGGGAGGCAACCGGGAAGCGCTGCTAAGGAGACTGGAAACTAGGTACATACTGGAGTTGGACAGCAAAACGCTGCATGGCCTCAACTCCAGTGAGGATTTTTTTACATGCCTTTAACTGATTCTTTTTACATGCCCTTAACTTGTTCTGACCTGCATGTTCAATTTTATACAGCTGGTAAACTGCTGCTGCTGACATTGTTTTTAGCTTTCACATAATGTATATAAAACATATTCACATATGCACTTTATAAATCTCAGCTGAGATTTATTTGGGTTATTATCACTTGCACAATTGGCACTAGCACTTTATGCAGTAGTTGGAGGAGGTAATCAGGGCCCACTTGGGCAGTATTAATGCAACAATAACAGACAAATTTGAAATGAGCAATATTAGTCTGTGTGTCTAATATAGGCATATAAGATCAATCAACTGATTCTGACTGAACTTTATATAGATACAATGTGTCACTATAAGCTTAGGTCATTTCAGTGATGGTATTTTAGCTGTTTTTATCACTTTTTACATTTTAGTGATATTATGCCAATTTTAAGTATTTATTTATATATTTATATATTTATGAATACTTATCCATTCTGTTCCGTATTTGATTAATTTTATTGAAATTATTGTGTATTTATACAGTGATTTTAGGCACAGGATATGTAAACAGACTATGATCAAACTGTTTGTTTATGTCAATGATTGCCTCGCAACTCAGTCATGTGATCAGCACTTGCACTTTAAAATGGTGAAAGCACTCCACATGCGCGTCATGTGATCAAGGCCTCCTGTAGGCCGAAACGCGTAATGGCGGAGGTGCAGGGCATTTTCAAATAAATATAATTGTACCTAATTCCGGGTCTGCATTTGTCTATTTCAAGTATCCTGAACGCTGGCGAAGTAAGGAATATATATATATATATATATATATATATATGCACTGAAAAAACCAGAGGTTTCAGGGACGTTATAGTTAGTTGGACATTTCACTCGTACAAAACCAGAGAAATTTGGCCGTTATAGTTAGTTGAGCTAACTATAACTCGCGCCCCCGCAATGCACTGCTGATGACGTCACATATTACATCACTCATGACATGGTCAGTGACATCACTGATGACATCACTGATGACATCACTTATGACATCTTCCAGAGACTGGGCATTTTTTAAAAGTTTAAGAATGTTATATATATATACGTTAAGGTGTATTGAAGAATGAGTGGGTGTATGAGTGTCTGAATGGATGATTTAGTGGGTGCGTGACTGACTGTATAAGTGAGTGATTAAACGTGTCTTAGTGAATGCATGGGTGAATAACAAATCTGTGTGAATGTCTATATCAGTCTGTCAGTTGGTATGTAAGTGGCTGCATGGGATTGTGAGTAGCTACATGAGTGTCTATATGGGTTAATGATTGGTTGTCTGAGTACCTGTATGGGTGCCTGAGTGTCTGTGTGGGTGGATGGGGGTGTGTGTGACTCCCTGCATGGATGTGTGAGTGGGTGATTCACTGGGTGTATGGGTTCATGAGTGCATCTGTGAAGGGCTGTATGGGTGGGTGAGTGTGTGTATGGGTGTGTTGGTGAGTGAATGGATGTCTCAGTGGTACATGTGTGAGTAACTACATATGTGAAGTGTTGGACTATATAAATGACTATATGAGAGAGTGAGTGATTGTGAGAGTGGCTGTATGGATGAGTGTGTGCTTGTGTCAGTGATTGTATTAGAGAGTAAGTATGTGTTAGTATCTGTATGAATAAGTGAGGTGGTGTGTGTATAACTGTATAGGTGAGTAAATGGGAGTGTGATTGATTCTTTGCATGACTGACTAGGTGTGTGGGTAACTCTATGGGTGAGTGGCGGTGTGTGAGTGTCTGTATAGGTGTATGAGTGCATATGATAGTGGCTCTATTGATGAGTGACTGCATGTATGAGTGACTGTATGGGTGAGTGAATGGATGTGTGTGTGTGTAGACCTAGGAATCAGTGAGTGGGTATGTACTAACTGGTATTGGTGTGTCTATGGTTTCGAGAATGGTAGTCTGTATTTTAGAGGGGTGTATCAAAGGTTATATTAGGGTGTGAGGAGGTGCATCAGATGATCACGTGGATGATGTCATCAGTGATGTCATTTGAGATGTCATCAGTGATGTCATCAGTGATGCCACTGACCATGTCATGAGTGATGTAATATGTGACGTCATCAGCAGTGCATTGCGGGGGCACGAGTTATAGTTAGCTCAACTAACTATAGCGGCCGAATTTCTCTGGTTTTATACGAGTGAAATGTCCAACTAACTATAACATCCCTGAAACCTGTGGTTTTTTCAGTCAATTTCTAAGGTTTTTTAAATGCTAATTTCTAACTATAACGTCCCTGAAACCTATGGGTTTTTTCAGTGAATTTCAAAGGTTTTTTAAATGCTAATTTCTAAATATGCCTACATAGGTAGGACATGTGCAGAAAGATGAAGAAAGGCGCAGAAAGAAGCAAGAGAAGTGCAGAAGGAGGCAACAGAAGTCCAGAAAGAGGAAGAAAGGTGCAGAAAGAAGCAACAGAGTTGCAGAAAGAGGCCTACTTTGACTGTACCTTACAACAGACTCATACAAAGTAGCCTAATCACTAATCCTTCCCCCAAGATGTCTTAAACCTCACTTTTCTCTTGGAGGTTCACTATTAATGACTGCTCAGAATGTTAGGCCTACCTACCAAATATAAAACAACAATCCTAAGCATATCACTGTTGTAAGTCTGACCAAGTTTGTGAAGGTTTGCATGCCTGTCTCTGCTTTTACTGAGTGACATGTTACATAAAATTAAATATAGAAATACTTGAATACCAGTCTTTCAAACAGCATACTCTGTAAATATGTATACAAAAAGGTGTATGTACTTCTTTTTGCTCATAATACACGGCACATGGGTATTCAATAGTATATTTGAGAGGCTCTATAACACCTATATACATAGGACATGTATGCCTGTGCAACTGAATGACAGAGCAGAACTGAGAACATTTAACCACCTATAGAAGAAGCTACCCACTTTTTAAGCTTCCATCTTCAGATGCATAACACATGTGAGAATACATATACAAGTAGACATATACCTCAGTCACAAGAGCACACAGACCAGAAAGATGGAAGTGGGGTAGAGAAAGAGGCAAAGGGCTGCAGAAAGAAGCAAGAGAGCTACAGAAAGAAACAAAAGAAGTGCAGAAAGAAGGAATAGAGGAGCAGAAAGAGGCAAAAGGGGTGCAGAAATAGGGAAGAGGGGTGCAGAAAGAGGTAAAAGAGGTGCAGAAAAAGGCAAGAGGGGTGCACAAAGAGGCAAGAGTGCAGAAAGAAGCAATAGAGGTGCAGAAAGAGGCAAGAGGGGTGCAAAAAGAGGGAAGAGGGGTGCAGAAAGAGGCATGTGGGATGCAGAAAGAAGCAAAAGATGTGCACAAAGAAACAAAAAAAGTGTAGAAAGGTAGAACAGAGGTGCAGAAAGAGGGTGGATGGGTGGAGAAAGAGGCAAGTGGGTGCAGAAAGAAGCAAGAGAGCTGCAGAAAGAAACAGATGAAGTGCAGAAAGAAGGAACAGAGGTGCAGAAAGAGGCAAGAGGGGTGTGGGAAGAGGGGTGAGAAAGAGGCACGAGGGGTGCAGAAAGAAGCAAGAGAGGTGCAGAAAGAAGAAAAGAGGTAGAGAAAGAAGCAAGAGTAGAGCAGTAAGAAACAAAAGAAGTGCAGAAAGAAGGAACAGAGGTGCAGAAAGGGGCAACAGGGGTGCAGAAAGAGGGAAGAGGGGTGGAGAAAGAGGCAAGGGGGTGCAGAAAGAAGCATGAGAGCTGCAGAATGAAACGAAAAAGTTCTGAAAGAAGGAACAGAGGTGCAGAAAGAGGCCAGAGGGGTGCAGAAAGAGGCAAAAGTGGTGCAGAAAGAAGCGAGAGGTGCAGAAAGAAACAAAAGAGGTACAGAAAGAAGGAACAGAGGTGCAGAAAGAGGCAAAAGGGGTGCACAAAGAGGGACGAGGGGTGTGATAGAGGCACGAGGAGTGCAGAAAGAAGCAAGAGGAGGGCAGAGAGAAGCAACAGAGGTGCAGAAAGAGGCAAGAGGGGTGCAAAAAGAGGGAAGAGGGGTGCAGAAAGAGGCATGTGGGGTGCAGAAAGAAGCAAGAGATGTCCAGAAAGAAACAAAAGAAGTGAGGAAAGAAAGAACAGAGGTGCAGAAAGAGGCAACAAGGGTGTAGAAAGAGGGTGGATGGGTGGAGAAAGAGGAAAGGGGGTGCAGAAAGTAGCAAGAGAGCTGCAGAAAGAAACAGAAAAAGTGCAGAAAGAAAGAACAGAGGTGCAGAAAGAGGCAAGAGGGGTGCGGGAAGAAGGGTGTGAGAGAGGCACGAGGGGTGCAGAAAGAAGCAAGAGAGGTGCAGAATGAAGCAAAGAGGTGCAGAAAGAAGCAAGAGTAGAGCAGTAAGAAGCAACAGAGGTGCAGAAAGAGTCAAGAGGGGTGCAAAAAGAGGGAAGAGGAGTGCAGAAAGAGGCACGAGGGGTGCAGAAAAAAGCATGAGATGTGCAGAAAGAAAAAAAAGAAGTGTAGAAAGACAGCACAGAGGTGCAGACAGGGGCAACAGGGCTGCAGAAAGAGGGAAGAGGGGTGGAGAAAGAGGTAAGGGGGTGCAGAAAGAAGCATGAGAGGTGCAGAAAGAAACAATAGAAGTGCAGAAAGAAGGAACAGAGGTGCAGAAAGAGGCAAGAAGGGTACAGAAAGAGGCAAAAGGGTTGCAGAAAGAAGTAAGAGGTGCAAAAAGAAACAAAAGAAGTGCAGAAAGAAGGAACAGAGGTGCAGAAAGATGCAAGAGGGGTGCGGGAAGAGGGGTGAGAAAGAGGCACGAGGGGTGCAGAAAGAAGCAAGAGAGGTGCAGAAAGAAGAAAAGAGGTACAGAAAGAAGCAAGAGTAGAGCAGTAAGAAGCAACAGAGGTGCAGAAAGAGTCAAGAGGGGTGCAAAAAGAGGGAAGAGGTGTGCAGAAAGAGGCACGAGGGGTGCAGAAAGAAGCATGAGATGTGCAGAAAGACACAAAAGAAGTGCAGAAAGACGGCACAGAGGTGCAGACAGGGGCAACAGGGGTGCAGAAAGAGGGAAGAGGGGTAGAGAAAGAGGCAAGGGGGTGCAGAAAGAAGCATGAGAGCTGCAGAAAGAAACAAAAGAAGTGCAGAAAGAAGGAACAGGGGTGCAGAAAGAGGCAAGAGGGGTGCAGAAAGAGGCAAAAGTGGTACAAAAAGAAGCGAGAGGTGCAGAAAGAAACAAAAAAAGTGCAGAAAGAAGAAACAGAGGTGCAGAAAGAGGCAAGAAGGGTGCACAAAGAGGGAAGAGGGGTATGAAAGAGGGACGAGGAGTGCAGAAAGAAGCAAGAGGAATGCAGAAAGAAGCAACAGAGGTGCAGAAAGAGGCAAGAGGGGTGCAAAAAGAGGGAAGGGGTGCAGAAAGAGGCACGTGAGGTGCAGAAAGACACAAGAGATGTGCAGAAAGAAACAAATGAAGTTTAGAAAGAAAGAACAGAGGTGCAGAAAGAGGCAACAGGGGTGCAGAAAGAGGGTGGAGGGGTGGAGAAAGAGGCAAGGGGGTGCAGAAAGAAGCAAGAGAGCTGCAGAAAGAAACAGAAGAAGTGCAGAAAGAAGGAACGGAGGTGCAGAATGAGTCAATAGGGGTGCAGAAAGAGGCAAAAGGGTTGCAGAAAGAAGTGAAAGGTGCAGAAAGAAACAAAAGAAGTGCAGAAAGAAAGAACAGAGGTGCAGAAAGAGGGAAGAGAGGTGAGGGAAGAGGAGTGTGAAAGAGGCACGAGGGGTGCAGAAAGAAGCAAGAGAGGTGCAGAAAGAAGCAACAGAGGTGCAGAAAGTGGCAAAAGGGGTGCAGAAAGAAGCAAGAGAGGTGCAGAAAGAAACAAAAGAAGAACAGAAAGAAGGAACAGAGGTGCAGAAAGAGGCAAGAGGGGTGCAGAAAGAGGGAAGAGGGGTGCAGAAAGAGGCACAAGGGGTGCAGAAAAAAGGGACAGAGGTGCAGAAAAAAGTAACAGAAATGCAGAAAGAAGCAACAGAGGTGCAGAAAGAGGGATGAGGGGTGGAGAAAGAGGCAAGAGAATTGCAGAAAGAAGCACGAGAGATGCAAAAAGGGGGAACAGGGGTGGAGAAAGTGGCAAGAGGGGTGCAGAAAGAAGCAAGAGAGGTGCAGAAAGAACAAAAGAAGAGCAGAAAGAAGGAACAGAGGTGCAGAAAGAGGCAAGAGGAGTGCAGAAAGAGGGAAGAGGGGTGCAGAAAGAAGCACGAGTGGTGCAGAAAGAAGCAAAGAGGTTCAGAAAGAAGCAAGAGTAGTGCAGAAAGTAGCAACAGAGGTGCAGAAAGAGGCAAGAGGGGTGTGAAAAGTGGGAAGAGGGGTGCAGAAAAAGGCACGAGGGGTGCAGAAAGAAGCATGAGATGTGCACAAAGAAACAAAAGAAGTGCAGAAAGAAGGAACAGAGGAACAGAGGTGCAGAAAGGGGCAACAGGGGTGCAGAAAGAGGGAAGAGGGGTGGAGAAAAAGGCAAGGGGGTGCAGAAAAAAGCATGAGAGCTGCAGAAAGAAACAAAAAAGTTCCGAAAGAAGGAACAGAGGTGCAGAAAGAGGCCAGAGGGGTGCAGAAAGAGGCAAAAGTGGTGCAGAAAGAAGCGAGAGGTGCAGAAAGAAACAAAAGAAGTACAGAAAGAAGGAACAGAG
Source organism: Calotriton arnoldi (assembly GCA_963921515.1). Classification (NCBI taxonomy): domain Eukaryota; kingdom Metazoa; phylum Chordata; class Amphibia; order Caudata; family Salamandridae; genus Calotriton; species Calotriton arnoldi. The sequence goes on from CAWUFW010000662.1 coordinate 792,549, forward strand.
GTGCAGAAAGAGGCAAAAGGGGTGCACAAAGAGGGACGAGGAATGTGATAGAGGCACGAGGAGTGCAGAAAGAAGCAAGAGGAGGGCAGAGAGAAGCAACAGAGGTGCAGAAAGAGGCAAGAGGGGTGCAAAAAGAGGGAAGAGGGTGCAGAAGAGGCATGTGGGTGCAGAAAGAAGCAAGAGATGTCCAGAAAGAAACAAAAGAAGTGAGGAAAGAAAGAACAGAGGTGCAGAAAGAGGCAACAAGGGTGTAGAAAGAGGGTGGATGGGTGGAGAAAGAGGCAAAGGGGTGCAGAAAGAAGCAAGAGAGCTGCAGAAAGAAACAGAAGAAGTGCAGAAAGAAAGAACAGAGGTGCAGAAAGAGGCAAGAGGGGTGTGGGAAGAAGGGTGTGAAAGAGGCACGAGGGGTGCAGAAAGAAGCAAGAGAGGTGCAGAATGAAGCAAAGAGGTGCAGAAAGAAGCAAAGAGGTGCAGAAAGAAGCAAGAGTAGAGCAGTAAGAAGCAACAGAGGTGCAGAAAGAGTCAAGAGGGGTGCAAAAAGAGGGAAGAGGTGTGCAGAAAGAGGCACGAGGGGTGCATAAAGAAGCATGAGATGTGCAGAAAGAAAAAAAAGAAGTACAGAAAGACGGCACAGAGGTGCAGACAGGGGCAACAGGTCTGCAGAAAGAGGGAAGAGGGGTGGAGAAAGAGGCAAGGGGGTGCAGAAAGAAGCATGAGAGGTGCAGAAAGAAACAATAGAAGTGCAGAAAGAAGGAACAGAGGTGCAGAAAGAGGCAAGAAGGGTACAGAAAGAGGCAAAAGGGTTGCAGAAAGAGGTAAGAGGTGCAGAAAGAAACAAAAGAAGTGCAGAAAGAAGGAACAGAGGTGCAGAAAGAGGTAAGAGGGGTGCGGGAAGAGGGGTCAGAAAGAGGCACGAGGGGTGCAGAAAGAAGCAAGAGAGGTGCAGAAAGAAGAAAAGAGGTCAGAAAGAAGCAAGAGTAGAGCAGTAAGAAGCAACAGAGGTGCAGAAAGAGTCAAGAGGGTGCAAAAGAGGGAAGAGGTGTGCAGAAAGAGGCACGAGGGTGCAGAAAGAAGCATGAGATGTGCAGAAAGAAAAAAAAGAAGTGCAGAAAGACGGCACAGAGGTGCAGACAGGGGCAACAGGGGTGCAGAAAGAGGGAAGAGGGGTAGAGAAAGAGGCAAGGGGGTGCAGAAAGAAGCATGAGAGGTGCAGAAAGAAACAAAAGAAGTGCAGAAAGAAGGAACAGAGGTGCAGAAAGAGGCAAGAAGGGTGTGGGAAGAAGGGTGTGAAAGAGGCACGAGGGGTGCAGAAAGAAGCAAGAGAGGTGCAGAATGAAGCAAAGAGGTGCAGAAAGAAGCATGAGAGGTGCAGAAAGAAACAATAGAAGTGCAGAAAGAAGGAACAGAGGTGCAGAAAGAGGCAAGAAGGGTACAGAAAGAGGCAAAAGGGTTGCAGAAAGAAGTAAGAGGTGTAGAAAGAAACAAAAGAAGTGCAGAAAGAAGGAACAGAGGTGCAGAAAGAGGCAAGAGGGGTGCGGGAAGAGGGGTCAGAAAGAGGCACGAGGGGTGCAGAAAGAAGCAAAAGAGGTGCAGAAAGAAGAAAAGAGGTCAGAAAGAAGCAAGAGTAGAGCAGTAAGAAGCAACAGAGGTGCAGAAAGAGTCAAGAGGGGTGCAAAAAGAGGGAAGAGGTGTGCAGAAAGAGGCACGAGGGGTGCAGAAAGAAGCATGAGATGTGCAGAAAGAAAAAAAAGAAGTACAGAAAGACGGCACAGAGGTGCAGACAGGGGCAACAGGACTGCAGAAAGAGGGAAGAGGGGTGGAGAAAGAGGCAAGGGGGTGCAGAAAGAAGCATGAGAGGTGCAGAAAGAAACAATAGAAGTGCAGAAAGAAGGAACAGAGGTGCAGAAAGAGGCAAGAAGGGTACAGAAAGAGGCAAAAGGGTTGCAGAAAGAAGTAAGAGGTGCAGAAAGAAACAAAAGAAGTGCAGAAAGAAGGAACAGAGGTGCAGAAAGAGGTAAGAGGGTGCGGGAAGAGGGGGTCAGAAAGAGGCACGAGGGGTGCAGAAAGAAGCAAGAGAGGTGCAGAAAGAAGAAAAGAGGTCAGAAAGAAGCAAGAGTAGAGCAGTAAGAAGCAACAGAGGTGCAGAAAGAGTCAAGAGGGGTGCAAAAAGAGGGAAGAGGTGTGCAGAAAGAGGCACGAGGGGTGCAGAAAGAAGCATGAGATGTGCAGAAAGAAAAAAAAGAAGTGCAGAAAGACGGCACAGAGGTGCAGACAGAGGCAACAGGGTGCAGAAAGAGGGAAGAGGGGTAGAGAAAGAGGCAAGGGGGTGCAGAAAGAAGCATGAGAGGTGCAGAAAGAAACAAAAGAAGTGCAGAAAGAAGGAACAGAGGTGCAGAAAGAGGCAAGAAGGGTGTGGGAAGAAGGGTGTGAAAGAGGCACGAGGGGTGCAGAAAGAAGCAAGAGAGGTGCAGAATGAAGCAAAGAGGTGCAGAAAGAAGCAAGAGTAGAGCAGTAAGAAGCAAAAGAGGTGCAGAAAGAGTCAAGAGGGGTGCAAAAAGAGGGAAGAGGTGTGCAGAAAGAGGCACGAGGGGTGCAGAAAGAAGCATGAGATGTGCAGAAAGAAAAAAAAGAAGTACAGAAAGACGGCACAGAGGTGCAGACAGGGGCAACAGGACTGCAGAAAGAGGGAAGAGGGGTGGAGAAAGAGGCAAGGGGGTGCAGAAAGAAGCATGAGAGGTGCAGAAAGAAACAAAAGAAGTGCAGAAAGAAGGAACAGAGGTACAGAAAGAGGCAAGAAGGGTACAGAAAGAGGCAAAAGGGTTACAGAAAGAAGAAAGAGGTGCAGAAAGAAACAAAAGAAGTGCAGAAAGAAGCAACAGAGGTGCAGAAAGAGGCAAAAAGGGTGCACAAAGAGGGAAGAGGGGTGTGAAAGAGGGACGAGGAGTGCATAAAGAAGCAAGAGGAATGCAGAAAGAAGCAACAGAGGTGCAGAAAGAGGCAGAAAGACGGCACAGAGGTGCAGACAGGGGCAACAGGGGTGCAGAAAGAGGGAAGAGGGGTAGAGAAAGAGGCAAGGGGGTGCAGAAAGAAGCATGAGAGCTGCAGAAAGAAACAAAAGAAGTGCCCAAAGAAGGAACAGGGTGCAGAAAGAGGCAAGAGGGGTGCAGAAAGAGGCAAAAGTGGTACAAAAAGAAGCGAGAGGTGCAGAAAGAAACAAAAAAAGTGCAGAAAGAAGCAACAGAGGTGCAGAAAGAGGCAAAAAGGGTGCACAAAGAGGGAAGAGGGGTGTGAAAGAGGGACGAGGAGTGCATAAAGAAGCAAGAGGAATGCAGAAAGAAGCAACAGAGGTGCAGAAAGAGGCAAGAGGGGTGCAAAAAGAGGGAAGGGGTGCAGAAAGAGGCACGTGGGGTGCAGAAAGACACAAGAGATGTGCAGAAAGAAACAAATGAAGTTTAGAAAGAAAGAACAGAGGTGCAGAAAGAGGCAACAGGGGTGCAGAAAGAAGGAACAGAGGAACAGAGGTGCAGAAAGGGGCAACAGGGGTGCAGAAAGAGGGAAGAGGGGTGGAGAAAGAGGCAAGGGGGTGCAGAAAGAAGCATGAGAGCTGCATAAAGAAACGAAAAAGTTCCAAAAGAAGGAACAGAGGTGCAGAAAGAGGCCAGAGGGGTGCAGAAAGAGGCAAAAGTGGTGCAGAAAGAAGCGAGAGGTGCAGAAAGAAACAAAAGAAGTACAGAAAGAAGGAACAGAGGTGCAGAAAGAGAAAAAAGTGGTGCACAAAGAGGGACGAGGGGTGTGATAGAGGCACGAGGAGTGCAGAAAGAAGCAAGAGGAGGGCAGAGAGAAGCAACAGAGGTGCAGAAAGAGGCAAGAGGGGTGCAAAAAGAGGGTAGAGGGGTGCAGAAGAGGCATGTGGGGTGCAGAATGAAGCAAGAGATGTCCAGAAAGAAACAAAAGAAGTGAGGAAAGAAAGAACAGAGGTGCAGAAAGAGGCAACAAGGGTGTAGAAAGAGGGTGGATGGGTGGAGAAAGAGGCAAGGGGGTGCAGAAAGAAGCAAGAGAGCTGCAGAAAGAAACAGAAGAAGTGCAGAAAGAAAGAACAGAGGTGCAGAAAGAGGCAAGAGGGGTGTGGGAAGAAGGGTGTGAAAGAGGCACGAGGGGTGCAGAAAGAAGCAAGAGAGGTGCAGACTGAAGCAAAGAGGTGCAGAAAGAAGCAAGAGTAGAGCAGTAAGAAGCAACAGAGGTGCAGAATGAGTCAAGAGGGGTGCAAAAAGAGTGAAGAGGTGTGCAGAAAGAGGCATGAGGGTGCAGAAAGAAGCACGAGATGTGGAGAAAGAAACAAAGAAGTGCAGAAAGACAGCACAGAGGTGCAGAAAGGGGCAACAGGGGTGCAGAAAGAGGGGTGGAGAAACAGGCAAGGGGGTACAGAAAGAAGCATGAGAGCTGTAGAAAGAAACAAAAGAAGTGCAGAAAGAAGGAACAGAGGTGCAGAAAGAGGCAAGAGGGGTGCAGAAAGAGGCAAAAGTGGTGCAGAAAGAAGCGAGAGGTGCAGAAAGAAACAAAAGAAGTTCAGAAAGAAGGAACAGAGGTGCAGAAAGAAGCAAGAGTAGAGCAGTAAGAAGCAACAGAGGTGCAGAATGAGTCAAGAGGGGTGCAAAAAGAGTGAAGAGGTGTGCAGAAAGAGGCATGTGGGGTGCAGAAAGAAGCAAGAGATGTGCAGAAAGAAACAAAAGAAGTGTAGAAAGAAAGAACAGAGGTGCAGAAAGAGGCAACACGGGTGTAGAAAGAGGGTGGAAGGGTGGAGAAAGAGGCAAGGGGGTGCAGAAAGAAGCAAGAGAGCTGCAGAAAGACACAGAAGTACAGAAAGGAGGAACAGAGGTGCAGAAAGAGGCAAGAGGGGTGCAGAAAGAGGCAAAAGGGTTGCAGAAAGAAGTGAGAGGTGCAGAAAGAAAGAAAAGAAGTGTAGAAAGAAGCAACAGAGGTGCAGAAAGAGGCAAGAGGGGTGCAAAAAGAGGGAAGAGTGGTGCAGAAAGAGGCATGTGGGGTGCAGAAAGAAGCAAGAGATGTGCAGAAAGAAACAAAAGAAGTGTAGACAGAAAGAACAGAGGTGCAGAAAGAGGCAACAGGTGTAGAAAGAGGGTGGATGGGTGGAGAAAGAGGCAAGGGGGTGCAGAAAGAAGCAAGAGAGCTGCAGAAAGAAACAGAAAGAAACAGAAGTGCAGAAAGGAGGAACAGAGGTGCAGAAAGAGGCAAGAGGGGTGCAGAAAGAAGTGAGAGGTGCAGAAAGAAACAAAAGAAGTACAGAAAGAAGGAACAGAGGTGCAGAAAGAGGCAAGAGGGGTGCGGGAAGAAGGGTATGAAAGAGGCACGAGGGGTGCAGAAAGAAGCAAGAGAGGTGCAGAAAGAAGCAAAGAGGTGCAGAAAGAAGCAAGAGTAGAGCAGTAAGAAGCAACAGAGGTGCAGAAAGAGTCAAGAGGGTTGCAAAAAGAGGGAAGAGGTGTGCAGAAAGAGGCACGAGGGGTGCAGAAAGTAGCACGAGATGTGCAGAAAGAAACAAAAGAAGTGCAGAAAGACAGCACAGATGTGCAGACAGGGGCAACAGGGCTGCAGAAAGAGGGAAGAGGGGTGGAGAAAGAGGCAAGGGGGTGCAGAAAGAAGCATGAGAGGTGCAGAAACAAAAGAAGTGCAGAAAGAAGGAACAGAGGTGCAGAAAGAGGCAAGAAGGGTACAGAAAGAGGCAAAAGTGGTGCAGAAAGAAGCGAGAGGTACAGAAAGAAACAAAAGAAGTGCAGAAAGAAGGAACAGAGGTGCATAAAGAGGCAAGAGGGGTGCACAAAGAGGGAAGAGGGGTGTGAAAGAGGCACGAGGAGTGCAGAAAGAAGGAAGAGGAATGCAGAAAGAAGCAACAGAAGTGCAGAAAGAGGCAAGAGGGGTGCAAAAAGAGGGAAGAGGGGTGCAGAAAGAGGCAGGTGGTGTGCAAAAAGAAGCAAGAGATGTGCAGAAAGAAACAAATGAAGTGTAGAAAGAAAGAACAGAGGTGCAGAAAGAGGCAACAGGGGTGCAGAAAGAGGGTGGATGGGTGGAGAAAGAGGCAAGGGGTTGCAGAAAGAAGCAAGAGAGCTGCAGAAAGAAACAGAAGAAGTGCAGAAAGAAGCAACAGAGGTGCAGAAAGAGGCAAGAGGGGTGCAGAAAGAGGCAAAAGGGTTGCAGAAAGAAGTGAGAGGTGCAGAAAGAAACAAAAGAAGTGCAGAAAGAAGGAACAGAGGTGCAGAAAGAGGCAAGAGGGATGCGGGAAGAGGGGTGTGAAAGAGGCACGAGGGGTGCAGAAAGAAGCAAGAGAGGTGCAGAAAGAAGGAAAGAGGTGCAGAAAGAAGCAAGAGTAGAGCAGTAAGAAGCAACAGAGGTGCAGAATGAGTCAAGAGGGGTGCAAATAGAGTGAAGAGGTGTGCAGAAAGAGGCATGAGGGGTGCAGAAAGAAGCACGAGATGTGGAGAAAGAAACAAAAGAAGTGCAGAAAGACAGCACAGAGGTGCAGAAAGGGGCAACAGGGGTGCAGAAAGAGGGAAGAGGGGTGGAGAAAGAGGCAAGGGGGTGTAGAAAGAAGCATGAGAGCTGTAGAAAGAAACAAAAGAAGTGCAGAAAGAAGGAACAGAGGTGCAGAAAGAGGCAAGAGGGGTGCAGAAAGAGGCAAAAGTGGCGCAGAAAGAAGCGAGAGGTGCAGAAAGAAACAAAAGAAGTGCAGAAAGAAGGAATAGAGGTGCAGAAACAGGCAAGAGGGGTGCACAAAGAGGGAAGAGGGGTGTGAAAGAGGCACGAGGAGTGCAGAAAAAAGCAAGAGGAATGCAGAAAGAAGTAACAGAGGTGCAGAAAGAGGCAAGAGGGGTGCAAAAAGAGGGAAGAGGGGTGCAGAAAGAAGCACGTGGGGTGCAGAATGAAAGAACAGAGGTGCAGAAAGAGGCAACAGGGGTGCAGAAAGCGGGTGGATGAGTGGAGAAAGAGGCAAGGGGGTGCAGAAAGAAGTAAGAGAGCTGCAGAAAGAAACAGAAGTGCAGAAAGAAGGAACAGAGGTGCAGAAAGAGGCAAGAGGGGTGCAGAAAGAGGCAAAAGGGCAGCAGAAAGAAGTGAGAGGTGCAGAAAGAAACAAAAGAAGTGCAGAAAGAAGGAACAGAGGTGCAGAAAGAGGCAAAAGGGGTGCACAAAGAGGGACGAGTGGTGTGATAGAGGCATGAGGAGTGCAGAAAGAAGCAAGAGGGGGGCAGAGAGGAGCAACAGAGGTGCAGAAAGAGGCAAGAGGGGTGCAAAAAGAGGGAAGAGGTGTGCAGAAAGAGGCATGTGGGGTGCAGAAAGAAGCAACAGATGTGCAGAAAGAAAGAAAAGAAGTGTAGAAAGAAAGAACAGAGGTGCAGAAAGAGGCAACAAGGGTGTAGAAAGAGGTGGATGGGCGGAAAAAGAGGCAAGGGGGTGCAGAAAGAAGCAAGAGAGCTGCAGAAAGAAACAGAAGTGTAGAAAGGAGGAACAGAGGTGCAGAAAGAGGCAAGAGGGGTGCAGAAAGAGGCAAAAGGGTTGCAGAAAGAAGTGAGAGGTGCAGAAAGAAACAAAAGAAGTGCAGAAAGAAGGAACAGAGGTGCAGAAAGAGGCAAGAGGGGTGCGGGAAGAAGGGTGTGAAAGAGGCACGAGGGGTGCATAAAGAAGCAAGAGAGGTGCAGAAAGAAGCAAAGAGTTGCAGAAAGAAGCAAGAGTAGAGCAGTAAGAAGCAACAGAGGTGCAGAAAAAGTCAAGAGGGGTGCAAAAAGAAGGAAGAGGTGTGCAGAAAGAGGCACAAGGGGTGCAGAAAGTAGCACGAGATGTGCAGAAAGAAACAAAAGAAGTGCAGAAAGACAGCACAGATGTGCAGACAGGGGCAACAGGGCTGCAGAAAGAGGGAAGAGGGGTGGAGAAAGAGGCAAGGGGGTACAGAAAGAAGCATGAGAGCTGTAGAAAGAAACAAAAGAAGTGCAGAAAGAAGGAACAGAGGTGCATAAAGAGGCAAGAGGGGTGCACAAAGAGGGAAGAGGGGTGTGAAAAAGGCACGAGGAGTGCAGAAAGAAGCAAGAGGAATGCAGAAAGAAGCAACAGAAGTGCAGAAAGAGGGAAGAGGGGTGCAAAAAGAGGGAAGAGGGGTGCAGAAAGAGGCACGTGGTGTGCAAAAAGAAGCAAGAGATGTGCAGAAAGAAACAAATGAAGTGTAGAAAAAAAGAACAGAGGTGCAGAAAGAGGCAACAGGGGTGCAGAAAGAGGGTGGATGGGTGGAGGAAGAGGCAAGGGGGTGCAGAAAGAAGCAAGAGAGCTGCAGAAAGAAACAGAAGAAGTGCAGAAAGAAGCAACCGAGGTGCAGAGAGAGGCAAGAGGGGTGCAGAAAGAGTCAAAAGGGTTGCAGAAAGAAGTGAGAGGTGCAGAAAGAAACAAAAGAAGTGCAGAAAGAAGGAACAGAGGTGCAGAAAGAGGCAAGAGGGATGCGGGAAGAGGGGTGTGAAAGAGGCACAAGGGGTGCAGAAAGAAGCAAGGGAGGTGCAGAAAGAAGCAAAGAGGTGCAGAAAGAAGCAAGAGTAGAGCAGTAAGAAGCAACAAAGGTGCAGAATGAGTCAAGAGGGGTGCAAAAAGAGTGAAGAGGTGTGCAGAAAGAGGCATGAGGGGTGCAGAAAGAAGCACGAGATGTGGAGAAAGAAACAAAAGAAGTGCAGAAAGACAGCACAGAGGTGCAGAAAGGGGCAACAGGGGTGCAGAAAGAGGGAAGAGGGGTGGAGAAAGAGGCAAGGGGGTACAGAAAGAAGCATGAGAGCTGTAGAAAGAAACAAAAGAAGTGCAGAAAGAAGGAACAGAGGTGCAGAAAGAGGCAAGAGGGGTGCAGAAAGAGGCAAAAGTGGTGCAGAAAGAAGAGAGAGGTGCAGAAAGAAACAAAAGAAGTGCAGAAAGAAGCAAAGAGGTGCAGAAAGAAGCAAGAGTAGAGCAGTAAGAAGCAACAGAGGTGCAGAATGAGTCAAGAGGGGTGCAAAAAGAGTGAAGAGGTGTGCAGAAAGAGGCATGTGGGGTGCAGAAAGAAGCAAGAGATGTGCAGAAAGAAACAAAAGAAGTGTAGAAAGAAAGAACAGAGGTGCAGAAAGAGGCGACACGGGTGTAGAAAGAGGGTGGAAGGGTGGAGAAAGAGGCAAGGGGGTGCAGAAAGAAGCAAGAGAGCTGCAGAAAGAAACAGAAGTACAGAAAGGAGGTACAGAGGTGCAGAAAGAGGCAAGAGGGGTGCAGAAAGAGGCAAAAGGGTTGCAGAAAGAAGTGAGAGGTGCAGAAAGAAACAAAAGAAGTGTAGAAAGAAGGAACAGAGGTGCAGAAAGAGGTAAAAGGGGTGCACAAAGAGGGACGAGTGGTGGGATAGAGGCATGAGGAGTGCAGAAAGAAGTAAGAGGGGGGCAGAGAGAAGCAACAGAGGTGCAGAAAGAGGCAAGAGGGGTGTAAAAAGAGGGAAGAGGGGTGCAGAAAGAGGCATGTGGGGTGCAGAAAGAAGCAAGAGATGTGCAGAAAGAAACAAAAGAAGTGTAGAAAGCAAGAACAGAGGTGCAGAAAGAGGCAACAAGGGTGTAGAAAGAGGGTGGATCGGTGGAGAAAGAGGCAAGAGGGGTGCAGAAAGAGGCAAAAGTGGTGCAGAAAGAAGCGAGAGGTGCAGAAAGAAACAAAAGAAGTGCAGAAAGAAGGAATAGAGGTGCAGAAACAGGCAAGAGGGGTGCACAAAGAGGGAAGAGGGGTGTGAAAGAGGCACGAGTAGTGCAGAAAAAAGCAAGAGGAATGCAGAAAGAAGCAACAGAGGTGCAGAAAGAGGCAAGAGGGGTGCAAAAAGAGGGAAGAGGGGTGTAGAAAGAGGCACGTGGGGTGCAGAACGAAAGAACAGAGGTGCAGAAAGAGGCAACAGGGGTGCAGAAAGAGGGTGGATGGGTGGAGAAAGAGGCAAGGGGGTGCAGAAAGAAGTAAGAGAGCTGCAGAAAGAAACAGAAGTGCAGAAAGAAGGAACAGAGGTGCAGAAAGAGGCAAGAGGGGTGCAGAAAGAGGCAAAAGGGCAGCAGAAAGAAGTGAGAGGTGCAGAAAGAAACAAAAGAAGTGCAGAAAGAAGGAACAGAGGTGCAGAAAGAGGCAAGAAGGGTGTGGGAAGAGGAGTGTGAAAGAGACACGAGGGGTACAGAAAGAAGCAACAGAGGTGCAGAAAGGGGAAGGGGAGGTGGAGAAAGAGGCAAGAGGGGTGCAGAAAGAAGCAAGAGAGGTGCAGAAAGAAACAAAAGAAGTGCAGAAAGAAGGAACAGAGGTGCAGAAAGATGCAAGAGGAGTGCAGAAAGAGAAGAAGGGTGCAGAAAGAGGCACAAGTGGTGCAGAAAGAAGCAAGAGAGGTGCAGAAAGACGCAAGATAAGTGCAGAAAGAAGCAACAGAGATGCAGAAAGAGGGAGGAGGGGTGGAGAAAGAGGCCAGAGACGTGTAGAAAGAAGCAACAGACATGCAGAAAGGGGGAAGAGGGGTGGAGAAAGAGGCAAGAGGGGTCTAGAAAGAAGCAAGAGAGATGCAGAAACAAACAAAAGAAGTGCAGAAAGAAGGGACAGAGGTGCAGAAAGAGGCAGGAGGGGTACAGAAAGAGGGAAGAGGAGTGCAGAAAGAGGCAAGAGAGGTGCAGAAAGAGGCAAGAGGGGTACACAAAGAGGCAACAGAGGAACAGAAAGAGGCAACAGAGGTGCAGAAAGTAGAAGAGATGTGCAGAAAGAGGCAAGAGGGGTGCAGAAAGAGGAAAGAGGGGTACAGAAAGAGTCAAGAGAGGTGCAGATAGAGGCAAGAGGGGTACACAAAGAAGCAAGTGAGGTGCAGAAAGAGGCAGCAGAGGTGCAGAAAGAGGGAAAAGAGGTGCAGAAAGTAGAAGAGATGTGCAGAAAGAGGCAAGAGAAGTGCAGAAAAAGAAAGAAAGGTGCAGAAAGAAGCAACAGAAATGCAGAAAGAGGCAAGAGAGGCACAGAAAGAAGCAAGAGTGGCTTGCACACCATTAGTACCAATTAATCAATCAATCAATCAATCATGTCACTTATAAAGCGCACTACATACCCGCGAGGGTCTCAAGGCGCTGGGGGAAGAGGGGGGTGGTGCTGCTACTGATCGAAGAGCCAGGTCTTGAGGAGTCTTCTGAAGGCCAGTAGGTCTTGGGTCTGTCGGAGGTTGGTGGGGAGGGTGTTCCAGGTCTTGGCGGCGAGGTGGGAGAAGGATCTGCCGCCGGCGGTCGTTTTCCGGATGCGGGGGACTGTGGTGAGGGCGAGGCTGGTCGAGCGGAGCTGGCGGGTGGGGGTGTAGAAGCTGAGTCGTCTGTTGAGGTAGGCTGGTCCGGAGTTGTGGAGTGCTTTGTGTGCGTGGGTGAGGAGCTTGAAGGTTATCCTCTTGTTGACAGGGAGCCAGTGCAGGTCTCTCAGGTGGGGTGTGATGTGGCTGCGTCGGGGATGTCGAGGATAAGACGTGCAGAGGCGTTCTGGATGCGTTGCAGCCGTCTCAGGAGCTTAGCCGTCGTTCCTGCATAGAGGGCGTTTCCGTAGTCCAGCCTGCTGGTGACGAGGGCCTGGGTGACTGTTTTCTTGTTTCGGTGGGGATCCACTTGAAGATCCTGCGGAGCATTCGGAGGATGTTGAAGCAGGATGAGGAAACGGCGTTGACCTGCTTAGTCATGGAGAGGGTGGGGTCGAGGATGACCCCTAGGTTGCGTACGTGGTCGGTGGGTGGCGGGGCTGTTCCCAGTGATGTTGGCCACCAGGAGTCGTCCCAGGCTGAAGGGTTGGAACCAAGGATGAGGACCTCCGTCTTGTCCGAGTTCAGCTTTAGGCGGCTGGTCCTCATCCATTCGGCGACGGCCTTCATTCCTTCGTGGAGGTGGGCTTTGGCGGAGTGAGGGTCTTTGGTGAGGGAGAGGATCAGCTGGGTGTCGTCGGCGTAGGAGATGATGTTGAGGTTGTGCTGTCGGGCGACGTGGGCGAGGGGTGCCATGTAGATGTTGAACAGCGTTGGGCTGAGGGAGGAGCCTTGGGGTACGCCGCAGATGATCTTGGTGGCCTTGGATCGGAAGGGGGCGAGGCGGACGCTTTGTGTTCTGCCGGAAAGGAAGGATGTGGTCCAGTCCAGGGCCTTCTCTTGGATCCCGGCGTCGTGAAGGCGTGTTCGTAGTGTGTGGTGGCAGACCGTGTCGAAGGCGGCTGATAGGTCCAGGAGGATGAGGGCTGCTGTTTCTCCGTTGTCTAGCAGGGTCCTGATGTCATCGGTGGCGGCGATGAGGGCGGTTTCGGTGCTGTGGTTGCTGCGGAAGCCGGACTGGGAAGGGTCCAGGATGTTGTTCTCCTCGAGGTAGCGGGTCAGTTGTTTGTTGATGATTTTCTCGGTGACCTTCGCGGGGAACGGGAGCAGAGAGATGGGTCGGAAGTTCTTGAGGTCCTTGGGGTCTGCCTTGGGTTTCTTGAGTAAGGCGGTGATCTCGGCGTGCTTCCAGCTTTCCGGGAAGGTTGCTGTCTCGAAGGAGATGTTGATTATTTTCCGGAGATGGGGCGCGATGGCTGTACTGGCTTTGTTGAAGATGTGGTGAGGGCACGGGTCTAGCGGTGAACCGGAGTGGATGGTGTTCATGATCTCGCTGGTGTCCTCGTCGTTGATGTTGGTCCAGGAGAGCAGGCGGTTGGTGGTTGTGGGGGCAGTGGTCTCGGTGGTTGCCGGGGCGGCAACCCACATTTAGCAAAAAGTAACAGGTGAGCATTCTAGGTTTGCAAAGGACCTTCCACCACGCTGTAACCCTTGTCGCTGCATTTTTGGTAACGTTTGAGCCGTTTGAGCTAGAAATAATGCTTTTTTGTTCAAATCTGCAGATTAGACAGCAGATGATGGATTATGTGGCTAATGCGGAAAATATATAATTGTGCGAAAGTCGGTGCAGGCAAACAGTCGCAATAATTCCAGTGGCCCTGCTCATACCTCTGACTAGGTCCAGAAGTAATCCTCAGTGATTCCTTCTTTTTTTGTCTCATTGAGTTCATAGTTTAGCTTCTATGGAAACGATGAATATTAAACCTGAGGTTACCACTCCACAACACAGACTACCATACCACATAATTACTCTCCATAACACATAATCCCACTCTACATAATTCCTATACACTAAATACCAGATACTTTCTATCCACATAATTTCACTGCACAACATACCACATAATTCCACTACACACAACGTACATCCACTCCACTTCAAAAAACATTAGTAATACCAATAGCTCTAACTCTTGCAATGTGAAACCTATTACATTGCAAATGCTTCTTCAATAGTAGTCGCGTTTGCAGAGTGGTGGCGAAAGGGTGCTGGGCCTCCGACCAGCGCTCAGGAATTCTGCTGCGTAGGACTTACAGGCGGTACCAGGAGGGCTTCTTGGCCCCCAATGTCCCTCAGGAGTAAAGTGGACTTTATCCCCCAACTCGTAGTGTGCCAGGAGGCGCATTTGGTGGAGAAAGGGGGGTGTTGCCTCCGAAGACCTCTTAGCAATCCCACGGTGTGGGACTTACTGGAGGTAACAGGAGGGGTAGTTGGCCCCCAAGGACATCTTTGGGGGCCAACTACCCCTCCTATTACCTCCAGTAAGTCCCACACAACAGCATTGGTAGGTTCTCAAAGCAGGCCACGCTCCCTTTACCCACCAGTCTGCAAACGCGCTCCCTGGCGTGCTCTTGGATGGGGATGAAAGTCCCCTTCGATGCTGGAGGTCCTTAGAGGCCAACTAGCCTACCTGACACCTCCAGTAAGCCCCAGATAGTGGGATTGCTGAGATGTGAACACAGGCCACGTCCCCTTTGTCCACCACTCTGCAAACACACCTCCTGGCACGCTCTTGGTTGGGGGATGAAGTCCCCTTGCCTCCTGAGGGTCCCTGGGGACCAACTAGCCCTACTGTTATCTCTAGTAAGACCCACACAGCTGGATTGCTGAGAGTGGTCCGAGGCCATGCCCCCTTTTTACACCACTCTGCAAACGCGCCTCCTGGGGCACTGCTGCTCGGGGGATGAAGTCCACTTTAGTCCTGAGGTCCTCAGGACACAAGAGGACCTCATCGGCCCACCAGCAGTGCGCCAAGAGGCGCGTTTGCAGAGTGGTGTAAAAAGGGGCATGGCCTCGGACCACCTCTCAGCAATCCCACTGTGTGGGGATTACTGGAGGTACCTGGTGGGCTAGTTGCCCCTAAGGACCCTTAAGGATCTAGGGGACTTAATCCCCTAACCCAGAACGCGCCAGGAGGCATGTTTGCAGAGTGGTGCAGGGAGGGGGCCGGGCCTCCGGCGAGATGCCGGATTTTTTTCTTCTTTTTTTATAGTTAGAAGGGGGGCTGTGTGGCCCCGCTTCTCTCAATATTTTATGGGCCCTGGGGACCCCATCCCTGCGACATTTCTTTTTTTTTAAAAACAAAAAAAAGAGGCCGATTTCGGCCCCGGGGACCCCATCCCCCAGGCATGGCCACAATTTTTATTTTAAAAAATATATATATTTTTAAGGAGGGGGCCACGCGGCCCCCTCCTGAGGCCATTATTGGCCACGGGGACCCCATCCCCCGGGGCTGTGCCTCACTTTTTTAAATCTTTACGAGACGGGGCCTCGTGGCCCCCCTTCCCTTGGCCACTTCTGGCCCAGGGGGCCCCTTCCCCCGGGGCCTGGCCAGCCTTGATTATTTTTTTGGACGGGGGCCCCCCTCCTGAGGCCAATTATGGCCCGGGCCTGGCCTTACGTTGGGGACCGCAGGGGGAGCCCCAATGCCCCCGCAGTCCCAGCCGGCTCCCCACCTCCTGCGGGAGCCGGCATTGCTCTTGGACAAGGGGAGTTGCTGACATGCAGCTCCCCTTGTCTAAAAGCAATACTGCTTCGCTTCATGGAAGCGAAGTAGAGCTTGCAATGACAGGGCGGGAGCTGTGCTCCCGCCCTGTCATTGCAAACTGCAATGTCCCGGGGTGGGCACCCCGGGACATTGCTGGAGCCGGCCTTTAGGGGTGGCGGTCCCCAGGGCCATGTAGGGCTCCAGGAGGGGGGCCGTGTGGCCCCTCTCCCAACATGTAAATAGCCCCGGGGAGGTGGTGGTCCCCGGGGCCGGGGGGCCGCAACGGACCCCCGTACTTCAATAATGAGCCCCACACACAGTTTTGTAAAGTAGCCCAGGGGAGGTGGCAGTCCCCGGGGCTTGGGGGGGCCCGTGAGTCCCCCGCCCTTTAATGACGAAAGCCCCGGGAAGGTGGTGGTCCCCCGTGCTTGGGGGGCCGTGAGGCCCCCGCCCATTAATAAAGAAAGCCCCGGGGAGGTGGCGGTCCCCGGGGCTTGGGGGGGCGTGAGGCTCCCCCACCCACAATTAATAAAGCCCCAGAGAGGTGGCGGTCCCTGGGGCTGTGGGGGGCTGCGTGCCCCCGTGCATAATAAATAAAGCCCCGGGGAGGTGGCGGTCCCCGGGGCTGCAGGGGCCCACGCGGTCCCCGCAAATATATGGCACATTGCCCCCGGGACCTGGCCCACCAGGGGGCTCAAAGAAACAAAGCGCGGGAGTCCGCGTTTAAAAAAAAAAAAAGACATTTTCGGCCAAATAGGCGCACCCATCGCGAATCTGGCCAAAAATATTTTAAAAAACTGCTTTTTGTGGGACCCCCTGAGCAGGCCTAGGGGGTCAGGGTGTTTCTACCCTGCCCCCTTTTCTTGTTTTTAATCCTTTTTTCAACTTTTTTCTTCTGACTCGGTACAGAGTCACAAGATGGCTGCCAACACTTCCTGGTTTGGAGTGTTGACAGCCAATCAAAATGAAGCTCATGATCGGGAGGGTTCGCGAATCCTCCTCGGTCACCAGATATCAATATTTTTTTATTTTTTTATTTCTCAGGAACTACTGATCGGATTTACACCATTTTAAAAAAAGGTCGCTTTCTGAACCAAGAGCTACCTTTTTGCCAAATTTGGTGTAATTCCATTAAGCAGTTCGGGCTGTAGCCTCTCCCAAAATTTCCTATGAAAATAAACATGGGGAAAACGCGTTTTGGGACCCCCCTTTTTTCTCGGCCCCCGCTTGACGAATCACCCCGAACCTTTCAAGTCAGGAGCTCACCGGAGCAGGGCATTGGCAAAAGAAAAAACGCTTTTTGAATAGAAACGAGGTCCTAACTATAACTACCTACTGGCGACCGCCAGCAGGTAATATATATATATATATATATATATATATATATATATATATATATATATATATATATATATATATATATATATATATATATAATATATATATATATATATATATATAAATATATATATATATATATATATATATTGCTCACACGTCGTCCAATGCCTGACGCGTTTCTGTACTCCTTCATCAGAGGCGTTCGGCGGTGAAATAAATTCGCACAATGACCACGCCCTTTTCTACTCCATAACACGCCCATGGATGGGCTGTCCTGTAGGTACTGTGCATGATGGGACTTGTGGTCAAGTGCGCAAATGTTACTGTTAAAAAATCGATACAAGCCCTTCACTGGGCCTCGACATGCCGTTGCTGCTCTAAATCCAAACCAGCTACTCCGCAAGAAGTGTTGCAGGAAATCCCAAACACTACGGCCCCCATCTTGCGGGCTGGTGCTTTCTCGGCGGCGAGGCAGCCGCCTACATATGTTGCTCCAAGGTGCCCAAAAGCTTTGAAAAAGCACTCAGTAGCCAGCCATACTCTAAAAGCATTTAATGGTATAAGCAGGTTTCAGCACGTCAATAGACATTACAGCTCACACGTCGTCCAATGCCTGACGCGTTTCGGTACTCCTTCATCAGAGGCGTTCGGCGGTGAAATAAATTCACACAATGACCATGCCCTTTTCTACTCCATAACACGCCCATGGATGGGCTGTCCTGTAGGTACTGTGCATGATGGGACTTGTGGTCAAGTGCGCAAATGTTACTGTTCAAAAATCGATACAAGCCCTTCAATGGGCCTCGACATGCCGGGAGGAGCACTGATAGCTCACTAACCCCAAACACGCAGGGGAAATGCGGCAGCCATAAATCACCTCCGCTGACACGGCCTCTGAGGAGATGCAAACAGCGGCATCGAAACGCGTCAGGCCATGGACTTCAAAGGGATGTTAAGCTGCCTGCTTGGTTCAAATGGAGTTTGTAACTCACCTGCAGCTGTGTGCGGCCTCAAGCTTCTGGGCGTTTTTGGTTACATATATATATATATATATATATATATATATATATATATATATATATATATATATATATATATACATATATCAAATACTCTGCTTCAGTCACTTCCTTCTCTGAAAAAAAGACGGATATGGACCACCATGGAATTGTGCTAGTAAATTTATTTTGGACTGTCCGCCATAACGAGTTTTGGCCTACCACGGCCTTGATCACATGACAGTGCTACATTGTGGGATCTGCTTATTTAAAGTGACAGGTGCTTAAACCATACTAATGGACACTGAAAACAGACTGCTGAAACATATGAATATATAAATATAAATAAATATATACACTTATAAATATATGCAGAGATGAATACATAAATGTAAGAATGACTAAGACATATACTTTTTATGGTTTTAAAATCATGGTAAAATACCAGTTCAAACCTGTATTGTCAATGTTTATATTTCCATACACATTGGTAACTTTTCATGTGTGAAGTTACCTCCCATCTACACTATTGGCATAAATGCTTCTTCTATATTTCGCACATCTATTATCACAACTTATCAGTAAGCAGTCTAAAGTGCTCCATTGAAAGTGCCAAAACAATAAAGTGCGAATGTGCGTCACCACCTTAGTAAGAATATTAACTTACTATAAAGTGCCAAAGTGCTTTAAACAAAATTAGATAGCAGCAATAATCACTATAAATGATGATGATAATCCTAAAATGTCTTTCTTTTTCTTTCTTTAAATCCTTATAATGGCACGGATGTCTTATAACCTTCGGTACATTACACTAATCACATCACTTCACCGACTTGTTCTGTGGTGAAACCGATGCCTTATATAATGGAGGAGACTAATTTATATCTTAATTGTAATATGAACCATCCACAACCCATATCAAAAGTGCAAGCTGGTAAACAAATCCTCGCTGGTATTGAGCCCCCCTGGTGTTTTGATATCTAATTCCAAGATGTAACGAGTTTTCAATTTTCTTAACAATGCATTTCTGTTGCCTCCTCTCCTAAGATGTGGGACTGCATCTAATAGATAATACGATACAAAAGGGGATGATGGACGGAACGCTTGAGCCAATCAAACACTCACCCCCAGTCAACTGATCTGGGTTTAATCCATCATCATTCTTTAGCTCACTCCACCACCCCAGTTCAGACATGGCCGTATGCAAATCAGTCTGACCCTGTGCCTCATGGGAACAGTCCAGCCCGAACTGCCAAGCCATGTCTTCCCTGGACCGGAAACAAGCATCCTAGGACCGGTTTCTGGCATTCCAGCCGTCATCAGCCAGGCTTGCTTGAATCCAGTGGCAAAGTGAGCAAGGGACCCACGTCTGGGCATACCCCCGCCAACTTAGGGTGAACAAAGCGATACAAAAGGGGATGATGGACGGAACGCTTGAGCCAATCAAACACTCACCCCCAGTCAACTGATCTGGGTTTAATCCATCATCATTCTTTAGCTCACTCCACCACCCCAGTTCAGACATGGCCGTATGCAAATCAGTCTGACCCTGTGCCTCATGGGAACAGTCCAGCCCGAACTGCCAAGCCATGTCTTCCCTGGACCGGAAACAAGCATCCTAGGACCGGTTTCTGGCATTCCAGCCGTCATCAGCCAGGCTTGCTTGAATCCAGTGGCAAAGTGAGCAAGGGACCCACGTCTGGGCATACCCCCGCCAACTTAGGGTGAACAAAGCGATACAAAAGGGGATGATGGACGGAACGCTTGAGCCAATCAAACACTCACCCCCAGTCAACTGATCTGGGTTTAATCCATCATCATTCTTTAGCTCACTCCACCACCCCAGTTCAGACATGGCCGTATGCAAATCAGTCTGACCCTGTGCCTCATGGGAACAGTCCAGCCCGAACTGCCAAGCCATGTCTTCCCTGGACCGGAAACAAGCATCCTAGGACCGGTTTCTGGCATTCCAGCCGTCATCAGCCAGGCTTGCTTGAATCCAGTGGCAAAGTGAGCAAGGGACCCACGTCTGGGCATACCCCCGCCAACTTAGGGTGAACAAAGCGATACAAAGGGGATGATGGACGGAACGCTTGAGCCAATCAAACACTCACCCCCAGTCAACTGATCTGGGTTTAATCCATCATCATTCTTTAGCTCACTCCACCACCCCAGTTCAGACATGGCCGTATGCAAATCAGTCTGACCCTGTGCCTCATGGGAACAGTCCAGCCCGAACTGCCAAGCCATGTCTTCCCTGGACCGGAAACAAGCATCCTAGGACCGGTTTCTGGCATTCCAGCCGTCATCAGCCAGGCTTGCTTGAATCCAGTGGCAAAGTGAGCAAGGGACCCACGCCTGGGCATACCCCCGCCAACTTAGGGTGAACAAAGCGATACAAAAGGGGATGATGGACGGAACGCTTGAGCCAATCAAACACTCACCCCCAGTCAACTGATCTGGGTTTAATCCATCATCATTCTTTAGCTCACTCCACCACCCCAGTTCAGACATGGCCGTATGCAAATCAGTCTGACCCTGTGCCTCATGGGAACAGTCCAGCCCGAACTGCCAAGCCATGTCTTCCCTGGACCGGAAACAAGCATCCTAGGACCGGTTTCTGGCATTCCAGCCGTCATCAGCCAGGCTTGCTTGAATCCAGTGGCAAAGTGAGCAAGGGACCCACGTCTGGGCATACCCCCGCCAACTTAGGGTGAACAAAGCGATACAAAAGGGGATGATGGACGGAACGCTTGAGCCAATCAAACACTCACCCCCAGTCAACTGATCTGGGTTTAATCCATCATCATTCTTTAGCTCACTCCACCACCCCAGTTCAGACATGGCCGTATGCAAATCAGTCTGACCCTGTGCCTCATGGGAACAGTCCAGCCCGAACTGCCAAGCCATGTCTTCCCTGGACCGGAAACAAGCATCCTAGGACCGGTTTCTGGCATTCCAGCCGTCATCAGCCAGGCTTGCTTGAATCCAGTGGCAAAGTGAGCAAGGGACCCACGTCTGGGCATACCCCCGCCAACTTAGGGTGAACAAAGCGATACAAAAGGGGATGATGGACGGAACGCTTGAGCCAATCAAACACTCACCCCCAGTCAACTGATCTGGGTTTAATCCATCATCATTCTTTAGCTCACTCCACCACTCCCAGTTCAGACATGGCCGTATGCAAATCAGTCTGACCCTGTGCCTCATGGGAACAGTCCAGCCCGAACTGCCAAGCCATGTCTTCCTGGACCGGAAACAAGCATCCTAGGACCGGTTTCTGGCATTCCAGCCGTCATCAGCCAGGCTTGCTTGAATCCAGTGGCAAAGTGAGCAAGGGACCCACGCCTGGGCATACCCCCGCCAACTTAGGGTGAACAAAGCGATACAAAAGGGGATGATGGACGGAACGCTTGAGCCAATCAAACACTCACCCCCAGTCAACTGATCTGGGTTTAATCCATCATCATTCTTTAGCTCACTCCACCACCCCAGTTCAGACATGGCCGTATGCAAATCAGTCTGACCCTGTGCCTCATGGGAACAGTCCAGCCCGAACTGCCAAGCCATGTCTTCCCTGGACCGGAAACAAGCATCCTAGGACCGGTTTCTGGCATTCCAGCCGTCATCAGCCAGGCTTGCTTGAATCCAGTGGCAAAGTGAGCAAGGGACCCACGTCTGGGCATACCCCCGCCAACTTAGGGTGAACAAAGCGATACAAAAGGGGATGATGGACGGAACGCTTGAGCCAATCAAACACTCACCCCCAGTCAACTGATCTGGGTTTAATCCATCATCATTCTTTAGCTCACTCCACCACCCCAGTTCAGACATGGCCGTATGCAAATCAGTCTGACCCTGTGCCTCATGGGAACAGTCCAGCCCGAACTGCCAAGCCATGTCTTCCTGGACCGGAAACAAGCATCCTAGGACCGGTTTCTGGCATTCCAGCCGTCATCAGCCAGGCTTGCTTGAATCCAGTGGCAAAGTGAGCAAGGGACCCACGTCTGGGCATACCCCCGCCAACTTAGGGTGAACAAAGCGATACAAAAGGGGATGATGGACGGAACGCTTGAGCCAATCAAACACTCACCCCCAGTCAACTGATCTGGGTTTAATCCATCATCATTCTTTAGCTCACTCCACCACCCCAGTTCAGACATGGCCGTATGCAAATCAGTCTGACCCTGTGCCTCATGGGAACAGTCCAGCCCGAACTGCCAAGCCATGTCTTCCTGGACCGGAAACAAGCATCCTAGGACCGGTTTCTGGCATTCCAGCCATCATCAGCCAGGCTTGCTTGAATCCAGTGGCAAAGTGAGCAAGGGACCCACGTCTGGGCATACCCCGCCAACTTAGGGTGAACAAAGCGATACAAAAGGGGATGATGGACGGAACGCTTGAGCCAATCAAACACTCACCCCCAGTCAACTGATCTGGGTTTAATCCATCATCATTCTTTAGCTCACTCCACCACCCCAGTTCAGACATGGCCGTATGCAAATCAGTCTGACCCTGTGCCTCATGGGAACAGTCCAGCCCGAACTGCCAAGCCATGTCTTCCCTGGACCGGAAACAAGCATCCTAGGACCGGTTTCTGGCATTCCAGCCGTCATCAGCCAGGCTTGCTTGAATCCAGTGGCAAAGTGAGCAAGGGACCCACGTCTGGGCATACCCCCGCCAACTTAGGGTGAACAAAGCGATACAAAAGGGGATGATGGACGGAACGCTTGAGCCAATCAAACACTCACCCCCAGTCAACTGATCTGGGTTTAATCCATCATCATTCTTTAGCTCACTCCACCACCCCAGTTCAGACATGGCCGTATGCAAATCAGTCTGACCCTGTGCCTCATGGGAACAGTCCAGCCCGAACTGCCAAGCCATGTCTTCCCTGGACCGGAAACAAGCATCCTAGGACCGGTTTCTGGCATTCCAGCCGTCATCAGCCAGGCTTGCTTGAATCCAGTGGCAAAGTGAGCAAGGGACCCACGCCTGGGCATACCCCGCCAACTTAGGGTGAACAAAGCGATACAAAAGGGGATGATGGACGGAACGCTTGAGCCAATCAAACACTCACCCCCAGTCAACTGATCTGGGTTTAATCCATCATCATTCTTTAGCTCACTCCACCACCCCAGTTCAGACATGGCCGTATGCAAATCAGTCTGACCCTGTGCCTCATGGGAACAGTCCAGCCCGAACTGCCAAGCCATGTCTTCCCTGGACCGGAAACAAGCATCCTAGGACCGGTTTCTGGCATTCCAGCCGTCATCAGCCAGGCTTGCTTGAATCCAGTGGCAAAGTGAGCAAGGGACCCACGTCTGGGCATACCCCGCCAACTTAGGGTGAACAAAGCGATACAAAAGGGGATGATGGACGGAACGCTTGAGCCAATCAAACACTCACCCCCAGTCAACTGATCTGGGTTTAATCCATCATCATTCTTTAGCTCACTCCACCACCCCAGTTCAGACATGGCCGTATGCAAATCAGTCTGACCCTGTGCCTCATGGGAACAGTCCAGCCCGAACTGCCAAGCCATGTCTTCCCTGGACCGGAAACAAGCATCCTAGGACCGGTTTCTGGCATTCCAGCCGTCATCAGCCAGGCTTGCTTGAATCCAGTGGCAAAGTGAGCAAGGGACCCACGTCTGGGCATACCCCCGCCAACTTAGGGTGAACAAAGCGATACAAAAGGGGATGATGGACGGAACGCTTGAGCCAATCAAACACTCACCCCCAGTCAACTGATCTGGGTTTAATCCATCATCATTCTTTAGCTCACTCCACCACCCCAGTTCAGACATGGCCGTATGCAAATCAGTCTGACCCTGTGCCTCATGGGAACAGTCCAGCCCGAACTGCCAAGCCATGTCTTCCCTGGACCGGAAACAAGCATCCTAGGACCGGTTTCTGGCATTCCAGCCGTCATCAGCCAGGCTTGCTTGAATCCAGTGGCAAAGTGAGCAAGGGACCCACGTCTGGGCATACCCCGCCAACTTAGGGTGAACAAAGCGATACAAAAGGGGATGATGGACGGAACGCTTGAGCCAATCAAACACTCACCCCCAGTCAACTGATCTGGGTTTAATCCATCATCATTCTTTAGCTCACTCCACCACCCCAGTTCAGACATGGCCGTATGCAAATCAGTCTGACCCTGTGCCTCATGGGAACAGTCCAGCCCGAACTGCCAAGCCATGTCTTCCCTGGACCGGAAACAAGCATCCTAGGACCGGTTTCTGGCATTCCAGCCGTCATCAGCCAGGCTTGCTTGAATCCAGTGGCAAAGTGAGCAAGGGACCCACGCCTGGGCATACCCCCGCCAACTTAGGGTGAACAAAGCGATACAAAAGGGGATGATGGACGGAACGCTTGAGCCAATCAAACACTCACCCCAGTCAACTGATCTGGGTTTAATCCATCATCATTCTTTAGCTCACTCCACCACCCCAGTTCAGACATGGCCGTATGCAAATCAGTCTGACCCTGTGCCTCATGGGAACAGTCCAGCCCGAACTGCCAAGCCATGTCTTCCCTGGACCGGAAACAAGCATCCTAGGACCGGTTTCTGGCATTCCAGCCGTCATCAGCCAGGCTTGCTTGAATCCAGTGGCAAAGTGAGCAAGGGACCCACGTCTGGGCATACCCCCGCCAACTTAGGGTGAACAAAGCGATACAAAAGGGGATGATGGACGGAACGCTTGAGCCAATCAAACACTCACCCCCAGTCAACTGATCTGGGTTTAATCCATCATCATTCTTTAGCTCACTCCACCACCCCAGTTCAGACATGGCCGTATGCAAATCAGTCTGACCCTGTGCCTCATGGGAACAGTCCAGCCCGAACTGCCAAGCCATGTCTTCCCTGGACCGGAAACAAGCATCCTAGGACCGGTTTCTGGCATTCCAGCCGTCATCAGCCAGGCTTGCTTGAATCCAGTGGCAAAGTGAGCAAGGGACCCACGTCTGGGCATACCCCGCCAACTTAGGGTGAACAAAGCGATACAAAAGGGGATGATGGACGGAACGCTTGAGCCAATCAAACACTCACCCCAGTCAACTGATCTGGGTTTAATCCATCATCATTCTTTAGCTCACTCCACCACCCCAGTTCAGACATGGCCGTATGCAAATCAGTCTGACCCTGTGCCTCATGGGAACAGTCCAGCCCGAACTGCCAAGCCATGTCTTCCCTGGACCGGAAACAAGCATCCTAGGACCGGTTTCTGGCATTCCAGCCGTCATCAGCCAGGCTTGCTTGAATCCAGTGGCAAAGTGAGCAAGGGACCCACGTCTGGGCATACCCCGCCAACTTAGGGTGAACAAAGCGATACAAAAGGGGATGATGGACGGAACGCTTGAGCCAATCAAACACTCACCCCCAGTCAACTGATCTGGGTTTAATCCATCATCATTCTTTAGCTCACTCCACCACCCCAGTTCAGACATGGCCGTATGCAAATCAGTCTGACCCTGTGCCTCATGGGAACAGTCCAGCCCGAACTGCCAAGCCATGTCTTCCCTGGACCGGAAACAAGCATCCTAGGACCGGTTTCTGGCATTCCAGCCGTCATCAGCCAGGCTTAGCTTGAATCCCTTGCTCACTTTGCCACTGGATTCAAGCAAGCCTGGCTGATGACGGCTGGAATGCCAGAAACCGGTCCTAGGATGCTTGTTTCCGGTCCAGGGAAGACATGACTTGGCAGTTCGGGCTGACTGTTCCCATGAGGCACAGGGTCAGACTGATTTGCATATGGCCATGTCTCGAACTGGGGTGGTGGAGTGAGCTGAAAGAATGATGATGGATTAAACCAGATCAGTTGACTGGGAGTGAGTGTTTGATTGGCTCAAACGCTCCGTCCATCATCCCCTTTGTATCGCTTGTTCGCCTAAGTTGGCGGGGTATGCCCAGACGTGGGTCCCTTGCTCACTTTGCCACTGGATTCAAGCAAGCCTGGCTGATGACGGCTGGAATGCCAGAAACCGGTCCTAGGATGCTTGTTTCCGGTCCAGGGAAGACATGGCTTGGCAGTTCGGGCTGGACTGTTCCCATGAGGCACAGGGTCAGACTGATTTGCATATGGCCATGTCTGAACTGGGGTGGTGGAGTGAGCTAAAGAATGATGATGGATTAAACCCAGATCAGTTGACTGGGGTGAGTGTTTGATTGGCTCAAACGCTCCGTCCATCATCCCCTTTGTATCGCTTTGTTCGCCCTAAGTTGGCGGGGGTATGCCCAGACGTGGGTCCCTTGCTCACTTTGCCACTGGATTCAAGCAAGCCTGGCTGATGACGGCTGGAATGCCAGAAACCGGTCCTAGGATGCTTGTTTCCGGTCCAGGGAAGACATGGCTTGGCAGTTCGGGCTGGACTGTTCCCATGAGGCACAGGGTCAGACTGATTTGGCATATGGCCATGTCTGAACTGGGGTGGTGGAGTGAGCTAAAGAATGATGATGGATTAAACCCAGATCAGCTGACTGGGGGTGAGTGTTTGATTGGCCCAAACGCTCCGTCCATCATCCCCTTTTGTATCGCTTTGTTCGCCCTAAGTTGGCGGGGTATGCCCAGACGTGGGTCCCTTGCTCACTTTGCCACTGGATTCAAGCAAGCCTGGCTGATGACGGCTGGAATGCCAGAAACCGGTCCTAGGATGCTTGTTTCCGGTCCAGGGAAGACATGGCTTGGCAGTTCGAGCTGACTGTTCCCATGAGGCACAGGGTCAGACTGATTTGCATATGGCCATGTCTGAACTGGGGTGGTGGAGTGAGCTAAAGAATGATGATGGATTAAACCCAGATCAGTTGACTGGGGGTGAGTGTTTGATTGGCTCAAACGTTCCGTCCATCATCCCCTTTGTATCGCTTGTTCGCCCTAAGTTGGCGGGGTATGCCCAGACGTGGGTCCCTTGCTCACTTTGCCACTGGATTCAAGCAAGCCTGGCTGATGACGGCTGGAATGCCAGAAACCGGTCCTAGGATGCTTGTTTCCGGTCCAGGGAAGACATGGCTTGGCAGTTCGGGCTGGACTGTTCCCATGAGGCACAGGGTCAGACTGATTTGCATATGGCCATGTCTGAACTGGGGTGGTGGAGTGAGCTAAAGAATGATGATGGATTAAACCCAGATCAGTTGACTGGGGTGAGTGTTTGATTGGCTCAAACGCTCCGTCCATCATCCCCTTTTGTATCGCTTGTTCGCCCTAAGTTGGCGGGGTATGCCCAGACGTGGGTCCCTTGCTCACTTTGCCACTGGATTCAAGCAAGCCTGGCTGATGACGGCTGGAATGCCAGAAACCGGTCCTAGGATGCTTGTTTCCGGTCCAGGGAAGACATGGCTTGGCAGTTCGGGCTGGACTGTTCCCATGAGGCACAGGGTCAGACTGATTTGCATATGGCCATGTCTGAACTGGGGTGGTGGAGTGAGCTAAAGAATGATGATGGATTAAACCCAGATCAGTTGACTGGGGGTGAGTGTTTGATTGGCTCAAACGCTCCGTCCATCATCCCCTTTGTATCGCTTTGTTCGCCTCTAAGTTGGCGGGGTATGCCCAGACGTGGGTCCCTTGCTCACTTTGCCACTGGATTCAAGCAAGCCTGGCTGATGACGGCTGGAATGCCAGAAACCGGTCCTAGGATGCTTGTTTCCGGTCCAGGGAAGACATGGCTTGGCAGTTCGGGCTGGACTGTTCCCATGAGGCACAGGGTCAGACTGATTTGCATATGGCCATGTCTGAACTGGGGTGGTGGAGTGAGCTAAAGAATGATGATGGATTAAACCCAGATCAGTTGACTGGGGGTGAGTGTTTGATTGGCTCAAACGTTCCGTCCATCATCCCCTTTGTATCGCTTTGTTCGCCCTAAGTTGGCGGGGTATGCCCAGACGTGGGTCCCTTGCTCACTTTGCCACTGGATTCAAGCAAGCCTGGCTGATGACGGCTGGAATGCCAGAAACCGGTCCTAGGATGCTTGTTTCCGGTCCAGGGAAGACATGGCTTGGCAGTTCGGGCTGGACTGTTCCCATGAGGCACAGGGTCAGACTGATTTGCATATGGCCATGTCTGAACTGGGGTGGTGGAGTGAGCTAAAGAATGATGATGGATTAAACCCAGATCAGTTGACTGGGGTGAGTGTTTGATTGGCTCAAACGTTCCGTCCATCATCCCCTTTTGTATCGCTTTGTTCGCCCTAAGTTGGCGGGGGTATGCCCAGACGTGGGTCCCTTGCTCACTTTGCCACTGGATTCAAGCAAGCCTGGCTGATGACGGCTGGAATGCCAGAAACCGGTCCTAGGATGCTTGTTTCCGGTCCAGGGAAGACATGGCTTGGCAGTTCGGGCTGGACTGTTCCCATGAGGCACAGGGTCAGACTGATTTGCATATGGCCATGTCTGAACTGGGGTGGTGGAGTGAGCTAAAGAATGATGATGGATTAAACCCAGATCAGTTGACTGGGGTGAGTGTTTGATTGGCTCAAACGTTCCGTCCATCATCCCCTTTGTATCGCTTGTTCGCCCTAAGTTGGCGGGGGTATGCCCAGACGTGGGTCCCTTGCTCACTTTGCCACTGGATTCAAGCAAGCCTGGCTGATGACGGCTGGAATGCCAGAAACCGGTCCTAGGATGCTTGTTTCCGGTCCAGGGAAGACATGGCTTGGCAGTTCGGGCTGGACTGTTCCCATGAGGCACAGGGTCAGACTGATTTGCATATGGCCATGTCTGAACTGGAGTGGTGGAGTGAGCTAAAGAATGATGATGGATTAAACCCAGATCAGTTGACTGGGGGTGAGTGTTTGATTGGCTCAAACGTTCGCTCCATCATCCCCTTTGTATCGCTTTGTTCGCCCTAAGTTGGCGGGGTATGCCCAGACGTGGGTCCCTTGCTCACTTTGCCACTGGATTCAAGCAAGCCTGGCTGATGACGGCTGGAATGCCAGAAACCGGTCCTAGGATGCTTGTTTCCGGTCCAGGGAAGACATGGCTTGGCAGTTCGGGCTGGACTGTTCCCATGAGGCACAGGGTCAGACTGATTTGCATATGGCCATGTCTGAACTGGGGTGGTGGAGTGAGCTAAAGAATGATGATGGATTAAACCCAGATCAGTTGACTGGGGGTGAGTGTTTGATTGGCTCAAACGCTCCGGTCCATCATCCCCTTTGTATCGCTTTGTTCGCCCTAAGTTGGCGGGGTATGCCCAGACGTGGGTCCCTTGCTCACTTTGCCACTGGATTCAAGCAAGCCTGGCTGATGACGGCTGGAATGCCAGAAACCGGTCCTAGGATGCTTGTTTCCGGTCCAGGGAAGACATGGCTTGGCAGTTCGGGCTGGACTGTTCCCATGAGGCACAGGGTCAGACTGATTTGCATATGGCCATGTCTGAACTGGGGTGGTGGAGTGAGCTAAAGAATGATGATGGATTAAACCCAGATCAGTTGACTGGGGGTGAGTGTTTGATTGGCTCAAACGTTCCGTCCATCATCCCCTTGTATCGCTTTGTTCGCCCTAAGTTGGCGGGGGTATGCCCAGACGTGGGTCCCTTGCTCACTTTGCCACTGGATTCAAGCAAGCCTGGCTGATGACGGCTGGAATGCCAGAAACCGGTCCTAGGATGCTTGTTTCCGGTCCAGGGAAGACATGGCTTGGCAGTTCGGGCTGGACTGTTCCCATGAGGCACAGGGTCAGACTGATTTGCATATGGCCATGTCTGAACTGGGGTGGTGGAGTGAGCTAAAGAATGATGATGGATTAAACCCAGATCAGTTGACTGGGGTGAGTGTTTGATTGGCTCAAACGTTCCGTCCATCATCCCTTTTGTATCGCTTGTTCGCCCTAAGTTGGCGGGGTATGCCCAGACGTGGGTCCCTTGCTCACTTTGCCACTGGATTCAAGCAAGCCTGGCTGATGACGGCTGGAATGCCAGAAACCGGTCCTAGGATGCTTGTTTCCGGTCCAGGGAAGACATGGCTTGGCAGTTCGGGCTGGACTGTTCCCATGAGGCACAGGGTCAGACTGATTTGCATATGGCCATGTCTGAACTGGGGTGGTGGAGTGAGCTAAAGAATGATGATGGATTAAACCCAGATCAGTTGACTGGGGGTGAGTGTTTGATTGGCTCAAACGCTCCGTCCATCATCCCCTTTGTATCGCTTGTTCGCCTAAGTTGGCGGGTATGCCCAGACGTGGGTCCCTTGCTCACTTTGCCACTGGATTCAAGAGCCTGGCTGATGACGGCTGGAATGCCAGAAACCGGTCCTAGGATGCTTGTTTCCGGTCCAGGGAAGACATGGCTTGGCAGTTCGGGCTGGACTGTTCCCATGAGGCACAGGGTCAGACTGATTTGCATATGGCCATGTCTGAACTGGGGTGGTGGAGTGAGCTAAAGAATGATGATGGATTAAACCCAAATCAGTTGACTGGGGGTGAGTGTTTGATTGGCTCAAACGTTCCGTCCATCATCCCCTTTTGTATCGCTTTGTTCGCCCTAAGTTGGCGGGGGTATGCCCAGACGTGGGTCCCTTGCTCACTTTGCCACTGGATTCAAGCAAGCCTGGCTGATGACGGCTGGAATGCCAGAAACCGGTCCTAGGATGCTTGTTTCCGGTCCAGGGAAGACATGGCTTGGCAGTTCGGGCTGGACTGTTCCCATGAGGCACAGGGTCAGACTGATTTGCATATGGCCATGTCTGAACTGGGGTGGTGGAGTGAGCTAAAGAATGATGATGGATTAAACCCAGATCAGTTGACTGGGGGTGAGTGTTTGATTGGCTCAAACGTTCCGTCCATCATCCCCTTTTGTACGCTTTGTTCGCCCTAGTTGGCGGGGTATGCCCAGACGTGGGCCCCTTGCTCACTTTGCCACTGGATTCAAGCAAGCCTGGCTGATGACGGCTGGAATGCCAGAAACCGGTCCTAGGATGCTTGTTTCCGGTCCAGGGAAGACATGGCTTGGCAGTTCGGGCTGGACTGTTCCCATGAGGCACAGGGTCAGACTGATTTGCATATGGCCATGTCTGAACTGGGGTGGTGGAGTGAGCTAAAGAATGATGATGGATTAAACCCAGATCAGTTGACTGGGGTGAGTGTTTGATTGGCTCAAGCGTTCCGATCCATCATCCCCTTTTGTATCTAATAGATAATACCTCAGATGTTTCAAATTGTTCTCATGTTTCTCTTTGAAGTGGCGGGCAACAGAGTAAGTAGGATCTGAGTTAGTGATAGCCCTGATGTGCTGTAATATGCATTTGTGGGCCTGTAGTTTAGTACTCCCGATGTACCAGAGTCCACAACTGCATTCCAGCACGTAAATTACATAATCTGTTTTGCATGTAAGAAATGTGTTAATCTTAGTTGCTTTATCACAAAAAGGGGTTGAATATGAGGCTTTGTTTTCCCCAAATTTGCATGCGTGGCACGTTGTACATTTAAAAAAGCCTTTTCTACTGGATAACCAGGTCCCCCTTTCGCCTACCTCTGGACTGCTTTTAACCAGAGCATCACGCATAGAGGCAGATTTTCTGTGTGTAATGGGGGGGATTTTGGGCAGTGTGTGTCCAATAATAGGATCATCCAATACTAGTGGCCAATTGCACCTAATGATGTTCCTTAATTGTTTTTCCTGTTTGCTGAATGTAAAAATCATTCTAGCTTGATCTGAAACATGTCTTATGTGTGAAGGTTGGTAAACTGTGTCACATCTGGTATTGCCAAACAGTAGCTCAAATCTGTTTCGTAATTTTGATTTCGCAATTGCTGTATCTAATGTCTTGTTAGTATAACCCCTTGCTAAAAATCTCCATTTAGTCTTGTGTTGCGTCTTTACCAAATCCGCATTATTGCTGCATATACGTCTCAATCTAAGCATTTCTTGATAGGGTATGCTTTGGATCAGGTGATTTGGATGGGAGCTGGTGGCATGCAGTACTGAGTTCTCTGCTGTTTCCTTATGATGTAACAAAGTCACTAGTTTACTGTCTACGATACTGATCTGCACATCAAGAAAATTAACTGTGTGTGAGCTAACTGTTGCTGTAAAATTTAGATTGATATAATTTTCGTTAATCATAGAAACAAACTCCACGGCACTATCCTTTGTGCCTCGACAAATGATCAACAAATCATCAATAAATCGTAGCCACGTCACTACATGTCCATTCATTATGGCCCCATATTTTACCCTGAGGACCAACTCCTCCCACCAGCCCATGTGTAGACATGCATAACTGGGAGAGAAGCTGGCCCCCATGGCAACACCTCGTGTCTGCTGATAGATTTGATTTTGCAACATAAACAGGTTGTTTTCCAGACAAAATAAAGTCATATTAATTAACATAAGGCTATGTCGCAGTTAATAGATCGACCTGTTACTCAGATAGTGTTCCAATGCCCGAATACCGTCCTTATGTCTAATACTTGTATAGATCGATGTAACGTCAAGTGACATGAGGACGTAGTCATCTTGCCAACCTATATCATGTATCCTCCGCAGGAAGTCACTCGTTTCTTGGATATAGGAAGGTAGGCTTTTCACATAATCTTGTAGAAAATAATCAGTATAACGTGACTGTCACGGATCCCCTGGGGAGTGGGCCCCACAAGCTTCATCCGACATTGACTCTGTACTCCTCGTTCATGCACAGGACTGGCCTGACCCCTTTAAGACTGCTCCGGTACCATGGGAGGGAGTGTCGTCAAGCGTGACGTCGGATCCTCTCCTCCTGTCGGAAGGCCCCGCTGGGATGATAAGGGAGGAGCCGGAACCAGGAAGGGAACAAGCCGGAAGACCGATTGGAGTAGAGGAACGTGGAAGTGAACCGGAGGGGAAGCAGCTGGATTCCGTCTCGTCCGACACTCCTGACTCCCGGGAGAAAAAGCCAGAAAAGGACCCTATGCCAGGAGGCCCACGTTTCCACGTGTCGCCCGCCATGCTCCTGGAGAGTGTGGTTGGAGCAGGTACGTCGTCATCTGCGGGGGCTATCGTTTTTATGGGGTGGGAACTGGTGGGGCTGTGAGGGTGGGCACCGCTTTTCAGTATTCTTTTGGCACAGGTGACGGTGGTTCTCGGTGATTCCCTCGCACCCCCTCTTCCCTAGTCAAAAGAGCTCCCTCGAGGGGGGCGTGGCCAACCATCATGGCCGCGCGGATGTAATCCTGCTCGGCTCCCGCACCGAGGTCTACTCTACGGCTGCAATCGGGGCTCCCAGCGCGCACAAATGACGGGCAGGAGTCGGCGGAAAGAGAGCAGAGCATTTGGATGCCTGTGCGGGACTCGGGCGACACTTTAAGCTCTCGCTCGCAGCGGAATCGGAGCACGGCCGCAGTTCCAACATGGCGGCCGGGCCCCGTTAGCGGGGCGCCTCCGGTGCCGGCCCGCGGCTGTCGGCGGGGCGCCTGATTCTTCCTTAGCGGTCCCTTCCCTAACGAGGCGGTGACGATGTGGAACGCTGCCACATAGGTGCCCACAGTTTCGGCGGTGGTACTGGTGAGGGGGGATCGACGGCGACGCTCACGAGATGGCGGCCAGCTATGTATGAGAGCTGCAGCCTCAGCGCCTGGGTGGCTGAGCCCATGGGAGCGATGTATTGAGGCACCCGAGAACAGGGCACAGACTCCCTCCTCTAAACGGCATGCCGAGGTTGGACACCCCTGACTGCCACACTGCTCCAGCCCAGAGGTGAGCCGGGGGGCCCCGCTTCACTTCCTTGCATCTCCTCCTGCCTGCTTTGGGGTGCGCTGGCCTGAGAAGGCCTCCCGATGACAGGGCTGCGAGTTGGGACACGCCGGTCGAGAGAGGAAGGCCTGCCTGACCCTGGTGCCTGACTCTAAGATGGTGGCCTGAGTCCCTGTCTTCCTCACATCCAAGGCGCCCTGAGACTGACTAAGGGGTCACGAACACCTACAGAACATCACCTGAAGACGCTGGGGACCGTGTCTTGAGTCCGACCGGTCACTCTAACCTGCCGCCTAACCTACGATCGGAGAGCCCGGAGTGAGGAGCACGCACGAACACACCACCTTGCGGCATAACCCTGCGAATTGCCCATATGCCTCCTAAAAAGTCACAACACAATAAGGTTTCGAGCTACTTTGGCACTTCTAGCACGGGGAACGGGCACGAACCGGAGCACACCCAGATGGTGGGGACTATGGCACTGACCCGCGAGGATTTGCTGGCCACGCTCAGGGACTTCAAGAGAGAGCTGCGCGACGACATCAAAGCTGATCTCAATGCCTCACTAGAGGCCTTCAAATCAGATATGGCTTCCAGAATCGTCGAACTGCGCACTGACGTGGACTCGGTGGGGACACGCACCCTTGACTTGGAGGCGAAATGCCAGACCCTTGAGGACCGACTCCAACCACTGGAGGAAGGTACAGACGCCCTCACAGCCCAACTGAATTCCGCGCTGCTAAAATGCGAGGATTTGGAGAACCGCTCTTGGCGGGAAAACATTAGAGTGCGCGGTTTGGAAGAAGGACGAGAAGGGGCTGATTTAGAGCAGTTCATCGTGGGTCTCTTTACCAGCATTGTGGGAGCGGACGGCCCACCGATCCAGCTGGAACGCGTGCACAGAGTGGGTCCACCTCAACAGGGGAAACACCAGCGACCAAGGGACATCCTAGCTAAGTTCGCCTCCTTTAAGACCAAAGAGCTGGTCCTCCGCAGGGCCAGAGGACAAGATTCGATTGAATACCAAGGGGCTTCGTGTGCACTGTTTCAGGACGTCGCCCAGGCCACACTGATGAGGCGCCAACAGTTGCGCCTCGTTACCACTGCACTCAGAGAACGGCAGATTCGATACAGGTGGACATACCCTTTTGGACTTGCTTTTGCCCTTAACAATAAACAACATAATTTCACGGAGGTCGAGGGAGCGGCGGCTCTCCTGGGGCTCGACAATGCACCATCGGGGGATCACCCGACCACCTCAGGAGAGGCCAGGAGACGGGCGCCGAGCAGGGGAGCGCCTGGAGAGTGGCAGAGAGTACTGGCGCCCAGCGGAAAGTCCCCTTGATCGCCCCACTTTGTGCAAGCTCCTGCGACCACCGGGGGTTCCTCGGTTCCGAGGAAAGAATGCCCTCCTCCACCGCGCCACCAGGAGATCCTTTTCGGGACTCTCACTAGCCCACATGATGGCATGATGGCGACCCGTGGACTCCCACCAGCTTTCGAGACAGTGCTACAATGGTCTTCTACCACTTTCATCGGACTTCTCGGTGCGGGAGTGGTCCTGCCCCTACAGACACTCGACAACGCAGACCATCAGGTTTGCACTGACTTGCTTTTATGCCATGTTTGTTCTTCCAATTGTTGTTTTTTCCTGTTTAGGTGCTCTACCCGGGGATGGACCTATGGCGGACGGGAGGGGATCGGTGGGGGTGAGAGAGGGTACTGTCGGCAGATGGCCTAGACTCTACAGGGGGGATGGGGGTTAAACTTTTTTCTTGGAATGTGAGGGGTCTCAATTCCCCTAACAAGAGACACAGGTTTTGGAAATATATTGGCGATCAAGGTCCACTGGTTGTGGCAATTCAGGAATCACACATCAAACGAACGGAAGAAAGCAGGCTCAAGCATAGACGTTACCCTCAAATCTACCAGGCCACGCAATACTAAAAAGCAAAATGGGGTTGCCTTGATTTTTCATCCCTCTGCCCATTTTCTATATGAGGCTACACAGAAGGATAGGGAGGGCAGGTTTATTATGGTCAAGGGGTCCCTAATGGGCAGACTCTGTACAATTGCCTCGGTATATGCCCCCAATACGGGCCAAACTGACTTCCTCTTTTCCTTTTTAGACTCATTACTAAGCTTTGCAGAGGGAGATCTCATTATTATGGGGGATTTTAACCTGGTTTGGGACCCTCAATTAGATACGGCACACTCCCACAGATCTGGAGGAGGTGTATTTCCCACACCCCTTAAGCACAAAATCCACCAACTGGGACTAGTAGATATCTGGCACCATCTTAACCCGACGACGAAGGATTTCTCATTTTTTTCACATGCCCACAGGTCGTACTCTCGTATTGACCATATCTTCCTTAGCCAGTCACTCACTCATGCAGTCACGACCTCCCTCATTCTTCCCATTGCTATCTCCGACCACGCCCCTTTGATGTGCCTTCTGAACTGGCCCGCACCACGCTCTAAGCTTGTGAGATGGTATTTCCCAGAGTTCTTGTGTAGGGATCGTCTGCACCGGGATGACCTTCGCAAAGCTATCAGAGAATTCTTTCTACTCAATGACCCGGTTGACACATCCCTGGAGACCACCTGGGATGCGTTTAAGGCGCACATTAGGGGTCACTGTATCGCCCTAGCATCCTCCCTCAGACGACTCCAAACTAAAGAACGCCTAGACTTAGAGAGCGAGCTGATAGCGGCAGAAGAGCACCACAAATCCACTCCCTCGGCCCAATCCCTGAGGAAAGTCACAGCCCTTAAGGGGAAACTTAATGCGATATACACGAATAGGGCAGAGAAAACCATCCTGAGGCTCCAGGCTAGAGGCTACGAGGGTAAGGATAAAGTCGGCACCCTCTTGGCCAAACAGCTCCGGATCCGACAAGAGAAAGAATACATAAAACAAATCATTGATGATCATGGCACCACCCATGTCGGGGAAGAGGAGAAAGCCCGGGTGTTTCATGATTTCTACCAGAACCTATACCGAGCTGACAACCTTCGGGAGCCAGAGCAAACTCAATATGTAACTGACCTTGACTTGCCTCAGCTCTCTGCCTCCGCCAATGATAGTCTGGGTGGGAGTATTACTCTGGAGGAAGTACAGGCTGCCATTGATTCCTTAAAATGCCACAAAGCGCCAGGGCTCGATGGGTTTACCGCTCAATTTTATCGCACTTTTGCCGCTGACTTAGGCCCTCACCTCACCACGCTGTTTAGTAGCATTGCCACTCACCATGCCGTGACGCCATCTATGGGTGAGGCCTTAATCTCTGTCATCCCCAAACCCGGGAAAGACCCACAGAGGTGCTCCTCGTATCGTCCCATCGCCCTCCTCAACCTGGATGCCAAACTATATTCCAAGATCCTGGCCACTCGCCTCGAGGGATTTCTCCCTGACCTCATCCATCCCGACCAATCGGGGTTCATAAAGGGGCGGCAAACCCACGACAATCTTAGACGCATCTTCCACCTGATAGATAAGTCCCAAAAGAAGCAAATACCGGCTGCACTCCTGTCGCTCGACGCGGAGAAGGCCTTTGATCGGGTTGATTGGGCCTTCTTGGAGCTTTCTCTGCGTCGATTTGGCTTCTGCGCGGCTTTCATTGGGATGGTTCAAGCTAATTTTAGCGCCCCTCGGTCCCGGGTGGTGGTGAATGGGGTAGCCTCGAATTTCTTTGACCTGGCGAGGGGAACTAGACAGGGCTGTCCCTTATCCCCGCTGCTTTTTGCTCTTAGTATCGAGCCCTTTGCAACCCGGATCCGTGCCAATCCCAAGATCACCGGGATCCGGTTCGGGACGGATGATCATAAGATTGCCTTATTCGCGGATGACATACTTCTGCCGGTTACCAACCCGATCACCTCCCTCCCGGCTATCAGTCAGGAACTAGAGCAATTTGAGGCCGTAGCTGGCTTCAGAGTCAATCTCTCCAAATCATCACTCCTCAATCTTACCTTGCCCCCGGACGTCCAACAGTCCCTGGAGGTAACATCCCCTTTCCAGTGGGCTCGTAAAGCCATCACTTACCTAGGGGTCCAAATTACTCCCAAACTCACAGACCTATATAAGGCCAACTTTCCCCCCCCTTCTGAAACGCCTCAGAGCCGATTGTAAAAGATGGAGTGCGGCCTACATCTCATGGATTGGTAAGATAAATGCCATCAAAATAAACATCCTGCCACGCCTTCTGTACCTTTTTCAGGGCCTCCCCATTCAACCAGACAAGGCCCTTTTCCCAGAGTTAAAAACTATGATGCTCAAATTTATTTGGCAGGGGAAGCGGGCGCGGCTCTCGTATCATTTACTAACACGACCCCGTATGAAAGGCGGCCTGGCCCTGCCGGATTTTCTCACCTATTATAGGGCGGCTCAGCTGCGTGTGCTAAGCGAATGGTCACTACGAGCCTCAGATAAATTATGGCTCCATATAGACAGGCAGGTGACAGGTCGCACGATCTGGGACTTACCCTGGTGCCACAAAACAGACAGACCCCTTAACGCTTATCTGAGTGTGCCCACCTCCACCACCCTCCACGTGTGGGATGCTGTAACCAGGTCCTTGCCACTGACTACGTTTCCATCGCCTTATACCCCCATACACTTTTCTAAGAATTTCCCCCCTGCCCTTCGAGAGGGGCCCTTTGATCTCTGGAGAGAAGGAGGTTGCCTAATGATCTCGGACCTCTTCGAAGGCTCTAAACTACGCTCCTTTCAAGAGTGTATGAATCATTTTCACCTTCCACCCACTGAGCGTTTTCACTATACCCAGTTGATCCATTGGGTCCAGCAACCACAGATCCGTCAAGCTGCCACTAGAGACTATCTCCCAATAGAGAAATTTGTCCAAACAGGCACCACGGGCAAGGGCTGTATCTCCTTCCTCTATACCCTCTTGCTCACACTCTCACCACAACGCACCCCACACCACAGAATGTTCTGGAACGACATGCTACTGACACCTCCCTCGGACAAACAATGGGAAGCCCTCTATAAGGACATAGCAAAGTTTAATAGATCCATGCATCTCAGGGAAGCTCATTACAAGACGCTCTACGATTGGTACCTTCATCCCTGTAAATTACACGCTATTTTCCCAGACACCTCCGACCGCTGTTGGCGTGGGTGCGGACTGTTAGGAGACTTTAGGCACATATGGTGGGACTGCCCCGTTATCCGACCCTTTTGGAAGGAGATACTCTCCCAAATTAAGATTATATTGGGGTATCCAATTGGGGACTCCATGGAACAGATTTTGCTGGGTCTTCGTGATCCGCTACTTAAACACCAAACGCATGCTGACAGATCAATTTTGTGGGTTTGCCTGGGTGCGGCGAAGATGGCCCTAGCCGGGGCGTGGAAGAGACCCGAAGCCCCCTCGCTCACCCAATGGCACGCCCGACTATGGAAGGCATTAGCGATGGAACGTCTCACTGATATAGCGGAAGAGTCGAGGACGGGGTTTGGTTATATCTGGACCCCTCTGGTTAGTTACCTCTCGGAGGGTCTCCCCCTGTTTGCTTGCAGTCCTCGGCTGAGGGCTCTCCACCTCTTTTTGATCTAGGCACATCCGGCTCCCCCCGTGGGACGGCACTACTGGGGCGGCATCCCTGACATGGTTGACATCTGGCGCGGGTCGTGGGATGTCCCTGTTCAGTCCCGGCCTCCCTCCCCCTCTCTCCAACCAGGATATTTGCCTCACTAAATTCCCCCGGGTATCACCGTGGTTCGATTGTTTTCTCTTTTTCCTTTTTTCTGGCTTTTATGTTTTGCTTTGTTCTCCTTATCACTTAGGCTTCTTCTGGTGTGGGCTCTGTGCTGTTCAACCCGTTTTCCTTTAGACAACGCCTGTTGAAGGCATCCAAGGGGTCCACGCTGGATGTTTACTGCTCATCTCCCAAGGGCGCTCGCCTATAATGGCGACGCGTGGAAGTTTAGGCCCGAAGGCTCAAGACGGTCATCGGGACCTCCCATATTCCTCCTATTATAGTACGCCGACTTAGGGACGGAACGAGAGGCCAGCCTACCAAGCTAATTTGAAACTGTGCCTTTTTACTTTAGCTACCGTTGGATTGGTATCTGTGTCTGACGAAAAATTTGAAACACCTTGTGAAATGTATTCTTTATGCATTGTTTGTTATTTGTGACAAAATCTCAATAAACACATTTTGACAAAAAAAAAGAGCTCCCTCGAATGTTCCACTGATCTGTGGCCTCTTTTCTTTTCTTTTTGCTGATGTCTGGGATGTTCGCCTGCCAGTGCTGAGACGACGCGCCCTGCCACAGACCCTTTCCTGAAAACAAGGACCAAACCAGACTAAAGAGACATTTCTGTTTTCCCCCTCCCTTCTCCTCGTCCCTAGCAGAGCTGGATGGACATTGTTTCGTTCACTGAATAAAATCCCTCATCTTGCAATACTTCCTGGGTCTCCTCCTCTTCCTTCCTGACGTGACGGTCCCTGGTCCCGACAACCACTCAGGGGTCCGTGACAACTTTGGTGTCAGAAGTGGGATAACGTCCACTGATACAAGATGGAAAACCTCACCGCCCAAATGAGAGAGGGACAGAGCAAACTCGAGCTCGCCATGGAAGAAACTGCCAGTCAAGCCGAAATGGACAGGGCTGTCTTTACGTCAGCCATACAGACTCAGGCTGACAACCTTATTAAACTGGCTGAGGGACAGTCACAGCTGATGGCTGTCCTGGGACAAGGAAGAGTGACCTCTCTGCCTGGTACCGTGGTTCCCTTGCAAAAGTATGTACCGGGAGACGATCCCGTGTCCTTTTTTCTCAATTTTGAAAGAGCAGCCAGGGCCAGCGCATGGCCTGGAGACCGGTGGCTGTTCTATCTGGCCCCCTTACTTACCGGAGAGGCACAAGCGGTGTACCAGATGGCCAATAGGGATGGTACAGCCGCCTATGGCCATGTAAAACAGTTTATCCTGGACAGACTAGGCATTGACGAGGAGGCCCATCGCCTGAGGTTTAGACAAGAGAGGGGCATACCGGGTGACACCCCGAAAACATTGTTGTATAAACTGAAGGATGCCGCCGACCGCTGGCTAAAGCCTTTAGAGTCCACCCGCGAGGAGATCATGGACAAGATCTACCTCGAGCAGTTCCTGGAAGCGCTACCCTACAGTACACAGAGCTGGTTACGCCAACACACGGGATTAACCCTGGCCCATGCCATAGAGATGGCCACCTCGTATTCCCGGGCCCAGAATCGCCCAACGGTGAAAGAACCAGAGAAAAACTCCAAGTTCCCACAAGCTGGAAGGGTCAATAAAAACCCTATAAAACCACCCTTTGACCCCACAAGGCCGAGATATGGGAAATCAGAGGTTCCCCCTGCGTCAGGTCCCCAGTGTTTTGATTGCGGGGAATGGGGGCATATCGCGAGATTCTGCAGAAGAAAAAAAGCAGAGGATGAACCCATGGACGTGAGCTACCTCCCTCGATCCATCCTTTATGCTTAGGAAATGGGTCCCACCTTTTATGTGAGTGTCGCCTTGAACGGCCAGCCCATAACCGCCCTGTTAGACTCAGGCTGTAAGCAGTCAGTGATCAGAAAAGAGCTCCTGTCCTCCTACCCTCTCCTTACCGATGAAACAGTAAGGATACGGAGTGTACATGGTGACATAAAGGACTATCCGTTAACCCGGGTTAACCTTAAAACCAAAGGGGGGGTTGGGTTTCAGGTGGACGCAGGGGTTTTGCCTTTTCTCCCCGAGCCCTTTATAATAGGGATAGACAACCCCTGTTTTTCTACCCTTATGTTGGAAGCCTTGTCAAAACCACCAAAGACCGATAGTCCCCAGAATACCCTGTTGACCTCTGACCCGTGGGCCATTGACACACAATTTAGGACGGCTCAGCTTAACGACGCTACACTCAGCAACGCATGGCAAAGTGCCAAAGAAACACAGCAGTCATTACGGCGGGTGTATCCCTGTTTTCTTGAACAGAAGGGACTACTCTATAGGGTGGCTAAGGACGGCGAAGAACCCCAGTTGGTAGTACCGAGCGGGTTCAGAGATCAGGTCCTTTTTTTTGCTCACGCTCATCTCCTGGCCGGGCATTGTGGAGCCGAAAACACGACCCAATCCATACTTCGCAGTTTTTATTGGCCATGGGTATATGCACAAGTACGGCGATATTGTCAGGAGTGCCAAATATGCCAGAAGAGAAACCCCTATATTCTGCCCGGCGTCCCATTAAATCCCCTTCCTATTATCGGTAAACCATTCGATAGAGTCGGTATGGATCTTATAGGCCCCCTACCTAAATCAAGTCGGGGTTATCAATATGTCCTTGTTTTAGTGGACTACGCCATGAGATACCCGGAAGCTCTTCCCTTGAGGTCAGCCACATCCACCACGATAGCCCAAAGACTGATAGAGGTGTTTTCGAGAATGGGGTTTCCCCGTGACATCGTCACCGATCAGGGGACTCCTTTCGTGTCAAGGCTAATGAGGGAGGTATGCAAGGAAATAAACGTCCGGCATATAAAAACATCAGTTTACCATCCCCAGACGGATGGGCTTGTAGAGCGCTATAACGGCAATCTCAAGCTCACCCTCAAGAAGATGCTCGCTGGGGATGGAAAGAACTGGGATCAGTTACTACCGTTAGCGTTATTCGTGCTCAGAAGTCAGACCCAGAGTAGTCTTGGTATGTCCCCTTTTGAGCTACTCTTTGGCCGAATACCCCGAACCCTCTTAGAGATTACAAAAGAGAGTTGGGAAAAAGAGGACCCTAGCCCACATGTCATTAGAAAAGGCACAACAAAGACAAAAACACTTCTACGATAAAGGGAGGAAGTGGCGTGAATTAGACATAGGGGATTGGGCTCTAGTCCTTCTTCCGTCCTCCACCCACAAGTTGAGGAAGGAATGGCAGGGTCCTTTCCAGATCACAAGAAAAATAGGAAAAACAACTTATATCCTGAACCTATCCCCGAGGAGAACTCAAATGTATCATATAAACCTGTTGAAAAAATGGCTGGGCCCTCCACCTAAACAGACCCATAGCGTATCGACCGTAGATACTCTGCTCCACACCGTACATGACACCGTAATTAATACTGAGTTAACCGACAAAGAACAGGAAGAAATCAGAGTCCTCCTGCTTAACCATAAAGGGATCTTCTCCGAACAACCTGGCAGGACCCTTTTGGCCGAACATTCGATCCCGACACAAGAAGGAGTCGTGATCAGACAGAAACCCTATAGAGTCCCTGAGGCCCGGCGCCTCGCTCTCCAGAACGAGGTGGCTCAGATGCTAAAGACTGGGGTCATAGTACCCTCTAAGAGCAATTGGTGTTCCCCAATTGTCCTTGTGCCGAAACCGGATGGCAGCATCTGGTTTTGTATCGATTTTCGAGCGATAAATCGTGTCTCCAAACAGGACGGCTATCCGCTTCCGAGGGTGGATGAGCTGATAGAACGCCTTGGTGAGGCCCAGTATATATCCACCATAGATCTCACAAGGGCTATTGGCAAATTCCCCTAAACCCTGCTGACCAAGAAAAGACGGCCTTTTCTACACCCGACGGCCTATACCACTTTACGGTCCTCCCATTTGGGTTGCATGGCGCCCCAGCTAGTTTTCAGAGGCTGATGGATACGGTATTAGCACCTCACCTGTCCTACGCCTCTGCTTATCTAGATTATATTGTGGTATACAGCAAGTCATGGCACGAGCACCTCCAACACCTTCAGGCCGTCCTTACCGAGCTTGGTCTTGCGCGCTTACACATTAAAGCAAAAAAGTCCAGATTTGCGTTCCAGAAAGTCAAGTATTTGGGGTATGTCTTAGGGAAGGGTCTGATAGAGCCCCAGACCGAGAAGGTGAAAGCCATCCAAAACACTCCCATCCCAGCTACCAAACGTGACCTTCCGGCTTTCCTTGGATTGGTGGGGTATTTTAGATGCTTCATCCCCCAGTTTTCCGAGCTCGCTGCCCCCCCCTCACGGATTTACTAAAAAAGTCAGTCCCTGCCTCACGGTTACGTAGCCCCTCGGTCCCTGAAAACCAAGCCTTTCTGCTCCTTAAGACCGCCTTGACAACCTCCCCTGTACTGATGACCCCAGATTTTCAAAAGCCCTTTGTCCTCCAGACGGACGCCTCCGGGGTGGGTATCGGGGCGGTGCTGTCCCAGGTTGATAGTGGGGGTGAGGAGAGGCCTGTCATCTATATCAGCAGAAAATTGTTCCCGAGGGAAAGGGTCTATCCCACGATAGAGAAGGAATGCTTGGCAGTACGATGGGGCATCGAGAAACTGCACTACTATCTTGAGGGTAGACCCTTTGTTTTGTATACTGACCATGCTCCCCTGACGTGGCTCCAGCTGAACAAGGGTCGCAATGACCGTATCCTCCGATGGTTCCTGACCCTACAGCCTTTTCAGTTTGAGGTGCGTCACCGTAAGGGAACAGAGCAGGGGAATGCCGACTTCCTTTCCCGCTATCCTCTTTCCCCCGATCGGGGAAACCCAGGGGGGATGTTGTGTCACAGATCCACTGGGGAGTGGGCCCCACAAGCTTCATCCGACATTGACTCTGTACTCCTCGTTCATGCACAGGACTGGCCTGACCCCTTTAAGACTGCTCCAGTACCATGGGAGGGAGTGTCGTCAAGCGTGACGTCGGATCCTCTCCTCCTGTCGGAAGGCCCCGCTGGGATGATAAGGGAGGAGCCGGAACCAGGAAGGGATCAAGCCGGAAGACCGATTGGAGTAGAGGAACGTGGAAGTGAACCGGAGGGGAAGCAGCTGGATTCCGTCTCGTCCGACACTCCTGACTCCCGGGAGAAGAAGCCGGAAAAGGACCCTACGCCAGGAGGCCCACGTTTCCACGTGTCGCCCCGCCACGCTCCTAGAGGAGTGTGGCTGGAGCAGGTACGTCGTCATCTGCGGGGGCTATCGTTTTTACGGGGTGGGAACGGGTTGGGCTGTGAGTGTGGGCACCGCTTTTCAGTATTCTTTTGGCATAGGTGACGGTGGTTCTCGGTGATCCCCTCGCACCCCCTCTTCCCTAGTCAAAAGAGCTCCCTCGAATGTTCCACTGATCTGTGGCCTCTTTTCTTTTCTTTTTGCTGATGTCTGGGATGTTCGCCTGCCGGTGCTGAGACGACGCGCCCTGCCACAGACCCTTTCCTGAAAACAAGGACCAAACCGGACTAAAGAGACATTTCTGTTTTCCCCCTCCCTTCTCCTCGTCC
Source organism: Calotriton arnoldi (assembly GCA_963921515.1). Taxonomy (NCBI): domain Eukaryota; kingdom Metazoa; phylum Chordata; class Amphibia; order Caudata; family Salamandridae; genus Calotriton; species Calotriton arnoldi. The sequence goes on from CAWUFW010000662.1 coordinate 836,675, forward strand.
CTAGCAGAGTTAGATGGACATTGTTTAGTTCACTGAATAAAATCCCTCATCTTGCAATACTTCCTGAGTCTCCTCCTCTTCCGTCCTGATGCGACGGTCCCTGGTCCCGACAACCACTCAGGGGTCCGTGACAGTGATGTATTCTCTAATAGGCCATTACGTGCAGATATTATTGGTCTGCCTGGAGGTCTGTTTAAGTTCTTGTGGATCTTTGGTATGAAATATATTACCGGCATAACTGGATGCTCGTTTTTAAGATATTTAAATTCATCCATACTCAAAAGACCGGCACTTTTCCAGGCCAATAATTTAGCATAGAATTCATTGTATGTCACTCGAACCGCTTGAATAGAACTTCTTTTGTAGCATTCGCTATCATTTAATTAGGATAATGCCTCCTCTATATAATCTGTTTTTGGCCAGATGACAATGTTCCCACCTTTGTTCGAGTTTCTGATGACTATTTGGTTGTTTTTCTGCAACTTAGTAGTCACGAGTGGCAATATCGTCAATTGACTTCCAAGTTTGGGTCTAGTTCTTTGAAGACCATAGTTCAATTTTTTGATCTGGGCTACAACCTGTTCATTAAAAATGTCTAAGGAATCGCGGGGCATGATAGGATTAAAAGTAGACTTTGACTTAAAAGGAGTGTAAGTTCTTGCAATTGAATCTGCAGGGGATGATGGAGTTAAAGTTGTACACATCATGGTTGCCTCATTTGTACAGGTTTCACTAAAGATCTAATTTTGCAAATCATTGAGATACTTAAGTAGTTGTAAATCACCTATTGTCAAATTCATTACATCTAAAGCAACATCTTCGGTCTGTCCAGAACTTGTGTTGCTGTTAACTATGAGCAAAAGATGATATTTTTTTCCCTTCAATTTACGTATAAATTTAAAAACAACTGTTCTTGTCTGCACATAATTTAAGCTCGTTTCAGGACAGTATGACAAACCTAATGAAAGTACTTGTGTTTCAGCTTTGTTCAAATTGATTTGTGCCAAGTTGATTATCGTTTTGACATCTGGAGGATTTAGACCCACTTGCGTCTCCACCTGACGGTTGCTGGCTTCTTGCTTACTTCGTATCCAGCATAATTTTCTCCTTTCGCGTCATTTTTTATTTCGACTCGGCCAGTTTTGATGTTTCTCGGACGCAAGGTTTGTCTTCTGTCCTGGCGTAAAAAATAAAGTTCCTCTGCTAGAGATAATTTTTGTTTAGTTTGACAAGCTTCTCTTTGATTTATTTCTGGCTCTGACTCACTCTCCAATGCGGAGCTCAGATCCGATGCTGACGTAGTAACTTGTGATGCCTTATTACTGGGCAGACCATATGAGTTGTCACTTCTCCCACCTGATTTCAAAATGTTTAAAGAACCATATTTCTTTGCGAAGGTAAAACTTTGCCCATTCTCATAGTCAGCTTTATCACGCTGAAACTTGTATGATTTCTTATCCTTGATTTTATCCTCTTCTCTGCGCGGTCTACCCATCATTTCTTCCCGCAATTTGGGTAGTGCCTGGATGGGTCCCATTTTCTCAAGATCCTCATTGATTATATCTATTTGTTTTTGCAGTTCATTTCGATCAGACTCGGCGTATTTTACTAATATTTGGACCAGCCACCTAGAGGATTCTAAATTGCACTCTGCCTATTCTTCCATCATCTTAGGGTTGGGGTTCTCATAACTAGGGGCAATCATGATTCTCAAACCCCTCTGGATCCTTCCTACGTCTAAATAGCGTTGTAGGGACCTGTGTTCCCACCATTTAGATTGTTCCTGTTTCATTAGTTTCTCCATTTTCCGTAATAAATCGTTCATGTTACCGGAACTCTCTTGTGCCATCCCACTAGGTGCCTGCATATGTGCGCCCTGTGTGGGGGAATTATCAAACATCTCATCCCCTGCTGCTTCCCTATCCCGCAGCATGTCGGCGGACATTGTCCTATAGTGTCACGTTCAATTGGCAGGTGTGGAATATTACTTAAATAGAGATTCCCCACCCGTTGCACAGCTCACAACCTGACTTTCGCTTTTGCTGTACCTCTGTAGCTATCGGCGTTCTTGGCGTTCTCGGGTCCACCGACTCGAGTCACACTGCACAACACAGAGGAAGAGACTTCACGCTGTCAGGGGGCCACTGCGGTTTGCTTCTCCCAAAACAGGCTTTCACTTCCGATTCACCGCCTCAGCCGCTTGTCAGATATTACTTCAATTCGCCTGGCCAACCATGCTGTGTTATATTCCATATAAGTACCCTATATAGGCACAGGTAACATTGCAACCTTTCACCTATATTCTTCCCTACATTACATACATAACGGTTCTTAGGGACTGACCTTTTACCTAGATACGACACTGCACTCAGAACGCGGGTTTCCCCCTAGCTCGAATCTCATACAATATGCATGAGGCTTCTTGGAAGCACAGCAGGACTAACAGCAGGATGAACATCTCCTGTATAATATCTCTGTATAAAGTTCAGGCCCGACGTCATCCTTAAAATGTTAAGGACTAATAAAGGCAATATTATATCACCGTGTCACTTATCACTCACCCTGAACCTAAAAAAAAACCTGCTCCGCTGTAATCAGGCGTTGTAGCACACCCGAGAGGCATTCGGCCGCTCGGGTGGGGACCCTATGATGAAGCATGTCACCAACTAGGTTGGTGAGTGAGGGTTCTTTTAAAAACTAAGTGTTACCCCTTTTGCCTCGTTCGATGCAGTACCTTGGAATTACTCCTTCTTTTGTTGTTTTCATTCCTCAGCAAATCATGTTTTTGAACAAGACAGTGCAACAGACGTCTTGCCTTGGACTAGCCAAGAACAAAGACTTGAACACACCTCGGCTGCCAACTCCATCACACACCGAGGGTAACATAAAATCACAGGAACAGATTACGTTGAATGACATTGTTCAATACAACAGATCAGAGCCCGATTGGAAAAAATGGTTGATTTGGCCCACAGACACGAATAGTTGTCAGACGAGATTCATGGGTAAAACCGGAGGTTTCGCAATCCATAGGCCAGATCCACATTATGTACAGAGAGAACATCAAGGGGTAGTGACATCCTACAGTGTTGGGAAGTTGTGCCTTGATTGGCTAAAAACCTCAACACTCACAAAGGTGAAACAACACGTATCCATTCTGTCACAGGATGTGGATCTCAGGGATTTTTTATTAGGTCCCAGGAAGCCATGTCAGAAGCGTTTCTATTATGCTGTCTATAATGAAATATGGAAAATATCCCAACAAGAGGCTGCAGAGAGGTTACGTGAAATAGACCGTATAAATCTAGAAAAATCTCTAGCAGTGGTAGACAATGGGTTAACTACATTGACCTCCAGGATATATTTCTTAGGCAACATTGTATCTTCTGCAAAAGACATACTAGAACAAGATTTGGCCATATTTCGGGCAATCTCAGTTACGTTCTATTATGTTATTAAGCTGGACGCTGCAATCTTTGCATGCAGGCTATGTGCCTTGGCGTTATATCAACAGTACGTCCCTGTTTTCTGAATACAATCTAACAGTTAAACAGATAGAAATGGCACAAAGGGGAGCAAAATATACAATGCTGTGTATCGAAAAACTGGATAGATTAGCATTCACAGTGGCAGAATCACCGTCCACAGAATGGCTAATCCATGGCCACATAACTCTACCGGTCACTACTTTTCAGTTTCAGTATTGTCTTGAACAAAAGCAGGTAGGCAGATATGAAGAAATGGGTAAGGAATACATTAAGGAATCATGGGTATTACCATACAGATTTCGATGCCGGAGTGGGGATCGAGAAGTGTTTCTAAGCGGTACAAACTGTGAGAACGCTTTAAGTGGATCACTCATAAGCCAGGATATAATGCTGCACGGGGCTTGTAATGGTTCTGTAGCAAACCTGTCCTGCCATTTAAGGGGTGCCCCAGCTGCAGTGATTACTCCAGCATTCAGGCTACTTTCTAATGGGAGTTACTTGATGCTGAACAGTCAAGGCTGCTGCGGAATGCTTCCGGGCATCGCATATCTGGTAACCCTGAGCTCCAGGGTTACTTGTTGTATGCAAGTATTGTTTCCACCGACACATACAGTCAGGGAGGCGCCGTTATGGCCTTCACTGAATGTTTCTTTAATATGGTTTGATACTCTAAGCAGAATCAAAGCCATGCTTTTACAGAAGTCTGCTCGAGAGACTTTTGAGCTCCAGATCGCAAGGTCTTCGGCAGAGATACAGGCGCTTATTCATACGAACTGCCCTTTCCATTTCGCAGAAATGGTAAATCGTATCTTTAACATGTCTGATACGACAGGCATTGTCCACCTATTTAAGACCATAGGTTCTGGACTTCTGAACACCTTTCAGACGGTACTTGGAGTTATACCAAACTTCATACACTCCGTATTCGGAAGCATCTTTGGAGGACTTCCGCTCATCCTGTTTCTAGTAGCAGGGATCCTGATTGTTTTATATTTTCTACGCAATGGACGTCCCAGTCAATAAGAAGATGGAAAGAGCACTCCTGGAGCGTAAATACCATGACCACATGGTACAACATCTAGGCACACCTCGCCTAAGAGAACTAAGTGCATCTTGGTTCTTGTCATTTCGACCAGTCTGGATGGACTGCATCTTACCTGTCCTCCGATGCCTGTTTTGCGGAGAAGAATGCGTGTTAGACCTTTGTTTGACACTCCCATCATGTGCGCAACCAGACGTGAATACTTTACTGGACTCGATAACGACCCATGTTCTGCAGTGTCCTCAGCGTATTCCAATGTTGATGGCGGCATTCCTTGAGCCCCCACAGGTAGTAACAGCACCTGTTGGTATGGACACCGGCTCCTCCTCTGACACCCAGGCTTTGGAAGGCTCACAGTCTGCCCCAGCACCGGCTGCGGACAGTGTGGAACATCATCTGTGCTCGATTGACGTACTCTGCGAGGTGCTACAGGGGCCGTCTACGAAAATGTTGCGTCTACCAACCAGGACACATAAACATTTGACTCATTTGGCTCGTCATGTGCTGGAAGAAATTCGCCCTTTTTTAAAAACAATACTCAAATTTGGATCTCGAAGCAAAAATTGACATTCCTTCCATTTATTGGGCATACATGGCTTTCTAATGCTTATAGTGCTTCGGACTATAACTAAGGACACTTTAGAGCTATGGCTTGCAAAAATATTTTGAAACAGTTTTACGTTTTTTAGAAATTTTTTAGAAGTTTTAAACATTTTTAGCTAAACAGATGTTTTTAAGCTTTGTGCGTACCAATATCTAGTTAGACTAGGAGTACCGTAATAAGTTACATATGTCGTCCAGTCGGAAGAGGAGTGGGTGTTATATTCCATATAGGTACCCTATATAGGCACTGGTAACATTGCAACCTTTCACCTATATTCTTTCCTACATTACATACATAACGGTTCTTAGGGACTGACCTTTTACCTAGATACGACACTGCATTCAGAACGCGGGTTTCCCCCTAGTTCGAATCTCATACATTATGCATGAGGCTTCTTGGAAGCACAGCAAGACGAACATTTCCTGTGAAATATCTCTGTATAAAGTTCAGGCCCGACGTCATCCTTTAGGCCGACACGGTAACACAGCAAGGTTGGACCCCTGGGGAGACCGATGTGTATATATACATCACATCTTGCTTAGAAGGACAGAGGAGACCGAGACTTCCCGGCTGACACACTGACCAGAGACGCTGAGGTTCCTGCATGCAGACACTCCAGCTCGCAGTGGTCTAACATCCCTCGCGGGGTGTCCAACTCGAGACCAGGACGGGGTCCCATATTCTCTCATTCTCAGGTAATGGGGTTGACTAGATCCTAGAGGGATTCTTGGCATAACACCTACACAGATGCTGGGTACATTTAGGTACATCTAGGCATCGTAGGAGTACGCACTTTTTATCATGTGTTTTATGTTCTTGTATATATTCATGATTTCTGCAAGATGGTAGAACTTTACCATCCCTTTACTTTCGTAGTATTGCTAATCATATATCTCTGCTAAAGAATGACGGTTGTTGCAGCTTATCTATTCTACACTAGAATAACAACTGTTCAATAAATACTTATTGAAAACGCCCAGCCTGTTTATTCTGTGTAACTCTCTGAGACAAACTAAGTGAGCACGAGTGACTGAGCGAAAGGTAGTATATTGTTTCCACGATTCTGAGGGATCAGGGTTGTCATGTTCTGAGGTTGCCAGAATCTATTCTCTCCTTGGTAAGAGGAGATTATAGTGGCACTGTGAGCAGCTAATACAGATAGGCTAACGTATCTGGTGGGGGTGCACGGAATCAGTCTGCCACCAATCCCACAGTTTATGTACACGACAAGAGAGGGAGTCTGTATAGAGCAGAGGAAGTCGTCCCGGCCCAATATATCAAATACTCTGCTTCAGTCACATCCTTCTCCGAAAAAAAGATGGATACGGACCACCATGGAATTTTGCTAGTAAATTTATTTTGGACTGTCTGCCATAACGCGTTTCGGCCTACCACGGCCTTGATCACATGACAGTGCTACATTGTGGGATCAGCTTATTTAAAGTGACAGGTGCTTAAACCATACTAATGGACACTGAAAACAGACTGCTGAAACATATGAATATATAAATATAAATAAATATATACACTTTTAATTATATGCAGAGATGAATACATAAATGTAAGAATGACTAAGACACATACTTTCTATGGTTTATATATATAGATAACTACAAGGCACCTAGATGTGGGGTTAAGAATAGTAAACTCTATACTTACCTGCATGCACTTCCCTTCTCGATACTTTTGTCCTTCATATTTTTGCACCCATACTTTGGTAGCAGAATGTTCCTGTTGTTGATATTTCAACAAGATATTCAGGGAGCAAAATCTAGTACCATCAGTGGAGGATGAATTACGTTTTTTATGTTGGATCGAAGCCTGAACCTCTGACCCCTAGCGGATCGTGGCAGGAACCCGCGAGGAGGCAGGGGAAGAGGAAAAGGAAAAACAGAAGATCCAGGAGAAAAAGGAAACAAGCAATCAACTGGATCGAAGAAGAAATAGAGATGAGTGACAATGAACTAAACATCATTAATTTGACCAACATGGAATTGAACAATGAAGAATTTAACATTTTATCACTGGGACTTTCGTTTTGTATTCCAACTGAATTCGATTATGTGCAAACAAGAATAGATTGTTATAAATTTGTCAGGAAGCTGAAGTTGATGAAATTCTTTGAAAATAGAAATATGATCCAAAGGGATGTTGCAGTGGGTCAAGTGGAAGGAGGTAATTTAGCCATTGCAGATCTTAATGTGCTGAAAGATCTAAATTCTTTAACGTAGAGGAGATCAGTTAGAAGCCTCAGATGATTGGCTTATACAAGAGCAGGGCCTGAGTGTCCAGGGTAGGCCCAATACTCCTTTCAGGTCTAGATCAATCTTTACCCCGGTAATGTCCAGGGACTCACTAGATATGTTCTCGGAAGCTGTGATAAAAGATCTCCAAGGTTTACAATCTAAGGGCCAAATCACTGGGCAGATACAAAGGAAGGACATTCAGATTCAGTACAAGCAAAGTATGCTCAAAATACATGACAGGAAAGATATAGTGATGAGACAAGCTGACAAGGGCGGCAACATTGTACTCTGGCCAATGGAGATGTATATGGAAGAGGCCAGGGTACAATTAAGTGCCAATGATTGTTATGAGAAAATAGCTAGAGGTGAGGTGGTGAAAATTAAAACAGTATACCTCAATTAATTTTCTAGTTGGAAGATGATGGGTCTTCTAACACAGAGTGACTTCAGTTTTCTCAAGGTTAATGAACCTGTGCTTCCTGTGCTCTAACTGATTCCGAAGGTACATAAAAGCATAACTAAACTTCCTGGCCGACCCATCATTTCAGCCATTGGCAGTCTTTTTGAGAACACGTCAAAATTTGTGGATTTTTTTCTCCAAGAGTCAGTTAAAAACATGTCTTCTTATATCAAAGATACAGGGGATTTTCTACGGAAGATCTATGATGTTGATTGGGAGGATAATTACATTCTACTGACGTTGGATGTAACATCACTCTACACGAGTATCTCCCATGATGACGGTATGAGAGCAGTAAGGCATTTTTTAAGTTCTAGGCCCTTGACTCTGTACAGACACGCAGAAATGATTCTAGACATGATTCACTGGTGCCTTACTAATAACATATTTTTATTTGGCACAGATCTGTTCCGCCAATTGAGAGGGACTGTGATGGACACCTGCTTTGCCCCCAGCTATGCCAATTTTGATATGGGCTGGTGGGAGGGGCAGGTGCTACCCGCCACATGTTCAGAAGAAATATTAGACAATATAATACTGTGGTCACGTTATATCGACGACCTGTTTATCTCTCCCCCTGACCTGGTCAGACCATTGGGCGGTTAACTGGCAAATATTGATTAAAAAATCAACTATGACCAGAAATACCACCCAACTGATCTTAAGTAGAGCCTGGCACAAAATTCGGCCAGACACTCTGGGAGAGGCCATCGGAGCCATCCCCCCTTGGCAACCAGGGGAAAACCTGGAGCATAGTGTAGAGAATTTTACATCTTGGTTGAATTCTGCACTCGACCGGGTTGCTCCAAAAACTCAAAAAACTACGGGGCATATTTACGTTCCCTGGCGCATCCCTGCAAATCAGCAGGGATGCGCCAGGAAGATGCGTCACGCAAGTTTGCCCTTGCGCCATCGCTCGATGCGCCGCATTTACAATGCGGCGCGACGTGGCGCACGGATGGGCAGATGCGTGTCGCATCCCCCGGCGGAAAGGCGGCGCATTGCTGGAGTCGCGTCGCAAGCACGACGCGGCTCCAGCAAGGCTCGGGGTGCCCTATGCCTAACATGCTGCGTCAATCCTTACGCCTGCTTCAAGCAGGCGCAGGGTTTTGACGCAGCATGGGCGTAAAGTGACTCAGTGAAATCTTGTAGATTTCACTGTGTCACTTTACGAGGCGTACCTGCAGGGAACGCCCACCCTGCACCGGAACGCACACATGAAACCTGACGCAGGTTTCATGTGGCGCAGGGGTTTACAACGTGACGCATCTCCCTAGATGCGTCACGTTGTAAATATTGCGCAACGTGGCGCATGTTTTGCGTCGCCGCTGCGTCACATAAGTGACGCAAAGGCGGCGCAAAAGTGGCGTAAGGGGCTTGTAAATATGCCCCTACCTGTAAAAAAATATTGCAACCCTGGTCCAATAAAAAACTCAGACAATCAAGACAGGAATGTCGGAGACAAGAACAAAACTGGAGAAAAAAATATGATATGGATGAAAAAAACATATATAAAACTAAACTTGCCCTACATAAAAAAATATAATCGAAGCAAAAACAGAATACTATTCCAGCCACATAAAATCTGCATCTGATGCTAACAAGACTCTTTTCTCAGTAATTAAAAAATTAATAACACCAGCTAGTTCAAATAATGCAGGAATTAATCAAGAATTTTGTGATACTCTGGCGGGCTTTTTCAGGAGAAAGTAGCAAATATCTTTGACAAATTTGCTACACATAGAGCAGGTAATCATCAGGAGGAATGCGTTCCAACTGGACCGCTGGATAAAGTCAGTCTCTCCTGTTTTAAGGTTCCATCAGAAGAACATAATTATAAGATCTATAAGGCTCATTAAATCGGGCACGCCACAAGACCCGTGTCCCCTCAACATTATGCATATAATCCCTACTCAAGTTGCACAAAATCTTGGGCAAATCTTTGAGAACATGTTTGCAAACGGGTATTTTCCCTCTGTCTGGAAACAAGCCTCAATTCTCCCTTTATTAAAAAGACAACTTGAACGCCTAAGACCCAAATAATTATCGGCCAATATCCAGACTCCCTTTCTCCGCCAAGTTGGTAGAAAAAATAATGAACCAACAACTATCGGAATATCTAGAGGAACATCTCTGGCTGGATGATACCCAACGCGGTTTTAGAAAACATCGCAGCACAGAATCGGCTCTGGTGCTAGCCACAGAAGAAAAACGAGAAGTTCTGGATAGGGGGGGGGGTGGACAGCTGCATTGATCCTTTTAGATCTCTCTGCAGCTTTCGATACAGTCAGCCATGAGATCTTGCGTAGGCTTGGGATAGAAGGTACTGCCTTCGACCTCCTGCGATCTTTTGTGGCAAATAGACAAAATAATGTGAAGTTGGGACAGTTTACCTCCAAAGCTTTTTCTTTGCCCTGTGGATTCCCCCAGGGCTCAGCACTGAGCCCAACTTTATTTAATCTTTATGTTACTCCATTAGCTGCCATCATAAAAAAAGCGGTCTTTTCCCTGGTCTTATATGCCGATGATACCCAAATTGTGGTATCATTGACCAATGCAGAAACCAATCTGGGGGCGGACTTCAGCACCTGTATGAGTCAGGTGAGCCTCTGGATAGATTGTAACTGTCTCAAACTGAATGCCAATAAAATGGAGGTCATCATTTTTGGTAAGAACCCTTCCCTCTGGACACCAGAATGGTGGCCTCCTGAGATGGACTCTCTACCCGAACCTTCAAATAAAGTCAGAAATTTCGGATTCGTGATAGATAAGGAACTAAAGGTTAGGGACCAAGTAAATAAAATAACCTCGGCGGCCTTTTGCTCCCTAAGGTTAATAAAAAAAATAGAAACATTTTTGCCCCCTGAACTACTCAAAACGGTAACTATGGCACTAATTTTGACGAGGATTGATTACTGCAATAGTATGTACCTCACGCTTGCAGTAGGACTCGTTAAGAGGCTTCAGATATTGCAAAACACAGCAGCTCGCTTCCTCTGCAAGATTCCGAAGCATGAGTCAGCAAGAGGAGCAATTAGGAAACTGCATTGGCTGCCAGTCAAACAAAGATGCAGTTTCAAGGCTCTCTGCTTGGCCTATAAATCTTTGCATGGACTTGGGCCAGACCATTTAAAAAATAAACTAAAATGGTATGTTCCAGCAAGGACGCTCCGATCTGGCCATGCAAGGAACCTGGTCGTCCCCCCTTTTAGAAAAGCTACTTGGGGTGGAAAAAGCTTTTTTAGGGCCACTGCTATACTTTAGAATAATCTCCCATTAGCATTAAAAACTGCTCCCTCCTTGCTCTCCTTTAGAAAAGCCTTAAAAACCTGGCTTTTCAATCAGGAGTAGAAGTCTTTTTCTCTGCATTTCTGCCTTATTCCAACCAAACTACCTTCTTAGCCTAATCAGATTTTCGATAGCGCCAAGACGCCCCAGGGCAGGAGACTGCGCTTTATAAGTTATATTACATTACATATTACATTACATTATTTGGCGAGGTTCCCTGAGTTCAGCTGAACAATTTGTGGAAAAGATAAATACTAACTCTCTCAATTTGCACTTCACTTCGCACATAAGCCAACAATCAGTAGAGTTTTTAGATCGGACTGTCTATATAGAACAGGGAAAGCTGCATACGAGAATCTTCAGGAAAAGCACAGCAGGGAACATGGTTTTGCATGCTCAGAGCTTCCATCCGAACAACTTAAAATATAGTAATCCCATTGCAAAGAATCTAAGAATGCAGAGAAATTGTAGCGAAGGTACACAATCAGAGGTCGCACAACGAGAACTAGAGCAGAGATTCGCAGCAAGGGGGTACGACAAGAAAGTACTGAAAGATGCCCGAGCTAAAGCTAATTGTGGAGAAAGAGACAAACTGTTGTTCTCTGAGAAGGTGCACAATAACTCTGAACAAGAATTGAGATTTATCACCATATTCAATACTGAACACAAGACAGTGAGACAGATGTTTCGGACGGTTTTGTCGCGCAATGACCCCACCATTGGCCTGAAAATAAGTAAAACACCCCTAATGACATTTCGTAGGGCAAGATCAATGAGAGATGATCTAGTGGCAAGCAGCCCAGAGATGAGGGTAGGTGGATCGTGGTTGAGTGGTAGAGGAGGTTTTACAAGGTGCCATAGATGCAAAGCGTGTAAATATGGAGTGAACATTAGACAATTGCCAATACCTCGTACTAATCAACAGTTGACAATCCGGCATCCATTACACTGCAAAAGTGACCATGTAGTATATGTTTTAAGGTGCACATGCCAAAAGATGTATATAGGCAGTACAATTTTAAGTGTCCACTTGAGAGTATTGCAAATTATTAGGGCGATTGTCAATAAGGACTCCTCTTACCCAGTGGCAAGACACTTTGAGCAAGCACACAACAGTAACCTGGAGAATTTGCAGTATTTTGCCATAGATTAGGTACCAGTCCGTACTAGGGGAGGTAACAGGGAACGGTGCCTGAGACAGTTGCTATCAAAACACATTCTAAGATTTAACATGAAGGCCCCTACAGGTCTCAATATTGAAGAGGACCTGCATGTACATTTATAGTTGAAAAATCATATATTTTGAAATGGGACTGCTAGCCACTCCGTGGAAGAATTTGTAAAATGATGGAGATTAAGTTTTAATTTTGAGCACATGGCACTTTATAATGTGAAATAGAATTTGAAGAAGGGGCGGAAGGAACGGACAACAATCACTGTGCACTTTGGGGCATTTGTCCTCTTTATATATAATACTTGAAAGAAGCACACAGCACTTTCCCAGAAGATGGGCTGATAATTCATATACTGATAGTAAAAGACAGTTCTGCACGCGGCACTTTAGTAAGATATTCAGGGAGCAAAATGTAGCCAGGCGTAACACAGCAGAGTAGTTAATTCTAAGTCCTCGCCTATGATTATTGGAGTACAATTAATCAATAGACAAAGCAACAAGGAAGTCTGCATGTGCCACCGTGCCCTTGTACGCTCAGGGATGCAATTGCCAGAGCAGCGTATGATGATAGTGCACGTGCACCAGGAAGGCGAAGGGAGAAAATGTGAGAAAGGGGCGGGATCTCTATGCCTGAAGCTAATGTAAACATACTATTCAGTACTGGCACGCCCGTGCTCAGAACCAGTTTGAAATACACTGATTCTACACAATAGGAACTTTATTGATAAAGGCCTAACATGAGCAGGATCAACAAATAAATTCATAAAATGTGTTTTTGGAAAGTGTGTTAGATTGTACGCATCATACTTGGTTTATGAGCATTTGCACGCTGCTAGTGTCCGGGTTTATTTCTGGCGTGTACTCCAACTAGATAGGGTCATGGAAGACCTGGAAATCATGGACGTAGTTCCCACTGGTGCAACAGGTGCAGTGGCACCGGGGCCCAGAGGCTTGAAGGGCCCACTGAACGATGATTATTTCTCAGTTGTTTCAGTGGCCAGGTGGGCATTTCCTTCCCTTGAGCACACAAGCAAATGGTTCCACCCTTCACCGTTCCCAGAATATTTACACAGCACACAGTACACAAGCTTTTTGTGGCATGCAAAGTTACAGCACTGCAATGTTTTTTTCAAATAATCTTGAGGTTGATCGCATGGTAAAACAACAGTAGGCAAATGCATTCTGTGCCAGCAAATAGGGGTGTGAATGCAAACATCAAACATGACCTTGTTATCAAAGAAGGGAGAATGGGCAAAATGTCACTTCACCTACAGCACCCAAAATCTTTGCATCAATGGTTGTGGAAATACATCAAAATGCCAAGAAGTCTAACAGATTTATACAGTTTTGGAACACTTCTCTGATGATAAAGATATTGAAGCACACGGACTGGGAACTCCTGGCATGACTTTAAAGCTTGGGGCACCTTATGAAACTGGCAGCACTTGCTGGCAGGAATACTGTCTACGTGGGGCGGTTTGGATTTAGACCTAAGGTGTCTTCTGATGGACACTTCACGATCTGGCTAACAGTAAGTAAAAGGTCTCTCATAAAACAAATTGTTCTGCATTTCGGCATGCTTTGCACAAACACTAAGGACCTGATTTATATATTAGCGGGAGGGTACTTCCCTCCCCGTCAATATAGTGGTTTGCCCACCAAATTTAATTTTGGGAAGACCTTACTACGGGGGAGACTACTTCATCACCACTGTGGCCAAAATACTCCAATGGCCCGACGGAGAAGGGCAGTGGCAGAAATGTCCATATGTCCGCCCACACAATCAGGATGGGTGGACATATAGCCATTTTTTTACTGCCTATCCCTGTCTGGCAAACCAAAGTGGTGAAGGAAGTAAAAAGCAAATAATGCCCCCCACGCAGTAGGAGATTACTTTCATGGCTAGGGAAGCATTACGTTTTGTATTTTTGCCACTAAAGAGGATTTATCATTACAATTCCATTGGTACAAAACATGACAGATCCACCTGCTCTCAATTAGAAATTACAGCTTATTGAATGTAATAAGAAATCCGCCAGGTTATCCTATGAGAGTGGTAGGCCTCACAGTAGTGAAAAACAAATTTGGGAGTTTTAAAGTGCATGTCCTGTCTCTAAGTTACACAGTACCCTGCCTTATGGGCTACCTAGGGCCTACCTTAGGGGTGACTTACATGTAATAAAAAGTGAGTTTAAGGCTTAGCAAGGGGTTTTAAATGGCAAGTTGAAATGGCAGTGGAACACTGCTTTCAAGATGCAATGGCAGGCCTGGGAGGAGGCCTAGGACAGGTTTTAGGGTGCTACTTAAGGGGGTGGCACAATAAGTGCTGCAGACCCACTGGTAGCATTTAATTTACAGGCCCTGTGTATATGGTGTACCACTGTACAAGGGAGTACAAGTAAATTAAATATGGAAATTAGGAATATGTCAATCAAACCATGTTTACAAGAGTGAGCATAAGCATTTTAGCATTGGTTAGCAGTGCACATAGTCCTAAGACCAACAAAAACGAATTCAGCAACATTGGAGGCAAACAGACAAAATGTTTGGGGGAAGACCACCCTAAGGCTGACAGGTCTAACAGTTGGTTTATTGGCTGCAGAGTACTGCTGATAGAAAACCCTTGTAGCAAATATGGCATATGGAGTCATGCGTCCTCTTGTGTGAAGGCACGGAAGAAGTCTTGCAGCAGCATTTTGGATGAGCTGTATTTTGCATATGATGATTGCGGGTGCGCCAAGGTATAGGCTGTTTTTATTGACAAGCTTGGCGATTACAAGTGTGAGGATGGTTTGCAGTTTCTGTTGGTATCCAAGGTATGGGAGAATGCAACATAATGTTTTCATTGCGTAGAAGCCCTCTGTTTTATGTTAACATGTGGTATTAAATATAGGTCTGAATCCATGGTTACCCCTAGGTGTCTGACTTCTCTTGATATTGTTGGAGGGGCCTCATATTTTGTAGGCCATATGGCGGTAGGCTGGTATTTTTTTAATTGTCTACATGTCATAAACTCAGTCTTTGGGATATTTAGCTTTAGATGGTTATTCATCATCCATGTGTTTATAGCTCGAAGGCACTAATGAAGTTTTAAATTGAAGAGGTCTGCAAGATCATCCATTTTAGGAAATGATTTGGGTATCATTTACATAGTTATAACAGGTGAGGCTGAATGATTTAATCAGGATTGGTAAGGGGGATAGGTAGATATTGAATAATAGAGGGAATATGACGGGCCCTTATGGGGAGCTTGTGCTCTCTCCTCTAAACATGGTAGAATTGTCAAACATCCAACTGACATATTTAATTTACTTATAAGTCCCTAACAAAGTGGTACTACGTGTACCCAGGGCCTGTAAATTAAATGCTACTAATGGGCCTGCAGCACTTGTTGAACCACCCACTTAAGTAGCCTTATAAAACTGGCTGCCATTGCAGCCTGTATGTGCAGTTTAAACTCCTAGGGCAACTTCAAATTGATACAATACATACTAATTCACTGGCATAAGGAGAGACAAAAACATGACCTGATTCTTAGAAAAATACAAAAGTAATATTTATTAAAAACTTAGAAATAAATGTGTATACAAAACAAATTTAAAACAGTCCACATACACGCCGCATCCAAGTCATCATTCACACTCAATACTCATGGTTTATACATAAAAGGAACAGAAACACATAGAGCAAATATTTACAGATATTTCATGTTCATGTTTAACAATACATCTCCAAGTTGATAATTTATAATTCAAATATTCATTCTAGAGAGGCCATGGATTCAGGCTACTCAATTGTTGTCTAGTTGGTGTCTGTATCACTACGTGGCTGAAACCCAGGGTAGTGTCCTACCCGCGTTTCGGCACAGCGGTGCCTTCTTCAGGAAAAGCCACAATGGATCAAATACAATGTCTGTAAATATAAAGCAAAATATACATATATAACGTCCCACTTGAAATAGATATATATACAAAGGCTAAAATGACAACTATTTAAAAACCGCTTCATATTTAAAAATTCAATGTGACAGACCCATCACCTCTCAAGGTAAGAAACAGAGTCAGAACTGAAAATAGCCAGAACTGAGAATAGCATCACCTCTCCAACAGTGCAAACGACAAAGAATTAAAGGTGACAAGAGGTGGTTACATACCAGCAGTGCACAGGGTGAAAAATTGAAAAGTGACAGAATTGTAGTAGCATGCTAAAGGTATCAGACAATTGCCCTAAGTGTGAACTTATCTCAGACCTCTATTCTCGTACGGAGTACTAGCATTCTGCGTTAAAATGGTGCCCACATAGACAGAGAAGGTAAACTGTGGGATGCTAAAGAGCATGATTACCCTTCAAATGGGAGATGTCCGCTTGAGTCCCAAAATAGAGATGAACGATTTGGAGGGTACCGCCTATTTTCTAAATTTAGGTAGAGGAAAGATCAATTAGATAATTTATCATAGTTCTCATAACCACAAGTTATATGAGATAGTGAAACATAATTACCATCAGAATACACGAATAAGTCCCAGACGTCAAAGTTGATCGATATATATATTGATAAATGCCGAATAAAGGCAGTCTGGGTAATCCTGAATGGAATGGAAAACCAAGATTAGGGCTAATGGGCGACACTTAAAGAGCATACAGTAGTGAATGGCAAAAATGTTGACCTGAATAACTAAGAAAGAATAATATGAGCCTAACATGAGGTGATGCAGAGTCTATTTCAACAAGTATCTCAGTTTAAAAGAAAAGAAGACCCCTTGTTAACTAACCACATGGGGGACTAGCCCACACTAGAGATAGCATAGTGGTCACAGAGAAAAAAAAGAAGAAATCTCATTTAAATTTGAAGCACAGAATGGTCTCCATGAGAAATATGCAAAAATAAATCTGGGCCCACTAACCATAAGAGCTTAAAGTAACCAAAGTTCAAAGTAACTATTTCCTTCGTGTAGGTCCGGGTGTCCCCGTAGGAACCTGCCTCGGACCTTAGGAGTGCGGTGCTATCGTGAGATGACACTTCGCTAAATAGTACTTACTGGGTGCAGGTGATGTTAGAATCTTCCGTATGGGTCCGGGCGTATTCACATAGATGTGCCTCGGACCGCAGCGTCAGGTGAATGCCGTGCGCGCCATGCTACGCCGTCCGGCAATTAAGATGAAGCCCGAACCAGATTTAGAGTGGCAAAACGCAGTCATGTGACCGGTCACATGTTACTGCTAGTATCTTTCAGATCAGGCTACTGAGACGTGATAAGGACGGTGGCGGCCATATTTGACAGTGTTAAGCTTCTAAGGCAATCGTGTTGGCAGCAAACAAAACAACGCTAAATAAACAAAACTTGAATAAATTGAAAATAAGGGGAAAAATAGAAAATAATGATACAAATAAAGAAAGACGGCAGCCATGATGGAAAGGTCATGGATAGTTATGCTCGACCTAATGGTATCATATGATGGGATATCTATGTTTGGAGATGGAACTAGCTAATTTCAAGATGTTAAATCAGTAAAGCATATCCTCACAGAGCCCTAATCATAAAAGCAAAATAGGCATTCAGACTTGAATAAAGATGTAATGCATATGAATACAGCAGAGGTATACTAAAAGATGTTGTCTATTCAAACTGTGATGCTATTTTGTGTTATAGCATATAGCTTGGTCCCAAGGTATTTCCAAGTTTAATCCATGGGAACAGGTGTCAAGAATAAATATCCAGTACACTTCTCTGCGCTTCCTAATCTCATCACTATCAGTGCCAGGTCTGTTATTGATTTTTTCCAGAATAATCCATCTGATGCCATCAGGGGTATGACCTAACTCCAGATAATGTTTAACTAGAGGTGCAGAAGTTTTTTTTGTTCGAATCGCCTAACGATGCTCTGTCAAACGTGTGGAGAAGGGACGTGATGTTTCCCCTACATATCCTAGATGGCAAGGACAAAGTAGCAAATATATGATATTTCTAGTCTTACAGTTAGTGAAAGATTGTAGGTCTTTTGCATTGTAACAGTTATCATCCCAGAAATCAAAAAGAAAGCATCCCACTGGGTCAGTTCTTGCGTTTAAGACGCAACTGTAACAATGTGAAGGACTAGGACTTGAGGACAGTGGTCATGAAAACCAAATTCATTGCCAGGGGCTACCCTAGAAGACTGATTCGTGAAGCCTATAAGAGGGCTTGTTTTTATGACAGAGACCACCTTCTACAAACCTCTCGTCCTACTGGAGATACCAAACTGGTATGTGTAACTAGACATTCAGCTTACAACGAAAAAATACGTCAAATCATATATGCCAATTGGCAAACAGTGACCAAAGTACAACATTACCACGTCCTATGTTTGCGCATAGGCGCAATAAAAACGTTAAAGATCACGTTGTACATTCTCGAGTGCCCACTAATACACATTTTATACAGAAAACGATTGATGGAAAAAATGCAGTAGTGGGGAACAACAAATGTGCACACTGTAAGGCATGTGACAGTGCCATAGTCACCAAGACGTATACATATAATACCCAACAGATCAACCTACAGTCTTTCACTAACTGTAAGACTAGAAATATCATATATTTGCTACTTTGTCCTTGCCATCTAGGATATGTAGAGGAAACATCACGTCCCTTCTCCACACGTTTGACAGAGCATCGTTCGGCGATTCGAACAAAAAAAACTTCTGCACCTCTAGTTAAACATTATCTGGAGTTAGGTCATACCCCTGATGACATCAGATGGATTATTTTGGAAAAAATCAATAACAGACCTGGAACTGATAGTGATGAGATTAGGAAGTGCAGAGAAGTGTGCTGGATATTTATACTTGACACCTGCTCCCATGGAATAACAGCCTGTCTGACCTTCCGCCCTTCCCACCCTACCCTCCCTCTCCCACCCCACAACCCACCACCACTTTTACAGGTTACCTGGCCAGCACCGGGCCAGGAGTGTGACATCCGTCACGCAGGACCCCATGTGCCCGCTGAGACACCCCCCTAGAGAAGTAACCTTGCAACAAAAACACCAACAGACCGACACCCAAACCCCGACACAGGGTCTTATGCTAAGCAATTCGTCAGGAAGAAAGAAAAATTAATTAATTAACGGAGGCAATGACAAAAACAAGCAGAGAAGAAGGAAAAAACACCCTATGGCCCCCTCGCTTGAGTTAAAGCCTCCAATTCCGATATTCCATACCACATTCTAATACCGGTTGTTGAACCATTACTTATGTTACTTATGTCCCGAAATTTCCTCTAGATAGTTTTTGGCCTGTACTTCGGAAATAAAGCTACGAGTAATCCCTTGATGAACAATTTTAAGTCTGGCAGGATTTTGAAGGTATACCATTGCCCCCAGCTTCTGAAAGGGATCAAAGAGCTGCCTCAGTCTCCACCTACGCTCCACTGTAGCGTGTGCAAAATCAGGCCTGGTAAAAAGGTTATTCCATCAAACGACCGCTTGCTTGTGGGTCTAGCCAAATCATAAAGAGCTTGCCGGAGCAGGAAATTACCAAAAAACAGGAGCATAGCGCGAGGATGTTGTTGGGATGCTGAATTATGTTTCCCGGGTAACAGAGGAAACCTATGGGCTCTCTGAATTTCCTTGTCCCAATCCCAGGATTGTAGCTCGGGAAAAGAACCTTTAAGAAGCGTAATCATAAACTTCCTGGGATCATCTTTTCGGCACCTTCTGGAATCCCTAGGAAGCGGAGGTTGTTGCGTCTCTGCCGGTTTTCCTGTTCCTCCAGCTTCCACATAAGGTCCTTAACCGCCCTTCATGCTCATCAGTCTTGGTTTTAAGCGAGGTAACATCCTTCTCTAGTTGTTCCGTTCTTTCTTCCACTGAAGCCATTCGATCTACAATTTCAGCACAGGTTTTTCCCACTTTCCTGACTGCCCCTTGCAACTTCTTTGCTGCCAGGCGAGATCTACGACTATCAGTTTTGACTACTGTCTGAAAGCTTTTGATAGACTGTAGAATGTCTGTTAAAGCTGGTTCACTCCTTTGATCCCCGAGTGTCCCCCCTTGGTCGATACCAGTAATTGTTTGATTTCCCCCAGAGGCAGTCAAGGTGTTGGAGCAAGTCGTGAGCGATGTATCATTATAATCCCACTTCAAATCTGAATCATCCTCTCTATCCGATAGGTCATAATTCTTTTATGACGGACCCTGCTTTTTTCTTTTGTAATTTTTTAAAGACATGTTTAAGTTTCTGCGGGTCAGTATTAGAGCTGCTATACCACTTGCCCTCCTCCTCGCCGCTTGACAGAGAAATACTAATGTCTGACATCTCGGAATCCTCTGTGAGAGAGTAAAATTGATCCTGATTGTCAGGTGTTTTCAGCATATGGTCTTGCCGTGTGCTACAAGTAGCTTGCGAAGATAGTACAACATTTAAACACTCCTCCGGAATATTTGGCCTGTCCCTTGGGGTGATACTATTGTTGTTGTAACTGTCGGTATTGTCAGTATTGTCCACGGGAGCACTTTCTAGCGGAGCAGACAGTACCAGGGCAGCTATCTTTTTACCTTGGACTATGGGGAAGGGGGTATCCGGGAGCTGCACATCGCTCTGAACGACCGGTGAGGAGTGACCTATTAATTCTCCTTCCATCTGTACAGGCACCTCCATCGTTACGCCAGGAGATCCAGCTGACTGCATGGAGCGGTACCCCCCGCTCGCAGCACCAAAGCTGCTAGTGATCAATGGCTGAGAATAGTCAGTTTCTTTATTTAAGCGAGCGGGGCTTTTTTATAATAGCGATGTTTGCTATGTCAGTTTCCCCAAGGCTCTTGTCAGCACACTCCCTCTTTTCTCCTTTTTCTCCCCCACTTTTGCCTTTCGTCGCCAGGGTAACCGCTTTTCTCTGCCGTGTCGCTGCCAAAGTTGCACTGACCTGTGAAGATATCGTCGCATTTTTGCCTTTCACTGCGCGTGCCCCTCTGCCAGTCATTCTTACTTGATTCTCCTGAGTGCTGAAGAGAGACCATTCAGAGGATGCACCGGCACTCAAAGAATCTCCATGGCGGCCCCGGTGCAGTGGTTTCAGCTGACAGATTCTCCTCTGGAAAGGGAGCACGCTCCGGCGCCTAGCCAAGCTCCTGCAGTTCCACCAATCCACTGGAGACACACGCAGGCCAAAATGAATCCGTGAGGTCATAGCCCGGCGGACGTCCTCGAGGCAGGGGAGATGCGTGCCTTCAACCCAGAACAAACAGGTCAGAGAGAAAAGAAAACGTTTTTTACGTGTTTCCTGCAGCATTCCCTGGTCGGGTTTGTTTTTGAAGATTATAGGAATACAGCTTTGTCGCAAAGGTTTTCTAAAAAGCGAGTTTTAGGCAGATTTACGAGGGATGCTCAGCGGAACATCACAGCGGTGATGTTAGCCGAACGCCATCTTGCCTCAACCAAGATTTGTCCAATGCGCTTCCCAATGCCAAGTACGTCTTATTTTTGAATGACATTTCTCCAGCCTAAACTGGCCAATTGTGAAAAATACCTTGGTGAGATAATGTATCTGCACTAGAGATCGTTATTTTGTTTGCATGAGCCAGACTGTTAAAGTTAATGTGTCTGCAGCAAAAGGTTGCAAAAACCCTAACTAGCAGACTATCTTTCTAAAATGGTTTAATATCTATATAGTCCAGCAGGCTCAACAAGCTGAGGATTCATCTCCATGAACCAAATATTGTGAAAACCATAATCAGGGCATCTGAGGCTGAAAGCATTTGTATAATAATTGACCTCTCTAGAAATATCCGCAGAACATCGACTAACATTTTCTGAGTTTTGTACATTGCAATTTAAGATCTATGTAGTATGAATCTGCTTTTTAAAATGTATTGAATCCTTTGAAATTTGCTTTAGCCTTATCAAATGTATGGTCACAGCAAAGAAGCTACTGTTATGAGGTCCTATGTAATTAATGTGTTAAATGCATAATATTTGGTGAACATTAGGTTTTGCGCTTTTATCGGGAGAAGTGTGGGAACCCTGAGTGGTAGGAATTCTATGAATCATCACAGATTCCAGAATTTTCCTTTACTGAAATATGAAGAAAATTTGTGATTAACCCAAAGTTTGGTGTTTGCAGGGCATTATGGGTAAAAAAAGGTATTGGGATCTGTGCAAGCAACACCACTCCAGATTATGGGATGTACCTTGTTTTCAGAAATGCCTGGGCCAGGCCGTTTTCCCTGGGTGCCGACTGAACCATGGCCCTTAAACCGCAGCTATCCACATCGCCGAAGTTGGTCATTATGCAAGGCAAAATCTTGATGTTTCCTTGTCTCTTAGGAGTCTTAGGGAGCCTTTCTTTTAACGGGCAAGTGGGATACTATTATTATCGGGAGAAGTGTAGGAATGCTGTGTGGTAGGACATTTGTTGATCCCCGCAGATTCCACTAGTGCAGTCTGCTTTCACTTTTGTTTTGCTGTGTAACGTCATTGCGCACAGAGTGCTATGCAATACAGTAAAACAAAAAATCTAACTCGGACTCATGGGAAGCATTTCCCTTGCATGTCAGTCTTGATTTTGGAAAAGAAAATGTTTCTTGTGCTTTTATGAGAACCATTTTCTTTTCCAGTAATGTGGTTGAAGTCCACCGTACTATGAAGATAGTGTGGTGGGCGTCAACAAGTCGTTGTCTGCCTTAAAGCATATAAAACCCACCAAATCCATGCAGTATGATGTACTGTCCAGCAAAAATTGACAAGCTGCAGGAATATTTTGGCCACATTGCACTAAATTCTTTGTTCCATGATCATAGGAGATTTCTCCAGTTTCCGGATGCCCCCTGAATTGTAGGCTTCTGGAATTGTGGAACAGCAAAAAGCACAGTGGTCTAAGAAAGATGGCAGGTGCTGCTAATGGGGCGGCGAGAGGCTCATAGAAGTGGCATCCAACACTTGAAGAAAGTGTGACTACAGGGGGATGCTCCCGCTTGCACCCTAATTAGTCAGATCGATGAAACCCGAAACATACAAGTGTGTCTACGGAGAAAGTGACACGCAAGGTCATTATACATAGAAATATTTTTTTCTAAACCTGATTTTTCCCTGAATATTTGGAGAATGTCCAAGGGATTTGTAAAATACGGGATCGCTAGTCCTGAAGAAGGCCAATTGACTCTTTATGGGCAAAGGATAAGGCCGAAACATGTTGACATAAAAGCAGTATAGGAGAGAAAAGGGGTCCTAACTCTCCTCTAAACCATCTCCGTTTTCTAATTTTTAATTCTACCCCGGGATCCCATGATTAAATACAAATTTTGGAAAGGTCTCTGGAGGTGGTAGTTTTATACTCATACAATCACAGTCTGTCTATCTTTCACTCACTGCATAGATCCCATACCAGTTATGTTTGTTTTGTCTTCCCCTCCCTTTGCTCCATCCCAGGCATTGGTCTGCGCAGGGATGTTGTAGCAGCCCTATGATGAAGCATGCCACTACATAGTGGGTGAGGGCAATTTTAAACAACTTCACGTTTTCCAAGAGATGAGTGGAAATTTGGCCACTGACCTCTTCCTATTTTTCCTCGTTTTGTGTGTATAATGTGTTCATGATAGGGAGGATGGGAAAGGAGTAGTACTTCTCTCCCCTCTTTATATGTGTGATGACAGGTGCTGCTAATGGCCATGCACAGTCAAGAAAAGGTTTCAGTTGCCATACATGGTCTATGGAGAAGAGGGCTAGACAGAGAATAAAAATATTGAGAAGTACAAAGAAGAAGAAGATAGAGAGGAGAGGTTCTTGAAAAAGAGAAAAGATTGAAAAAACAAGGAGTGTAAATGGAAACACCAAGAGAGAGCAGGAGAGACAGGATTGGGAAGATAGATGCAGCTGCAAATAGAAAGGGATAGTGGGGAAAATGTTGAGAGAGGATGTGGGGACAGAGATTAGGAGAGAAGAGAGAAAGTAAGAGAGAGCCGAAAGGATCAAAATGAGAGCTGAGTGCATGTAGAGAAATGGTGATTGGAGATTTTAAGTGGAAGTTATAGCTTATCATGTGTTGGCAAATACACCTGGCCCAATGTAATTTCAAAGCACAATTTGAACTTTCTTTTCTAAAATGGATCTTAGTGTATGATCCAAAAATCACCTTGCATAGTGATCTAAAATAAGGTCTGACCATTGTTACTTGATCCACATTGCTATTTGCAAATTGCTTAACAATGGCACCTATATGCTCTTGGTGAGAAGTGCTGTTGCCTTCTCTTTTGATGCATATCAGCCATGTCTACATTTGCTGGTATACTCGCTGGAAAGCACAACCTACTTGCTGAGAAGTCCAAGTTCCATTAAGGAGGTGATTTGGCTTTCCAGTATACATTTAAATATGGCAGTCTCTTAACTGTTTCATAACATGAAGCTTGACTTTTATCTGCACTTGTAGTAATGGTGAACGATAGATACTTCTGCAAGTAAGTGTTTTCATTTTCTAGTACACATGGCAGGCTTTCAACATTCACCACTCAGAAAAGGGCATGCTCATCCAAGAAATGTTAGCCATATAGTGGGCACCACCTTGAGGATTCTATGCAAGAAGTCTACCGCATTTGAAAGAGTAGAGAATGCCCATAATTCTGGAAGGAGATTACACTATAGCATCCAAATAGGAGGTACTATGCATGCAGCATCAAGGAGATGTTATCACAGAACGGGATACTAGATGGAAACAGTGAAACTACCACTCATAGCCCTAGAGGAAGTGCTGCTGCCGGCCCATCTACGGTTCCTCTAAATACAGATGGAACTAGTGTCCTCAACCAGGCCACAGGCCTCAAATGGACCAATCCCAAGCTCACACAATCACCTATATTTTACCATGCCTACCTGTTTTGCTGGTCAATGTCTGATAAAGGTCTCCTTTAGTACAACACCTTGCGCACATCCTGCCTGTAACTATGAGTGGTATATGCCAATGTCTGCACCCTCTTCAAGTCCATGAAGTTTTGATTGGTGGTTTGGATCAAATGTGATTGAACTAAGCATTTTCTGTCCCAACCTCATACTGAAATTCATTGTTGGACCTCCCCAACTTCCCCTGTAACGTGACATTTACATTCTATTTAGTTTTCGCCATTGTTGCAGCCCTAAAATGTTTAAAACACACTGTTCACCACTAATTTCCCAAAATGTTATGGATGGATATGCTCCGAGCTCTCTGTAAAGTTATGTAAAGTTATTTTAAATTAGTGGTAAGTTAAATTAAAACTTCACTTACGAAGTTGGTCGGACTGAGGAAACTCCACACTTTTCATAGCAGCTGAAATTTCCTACATTTAAGAGAGGTATGGTTTATTCTTTCTGGCCTTCCAGGTGTTTTCCTGATGAAGAAAAGATCAGGTAGGACATCCTTCAGCAAATCTACTTCACAACTTTACACCCTTCTACTTTAAATCCAATCTAACTGATGGGATTTAAAGTTGTAATGTCAAAAGTCAATTGAGTGTACTTTAATATGTACCTTAAAAAAATCCATGTAATCCTTCATGCAGAATCACACAGTGTGCACCTCAATATCAAAGCTAGATTATTGATGGCCAGAATATCACGAACAGAATATCAAATCCAAAATATCGACAGGTAAGTAAGTATAGTTGTTCTATACCTTATTCCACGTATATGTACCTATGCGACATATATACTTTCAAGGTATGTAGATGTGGAGTTAGGAATAGCAAATCTATACTTCGCTAGATGCACTCACCTTTCTATATTCTGTCTTCGATATTCTTGAACCATGATATTCTTGGAGACAATATTTAGTAGTTGTTGGAAAGTGGATTATTGGTAGGGGCAAATGTAGGTCTGCCACTGGCAATAAGGCCACTAACACATGATAGGACTCAGCATAGGTCTTAGAAAATTACTCCCATGCTCAACCCTTGGTAGCTTGGCTGCGAGCCGGCAGGCTTAACTTCAAAGACAGGTATGTAAAGCATTTAAAAACACCAATTCAGTAAATAATTAAGACACAATGCATAATAAAAATCCAACACCAATTTATAACAATAGGAAAAAATGTTATCTTTAAAATGACACCAAAACGACAAAAATCCAATGTAGTGAACCAGAGATATGAATTTTTAAAGATTTATCACTTTATAGCACTTAGAAACCTATAGCACCATATTGGGACATCTGGTCGCGATAGACCGGCTCAAAGTCAAAGTTTCAGGCCGACTGCGATGGATCCCTGAGCGGCTACCCCTCACGGTAGGTCCCGGTCACAGTTTTTACCTTCGGACTTAGAAACTTTTCCGGAGCTTTTTCTCGTGGGGTTCCTCGATGCTCTTCACCAGGCCCGATTCGGTGAGCGTTCGCCAGCCTCGGATTTCGTCTACTCCCGGCCAAACTCTGGAAGTCGGACCTACAGAGCTTTCAGTGGGACGAACCTGGATGGCTTGGCCGGCTCGCGGTTGAAGGCAGGCGGCTTGGCTGACCAGGTTGAGTCGGTTCCCCTATGGAGCTTTTTTCCAAAGTTGCTCCAAAGTTCTCCAAACTCCTGGAACTTCTTCGTGAAGTTCCCCAAAGGGTCCCAAAGTGTCTCAAACTCACTCCAAGGGTCTGGAAGCTCCAAGATGGTCCTTGAAAGTTGAGGACTTCAGTTCCCACAATCCACTTGGACAAAACCCTTACAAATCCACTGGTAGTTTTCCAGGTTGGGGATTCTTGGTGGTGATGATCCAGGTGAGCTCTGTTAACCTGTAGCTTGCAGGGAGTCCACTCTTTACTCTTTTTCACAGCAAGGTAGTCCACAGGGTTGTAGTGTCAGATGGTGCAGACCTCAGAGGGCAGGCCTTAGCAATTGCACATCCAACTTATCAGCATGGCACAACGTCTTGCTTTCTTAAGTTTCAAGCAGCAGATCTGAGGGGCTCTGCCCTCCTCAGATACTTATTCCAAGTTCTTTGGGTCATGCAGGAGGTCACTCCTGACCAATGGGGGCAGGGTAACTCCCCAAAGATATGAGCACATCCTGTAGAGTGTGGCATTATTTTGTCCCAGAGTGCATCAAATCTTCCAAATTCATAATGGCTGATTTTCCAGCAGAGAGTTAAGAGCTGGCTAAACACACCCCCAGGATGGCTATTTCCATAGACTCTCCCCCTTGCATATGCTCATACCTTCCTTAAGCCTAGCATCTGGCTGAGGTGAAAAGTTTAGAGTTGTAAATGACACTGGTTTCTTCCCTCCTCTTTGAAGACCATGGTTTACGACTCCTCCCCCTGCCCTGGCATTCCTGTGGAACAGCACACTGCCCTCCCAGAAGGGCGGGGTAACCCCAGGGCTCTTCATCACCTCTTCAAAGCAGCCTGGCTAATCCACGTAACTCTGACCAATCAGGACAGACCCCTGGAAGGCTGAATCTGGACCTACAAACAAGAAAGTCTTATAACTTCTTGTCTGTACATTTTAGGAGAAATTCAACAATATCATATTGTTGGATTTATCACTACCCTTCTGGGAAGTCTTTGAATGGAAGTTCTATCATTCTCCTATCAGGAGTTATTAGTTAATAACTTCTTGCCATCCTATCCTATGTGGCATGGGATTTGCAATGGGAAAAATGACTTGGGATATTTTTCCAGCACCAGGACTTACAAAAACATATTTTATAAGTACTCCGCCTATATCTACAGGACCCCCACCCCATGGATCACTTAGGGGAGATTTTAGGGGTTCTGAATCTGTAGAAATATTGCAGATCCTCCCTCCACAGGGCTCCTAGCATCAAAGTCGAATTTGGGCAGCACTTTATCACAATGTGGGGAGTGAAATGTGAAATTTCACTTAACCCAGGGCATATAAGACTCATTTTATAAGGGTCCACCTTATAAATACCTGACCCCCACCCCTGGGACACCTAGGGAGACCCTGGGGGTTCCTAATATGCCAAAACATTGTAGGTTATCCATTTTTAAGTGCCCCAAACACCAAAGTCGAGTTTGGGCACAATTTACTTTTTAAAAGCAGTCATGGAACCCAGGGCTGCTTTTAAACTGACCTCAGGCTTCAGCAGTGCACACATGCAAATGCAAAAAAGGCTGCTGGCCTCTAAACTGCCATGCCCTACTATATACTAGGGACTGATAGGTAGTTTCAATCCCCCTGCCCTATTATGTACTAGGGTCTTTTAGGGTAGGTCATGCCAATCACAGGGGTACCCCAACCCATAGTGTACCCTAGTGTATGTAGGTGTTTTCACTGTATTCTAAATGTGTCTCTTTCAGCATAGCACTGGCCCAGGGCCTGGTTAGGCAGAGCCCAGGGTCAGTCAGAGTCAGTTACCACCAGTATCAGTCAGCAAAACGTTGGGGGGTGCCCAGGGCACAGGATGACTTTGCAACATAGCCCCCCTCCCCCCAACGAAAGGTGATGGGTTACTAACCTACACCCTGGTAATCCTCATCAGCTAAGTGGAAAAACCTGGAAAGTCCATCTGCATTTGCATGGGCAACTCCAGGTCTGTGCTCCACTGTAAAGTCCATTCCCTGTAGGAAATGGACCACCTTAACAACTTGGGATTCTCCCCTCTCATCTGCATGAGCCATCTGAGAGGCATGTGGTCAGTTTGAACACAAAAGTGAGTCCCAAACAAATATGGTCTCAACTTTTTCAGGGACCAAACCACAGCAAAAGCCTCTCTCTCAATGGCACTCCACCTTTGCTCTCTGGGAAGAAGTCTCCTGCTAATAAAGGCAACTGGCTGATCAAGGCCCTCTTCATTTAGCTGTGACAACACGGCCCCAATCCCTTGCTCTGAAGCATCTGTCTGAACCACAAATTCTTTTGTGTAATCAGGGACCAGCAGCACTGGTGCTGAACACATAGCAGCTTTCAGAGTGTCAAACGCCTTCTGACACTCTGGGGTCCAATCCACCTTTTGGGCCCTCTTCTTAGAAGTGAGTTCTGTTAGGGGCCCCACAATGGTTCCATAATTTTGAACAAACCTTCTATAATACCCTGTCAGTCCAAGGAATGCCCTGACCTGAGTCTGGGTAACAGGAGCTGTCCAATCCAAAATAGTTTGGATTTTAGCTTGGAGAGGCTGTACATGGCCCCCACCTACCAGGTGGCCCAGGTACACCACAGAACTCTGCTCTATTTAGCACTTACTTGCCTTAATAGTCAGGCCTGCCTGCTGCATGGCCTGAAGCACTTCCCTTAGGTGGCCTAAATGATCCCCCCAGGTAGAACTGTATACAGCTATATCATCCAGATAAGCTGCACTGAACTGTTCCAACCCAGACAAGACCCTGTTCACCAACCTTTGGAAGGTGGCAGGTGCATTCTTTAAGCCAAAGGGCATTACCTTGAACTGATAATGTCCCTCTGGTGTGGAGAATGCTGGCCTCTCCTTTGCTCCATCAGTGAGGGCAATCTGCCAGTAACCTGAAGTCAAATCAAACGTTCTCAGGTACTTAGCAGCCCCTAACCTGTCAATGAGCTCATCAGCTCTAGGTATAGGGTGAGCGTCAGTCTTGGTGACTGCATTCAATCCTCTGTAGTCCACACAGAACCTTAACTCCTTGGGTCCCCCCTGAGGATTAGGTTTAGGTACCAGCACCACTGGACTGGCCCATGGACTCTCGGACGGTTCAATTACCTCCAATTCCAGCATCCTAGCAACCTCAGCTTTAATGCTGGCTCTGACATAGTCAGACAACCTGTACAGTTTATGTTTGACAGGTAGGCTGTCACCAGTGTCAATGTGGTGCACGCACCACTCAGTGATTCCTGGGGTCAAAGAGAACAGGCCAACAAACTGCTCCAGCACTTGCTTACAGTCTCTGTGCTGCAGGTCTGTCAACTTGGGAGAGAGCTCAACCCCCTCCACTGACCCATCTTGCACATTAGTGGAGAGGAGGTCGGGCACAGGCTCAGTTTCCTCCTCCACACCCTCATCAGTGACCAGTAACATGGTCATTTATGCCCTGTCATGGCGGGGTTTCAATCTATTCACATGCAGGACCCTGTGAGGGTTCCTGGGGGTGCCAAGGTCAACCAAATAGGTAACCTCACCCTTCTTTTCTAAGATTGGATAGGGCACATTCCACTTGTCATGGAGGGTCCTGGGAGCCACAGGCTCCAACACCCATACCAATTGTCCTGGAGTATACTCAGGCATAGTAGCCTTCTGATCATACCAGTGCTTCATGAGCTCCTGGCTGGCCTCCAGTTTCCTATTTGCCTTGTACATGTACTCTGCCATTCTAGATCTCAGGCCTAGCACATAGTCAAGCACATTGTCCTTTGCTTCTTTAAGAGGCTTCTCTAAAGACTCTCTCAGCAGGCTCAATGGCCCCCTCACAGGGTGTCCAAACAACAACTCGAAGGGACTGAAACCAACCCCTTTCTGTGGCACCTCCCTGTAGGCAAACAGTAAGCATGGGAGGAGAACATCCCATCTCCTCTAGAGTTTCTCTGACAGCCCATTTATCATGCCCTTCAGGGTTTTGTTGAATCTCTCAACAAGACCATTTGCTTGTGGATGATAGGGGGTGGTAAACTTGTAGTTGACACCACACTCATTCCACATAGCAGTCAGATAGCTGGACAGGAAGTTTGTGCCCCTATCTGATACCACCTCTTTGGAAAACCCACTCTGGTGAATGCACCAAGCAGTGCTCTAGCCACTGCAGGAGCATCAATGGTTCTAAGAGGATTGCTTCAGGTGTACCTAGTGGCATGGTCCACTACCACTAAGATATACCTATTCCCTGATGCAGTAGGTGGGTCCAGGGGACCAACAATGTCCATCCCCACCCTTTCAAAAGGAACCCCAACCACTGGCAGTGGTATTAGGGGAGCCTTTGTCTTGCCCACTGCCTTGCCACTGGCCTGACAGGTGACACAGGAGCTGCAAAACTCCTTTACCTTTTCAGACATATGGGGCCAGTAGAAATGGTTCACCAACCGGTTCCATGTCTTTGTCTGTCCCAAATGTCCTGCCAAGGGGATATCATGACCCAAAGTGAGGGTGAACTCTCTGTATTCTGGGGCACCACCAACCTCCTGGTGGCCCCCTCCTTGAGGTTTTTGGCCTCAGTATAAAGCAGTCCATCTTCCCAGTAAAGTTTGTGAAACCCACTGTCATCACCCTCCTCTTGCTTAGAAGCAATCCGCCTCAAGCTCTCAAGGGTGGGACAGTCTCTCTGTCCCTTACTGAACTCCTCTCTGAAGGGTCCACCTGCTCCTGTCAGTTCTGCCAAATCTGCCAGCTCTGGCAGGAATGGAGTCCTTCCCTCAGAGGCTAGGTCCTCCCCATCAGGGTTAGATTCTTCCTGCACCTCTGGAGTTCCCTGGGCTGGCTCACCAGGCCCAGTACCCTTGTCCTTGGATGCTTGGCCCTTTGTTCCAGGGTCCTAGTGTCCAGCCCCTCCCTTCTGGCTAGTCTGTGACCTAGTCACAGCACATACCCACTCAGGGAGCTCCAATATTTTCATATGGAGTCCTCTCTCCACCTCTGACCACACAGAGACTTCAAGATCATTGCCCAGTAAACACTGGACTGGGAGCACCTTTGGCACAGCTACCTTCATAGGGCCTGTCACACCTCCCCATTCCAAATCCACCACAGCTATAGGATGGAGTTTGGTGGTGCTGTCTGCATAAGTCACCTGGTGAAACTCACCAGGTAACAACCTCTCTGGAGGCACCAGCTCATCCAGGACCATAGTTACACTAGCCCCAGTGTCTCTGATAGCCTCAACCTCAGTCCCATTCACTTTAGGCCTCTGCCTGTACTTGTCCATGTTTGGAGGTAAGGCAGCAAGGGTTGCAATATTCACCCCACCCAGGGACACTAAGGTTGATTCCACTACCTGACTACCCCTCTCTGGGGCACCACTCTCCACCCCTACATGTACACTGGCAATCCCTGTGGATGGCCTTTAGGGGGGAGTTTCTTGGCGCAGACAGCATCTCCCTGTTTGTGCCCTGGCTGGTTACAGTCAAAGCACTTACCCACCTTTGAGGGATCAAAGAACCTACCATTCTGTCCATGATACCCCCTCCCTTTGAATTTGGGTTGGCTCGGGGCCCCCCCTCCTTGTTCAGGTTTTTGTGGGTCTTTGGAGGACTCCTTCTGGTTTTGACCTGCTTTCCCTTGGGCTTTCCCTTGGGGAGGGACCTGTCCTCCTTTCACTCCCCTGGTGCTGAATGGAAACCCGGGTTCTCATCCACTCATCAGCTACTTCCCCCAGCTCTCTGGGGTCTGTCAGCTTAGAGTCCACTAGATACTGGCGTAACTTCTCTTCTGCACAATGAGTCAAAATATGTTCTTTCAAAAACAAATTATACAATTCCTCATGTGTCAACTTTGTTACCAACAATCCAGCCTTCCAGTGCCTTCACTGAAACGTCCACAAAGTCTACCCAAGACTTTGAACTAAATTTCTAGGTGCCTCTAAACTTCACCCTGTACTGCTCTGGAGTCAGACTAAATCTCTTGACTAAGCATGCCTTCATCTGCTGGTATGATTCTGCATCCTCTCCATTCAGGGTCAGGAGCCTATCCCTCCCAGCTACTGGAATCAACTCCCACAGGAGTGCACCCCAATACTTAGAGTGGACCCTACTCATTCTAAGGGCCCTCTCAAAAGCTGCTAGCCACTTGTCAATGTCATCCCCCTCTGTGTACTTGAGCACTATACCCTTGGGAAGTTTAGGATCAAATCCACCACCCCTGGACATCTCAAAATCTTCATCATTTTCACTGCCACCATTTCTTTTGAACGCCTCCTCCCTCTCCCATTTCTTCTTAGCCAATTCCAATTTCTCCTTCTCCAAGGCAATCAAAGCTAATTGAGCCTCAAGCTGTCTCTCTGCAAGGGACAGTGGTGGTTCCTGAGTAAGGGACCCTTCCCCACTCCCACCATCTGGAATCATATGGCTAACACTAGATAAAATGGAAGAGGCATCATCCTCACCCTCCTCTTGGATGAGGTTGGGAGGTCACCCTCTATCCCCCTTGACTCTCCTCATCTACCCCAGCCCAGGCCTTTAGGGATTCAAGCAACCCTGCCTTCCTAAGCTTCTTGGAAGCAGGCAGCCCCCTAAGCCTACACTGTTCCCTAAGATCAGCCATCTTGAACTGAGACAGTTTAGCCAGGTCCAGCTCCATGGTTCCCTAGTTTTGGGTCACAACAACTAGGCACAACCGACTTAGAACAATTTGGAAAAATCAAAACAATGGATTAAAAACAGTTTAGTCAAAATTCCAAAAATCAAACTCAAAAGTTTTGTTCTATGGCAATTTAGAGGATTTTTATAATCTTAATTCACTTTACTGAAAGGTGAACTTTTTAAACACAAGTCCTCATCCACACCGCTGAGTACCAAATGTTGAAAAGTGGATTATTGGTAGGGGCAAATGTAGGTCTGCCACTGGCAATAAGGCCACTAACACATGCTAGGACTCAGCATAGGTCTTAGAAAATTATTCCCATGCTCAACCCTTGGTAGCTTGGCTGTGAGCAGGCAGGCTTAACTTCAAAGACAGGTATGTAAAGCATTTAAAAACACCAGTTCAGTAAATAATTAAGACACAATGCATAATAAAAATCCAACACCAATTTATAAAAATAGGAAATATTTTTATCTTTAAAATGACACCAAAACGAAAAACTCCAATGTAGGGAACCGGAGATATGAATTTTTAAACATTTATCACTTTATAGCACTTAGAAACCTATAGCACCATATTGGGACATCTGGTCGCGATAGACCTGCTCAAAGTCAAAGTTTCAGGCTGACCGCGATGGAGCCCTGAGCGGCTACCCTGCAGTAGGTCCCGGTCAAAGTTTTTACCTTTGGACTTAGAAACTTTTCTGGAGCTTTTTCTCATGGGGTCCCTCGATGCTCTTCACCAGGCCGGATTCGGTGAGGGTTCACCGGCCTCGGATTTAGCCTACTCCCGGTCAAACTCTGGAAGTCGGACCTACAGAGCTTTCAGCGGGACGAACCTGGATGGCTTGGCCGGCTCGCGGTTGAAGGCAGGCGTCTTGGCTGACCAGGTTGAGTTGGTTCCCCTATGGAGCTTTTTTCCAAAGTTGCTCCAAAGTTCTCCAAACTCCTGGAACTTCTTCGTGAAGTTCCCCAAAGGGTCCCAAAGTGTCTCAAACTCACTCCAAGGGTCTGGAAGCTCCAAGATGGTCCTTGAAAGTTGAGGACTTCAGTTCCCACAATCCACTTGGACAAAACCCTTACAAATCCACTAGTAGTACTTCCAGGTTGCGGATTCTTGGTGGTGATGATCCAGGTGAGCTCTGTTAACCTGTAGCTTGCAGGGAGTCCACTCTTTACTCTTTTTCACAGCAAGGTAGTCCACAGGGCTGTAGTGTCAGATGGTGCAGTCCTCAGAGGGCCAGGCCTTAGCAATTGCACATCCAACTTCTCAGCATGGCACAACGTCTTGCTTTCTTAAGTTTCAAGCAGCAGATCTGAGGGGCTCTGCCCTTCTCAGATACGTATTCCAAGTTCTTTGGGTCATGCAGGAGGTCACTCCTGACCAATGAGGGCAGGGTAACTCCCCAAAGACTATGACCACATCCTGCAGAGTGTGGCATTATTTTGTCCCAGAGTACATCAAATCTTCCAAATTCATAATGGCTGATTTTCCAGCAGAGAGTTAAGAGCTGGCTAAACACACCCCCAGGATGACTATTTCCATAGACTCTCCCCCTTGCATCTGCTCATACCTTCCTTAAGCCTAGCATCTGGCTGAGGTGAAAAGTTTAGAGTTGTAAATGACACTGGTTTCTTCCCTCCTCTTTGAAGACCATGGTTTACGACTCCTCCCCCTGCCCTGGCATTCCTGTGGAACAGCACACTGCCCTCCCAGAAGAGCTGGGTAACCCCAGGGCTCTTTATCACCTCTTCAAAGCAGCCTGGCTAATCCACTTAACTCTGACCAATCAGGACAGACCCCTGGAAGGCTGAATCTGGACCTACAAACAAGAAAGTCTTATAACTTCTTGTCTGTACATTTTAGGAGAAATTCAACAATATCATATTGTTGGATTTATCACTACCCTTCTGGGAAGTCTTTGAATGGAAGTTCTAACATTCTCCTATCAGGAGTTATTAGTTAATAACTTCTTGCCATGTTAACCTATGTGGCATGGGATTTGCAATGGGAAAAATGACTTGGGCCATTTTTCCAGCACCAGGACTTACAAAAACATATTTTATAAGTACTCTGCCTATATCTACAGGACCCCAACCCCATGGATCACTTAGGGGAGATTTTAGGGGTTCTGAATCTGTAGAAATATTGCAGATCCTCCCTCCACAGGGCTCCTAGCATCAAAGTCTAATTTGGGCAGCACTTTATCACAATGTGGGGAGTGAAATGTGAAATTTCACTTAACCCAGGGCATATAAAACTCATTTTATAAGGGTCCACCTTATAAATACCTGACCCCCCACCCCTGGGACACCTAGCGGAGACCATGGGGGTTCCTAATATGCCAAAACA
Organism: Calotriton arnoldi; assembly: GCA_963921515.1. Classification (NCBI taxonomy): domain Eukaryota; kingdom Metazoa; phylum Chordata; class Amphibia; order Caudata; family Salamandridae; genus Calotriton; species Calotriton arnoldi. Next base: position 872,471 of record CAWUFW010000662.1, read on the forward strand.
TTGTAGGTTATCCATTTTTAAGTGCCCCAAACACCAAAGTCGAGTTTGGGCACAATTTACTTTTTAAGCGCAGTCATGGAACCCAGGGCTGCTTTTAAACTGACCTCAGGCTTCAGCAGTGCACACATGCAAGTGCAAAAAAGGCTGCTGGCCTCTAAACTGCCATGCCCTACTATATACTAGGGACTGATAGGTAGTTTCAATCCCCCTGCCCTATTATGTACAAGGGTCTTATAGGGTAGGTCATGCCAATCACATGGGTAACCCAACCCATAGTGTACCCTAGTGTATGTAGGTGTTTTCACTGTATTCTAAATGTGTCTCTTTCAGCATAGCACTGGCCCTGGGCCTGGTTAGGCAGAGCCAGGGTCAGTCAGAGTCAGTTACCACCAGTATCAGTCAGCAAAATGTTGGGGGGTGCCCAGGGCACAGGATGACTTTGCAACAGTAGTACAAACAGTTTTTGAGAAAGAATGCACCAATAGAGCACAGCTTTAATGTTTGGTCATAGCTGACGGTTATGCCCCCCTAGAAACTTCTAGCTACGGGCCTAGCTGTAATGACGGACCTTGCAATCAGAATAGCGATAAACAGGCCCTTCGTGCCCACTTTGTGGGTAGACCTAAATGTCTTGAGCCTCCCCTTAACTCAGCCAGCACAATTGATAGGTTTACCTCAGGTATGCAACTGTAGATAGCTGCTAACACACATTCCCAATAAACCTGCAGTACTTTGCATGACCAAATCATGTGCAGCCAGGTACCCCTCATCACATTTTGGGTAGGTAGAAGGAATATCAGAGTTCCTTGTATTTAGAAACACAAGTGTATAGTATACCTTCCACTGTGCAAATAGTTGCATATGTTTAAAATTCGCCCCTCGTAGCGAAGTGGCATTAGGTTGGCTAACCTCCTACCAATCTTGAGAACTAATCTGAGTAGCAGTTTCCCTTGCCACTTTTTAAATATTAATTCATATATGGGAGTTTCAGGAGCCTTATTAGGGTGGAGAAATGAGACCCAGTAATCCAGACATGGAGTATGTAGAAACTGTTGACATTTTTTTTTAAACCCGTCATTTTGAAATGCCTTAGTATTTAACATCAACATGGAAGCAAACACAAGATCCACCCTATGTACCATCACTCTGGATTTCCAAAATATTAGCCATATAGTGGGCACCACCTTGAGGATTCTATGCAAGAAGTCTACCGCATTTGAAAGAGTAGAGAATGCCCATAATTCTGGAAGGAGATTACACTATAGCATCCAAATAGGAGGTACTATAAATGTAAATAAATGTAGTAGTATTTGTATAGCGCCCGAATCGACCCCCGAAGGGGTATCTCAGGCGCTTGTACGCATACCGCTGTGGAACCCTTCCTGGCCTTTCCCTGTGAGATGCCCACTCCTGGGCACCCCCAAGGTGAAGCCAGGCATCCTAGCGTTGTGGGGGCCGTTGTGGAGATTAAGCAAGCTATTGCCCAGAGTTGCAGAGTGGGACCCATGATCAGAATAGGCACCGAGGCGAGAATTATCAGGTCCGAGGAAATTGAGCCCAAGACCCACCGAGGCGGGAATTGAACCCTGGTCCCGGGCTAGACCTCTGCATCAGGGTCTGCCGCTCTAACCATTGAGCCACACTTCTCCTTGATGCAGCATCAAGGAGATGTTATCACAGAAAAGTTTTGTTCTATGGCAATTTAGAGGATTTTTATAATCTTAATTCACTTTACTGAAAGGTGTACTTTTTAAACACAAGTCCTCATCCACACCGCTGAGTACCAAATGTTGGAAAGTGGATTATTGGTAGGGGCAAATGTAGGTCTGCCACTGGCAATAAGGCCACTAACACATGATAGGACTCAGCATAGGTCTTAGAAAATTATTCCCATGCTCAACCCTTGGTAGCTTGGCTGTGAGCAGGCAGGCTTAACTTCAAAGACAGGTATGTAAAGCATTTAAAAACACCAGTTCAGTAAATAATTAAGACACAATGCATAATAAAAATCCAACACCAATTTATAAAAATAGGACATATTTTTATCTTTAAAATGACACCAAAACGACAAAACTCCAATGTAGGGAACCGGAGATATGAATTTTTAAACATTTATCACTATATAGCACTTAGAAACCTATAGCACCATATTGGGACATCTGGTCGTGATAGACCGGCTCAAAGTCAAAGTTTCAGGCTGACCGCGATGGAGCCCTGAGCGGCTACCCCTCGCGGTAGGTCCCGGTCAAAGTTTTTACCTTTGGACTTAGAAACTTTTCTGGAGCTTTTTCTCATGGGGTCCCTCGATGCTCTTCACCAGGCCGGATTCGGTGAGGGTTCACCGGCCTCGGATTTAGCCTACTCCCGGTCAAACTCTGGAAGTCGGACCTACAGAGCTTTCAGCGGGACGAACCTGGATGGCTTGGCCGGCTCGCGGTTGAAGGCAGGCGGCTCGGCTGACCAGGTTGAGTTGGTCCCCCTATGGAGCTTTTTTCCAAAGTTGCTCCAAAGTTCTCCAAACTCCTGGAACTTCTTCCTTAAGTTCCCCAAAGGGTCCCAAAGTGTCTCAAACTCACTCCAAGGGTCTGGAAGCTCCAAGATGGTCCTTGAAAGTTGAGGACTTCAGTTCCCACAATCCACTTGGACAAAACCCTTACAAATCCACTGGTAGTTTTCCAGGTTGTGGATTCTTGGTGGTGATGATCCAGGTGAACTCTGTTAACCTGTAGCTTGCAGGGAGTCCACTCTTTACTCTTTTTCACAGCAAGGTAGTCCTCAGGGCTGTAGTGTTAGATGGTGCAGTCCTCAGAGGGCAGGCCTTAGCAATTGCACATCCAAATTCTCAGCATGGCACAACGTCTTGCTTTCTTAAGTTTCAAGCAGCAGATCTGAGGGGCTCTGCCCTTCTCAGATACTTATTCCAAGTTCTCTGGGTCATGCCGGAGGTCACTCCTGACCAATGGGGGCAGGGTAACTCCCTAAAGATATGACCACATCCTGTAGAGTGTGGCATTATTTTGTCCAAGAGTGCATCAAATCTTCAAAATTCATAATGGCTGATTTTCCAGCAGAGTTAAGAGCTGGCTAAACACACCCCCAGGATGGCTATTTCCATAGACTCTCCCCCTTGCATCTGCTCATACCTTCCTTAAGCCTAGCATCTGGCTGAGGTGAAAAGTTTAGAGTTGTAAATGACACTGGTTTCTTCCCTCCTCTTTGAAGACCATGGTTTACGACTCCTCCCCCTGCCCTGGCATTCCTGTGGAACAGCACACTGCCCTCCCAGAAGAGCTGGGTAACCCCAGGGCTCTTTATCACCTCTTCAAAGCAGCCTGGCTAATCCACTTAACTCTGACCAATCAGGACAGACCCCTGGAAGGCTGAATCTGGACCTACAAACAAGAAAGTCTTATAACTTCTTGTCTGTACATTTTAGGAGAAATTCAACAATATCATATTGTTGGATTTATCACTACCCTTCTGGGAAGTCTTTGAATGGAAGTTCTATCATTCTCCTATCAGGATTTATTAGTTAATAACTTCTTGCCATGTTAACCTATGTGGCATGGGATTTGCAATGGGAAAAATGACTTGGGCCATTTTTCCAGCACCAGGACTTACAAAAACATATTTTATAAGTACTCTGCCTATATCTACAGGACCCCAACCCCATGGATCACTTAGGGGAGATTTTAGGGGTTCTGAATCTGTAGAAATATTGCAGATCCTCCCTCCACAGGGCTCCTAGCATCAAAGTCTAATTTGGGCAGCACTTTATCACAATGTGGGGAGTGAAATGGGAAATTTCACTTAACCCAGGGCATATAAAACTCATTTTATAAGAATCCACCTTATAAATACCTGACCCCCCACCCCTGGGACACCTAGCGGAGACCATGGGGGTTCCTAATATGCCAAAACATTGTAGGTTATCCATTTGTAAGTGCCCCAAATACCAAAGTCGAGTTTGGGCACAATTTACTTTTTAAGAGCAGTCATGGAACCCAGGGCTGCTTTTAAACTGACCTCAGGCTTCAGCAGTGCACACATGCAAGTGCATAAAAGGCTGCTGGCCTCTAAACTGCCATGCCCTACTATATACTAGGGACTGATAGGTAGTTTCAATCCCCCTGCCCTATTATGTACTAGGGTCTTATAGGGTAGGTCATGCCAATCACATGGGTACCCCAACCCATAGTGTACCCTAGTGTATGTAGGTGTTTTCACTGTATTCTAAATGTGTCTCTTTCAGCATAGCACTGGCCCTGGGCCTGGTTAGGCAGAGCCAGGGTCAGTCAGAGTCAGTTACCACCAGTATCAGTCAGCAAAATGTTGGGGGGTGCCCAGGGCACAGGATGACTTTGCAACAGTAGTACAAACAGTTTTTGAGAAAGAATGCACCAATAGAGCACAGCTTTAATGTTTGGTCATAGCTGACGGTTATGCCCCCTAGAAACTTCTAGCTACGGGCCTAGCTGTAATGACGGACCTTGCAATCAGAATAGCGATAAACAGGCCCTTCGTGCCCACTTTGTGGGTAGACCTAAATGTCTTGAGCCTCCCTTAACTCCAGCCAGCACAATTGATAGGTTTACCTCAGGTATGCAACTGTAGATACCTGCTAACACACATTCCCAATAAACCTGCAGTACTTTGCATGACCAAATCATGTGCAGCCAGGTACCCCCTCATCACATTTTGGGTAGGTAGAAGGAATATCAGAGTTCCTTGTATTTAGAAACACAAGTGTATAGTATACCTTCCACTGTGCAAATAGTTGCATATGTTTAAAATTCGCCCCTCGTAGCGAAGTGGCATTAGGTTGGCTAACCTCCTACCAATCTTGAGAACTAATCTGAGTAGCAGTTTCCCTTTGCCACTTTTTAAATATTAATTCATATATGGGAGTTTCAGGAGCCTTATTAGGGTGGAGAAATGAGACCCAGTAATCCAGACATGGAGTATGTAGAAACTGTTGACATTTTTTTTTAAACCCGTCATTTTGAAATGACTTAGTATTTTACAGGACTTTAACATCAACATGGAAGCAAACACAAGATCCACCCTATGTACCATCACTCTGGATTTCCAAAATATTACCATCTTGCTTAATTAGAAGGCTGTAGGTTAGCATTAGTGATTTTTCACTGGTCACTTGAAAGAACATAACATAACCACTAAGTTGCAAACTTTGGAGCCGGAAAAACAGATATCCTGCCTTCACTGGTTAATCAAAATTTGTAATCTTGGGCAAATGCTTCAGCCTGTATCTCTGTCCTATTACTTACTGTAAACTTCAGAGTGCCCTGGATGCAATTCAAGCTTGCAGTGCGCACTATGCAGGTGTATGTGGTGTCACTGCTGAGCCAAAGATATAACCACCCTCTTCACAAAATAAATGCTCAGTTTCATTGCCAACAAGAGGGCTCAGTGAGTTAAGTGCTTATTGCTGACATTGATATGACATGCAAATCACAACAGAATTCTGGCAAAAGCCAACTAAGACTTTCATCCTTCTGGGGTTGATCACTTCGTAATATTAAAGTAGGTAATAATTACAATTTAGTGATTGTCAATAGCTTAATATTAATGATAGTGGAGGTGTGGCTGGACGTGGTCAAGATGGAAGCAAAGAGGCGAAGCCCCTAAAGGAGCCAGAGTAATCTCCCAAATAATCACTCCATCTTCCGCCCTGCATATTTATATGCCCACTGCTATATCCTGGAAGGCACAAAACTGCTACAAGAATCAATCTCTTGTGGCCTTGGCGTGCTCAGCTAATAGGCCCGGCATTTTGCAAATGGCAGCCAGAACTGCTGGCTCAGATGCGGTCCCTGGTGTGCTTAGATGACGAACTATAGGGAGAAGGAGTGAAGTGCAAAGATGGTCTGAATGCTTTGCAGAAGAACAAACAGAATGACTGGGCAAGGGAAAGAATATCCCTTCCCCTTGAGGAGCAAGAAGGCCCAGAACGAATTGGAGGCGGGGGAGAGAGGGCAAGAGTAGGGAAGAGCAGTGACTGAGAGTGGAGCTACAGAAACAAGGTGAGAGATAGATAGGAAACCCGACTGGCAACTGCTTTGCACTCCTGGGGTAGGTCCAGAGAGGGTGGATTCTAACCCAAGTGGTGACCCTGGATAGGCAGCGGTGATTACTGTCCGCCTTACCGCCATTACAACTCTGCAGCATGTGCTGAGGTTACTGAGAATCCTTCCTCTGCCCCCAACAGCACAAAAACATTACCAGGCAAAAGGGCCTAATATGAAATATCAAACCTTGAAATGTGCCAAAATAGGGTAGAGAATAGATGGTCAGCAGAGTAAAATGGAGAAAAATGTCCTATCTGTTGATACCCCACTGGACAAAACAGAGTGCAACGGAGAAGTAGTGGGGGCGAATCTAGAAGAGGCAGAGCCTTGACTTAAAGACATTCGATCAAACATACGAAATGTCAAAGCAATCACTCAAAATGAAAATAGACAGCAATGAAGTAAATCTCCTAAGAACAGATGTTAAAAAAATGGGAGAGTTCTGTAATGAATAAGCGATAAATTAAATGCAAACTGAAACCAGGAACCTGCCCAAAATGGTCAACATCTGCAAAAAAAGACAAAGCAATTGCACAGGTGAAGCTGGAGGATTATGAGGGGAGGTCAAGAAGGAACAACATTCGAGTGATGGGAGTGCCAGGGAGAGTCAAGAGCCCCAGTAAAGAGCTGTTTCAGGAGACCTAGATCCTCAACCAAATAAAACTAAGAGGTATTCTCAGATTTCTTTTCAGTGGAGCTTGCACATAGAGCTCCAGTCCCGCCGTCCAAGCTGGGAGCCCCACCCCATGAACAATTATAGCATGAAAATTCAACCACCGAGTTTGGGACGCCATATTACAAGCAGCAAAGCAACAGAGAAAATTACAGTACGAAAATGCCACCATCAGTATCTTTCCAGACTTTTCCTTGAATGTACAACACCAGTGATGCAGCTTTGATGAGGTCAAAAGGAGACTACAAGAGCAGGACATTAAGTACAAGATGCTGTTGCCAGTGAAGCTCTGAGTCATCTCAGAAGGAAAAACATAGACGTGCATATCACCAGATGAAGTTTGCGGGTAGATAGAAAGGTGGCATGCAGTGGGTAGGAAGTCAAGACCCATAAATAAACAACAAGTACGCCATGTTAATCAGGATGCTGGTGAACATACGATAGAGAAGGAAAGGAGCGCTGGTATAGGACAGCAAGACTGATCACAAAGAACCTAGCAAAATATCTAGAAATCCAGATGCATAGGATGACAGCACCTCAGACACTTAACATAGAGACGGCAACTGATTTGCCGTGATGGGTAAAAGATGCTCTGTTTTAGGCTAAACGAGTGAAAGCTTGGTGGGAAACTGCACATTATGACTGAGTGAAATGAAGAGGAAGAAATGCCATGCAACCTAACTAATGAAAGGGAGGGTTAACAATAGATTAATTATACAAGCCTTTGGTGGCAAAAACTTTGGGGGGAGGGGAGTTTCAGGGGTGGGGATGTTTCAGGAATGTCAAACATAGATTCCCTTTCCCCTTCTTCTTCTCCACACGTCTGCCTAGGAGTACAGGAGGTTGGGGGGAGATATCAAGGCTAGAAATCGTTAAGATTGTTGTTGTTTGTGGTGCGGGCCTACATGGTCCACAGAGGTTGACAGGCACTCTGCGAGTTGGGGAGGCAGGTAGTTAGAAGCAGGTGGTATAGGAAGGCGGAGGTGGGGGTCTAAACTGTTCTAGTAGTTGTGATTGGTTGATATTCTTGCATCAACGAATATCACAAGCTGCAGAGTCTTACCAGGGAGCAGTTGATAGACTATGAAGAATTATGATTGAGCACATATGGCACCCACAAATCTGGAGAACCCACCACTTAGACACTTCAGCATGCTATCCAGGAATGTTAATGGCCTGGGGAGTAAAAAGGAAAGAGGTGTGGTCTGCCTATACCTTAAGAGGCATGCCCCAGAACTAGCCCACTTAAAGGGAAATAATTGCAAAGTGCTGGAGAGAGGGGGCTATGAAGTTTTAGCTCATTTGGGTGTCAGATTAGATTAAAGGGGGGCAATGATGTCAAAATAGATTAAAGGGGGCAGTTATCCTAATGAAAACAAATTGGTATTCTTTACAATGGGACAAAAATTGATTGATGGTCATAGGTAATTTGTGGCACTAACAGGGCTCTGGAGTTGAAGGTCTCCTAATGTTTGTTTTTGATCTAACACCATAGCTACAGTCCCAGACACCAGGAAAACTGGGTTCGCCTATTCTGCAACTGCCGAAAAGCACCTTGATATTTCGCGATGACTTAATCCTCACCCTAAAGAATGATCTAGACAGGCGAAACTCCAAGAATAGGAAAAAGGTCTCCCCCGTCCCCATCAACTTCGTAGATGCTATGGGTTTTATAGATATATGACAGACAAACCACCCGAGAGAAACCCAGTAGTCCTTTTATTCTGGGGCCCATGATAATTTTTCATGCATAGACTATTTTATTACACAACAAAGTGAATTGGTAAATTCCGAGGAGTCAGTTTTCTGGCTAGTGGAATATTGAACCACTCATCACTATGGGTAGAATTTATAGGGCAGCACAAACAAAGACTGGACTTTGGACACCTGGATTCTTAAGGATAAAAAACTGGTAAAAAGAACAACATACCTCCATTGCCTTTTCTGAAAATATCAATACAGTGCAGAACCTTATAACAATATGGGAGGCATACAAAACGGTTATCAGGGGCCAAGCAATCTCTAATGTTGACTGGTGTTGAGGCCCTTGATCCCCAGCTGGGCTTTAGCAGTAGTAGTATCAAGCCCTAGTTACGAACGAGGCACATATTTAATTCTTAGCCTCTCCGATGCAACTATACAATGTTGGGAAAAGGGCTGGGAAGCTATTTGTATGACTGGTAAAGAGAGAATGAGGAAGGAACTGGGTCCATTAGCTGATAACCCCATCGGGGATAAGGGTTCAAGATAATATAACTATCGCAAAAACTTTATCTGAGTACTACGAGCGTCTGTATAAGATACGGAATAAAATGGAGAAGGGAGGATTCTGAGCCTTTCTAGGTGACATCAAAATACCCAAACTCTCCCAAGAAAACAGGGAGACACTTGAGCTAGACATTATGTCTGATGAGACAGTAGAAGTAATCAAAGGCCAATAATCAAGAAAGGCTTCGGGCTATAACAGCCTCCCATTAGAAGCGGTACAAGGGAACAGCGAGCAAATTATCCACCCATATACTTAAAATTATGAAAATATTGGCCACTTGTTTGCAGAGAATTGTTTGCACATTCGTACACCCCGATCAATTGGGCTTTATGCCCAATAGGAGTATGAGATTCAATCTAAAAAGGCTTCATATGTGTATGGAGCATGCAAATAAAGTAGTACAATGAACAGTAATCCTGTCGCTAGATGCTACCAAAGCATTTGGCACCCTTGAATGGCCCTATGTTTTCCAGATACTGTACGAAATGGGGGTTTGGCCCTACATTCATGCAGTAGGTAAAACTTCTATACAACGAGCCAATGGCAAGAGTAGAAATTAACAACACCTCGTCCAATCCATTCAAATAGCAGAGGGGGAAAAGGTGGGACAGTCCTCTCTCTCCAATGATATTCCCATGAGCACTGGGGTCCCTGGCATGTTGGGCCCAGAAAGATCCGCTGGTAAAATGCCTGTAATGGGACAGCGCATGGAAAACAAGCATTGGCATAGCCAATAGGTCTCGCCTTTGGGACCTTATAAGTGTTTAGCCATGTAACAGTTAATGTTGTTGCACAAAGGATATTGTGCTGCATAACTAAATACTTATAAGGTCCCAAAAGCGAGACCTATTGGCTATGCCAATGCTTGTTAGATGTTTAAAGAAAGTCGACGCGATCCAAACAAGACTCGTCACGTGACAGAGGACAGCAGAGGCAGCTCTCAAGACTTGCTTGAACTATGGTTACCTTTTATCAATATCAAAAAGTTCTCAAGGAGCAGGAAATGGTGCTGCTGCAATACTTGTCGTTATGCAGTAATAATTCTGTAACAAGCCGCAAAAGCAGCAGCAAGCAGTTCCAGTGGTTTCTTGCATGATGGTGAATCAAACATCCAGTTCAAACTTCTTTTCTTACACTGTAATCCACTTTAAAACTGCAACACCTCGCCAGATCGGCCGTAATTCAGCCCTAATCACTGGTATGAAATCCTGCTGCAGTCACTGCTCACCCAGGAACACCATGTTCTTTCAAATCAAACACCGGTTAAGGCCTTCCTTACCATCAGGACCCGAAGTCCCACACAATCTGCTTAAACCTGACCATCTTCTGTAAACACCTCCGAACCAAGCTCCTCCTTAATTATTACGTCACAAGAAAACACCTTCAAGGCTTCTACCTTGAATAGGAATATCATTTGCATGCATTAAAGCTCAAGTGTTTCTTTAAACAAAAATAATAATTTTAAAAAACGCAAACATAAATAGAAGACCGAGGCCGTACAGCTAAGTGGAACTTTGAAAGCGTGTATACCCTGTCCGCCTCATGTCAAAAATCTAGAACCACAGGTTTGCTGTATTAAGGACGAGAGACTCCGTGTAAATTTTAATTTGGTTCAGCCACAGTCACAATGAAAGAAAATCTGAACGCTTTGGGACCCCAATTGAAAAAAACAATATTCTTCAGCGACATGAAGCACTTTCTACCAATTCACAAAAAGACACCGAACGCAGGCAGGCGTCTCTGAATTTAGATTGCAAAACTAACTTTTGTAGCCTCATATAGACATGTGACTGATGCAACGTTTCCAGAGCATGAAAGGGAACGCAGTGTTCCGCTGGCAGATTTGGCAACGTGTGCGTCATTGTCGTGTCCCGTGTTCATGGCACGAACTTTCCGTCGCGTCACGTGACGCAGACTCAAAGACTTGCTCTCTACTATAAGACAAAATAGGCTGTTGACGATTGTAAAATGGTGAAAACTTTTGGCAAGCAAAAACTAAAGAAATAGAATTCACTCGATGACCACCACGCCCTGTCATTGTGTCTTCCAGCCACCCCTTACAGCCGGATTAGGCCCAAAATGGTCTCAAATGTTACCATAGGTTTCCTCTGACTAGCCGCCCTCCTGCTTGCAACCCCAGCACGTTTTTGCCAGTGGGCGCGCGGCGGCGACTGCAAAACAGCATACGCTTGCACGTGAAATGTTCTTCTTAACGTTTTTAACAAATTTGAAGGTTACAACGATTTAAATTAGAGAAATTCAGAGCACATTTTTATGTACAATCTGCTTGTCAGGAAACTGGCCTGTCTTTAATATGCTTAGCCATCTGTCAAAGAGGAGACATTCGTGGGTTACAGATTTAACTTCCTTGTTAATGTGGCAAAAAATGCTTTGGGATTCTTTAAAAATGCATTGGGATTCTTTAAAATGCATTGCTCTGAGATAGCTTCCACCAGCACGGCATCACTATCTTTTCAAAAGCAAAGTTGATTTCATAAAGGGGCACCCGAGGCTCTCGGTCTACACACTTATTCTGACCACTTGTGAACTGTCAATGGCATCAGCCGTGAAGAACATACAACGGGCACCAGTTTGAAACAACGAGGAAAAGCTTCGCTTGGACGCTGCTCATGTTAACTGGATATACCTGCCAACGGGGCAGGATTAGAAATACTTCAGAGTTACTTTCAAGATCTCCTGCATTGAAGTCACATAGAGAAATCCCACTTAGTAAAGCAAAGGTGGCTTTAGGTGGTCTATTGAGATGTATTGTATTGTATGGAGTGTTGTCAGTGACTCCATTCTTGACAGCCTGCGAGATTCCCTTGCGGGAGCGAGCGGCGCCAGGAGCGATAATTGCTACCATATGGCGCCAGCTGCTCGCTCCCGCAAGTGAATCGCCAAACGTGCACGCGTTGCCATTGAAGGCAATGGAACGCGTGCACGTTTTTGGCTGAAAAGCCAAAGCGATCCCAAAAGGTCTTTTTGCCTATGCAGCGCATGCGCGCTGCTAGGCGAGTCCTAAAAAGGATATCACTGTATGCGGACAATGTGCTTCTATACGTGGCTGAACTAGAATTAACTATTGACAGAGTTCTACAAATAGTTTTGGTATTTGGAAAGTACTCTAGATGCCGGAGAAATCCCACCTGTTCCCCCTGATGGGTTGAGCAATGGAAGATCAATCAATTAACTATAACTTATGTAAGGCCTATGCAAAACAACGCTCACATTGGATTATTCCACTTTGCCTTCTTCTTGGCTTTAGTGATCGCCATACCGCTTTAAGGGTATACAAAACTAACACTAGAGATTGTAGTGTTTTTTTCAATTTCAAGGTTTCTGTCTTCAATTTAGTATATTAGGATGAGTGCATTAAACAAATAAGGCCAACTCCCTTTGGATTTGTTTTTCGCTGTAGCTTGAGTCGTGTTGGTCAGATCATGAGACTGTATTGTCTTATCTTCTTTATTGCATGGATTTTTATTTACATTTCTAGGAAGTTTCATATCAAATTTGTATTTGGACAAAGAAATGTGCTGCTGAATTATATTCTGGACCGAAACTGTATTTAATTGATATATGTATTTTTCTTTTTGAAAAGTATGTGCTTGTTTTTATTACACTTTCATAGTATATATTTTTAAAGAATGTATTATTTTGGACCTTTTATGGTTCACTTGAGCCGAAATAAAGGAATAATGATGATGAATTAACTATATCCCTAGGGGTTTCAAATATTTTGGAATATATGTAACCTGGGACCAGCAGGAATTCCTTAGAAGAAATTCTCTCCTCTGCTTGATATGTTTAGGGAAGACATAAGACACTGGAGATCACTCCCGCTATCGCTATTGAGCCAGGCGGCCATATTTAAAATGGTAGTGCTCCCCAAGTTCCTTCACGCCCTTCAAGACACTGCTCATGTGGTCCCTTCAAAATATTTATGCATCTTGGAAGTGGAGATTAGGTTGTTCCTGTGGGATGGGAAACCTTCACAAAAAGAACTTAACAAGCTTACAAATAAGCCATATGACGGGGAATAGACTTGCCAGGCATACAAAAATACTAATGGCTCACAGCAATTAATGATTAGTGCATCCTTTCCACAAGAGGAGTCCACTTCAGGATCAATAGGCGTGCCATGGGTCTGAGAGGATATCCCACTGTTATGTACAGGGCCAAGGTAGTTTACAGAGTGCCACTGCACACTAAAACACTGCTGAAGATGTGGAGGCAGGAAATAAATTCTTAGGATGGAAAGATGTGCCAACGAAAGAACAGTGATATTCTGAAGAAGGTGGGAGCACTCCCCGGATTCCCAAAGTAGGACTGCATTGAAATCAGCAAACTGGGGGACGTATGGGGAGATGGAGAACAGATTTCCGTAGAAGTCCTTAACCCCTTCCATGCTCATGACGAGCTGGACTCGTCATGGCACACAGTGGTAGTGTGCTCATGACGAGTCCAGCTCGTCATGACACCCAGCATCGGAAATCCCTCTGGAGCGGGCACCAGAGGGATTCCCTTTTCTCCCCTAAAGCCTCAGGAGCTGGGGAAGAGCTTCCCCAGCTCCTGAGGCCCCCCCCTGGTTTCCCTGAAATGACGATCGGCGCGCACGTCGCGCTGATGTCATTTCAGTGAAATCGAAACTGAAATGAGCCAAGAGGCTCATTTCAGTTTCAGCTTTACGTGCTCAGGGGCTATCTCAGCCCCCTGAGCACGTAGAAACTCAGGAGAGGTATCGTTGGAAAGGGAGAATCTCCCTTTCCAATGGTACCCTCCCTAGTGGATCCCTGCTTAGGGATCGCCCCAGGAGGTCGATCCCCAAGCAGGGATCCACCCACTAGGCACCAGGGAGGGGGAGCGGCTCCTTGGGCAAGGGCCTTTGCTCCCCCATAAACATTTTGGCATAATTAGTCTTTCTGCCCCCTGGGGCAGATGGGGGCAGTAGCCCCCAATCTGCCCCGGGGGTAGAAAGCCCACTAGACACCAGGGATTTTTTATGGGATATTTCTTAGGGGTGGGGGCTGCCCAAAACGGGCATGCCGATGCCCCCACCCACCTGGCCACAAAATTAGTCTTTCTGCCTCCCTGGGGGTAGATGGGGCAGTAGTCCCCAATCTGCCCCCGGGGCAGAAAGCCCACTAGATACCAGGGATTTTTTTTTAATTATAGTTAGGGGTGGGGGCTGCCCAATATGGGCATGCCAATGCCCCCACCAGTAAAGGTACAGTCTTTCTGCCCCACCTGGGGGCCAGATGGGGGCAGTAGCCCTCAATCTGCCCCCGGGTGGGGCAGAAAGCCCACTAGACACCAGGGTTTTTTTCCCTTGATAAATTTAGGGGTGGGGTTGCCCAAGATGGGCATGCCAATGCCCCCACCCCTCCCCCACGAAATTCCAGTCTTTCTGCCCCCCAAGGGTTCAGAAACACCCTAGATGCCAGGGATTCTTTTTTATAGGCCCGGGGTGGGGGCTGCCCAGAATGGGCATGCAAATGCCCCCACCCTACCCCCCAAAGAAAGAAAAAGACTTTCTGCCCCCCCAGGAGGCAGATGGGGGCAATAACCCCTGATCTGCCCCCGGGAGAGGGGCAGAAAGCCCACTAAGCGCCAGGGATTTTTTTTTATATAGGTAGGGGTGGGGGCTGCCCAGAATGGGCATGTCAATGCCCCACCCCAAAAAAATGCTACAGTCTTTCTGCCCCCTGGGAGGCAGATGGGGCAATAGCACCTTATCTGCACCCCCGAGGGCAGAAAGCCCACTAGCCACCAGGGATTTTTTTACAAAGTTTGGGGTGGGGCTGCCAAGAATGGACATGCCAATGCTCCCACCCACCCCAAAAAAAGATGCCACTGTCTTTCTGCCCCTCCCAGGAGGCAGATGGGGGCAGTAGCTCCTGATCTGCCTCCGGGTGGCAGAAAGCCCACTATGTGCAAGCGATTATGCTGGCTTTTTTATACGCAGGGTGGGGGCTGACCAGAATGGGCATCTCAATGCCCCGACCCCCAAAAGAATAGCCACAGTCTTTCTGCCCCCTCGGGGGCATATCGGGCAATAGCCCCTGATTTCCCCCTCCCCAGGGCGGCAGAAAGCCCACTAGGCACTGACTTTTTTCGGAATGTGCCTACCCGTTGAATTTGGTTCCTAGCTCTGCCGGCACCTAGGGAAACCTAGCAAACCTATACATTTTTTTAAACTAGACACCCAGGGGAATCCAGGATGGGCTGACTTGACTGGCTCTCACCAGGTTCTGTTATCCAGAATCCCTTGCAAACCTAAAAATGTGTCCAAAAAAACACATTTTCCTCACATTTCTGTGGTGGAAAGTTCTGGAATCTGTGTGGATCCACAAATTTCCACCCATCCCGCGTTCCCCAAAGTCTTCCGAGAAAAATGGCACCTCACATGTGTGGGTAGGCCTAGTGCCCGCGACAGAAAACGGCCCAAACGCAACGTGGACACACCACATTTTCACAGTGAAAACAGACCCTTTTTTTGCAAAGTGCCTAGCTGTAGATTTTGAACCCTAACACTGCCAGCACCTAGGGAAACCTAGCAAACCTGTACATTTTTGAAAACTAGACACCCAGGGGAATCCAGGATGGGGTGACTTGACTGGCTCTCACCAGGATCTGTTACCCAGAATCCCTTGCAAATCTAAAAATATGTCCAAAAAAACACATTTTCCTCACATTTCTGTGGTGGAAAGTTCTGGAATCTGCGTGGATGTACAAAATTCCACCCACCCGCGTCCCCCAAAGTCTTCCGTGAAAAATGCTACCTCACTTGTGTGGATGGGTCAAGTACCCGCGACAGGCAAGGGCCCAAAACCTATTGAGGCGACATCAAAATTACCTATCACAAACCAACCTGGTTTTGCAAGGGGGGTCCCATGAGTTTTGGCCCCGGGCTCGACGGCCATCTAGGGAAACCTACCCAACCCACACATTTCTGAAAACTAGACACCCGGAGGAGTCCAGCGAGGTATGGCTTGCGTGGGTCCTCCAACATTTTCTTACCCAGAATCCCCTGCAAACCTCAAATTTAGCTGAAAAATCACGTTTTTCTCAAATTTCTGTGTGGGAAAGTTCTGGAATCTACGTGGATCCACAAATTTCCTACCACCCAGCTTTCCCCAGGTCTCCCGATAAAAATGATACCTCACTCGCGTGGGTGGGTCAAGTACCGCGACAGGCAAGGGCCCAAAACGTATTGAGGAGACATCAAAATTACCTATCACGAAACAACCTGGTTTTGCAAGGGGGTCACCTGGGTCTTGTGGCCCCGGGCTCAGCGGCCATCTTGGGAACCTACCAAACCCACACATTTCTGAAAACTAGACACCCGGGAGTCCAGCGAGGTATGGCTTGCATGGGTCCCCAAACGTTTTCCTACCTAGAATGCCCTGCAAACCTCAAATTTAGCTGAAAAATCACTTTTACTCAAATTTCTATGTGGGAAAGTTCTGGAATCTGCGTGAATCCACAAATTTCCTACCACCCTGCGTTCTCCCAGGGCTCCCGATAAAAATGGTACCTCACTTGTGTGGGTAGGCATAGTGGCTGAAACAGGAAATGGCCCAAATCGTATTGTGGAGACTTCAAAATTACCTATAACAAAACTACCTGGTTTTGGGAGGGGGCATCTGGTTTTTGGCCCCGGGCTCGCGCCATCTAGGGATACCTACCAATCCCACACGTTTCTGAAAACTAGACACCCTTGGGAGTCCAATGAGGTATGGCTTGCGTGGATCCCCCAATGTTTCCCTACCCAGAATCCCTGCAACCCTCAAATTTAGCTGAAAAACATATTTTCCACATATTTTTGCGTGGAATCACCGTGATGGCACAAAATGTCCTACCACGAAGCGTTGCCCTTAGTTCCCCGAGTAAAATGATACCTCACTTGTGTGGGTGTCCAAAGCAGAACTGGCTAAAAACGTATTTTTAAAAATGTAGTGCTTAGAATTCTAGGTGCTATACCCTAAATCCCTAAGTTTTGGGCTCTTCCCAGTCACAGGCCTTTGGCCCACCCACACAAGTGAGGTATCATTTTACTCGGGAGAACAAGGGGAACACTGGGTGGTAGGACATTTGTGCCGGCATGGTGATCCCATGCAAAAATGTATGGAAAAAGTGATTTTTTTCAGCTAAATTTGAGGTTTGCAGGGATTCTGGGTAGGAAAACGCTATGGGACCCACGCAAGCCATACCTAGCTGGACTCCCCGGGTGTCTAGCTTTCAGAAATGTTTGGGTTTGGTAGTTTCCCAAGATGGCCGCGAGCCCGGGGACAAAAACCCAGGTGACCCCTCTTGCAAAACCAGGTTGTTTTGTGATAGGTAATTTTGATGTCGCCTCAATAGGTTTTGGGCCCTTTTCTGTCGCGGGTACTTGACCCACCCACGCGAGTGAGGTATCATTTTTATCAGGAGACCTGGGAAACGCTGGGTGGGAGGAAATTTGTGGATCCACGTAGATTCCAGAACTTTCCCACACAGAAATTTGAGAAAAAAATGATTTTTTCAGCTAAATTTGAGGTTTGCAGGGGATTCTGGGTAGGAAAACGTTAGGGGACCCACGCAAGCCATACCTCGCTGGACTCCCCGGATGTCTAGTTTTCAGAAATGTGTGGGTTTGGTAGGTTTCCCTAGATGGCCACCGAGCCCAGGGCCAAAAACTCATGGGACCCCTTGCAAAACCAGGTTGTTTTGTGATAGGTAATTTGAGGTCGCCTCAATAGGTTTTGGGCTCCTTCCTGTCGCGGGTACTGACCCACCCACGCGAGTGAGGTATCATTTTTATCGGGAGACATGGGGAACACTGTGTGGTAGGAAATTTGTGGATCCACGTAGATTCCAGAACTTTCCCACACAGAAATTTGAGAAAAAAGTGATTTTTTTCAGCTAAATTTGAGGTTTGCAGGGGCATTCTGGGTAGGAAAACATTGGGGATCCACGCAAGCCATACCTCGCTGGACTCCCCGGGTGTCTAGTTTTCAGAAATGTGTGGGTTTGGTAGGTTTCCCAAGATGGCCGCCGAGCCCAGGGCCAAAACCCAGGTGACTCCCTTGCAAAACCAGCTTGTTTTGTGATAGATCATTTGATGTCTCCTCAATACGCTTTGGGCCCTTGCCTGTTGCGGGTACTTGAACCACCCACACCAGTGAGGTTTTTGGCCCTGGGCTCGGCCAAAACGTCATGGGACCCCCCTTGCAAAACCAGGTCGTTTTGTGATAGGCCATTTTGAGGTCGCCTCAATACGTTGTGGGCCCTTGCCTGTCGCGGGTACTTGGGCCTCTCACCCGAGTGAGGCACCATTTTTTCGGAAGACCTTGGGAACGCGGGGTGGGTGGAATTTTGTGGATCCACGCAGATTCCAGAACTTTCCACCACAGAAAAGTGAGGAAAATGTGGTTTTTTGCCAATTTTTAGGTTTGCAAGGGATTCTGGGTAACAGAACCTGGTGAGAGCCAGTCAAGTCACCCCATCCTGGATTCCCCTGGGTGTCTACTTTTCAACAATGTATAGGTTTTCTAGGTTTCCCTAAGTGCCGGCAGAGCTAGGGTTCAAAAACTACAGCTAGGCACTTTGCAAAAAAGGGTCATTTTTCACTGTGAAAATGTGGTGCGTCCACGTTGCGTTTTGCGCTGCTTCCTGTCGCGGGCACTAGGCCTACCCACACAAGTGAGCTACCATTTTTTTGGAAGACCTTGGGGAATGCGGGGTGGGTGGAATTTTGTGGATCCACGCAGATTCCAGAACTTTCCACCACAGAAAAGTGAGGAAAATGTGTTTTTGTTGCCAATTTTTAGGTTTGCAAGGGATTCTGGGTAACAGAACCTGGTGAGAGCCAGTCAAGTCACCCCATCCTGGATTCCCCTGGGTATCTACTTTTCAAAAATGTATAGGTTTGCTAGGTTTCCTAAGTGCCGGCAGAGCTAGGGTTCAAAAACTACAGCTAGGCACTTTGCAAAAAAGGGTCATTTTTCACTGTGAAAATGTGGTGCGTCCACGTTGCGTTTTGCGCTGCTTCCTGTCGCGGGCACTAGGCCTATCCACACAAGTGAGGTACCATTTTTTTGGAAGACCTTGGGGAACGCGGGGTGGGTGGAATTTTGTGGATCCACGCAGATTCCAGAACTTTCCACCACAGAAAATTGAGGAAAATGTGGTTTTTTTTGCCAATTTTTAGGTTTGCAAGGGATTCTGGGTAACAGAACCTGGTGAGAGCCAGTCAAGTCACCCCATCCTGGATTCCCCTAGGTGACTACTTTCAAAAATGTATAGGTTTGCTAGGTTTCCCTAAGTGCCGGCAGAGCTAGGGTTCAAAAACTACAGCTAGGCACTTTGCAAAAAAAGGGTCATTTTTCACTGTGAAAATGTGGTGCGTCCACGTTGCGTTTTGCGCTGCTTCCTGTCGCGGGCACTAGGCCTACCCACACAAGTGAGGTACCATTTTTTTTGGAAGACCTTGGGAAACGCGGGGTGGGTGGAATTTTGTGGATCCACGCAGATTCCAGAACTTTCCACCACAGAAAATTGAGGAAAATGTGGGTTTTTTGCCAATTTTTAGGTTTGCAAGGGATTCTGGGTAACAGAACCTGGTGAGAGCCAGTCAAGTCACCCCATCCTGGATTCCCCTGGGTGTCTACTTTTCAAAAATGTATAGGTTTGCTAGGTTTCCCTAAGTGCCGGCAAAGCTAGGGTTCAAAAACTACAGCTAGGCACTTTGCAAAAAAGGGTCATTTTTCACTGTGAAAATGTGGTGCGTCCACGTTGCATTTTGCGCTGCTTCCTGTCGCGGGCACTAGGCCTACCCACACAAGTGAGGTACCATTTTTTCGGAAGACCTTGGGGAACGCGGGGTGGGTGGAATTTTGTGGATCCACACAGATTCCAGAACTTTCCACCACAGAAAAGTGAGGAAAATGTGTTTTTTGCCAATTTTTAGGTTTGCAAGGGATTCTGGGTAACAGAACCTGGTGAGAGCCAGTCAAGTCACCCCATCCTGGATTCCCCTGGGTATCTACTTTTCAAAAATGTATAGGTTTGCTAGGTTTCCCTAAGTGCCGGCAGAGCTAGGGTTCAAAAACTACAGCTAGGCACTTTGCAAAAAAAGGGTCATTTTTCACTGTGAAAATGTGGTGCGTCCACGTTGCGTTTTGCGCTGCTTCCTGTCGCGGGCACTAGGCCTACCCACACAAGTGAGGTACCATTTTTTTCGGAAGACCTTGGGGAATGCGGGGTGGATGGAACTTTGGGGATCCACGCAGATTCCAGAACTTTCCACCACAGAAAAGTGAGGAAAATGTGGTTTTTATGCCAATTTTTTAGGTTTGCAAGGGATTCTGGGTAACAGAACCTGGTGAGAGCCAGTCAAGTCACCCCATCCTGAATTCCCCTGGGTGTCTAGTTTTCAAAAATGTATAGGTTTGCTAGGTTTCCTAAGTGCCCGCAGAGCTAGGGTTCAAAAACTACAGCTAGGCACTTTGCAAAAAGGGTAATTTTTCATTGTGAAAATGTGGTACGTCCACGTTGCATTTTGAGCCATTTCCTGTTGTGGGCACAAGGCCTACCCACACAAGTGAGGTACCATTTTTATCGGGAGACTTAGGGTAACACAGAATTGTAGAGCAACTGTTATTACCTATTGACTTTCGATGCATTTCTGCCTTCCAAATGAAAGACAATGTGTAAAAAATAAGTCATTTTGAAAAATGACCTATTATTCTCATGCTAGTATGGGTACTCCCAATTTCGGAAATGTGCAAATATCTACTGTTTCTAAAATCTACACTTTGTTCCCATTTCAGAAATACATAGGTGTCTTTCATAACAATTTCTCCATGTATACATTTTCCCAAAATAATTGCTATATACCCGGTACATAATAAAAAACCATTGCAAGATGCTGCTCAGTTATTGGCTCTGGGTTCGTCGGGTTCTTGGTGAACCTACAAGTCCTATATATCCCCACAACCAGAAAGGTCCAGCGGATATAACGGTATATTGCTTTCAAATAGCTGTCATAATTAGAAGTTACAGGTGAAAACGTTGACACAAATGGCTGTTTTTTCAACTAATTTTCAATTTTTCCTTTATTTAACTGTTATTTTCTATAAGGAAAACTTTAAGGATCTACACAAATGACCCCTTGCTGAATTCAGAATTTTGTCTACTCTTCAGAAATGTATGGCTTTCCAGGATCCATTATTGGTTTCATACCCATTTCTACCATTAACTGGAAGGAGGTTGAAAGCACAAAAAATAGCAAAAATAGGCTATGTCCCAGAAAAATGCCAAAACTGTGTAAAAAAGTTGGTTTTCTGACAAAAGTCTGCTTGTCCTGAAAGCTGGGAAGATGGTGATTTCAGCACCACAACCCCTTTTGATGCCATTTGCAGGGAAAAAACAAGACGCTTTCATCTGTAGCCCTTTTCGCATTTTTCCCAAAAAAACAAAATTTTGCTGTATTTTGGCTAATTTCTGGGTCCCCTCCAGGGGAATCCACAAACCCTGGGTACCTTTACAATCCCCATGATGTTAGAAAAAAAGGACGCAAATTTGGCGTGGATACCTTATGTGGTCAAAAAGTTACAGGGGCCTAAGCGCACACTACCCCAAATAGCCAAAAAAAGGCTTAGCACAGGGGGGGAAAAGGCCTAGCAGCGAAGGGGTTAAACAAGAACAGGAACTGGCAAATTCAGAAACATATAGGTACATAAAACTAATACATGAACTTCAGCCCACAAAAATCACCACTTTACAATACAAGGCACTTCCGCACTGGAAGATAGGATGGTATTAGACCCGCTCCAAAAAAGCCATATCACTGATATACAGGTAAATAATCAATAATTCCCCAAAACTCTTGGGGAAACTGAGAACAATGGTAGGAAGATCCGGGTACATTAGAAGATGATGAATAGGAGGAAGCTCTGAGACCACCAATGAATGCTGGAATACAAGCAACTACAGAAACATTTCAGCATTTTAGGGTCTTATCAATGAGATGCAATTTCAGTCAATAGTCAAGCTTGGAGTCAACATCTGGTCACATCACTACACCTTTCAATGCCCTCAACAAGCTCCTCTCTCTTACTGTCAATGTTTGTTTGAGAATCAATTGCATGACAATCTTTTTCACAAGATGCTCCTTTAAAGCCACAGTCCTATTGATTCCCCCTTCACGGCTTCCCACTAGCCCACACTATTTGGTTAAAAAAGATTTTGAAGAATAGCGCTCTTATTTACTTCATGAAGAGAGAAAAAGGAATAATTTTAAATATTCAGGTATGTTCACATTTACGCCTTTTGATTTTGATTTCCCGCCTCCCCATTGAAGCCAGACTAAGTGCTCCGAATTGGCTAGGTACAAATCCATTTTATGTGATGTGAAAAACATTCTAGCAAAGACAAATAACAATTAGAGTTGGAACTACATTGTGCAGTACATTTAACAATACTACAGTAGTAGTAGTGGTAATTGTGTACTACAAAATGCAATTCACAAACCAATGAGTGGAGACCTCTGCCTGCACTTCTCCGATCTTTTCTATGCAGAGATCTCAGCACACGTAGATCCACGTTTTAGTAGTAAATGTGGGCGAGGGGGGTGTGTGATAGGCTGGAAAAATAGGAATCCTAACACCTAAATAGTAGGGTTTTATGGAGTGGTAAAAAGCGGTTTATCGGGGGCTATGCAAATACAAAACGCCTACTTACACAAACGTAAGCCCATTGCCATTCACTAAGGGGCATATTACGATGTCAGGCAGAGTTGTGACAGTGTTCGTCGCATCCTAATGGGGCGGTCGAGACCGCCGACGGGGGGCGGTCGGTCCTATGACCGAGTCGGTGTCAGGCGGATGTGATTCCGCCAGACATCATAATTAAGGCTCCCTGTTTTCCGTTTTTACTGATTTTTACAGATAAATACAGACAGAAAACCATTTATTTTCCTGTCTGTCTGTATTTATTTTTAAATGTGGATAAAAACAAAAATTGGGTTGTTTTTGAGTGATTCTTTATGCTGTCAATCATGACTGCCAGGACAATAGCTGTGTGGATCGACAGGCAAGGGGATTATAAAAATATAGGGATTTTAATAAAGAGCCTTAAACAGCAGTTTATTTGCACAACCTTGATACAAAAATTTACATATTTTCTTACAAGTGCATATTTTACCATCTGAGTGCGTATATACCATTGAAACCTGTCAGGCGTTCAGGCACGAGTGCACATTAACTGGTTAAATAAATGCAGAAATATACACATTTCAGCTTCATTTTTTCACAAAACCTAAAATAAATATGGATAAATACAGGTAAAATTAGCAAAAATAAATATGGATAAATACAGACGGAAATGACAAAAATATAAATACCATAAAACCGGGATCCCTAATCATAATCTTCCGCCCGACATCATAATGAGCCCCAAAATAGTGAGGTCAGGGGCTACTTCTGTATCTGCGCCTGCTTGTAATGCTGTAAGGACAGTGATGTGAACTAAGGAGAATAGAGCTTAATTAAACTTTGGCAGAATGATTATACAGTTTAAAAATATATGTTTCATCGAGATCTGATTTCAGGACGGCTACATTTTGTTTTAAGATTCCAAGGTTATATGTACTGAGCAAGAGCATCCCCGAATGGAGGTCTGCACTGATGACCAGAAGTTACCTTTCCTAGACTCTCATGCTCAAGGCACTGGTCTTCATTAGGTGCACACTCAGGACAGGTAACTTGTTGCTGCGACAAGAGGCCCTCGTTAATAGTTAACGATAACCTGCTGGTCAAAAAGAATAGAATGGGTTTTATCACAAGGATTATTTACGTCAATCCGCAAAGTGCATTAAAAATCACAAACAGAGAACATTTTAGTGAGGTCATAGTAGGCTTTTCTTGGGAGTACAGCCTTTCCTGGATATCTTTGACGGCTGCTGCCTGGAAAGGAAGTGACCTTCGCTCCCTGATAGAGGGCCAATGAGGAGAGGGGAGCCAGGCAGCATGCTAGGCCAGTAAGCATAAGCAAACTCAGGCTGTGACTCCTTATTGATTGATATCATGGAAAAAGGAGTTGTCGCCTACGTTAGGTTACTTGTATTTTCTCACATGGGTTCATCTCTCTTTAATTATTTCGGGTTGCAGTGTGTGGTTTATGAGACCGAGAAAGGACCCTCTTATTGTAGGAGAGGGAAGGTGGGTATCCCTTTGCTTGCAGCATTCGTGTCTGATCGTGGTTTCTTATTACCAACGCTAATGAGTTTGAGCCTGCTTACATTTCCTTGCACTTTCTTCTTCAAAAAGACAACAATTATGCTGACTAGTTAATGACCTTTTTGAACAAGCATTGGCAAATCCAATAGGTCTCATTTTCATTTTAGTTAGAAGCCAGAACGAACGTTTTGCCAACGCTGTGGATGCTCTTCATTTCTATTTCAGCAGTGGCCCAGTCTGAAGTGTACAGCCCTGTATATACACAAAGTAAGGCACAGTACGGAAGCCCTACGTCTGGCGAGGACTAGACAAGTCTGTGGAATACATCTGTATGCACACAAAAGTATGGATAATATGGAACCTCTCAGCATGGGAAAGCCTACACTGGTCTGTAGTATTGAGCCCTGAATACAAAACGAATGCATAACATGGAAGCCCTCAGTGGCAGGGCCGAGACTTGTTTTTAATATAGAGATGTATACGCACAAAATATAGATAATTAGAAACCTTTTGTTGGGACGGAAAGGTCCTCGGCTTGGTAATGGATGGGCACCCCTGCCCCCAGCGCCCAACTGTACTGATGTCTGGATCTCTAATGCTGATTTTTGTCACTGGCAAACACAGATCATGCGTGTGCGCCATGACATAGCCCTATCTCACAAATTGCGGTCTAGTTGGATCAGGAGGGGCGCCCAAAGCGCAACACTCGTAGTGGTGGAAGGCTACTGCCTTCCCCAGGAATTAAGCAAAATGAGCATGGTGGGGGTAGCAATCTGTGTAGTGATCAGTAGGAGTGAACAGGCTCTTTGTTACCTGTGTCACTTGAGTGAGGCCTACAGGCTCACTCACTTTTAAGGTTCCGCTGCTATGTGCTTAACTTATCCTTGGCCTCCATCAGATTGGTGTTAAGTGCTGAGCAGCGGTGGTGTATCTGCATTGGGTGGATGTGTGCCTGGAAGGGTGCAATACAGGGATAATGCAGTACTGAGCAGTATGTGCAAGGTGAATGCATGTGCTGGAAGTTTATGTGCCTATGAGTGGTACAGTACATGAAGGATGTAGCGCTGTGCAGTGCATGCAGGACAAATGTATGTGCTGGGTGTATGCATACCTGGGAGTAGTACAATACATGAAGGATGCAGTGTGTGCATGTTAAATGTTTGCTGGATGTATGGGTGCCTATGAGTGGTACAATGCATAAAGAATACAGTGCTGGGCAGTGCATGCATGTTAAATGCAGTTGCTGGATGTATGTGTGCCTATGAGTGGTAAAGTACATGGAGGGTACAGCACTGTGCAGTGCAAGTATGCTGTTTACATGCACTGAGTGTATATGTGCCTGTGGATGGTACAATTCATGGAGGGCCATGGGCTCCATTTTGGGAGACCCAGTCCTGCATAGTGAAACATGGAGAGGAGGAAGAGCGATCCGCCCGAGACATTTGTGAACTACTGCATTCCTGTAAGCTGGGTGGGACGCACACTGGGGAGGAGCGAGCAATGCTTCCCCTGTACACTTCAAAGGGTGCTCTTTGATTCAGTGAGAGGTCACAAGGAAGGGGCCTGAACACTTCTCAAGAAGGAGATGTGACTGAAAATGGAATCATAATAAGTAGGGCTGGGGGCCATGGGCTAACCTTTTGAGGCCCATAGCACTGTGGCTGACGTCGAGGTGTGAACTCTAGCCATTCCCATGGCCTGTGTTGTGAGACTATCAGCTTTGGAGACTCTCCTGCTGTGACAGACTGATTTTTAAGAGCAAGAGGGAGCAGAGGAGTGGACACTTCAAAAGAAGCAGAATCCCAACATAAAGCTTCAAAGACTCAGACTCTAAATCACATTTGTGTCAGGAAGAAGGGGAGT
Source organism: Calotriton arnoldi (assembly GCA_963921515.1). Lineage (NCBI taxonomy): Eukaryota > Metazoa > Chordata > Amphibia > Caudata > Salamandridae > Calotriton > Calotriton arnoldi. Next base: position 898,589 of record CAWUFW010000662.1, read on the forward strand.
TTGCAACCCCCAAAATTGTCATCTGCCAAACAGCCAGACTGGTTGTGTGAGGAGGGGAAGCTCTGCAAGACTTCTGCCTCTGACCAGGACTGGGGGCAAAACATCACCCAGGGAATCTAAGACCACCTGCCTTGGAGCCTGGAGTGCCAGCGCCTGCCTACTTGCCACAACCTGTGTGCCCTGTGGGAAAAAGGAAAGCGTTGTGCCCTGTCGGGTGGACTCCCTGTGCGAGGTTTGAGGGAGCAGCTACTGCACTGATCGGGTCATTGCCCATGTGCAGGACAGAGTCGACAAACCCTGTATACCAGAAGAGGGTCACCATGAATTTAGCTATGTGTCTTGTTGCGCCGATCGGGCTGGAGTCCATGCGTAGTAGTGAGGCAGCGACCCCATATGCCAGGGGTGGGCAGCCGTGGAAAACACTACTGTGCAGAAATGGCCATAGCCTTGTGCGTTTGCATGGGTTGGCCCTGTATGCCTTGAGGGGCCGCCTTGGGAGAGACTGCCGTGCTGGAAGGGCCGTAGCCCTGTGGGATAGTGAGGCAGGAATCCCATATGCCAGAATGGGCCGCCGTGGAGAATTTCACTGCGCTGATCAGGCCGAAGCATGTGAACAGTGAGTGGTGGTGACCCGGTATGTCGGAGGGGGTCACCAAGGACTGCGACTAGTTCTGCACCCCGAAGGAGAAGTGAGAACACTGTGGATGGATCTGCGCACCATCGCTCAGGCGAGGGACCAAAAGCAAAATCATCATAGCCACCCTCCATCGGGAGCAAACAAACACATACCCCGCAGGAGGAGCTGCACAAAGCCTCCGGTCGCTTCAGGAGACCGACCGCGAGTGAGAAACTCTACAGCCACTGAGTGCAGCTGCATGCGGCAGCCTTTCTTGGACGTGGCTGTGGCTGCTGTGAGCGCACGTGGACAGGGCACACTCAGGAACTCCAAATGCTTCACACCTGCCATTGCGGATAATACTGGTTTTGGGCTTGTCGGCCCTGGAGGAACTTGCTGCTAGTAGTGCTGCTGCGCTGGGACACTGTTGACAATAACTTAGTGGACTCTTGAAACTCGGACTTCTAGTAGGGCATACCCTGGCTATTGCCACTAGTGAATGGGGAATAACCACTATCGCTAATATGAGGAGACAGTGGGACAGAGAATCGTCAAAGGAGCATTAGAGCTGCAACCTCAGGGGAAATTGTGTGATTGTTTGTGAATGTTGTATATTTCCTTTGTGTGGGTAAATAGTAGAAATAAAATACTTCCCTTTTTTCATAAAAATGAGTATTTGTCTGAAAATTGATTTATTGCTGCTGCTGCACGCATTTTGAGTTGTGAGTGAGCCCCTGTTCACTAATCTGTATATACCTCCCCCATGAGGGAGACTTGAACTGCTCGGACTACGCCTACCTGGAGAGTCAAATGCAGAAGGGGTACTTGGCCTAGTTGTCCAGAATGCATAGTAAGTCGGGCCACAGGGCATGAAGAATAAACTGCCTCAATCCCCGCAGTTGGGCCCGGTAACCCCTGCTTTCCCCTTGGCCTCCTAAAAAGAGTTCTGACACCACTCATCATGGCACGACCTACAAGTGTCTGTAGCGTAGAGCGGTGTACAGTGTATACAATGAATAGATAAAACAGAGAATTTCTAGGTGGCAGGACCTAGAGAGGTCTGTAATATAGTTTAGTAAGGGTGCCATGTATAAATAATATGGAAGCTTTCAGCAGTGCAGGGCCTATGATGGTCTTTAGTATAGATCCATAACACACTGCCCTTTGCTTAGTTGTTGTATAAAGGCATAAAAACATGCTGTACACATACTACAGAACCTCTCTAAATACCTGGATCTAGAGAGAAGGAAGAAACGCATACACACAAATGAAGTGTACTACACAAGCCCTGTAAAAACACGTGTCTACGCTTCTGTCATTCAGAAGAGGAAATAGCAGAATTCTCAACATAGGAGCGTTACTGCAGATGATAGAGGACTGGCAATTCTCAATAGGAAGCAGCAACTCTGGGATAGGCTACCTGCATTTCTATCTCGATCATTTCAAGCACTGGTCAGGGAGTGGTGGAGCACAGGTAGTATGGGCGATAAAGAAGCCTGACCTGATCAACAAAGGACGGCATTTGAATACAAAAGAGCTTCTTCAACCATGGCACTATAATTATGACCTATTTAATTTGAAGAACCACAAATGCACACCATCAACCCTGCTACCTGTGTTGGGTCCCCAGTACCACCTAGAAATAAGGTTCATGCCACCAGAAACGTCAAAATTGTTCATTCTGCAGATCACCTAAAAAGTATTTGTAAAATTGACAAGTTCATCATAAAGTGTCTCTGTTGAGAATCAAATGTCATGTGACAACCATCTGATAGCTAAAAAATATATAGAAAACAATTAAACACGCTTCTCAGCTTCGATGGCATTGAAGACTGCTGAATGAGAGAATGGAATACGCTTCCTGCAATACAGCACCGCAGCAACAATGGGGGTTTTCTAGTGCTGCAGCACAGTTACCATATGGAACAGATGAGCAGGTCTCTCAATCGCTGTTTGGGAACTATAAACATATTTTATTGGGCTATTGTCACCGAAGCAGACTACAGCTCTCAGCTGGGAGTAGTTATGGTGTCATTAAAGAAACGGCCAGCACATTCCTGAGCCCTGTAGGGGTGGGTTCAGTGATGCTGCCCTTTTCATTGGGCTCAACTTCTCATCTTGTAGGTGGGAACTAAACCCATAGGATATGTATACACTAATTTCCCATAAGACAATTTGTTTCAATGACAGGTCAATGGGAATTTCGTAGATGTGCTGTTTCGTTGCTGTCCTAGTATCAAATACCCCTCTCCTATAGAGGCTCTTTCAATAATCCTGCAGGCCTGTCTTGTAATCCTAGAACACATTTGGCCATTTCTTCACTTTTGAAGAGCCCAATTCATGTGATGTGAAATGGCAAGCACAAAAATGGACAGCTGCTAATTACCGCCGCGCGGAGTGCGCTAGATAACGGGAGGACAATTTCCACCAGATTCACAGGAACAGTGGATTCAGCACAAACTGCGCAAGGTGCACAGACCAGTACTGGAAGAGCAAACACCCAAAGGGAAACAATTAAAATGTGCACATAACGTCTCCTTTCAGCAGCAAAGAAGGATTTTCATATGAAAAGCAAATACCGGTCGACACTGTAATCAGGGACTAAACCTTCCTGCAAGTAACCGGCATCAACAGGACAAGAATCACAAGGGAAAACAGTAGGTGGATACAATACAATGCGAAGCGCTATCATTGAGAATGCCTTCTACATTGACCAGAAACAGATAATCAACCTGGTATGGGTACCACCTGGCCCTATTTTATAAGGCACAGGTAACTGGTCAAGACGTTCGTGTCCCGCCAATAAAGGGCCCCTTCTGTACCTGTAGGATGCCAGGTTCTGCCAGATGTTTTGCAGCTGTGCCTGCCCGTGCTTTGTTCACTCAGAATGCACCTTTATCACGTGCACGGATTGCCCCATTGCTTTCCTTTAACTCTGCGCTGTTGTGAAACACTCTGTCAGTGAGTCCATGCCGTCGGTGCGTGGGAAATGCTTTATCAATGAGGTGCGCTCTACGCTCCCAAGTCTGACTGATAGTAAACTGCAGGGAAAGTCCAACATAGTACTGTGAACAGGCAAAATAGAAGGCAGTTACCCCTCTGTTTTCTTAAATGAGCATTTCGGAGTAATTTAGACAGTCCTCGAACAGTTTTTTAAAGTAATTCCTTCGTGTGTTTGCTGTTTAGTTAGGTACATGCTTCAACAGTTTTTCCGATTTTTTAAACTGGCAGAAACATGACATTCCGGACAATAAAAAACTGGCATGGTGGCAAAGCTAAAAAAAGTGCTGAAATATTGCCGCAAATACAGTGTATTAGAGTTTCCCCAACTATTTAAACTAATGAAGACCCCCCTCCCTTTTACATGCTACTTTGCTGTATAAATATCTAAAGTTTAATTGCATTCATTTCATGCTATCCAGTCGTGGACTGTAGACGGCTGTTAGTCAATGTTTCTTCGCAGCTCCATTTAGCACCAAAACAAGTACGGACTTGGAACTGGTCGGTGCAGCAGGCGGAGCATTTTAAGCAGCCTTACCGGTTTTCGAAGCTGTAACATCAGCTCGTCTTCAGCAGGTCTCGCTTGCGCGCGACGCCGTCGGCTCTGGCCTCTCGCGCACTCATTCTACTTCCCTCAGACGGAGCAGCTGAACGGCCCGGAGCCAGCAGCGCCTGTGATAGCCGCCTGGAATCACTTGCCTCCCGCCCGAGCCAATGAAATGACCTGCCTTGAAGGTGAAGCGCTCTCCTCCGGCCTTGTCGCTCTGTGTTCTTTGGCTCGAGCTGGCAGTGCCTGCAAACACACGCACAGCCACTTCCTTAAAACTTTTTTAAGGTGGATCCTAAAATGCACTTTTTAAGTACACTGCACATTTTGTTGCGTGTTGTTTCTGTGGTGCTCTGGCTACAGCGTGGCGTGCCTTTGAATTTTCTCTGTTTGCAGAGTACGCCATTTATGCAAGTTGGCAGTAGCTACAAAATTTCGTAGGTCCATGCGTGACTTGCTGTTCAACACCAGTTTTTCCTTTGCATTCAGGGACTTATGGTCTTAATTTAAAACTATCAGAAACAAGGCTACAAGTCCGAGAATGCAAAGAAAAAAACCGGACTGAGCAGCAAGTTAGGCATGGACTTGGAAACGTGGCAGGACTGCTGAACCTATTCTATTTACTCTTGCTATTCTTAACTAAGGGCTGGCGATGTACCCAGATCAGCATTTTTGCATATTTTTTAAAACTGCATATTTAGCAACTTCAAAGTTAAAAAACATAAACAACAAAGAATGGATGGACTGCATAGCGGTAATCATTACGCGTAGTCTTACTCGTCATGAAGATTACCAGTAAATAATCCGGCCATTACCTGTGCACCACTCGTCCCATCACTACTTGTGAGTATACCAAAGCTAAAAGCCTTTGACAAACAGAATCACTTGAATGCAAGAACACACTAACAGCAATCATGAAATATCATGATACTGTAACATTCTTGCAGAGTTGAGAATCATTGAACCAAAATTATCAGCTATCTATATCCAAAATTCTCTGCAAACCAGAATGTTTCACAGAAGTATGCCCCATGTCCCATATCCCAGTTCTACATATCTCTTGCCATGAAACTCTGACCAAGAGCCAGAGGCCCCTCTTGTTGACTGTCCTTGTATAACATCCGAAATGGATTCTGCTGGTCCTGCATGCAGTGGTTGCTTGAATCAATCTACTTGTACTCCCTTTATATGCCTTCTTACCTCTCCTTCATTGGTTCATCCTGGTTTATAGGGACTATGTTGAGACCCATTGATGAAGCATGCCACTAATAGATTGTGTGAGGGTATTTAAAAACAAACTTTGGTAGTCCTTCCATGTGCCACTCCACCTTGTTTCAGAGTTGTAAGCAAAGGTGGTAGACATATATAGAATGCCCTAAAGCATTTGGCCGCAGCCGTAAACCCTATGGTATGTGGTTCTAGAAGCTGCTATAGCCCAATATCCTAACATTTGCACTTGCGAGAGTGTTCGCAGATTCCAGCAAGAAATAGTTCAAAAACATGCAGGGAGGAGAAATGGACCTCATGATGAGCAGGCAGGCAAGCAACACTTCCTTCCTGTCTACCCACACACAGCGTGTCAGACAATTTCTTTCCTGTTCATCGAGTTCAAGCCTTGTCTCTTTCACAATTCAGTTAAGATGCCATGCGTACTAAGTATCTATTTTTGTTTCTCATCACAAATTATTTCACAATAATTCTGCACTTGTACAACCTTTCCTGAAATCTTACAACCACTTTAAAACCTAAAGGTCTTGGGCAATCTGTGAAAAGACGTGGGGCATTTTATTAAATTGATAATGCAAATGAAAGAATCATTAAGTACATTTATAAATGTATCTTGCTATTCTTCTGGGAAGGAGCAATGAGTTAAAAAAAAATGAGACTAGTGATAGAGAAAACTTGCACATTTGGTTTTAAGTTTGTATCTGAGGATAGTTAACAAAAGATGAACGTGAAATATTGAATGAATGAATGAAATAGTATAGTGCACACTGATACCTCAGCTGGTGTCCTGGCACTGGGAGGAGCCCACTGAAGATACTCACAGTGGGGAGTGAGGAGAAAGGATGATGGTTAGGTTGAAAAGAGAGAGATAATGAAAGTGCATAGGCGCTAAGTAAGGAAATGAGTGAACACCTATACGTTTCTTCTATATTTTAGGGAGATGAAGAAGGGTCTAGAAGAAAGTATATAGGAGAACGACGGAGGATATCGGAGGTATGTAAGGAACAAGTTTGAATTACAGATAGGACTCTCCTTAGAGACTGCTCTATGATAGAGAGATAGGACCTTGAATAGTAACCACTTTTTAGTGGGTAGCCAGTGAAGTTGGCATGGGCCATCAGAGATATGCTGAAGATGGGGAATCATGAGAAGAAGCCTAGCTACACAGTTCTGAACCAACTGAAGGTGATGCAACAGATATTTGGGGAGGGCCATATAAAGCAAGTTGGCATAGTGGAGGCTGGAGAGGATAACAACTTGTACCACCATCTAAAAGCAACTTTCAACTACCAGAGGTGAAAGTTAATTTGCATGTGATATAGAGTGTGATCAAGACATAAAACTATCTGAGTGTCATCAGTATAAGACAACACTGACAGGCAAGATACTCTAATTAGTTTTACAAGTGGGGCAACATTCAAGAGGGTAGAGCTTAGCGATGAGCACTGGGGAGCCCCGAAATGAAGCTTGTGGAAAGTAGATTGAAAAAAGTTTCATATGAGCCGCTTGGTAATGGTACGTTTCGTATGAGCCTCTTGGTAATGGTACTCAAGAAACAACTTTACCCCGTGTCGAGCCTGGCCTTTTATGCCACTGCTCGCTAATCATTTAAGTGACATGGAATAATAGATGGTGTTGAAAGTGGTAGATAGATTGAGAAAGAGGAGGACAGAACTGCCTCCTTGCACTGCCTCATTCTCAGTTAGTCGAGGCAACCTGATTCACTGCGCGGTATACAATATGAGGCAGGCACTGATCCAGCACGGTACCTGACTGAATAGATCTGATCAGACCGGGGCGGCTGGTGGCATTTGAAAGTGGTGGGCGTAAAACAATTATCGTACTGCACTGTGGCGAGCGAGTGTAGCGAGCGAGCCCGAACCACCTACGGAGGGTTTGGGGGGGTGCTCCCGCCGAGAAAATTTTGGAAAAAGAGTGGGCAAATGGTGCATTTTCAAGCAAATTTGAGAAAGCAGGAAGGTTAATAAAGCAATTGTGAATCTGTTCTAACAAAGACAATGACTGGCAAAACTGTCAGTCTAATCAGATCCATATCAGACGCCGGCCTACCACGTGCTCTGTCCATCTGTGCCACGGTGTGCTATTCTTTCACAAGTCTAATGTGTAAGGGGCTCTCTTGCCTTCTACATCCTCGGAAAATCCACTCATGAATGAATACAGCAGGGGTAGATCACTATGGCATGTTGTCTGAGACCAGAATTTAACTTTCGGATGTCTGTGATTCTTCCTACTCCCTAGCTTCTTACCTTCAACAGAAGGGTCCCCATCTTGAGTCTGTTCAATTTGCATGTATGTTACCACTCCTGAACAGTACTGAGAGCAGTGGTGAAATCCACGTAGATCATATACATCACTGTGATGTCCTCTTGTCCCCTTATCCAGGAGCCAAGAAGGTCCACATTCAACTAGCACAGTGCTCAGTTTGTGTAGCCAAGCTATTTTAGAACCTAATTTTCTCTCTTTACATGCCACACAGTTGTTTGGTTCTCTTTTCTTTTATAGGTAGATTATTGAGTTTCTTTGCCTCTCATTGATGTTTGGCTCATGTGGACTGTCAGGTTCTGTTGACTTTTTGCCCTCAGTTTTCTGGAATGGATCTGCAGCTGTAATTCTACAGAACTTTTTCCAATGTTAGTGGATCACTGAATTGGTAAGGGAATATGCCACTAAATATGACGTTCCTAGGGTCCTGATCTTTATACTGCTTTCAGTAGCTGTCATCTACAGAATATCAGGAATTTATTAATAACACTCCTTTCTCGAGGCCAAAACCAATTTGCATTTAGAGAGCAGTATCTTAGATCATTCTTATTTTCAAGTCTCTTAAAAAAAAAGTTAGGCCGCAGTTACTACACATTTGAGCATGCCTAATACATTGCCAGTGTGGAAAATCCAGGCTTTCTAAACATTATAGTAATCTGCAGTTAAAACAGCATCCCTTTGTGAGCACTATGCAAGTATTCCAGCCTGAGGTTAGAATCAGACCCTTATGCACTCCAAAGGTGGGGTCTAAACTTGTCTGCGCTTGATGTTCTGGAATGACAAAAACCTATGGTGTAGCGATGAGAAGGAGATGACCGGTGCTTTGATTATGCAGCTGTGTGAAAGTGAGAAGGTATTATCCCAGGTGTGTCCTTCCATCCTGGTCATTGCTCAGACTCATGCGCCACCAATAAATATGCGGAGGCTGAGCACATGTTGGCTACATAGAGTTCTACAGCAAGTTCTTAAAGAATTCTTCCATTGAGGAAGCAGCTGTGCAACCTATATGAATGACTTATTCAATGACGGACAAGCAATTGCAAGACCCAGATCTTTACACCTTGGAGTTAATATAACTGAACCCTTGTACAGACAGAAAATGTGAAACATCCTCTATAACCCATGTGGTCCTCTCGCTCATTGAAAATACATTACACGGTAGAAACTGGCCCACACTAAACTTCAATCGCTCTTCCTACTGTTTTAATCATCAAATGACAACTACAGAATATTAAAGGTCAAATATTCATGAAAGACAGAGAAGGCTCAATTTAAAGACAATTCAAGTGCAAATAGCATTACACAAAGCCAACAAGTGAACTGCTGTTTCTAACATAGTGGTGAAAATGAGCAAATGTGTGTGGCAAAGTGGAACTTTCGCCACTGATGGAGGCTTGTAAATGACGGACACAGAATGCTAGAGATGCCTAAAGAGACAGGGTGAAAGAGATGAGAGAGGAAGATATAGAGTACAAAAAGGTATAGAGGAGGAGAAAGAACAACATGAGTGATAAAGAGAGAAAGAGTGTGAAATGAAAAGAGGGCCCTAGAGGAATGAAGAGATCAAAAATAGTTAAAGAGATTGAGTGACAGGTAAAGAGAAAGGCGTGCCAAAGTCCTGATACAAGCAGATTAAGAGTGAGAAACAGGAAGGCTAAAATGTGGTAAAACATGTTAGATTTTAGCCCTGTGTTAAGTACTAATAACAGTCGTGCACAGAACACCCATTTCAATACAAACAAAAAATGGAAAATAAAAGAGCCTGACACAGAAACATGTTTGTGTTCGGCACGAAAAATATACACACAATGTAAAATATAAATTCTTGAGGCTTGGCCACATTCACCCCGACAGCTAAACACATTTTAATATGGGCACTGCTTTAACAAAATTAACATTTACCATATTTCTGCCTGTCACTTTGTTCAAACAGATGAAATAGAAACATGCATGCAAATCAGAATCCCGAGTGTTTCCGCCAGCAATAATGAACTGCATTTCTAAGTGATCAGGGTGTTTGTAATGTAACCTGCAGATGTACTTTTTGTTTTAAATCTTCTTTCCTGGGGATCTTTCACCTGCCGCGGGGAGCGATTGCCTCGTTATTATGTGCAGGCAGGATGGCTGTCTTCTGTGTGTGCTGCTCAGCACTTCTATTTACATCAACAGTGCTAAATGCCCAATGGTGAGAGGCGAGCCAATCAGATGACAGATTAGATGTCAACTCCGAGGCAGCTGTCTGGAGACTATTACAGCCACTTTACCTTACCTCCACAATTCAAATTCCAAACCTTGCAAAGAAGATCAAGTCACAAACATTTCCTGGCAGAGCACATTCCGTTCACTAAAAACTTTGAGGAGATACTGCGAACAAAGAACTCAAGACAAGTCCCTGCACCTCGCACAAAAGTTGTCAGCTCCACGCAATTAAATTCTAAATTCTTCCTACCCTGCAGAAACCTGATTTTTCCACGAAATCCCCAGCGCTCTGAAGCAAACGAAGGGCTGCTACTCACAGCCATCCATACACACAGCACTCTATAAAACCACAAAAAATAAGAGATTCAACAGGCTCCAGCGTGACCCAAACTCACACTGCACTACCGCTCTAACTATTACAAACATTATACAAACTCCACCTTTAGAGACGTTCACACCGCACCGCACTCCCACTGTAAGTCATTATTACAGACATTAAACCGTCTCCAGCATTACGCGTGCTCACTGCACTACCGCTGAAATTATTACAGCCTACCCGCGCTCACTGCACTACCGCTGTAATTATTACTGACTCATGTGCAGGCACCGACGGAGAAAAGTTAAAGGCAGAAAATCCACGGTACAGGTGAACGGCAGGTAAGAAAAAAGCCGCGCGGCACCGAGGAGTGGGTGAAGAAAGGCCACACACGCCAACCCAGCTGTAAATTCCATCTGATCTCCTACAAATGGGTTCTTCTCTAGGTCCAAATCGGAGCATTCAGGTGACTGACCGCGCGCTTATAGTGTGTGAGTCCCATTCATCCAAAGTGTATTTTCCGCAGACTTCTGCAAGCGCGAGTATAAATGTATATTTTTTCATCAGTCTGACTTTGTCCACGCGCAAACACAACCACACACACGTGCGCAAGCGCACAGGCGAGCACACCACAGACTTCAGCGCCTCTTGGGTGCGATAATCCTTCCAAGCCCTGAACCAGATCTGACAATAAATCCGCATCCTTCGGTGCACAGCCATTCGGAGTAAATTAACAAGGCCCCTCAGTCGCAGCTCGCAATACTCGAGTCGCAGGGTTGGGGGCCGGCCGGGGGAGTTTTAATAAAATAAATAAAAAACTTACCTTACTCTGTCCTGGGCCGGTCCCGCGGCGCGCCTTCTGCACAACAACAGCCCTCACTCAGGCTCAGGCTGCGTGGTGTCTCAGGCAGCCAATCCAGACGCTGCATTAGCAGTGCCAGGATTGGCTAGGGCATGGAGACGGCGCCGCCCATTAGGAGACCGGGGGCTGCTGCATGAAGCAACCCTCGGCCTCTCGGGTCCCCCCTCGCTCTCCCATGGCAGTAGGTGGCTGGCCTGTAGTGCGCATGTTCGGGCTGGTCATAAAAATGACCAGCCCAAAATCGAGCATGCGCACACTATTGCAAGCGCTGCTGTCAGCCTGCTGTCTGTCACTCAACCCTTGCTGCTGCAGCCAGCCCCGCCCCTGCCCCCACCCCCTTCAGCGGCCGATTGCCTGACTCGTGCTGACTGCGAGCGGAGCAACAAGCGACTAAGTAAGTTGCTTGCCGCTTGCGTGAATGGGGCCATGTGGCTAGTGGGGCAACGCCCCAGCGCCCCAATGGACGCACCGCCACTGTGATCAGACCAACATTAACTGCACGTATGAGAGGAGAGAACTCAAAGAGCGAGTAGCTCACAGTGAGTCAAAACCCATCAGAAAGGGTAGATGTAATTAAAGGTGAAGACAAAGAAGGTAGAGGGTCATCACAAATAGGGGTCCACATTGGTGCAACAGGAACTTTTGTGGGAAAAGGTGGACCTGATGGCTTACATTTTTGGGTGAAAAAGGTTTGAGAACTGTGAACATAGCTCCATTGAAGAAAGTAGCACAAGAAGGGGGAATAATTCTCTGACAAATTTAAAGATTCCTTTTGAGAAATTAACAGCAGAGGGGATAGCCGTGGAGCAGAAGGTCCTGAGTTTCAATTGTATAGCATGCTTATACTTTTTTAAAGCCCAAACATATTTGGACTTTGAAGCAGCTTCATAATTTCTTTTCTTCTCAAAACTGTGTTTATTGGTTTTAAGTAGGCTTACAGCATAGAGTAGCATATGGCACAATCCATCACAATAGTACACAGCTATTTCCAATTACAGTATATCGTTACCTGGGATTGACCAGACAGCAGTAGCATACCTTTGCCCACACGTGAATGACATAACATATGTCCCTAATATACAAATATCTCCCCCCAAAACAAACAATATACAGTACACAGATAGAATTTAAAGGTCTATGCAGGCTCTTCCATTCCACCGTGGGAGATTCGCGAGGAAGCACAGCGGGACCACCTCCATGCCGATTTGCCAGCTCTGTCATTAAAGGCGCTTTCCATTTAGAATTTAAAAAGGTGTAGTGCCCTTGTACGCGTGGGGCATGCACATAGATGTAAGCCTATTGAAAGATAATTCACTAGGGGTCCCCAGATATATTTAAAGTTTTTATAAGAGTCCGATAAGATATCTGCCATTCTTTCTATTGTAACTGCACGCCACAAACTCGCATGCCACTGGGTCAACAATGGTGCGTTCTTTGTTTCCAAGCAGCTGCCACTGCCATCTGTGCTGCCCCCAAGCAGAGCCACATCACCGACCTTTCCCCTTTCATTTGAAATTTAAGGGAGTCACTTCTAAGCCCCAACAGAACGAAACCAGGGTTACTGGGGACAGAGTATCCAGGGCTGGACTGGCCGTAGCGGGCACCGGGCCTTCCCCGGTGGGCCGCAAGGCTGGGGGCCAATTTTAGGCCCCTGGGGGGCCGTTTTTGTTACTGGGGGCCAGCAATATCGGCCCCCTGTAACAAAGTCAGCCAAAACCGGCCCCCCATGGGCCCCCCATGGGCCGCACCCTCCTCCACCCCACAGGGGGGCCAGACGAGCAGTTTACCAGGGCCGGTTTCGGTCCCCAGTCCAGCCCTGAGAGTATCCCAGGATATCCTTGATCTGGGCCAAAATCTCATTCCAGAATGGCCGAATCATTGGACAATCCCACCATATATGCTTAAAATCACCCACCATTCCGCAACCTCTCCATCACAGATCTGACATATTGGGGGAAATCTTTTTGAGTTTGGTGGGGTAGAGATACCAGTTAAATAACAGTTTATAATGAGCTTCCCGCAAACCCATGGAATGATTACATTTTGGGATGTCTCTCTGTCCTCTGGAATAGATTTTCCAAGAGTGGTCTCCCACCGCTCCATGTGAAGCAGCCTCAATGTCAGCAAAGTGTCTAATAGGAGGCCAGAAAGAAAGGAAATACACCCCTTCGTCCCACAGCCCCTGTTAACAAATTGCTCAATAGGTGTGAGCTCTTTGCCAGCTGCCTCTCGTACCTCGGGGTGAAGCATCCAATGCTTTGATTATAGCGAAAATGTTCTGTAGCGGGGAGATTAAAGTCCCGCCGACAATGTGGAAATGTTCTAATATCCCAGTTGTGAAAGAGGTCAGAGACCACAAGGCAGTCCCCTTCCCTCCAAGCCTCGAAAGGTCCCAATTGTAATGACAGAGTGGACGTCGGATTGAAGTGAATAGGAGTAAAAGACGAGGGAAACGTGTTGGGTTTTTTTAACGGAGTTTTATATAGCACAAACTTGACCCTAAGGTATCGGGTATCAGAGCGCTTTACATGAGCACCAGTTGCGTTACATGAGGACACATTCATTTTTGTTAGGCACGGGGAGATTAAGTGATTTGCCCAGAATCACAGGATGTTGCGCGTCCTTGCCGAGACTCGAACCCGGTTCTCCAGATTTGAGGTCGACCGCCCTAGCCGTTAGGCCAAGTCCTCTCCCCAAGGTTCATGCAGCTCCTTTATTTACCTCGTCCCAAACCTTCAGTGTGGTCCGCGTGGGGGTGCTCAGATAGGCATTGGCAGGCCTGTCTCTCCTAGGCTTCCAAAGTAAATCCCAAATGTACTTTCCCACCACTGCTCTATCCATGTGAAGCCAGTGCTTGTCTGACTCTCTCACTGACCACTCAGTAATTACCCTCAACTAGGCAGCCTGGTAATAAAAATTAAAGTCGGGTAGGGCCAGACCTCAAGCGGAATTGGGAAGATGCAATAATTTATAAGAGAGGCACGCCCTGCAGCCCTGCCAAATAAATCGAATCACCATGGAGCCCAGGGTAGGGAAAAAGTCTTGGTCCAATTCAATTGGAAGTCCCTGGAACAAGTAGAGCAGCTTAGGTAGCACTGTCATTTTGACAACATTATTTCTCCAAAGCCACGAGAGGTAAAGAGTCACCCATCTTCTAAAATCTGTCTTCAATTGCTGCAGCAGGCACTGAAAATTAGCACAGTAGAGACCGGACAAGCTAGGGGTTACTTACTGCCCAAATATGTTATTTGCTTCTCAGCCCATTGGAAGGTAATCAACCTCCCCAGCGATTCCACCTCCAAGGGTGGCAGAGTCAGATTGAGTAGGAAAGATTTGGATAGATTAATCCTGAATCCTGCTACCTCTTGAAAATGGCATAACTCCCCCATTAAGGCCTCCAGAGAGGTCCGAGGTGCAGTTAGAGATAACAGTACGTCATCCACGAACAATGAGGTCTTATGTTCTACAGAGCCAAACGGTATACCCTGTATCTGCGATGAGGAGAGAATACTAGCTGCCAACGGCTTAATACTTAAAGCAAATGGCAGGGGTGACAACTGGCACCCCTGCCTCATCCCCCTCCTCAGGTGAAAGAGGTCAGAACTTACCCCGTTTACCAGAACCGCGGCAGTTGGCATCACATAGTTTGCCTTAATCATGGTAATACATTGATACCAGTAGCCAAATCTTTGTATGGTATTAAATAAAAATGTCCAAAGCCTTCTCTGCATCTAGTGTCAGCAAGACCGCCGGGATAGATTTTTTGGATGCCTTCTCAATCAGGTGGATCACTCTCCAAATGTTATCATGCATTTGACGACCTTTAATAAATCCGGATTGGTCCGAATGGATCAAATCAGGAAGTAATTTATCTAATCTAGCTGCCAAGATTTTTGAATACAGTTTAGCATTGAGGTTCAGGAGAACAATATGTCAGTAGGAAACACATGCCTTGAGATCTTTGCCCTGCTTCGGTAACACAGAAATAATAGCTTCACCCATAGAGGTAGTAACCGCTCCAGAGGTTGCCATGTGATTAAAAAGGGTAACCAGCTGTGGGGTGAGCTCAGAACAGAAACTTTTGTAAAATCGGGCTGTTAGCCCATCAAGCCCAGGAGATTTATGAGGCTTAAGGTCTCCTATAGCCCTGTCCACCAGCTCCTCTGAAATCGGACTCCCCAGAATTTCATTTTAGATTATCTGTAACTTGGGGTAGGGTGATGCCCTCCAGATAATCCAATTGATATTGCTCGTGTGACCCATCTGCTACATACAAACCTTCATAAAAGCACCCAAAAATATGTGCTTTCTCAGTGTCTGAAGATGTAACACCCCCTGAGTCACAGTAAATATCCCCTATGTATTCCTTCTCCGTTTTAACCCGCAGATGCAGTGCTAGATGGATGCCCACCTTGTCACCCTGATCATAAGTTCGATGTTGGAGTTTCAAGAGAGTAACCTTGGCCTGATTGGTATAAATAGCATTGAGTTTCCCCCTAAGTCCTTTCACCTTCCTTTGGTGGGAGAAAGAGGGGATTTCTTTATGTAACTGCTCTGAAGCTTGGAGTTCTGCCTCCAATGTCAGTCTTTCCTTAGTCCTGTTTTTATTTAGTGAGGAATTCAACGCTATACAATGTCCCCTCATTACTGCTTTGAAGGCATCCCAATTGTTGAGGGGGGAAGTATCATCGGGTTTGTTAGATAAAAAATATTCCTTGATCATTTTATGCAGGTCATCGCGCATTAGCCTATCTCGAACTAGGGGCCCCGAGAAGAACCAGTGCTTGTACTTAGAAGGAGGGGCCTCCCACTCCAGTCTCATGGCACAGGAGCGTGATCCAATAAGACAATAGGGTGAAAGGCTACTGACCTTAAAGCCTGCACCAATGCGTTAGTGATGAAGGCATAGTATAGGTGGGATAGCTCCTATGGGAGTGCGAAAAAAAGGTATAGACCTTATCTGTAGCGTCTAAAAGCCCCAAATCCTCAAACGCTCTCTTTAATGCCTTAGGAAATCTCCTTGTAACAGACCTATGGGGGTGGGCGCTATTGGTTCCCGAGTCCCATGTAAGATTAAAATCACCCATAACAATGATCTCGCCTTCTGCAAATTCCCCCAGCATAGACTAAAAGGAGTGTAAATATGGTGCTTGACCCATCCCATTGGACAAAATTGTAGCACTGAGTGGAAAAAAAGGGGCACTCCATTATGTTTGGAGGGTGCAGAGGACTTATACATTCTTGGTAGTCCCTATGTCTTAATCTATCATCTTCAGAGTGTTTAAGGTGCGTTTCTTGGAGGGCCACCACATCATGCATTTGGTGTAAAATATACTTCCACACTTTATGTCTCTTTGCAGGAGAGTTAAGGCTTTTCACATTCCAAGTTAGTGTAGTGACCACTATGACCGAAAAACTAGAGATGTGTATCTACCCACCCTTCTCTCCTCCCTCTATGGTGAATAGATGTAGTTACCCCTCCTCCCCTCCCACCATTCCAAGACCGATCAAATAAAATCCCATGTACCCTGGTACAAACAAAACAAACCCCAGAACAAAAACAGATGAACTAGAACATATTTTTAGAGAATGCATTACCAAAAGGCGATGCCTCTTTTCAGGGGTATTGGTCATCACCCGCTTAGGCATCATCATGGAAGCATATGTCAATGGAAAACAAACTAATTGAGAGTAGCGTGAGAGAGCATTTCAATAACAAGCTTAAGAGCAAGCCCCCCACTAGAGCCCCCACTAGAGCCTCAACCCCATCACCACCCAAACTCCTGGTTCACCAACATCCCCTGTGAGACAACAGAGTTCCTCATTCAGTATCCCAAGATTTCTGATGAATTTCCAACTTCACTCAGTTCACCGTTTTTTCTGTGACTTTGGTCTCAACTGGATCTGCCACTGGCTTTTGTATCTTGTCGCCGGGGAGGGAGCCCGAAGCTTCCCCACCACTCCCCTCTGCAGCTTGTCCCGAGGCAGGCGTAATACCCAAGATCCGTGTCGCTTCTTGCAGTTCTGTAACATGGTGCGGTTTATTGTGAAGCTCAAACGCCAGCCCAAAGGGGTAAGTCCAGATATACCTGATGTTGTCTTGCCAAGCTTATCTGTGACCTGGCAAAACTGTAGACGATGCACCAACGTAGCCGGGACGATGTCTTGAAAGATAGAACAAGAAGCACCCTGGAAGAAGACCTCCTCTCGCCTCCGTGCGGCCTGAAAAATGGCAGCTTTCACTTTAAAAGAGCGGAGCGTGGCAAGCAAATCCCTTGGGCGTTTTTTCTCCCCAGCCTGCAGTGAGCCCACTCTGTGCACCCTGTCAATTTTCACCTTCAGATGGGTCTCCCCCAATAATTCGCAACAGCCCAACCACAATGGCCTCTAGATCAGGGCCTTTTGTCCCTTCTGCCAGATTAATAATTTGAATATTGTCCCTGCGGGACCTGTTTTTCAGGTCTTCGCATATCAGTATGGAGGACTGAAGTTGCCCCTTGAGAAGGTTCGCCTTTTCCTGTACCTGGTCAGTGCGTTATTCTAGCTCCTGCAGCTTGGATTCCATGTCCAGAGTCCTCGTGCCCACCGAATCAACATCATTTTGAAAGGTCGCCAAGTGATTGTTAATGTCAGATCTCAGCGATTTCAGTGAGGTAGCCATATGCGCTTTTAGCTCTTCACAAAGTTCTCTTTTAAAATCTTTCAGAGAGCTAAGGAGGTCGTCTTTGGTTAGAGCTATGGCCTCTAGTATATGAGGCTCGTTGGAGGTGCTGCAAGGCTCCACTCGGGTGAAATAGCTAGATACCCTGTTACAGTGCGCCTTCTTTGGTGGCATAGAGACTCACACAGCCTGACCAGGTCGTCCCTCTGAGCTGCAGATCGTGGTGAAACCTTTGCACAGGGTCTCCCCAGGCCGTTCCCCAGTGAGCGGCGCCTATGATGGGTAGTTACCAGCCCTTGTACCTGATTAATACGCTGGGTGTCCGTAATCTTGTTGCTCAGTGTGAGACCTACCAGCGCTACAGTGCCCTGGTCATGCTTGAGGACTGGTCTTAAAGTGAGGGGCTCATTTAAAGGTCAATAGGGCCTCCCATTAGCCGCCATTTCTCTCCCAGGACCAACACAGATATTTCCATTACCAAGTCTGGTGGGTTGTTAGGCAGCAATGAGGGCAGATCTCGGACACATTCAAAGTGTAGGCCCCGCCAGAGATACAGCCTGCAGCAGAGAGCCGGGGGCCGAGCAATCACACAACTCCCCCCTCCTGCGAGGTCTCCAGGTGACTCACCCTCACTTGATTGTTGCTAATTAAAGCCGCAGCGCGTGCTCAGCAGCAGTGCTCCGGGACTAGGAAAGCTTCTCTGCAACTGTCCAGGTCACCATCTTAGGATCAGGCACGAAGTGTCGACAGTGCATTCCACAGCTCCTGATAGCGGCCGAGACTCACATCTCTCGTCTGCCTCTTCGGCCCCACCCCCGGCAGCCACAGTTGCCAGCAGGCAAATTCGGTAAGTCCCGCTGCTCAAGGGGAGGCCCCCCAACCCAGCTGCCCACCAGCCTTGTGTCGCAGGCCCGGTGCCGGCCGGGGGCAGGCCACGCAGCATCGGGGGTTTTTCAGGTGCCCTTCTACCTCAGCTGCTTCACCACTGTCCAGGGAGGGCCCCGCGACCCCGCTCAGCCCCGAAACGTGACCGCGACTCCTCCAGCAGCTCCCAGTTAAGGCCTCGGCAGGGCCTCTCTGCCGACAGGCCCGTTGTGCCGCTGGTCCCAATCCTCCTGCATCTGCAGGCATGGCAGCTGCTTTCCTCCTTTGCCCACTGTCCCGTACTTTTCAGAGGCTTTGGCAGTCCCCTCTGGCCTCCATTCCCTTAGATGAGCCTAAATATCCCCGTTATTTCATGGGGTGCCGCGGAGCCCTTGTGGATCATGTCCTCTCGACAATCTTGGTTGGCCACGCCCCTTCTAGCTTCATAATTTTGATGTAATTGCCCTTTCAGGTGCTGTACATGACCTGCTAATATCCATTAACTCTTCAGTACACCATGTGGCAGAAGAGCTGCTGGCCTAATAGGAGCAATTTTATAATTTTTAGCAAAATTGGAGGCATTGTTGCTGATAAAGTCATTAGAGCTCAAAGCAGATACAAATGCATTAAATTGTACATGAAAGGGACTAGAGGTTTAGAGACAGCAGCCTGCTGATAAGAGAAAGGGGGGAGGAATGGAATATAGAAGCAATTGGTCCAAGGTAGACCAACTGGATTGAAGACAAAAATTTCCGAATAATTAGTAAACATAGGTTCCAAGATATAGACCAGTATGAGTGGGGTGGGTCACATGTTGCGTTAAACATGTAGCCTGACAGATGCCAAGAAAAAAGGCTACCTCTGAAATCTCAGGGGGAATCAAGTCAAAGGGTGCGGTTTCCTATAACATAACATTCAACGTTCTGGAAATAAGAGAGCAACGTGACTCAAAGATGGCAGGAGGTGAGGGCCTGGAAAAGGAAACTGAATCTCTGTAAATTAGCAACCTAGAGACCGAACAGTCTGGAGAATTAAAGGTAGAGAAGGATAGCGTCTCCGCCCCAGAGGCAACAGGTGTTTGAACAGTGACTTGAGGGTGTTGTTTAAACAGAAAAGCAACACTGAACCCAGGATTCATGGTTGTACATTTATTAAGATGCTATAGACAGAGACAAAGTAGGTGGTGCCAGCCCCAGAGTCAGAAGGTGTGATTGATCAATACTGGGCAATGGAATTGTAATAGTTAACAACTGGTGTTTAGAATCAAGGGAGAGTAATTCTTTGGGTGAATAACTAAAACGAGGAGCAAAAAGAGGTGTAGAGGGGTGCCCTTGCCCCTCCCACTGCACACGCCACTGCACAGACATGCATTGAGCACAATTAAGTAGGCATTTAATGGTGGCACGTAAGAGGTGTTCTCAGTCAACTAGAGTACTGATTACACACAGGATGGTTGGTGCCATGTTGGTGGAGGTATGGAAGATTCTAACAGGGCCAGCCACTTACACACATCAAGCCCACAATGAAAGTGCAGATGATATCCACTCAGGAACTTTAAGCGCTTAGAAGCCCCAAAACACTAATCGCTAAAATCAGCAGAAAATCAATATAAAAATTAGGAGCACAACAGTTTGAGTAAGAGTTAGAGTAGGATTGGGTAGGATTTAAAATACAGTTCTCAAGAGCTACTGTGCCTTGATAGTAATGACATCTATCTTGAAACAGGATATTTTAAAACAGATATGATCTTTCATCAGAAGTCAATGGAGGGCATGACTGGTGTAAGAAACATGACCTCTGCAGTATCAACCAGAATATGGCTCTAACTGCTGTGTTTTGAGTTCTCTGATGTTTCCAAATGGCAATGACAGGGAGGCCCAAATAAATGCCTCTATGGTGACCAAGCCTAGGGCTCCGACAGCAAGTGACAGCAAGGAGAGGGCAGGTTTTAGCTTAAACTACACAGACAGATGCAGTAGTGGGTATTAATTAAGTATTTTGAAATCCATTCGATGAGCATCCTCGCAATATCATCCATGCATGACCATGTAGAAGAGAATTGAAAATCAGGACAGTGCTATCAAACAAGTCCTTTTGGACAGCAGATGCTTTTGTGCCTTCTGCCATTGAAATCCCACATTCTTCTTCATCCCTTAACTCATCCCCTCTCTTAGTGAAGAAATATGAAGGATCTCATGAAACCAGACAATGCATTGATCTGAGAGAGGCAAGTTTATCAACCTTGATAAAAATTATGCTTAATTTAGATCTAAAGCATTCCCTTACATATTATGGTGAAGGCAGAATGTGAGGCTGAACCGGTTTCATAACAATGCTGATGAAAATCGTACTGACTCAGCTGGAAAAGGCGCCATAATACATAAACTAATGACTCCTTAAAGCAGCACTATTACTCAATGTCATTTTTCAAAAACATAGCTGATAAGATTCAGACTGAAGATTGTTCCCCAGGCTTTATTGGTTTCAGAAAAAGAAGAAAATATAAGCACTGTAAAGTACCTATTGTCTGTTGTTGTTGTTGTGCAGCACCGTGGAGTCATCCCAAGTGTACAGCAGAACTGGTCCTGCAAGGAAAAAGAAGACTGTGCGCCACACACTTCCAGTAGTATAGCTAGAAAGGGGAGCCAGAAATCCAAAATATATCAAAATGTTGTTTGGTGATTGTCTATTTACTACAAAAAAGGCACTTCTGAGATTGCTACAGTAGCTCTGGATCGAAGATGATATGGAGAAGACTAGTCAAGGTCCCAATTACACAAGACCTGTAAAACAAACAAATACTTCAGAGTCCATGACCCAAAGCAACGTGCAGCGCATCATGTAGAAATCTTTTTTATTGCTCACCAACGTCATACAATCCTTCCACTTTCTGGGCAACAGTGAGCCAGTGAAATACCTCTCTTTATATTCCCAAGTTCGTCTTTGCCACTATTGGTTCTCCTGCACCAGTGCTTGTGCATGACCATGGATGCTAATACTGCACTCTTTTACAGGTGCACATCCTCCTTGGTGCTAGAACTTCCCCTGTGGTAGACAGCCAGCACTATCAGTCGCTACAATCAAGAGGTGTCATGTGGCTCATGGTAGCCACCAAAGCATTCACCATCTCTGCACTCCTTGAGTCCACTCCAAATGACCGGCTGACTGAAAGGCGTACTGAGAGCCTTCTGTCCTCAAGCTGGATGACAGCAAGGTTATCCTACGATGTGTCACCAGAAAATCCGTAGAGCTATGCCAAGGTCCAACCACATAAATAAGGGTCATTATCACTCTAAAACCTCCTCAGAATGGGAGCTGCAGGCAACAAATACCAGAGCTGACCCCTCTAAAACCCTCTTGGGAGGTTCATGATGAATAGCTCCCAAATACCTTTATATGTCAGAGCTAAACACCCAAAATAGATTGGACAGGAGGTTCCACTGCGAGAATGCAAAATCTATTTGAAAGTATCAGTGTTTTATACTTTAGTGGAATACTAATAAGCTTGAGAATTATTCTGATGAGGGGCATGGACTGACCAGAAAGAGGAAATCCACTCTTTAGAGAGGCTACAGCTGGCAAACCTAGATATCCTCTGAACAATCCTGCAATGGGCAATACTGGAGAACCATGTCTAGTCCACATAGCCAGGCCGGTGGGTACCCTGGTAGATTTGTTCAGAAAACCGTTGAGAGTGGCATGACCACTGCTCAAAGCTGCAGTTGGTGAGAAAGGACATGAAAAAACAGTGGAGGATGACAGAGGCAGAGGAGGGCAAGATGACTGGCTGGGTCCCCTCAATCCGAAACACTAGGCATGCATTCAGAAATGCCCTCCATGCTGCCTCCAAGCTTAGAAGCCGTATCCTTTGTTTGAGGAGAAGAAGCAATGCAGACTGTCTTCCTTTCCTCGCCCTCACCTCGAGGGCAGACACCCCATATGTTCAATGGTAGTTGGTGGCACCAGGGGGTAGTGAGAGTCTGGCACTCCAATGGTGGTCTGAAGATTTAAGGGACCTGTAGCAATGCTGGGGAGCAGCAACCTGGCCAAAAACACTGAGAGCGAAAGAGTGACTGGAGAATGACGGGGAGTACCAAAGAGCTAGGTTATAATGTGGAGCTTCTTGATCGGCTTCTCTTTTCATGGGGCAGAGGCCACATGCATAATATTGAAAATCACAGGCTGCTTGGGTTGGCTTCAAATTCTTGGGACCCCCGATGACTTCCACGCGAAGAGGTAGTTGGGACATGGCAGAGTGATGACCCTCTGTGAAGCAGTTGGTGCAATATTTGCGGGGCATGCAGAAACTGAGGGCATCACAAAGGGTGTAAAGTTGAAACTCCAACTATGCCTGTGTGATGGCCTCACCTATGAAATGTTGGAGGGACTCATCCTTTGCACCCTGGAATTCAACAACCTCCCCTCTGTGGAATCATTGTTGTGACAGGTGGATTCACTATAATAACTAGACTTGAAGGTGTGTATCCAGGGTCTTTCTCTAGGGTCAGCTTTCTCCAAGATCCTCCAAAAATATTTGCCTCAAGAAGCATGGACTATGAAAGAGGTCCAAAGCCCATAAAGCATAAACTGGACAGATATGTATTCTGAAGAAGCAAGATAGAGCTGATAGATAGGCCCCCAGGAGCCACGTTAACCCCCACACACATTGAGGTGAATGAGGCTGAATCCTTTGTATGTAATGGTCTTGGTGTGAACAGAGACTTCAGAAGGCACTGGAGCACAGAATTGACATGGTCAGCTTTGAACTGAATTGCATTCCATCAGAGGTTCCCTGACTGGGTGGATTAGGCTGAAAATGGTCAGGCTGGGTCCACAGCTGACACCAAAGTGCCCAAGGACACCCTAAAAAACGAACAAAGGAATTACAGTTTCTTGCTAGTAGAGCAGCAGACGTGGAAGGTAGCTGTAGAAGAAACAATGTGCGACTCAATGGGGTCCTGGAGAAAGCTGAAGGCCTAAGTATTGACCTTTTTGTTGAGCTGCGGAATAACCAAGTACCTCTAACTGAAGTGATTGTCATCCTTTTTTTCTGATGAGTGCACTCTCAAGGACCTGGTCTATCTGCTGTCACCTGGCTCCCTGCCTATAGCCATGAACACATGACTGATCAACTTCAGGGACTGAGACACTATACAACAGGCAGCCATGCCAATGATCCCATTTGAAAACTCTAAGGGCCTTATTATGAGTTTGGTGCTCCAATGGGCCGCCAAACTCACAGTGGCAGTGCAGCGGTGGTCCAACCGCCCTATTACAAGTAGAGCAGTCAGACTGCCATGGGACCGCTGCTGCTGTCAGGGATCCACAATCCCTGGCGGTCTTGCAGCAGTCTTGAGGCTCCAATATGTTTGATGGGGCCGCCAAGCATATTGCGAGTTACCTCCAGCCTCACTTTTCAATGCGTTGAGCCCTCTAAAAAGTTTGTCAGGTAGAAAACGGCCTCCTTGTGCCTCTGGGCCTGGGGATACAATCATGGGGGCACATGGTGTGCCCCCTGTGTGCATGCACCCCCAGCCCCTGCGGTGACTTTTTTTATAGGCACCGCCGTGGAACCACCAAAGAACCGCCTGCCGGGTGGTGCTCACACAGTTTTGGTAGTGCATGAGCGGGGCGGTCCCGCTCCTGCACCGCCAAACTCATAATAAAGCCCTAAAATACTGATCTTCCCTGATTATAGGAAGCAGTACATAAACAAAGGCAGAGCTTTAGTGCAGCCAAGACAGATCTACAAGATACGAAGCTGAAATATATAAAGCTGTTCCTCGTATGCCTGAAAGTCATTGACGAAGGAAATTTGAAGTCAAAGAGTTATGTAATTGGCTGAATGGATGATATGTGACTGGTCCAAAATGTTGTGGAGGCAGACGTCAACTGTACCTGCTAAGCAGAAACCCAGAAAGATATGCCAGGAATCTCTGTGACATCACAGCTGATGTGGCCTGAACACTTGAAGAGGAACTCTTCACGATCCCACCGAATTGAGAGAACAGACAAATGACTGACTCTGCAAACTAGAGGGCGCACCACTGCAGTGTGGAACTGATTCTGATATGGAGGGTAAAGTTAAAAGTGGAATCTTAAAGATGCTCTGAAGCCACCACCACATTCGAAACATGGGCTGTTCCCATAAATGGAGAAACAGGTTTGTATTGGGAATTGCTTAAGACTTTTAAGTATGTATTTATTTCTGTTGTTGAAAGGATTTATTTGTTCTGATTGGAGGAGTTATTTTGTTTGACTATGTTCTGGGGTGTGTTGCAGGTTTTTATCTCCTTTGGACACATTTTCAAAGTTCTTTTAAAAAATAATTTAAAGTTGCAATGTTTCTGAAACCTGCTCTTTTTGATCTGAAACAAATCTCGATAGATGTGCAGGGTTAATTTGCAGCAGTTGCCGGCATGTGGCTATATCAGTATATACCCTCCTTTCCCCTGTTGCAGCACGTAGTTCTGCAAGGATTAGGGACACTATTGCTGAAGTTTCCTGATGCAATGCTGGTGGTAGGGTGAGGCTTTAATTTGATTGTGAATAAAGACCTTGATAGGTTATTGAATTTGGTAACAGATATACATTACCAATGCTGCCTAAGAAACAGAGGGGACCAGGGCTGCCTGAGCCCTCTGTAAACCAGGTTTGGGCTGCAGTTAGAAACTCCAGGATGGTGCTGGCGTACAAAATTGGCAGGGCAATATAGAAATTAATTTCTTGGACACAGACGTTTGAAAGATCTCTGACCAGGTGGGTTCAACACAACATTTTTTGGTGTGGTTGACCACTGACCCAAAGGCAGAGACATTGCCATAAGACTGATTGATGCCTGGACAAGCCCACACAAGGATGACAAACAATGTTTCTTTCACCTGGGTGCCCACAACTCCTACTCTAGATTGTATTCTTTATTTGTCCCACATAGGCGTCTGCATAGATGTATGGAAATAGAATACTTGGCATGGGGTATATATGTCCACTCCTCTTTAAGGATGTTATTAGAATACTTGGGTGTCAAGTGGCAGGCTGCATGGAGTCTTTGAGAATGGGAACTTCAAGATCAAGAGACAGCTGACTACTCGTCTGAAGACACGTAAGTCACATGACAAATGTGCCTCATATCGTTCTAGCTTTTGCATACTGGACCTAAGGTCTTTGCAAATATACTAGCTAATTGGGTACTGAAAGTTGTAGAACAAATACATGCATGCATACCAAGTGTGACTCCTACATCAATGGTAGTAGCCTACATATAAATAGTGTGATTCTACACTTTACCATCCCAATATTTAATCCACAGGTGAGAAATTCTCAAGGGGCATTCTTGTATAAATAGCTAATACTTTGCCTTTTTCTATGAAGGAATGCACTACGTTTTTAATTTCTTTTTAGTGCTGCGAAAGTCTGCTTAGTAATGAAAAATCTATAACTTTTTCCGGACAAGTAGTGTGTCAGAGGACCACAGGTCCCAGGGTATTGACTTCTCACATCATATTCTGGAAGCAAATCATTTTAATTGTACTTTGGAGAGCTTGTTGTACTAATGAATATAACTAGTAAATTTAACAGATGTTATGCATTTATCTAGTAGGTTATATATATCCATGATACACAAAAAGTAGTAAATCTACATGTGGGTGCAGATTTACTACCTTTTGGGATTCCCAAACATTTCTAGAAATATGTCTGAAAAGCTGCGTGATGCTCAGGTTTTCAGGCGTACTACTATGTGACTATTCCTAAGGGCTCCTTGCCCCCCATACCGAGTTTCCCATGTGGGAGAAATTCACAAACAGCGAATAGAAGCCCCTGTGCAAATGCACACTTTTCTTTTCTCTGCATGGAAAAGCTAGTGTAAATCATTTACAATTTCCATGGTGGACATGGGTTGGATTGCAGTTTGGAAATGCCCACAAACGTACATGTTTGTGGTCATTCCCAAACTTCCATGGCCAACAGCACCTTGGAACACCTGCTTCTCACCCCTTGAGTGGGATTTACGAGTATAGATTTATCTGCACTCGTGGCAGAAAAATCAGCACTGGTTAATTCATTTATGGCAGCAAGAAATACCTTCGTAAATGTGGTCGTAAACTTATTTTTACAGCCGAATACTTTTAAGAATCGGGCCTATGATTATGTTAAGTCACCACTGAGGTTTCTTGCACAGTTCTAATGCAGATCATTCAACTGAATGAGAACCTGGCTAGTTAGTTCTGTTTTTCAGAGCCCAGTCTTTCTATTCCACTCAATTAATTAATCTAGTGAAAGACGTCGGAAATATATAGATATCTTTTAATTAGGTGTTCAAATGACCCTAGAATGAGTGACTAGGCTATTCCCTGGACAATATCAGTAGACTGAAGTATATTTTCAAACCGGATACTGAAATTGAAATGCAAGCCATGAAGATTTTTAAGTTCTTAGAGACAATGCCTCAAAAAGCATGAGCAGAGAGTGATCAAAGCATCAACCACTCTTGTCATGCATGTAAAACCAATAATTCCTCATGGCTATTAGAATGCTAATATAAAACCTCTCACGATCAATTGCTACATTCCAAAAAATATGCCTTCATATCTGAATTATAGCAGAGTTGTAAAGAATGCTGACTTGATTATGCGTTTCAACCATTTTTTAAATTTTTCTTTTAATTTTTCTTTACAGATCCAGTTGATAAAATATAACTGGGCTTTCTAAGTTAAATTCTGTAGGAAATATGTTTGGTGGGTTGAGTTGATAAAATCAGTTAGCAAAGAAATACATATGTGTGGATTTCAGGATAGGATGTCTGCAAAAATGTAAGGTGTGTTAAGTGTTAGCTTATGTATTTTCACCTGTTGGTAGTTTGTGTGTGCATGAGTGTATTTGCATTCCCTCTGTCTTTGAAGAAAGGACTACATATATTTTTAGGCAACTGTGTGTTCGACTATAGGAACTTTCTGGATTTTGATACCTTTTATTGCACACATAAAAAATTAAATGCAAAGGTGATGCACGTCAGATTTCGAGCACTCACATACTTCTTCTTCAGGGAGCAGATGTTTTCAAGGTCCCAAAAACCTTTCAAAGAAGAGGTATGTGGTTTGTCAAAAGCGAAAGGAGTCTAACACTTCTTGCATGTGTTTTTAAATCAATGAAAGGCATTAAAACCTGGAGTGTTTTACTCAAGTCGTTCAACCTTTCTTGCACTGTGAGGCTGTAAGTAGGTTTCCTCATGGGCTGATGAGCGCATCTATAATTTGTTGTGATTAAAGAAGGGTTTACAAAAATAATTATTCAGTATAGATCCGACTCACAAATTCTTCATCCTTGAGTAGTGAATTTTTCCTAGGACATGTAGGAGTACATCAGGAGTAAGTCAAGAATAAGTCAGACTTAAGCCAAGAAAAATGTTTTCGAACTGTAGTATGTAAGTCAGTGGCATAGCAAGTGGGGGCGGTACACCCCGGGCCACACCGGTTTTGGGGGCGGCGGTCTCCTTACCCCGCTCTTACCTGCGGCCGTCACAGGACGCCAAATGCAGGAATCGCCAGCACCCCCTAACTCCCCCGCTCTTACAGGTGGCCACCGCGGGGTGGCAAAAGCAGGGACCGCCATGGTGGCAAAAGGTCTAGCTACGCCACTGATGTAAGTCTTGTGACTATGTTTCTTGTTGAGGCATGCATGAATGTGTGCGTGCATCCAAGCATGTGCGATTGCGTATGTTTGTAGAATTCAGTGCAACTCTGAGAATGGGAATGGAGCATAAGGAATGATAGATGCATAGATGGACACAGATGTAATGGTGTCACTGAAGAGATCTGCGTTTTTCTGGGGGTTCAGCATTTCTGTGGGGGCCTGCGACAAGAATGGGCTATATAGGATTATGAGATGCATGGAGCTCAGCAGATTGAGCTGACACAAGAGGTGACACACAGTCTAGTAGAATGTTAGTTTCCCAATTTGGGTGAAGAGAGGTACCAGCACGGCACCAGCAAGAGGTGCTGATAAGAGACTGATACATCAAAACCAGGAAAACATGAAACTACTGCTACTATTCAAAATAGGGAAAAGTCGCAGGTCAATATTCAGCCCACTGGAATTATGCAGCAGGGTAGGGCCAAATTACGTGGTAGGATTGACTGAATTATGCGGCGTGAAAAGGCAAATTATGCGGCGCAATGTAGCACGTTTTGTGATAGTATTACTTCATTATTTTGTAATTTTTACACTTTTTAACACTGTCTGGACATAGGTTGTACCTCATTAGCTCCAGTTTAGCACTCAAGGGAAGGCAACAAGAGTAGCAGTAGGAAGAGTACATGGTGTAAAGACAGACATATAATCCCAGTGACACCAAAGACATTAAATATGACCCAATAGGAGGCAATGCCTGAGGTCTAGGGTAGAAATTAATCAAGAATAGGTGGCTAACCGAAAGAATGCTATTGAAGAGGATGAAAAAGACTTTAAGGTGCACCCACAAAAGAGGAATTCTTAGAAAAACCATACGAGAAGATAAAATAAAGAGCCCACAAAGTTTGCAATTAGTTCAGATGTTCTTTATTTTTTTTTATAAACAACTTTATTGATTTGGTTACAAAGATATCCATACCACATCTAGCCATTTCTGGTCATCATCATAGGGAATCACGTTAGCATTTTGCACATTCAATGACAGTAATTTCACAGAAATTACATCAGGAGTAACATCCCCTCATGCATTTACAGTAGCGAGCCAAGACCAAAGTGGTTCCACCATTTACTCCAAATCTTCGCAGTTTTTTTGGGCAGCCTCTGGCTACATTTACCGGTTTTTCCTGTTGGGCACACCAGTCCACTATGTGACGCCTCTGAGACAACAAGGGCGGGGTGGAGGATTTCCATCTACAAGTTATGTCCCACTTGGCCACCATGGTGGCCACCCCAAGTAGTTCCCAATCACCCCTCGTGCCCCCTGTCCATTCAAAGATTCGCTACAGGAGAGATTTCGGTGAGAGTTCTTCTTCCTACCCCTGTACTAAATGTTTTAGTCACTGGACACCAGTAGTTCACAATAATAGGGTATTCCCAGACCTTATGATAGAAATCCACAGGAGCATATGGACATCTAAAGCATGTAAGACTAGGAAGGAGGTGTGCCTCTAGGATACGGCTGTGGGTGAGATAAGCACAGTGGAGGTAGTACGCCTATATCAACTGTAGTCTAGTAGAAATTGTGATGACACAGGGGGCCATCTTGCCAATCGTCATCTTCCAGCTGTCCCACCCATTCCTTCCATTGGGTCCGCATGTGTGTCAGTGCGTTATTGGTCAGGGAGAAATAGATGTGGGAAATTCCTCCTTTTGATAGTGCACCCATCAAGAGTTTAGCTCCAGGGGATTGAATTCGGGAAGTGTTGTGCCTGGGGAAATGTGTGCCCTCAGCGCATGCCGCAGTTGAAGATATTTATAAAATGTTGTATGTGATAGAGCATAGTTCGAAAGAAGCTCTTGAAAAGAGTGGATACGGGTGCCAGACCAAACATCCCCCAACAGGGAAATATCTATTGTGTCACAGTGAGTAAAACCCCTACAGGCCAACCATTTTGTGTAGCCATCCCCCTCTCCAAAAAGGGTCCGTAAAGTAAGTTTGGAGTTCCAACCCGTGTAGTGAAGTGCTGCATGTCAACTAAGAAAAACTATTCGGGTCACTTCGGGCTGGTTCTTAGGGATTTGGGTGCCATAAAGCATTCCCAGCACAACCTCAAATCTCAACGAGGTCAGCTCCACCCTATATGCCGGATTCGACCACTCCCCAGTGAGCCAGTCGTTTATAACGAGCAGCTGGGATGCTAAATAGTAGAGGTAGAGATTAGCCATACCCAAGCCCCCCTTATTTGGCACCTGTTGACATTTCACAAGAGCTAGTCTCGGCCTGGAATTGTGCCAGCGAAAAGACTTTGCAAAGAAGTCCATCTCTCTGAACCATTGTTGGGGCACCATCTATGGGAAATTTTGAAAGAGATATAGATACATTGGTAGTATCATCATTTTGTAAAGGGCAATCCTCCCATCACATTCAGCGGGGGTTTGCCACCTTTTCAGATCCCTTCTCACTTTCCAGATCAGTGGGATGAAAATAAGATCCATGCTAGCTCAGGATGGAGTGTGATGTAGATTTCCAGGTAGCGGGAGCTCCAGCGTCGCACTGGAATGGTGGTTTCCTACTCAACACATTCTCGGGAGGGGTAAAGCACACCAACACTGATTTAGCGTGGTTGACCTGTAGTATCGTGGCAAAGAGCTTAATCTCCCCATTAATAAGAGAGATAGGTCGGTGGGCCACACAGACATTGGGCGGGGGGGATTGATTTTGGAATGACCACAATGGTGGCCATACCAAGTACCTGTGGAAAATGACCAACTGCAGCAGCTTCTTTATAGAGTGCAAGCAGGTGCAGGGAGAGAATGTCCCTGTATATGCTATAAAATTCAGTAGGGTAACTGTCAGGGCCAGGTGTTTTCTCGGCTGTTAAGTCAGAGATAGTGGTGGCAATCTCCTCAGCCATGATTTTCTGCTCTAAGGCATTCCTTTCAATTCATGACACTATAGGCAGTAGAATGTCATCTAAGAGAGGGGAGTCCAGTTTTGCCTCTGGTCTCGGAACTGCTGCGTAGGAGGCGTTAGTAATCTGCAAATGCTTGGTCTATGGCTGGGGTAGAGCAAAGGATGGTGTCAACAGTGTCTAGCACCTCAGGGATCACTCGGGCAGCCAGGGGTTTAGTAGCCAGCCAGTACAGCAACTTGCCATTTTTGTCACCCAACTCATATACCTTCGCCGTGGAGGCACACCATACTTGCCATGCTGCCCCGAGCGAAATAAGCCGAATCTCGGCACGGGTAAGCATGAGCTGTTGGGAGACCTCACCCTGAGGGTCATCAGGGAGTTGTGCCTCCACCCGAAGGGCTTGAGCTTCTAGTCGAGTTATGTGTTGGAGCCTGTCCTTTTCTTTCGATCTGAGAATACTTTTAGTGTATCCTCCGATGGTAGCTTTACAGGCCGCCCACCAAGTGCCAGCAGGATCCCACGGTTCCCTGATTAGATTGGAAATATGCTTGGAGCTTACGGGATAGAGCCCGGGAGCACCACTCATCTTTGAGGTTCCACGCATTGAGTCACCACATAGCGCACTGGGTATTAGCCTTAGAGACTAGATGGAGAAGTACAGGGGTGTGGTCAGAGATTCCTCTGGGAAGAATCTGTATCCCTGAGATGTTCAAACAGTTGGTGGCTGGCATGAGTATAAAGTCTACATGTGTGTGTGAGGGATGAGCTGCCGAGGTATGCGTGTATTGTCATTGCCTGGGGTGGGACAGTCGCCACGTGTTGCACAAACCAATGGCGTCCACCCAGTTGAAGAGTTGACAGGCCCTTACACGCCTATGTCTGGATGGGACGCTTGTGAAGTCAACATTTGGATCCAGGACTGCATTGAAGTCCCCTCCCACACAGTGGTACCACCTGGGTTTACCAGGATTAGGTTTGTGAGAGTGTGAAGAAATGACTCAGTCACTGATTGGGGGGGGAGGGGCGTAAACACATAGCAAAGTTAGATTGTGTCCCTTCTCTCCACCCTCGAGGACGAGATACTGGCATTGGGTAACTGGGAGCGCACGGTTAATCACCAGGAGAAAGAATTGTGAAGGAGAATCGCCACCCCTTGGTACTCCTGTGCAAACCCAGCATGAAAGACTCTATCATTCCCTTGACAGAGCAGAAAGGGGCAGTGGGCACCCAGCAAGTGTGTCTCTTGGAGCATCAAAATTGCAGGAAGGAAACGATGGGCATAGCACAGGACCGTGGAGTGCTTAATACCGTCTAGCAGCCCGTTAACATTCCACAATAAAATATGAAAATCAGTAAAGGTTGGCATGTTACGGAAATTAGCATTTGAGAGGTGAATACCATGTAGGGGGCTCCATGGATCCGATGGTGTACTGTCACTAGAAAGTGCATCAATGTGGTGAAAGCATTGTGTGTGCTGGTGTGGCAGGATAGAAAACACAAAACAGTGCCCAACAAAAAAATACAGTCACAGTAATACAATGGAGAAACAACCCTTCCCAACAACCCCCCACTCCAAACTTCTACCCCAGAAGCATCTGTCATCCCTAAAACTACAACAAAACCCTACAACATTACGTATTTGAGAAGTGGAGTGGTGGATCCCCTCCGTTTAGCAGGATCTCAGATTAGCCGATGTCTAGCAAAGAATGAGATAACAATGTCTGGTTGATCGGTCTCCCTTCTAATCAAACTCCTAGGTGGTTTTCGGTCAGGTCGTAGAACTTGAAGGCCCTCCCATATCGATACCAGTAGTGTGTAAGAGGAAGGTTTCTTCTGGGGTCACCGTGCCTGGGGCAGGTTTGAGAGATGCGAAGGCAGTCTGCAGTGCCGGTCCTGAGGCCTAAATTGAGGTTCAGATGTGTCCAAGTCTGGGGAGGGCGACCCGGCCACCGCTCAACAGTGTCCCCTGCAAAATGAATACGAATCCTCCGTTTTGACCAGGCAGGTGCAGGCTTCTTCAATTGGGGCAGTCTCTCAGTGGACTGGGTAGGTCAGACCGCGTGATGAGCCAGTCCCAAGCAGCTTCTGGCATATCAAAGAAATCTGTTTTGCGCTCATAGATCACTTTCAGTCGCGCAGGTATAGGAGCATATACAACAAGTGCATGGCCTTCAACTTTTGTTTAACCTCTGTGTACAACCTCTGCTTGGCCTGCACTTCTCTAGTGTAGTCTGGGAACACCATTATCTCAGAGTTTTTGTAAGGCAGGTCTGTGAGGTGTCGGGTTTCACAGAGGATAGAATCTCTATCCCGAACGTTGAGAATGTGAGCGATCATGGGCCTTTGTGGGGCTCCAGGGTGTGGTTTGGGTGTTAATGCTCTGTGCGCCCTCTCCACTACAAACCAGGCAGCTAATTTGCCTGCTGGCATCCAGGACCTAATCCACTGTTCCAGGAACTCAGTGGGATGCAGCATCTCTGCCCCTTCTGGGAACCCAACAAGTCTCACATTGTTGCGTCGAGATCGATTTTCGACATCCTCTGCCTGGTTGTGTAGCTTCCTTGATAGAGACATGAGGCAGGATACTTTGGTTTTTAGATGAGAAATGTCATCTTCCACTGTTGAGATTCGTTCCTCAGCCTCTGTAATCCTGCCGGTAGCGTTGCCTAGGTCTTGGTGCAGGAGCGCCACATCAACATGGACTTCCTCACTCTTGGTCACCATTGCTGTTTGCAATGTATGGATGGCTTGCAGGATCTTGGTGAGGTCCCCGGTGTCAGCAGGCAGGTGGGTTGCCGAAGATTCCCCCGAGATTGGGGGCCTCCACCCAATCCAGTGGCATACTTCTCTACGCAAGTTTGGGAGGTATGAGGTTCCTGAGTCTTGTCTCTCATTATACTTACATCAACAGAAGCCACCAGGAAGTGTTGATCCAGGTGCCCAGTCCACTTGCTGTGGTAGGATAAGGCAGCATGTGCAGCCGAGCACTTATGTGAAGTGCAGGAAGCAATAAAGGTCAAATAGACGAGATCAGGAGCTTGGGCAGAGCGGCAGTCTCAAGTTTGGCAGCAACCCAGAGTAGTCATTCAATTCTAACAGTATATGTAGGCGCTGGCATCAGTGCTGATCTAGTAGTATTGTGCCACTGTGTTTGGTCGCTACAGGGTGAGGCAATCAGACAGTGGTGATCGCTGGCACATAGATGGGGGAAGGGGAGGAGAAAGTTAGGAGTGCAGGTCAAGAATGGCGCCGTACAGAAGGGTGTCATATAGAGGGCAATTGGGGTTCTCATAGCTCCTAGGATCCAGACGATCAGCAACAGTGAAGTCCAAACCCGGAGGAGCCCCGGCCTGGTACGCCGCTCACCCCAGCCCCCTTTCAGCACTGCCGGGCTGGGACAGAGAGTTAGGGTTTTCCCACCTGGCCCAGCGGTTGGCAGGCTCACAGCCGCGGCACATTTCACCTCACCTGGTCCAACGGGGCCTGTTTTGGCGTCAGGGCTCCCCAGCGTGCGTGGTAGGTCCTCCGGGAGGAGGCCCAGCGGTGCGGCTCCTGGCCACCCATACCCAAGTATCATTGGATCGCCAATCAGGCCTGTGCAACCTGCCCACTGCACCTCCACAGCTGGCGGAATGGCAGGGCCAGCAGGCGGCGGGCCCCTCTCAGCAGCCGGGGGTCATCACTGCACCAGCTCCGTCAGCACCGTCAGCACCAAGAAACCGCATGCTGGCAGACTCACAACGACCTCAGTGTCCTGCACGGACCGCCATTTTGAATACGGCTGGCTCCTGCTCATATCGCGCCTCACTGCTCGGTCGTCTCGGGGCCACAAACGACTGCAAATGTGATTCCTTGGTTTGCCCCATTCATCAGCACCGGGGAGGGAGCAAGGAGATGACTGTTGAAGGTGGCTGATGGCGGCAGATGACGGAGGGGTCCGGAGCACTGTTAGAGTGCGACTGCCATCATGACACCCCTCAAATATTTTTCCCCCCCTTATTTTAGTATCTCCTACGCATCTGCTCAATTGGTAAAGATGCCACCTGTTATATTATCACCAGTAAGATCTTGCCCATCTGTCAGTGTCCCCATATAGGTATTTAATTGCCTCTGTGTCAATGTCCCAGTATCCCACCACAATGACCATGTAATTGTCACATAGTCACCATTCCAATGTCATTGTGCCCATGTAATTTTAACTGTCCCAGTCTCAATTTCTCATTGTTTCTGTGGCTGTCCCAGTCATAGCGATGGACTTCCAAATGTCTATGCTAGTGTTCCAGTGTCAGTAATAACATCCCTGTGTTCATGTATTAATATAACCATGTCAGTGCACCTGTGTCAGTGTCCCAGTGTCAGGATCCCTGTGTCAGTTCCCCCATCAGTATTCATGTATATGTGTTAGGTCCCTGTGTCTGTGTCTCCGCCCGGCAATCACCCTTTGTCAACGTTGGCACTCTTGTGTCAGCGGCCCAATTTCAGTGTCTCGATGCTGGTGCGCTTGTATTGTGGAACTTCATAGTGCTAGTGTCAGTATCCATAGTTTGTAGCATCCCTGTGTCAGTGCCTCATTATTCGTGCCCTTGTGTCAGTGTCAGCATTGGTGCCAGTGCTCTTGGGTCAGTGTCTCCATGTCATTGTTAGTGCATATGGGCCACTGTCCCTCTGTTAGTTTCCATTTCCCAGTGTTCAAGTATTACTTTTAGTGTCCCTATTGCTCTGTTTACTGGGTTACATCGGTGCTCCAGTGTCACTGTCCCATTGCCAATGTCCCCACGCCAGTTCTTCTGTGTCATTGCCTATATGCCAATGCCAGCATCCCATTGTCAATGCTGCCATATTAGTTTCAGTGTCTCAGTGTCAGTATCCTCTTGCCCCAGTGTCAGTAACTTTGTACCCCATACAGAGCCACTGTAGCAGTAACCCTTGGCAGTATTTCAGTGTCCAACATCCATGATAGTGTTTCAGTGTCACTTCAATGTCTGTTTCCCTATGTTAGTGTATCCATGCCAGTGTCCTCGTGTCACTATTCCAGTTTTAGTGTCCCCATGTTGTTAACCAAAGCTCAGTATTCTTGTGCTGGGTCACCACGTCAGTGCCCTTGCCATGTGTTAATGCCCAAACTGTCCTGGTGTTGTGTTCAACTGTCAGTATCTTAATGTCAGTGTCACTGGTTCATGCCATTTTCACAGCATCGTTTTCACCCTCTGACAGCGTTCCCATTTCACTTTCCCCAAGTCAGTATCCACATGTCAGAATTATGTGCCCCTGTGTCAGTGCCCCAATATCTGTATAGCAGTTGCATGCTAAGTGACAGTGCCCTTGTGTTGGTGTCTCTGCGAAATCGCTTGGTCTGCTGTGTCAGTGTAGGTTGCTCGGTATTAGTGTCTTAGTGTCAATGCCACGCCAAGGTTCCAGGATCACCATCCCATCTCAACATCCCTGTTTCAGTGTTGGTGCCCCTTTGTCCGCTTTCTAGTATCAGTTTACGAGTGGCAGTGTCCCAGTGCCAAGCAAATAACTGAAATTCCCCTGGGCCCAAACTCAAACCTCCCCACCCCCATGGTGAACACTGTGCAAAAACCTCCTTCGAAATAATCAAATATACAAAAATATGTAAGTTATCAAATATAAGCACATGGGGAAAATTATAAACATATATAACAAAAACGTATATCACAATAGAAATATACTCCAAAACAATCCATCCATTAAAAAATATATAAAACCTAATTTAGTTATTGGACATTGAATTCGTCTATTTCCAAAACATTATGGATTCCAAAGTGGCTAGAGGTACGCCTCTCATAATCCTAGATGCATTTTGGTGGATGAAATTATACAGACCACCTTTTTCAGGACAACTAAAGTTTTATAAATTTCTTGTTAAAATAATATTTTTGGGGCGTAACTTGGACAGCGAGGCAAAGGCAGCACAATTCTGCTGCTCCTGATGGCAGGGACCTTCAATGAGGATTTACATGCTTGTTTTGGCATGAACTTGGTCACCAACGATATCTACGATGATTGAACAACGCAAGGAGTGCAGTAACGCGGAAAACTTCTTCTTGCCCCATCCTAGAGACCGTTTTATTGGGGATCTCTGTTGTGGCTTCAGCCTCATGACCTTAACCACAAAATGCTCGCCTTAGTTAATCTCTGGACCAGATTTCTCCTGAAGGACTTCTGGACATTACAACAATCCCGATACCAAAGACTACACATTTTTCTCCTTTTCACATTCCTCATATTCAAGAATTGACTATTTACTCATTTTGAGCGCTTATACTCACCTTTTCGACCAGTCTGACATATTACCCCGTCTAGTCTCGGACCATTCCTGTATATCACTAACAATCATGGGAACTAATCCCAAACCAAAAAATAATATTTGGTGTTTTAATGATGAGTCAATTAAAGATGATGCTCATAAGTCACACATCAAGAAGTCAATCCTTAACTATATCAAAGAAAACTCCTCTCGTGATATTCTGATAAATACCTTCTGGATCGCTTTCAAAGCTGCCGTCAGGGGCACACAGAGGCAAAGTTAAACAAAGAAAATAACAACAAAATAGGCTCTCTGGAAAATGAAATAAAAAATCTTGAGACCCTCCAGATGTCGAATCTCGACCCAACACTCTCACTCTTTTAATGAATAAGAAATATGAATACAATAAACTATTAAGTGAGAAATATGGGGTCTGGGTTAACAAATTCAAAAGCCTAAGACTCTGTAAGGCTAATAAAGCAGGAAAAATGCTGGCATCTTACCTGAAACATAAACAGAACAAAAAACAGTTTATTGCTAATTTTGTAGGATGAAATACCCCCGTGTGGTTATGGCGCTCACAAATTCCGGTATAACGTTTATTTCAGTGTAGCTATCTGTTGGTGCTCAAGGGAAGAGGAGTCATCCACCCCTCAACATTAGCGACCCAGAGGGATCACACAATTATCTCTACAGGCCCGAGCACACACACTATATTACTTAATAAGTTTCAATAAAGTGATACAATGCACAAGATGATATACAATGGTTTGTGTTATTTATTTTCTTTCTTCCGTTGGTCCAGCCAACACGTGTTTCGTCGTCCGGGATTAACCCACGACTTCCTCAGGGCTGGAAAGACAAGTTACAAAACCATGTCAGTAATGAAATATTTCAAATTCGTTTAAAGTTATATTGAATAAATTGATAAAGTGGAGCCCACAATCTCGAAATTATCAGTAATCACCTCTATAATGGACCACGAAGTTATATTAGAACACAGTCACTATTTTGTGCACAGACCATTCATTGCTGTGATAGAAGGCAGAAATTAATATACTGTCTGGCCTTAGTGCACATAACTATTATCGTTATTGGTGTCAGTGCTATGAAGTGATCAATGAGAGCCAAGTGCAGGTGCTAATAGCGTAACTAATGCTATATCAGTGTTCTCAATTTAAAATTGTGAAAGAAGAGAGAGAAAGGCGTACCTAATTGATATGAAGGTAAGCGGTCACCCTATAAATGGAAAATAAAAATGTAGATAGTCAAAATTAAGACTATCTGGGAAACCTTAATAGGGAACTCTATCAGTCAGTTCATACCTTTGAACCGGTTATAATTCCGTCCCGGCCAGGAAGGCAGGGAAAATAGGTATCAGTTCACGTCAAAAGATAGTTTCTCCAGTAAATCTAAAATACAAATTGATGGGATATCTTAGGATAAATGTCTCTATACTGAATTGAATCATGATTAAATTAGGCCATAAAGGAGGAACTAGTGCAAAAATATCAATAATTATGCCATAGAAAAGCGAAATAACCTAAGGGTGGAAATAATAATTGCAGAATATCAGTGTGGGTAGTACCTGCCCAATGAATTCTATTTTATAACATTGTTAGGGTAAGGGGCCTCCAAAAGGATAAAAACATGGCTTTCATAATAACCACAATGATATATGATTCTATGTTACTATGCGTTTTTAGTTAAATAAAATTGAGACACGCTAGTCTGCATATAGAATATGAAAAAAGAGAACGCGAGACTTACGTTCAAACAATATGCGTAGCCGTGGTAATTCGTCCGAGTCTGTTCTGACTTCGGAGTTAGAGAGGGTACGCACTGCAAGTAATGAAGCGTACATATCAGAAAATATATATGAGCCTGTGCCTAATATCATGAAGAATGTGGACGCGTTAGTCATAAATTCTTACCTATTCGTGCTGAGACGTGTTTCCGCGTCTCTCACTGGCACCCAGTATGGCCGACGAGTGATATGAAAACCGGAAGTGAGGATATTTAAAAGTCCGGTATGGCATTAAAGAGACTAGAAGGTAAACTGTAAGCAATGGCTCAAAGCGGCCGCCATCTTAGAGTAGATGAAGTCCAATAGCGTTGTTCGATGTTTAAGTGTAATAATATAAATTCAAATGGCCCCAAGAAGTATCTAGATGAGTAAATATCAGCCACTACTGCGTAGATATTTACAAGTCCGGTATAGAATATGAAAGACTAGAAAGTAAAACTGGAAGTTAAAGCTATAAGTATTGGCTAGAACTGGGTGGACCAGAATGGGATAATGTAGAGGAGAAGTCTCATAAAAATTATTTTAAAGGACAAGAACGAAAAAACGAAATATATGGATACATGAACATAAAATAACTATGTATCATGATTGAATCGGAAAAATCGGCGACAAGTATAGAGAGAAAAATGGGGAGAAAAGGCGTGTCACACCCAAGTGGTAAGTAAGAGAGTGAATATAATGGAATGGTGTCAGGAGTCCAGTATGGTATATATTCCAATTACCAATACAGCACGAACAGTCTGTGATAGGCACAATTGAATCCCAATAAATACATTGGAAAAAGGCAGTACAGCTGCATATATTGCCAAACAATATCGTTATAACACTCATACTTTGAAATACAAGGACTTAAGATAAGGTTAACATTATTATTACATTGTACCCACTTATTCATTACTTGGTGTCTTCCTGAACTCAAATTCTCCTAAATACAGGCTAAAAATATGCATGTAAAATGCGTGATCATATATTAATACACATTATTATGATAACAACATTCTCCTATATACAGGCTAAAATATGCATGTATGCATGTAACATGTAACATGCGTGATCATATATTATTAAAAATTATTATGGTAACAACATTAGTGATCATAAGTCGATAGATAAAAGTTAATTTTTTCATATATAACACATGTCATTGAATGAAATAAGGTATGAAACATTAAGGCCGTCCAGATTAGACACTTATTCATATAGTCTCTTATTATCTCACAGGGCAATTCACTAGACAGAGTCAATCCCCCAGGAAGTAATGTAGCTCATGGTCTAAATTTAAACCACAGTCAACCGCTCGCATTTTTATGATCCACATTGCTTCCCTACGTCTAAGACATAGTTCTTTGTTGCCCCCTCTGGGGTCTGTCTCAACCTTGTCTATACCACAGAAGGTAAATGTTTTATGTGCACCTTGTGCAATACATTCATTAATGTGTACCGCTGTGGGATATCTGGTGTCTCTGTGTCTAACAGCTCGTCCATGTTCACTGATCCGTTCCTTCAATGGTCTAATTGTACTGCATATATAGAACTTATTGCATTTGCATTTCAACATATATACAACAAATTTACTATTACAATTAATCACCTGTCTGATAACAAAGCGTCGACCCATAGGGT
The DNA here is from genome assembly GCA_963921515.1 of Calotriton arnoldi. Classification (NCBI taxonomy): domain Eukaryota; kingdom Metazoa; phylum Chordata; class Amphibia; order Caudata; family Salamandridae; genus Calotriton; species Calotriton arnoldi. Next base: position 939,407 of record CAWUFW010000662.1, read on the forward strand.
TAGTGAAATCTTTTTTCTTATCCATGGCTATATTACAGACCCTACAATTCCCACATTTGTGGAACCCAATGCATTTTTGGGTCAACCAATTGTCTGCGGGTCTGTGTTTGGGGTAACTGGGACTCAAAATAGATCTAATTGTCTGACCTCTCCTGTATGTGATCAGAGGGACATCTGAGATGTAGTCATGTAAGTGTTTGTCTGCACTCAGTATGTGCCAATGTCTCTTCATACTGTTTCTTAAGACTAAGGACATTTCGTTATAATCAGTGACTAGTCTAAGTGCAGAGGACTCCAAGTTCTTGAATTGTCTCTCTTTGAGGGTGTCCGCCCTATTCACTTTTAAGATTTATTTGCTGCTTTATCAATTGTATGCATATCATAACCTCTAGCTCTAAAGCGTTGCTTCATGTTCCCCATACAGGTTATGAAATTGGTCTCATCACTACAATTTCTTCTAGCCCTAACAAATTCGCCATATGGGATTGACTCTTTCTGGTGTCTGGGATGTGCGCTTTTAGCATTAGGTAAGGCATTGCAAGAAGTGGGCTTCCGGTATAGTTTGCTGTGGATTTGATTATTATCAATATACAGTACCGTGTCAAGAAAAACTATTTCTTTTTGACTGCAGTTAGAAGTAAATTCAATACCCATATCATTGGAATTCAAAAATGTACAAAATGATTTCAAGTCGTTCATAGAACCTGACCAAATCATAATACAATCATCGATGTATCTGCCCCAATAAATAATGGATTCACACCATTGGGTTTCTTTTGGGCCCCAGATCCACTCCTCCTCAAACCACCCCATAAAGAGATTGGCGTACGAAGGAGAAAATCTGGAGCCCATAGCAACGCCTTGTATCTGCCTATACCATTGTTGTTCAAACAGAAATACATTATTCTGAAGTATGATCTGAATCATTGCAGTTAGCATCTCTACATGCGCCCACTGCTTAGCTGGTCTACTCATAAGAAATTTCTTGGTTGCTCTAATACCTAAATCATATTTGATACATGTGTAGAGCGAGGTCACATCTAATGTGGCCATGATCATCCCATCTTCCCAGACCACATCCGCAAGTATGCCAAGCAAATGGTTGGTGTCTCTCACATATGAGGGGAGATTTTTAACTAATGGTTGCAAAAACAGATCTACATAATGTGATAACTTCTCTGTGGGCCCTCCAATACTCGAAATAATAGGTCTACCTGGTGGAAATGGTTGGTTCTTATGGACTTTAGGCAAAGTATAGATACAGGGAAATCTAGGTCTGTCCACTTTTAGGTAAAGATATTCGTCCTGATCAATGAGACCCCTGCTACGCCACTCTCCTAAGTGTGTATTAATGAGACACATAAGTGCATTAATGGGGTTGTCTTTCAATTTGGTATAGCAAGTAATATCGTCCAATTGGGATAAGATCTCTATTTTGTAATCATGGGTATTCATTATAACAATATTGCCCCCTTTATCAGCTTCCCTGATTGTGATGTTAGCTGTGTTTTTTAGTACTTCTAGTGCCTTCCGTTCGTTGTATGTCAAATTGTCTACACTGTGTGATTTGTGTCTGTATTTAGATTCCAGTTGTTTGTTCAGATCCCCAGATACTAATTTGTAGAACACATCTATGTTATTCCCGCTAGCTAATGTTGGTGTCCAACCGGACTTCCTTTTAGTCCGCTTGCTAGGCTAAGATCAGTCTCTATATCATGATCCAATAGCAATTCTTCAATACTCATATGGTCTCGATCATCATCTGTAAGTGAAAGGAGTAGTTCCGCATCTCTAATATCCTGTATGGTTGATAAATCAGGAAGGACATCAGTAGAGTATGTTTTCACAGCTTTATTCACTGTCGGAATTTCAGAGAAAAATTTCTTCAATTTTAAGTTCCTGACAAACTTAAACAAATCGATCATAGAATTACAGATGTCACCTTGGTTTTTAGGACAAAAGCCCATACCTTTCTCAAGCAGGGAAGTCATATCTTTAGTCAATATTAGGTCACTGAGATTAATAACTTCAACTCCTTTAATGTGGCTCCCCACTAATTTCTCTTGTCCCTTGATCTCAGTTTCATGCCCGTCTTTTCTTCTTCCTGACCCTCCTCTCGTACCCCTCCTTGTTTTCTTAAGGTGTTGTCCTGACGTTTTGGTTGGTCCCTGTTCCCTCTTTTTATTCTTTTCACTTCCCGTAAAAAACGGTTGTCTGTATTATTAATGGATGCTATTGATTCTGCCTCACTTTCGCTTGTGGGTATGGTATTAAGTGAAGTGGTACTAGAGCTCATAGGAGTAGAAAGTTGTACATTTTTCTTTGGATCTCTGTTGTCACTGTCCACTAGATAATCATATTTTCTGGCAAAGGTAAAAACTCTCCCCTGTTTATAATCTATTTCGTCTCGTTTGAGCTTTCTCGCTTTCCTCTGTTTGATATCATCTTGATGTTTTTTGATGATATCATTGAGAATACTGTAGTTTTTCTCGGTAGCCTCCTTCTGGTCTGAATCTCTGATTTCTGATTCTAGTTGATTAATCTCAGTCTGTAAATTCTTTACCTTGCGGTCCGCATTCTCAATGAGAATCTCCATTAATTTATTGGAGTTCGATGTGAGTTCTTTTCCCACACAAGAAGTAAGTCCTCCTCCAGGTCATCGTATGTTGGCAGGATCTGCGATCGCAGACCCCTGGGAATTCTGTTAAGTTTTAAGTATTGTCTTAATGTAGCACTGTCCCACCATTTTGAGTTTTCTGTTTTCCGTAATCTCTCTAATTTGATAAATTTATCCCTCAGTCCTTCATTTTTTCGGTGTGGGTCTCCACTACCCAGAGAGTGCACCACCGTGTCTCCTCTCGCTAGACTATCAAATAGATCCTCAGCTGCTTGTTCTCTGTCCATATTGAGTCTGTATCACCGTAGTGGCTGCCCCACCGGGTTAGGAAAATATATTGCTAATTCTGTAGGATGAAATACCCCCGTGTGGTTATGGCGCTCACAAATTCTGGTATAACGTTTATTTCAGTGTAGCTATCTGTTGGTGCTCAAGGGAAGAGGAGTCACTGATATTCTGCAATTATTATTTCCACCCTTAGGTTATTTCGCTTTTCTATGGCATAATTATTGATATTTTTGCACTAGTTCCTCCTTTATGGCCTAATTTAATCATGATTCAATTCAGTATAGAGACATTTATCCTAAGATATCCCATCAATTTGTATTTTAGATTTACTGGAGAAACTATCTTTTGACGTAAACTGATACCTATTTTCCCTGCCTTCCTGGCCGGGACGGAATTATAACCGGTTCAAAGGTATGAACTGACTGATAGAGTTCCCTATTAAGGTTTCCCAGATAGTCTTAATTTTGACTATCTACATTTTTATTTTCCATTTATAGGGTGACCGCTTACCTTCATATCAATTAGGTACGCCTTTTCTCTCTTCTTTCACAATTTTAAATTGAGAACACTGATATAGAATTAGTTACGCTATTAGCACCTGCACTTGGCTCTCATTGAACACTTCATAGCACTGACACCAATAACGATAATAGTTATGTGCACTAAGGCCAGACAGTATATTAATTTCTGCCTTCTATCACAGCAATGAATGGTCTGTGCACAAAATAGTGACTGTGTTCTAATATAACTTCGTGGTCCATTATAGAGGTGATTACTGATAATTTCGAGATTGTGGGCTCCACTTTATCAATTTATTCAATATAACTTTAAACGAATTTGAAATATTTCATTACGACATGGTTTTGTAACTTGTCTTTCCAGCCCTGAGGAAGTCGTGGGTTAATCCCGGACGACGAAACACGTGTTGGCTGGACCAACGGAAGAAAGAAAATAAATAACACAAACCATTGTATATCATCTTGTGCATTGTATCACTTTATTGAAACTTATTAAGTAATATAGTGTGTGTGCTCGGGCCTGTAGAGAAAAAACTGTTTATCTTCATTAAAGATAAACTGAATAATATACAAACATATCCCCATAAGATTCTAGATGTATTTAAAAAATTTTATTAATCTTTATACCATGATGACTCTCAGATCTCACCTGAATCCTGTGGACCCTATCTAGATAAGCTTGATCTCCCTCAACTGTCCCCTGGTCCCCTGAAGACATGAAGAAACTCAACTCCCCAATAAGTGCAGATGAGATATCGCTAGCAATTAAATCCCTTCACGCGAACAAAGCCCCAGGACCTGACAGCTTTACAGCAAACTTTTATAAGAAGTTTTCTTCCTCATTTCCCTACTTTACTGGACATCTTGCACCATATTGTGGACTCTGGTGCGGCTTCGGGGTCAGCTAGTGAAGCTACAATAGCTGTAATCCCCAAGAACAGCAAAGATCTTAATCTAGCAAAAAACTACAGACCAATCGCACTAATTAATTTAGATCCCAAGCTATATGCCAACATCTTATCTAAACTTCTAGAGCCTCTCCTACCTAGATTGATTGGTGGCTCACCGGTTGACTTTATGAAAGGTTGAAAGTCGAATAATAAAACCAGATTGCTTTGCCATGTACTAGAAAGAGTGAAAATGTCTACCTCCGAAAGTGTGGCCTTTACACAAGATGCCAAAAAGGCCTTCGATAAGGTTTCTTGGGTCTTTTTTAAGGAAACCATATCAAAATTCAACCTCAGAGAAAACTTGATCAAAAGGGTTATGGCCCTGTTCCAGCAATCCCAGTGCTAGGGTGAGATCAGGTGGCCTTCTTTCTACACCCTTCAAACTAGGGAAGGGCACTAGATAGGGATGCCCTCTCTCCCCCTCCCTGTTGATCCTTACCTAACTCCACAATATCCAGAATAATAACTCTATATCGGGTGTCACTTACTCAGATACAACAGTGAAGGTGGTGGCGTACGCAAATTATATTTTGATTATGACAAATAATGCTCGCCCATCCATTGAAGCACTCATTAATACTATCGAGAATTATGCTATAGTCTCAATAAAAAAAAGTCTGAAGTGAAAGGACTAAATAACATCTACTCTAAAGAAGTTATAGGAGAATCTGGCCTGGCATGGCAGGCTGGATATTTGAAATATTTAGCTATAAAATTTGGCGCAGATCTGATGGATACCCTACAGCCCAATGAGAAGTTAACCCTGCAGAAAGTCCAAAATCCTCTCGAAAGCTGGAACCCTAAATTCATCACATGGTGGAGATGCATCGAAACTATAAAAATGATGATCACACCAATAGTAAACTACCTTATATCCATGCTCCCAATCTCCTTCTATGCTGACTTCCACTGTAGACTACTCTTAAACACCTTTACCTGGCATAACAAACATCCAAGAATCGCTATCAAAAAACTTCGTCTCCCAACCCCCCTTGGTGGATTAAACCTTGAAAATTTCAGGCCATACCAAACAGCCTTTTTAGCCAAACAGGGTTCTATATGTGGTTTTATCCCACACTGGAGTATACTCCTGCCTGGCTTTTAGTCGAAAGAGTACTTCTCGAAGATTATCATCCCTTTATGCTACTTTCCATTAAATGTAAACGTTCCCTACCTGCTAGACAAATTTTCCAAACTATGAAACAGGCCTTGTTAAAAGTAGACAAACTCCTGGAAGTTTGGATTAGGCACTTTAACTTGGCTTCCCTATGGAACAACATGCTGTTCAAGATCCAAGGAGCTCCAATTGATTGGAAAGCGTGGTCTTCTGAAGGATTGTGAGAAGTTGGCCTGGTATATGATGTCCACTAATTAAAGTGGGCACCTTGCACCAGTCCAAACAACCCTTATGGTGATTTAAGAGGTCAAAGATAACCTTAGAAAGCTATCCAAGTGGTAGCTGTGGAGAGCAGCCTTCAGGCTTAGTCTTGAAGGAATGTTAAGCAGCTTGTTTTACCAGAATGCAACTGTATTGGTTAAATGAAAGGAGAACCACACAGTAGTTATAAAATTATGTATTTATTATTATAACACACCTTAAATACCTCACAGTATCTGCTACACGCAGATAAACATAAAGCACACAATACTGTAGCACAGAAACAATCGTAAGTAGCACTAATACACAGTGGGCTCCAGGGGGAGACCAAACCATATACTAAAATAGTGGTATATGAACCACGACTCGAGTCAAGACAGTGTCTGGAGGATGTAGAATCGCTGGGACCCTAAGGAACCACCCAATGTGAGTAAGTAGGGACCCCATGGAGGACGGGTGCAGTGTGAGCACACGACCGCGTGCTACGTACAATTAAATGGGAGAGTCGCAGTTTTAAAGTTTAAGGACCCTTCCCAGTGGATTACGAAGAAACCCTTTGGAACCTAGAAGGTTGGAGAGCCACCCGTGGATACCAAAGTACCAGAGTTACCTATCCCAGGGAAGCCGGGTGCATAGGGTCGAAGTGGCGTCGGAAACCGCCTTCGTTCTTAATGGGAGTCTTCAAAGAAATGCCACTGCTGGAAAGAAGAAAAGTGTCCGGTGGAACCCACAGGTGGATTCTTGATTGAAGGAACCTGAAAGCAGAGGGGACAGAGTCTGGGTCACTCAGGAGTGACCAGGGGCTCGGTAGACGAATGCCCACCGATGTCGGGTGCTTCAGGTGTGAAGATGGAGACCTTGATTCTACAGATGCAGGGACCAGGAGATGTCGAGGACAACCAGGAGCCGGATGCGAGCTGTCCCGCAAAGGGTGTCGAGTGCTGAGGGGTCGGTGTCCGGCAGGAGCACCAACAAGCCTTGGCAACGGCAACCCACGAAGAAGGTCAAAGAAGGTTATGGTCTGGCCCAGCAAGGACCGGGGGACTCACCACAGCAACTGGAGTCAGGGCAGGCCTGGAGCAACCAGGGGAGCCCAAGAACGGCAGTGTTGTCCCTCAATTGGACCCACAGGCAAAAGGCACAGGAGTCGCGAGGGGAACTCTAGCAATTTCACAAAGTAACAGCTTGCAGGGCACAGAGTGTGAGGAGGCCAAAGTCCTTTGTACAAAATGTGCGCAGAATTTGGGACTATCAATAGCCCAATGCACTTAGTTAGAGAACACCAACAAGCATATGCACTTGCAAAAGTACGCGGTACACAGGGGTTCGGGTTATGCGGTCCCCACGAGGGATACTGGCCTAAAACATGGTGAGAGGGCAGCTCAACCTCAAGGAACATAGGAACCCACCTCCTTTGTTGCTGGAGCCTTTGGAGTCTGCAGGAGCTCAGGATCAGCAGACTGGTCAGTTGCATTACGGTGCCTGCGAATGCAGGGGAGTGACTCCTTCACCCCAAGGGAGATACTACAGTTGTCCTTGATGCGCCACAAGTCCTGCACAGAACCTGTATGGTGCACGGGCACAGACGATGCTTTGGACGGAGAGGGAGATTAAGTCGGGCCCAGTCGAAGTCCAGCGAGGTCCAGAGTGTTCAGACGGACGAAGGTCAGTGGTTTCTTGTTCAGAATCTTGTCCACGTCGAATCTAGGGTCCTACAGCCAGGTAAGCCCTTTTGTACCCATGGGAGAGGGTTGAACAGATTCAGGGGACCCTCCCAGGGGAGGGTCAGGACAGTGGGGAGGTTACTCCCATGTCCTTTGTCCAGTTTCGCGCCAGAGCAGGAGCTAACGGCTCCCAGGACTGGTTTGAACTGGACTATGCACTGGGACACCAAATGTGCCCCTCGTGCAGACTTTCAGGCACTTTGGAAGTGCACCCACCCAGCTCCAATACACTAAATCCTGTCTGGGAGGTGGTCACTAAGGGTGGGCGTAGTTGGCGGAGTACTACTACGCGGAATTCCACGAAGTTGAACAAAAACTCTGTGAATTCCGCAACTTCGCTCCGCTTCCCACTTAATAAAACAGAAACCTCATATACTTTTGGTAAAATATCAAGTATCTCTGTTTTTACATGCTAAAATGCATATAGTCATTTCACAACAGTGAAAATGAAAATTTAGCAAGCAGTGAGAGAGGTGATGATTTTGAGATCCTCCCTAACCTAGGAGAAAACCAAGCAGATGCCTTGAAAACAAAGAGCACATCTTGCTGAACAATTCGGTGGTGGTCCCATCCTCTTAGGACCACCCCAAGCACAGTTATGGGCAAAAATATAATCCTAACCAAAGGCCCTGCAAAGCATTATGGGACGAGATTAGCAGTGGGCAGTGAATATTATAGTATCCAATATCAAAATAATTCTACAAAGAGCTGCAGTTCAACTGGTCAGTTACTAGGTGTCCCTCACGAGTCAAATGCAAAAGCATTGAAATTATTACATCAAGCTGCAGTTCCACTAGTCGTTACTAGCTGTCCCTCACGAGTCAAATGCAAAAGCATTGAAACCCTTTCATGAAGCTGCAGTTCAGCTCTTTGTAGAATTTATAGTATTAGCTCTCAGCTCAGGGTTTCAATGCTTTTGCATTTGACTCCTGAGGACACCTAGTAACGACTAGTGGAACTGCAGCTTCATGAAAGGGTTTCAATGCTTTTGCATTTGACTCGTGAGGGACATCTAGTAACGACTAGTGGAACTGCAGCTTGATGTAATAATTTCAATGCTTTTGCATTTGACTCGTGAGGGACACCTAGTAACGACAAGTTGAACTGCAGCTCTTTGTAGAATTATTTTGATATTGGATACTATAATATTCACTGCCCACTGCTAATCTCATCCCATAATGCTTTGCAGAGCCTTTGGTTGGGATTGTATTTTTGCCCATAACTGTGCTTGAGGTGGTCCTAACAGGATGTGACCACCACTGAATCGTTCAGCATGATGTGCTCTTTGTGTTCAAGGCATCTGCTTGGTCCTCCCCCTATTTTAGGGGGGATCCCAAAATCATCACCTCTCTCATTGGTTATATGCTTTTTAGCATGTAAAGTTGCTTTATCAAAGCATTTGTGGGTGCAGTTTAGTAGCTGATTCCACTATGCGGAGGGACGGAGTTTTTGCGTGAATACCGTGTTTTTAATGGAATGCGTAGTTAACAATTCTCCGCAAACTCCGCTAGCGGAGCGGAGTTCATTGCCCACTCCTAGTGGTCACACCTCACTGTGACAGGATGCCTATTGTGCTGCCTTCCTCTGCTTGAGCTTGGCTCAGCAGCAGGAGGGCAGAGATGTGTCTCTGGTCGGCAGCAACCATTTGGTGCTGTCCTGGTCGAGAAGGATGGTACCGGGAAGACCAGGGACCCCACGAAGCTCGCTTCTGAAGGGTGGAATCATACCTCCCACACCGGTTACTGGTGTGGAGGTATGATTCCAAGGTGTTTGATACCAAACACGACATGGTTTGTTACAGCCGTTTTCGAGAGAGCATTTTACACGAGCATATAATGCACCTCTACTTATATGTCTGGCTGCGTCACCGACAACTCGGGAGAATGGTCTCCGAAGGCTGCAGGGGTGCTCTGCTCATGCAGGGGCACCCTCTCACGTAAAACCCAGCACCCTGCCTTCAGGATTGTTAAGGCCTGCGAGAGGGGTGACTTATAGGTTTTAAGTGTAGTGACCTATAGATATAGTAAACCTATATCTAAAGTAAGTGGTGCATGCTTCATCAAACACAGGCTGCAATGGCAGGCCTGTAGTTCCATTTTGCATGGCCTCTAATGGGTGGCATAATACATGCTTCAGCCCATGGGAGGCCTCTGGAGTACCTATGCCCTGGGTACATGTGTACCATATACTAGGGACTGACAAGGGTACCCCAGTATCCAATCTGGAGTGTACCTAAGTACATGGCATAACATATTAAGGAGAAAGCAGATAGACTGGGTTCCTGATTAGCAGGATCCCAGTCAGACTAGTCAAAAAAGGGGTAACATCAAGCAAAAAGTGGGGGTAACCATAAGAAGCAGATCCTACTTTCCTACACACACCCCCCTCAACGTAAGGAGATGAGACGAACCTTGCCCAGTTGAGTCCTCATTTTCTAAGTGGAAATATCTGGAGAGTCCATCTGCATTGGCATGGTTACTCCCAGGTCTATGTTCCACTGTATAGTCCATCCCCTGTAGGGAAATGGACCACCTCAAAAGTTTGGAGTTTTCACCCTTCATCTGTTTTAGCCATAAGAGGGGCTTATGGTATGACTGAACAATGAAGTGAGTGCCAAACAAGTATGGCCTCAGCTTCTTCAGAGCCCAAACCACAGCAAAGGCTTCCCTCTCAATGGTGACCAACGTTTCTCTCTGGGGGTCAACCTTCTGCTAATAAAAGCTACTGGTTGATCCTGACCCTCTGCATTAAGTTGTGACAACACAGCCCCTACCCCCAACTCAGATGCATCTGTTTGGACAATGAATTGTTTGGAATAGTCAGGACTCTGCAGAATGGGAGCAGTGCACATGGCCTGCTTGAGATCATCAAATGCCTTCTGACAGCTAACTGTCCACTGACTTTCTTGGGCATCCTTTTTAAAGTAAGATCATTCAAGGGAGTCACTATAGACCTATATCCTTTTACAAATCTTCTGTAGTACCCAGTCAGGCCCAAGAAAGCTCTGACCTGAGTCTGGGTAGTGGGAGCAACCCAATCCATGATGGTCTGGATTTTGCTCTGCAATGGTTGAACCTGGCCTCCACCCACAAGATGGCCCAGGTACACAACCTTACTCTGTTCTATCTGGCACTTGGTGGCCTTGATAGTGAAACCTGCTTTCTGCAGAGCCTCCAAAACATTCTTCAGGTGGACCAGGTGATCCTCCCAGGTGGAACTGAAGACAGCTATATCATCAAGATATGCTGCACTATAGGCTTCCAGGCCTGTAAGGACTTTGTTCACCAACCTTTGGAATGTGGCAGGTGCATTCTTCAAACCAAAGGGCATTACAATAAATTGATAATGCCCACTAGGGGTTGAAAATGCTGTTTTTGGTTTGGCATCCTCAGCTAGTCTGATTTGCCAATATCCAGCATGAGGTCAAATGTGCTCAAGAACTTGGCTGAGGCCAAAGTGTCAATGAGTTCATCTGCCCTAGGAATAGGATGAGCATCAGTCCTAGTGACTGCAGTGAGCCCCCTGTAGTTCACACAAAACCTCATTTCTATTTTACCACCCTGGGTATGAGGTTTGGGTACCAGGACCACTGGACTAGCCCAAGGGCTATCTGAGGGTTCAATCATTCCCAATGCCAGCATCTTTTGGACCTCAGTCCTGATGCAATCTCTGACATGGTCAGGCTGCCTGTAAATCTTATTTTTAACAGGTAGACTCTCACCTGTGTCCACTTCATGGGTACACCAGGTGGTCTGACTAGGAGTCAAAGAAAACATATGCCTGTGTTGATTGAGGACTTTCCTGCAATCAATCTGCTGTTGCTCAGTGAGGCTGACTGCCAAGGCTACACCATCAACTAAGCCATCATCAGGGTTCTGTGAGAGGAGATCAGGGAGTGGGTCACTCTCTTCCTCCTGTCCCTCATCAGTACCCATGAGCAAGCCCATGTCTGCCCTGTCCACATAGGGTTTGAGCCTGTTTACATGGAGCACCCTATGGGGCTCCTAGGAGTTCCCAGGTCAACCAAGTAGGTGACCTCTCCCTTCTGCTCAAGAATAGTATGGGGTCCACTCCACTTGTCTTGGAAGGCTGCTGGGGCCACAGGCTCCAAAACCCATACTTTCTGTCCTGGCTGATAAACATTCAGTACAGCCTTTTAGTCATGCCAAGCTTTTTGCAATTCTTGACTTGCCTCAAGGTTTTTGCTGGCCTTCTTCATGTACTCAGCCATCCTGGACCAGAGACCAAGTACATAGTCCACAATGTCTTGCTTAGGTGGTTTGAGAGGTAACTCCCATCCCTCCTTCACTAAACACAGGGGACCCCTAACTGGATGCCCAAACAAAAGTTCAAAAGGGCTGTAGCCAACCCCCTTTTGTGGGACCTCTCTGTAGGCAAAGAGAAGGCAGGGCAACAGGACATCCCATTTTCGCCTAAGCTTTTCTGGGAGGCCCATGATCACGCCCTTTAGGGTTTTGTTGAACCTTTCAACCAATCCATTGCATTGTGGGTGATAGGGTGTGGTGAACTTGCAGTTCACTCCACACTCCTTCCACATTGCAGTGATATAACTGGACATGAAGTTGGTACCTCTGTCAGTTAAGACCTCCTTAAGGAAACCCACTTTGGAAAAAATTCCCAGGAGGACCCTGGCCACCACAAGAGCTGTGGTGGTTCTAAGGGGTATTGCTTCTGGATACCTAGTGGCATGGTCCACCACCACTAGTATGTAACTGTGCCCAGATGCATTAGGAGGGTTCATGGGACCAATTATGTCAATCCCAACCCTCTCAAAGGGAACCCCCACCACAGGTAGTGGTATGAGGGGGCCTTTGTGGTACCACCTGACTTACCACTGGCTTGACAGGTGGTACAGGAGCGACAAAACTCCTTGGTGTCCTCAGACATGTGAGGCCAGTGAAAGTGAGGGACAAGCCTGTCCCAAGTCTTACTTTGGTCTAGGTGTCCTGCTAAGCGAATGTCATGTGCCAAGGTGAGTAGGAAGCCCCTAAACCTCAGAGGTATGATCAACCTCCTGGTGGCACCAGGCTTGGGGTCTCTACCCTCTGAGTATAGGAGTCCCTCATCCCAATAGATCCTGTGGGATCCGCTGACACTCCCAGCAGCCTCAGCAGCAGCTTGCTGTCTGAGGGGTTCAAGAGAGGGGCAGGTTTGCTGCTCCTGACTCATTTCTGTCCTGGAAGGGCCCCCTGTCCCCAAGAACTCAACCTGATCAGGTTCCCATTCATCTGAGACAGTTCCTTCACAGGGACTGAGATCATCTCCCTCAAGAGACTGGTCCTCTCTCTGAGCCTGGGGGGAAGACACAGTCTTACCCCTCCTACTCCTTCTCTTGGAAGGCACCTGGTCCATTTTTTCATAATCCAGGGCCTGTTCAGTAGAAGTCAGTTTGGCCTGTGACCTGGTCACAGCAAACACATCTGCAGAGATACCCAACATTGCTGCATGAGTCCTAAGTTCCACCTCAGCCCAGACTGAGGTCTCCAAATCATTGCCCAACAAGCATTCCACTGGAAGGTCTGAGCTAACCACAACTTTCTTAGGGCCAGTTACCCCTCCCCAGCTGAAATTAGCAACTGCCAAGGAATGACCAGTCCTGACATTGTTAGCATTGGTCACTTGGTACATCTCACCAAGTATGATCTGGTCAGGGCCCACAAGATCTTTTGTCACCATAGTGACACTTGCACCTGTGTCCCTGTATGCCATGGCCTCCTTACCATTAAGCAAAGGCTGTTGCCTGTATTTGCCCAAGTTACTGGCACTGACAAATAAGGTGGCAATATCCATGCCACCATCACAGACAAGTACAGCCTGAGCTGGAGTTCTGACTAAGCCAGAACCCATCTCAGAGCCCAAGGTTAAACCTACTAATCCCTTGTTCCCTGTACCACCACTTGAAACTGTACTGGGGGAGCAGTTGCCTTAGGGGCAGTGGTGGTTGGAGTTGAATCCTTGGCCTTTGGACAATTGGCATCTTTTGTCCAATGGGTCATTTCTTTACATACGTAGCACCAAGGCTTCTTTTTGCCTTTTCCTTTGTTGGATTGTGACTCCCCCCAGATGCAGATTTTTGGGGCCCTGATGAAGACTTGTCATCTTTACCCTTGTCCCCACCCTTATCTGAAGTTTTAGCATCTTGCTTCTTTTGGTCACCACCATGGTTCTGGTTTCTCTGCTTCACCCTGGTTCTGACCCACCTATCTGCCTTCTTTCCCAATTCTTGGGGAGAAGTCAGATCAGAGTCAACCAGGTATTGATGCAACAACTGAGTTTGGCAATTATTAAGGATAAGATAGCTGCCCAATGCTCCTGAGGGACCCTTTGTACTTTACAGGCCCTCTCTAAAGCAGTTATCCATTTATGGATGTCATTCCCAACATGGTAGGGAGGGACAATTTTGCTCAGGTTCCTATTGTCAAAAGAATGTTCTTTAACTCTAGGGACACTTTTGCTGCCACCATAGGACTCTAGTCCCAACTTTTTTCTAGCTCTCTGGACATCTAGGGACTCTTTATCAAGGGCCAATTGCTCTTGCCTGAGCCTAAGCCTAGCTTTCTCAAGTTCAAGGAATTGGTATTCCCTATCAAAAGAGTGGTCCCTCTTGCTAGATACAGAGGTCCCTACAGACTGTCCTGAGTGATGAGACTCTGCAGAGGGAGATCTAGATCTCCTTGGTAAACTCTGCACTCTTCCAGGAGGGGTCATGAGGGGGCCATCTTGGCCTTCTTCAGTATCTCCCTGAAGATCTGAGTTGTCCAGGTGGGAACCATCTTGTTCCTCCTGGCCAGGGTTTGAGTCTAGGTCATAAAAGGTGTCACCTCCTGACCTGTCCTCATTCCCTGCTCCACCTACTTTCTCCTGTTCATCTGACCCAGGGGTCTTCCTAAGGTCATCAAGAAGTAAGGCCTCTATGAGGCATTGAGTGTTGGCATTTCTCCCTGTCTTCAGCTTTTTAGAGGCACACAGGGCTTTAAAATCTTGGAATGAAAGCGCACTGTGTCTAGAGGGCAGAGAGCCACTGGCTTCTCCTTTAGAAGACATACTAAGTGTGGTGAGGTGTTGCACCTACCTAACCTAGTGGGAACTAAACTCTCTGAGGTTGGAGAAAGGGTGTGCTAGACCCTTGACTTACCCAACCCTAAGTTCAGTAGAACTTACTTATTCTAAGCTAGTATTATATGTACCTAGTACTTAGTGGTTTTCAGTTAATCAATACAAAGATTTATCTGGTAAAACAATGCAGGCTTGAATCCCAACCGCTGCACACCATTGTGAGAAGATGGTCTGGTATATGATGTCCACTAATTAAAGTGGGCACCTTGCACCAGTCCAAACAACCCTTATGGTGATTTAAGAGGTCAAAGATAACCTTAGAAATCTATCCAAGTGGTAGCTGTGGAGAGCAGCCTTCAGGCTTAGTCTTGAAGGAATGTTAAGCAGCTTGTTTTACCAGAATGCAACCTTATAGTATTGGTTAAATTAAAGGAGAACCACACAGTAGTTATACAATTATGTATTTATTGTTATAACACACTTTAAATACCTCACAGTATCTGCTACACACAGATAAACATAAAGCAAACAATACTGTAGCACAGAAACAATCGTAAGTAGCACTAATACACAGTGGGCTCCAGGGGGAGACCAAACCATATACTAAAATAGTGGTATAAGTACCACGACTCGAGTCAAGACAGTGTCTAGAGGATGTAGAATCACTGGGACCCCAAGGAACCACCCAAGGTGAGTAAGTAGGGACCCCACGGAGGACATGTGCAGTGTGAGAACACGACCGCGTGCTACGTACAATTCAATGGGAGAGTCGCGGTTGCAGTTTTAAAGTTTAAGGACCCTTCCCAGTGGGTTATGAAGAAACCCTTTGGAACCTAGAAGGTTGGAGAGCCACCCCACCTGTAGATACTGAAGTACCAGAGTTACCTATCCCAGGGAAGCCGGGTGCATTGGCGTCGGAAACCGCTGTCGTTCTCAATGGGAGTCTACAAAGAAATGCCACTGCTGGAAAGAAGAAAAGTGTCCGGTGGAACCCACAGGTTGATTCTTGATGGAAGGAACTTGAAAGCAGAGGGGACAGAGTCTGGGTCACTCAGAAGTGACCAGGGGCTCAGTAGACGAATGCCCACCGATGTCGGGTGCTTCAGGTGTGAAGATGGAGACCTTGCCTCTACAGCTGCAGGGACTAGGAGATGTCGAGGACAACCAGGATCCGGAAACAAGCTGTTCCACGAAGGGTGTCGAGTGCTGGGGGTCGGTGTCTGGCGGGAGCACCAACAAGCCTTGGCAACAGCAACCCACGAAAAAGGTTACAGAAGGTGACGGTCTGGCGCAGCAAGGACCAGGGGACTCACCACAGCAAGGGGAGTCAGGGTAGGCCTGGAGCAACCAGGGGAGCCCAAGAAAAGCAGTGTTGTCCCTCAATTGGACCCACAGGCCGAAGGCACAGGAGTTGCGAGGGGACCTCTAGCAGTTTCACACAGTAACAGCTTGCAGAGCACAGAGTGCGAGGAGGCAAAAGTCCTTTGTACAAAATGTGCGCAGAGATTGGGGCTATCGAAAGCCCAATGCAGTTAGTTGGGGAATGCCAACAAGCATATGCACTTGCAAAAAAACGCGGTGCACAGGGGTTCAGGTTATGCAGTCCCCACAAGGGATACTGGCCTTAAACTTAGTGAGAGGAAAGCTCAACCTCAAGGAACATAGGAACCCACCTCCTGTGTTGCTAGAGCCTTCGGAGTCCGCAGGAGCTCAGGATCAGCAGACCAGTCAGTAGCGTTATGGTGCCTGCGAATGCAGGGGAGTGACTCCGTCACCCCAAGGGAGATACTTCAGTTGTCCTTGATGCTCCACAGGTCCTGCACGGTACCTGTATGGTGCACAGGCACAGACGATGCTTTGGACAGAGTGGGAGACGAAGTCAGGCCCAGTCGAAGTCCAGCGAAGTCCAGAGTGTCCAGACAGTCGAAGGTCAGCGGTTTCTTGTTCAGAATCTTGTCCACGTCGAATTTAGAGTCCTACAGCCAGGTAAGCCTTTTTGTACCCACGGGAGAGGGTTGGACAGATTCAGGGGACCCTCCCAGGGGAGGGTCAGGACAGTGGGGAGGTTACTCCCATGTCCAGTTTCGCGCCAGAGCAGGAGCCAATGGCTCCCAGGACTGGTTTGAAATGGACTATACACAGGGACACCAAATGTGCCCCTCGTGCAGACTTTCAGGCACTTTGGAAGTGCACCCACAGAGCTCAAACACACTAAATCCTGTCTGTGAGGTGGTCACACCTCCCTGTGACAGGATGCCTATTGTGCTGCCTTCCTCTGCTCGAGCTTGGCTCAGCAGCAGGAGGGCATAAATGTGTCTCTGGTCGGCAGCAACCATTTGGTGCTGTCCGGGTCGAGAAGGCTGGTACCCGGAAGACCAGGGACCCCACGAAGCTCGCTTCTGAAGGGTGGATTCATATCTCTCACACCGGTTACTGGTGTGGAGGTATGATTCCAAGGTGTTTGATACCAAACACGACATGGTTTGTTGCAGCCGTTTTCGAGATAGCATTTTACGCAAGCATATACTGCACCTTTACCTATATGTCTGGCTGCGTCACCGGCAACCCAGGAGAATGGTCTCCGAAGGCTGCAGGGGTGCTCTGCTCATGCAGGGGCACCCTCTCACGTAAAATCCAGCACCCTGCCTTCAGGATTGTTAAGGCCTGCTAGAGGGGTGACTTATAGGTTTTAAGTGTAGTGACCTATAGATATAGTAAACCTATATCTAAAGTAAGTGGTGCCTGCATGACATAACATTTTAAGGAGAAAGCAGATAGACTGGGGTCCTGATTAGCAGGATCCCAGTCAGACTAGTCAAAAACAGTGTAACATCAAGCAAAAAGTGGGGGTAACCATAAGAAGCAGATCCTACTTTCCTACAAGGATCCACTGTTTCGCGCAACTGGCCCAAAAAATTACCCACTTTCTTTCAGAGAATTGCAGATCCAATTTAACCTTGACAACATAGACTTTTATGACTTTCTTAAACTCAAGTCCTGTGTATCTAAGGCCAATCTTCTCTTCCAAGAGCCCTTCCTTCCTAAATTGATTGCTGAAGCCAACAGACAGGGTCACCAGGTCTCAAGATACTATAAACTACTGCAACCAACCGCTTCTCGTTTAAACCGAGGCATACTTGAGAAATGGGACCTCAATACCTCATTAATCCATGAACATTGGAAATCGATTTGGAAATCAGTGGTCTCCCATAAAATCATACCTGCACTCTCTCAAACCAAGTTTTGGCTTCTGCATAGAATTTTTTGGACCTCTTCTCTCCTCCATAAAGATGGTCTGAAAGATGAGCCAACTTGTTGGAATTGTAATAAAGAAAATGGCGATTTACCACATTTACTCTTTTCTTGCAGCGCTGTTGTATCGTCATTATTTGGTTTCCAGATCAAGCGTGAGTTCCAGACAATCATTGTGGGATTTCGTGACCCCCGCCCAAAATCCCAATCCGATGCCCTACTGTTAGACATTCTATTAATAGCAGCTTGTAGATCCATCCTTACCAATTGGAAAAACACTACATCCACCTCCTTTAAATTGTGGCTGAACTGGATTACGCATATAAGGGGCGCAGACAACATTGCCTTACAACACTCCCCCTGGCAAACACAGCATAGACTGTATGGAGTAAGCTTGACACTTATTTCGTCACTAATAAACCCCCATGAGTACCCTACCCCTAGTAACTCCTGTCACTCCCTCACCTATCAACTAAACTCCCCTTAACCTCAGCTGAGGCTCCCAAACACACAGCGGATGTCCGTATCTTTTCTTCCAAGGATCCTGGGACAGCTCGAAGACAGTGAACCCTGATCTTTGCATAATGTCTTAGGTATTACTTGTACATGATGTCCTTTGTCGCTCTCCTATGTAACTTTGATACGCTTTGAAAATCGTTATATGGAATATCTGTATTCCTTACAGGTGACGTATTGTTCTCTCACCAGATCATACTATAGTCTTTCAGAAGCTTACACCTTTATTACAGTCCTCCCCGACTATTTCATAGCAGTCAATATAATTTTATATATGATTTCTTTCCCCCCTGTGTATAATTGGGCTTTAACAGATCATGCATGCAAATATATTTCCTTTGTGCTTTCTTTTCCTTATGCTTTCATTGGATTATGTTTATGTGTTTTCTTAAGCAAAATTTCAATAAAAACCTGTTGAAATAAAAAATATATATATTTTTGGATTAAATGATTTTAAAGACACAGATCTTCCTTCTAAAGTCGATATTCCATTGCTTTCTTTTAGAATCAGCTTACTAAAAGCGCCTTCCCACCGGGACACGTAGGGGCAGATTTACGTTTCCTGGCTCATTCCTGCAAATCAGCAGGGATGCGCCAGGAAAGATGCGTGACGCAAGTTTACCCTTGCGCCACCACAGATGCGCCGCATTTACAATGCGGCGCATCATGGCGCAAAGATAAACAGATGCGTGTCGCATCTGCTGGCGTAAGGTTGGCGCAGTGCTGGAGTTGTGTCGCGGGCGCGACGCAACTCCAGCAGTGTTCCAACCTGGCCTATCCTCAACATGGTGCGTCACGCCTTACGCCTGCTTCAAGCAGGCGCAAGGTATTGACGCAGCGGGGTCGGAAAAGTGACTGAGTGAAATCTTGTAGATTTCACTCAGGCACTTTTCCGAGGCGTTCATGCACCGGAACGCCCCCCCTGCTTCGGAACGCCCACATGAAACCTGACGCAGGTTTCATGTGGCGCAGGGCTTTACAACGTGACGCATCTCCCTAGATGCGTCACGTTGTAAATCCCCCGCAGCATGGCGCTAGCTTTGCGCCGCCGCTGCGTCACAGAAGTGACGCAACGGCGGCACAAAAGTGGTGCACGGGGCTTGTAAATCTGCCCCGTAGAGTCATCAAATATCTCTCCACCGTGCTTGTTGGCAAACAGGCATGATAACATGTCTCACTGCAGGGGACAATACGCATCACTTAGTGCCTCAAAGCCAACTGGATTCACACATAAATGAATCTGACTGCCCATCAATTAACTCTAATAAGAAAAGACATATGTTCATCAGTAATGGTCGTCTGCAACTTACAAAGGCAGCTGGTTACGTACAACCATACCCTGGGCTATTTAAAGTCCAAATTACCCAGATGTGGCCGAAAGCCTCGGAGATGGCTACTATAAGTGTAAAGCGTCTATATGGCTAAGACTCGTGTCAGCATCCGAGAACTTCAAGGGCATGAATAAAAGTGGTTCATTAAAATGAACATTTTTGGACACTTCTTATTTGAGGATATTGAGAGGTTTTATTTTTTATTTCAGGACATTTCTACATATTTTAATTCATTGTGACTTGTTATAAATTTGGGGGCTGATTTACAAGCCCCTTGTGCCACTTTTGCGTCATTTTTAACATGGGAAAAGTGACGTACGGGTGGCGCAAGGGGCTTGTAAATAAGCCCCTGGGTATCTTTATGTAAGTAATTTTTCATCTCTTTTGTTGTGGAATCAAATTTGGAATTAACATTTAATGTTGCTGTAGTGTTATTACCTGTATTATGCAAGAGAAAGTGTGCATTGTTTTGCAGGCATGGTTGATGGAATTATAATAACCTAGCTAAACTTAAAAGCCAATATGCAGAAATGGCAACAGGTCCATTTCTACACATAGGCCAATATGTGATTACCTAAAACAACCACTCCTTCACACTCCCTTTTCACTCCTTCCTTGGAATATTGCTTCTTAACAGAATACAGGCCGAAGGCATAAAATGTTGTGCCGCTTGTATTTAGAACGACTACGACTCAAATTAGGTGAAATGTTACAAAAATAACTATTCTAGTAAGGCCCCATTTGACTCCTGTCAATCGAATTGTTCACTATGATCATGGAAAATTTGTTTAATCGTTTTTTAAATCTTGTATACACAACTATATATTTGTGATGAAATCTGTATGATGTTTTATGCTTTTATGGTCTGTTTTATAAAAGATCAAATAAAGCTGTGTGAACTGAACTGAACTGACTCCTGTCTGCTTCCCTCATTTGCCCCGACTTTAAAAGACTAATTAATGCAAAGGCCAAAGCGTCAAATTCAAACAAACAGCAATTTCCTAAAAGTCAAATTTTATATTATTTGCAGCAGAAAACTCACAGCTGTGCGCTGTGGTATTCAGTGATTAATTTGTGCCGGTGGTTGCAGGCGCAGCCGGCACAGGTAAGAGCGGTGGGGCAGTGGGGTGGGGGCAGAGCAGGGTTGGGGGGGAGTCGGCAGACGACGGGATAGGTAAAATTTAATAAAAAAATTAATAAAACCACTTACCTTGCCCCTGCCGCATCCCCGACTCGGCCTGCCGCGCCCCATCTACCCCACCGCTCTTACCTGTGCCAGCCGCGCCTGGCTGGTTGCGGATGATTGGCACCTGGCCTCCTTTCTAGGGATCCATACTAATTTTTCATCCCCAGACTTTGACCCAGAGCAAGGGAGAGGAGGGAGAAAGGAGGGATGGAAAGATAAGAAAACAGTAACAAAAGGGGAAAGCAAGGAAGAAAAAGAACCTGCAAGAGGGAGATAAAGAAACAGGAAGTGCATGGCGGTGGAAGATGAGCTATGCAGCCTTGCCACTGGACAACAGTGGCATTGGGCAGCACTGGTATGAACAGTCGCGCGGGGGGTTCGCGCAGGGGGGATTTAAAAAATAAATTAAAAAAACGTAGCTTACCGGTCCCGCGCCGCCTCCGCTGCTGGCCTGGTCCGGCGCCTGCGTTTTCCTGCTGCTTTCGGAACAGGAAGCAGGCATCCTCCCTCCCCTCCCCTAAGCCAATCACAACGCTGCAATGGCAGCGTTGTGATTGGTGCGGACGGCACCCAGCCGGGCGCCTGCAGGGATGCCATTTTCTCTATGTAGGCTGCGTGCAGCCTACATAGAGAAAATCCAGAGTGCGTATGACTGGTTTGGTCGGCCCCAGAGGGCCGACCAAACAGTCAGGGCCCATAACATTGGGCAAGCCACTCCTCCCCGACCCGCCCACCCGCCTGCCCCCAACCAGGCATACTATTCTGCTTTCTCGCAGCGCGAGAAGCAGAAACATAAAATGGTATTTAAAATACTATTTTATGTTTCTGCTTCTCGCACTGCGAGAAAGCAGTGGGGCAATGCTCCTCTGCCCTAATGCAGGAGCCGCCCCTGGGTATGAAATAAGCATGCAAAAAGGGGAAGGAATGGCCAAATCATGGTGCAGATTTCACTGGCCCGGAAATTAGGCTGTTCATTTCCCACTTAGCCTTAAAAAGCTATTAAAAAATTCTTCAATCTTGAGAAAATCTGTTTGCTATCTAAGATGCCTCATCTGCAGACACCTCCTGACATCCATCTTGGCTTCTATTAAAATGTAAACAGGAGCCCAAAGGCACGTTATCTCAGCTGCCACTGTGCCACCTGCCCCTCTCTAGTCTGTATGGGTTTCTTGAGACAACGTACTGCTGGTAGAAGTCTTTTTAGTAGGCACTCTACCCCAACGTGATATATTTTTTCTGTTATTAAAATTTAGAAATTAGCTGTCAAATAAATATTACAAAAATAAAACAATTAGATATTCGCTGGGAATATAATGGTGAGAAAGACAGCATGAGCCATACTAAACTGGCTGGCACAGTTAGTGGAAGCTAATTAGGAGACCCAAATATGTTCTGTGAAAATAACACAAGATAAACAAGCACTGGCAAAGCCAATAAGTCTGGCGTTTGCCACCAGTCTTTTTTTTTATATTTATAGCTCTTTATTAACGATTTAACATACTCTCAGCAGTAATCATCAGCATTGTTATACATCGTTGGTGTTGATGCGATCATATATCTTGTGCAGCACATTACTAGAAATCTTGCATCGTGCGAGGTGTGTGTGAGCCAATTATTACAGAGAAACGTATAAAAAACAAAATTAGCACAACTTGTATAAAATAAAACACTTGTCTAAAATATACAAACTGAAAGACTTACACCCCCGATGTGGCTGACCGCCAGCCTTTTTATAATTCTCATTTTGTTCTCTCAAGGTTTTTGCAAAACCTTTTTGTTAGGGAAGCGGCCAGGCCCTCATTAATCTAAAAAAGAACATTGGGTAAAGGCAAACATATAATTTTTGTCTCAAAAAAGCACATATTACTATATGGACCCTAGTTAGCCGGGGCAACAAGAAGGATTCAGGCCTACTTCCTAATCACATCCCAAGCCAGGACTGGCATTATCACTTTGGGAAGCTTTACTCTGCTCCAGAAATCATACCTCTGGAGGGGCTATGCGACCCCTTAGACTTCTTTGGTGCTGGCAATGTTAGCAAGCCCTTCTCTTTGGCAGAAATTGAAGCAGCATTAAGGAAGATAGTCCCTGCCAAAGCTGCTGGACCAGATGGTCTGCCTGGAGATTTATTTCTCGCAGACATTACAAATTGGGCACGTTATATTCGGATACTTATCAATGCCATTGCCAGTGGTTGCCCAGTACCAGAGTCTTGGAAGGGCGCGGAGGTGGTCCCGATTTATAAAAAGGGCGCCAGAGAGGATTTGCTGGTCCGGCTTCATGAGGGCAATTATGCACAGGTGAGATGGGGACACAAGGCCAGCTGACGGAACACATTCCCATCAATAGGGGAGTCCGCCAGGGCTGTGTTATGGCACCCACCCTGTTCACTTTATATGTGAACGGGGTGGTCAGCTTCTTGCAAGAAGACCCAGCTGACGCTCCAGCCCTGGCGGGTGACAAGGTACCAACTCTCCTGTTTGCTGACGATACCCTGCTGGTGTCTAAGACCCCAGCAGGGTTACAAAAATTACTGAACAGATTCCAATCTTTCTGTGACTCTCGGGGGCTGGTCATCAATACCTCAAAAACTAAGTTCATGACATTCAACCCCCATAAACCATTTAGAAACAATCTCATGCTGGATGGGACTCATTTGGAGAGAGTCAGTACCTTTGACTACCTTGGCATTCGACTCTCCAACAAAATGTCATGGAGGCCCCATTTAGCTAAGATGCTTATGAGCCATAAACGTGTGGTCGGGGAACTAGGTAAAGAACATCGCTCCTCGCAAAGCAGGCTAGTTGCCCCGGCCCTCACGGTTTATGACGCCAAAGCAGTTAGCTCAGCCCTTTATGGAGCTGATCTATGGGGGTTTGAAAATGTAGATGACATCTGTAGATCTGAGCACAAGTTTTTGAGAGACTTGGTGATCCTTCCCCGTAATTTCCTCTAACACCTTTAATGCTCGACATGGGCAGGCGGTCGTTCAGAGACACTGCTAAGTTGCGCCCATTGCTCTTTTGGGCCCGTATAAGGCGGACTCCTGAACTTTCTAAATATGCCATAGCACTAACTGAGGTGATGAGCTTACACGTTGACCATAGAGTCAGCTGGACATCAAGTGCCAGGAAAAGACTGACAGCTCTGAGCCTTAAAGAATCTTGGGATAGCCAAATTCCCCCCAGCAAAGTGGAGCTAAAACGATTGTATTGGGACTGGATAGATAGCCAGGAACTTAGCAAGCCTATTGTGGGAAGACTAACGGAAGAATTCTATCACCACAAGCAGAGTAGAAGCCTTGAGCCATATCTAGATATAATCCAGGTACCACAAGACAGGGCGCTGTATATTCAGTTTAGGCTTGGTACGCTTCCTCTTCGTGCATTAACCACAAAATGGCGTTCTTCCAAACAGTCAACAGAAGACTGCCCTTGCTGCAGAGGCCGTTGGAGTGCGTTGCCCATGTTATGTTTGTTTGTCCAGCGTACAAAGCAGCAATGTCTAAATGGTTAAAACCAATCTGCAGACAATTGGGCACGCTTGACCACCAGGTTGCCCTGTGCATTCTGAAGTCTGATGCAAGAGCCCTCTTTGCTTGCGGGGTAGCCAAGTTTCTTAGCCAAGCTTGGATAGTTAGGCAAAAAGCCTTGCGTGGGGTGGTCAAACATCACATCTTAGGAGCTGTAGAGAATTTACCCCAGCCCAAGACGAATGCCCACCCTCTATTAAAGGTCCATTTTATGCACTGGCACTTTATACAAGCTTACCTGTCCCCCGAATGAGGGCCCAAATAAGTCTATCTATTGGGTATGCCCAGCGGGCTCCACACTCTGCTTTTTCTGTGAGATCCCAAATTGGGTTGGATTGCTACGATTGTACTTTTTAACTGTTATTATTGTAATTGTTTATGATTTTATCAAAGAACTTTTAAAACTTTTTATTGTACAGTTTCCGACAACTGTTTTATCTTCTGTGCAATAGTGCATTTTTATGTTCCGGTTGAGCACATTCTTCGGATTATCTTTGCATCGCTTGTTAATTTGCACCTATTTAACTCCTTTTAAAATGTTGCTTGATGCTTTTATGATACTAGTTATCGAAATAAAGCAAATGATTGATTGATTGACATATTACCATAGATGTCCCTAGCACTGAAGGGAACTACTTTGTGTGTGGATGTGCTCCTTAAAAAAGGGCAGCACCCTGTACTCACAGTGAAGTTAGCCAGTGGCTAAAGTAGACTGACCTATTGCCCCATGATGCATGCTGGAGTGGGTGGAAGAAAAATGTGAATGACACAACAGACTAATGGAGGAAGTCTGGCTAAAACCCCCTATAACTATACAGTTATCCAAATAATTTTAGTAAAATCAAAACGTCTTGGATAACACTAGACCTAAAAAAAAGCCAATCAGTCTGGCATTGGCTGCCAGCCTCTTGCCTTTGCAAATGCCTTTTTTTGTAATGTTTTTGTAAATCATTATTACAGACAGACTAAGAGGCTTTCAAAGAGAAACATATAGAGAGGCTTGCAAAGAAAGGCAGATAGAGAGGCTTTCAAAGTCAGACAGAAAGATAGAGAGATAGATTTGGAAAGACAGATATAGATAGATTTGCGAAGAGATACATAGGCATGAAAAGATTGATTAGAGATAGATAGGTTGTTGCTAAGATAGATATATGGATAGACAGGTAAGGTTGCACAGATAGATAGATAGATAGATAGATAGACGGAGAGACAGATAAATAGATAGGGTTGCACAGATAGATAGCTATACAAGCAGCTTAATCTACAGTTGCAAAGATAGATAGATAGATAGATAGATAGATAGATAGATAGATAGATAGCAGTGGCGGTGCGTCCATTAGGGCGCTGGGGCGTTGCCCCACAAGCCGCCCGCGCCCGCAGCTCCCTCAGCGTCTCTGAACTTAAGTAAACTGACTCAGTTTACTTAAGTTCAGAGGACGCCGAAAGAACGACATGTCAGTCAGCATGACGTCGGACCGCCCACCCCCTTCAGAGTCTGAAGGGGTGGGCGGTCCCGTCATGCTGACTGACATGTCAGACCAGGGGCAGGCAGCAGCACAAGTGCGCATGACTGGTGAAGGTCGGAGAATTTTTCCGACCAGCCCAGTCATGCGCACTAGTGTCTGGCTGGCGTGGCGGCTGCGCATTAGGAGAGCGAGGGTTGATCAATGCCGAAACCCTCGGTCTCCTAATTGGCAGGCGGGCAGCAAGTACCCCTGCTAAGCCAATCCTGGCGCTGCTGGAGCAGCGTCAGGATTGGTTGAGAGGGGCTGCTGTTCCTGTTCAGAAGTTGAACGTTGGCAAGGGGAACCGGCCCAGGAGCAGAGGCGGCGCGGTCCGGACCCGGTCAGGTAAGTTTAGTTTTCTTTTTTTAATTTTAAACTCCCCCGCGCGACTCCCCCCCCCCTGCGAGTATTGTGAGCCGCGACTGTATCCCCTATCTGTTGTTGCGGTCTCCTGTCTGTTGGCATGCCCTGCCCGTGGTTGTGCTGCCGTGTCTGTTGCACTAGCCTGCATATTGTTGTAATGATCTGGTTGTTGCAGTGTGCTGTCTGTGTTTAGTCGGCCCTGACTCTGTTTGCACTTCCCTTTCTCTTGCGCTGACCTGTTTCTTGTGTTTCTGTGGCATCGACCTCTCGTTTATTTTGCCACACTGTATGTTGCACTGCCCTATATATTGTTGTGCCCCCTGGTTGTTGCCCTGAACTGTCAGTTGCTGCGCTGCCACGTGCGTTGTTGTGGTGTCATGTCTGTTGCGATATCTAGTCTGTTGTGCTGGCCTCTGTGTATCTGCTGCACTGTGTTGTTGCGCACAGCCCTGCATGTCACACTGCCTTTGCGTTACCCTGCCCTGTGAGGTCTTGCGTTGCACTGGCTGTTGCACTGCCCGCTCTCTGGTTCTGCTCATCTGTCTCCTCATGTGCCCTGCATTACCCTGTTCGTTGCGCTGCCCTGCCTGCTGCACTTCCCTGTCTGTTGTTGTGCTACTCTGTCTGTTGTACTGCCATGTCTGTTGTTACGCTGTCCTGCCTCTTACACTGCTCTGCTTCTTGCATCTCTGCACTGGCTGTTAGACTGTCACCCATCTTGTTGGTCTGCCCTGTCTTTGCACTTCCCTGTCTCTTACTAATCTGTCCTGCCTGTTGGACTGCCCTTCCCCTATTGCACTTCCCTGTCTCTTGTTGTGCTGCATTGCTTCGTGTTGTGCTCTGCTCTCCTTTCCTTTGTTGTGCTGCCCTTTCTCTTGTTGCGCTGCCATGTCTCTTGTGCTGTCTCTTGTTGGTTGCCTTGTGTCTTGTTGCACTTCCCTGTCTCTTTTTTCGCTGCCATATCTCTCATTGCACTGCCTTGACTAATGTTGCTTTGCCCTGTCTCTTGTTGCGCTACTGTCTGTTGTGCTGCCCTGACTCTCGATGCACTGTCCTTTCTCTTGTTGCGTTGTCATGTCTCTTTTTGCACTGACCCGCTGCACAGTATTATCATCCCGGATTTCGGCATTCTAGGATTTCCACTGCGTGCACTAGTGTGAGTACTACCATTTTCTTACTGATTCGGGGTTATTGCAAGGTCTTTGTGTGTGGGTTTCTTTTTCAAGAAGATCTGATGTCTGCTTGTTTGGGAACGGAGTATTGCGGTGCAGCTGTGTGTCCTGTATGTGCACTGCGGATGCTCTGTATGGATGTGTTCAGTACGTGCTTCGTGGCCGGCAGCAATGTAGCGCTGTTTATGTGCAGTTTCGATGCACTGCAATGCATCTTTCCGCCGGGCGGGCACATTGTAGGTGTGCAGGGTGGCTGTACTGCAGTGCAGCAGTGTATGGTGCGGGGCAAATACACTGTAGTTCTCTATGGGCATGGCGCCTGCACTGTGCAGATGGTGCGCTGTGCAGTCAGTGTATAATGTGTACAGTGCAGATTGACTGACTGTAGCTGTGAGTATGTGGGGCCACTTGGACCGGAGTTGTATGCAAAGAAAAGGTGCAGTGTGGCTGCATGTTATGCACCCGCAGAATGTTGAACTTAGTTTACAGTGCGCACTGTGGCATTGTGCATATGCACGGTTTTGCAGTGCAGCACAGCGGTTGATACTCTTGACTGCAGCGGTCACTGGCTGCTCCGGCCGGGATTGAAGTGCACTTGAAGTGTGCTTGCGGGTACGTGCTGTCTGATGTTTCCTTTATCTGTGATTTGCTGTAACAATCTCTTAGACGGCATGAAATATTCATGCACAGCCCGTGCAGTAATTCATCAGCGCTGACATAGGGTCAGGAGCTGGTCTGACCATATCTCAGCCCGGGTCCAGCTCTCTCCAGAGCCTGCTTCTGAGGTAGAGGATCTGCGCCGATGAGCGAGGAGAGGCCGGCAGAGAGCAGGAGGAGAGGCCAGTGAAAGGTGACAATCAGAGAGATGGGAACATAAAGGAGGGAAGAGCAGAGGGGAGAGAGAATGGAGAAACTAACAAGAACACAGACAGCAGTAAACAATACGAATGTATTGCTGGCAGCAACTGCAAAGTAAGTGCGTGGAGTGAGGGTTAAGTGCCCGGTGCTGTTGTCTGCGGTGGCTCGAGTCCGCGAGTCATTCAGTGTTGAATTTATGATATAGGCAGCTGAGAATCCGTATTTGGGGCCTCTTACATCCTCTTTGGTAGACTCGAGTCGGCCGGGCCTGGTCAGGTCCCACATGGTACAGAGCGGCCTGGAGTCCAAACTGTTGATGCTCTGCTACAGACCGAGTCAGCCCTTGCAGCCGTTACCCAACGGGACAAGCAGACACATGCGCTGCATTTTGATAACAGAAAAGGGTGACAGTGGCGTTTATTGATGTCTGCACTGGGCTGGGCTCTGCATAATTCATCCCAAACATGCAACCTGCACAGAACAGAAGGATTTATGAGCAGGCACAGAAAGATTTGGTGGCGCGAGGAAGCCTGCATCCTTGCTACACATCCTTTGAGTAAAACTGTTCATGCAAATAGGGGCACACCGGGCTAGAAGCCTTGAAAGCAGACTTGCAAATAAAGCACCCGAAAAGGGAGGGGGGGTTGTGACTGTAGGGGGATGGGAGAGATGGGTAGATTTACAGATAGATGACGAAGGGGTAGAGAAGAGGGGGGTGGTGGCTTCTATAGTTAGATAAATAACTAGCTAGTTAATGCAGATAGACGAACGGACGGATAGCCTCAAGGAGGGAGGACCGACTGAAGGACAGAATAAAGGATATGAAGTGAGTGACAAAAGAGAGAGCGTGACTACGGAGGACTGAGAGAGAACAAATAGAGTGCTAGAGACAGTAGAGAGAAATCAAGAGACAGACACAGAGAGTGAAAGAGGGTGCAAAGAAGAGAAAGACAGACCTAAAGAAATATGGATGTAGATAGAGATAAAACGACAGAAAGAGATACAGGCCTAGAAAGAGAGAAAACAGATACTTGGAGATAAAGTCAATGGAAAGCAAAGAGAAAAGAGACACAGAACGCACCTGTAAACCAAAATGTCATGCCTGGTGTGTAATGGAACTAACCTGGATGTAATTGATAACATAAGAGAGAGAATAGATTGATAAATAAAGCAAGAGAGATGAAGCGAAATTGAAAGAAAGATGAAGAGCCAGAATGAGAGAGAGAGGAGAGAGTGAGAGTGTGTGTGTGGGAGAGAGAAGTGATGGATTGTTAGAGAGAACGAGAGAGAGGGGGTGAAACAGAGAGAGATGGAGCTAAGCAGAGCCAGAATGAGAGAGTGTGGCAGAAAGAGAGAGGGGTATAACGAGTATGTTGAGCTAGAGAGAGAAAAAGAGGGACATAGAAAGTAAGACAGATATAGGTATGAGCATATGTACACAGTTATCTCTACTATAATCAGACACTGGAACAGACCATTGAATGTTGGAATGTAAAATCTTGTCCCGCTTTGGGGTAACTTAAAATTTTGTCTGCTACAGGAATTTTTAAATATGAGAGAATGTTAATTTGCTTTGGCAAGTCATGCATTGTAGACTGCACTTAGCCCACATAAAATGACATGTGGGAGGCCTGCTTTGGCAGTGAATTGGATCTGGAATTTCTGAGTTTGAGTTGCATGGTCAATATTTATGTGTCACTTTCATAGTTATTTAGACTGTGTTTCTGTTTTATACTGTTTCTGCCAATATGTAACCTTGAGCCACAGTTTTGGTTGATTTTGATTGCAGTGGCTCAGTTTATTTGGTGATTCACAATTCCAATCATGGGTAAAACATGGCTTGTTGAACATAGATGAGATGTACTTGCAAATTGTTGGATTGCGTATTGCATTTCAGGTTTTCAATTTGACCAATCTTTTGACTTCTTACCAACGAAATACGAGTGTCTTCCTGGTCGAGGACCACACTGCTTTTTCTCTTATCTGTCTTGTATCAAGACCCTGCTGGACTATGGGGTGAAAGAAAGCTTGAATAAGCAGCTACCTATGTTATATGACATCTCTTTATTAATGTAATAACTGCACTTTCACAATTGCTTTATTAACCTTCCTGCTTTCTCAAATTTGCTTGAAAATGCACCATTTGTCCACTCTTTTTTCAAAAATTTCTCCGGGGGAGAACCCCCCCGAACCACCCTTAGGTTGTTTGGGCTCGCTCGCTATGCTCGCTCGCTGTGGTGCAGTATGACAATCATTTTACGCCTCACCACTTTCAAATGTCACCAGCCGCCACTGATAGATAGATAGATGACTGGCCGACGGCTAGGTCGACAGATCCACTGGTTGATAGACAAACTGGTATACAGGTAGGGGGTAGATAAATAGACACACCAGTAGTTAGATAGACAGGCATGTAGATACCTAGACAAACAGGTAGGTAGACAAATAGATAGATAGACAGGCAGAGCAGACTAGTGGGCTGATAGGTAGACATACAGACAGATACATAGGGTTGTAAAGATAGAGAGATATAGATAGATTGGGTTGCTTATATTATCTACTGGCAGTCGCCAGTAGATAGTTATAGTTAGGACCTATTTTCCATAGGAAATCCACAACATTCTATTTGAAATAACTTTGGCGCCGGTTGACGAATCTTCGCGAAATTTTCAAAACTTATGGCCCGCTCCGGTCCGCTCCTATCCTGAAAGTTTCGGGGTGATTTGGCAAGCGGGGGCCGAGACAAAAGGGGGGTCCCAAAACGTGTTTTCCCCATGCAATTTTCCATAGGAACCTTTCATCGCAGCTACAGCCCGAACTGCTGAACGGAATTACACCAAATTTGGCAAAAAGGTAGCCCTTGGTTCAGAGTCATGCCTTTTGCTTAAATGGTGTAAATCCGTTCAGTAGTTCCTGAGAAATTTTAAAAAGAAAACACATATATATCTGGGCTGAGCGTAACCACACATGTCATCGTGAGATCTGATTGGCTGTCAGCACTTCATCCTGGAATTGCTGGCAGCCATCTTGGGACCAATATAAATGATAGTACCCCATTGAAATGCATTGTAGTGAATCGAAGATTTTGAGTGTTACCAAAAGGAGAACTATAAAGGGTGATAACAGACTTTAGTTACATTAGAATTCATTTGTTGATGGTAACATACTAATTTCAGGAATTGTGGTGTGTTCTAAGGTGATTTTACCCTGTGAAAAACCTTCTGCTGGGATATCATGAATCATGTTTGAGAGAAAACTATTTTCACATGCTTGTCCCATACAGTTTTGGAAGGTGCTCCAGAAGCTAAAATGAGAGCATATTTTCTGTAAATTCACATTATCTTTCTCAGTCATGTGAGAATGAAGTCTGACATTCTCAGTAAAACATGTACATCCAACAAGGGCAGAGACTGTCAGTTGATTCCTTTGTGTTCTACTGCAGCTTCCCAGAGTGTTCTAAAGAACAACTAGAGTGCTAACAGCCTTACTTATGACAAAAGTATGGCACACCTGAAGCCATCTTGATTGGAATAAACTGGTAACACTTAAAACATTTAATTTAAAAAGGAACAAAATGATGGGGTTCATTTTGTCATAGAAATTATGGTTAGTGCTGTAGAAAGAAAAATTAGGACATGTTTCAAGTGAGATCTCAAATATCTTCCTGTTATATTTCAACAGGAGCAGCCTGTTAGTTGATGCCTTTGTGTTCTACTGCAGCTTCCCAGAGTGTTCTAAAGAACAACTAGAGCGCTAACAGTCTTACTTATGACAAAATTATGGCACACCTGAAGCCATCTTGATTGGAATAAACTGGTAACTCTTAAAACATTTAATTTAAAAAGGAACAAAATGAGGGGTTCATTTTGTCATAGAAATTGTGGTTAGTGCTGTAGAAAGAAAAATTAGGACATGTTTTAAGTGAGATCTCAAATATCTTCCTGTTATATTTCAACAGGAGCAGCCTGTCAGTTTATTCCTTTGTGTTCTACTGCAGCTTCCCAGAGTGTTCTAAAGAACAACTAGAGCGCTAACAGTCTTACTTATGACAAAAGTATGGCACACCTGAAGCCATCTTGATTGGAATAAACTGGTAACACTTAAAACATTTAATTTAAAAAGGAACAAAATGAGGGGCTTCATTTTGCCATAGAAATTATGGTTAGTGATGCAGAAAGAAAATTTAGGGCATGTTTTAAGTGAGATCTCAAATCATCTTCTATTTCATTAGAAAATTCTGACATGCAGACTGAAACAATCACTTTCAATACCAGCAGTAGACTTCCAGTTAACTCCCTGGTGAGCAGTTGCTTTACTACAGTGATCTAATGAACAACTAGAATGCTAACATTCTGAATTTATGGCAAATGTGTGACAAATCTGAATGCCTTCTTGATGGAATCAAAGTAAAAAACTGAAAGCATTTCCTACTGAGGAGACTGCAGTAAATGACGAAATTAGGAAACTTCATAACCAATAAGTCTCCCAAGATGGCCACCAGAGAAAAAAGAGCCCAAATGTAGCACAAATATCACCCAGATGTAGCCCACATATAGCCCAATGACAGAAGTGTGCAAAACATAAGAGAGAGAATAGATTGATAAATAAAGCAAGAGAGATGAAGCGAAATTGAAAGAAAGATGAAGAGCCAGAATGAGAGAGAGGAGAGAGTGAGAGTGTGTGTGTGGGAGAGAGAAGCGATGGATTGTTAGAGAGAACGAGTGATGTCATCAGTGATGTCATGAGTGATGTCACTGACCATGTCATGAGTGATGTAATATGTGACGTCATCAGCAGTGCATTGCGGGCGCGCGAGTTATAGTTAGCTGAACTAACTATAACGGGGGAATTTCTATGGTTTTGTACGAGTGAAATGTCCAACTAACTATAACGCCCCTGAAACCTATGGTTTTTTCAGTGAATATATATATATATATTAGATAGATAGATAGTTTATTTCGACCAATCATATGATCATTACAACAGCATACAAAACATACATTTAAATACAAAATTTTTAAAAAAAACAATCAGATAATAATTACTGCATCCATTTTAAACCCCCACCTCAGATAAAAGTTTAAAAGTAGCAACAAGAGGACATATACGGGGATTAAAAAAGTCAATTGTCCAAGGACATCACCGCATTAAGTTCATTTCAGGGCCTTGGATCTCAACCACCACGCATACAATAAAAACCTTGAAACAGCAAAAACAATGCACTGTGAAGTGTCCGATCGTAAAATCCGAAGAGCTTCCATTGGCCTGGAGAAAGAGAACAATCGGCAGACTGGAATGATCCAAGCTCTCCTGATAGCCTTGTACATAGGACAGAAGAAGAGAAAGTGCTCAATGGATTCTTCTGCACTTAAGCATATTGGGCAGATAGGCGATAGTCCAGCATTTGTCCATTTACATTTCCAGAGATTCAATGGAAGTGAACCAAATCTTAGTTGAATATAAAGTGCTCGTGCATGGGGAGGTTCTATTTGATCCATAAAAGGTTCAAAATTAAAACTATATTTTACATCTAAAAATTGCATTGTTAAAACTCCATAAGATGTACTTTCAGTGCAAATAGAATTGATATAGACCCAGAATTTCTTTTTTAGTATGGGGGCCCACTTTTTAGTTATAGTACCTGGATTCTCCCACAGCGATGCAAGGCCCAAGCGGTGCAGCCATTCTTTAATCTTTGAAAACCATAACAAGGTGCCTTTCTGTTTTTGGAGATTTAAAAGTTCCACCACTGCCTCTCTTACTTTAATCTCTGTAGTATTTGCCCAAATCCTTATCCAGAACATCAAGGTTCTGAGGACTGCATGATACGAGATAGATTTCACACCCAAATCGAGACGCAGTGGTAAAATCGGAGTACTAGTCGGAACATTAAGTATGGCTCTAAGAAATTTATTTTCCGCTATTTCTAATTTTTTAGTATTCTCCATGCCCCATAGTTCAGCCCCATACAGGGCTGCCCCATGAGCTTTCGCCCTGTGTATCTCTAGTGCAGGGAAATGGGGCGATAGGATGAGCCTCTCAGTCTCCTTACTATAGCGCAATCCACTATCTGCAAAGTAGATTCCCTCTTTAAAATTTGCGAAGACCACGCAAGGTTGTCATTAACGCCCAGGTAATCAAACACCTTAACCTGCTCAAGTTGTTGAGAACCCAATATTAACTTATTTTTGGAGCGTTTGTAAGGATTGAAAACCATAAATTTAGTTTTAGAACAGTTGATTTCCAAACCTCTAGCCCTGCATGCGTCAGCAAATTTGTTCAAAATATTTTGGATCCCCTTAGGGGTCTTAGAGATGAGAAGTGTGTCGTCCGCGAAAAGTAACGCCGGCAGGAAATTACCTGCCAGTCTCGGAGGATCACCACCACATCCAAAGAGTTCCTGAATCAACTCATTTATGAACAGAGTAAATAATGTGGGAGCTAATACGCACCCTTGGCGCACACCTTTAAGGATTGGAATGTTATTCGTAAGGCTGCCTTCAGGGTTCCATCTAACTTTGGCGTAATTAGCATCATGCAGTCGAATCAATAACTGAAGTAGGTCCTCAGGTAGCTCAAGGTCCCTCAAGACAGCCCACAACTTATTACGATCGATAGAATCGAAGGCTGTCTTGAGGTCAACAAAGACAACATATAAGTGACCTTTCAATATCTTCACCTCCTTCCAGATAAGCAGTAGAAATTTAAAAACTTGATCTAAAGTGCTTGTGCTTGATCTAAAACCTGCCTGTAGATGGGAAATAACATTCTTTTCTTCCATCCAGCTCTGGATACGTAGCAGAATAATCTTACAAAACAATTTTTGTGGGACGTCTAGTAAACTTATTGGTCTATAATTAGCCGGATCCCCTTTGTTACCCTTTTTAAAAATTGGGATTATTTCCGCTCCTTTCCAGGTTGGAGGAATTTCACCACCTAACTGTATAGCATTAAAAACCTTTTGGAGCAAAGGGGCCCAGATGGCCGGTTCAGCTCTGAATAAGTCTCCAGGAAGTCTATATTATATATATGTTTGCTTAGATAGGATTGACAGTCTGACAAGCACATCGATAGAGCTGCAAAGACAGCTAGATAGATAGACAGACAGGTAAATAGACAGACAGGCAGATCGCCAGGTAGGTAGACAGAGCAGCAGGTAGACAGATAAACACACAGGTGGACAGATAGACAGGTAGACAGACAGATAGGTAGACAGACAGACAGATAAGACTGGTAGATAAACAGACAGGTAGACAGATAGGGTTGTGAAGATAGATAGATAGATAGATAGAGCTGCAATAGTAGATAGATGGACAGACAGACAGACAGGTAGATAGATAAGGTAGGTAGACAGACTGACAGGTACATAGATAGATAGGTAGACAGACCAACAGGTAGACAGACAGGCAGATAGCCAGGTAGGTAGACAGAGGAGCAGGTAGAAAGGCAGGTAGCAGGGATAAACACGTATGTGGACACATATACAGGTAGACAGACAGACAGATAAGGCTGGTAGATAGATAGACAGGTAGACAGATAGGGTTGTGAAGATAGATAGATAGATAGATAGATAGATAGACCGATAGATAGATAGAGCTGCAATAGTAGATAAATAGACGGACAGACAGGCAGATAGATAGCTCGGTAGGTCGACAGACTGACAGGTACATAGATAGATAGGTGGACAGACCAACAGGTAGACAGACAGGCAGATAGCCAGGTAGGTAGACAGAGGAGCAGGTAGAAAGGCAGGTAGACGGATAAACATGTAGGTGGACAGATAGACTGACAGATAGGTAGACAGACAGACAGATAAGACTGGTAGATAGATAGACAGATAGGGTTGTGAAGAGAGAGAGAGAGAGAGAGAGAGAGAGATAGATAGATAGATAGATAGATAGATAGATAGAGCTGCGATAGTAGATAGATGGACGGACAGGCAGACAGGTAGATAGATAGCCAGGTAGGTAGACAGACTGAGAGGTACATAGATAGATAGGTAGACAGACCGGCAGGTAGATAGACATATAAGTAGGCAGACAGCTAGATAGACAGACAATAACAAAGATATGACTGGTAGATAGATAGATAGATAGATAGGTAGATAGATAGATAGATAGATAGATAGATAGATAGATAGATCTGCGAAGGTAGATAGCTGGGCAGACAGACAGGTAGATAAATAGCCAGGTAGGTAGACAGACTGAGAGGTACATAGATAGATAGGTAGACAGACCGGCAGGTAGATAGACATATAAGTAGGCAAACAGCTAGATAGACAGACAGTAACAAAGATATGACTGGTAGATAGATAGATAGATAGATAGATAGATAGATAGACAGATGAGGTTGGATAGATAGATAGACAGACAGATGAGGTTGGATAGATAGATAGATAGATAGATATATAGATAGATAGATAGATAGATAGATAGATAGATAGATAGATAGATAGATAGATAGATCTGCGAAGGTAGATAGCTGGGCAGACAGACAGGTAGATAGATAGCCAGGTAGGTAGACAGACTGACAGGTTCATAGATAGGTGGGTAGATTGAACGACAGGTAGATAGACATATAAGTAGACAGAGAGCTAGATATACAGAAAGAAAGACAGATACGACAGATAGATAGATAGATAGATAGATATGTAGGTAGATAGATAGATAGATAGATAGATAGATAGATAGTTAGATAGATGGATGACTGGCCGATAGCTAGGTCGACAGTTCCACTGGTAGATAGACAAACTGGTATACAGGGTAGATAAATAGACACACCGGTAGTTAGATAGACAGACATGTAGATAGCTAGACAAACAGGTAGGTAGTCAAATAGATAGATAGACAGGCAGCTCAGATGAGTGGGAAGATAGGAAGGGAGGAACAGGTGGCATGGGTGGCTGACAATGACAGGTATACGGATCACATCCCTATCTGGATCAGGTATATAGATGACCTATAGAAGTCTAGCATTGGAGTTTATCAACAAGTTAGGAAGAAATGACCTTAATTTGAGCTTCACACATAAGCTAAGTACCACCCACTGTGAATTTCTGGAAGTGGCTATTTCCATTGAGAATAAACAAGTAGTCACTAGCCTATTCAGAAAGAAAATATCGGGCAATACAATTCTCCAAGCCAAGAGTAACCACCCAGCTCCCCTGATCAACAGAATTCCATACGGCGAATATATCAGAGCTCGCTGTAACTGTAACACCAATGAGGGGTTTATCAAAGAGCAGACCATTATGGAGAATAGGTTCAGACAACGGGGTTACAGCACTAAGATATTAGTACAAGCCAAGAAAAAGCTTAACAGCAGTACCCGGGATGAGCTCCTTTTCAGGAATAAAGACAGGAAAGAGGAGATAAATACCCCGAGAATGATCACGACTTACAATAAAAGATCCTCTCACATTAGGAATTTGATGAAACGCCATTGGAGCCTACTAGAGACAGAACCAGTAATAGGCAAACATGTGGGCAAAACACCGCACATTACATACAGAAAACTGAAGTCATTAAGGGACCGGTTGGTCCATAGTTATCAACAGGATACCACCACAGGCAATTGGTTGAACCCACCCTAAGCTTTTAGCAAATTCAATTCATGCAAAGCATGCAAAAACAGCAGAAATCGCAGTAGCCATAAACGTGAGCAAGGCAGTACGAAGAAGATCAACAAACATATCACATGTACCAGTGATTTCGTCATATATGTACTAGAGTGTCCTTGTAGCTATAAGTATGTTGGTAGCACCAGACTGCAACTAAAACTTAGAAATCTTCAACATCTGCGTGCAATAACGAACGGTGATTTCAACTATCTTGTGGCGAGACACTTCCACGATAAACTTGACAGTAACAACAGTCTGCTGCAATTTTTTAGCATAGATAGGGTCATGGCACATCCCAGGGGTGGAGACAGGGAGAAACGTTTACGCACTCTGGAATCAAGATATATAATTGATCTCAATACCAAAATCCTGCATGGCCTAAATGGTTGGGAGGAGTTAGCCACCCACATAGGATAGTCATCCATCTACTGAGACTCACACTTCTAAATAAATCAAGGGATGTGCTGAGTCCACAGGAGGGTTACTCCCCTGTGGCCAGTCATGGTCTTTCCAGAGTATTCTGGTTTTGATTTTATCCCGCGCTGGGTCACACATTTTGCACTTTATTCACTTTACCAATTTTAAAAGATAATGGTTCAGGGTGGCTGTGATCGCAGCACCCCTCTGCGGACCTGTTATTTGATATAAATTGATTAAATTGATTTTCAATCTATTCCGGCAGGTGTTCTCTGCCAGTGTTGAGATCCCAGGCACAGATTATTGCTGTCACTATTGCCTGATTGATATTAATCTTGAAATCATGAATTTCGACCGACCAATTAGATAGTTTCCATGGGGTTTCGAGATAGGTCTAAGTAAGAATCAGAGCCATTCTTGTTATTTCATTATTTTGGATTTATTTTTCAGATTTTGCACACATGAGGGGTGATACTATTGCCAACAGAGATAGAAAATGGAGACGTTTATCAGTTGTTTGAAATTGTGTACCTTTATTATTCTTTGTTTATAAAGACATAGTAATTGATTGAATTGGCCTTAATCTAGGAAGGACTCGCTAATTATTAATGTGAGTAATTTTAAGTTGACCAGACACACCCACATACGGCAGTGAATTCCATAATGAATTGTTTTGAATTACATAACTTTATTGTAAACTGCCGATATATCTAACATGGATGGTTTGTACCAGTCTCGATGAAATAGGC
The DNA here is from genome assembly GCA_963921515.1 of Calotriton arnoldi. Classification (NCBI taxonomy): domain Eukaryota; kingdom Metazoa; phylum Chordata; class Amphibia; order Caudata; family Salamandridae; genus Calotriton; species Calotriton arnoldi. Next base: position 978,459 of record CAWUFW010000662.1, read on the forward strand.
ATTATGATTGATACAATATTGTCAATGGACTTTCCTTGCCGATAATTAATTGCAAACTGCTTACTAAATACGATTTTACTGTCATGTATTAACAAAGTTGGATACGATCACAATATATGAAAGTATCTTTTCTCTTTCTATGAACTAGCAAAAGGTATTTCTAGAGGCATATGGGCACATGTAAGCTACTCGAAAAAGGCTCTTGCCGAAACGCGTCGTCTTTGTGCATAAATAAATATTTTTATGCTGTCTGGCGGTGTGCCGCGGTGTTGATTCTTGGAGTTCCAAGGAGTATGCAGAAGGATATTATTTAAGACGGTGGCTGCCGCCGTCGCAGGCACCGGTACCGTGGGAAGGTGTAACGGCAAGGAGCAGCATACTGCAGGAAACAAAGATTAAAAAGCCGTTCCCGCCGCTCTGATGTTCGAAGTGAAGTTCCCTGGTGACCAGGATTTACGGTAAGCGGGCGAAGTGGGGGTTGGCTTGGTTGTCGTTCCGGCTCGAAGTCAGAGGACAGAGACTCGGAATTGCACCCTTTCCTCCGGTCCACATAACCGCATTCCGCAGCCGTTTATCAGCGGTTAAAATCGGAGCAGGTACAACGCCGTAGCTGTTATTGTCTGTCGGCGTCCAAAGACAAGTACTGTTGCAATAGAATGAGTGACTGGGAAAACGAAAGAAAGGCCGTAGCCCTCTCACTATTTGATGAATCATTGGAAGTGGGGTCCCCACAAGCTGTGCTAAGTGGAGTGGCCAATATCACCGAACCTTCTCTTAAACAGAAATTGGCTCTATTTGAAAAACTGTCAAAACGCGAACTCAACAAATGGTGGGAAGTCACATCCCTAACTAACTATATTGAAGTGGGCCGTGTACCCAAGGAGCAGCATACTGCAGGAAACATATATATATATATATATATATATATATATATATGGTTGCTTAGATAGTTTGACAGTCTAACAAGCACATCGATAGAGCTGCGAAGACAGCTAGATAGATAGATAGACAGGTAAATAGACAGACAGGCAGATAGCCAGGTAGGTAGACAGAGGAGCAGGTAGAAAGGCATGTAGACGGATAAACATGTAGGTGGACAGATAGACAGAGAGATAGGTAGACAGACAGACAGATAAGACTGGTAGATAGATAGACAGGTAGACAGATAGGGTTGTGAAGATAGATAGATAGATAGATCTGCAAAGGTAGATAGACAGACAGACAGACAAGAAGACAGATAGCCATGTAGGTAGACAGACTGACAGGTTCATAGATTTGGCGGTAGATAGAACGACAGGTAGATAGACATATAAGTAGACAGACAGCTAGATATACAGAAAGACAGACAGACAGATATAGATAGATAGATAGATAGATAGATAGATAGATAGATAGATAGATAGATGACTGGCCGACAGCTAAGTCGACAGATCCCCTGGTAGATAGACATACTGGTATACAGGTAGAGGGTAGATAAATAGACACACCGGTAGTTAGATAGACAGACATGTAGATAGCTAGACAAACAGGTAGGTAGACAAATAGATAGATACACAGGCAGATCAGACTAGTGGGGAGATAGGTAAACATACAGACAGATAGATAGGGTTGTAAAGATAGATATAGATAGATAGGGTTGTTGAGATATATATATATAAATTAGATAGCTTGACAGTCTGACAAGCAGATCGATAGCGCTGCGAAGACAGCTAGATAGATAGACAGATAGGTGAATAGACAGACAGGCAGATAGGCAGGTAGCTAGATAGAGCAGCAAGAAGAAAGGCAGGTAGACAGATAAACATGTAGGTGGACAGATAGACAGGTAGAAAGACAGATAGGTAGACAGACAGATAAGACTGGTAGACAAGTAGACAGATAGGGTTGTGAAGAGAGATAGACAGATAGATAGATAGATAGATAGATAGATAGATCTGCAATAATAGATAGATGGACGGACAGACAGACAGGTAGATAGATAGCCAGGTAGGGAGACATACTGACAGGTACATAGATAGATGGGTAGACAGACCAACAGGTAGATAGACAGGTAGAGTGACACATAAGTAGACAGACTGATAGATAGACAGACAGTAACACAGATATGACTGATAGATAGATAGATAGATAGATAGATAGATAGATAGATAGATAGATAGATAGATGAGGTTGGATATATAAGTAGATAGATCGATAGATAGATTGATTGATAGATAGATAGATAGATAGAGCTGCGAAGGTAGATAGATAGACAGATAGCCAGGTAGGTAGACAGACTGACAGGTTCATCGATAGGTAGGTAGATAGAGCGACATATAAGTAGACAGACAGCTAGATAGACAGAAAGAAAAACAGATACAACAGATAGATAGATAGATAGATAGGTAGATAGATAGATAGATAGATAGATAGATAGATAGATAGATAGGCAGACAGATGAGATTGCAAAGATGGATGGATAGACATATAGATAGGTAGATAGATGGATATATAGATAGAGAGACAGACAGATAGAGTTGCAAAGATAGATAGCTATGCAGACAACTTAACCAACAGAGTTGCAAAGATAGATAGACAGACAGACAGACAGACAGATAGATAGATAGATAGATAGATAGATAGATGAGCGACAAGTAGGTAGACAGATCCCCTGGTAGGTAGACAAGCTAGTAAACAGGTAGATAGATGGTAGATAAATAGACAAACCGGTAGTTAGAAAGAGAGGCATGTAGATAGCTAGACAGACAGTTAGGTAGACAGGTAGATAGAGAGACAGAGAGATCAGACTAGTACGTAGATAGGTAGACATACAGACAGAAAGATATGTTTGTAAAGAGAGATGCACAGCTATAGCTAGGGTTGCTAGGATAGATATAAATTGGGTTACTTATATGCATTGACAGTCTGACAGGCAGACCGATGGAGCTACAAAGATAGGTAGATTGATAGACAGACAGGTAAATAGATAGACAGGTAGGTAACAGACAGACAGGTAGATAGACAGGTAGGTAAACAGACCAACAGGTAGAAAGGCAGGTCGATAAATAAACATGTAGGTAGACAGCTAGGCAGACAGAAAGATAGACAAATAAGACTTGCAGATAGATAGACTTGTAGATAGACAGACAGATAGGGATGTAAAAATAGATAGATAGATAGATAGATAGACAGATAGACAGATATACAGACAGATAGACTGATAGAGCTGCGAAGATAGATTGATGGACAGGTAGATAGATAGCCAGGTAGGTAGACAGACTTACAGGTACATAGATAGGTAGGTAGACAGACCAACAGGTAGACAGACATATAAGTAGACAGGCAGCTAGATGGACAGATAGAAAGACAGATATGACTGGTAGATAGATAGATAGATAGATAGATAGACAGACAGATAGATAGATAGATAGATAGATAGATAGATAGATAGATAGATAGATAGATAGATAGAGCTGCAAAGATAGATGGACAGACAGACAGGTAGATAGATAGCCAGGTAGGGAGACAGACTGACAGGCTCATTGATAGGTAGGTAGATAGACCGACAGGTAGAGAGACATATAAGTAGACAGACAGCTATATAGACAGACAGAAAGACAGATAAGACTGGTAGACAGAAAAACAGACAAGACTGGAGATAGATAGATAGATAGATAGATAGATAGATAGACAGATAGATAGATAGATAGATAGATAGATAATTGGAAAAACCGGCACAGCTTTAATTCGTTTTATTATTTTATATGTCTATGTAAACATGATATACAAGAGCACTGAAAGCAGACTAGAGAGCCATACAAGCCGAACAAACCTGCTAAATTTGTTTACAAATATAATTGTAGTCTTCAATTAAAATACATACCCACATGACATACAAGAGTGCAGTTATAAATGCACTTCTTTGCATGCATAACCTATTCCCCCTCTTCTTATAACCTTTGTTTTAAAATGCCTCAAGCCCTAGGGAAGGGATGATTCTGACTGTTAAAGTAAACAGCGTGGAAGTTTTCTACAATTGAACTAAAATGTGCATTACTATTAGTTGTTCTGCATTCGAATTCACTCATGCATAATATCATGAGCTATTGCAATTGAAACAAAATCATTATGATGTGTTTTAGTGTGTTTTTCCGACTTAGACTAACTACGCCTGAGTTAAGCCTAATCTCTATCTTTGTTAAAATGGCTGCAGAATCATGATGTTCATTCTGTGTTTATATTTCTCACACAACACTGGATTCAGCAAGTTATGCAGTGTTTATTTTCTAAGACATATTGCTCTCGAAGAACTTACTGGGGGAAAACTTGCTACTTTCCAAGGCTCTTGCTAGCACACTGTATTGCATTAATTCACAAATGTTTTCTGATCATGCCACTAGTTTGTTCTGATACCTTCAGATGATATTCGGTCAGAAGGGGAGAATCAATATTGATGTAGTGAAATGAAATGAAATTTAGACTTGTTGTAGCGCACAACTCACTCCCAGTGGAGCATTGCGGCGCTGGGCTCAGCAGGTTGGCAAGAATGATCACCAGAGAATTAAGGAGAAGCATTAAAAAGCTTTTTGAACTTATCATGATCCTCACATAACCGAATGGACACGGGAAGTTTATTCCAGAAAAGTTGCACCAGGTAAGAAAATGATCTACCACATATCTGACCCTGCAAAGGCAAAGAATTTTTAGAAAATATTTATCAGAAGATCTTTGGTCTCGAGATGGCTGATACAGGCAAAGCTTGGAATGCAGATAAGTGGGTAAGGCTTTGATTAGGGATTTCTGTGTTAAGCAACATATCTTAAAGAATATGCGTTATTTTATGGGCAGCCAATGCAGGTCCTTTTGAATAGGGGCCAAAGAAGTAGGGCGAGGCAAGTTGCAGATTAACCGGGCAGCAGTATTCTGCACCAATTGGAGTTTTGATACCAACGTGTCATTGGCTGCTCAAAGAAGTGCATCACCATAGTCCAGGCGACTGGTGATAAGAACTTGGACTAACGACTTTCTATATCTAAGTGGGAGCCATGGAAAAATCTTCCTTAAAAGCTGCATAGTGGCATAACAGGTGCCCCAGGTAGAATCCACCTGGGTTTTTATCGATAAAGACTGATCGACTTTGACCCCTAGATTTTTTACTACTTGCTTGGGGCGGGGGCAGGGCCAAGCTCAGATTGCCACCAGTCAGCCGACCAGATTTCCAGGGCATTGCCAAAAAGTAGAATCTCTGTTTTTCTCCGTTCAACTGGCGACAATTATTGGTCATCCATTTTGAAATATCATGCATACAGTGTGAGAACTGCAACTGAACTTTCCTGGAATGAAGTCCAAACGAGATAAGCAATTGCGTATCATCTGCGTAGGGAACAATCTCAAATCCATACGTTCTCACTATCTGTACTAGAGGCTATCTGCGCTAGAGTTAAATAGTGTTGGGCTCAAGCAGGAACTCTGCGGAACTCCTTTGCTGATATTTAAGGTTTTAGACCTAAAGGAGCCAAGACAGATGTTTTGGGTTCGGTTGTCTTAAAAAAACTTGAGCCAGAGCAAGGCACTACCACATATGCCAACCTCATACAGCCTCTGAACAAGAATGGAATGAGAGACTGTATCAAACGATGGAGCCAGGTCCAGAAGGACCAGCATAATCGTGGCTCCAGCATCAACAGAAAGTCTAATGTGATCTGAAACTGCCACCAAGGCTGTCTCTGTACTATGGGATGCTCTGAAACCTGACTGCGAATTTTCAAATTTTTTATTTTTTTCCAGAAAAGTCGGCAATTGGGAGTTAACATATTCTTCTAACATTTTGACCAGTGATGGTAGTAAAGAAATCTGGCGTAGTTAGAGAGAACGTATGGAATCGCTGAAGGTTTCTTCTGTATGGGCCTCACTTGTGCACATTTCTAGCTGGCTGGAAGCTTGGCTGTTAACGAGAGGCTGAAAAGCTCCCTTACAGCTCGAGCAATCACCAGATTCAAACTGGCTGCTAGGGGGACATGGTTCAAGAGGGTATCCCGATTTGACCTGTGATAACATCCTTTCCACCTGCTCCGAGGAACATAGGTCAAATTTAATGAGTTGGAGACATTAGGGTGTGCTTGATTAATGTCACATGCTTTCATATGACCTTTTGGGGCTGTTGAAAAGTTCTTATAAATGAGGTTGATTTTATCCTCAAAAAATTCTGCCAACAAGTCACACAATTGTTGAGAGGCCAAGATAGACTGGGTGCAAGCACGGGGTTTTAAAAAGCTGTTCAGAGATTTATAAAGTTCTTTAGTTGAATTGCTCTCATTATCAATAGTAGCCAAGAGGTAATCCCTAGAAGCCATCCTAAAATGCTTGTGGAAACTTTTTTATCTCAATTTATATACTTCTTTATCTGCTGGAGATTTGGTGGAACGCCATCTACGCTCTAAGCGTTTACACTTAGTTTTAGAGTCATGTAGATGGTTCGTGTACCAAGGGGCATGCCATTTTGTTGCTAGGAAAGAAACTTGTTTTATCGGGGCCACCCGGTCAAAAACCCTAACCAGGGAATCATAATATAATCAGTCGCCTCTTCAATGTCCTTGCATGATATGATAGGGGTGGATTTAAAGAGCTCAGCCACAGAATCAGAAGTGACTGCTTTCCATGAGCGGATAGATTTAAAGGGTCTTGGTCCAACTGCTTCTAAAGTAGGTTTGAAAGAGATTTGAAATTTAATTAAATAATGGTCAGACCAAGTAATTGGCAGAGGGTGAGTACAGGTTACTTCTGCTGACGTAGTAAAAATGAGCTCAAGGTTATGCCTGACTCGTGAGTGGGTCCCGTCACAATTTGTCTGAAACTGAGCGATTCTAAGTCTTCCAAAAGTTACATTACATCTCTATCTTTCCTGTTTTCCCCATGGAAATTAAAATCGCCCAAGAGCACAAAATTATTATTGACCAAAATATGAGGTGCCAAATAATCAATTAGTGACTGACTGAAGTCTTTCTTTGTCCTTGGAGGACAATAAATTAATGCTCCCTTCCAGGTGACGGTGGCCGAAATTGTGATTTGAAACACACAGAGCTCCACCCACTCTGATATTAAGGTATCAATCAGCTCCACCTGAAGGGATTCATGGAAGATTATGGACACTCCACCGCCAGCTCTGCCCTCCCTAACCAGTTTAAGTAGTGAATAATGGTCTGGAATGGCCAAAGGATTGAATGGGAGTGCATCCGCATTTAGCCAAGTTCCTGTAAAGAAACATAATTTGCAGTAGAGTCCCATAATTCCCTCTTTCAAAAACTTATTTGATGGTTGGAAAGTCAGATGACTTGGGGTGGAATCCACCAAATGAGACTCGTTATTCAAATGTTCAATGGCGATCGATTTAATATCCAGTTACAATTAAAACAGCTAAAATGGCAGTGTTTATATGCGCTTGGACCCTCTGATGAAGGGAAACATTGTTCAAAATCCCACATGAATTTTCTTTAGACTTAAGAGTAGCCTGAATAAGAAACAACTCAGGAATGGAATATCGCAGGATCTTAGGACTTACCATGGTGCCTCGCAAAAGTAACAGGGGTCGTGGCGTCTAGTGACGTCCAGACACGCGCAGACGGGCTTGCCTTTGGCACGCTTTCGGTGGTCGAAGCAGTGGAGCAATAAGACGACCCGGGAGGACACCTGACTCTCTCCACAACAAACGGCAACGCCGCGGCGGAATGGAGAACAGGTGAGAAGGCACCCCTAGCTCAGCAGCTAAATAAAATATTTTAAAAGTGCCCCCGATGCCCACACCAACAACATTAAAATTCAAGCGAACCCAATTAAAATATTGTAAAAGCCTCCAAAGTCAGAACAAATTAAAACAATTTAAACGAAAATCAGAAATCTCGTAGAGTTTAGAGCAAACAAGCCGGACCTGCGGTGCTGCACTTCCACGCTCAACTGCCTCTTAAATAGGAGGCAGTTGGCATCTAGACTGCCAACCTGCCAAAAAGCTGAACCTGCGGTTTGTGCTAAGAACCGTTATGTGACTTTTACAAAATATAAAATATGATTTGCTGAAATAATGCTCACACTGTGCTGACTTTGCAGTTTCTATGATTCCCTATGCTGAAAATGGATATATAAACCCTAGCATATGGGGGCGAGCCAGATCTTTTGAGTCTCTACTTGGGACGCTGTCTGATTTTCTTTTGATTTGCTGCACATTTGAGACTTAGGGCCCGGTTACAAGTTTGGCAAACAGGGTTACTCCGTCACAAACGTGACGGATATCCCGTTCGCCATATTACAATTCCATTATATCCTATGGAACTTTTAATACAGCAGATAGGATCTACGTCACATTTGTGACAGAGTATCCTAACCGCCAAACTCGTAATCAAGCCCTTACACTGTTTTCTTGATTTGACTTATTATTGCATTATTCCAATTATTGACAGTCTTCTTGACACATTACCCCTATGTAATTTAATGAGATTACTGCTGCATTTGCATTTTTCCTAATTTCTGCATTGCACTTTAAAAATTGTATTAAACCTTCATGTTCTTTTCTGAATTTCTGATCTAGAGCTTTCTTTTTGGGTCAGTTCTTTCTTATTGACTGTATCTTTGAAATGCAGTTGGAATCTTGTCTCTAGGACACATTATCTCATAGATTTTGAGATTAACATCATCCCCGACCCCCTTCACACCATGTGTGCCACTGTCATGCACATTATCTAAGAGATAGTGAAACCAAAGTTTTGGTGTCCGAAGTGGGATATGAGATTAAAAGATATGATAAGAGATCTCTTTTGAGATAATTTTTGTCCCTGATCTGGATTTTGTCTATACTCCCAAAGAGTCCTTAATTTGTGCTGTTCCAGTGTGAAAGGATTGTGAGTATCACTAGGGTGGAATGATTGTTGAGTGATTGAGAGTGATTTTACATGCTCCCGCCCCAGAATAGGAGCATCAGTCTTTTTGAAATTAAACTTGCATTTCTGTGATGTAAACGTCCGGAAACCACAGAGATCCACAAAATGCCTACCACCCTGCCTTTCCCCACTTGTCCCAATAAAAATGTTACCCCACTTTGTGGCTAGGCCTAGCATTTGTAATACAAAATGCCCCAAAATGGAATGTGGAGAAATCAGCAATAGGTGTAGCGTCACAAAAATGCAAGAAAAAAGTGCAATTATAGGCAACATTTGAGGTTTGCAGGGCATTGTGGGCATGAAAACCTTGTGGGATCTACATGAGGCACACCACCCTTGACTCCCCTGGGTGTTTAGTCTTCAGAAATGTCTAGGTTTGGTAGGTATCCCTGGGTGGCCATCGATCCCTGGCCAAAAAAACGCTGCTACCCCTTCTGCCAAACCAGATACATTTTATGACAGGAAATGTTGACGCCTTCACATTGTATTTTGGGGCCTTTCCTTTTGCGGCTACTAGTTCTACCCACAGAAGTGAGATACCATTTTTATCAGGAGACTTGGAAGAATGGTAGGTGGTAGGAAATCTGTTGCTCCCTGTAGATTCCAGAAATTTCCATCACAGAAATGTGGAGAAAATGTGTTTTTTCAGTCAAAGTTTCAGGTTTGCAAGGGCTCGTGACCACGTGTGAGCCGCACAAGTCACCCCATTCTAGATTCCCCTGGGTGTCTAGTTTTCAAAAATGTGCAAGCTTGCTAGGTTTCCCTAGGGGCTGGCTGAGCTAGGGCACAAAATCCACAGCTAGCCACATTGCAAAAAAGGGTCATTTTTCTGTGTGAAAATCTGATGTGTCGATGTTGCATTTTGGTGCCTTTCCTGTCTCGGGCACTAGTCCTACCCACACAAATGAGGCACCAATTTTGTCGGAAGACTTATGGAAAGGACAGGTGGTAGGAAATTTGTGGCTCCCTGTAGCTCCAGAAGTTTTCCTCACAGAAATGTGAGGGAAATGTGTGTTTTTAGTCAAAGGTTTGCAAGGTATTCTGGGTAAATAAAAGCTGGTTTGAGACACACAAGTCACTCCACCCCGGATTACTGAGGAGTCTAATTTTAAAAATGTACAGGTTTCCTAGGTTTCCCTAGGTGAAAGCTGACCTATGGCCCAAAATCCACAGCTACCCACATTGAAAAAAAGGGTCAGTTTTCAGTGAAAGAAATGTAATGTGTCCATGTTGTGTTTTGGTCTCTTCCCTGAGCAGGCACTACGCCTACCCACACAAATGAGGCACCATTTTCATCTGGAGACATGTGGAAATTCAGATAGTAGAACATTTATTATTATTAATTGTATTTCTCTGCATTTGAGCCTTCCAAATGTGAGCCAGTGTGTAAGAAAGAAGACATTTTGAATAACATGCTAGTATGGATACCCACATATTTAGAGAAGTACAAATAACCACTGCGCCTAAACTGGTGTCTATTTAAAAAATACATAGGTTTCCTTGATACCCATTTTTCACTCTTTATATTTGACCATATGTATTGCTCTATACCCGGTGCTCAATGAAAATGTATTGTTAGGTGCAGATCAGTTGTTGGCTTTGGGTACCTCAAGTTCTTGGAAAACCTACAAGGCCTACATATCTTCACGACTGGAAGGGTCTAGCGGACATAATGTTAATGTTAATGTTAATAAGACTTATTGAGCGCACGAATACCCGGGGGTGTCTTGGCGCTATTGACTGCCGCAATTCCTCCTAGTTACTCAGTTCTGGAAAAGCCACGTTTTTAGCTTTTTTCTAAAAACAGTGAGGGAAGCTGCTCCTCTCAGCTCAGCCGGTAGTGTGTTCCACAGCTTTGCGGTACCGTAAGCAAGACTCCTACCGCCCCAGGTCGTGGTGCTTATTCTGGGAACTATCATCAGTCTTGTGCCTGAGGACCGCAACTCTCTGGCCGGATGTTACAAGGAAAATAGCCTTTTAAGTGATCGCGGCCCTGTATTATTCAAAGCCTTGAATGCTAAATAGAGGGCTTTAAATTCGATTCGCTTGGCCACTGGGAGCCAGTGGAGTTGGCGAATTTCCTTGGAGATGGAATCATATTTACGGATGTTACCCAGCATTCGCGCGGCTGTATTTTGAACAGACTGGAGTTTTTTAAGAAAATGCTTGCGCATGCCCAGGTAGAGGCTATTACAGTAATCCAATTTGGCTTGAACCAGTGCAGTAATTACCAACTTTCTCGAGTCGGTGGGAATATAAGGCAGGATTTTCTTAAGTTTTTTTAGCATAAAATGGGAGGCGGTGACAGTCATATTAGTCTGATGTGATAGTGCTAGCTTGTTGTCAATCCACACGCCTAGATTTTTTGCCTTCAGCACGGGTTTAGGTGCTTCGCCCAGCTCAGCCGGCCACCAAATATTGTCCCATCTAGGTTTTAACTCACCGAAAATAATAATCTCAGTCTTTTCGGAGTTAAGCTTCAGGCAATGCAGTCCCATCCATCTATCAACTTCTCTCATACAGTTCTGGAACTGTAGAAAGGGGGCAGTTTGTTTATTATATGCTGCCACGACTATCTGGGTGTCGTCCGCGTAGGACGTCAAATTAAACCCAAACTTCCTAATTAGTGGGGCGAGTTCTGCGACATATATATTAAAAAGAGTTGGACTTAAGGATGACCCCTGGGGGACTCCACAGGGCAGAACATAAGGTTTCGATTGGAAACTGTCCATGGCGATTGTTAAACTCCTTTCTTTCAGGAAGGAGGTCAGTAAGGTTAGGGCCGTTCCCCGGACCCCCGTCGCTTCCAGCCGTTGTTGCAGCAAATTGTGATCCACTGTATCAAAAGCGGCTGATAGATCGAGGAGGATCAGGACTGCTGACCCTCCTCCACCCATCACCGTTCTGATTTCCTCAGTGGCATTAATCAATGCAGTCTCAGTACTGTGTTCTCTCCGGAATCCATATTGTGAGTGGTCGAGAAGATCATTGTCTAAAATGAACTGAGATAGTTGTTTGTTCATGACTTTCTCAACTATCTTAGCCGGGAATGGCAGACGGGCAATAGGTCGGTAATTGGCAGGATTAGTGGCGTCAAGGTTTGGTTTCTTCAGCAGAGGAAGAACAGAACAATCTTTCCACATGGATGGGAAAGTGCCATCCTCGAACATAGTGTTAAAAATCTGAGTTAGAGTGGGGCTGACCACCTCTGTTATCGTTTTTAAGGACAGCAGGAGGACAAGGATCAGTCGGCGAGCCGGATTTAACTTCTGTTATGTGCTTAGCTACCACATCAGAGGTAATTGGGGCAAATGAAAATAAAAAGTTTCTTTGAGATTCATCATGTATGGGTGGTTCTATAGGATCAGGATCAGGCGTTGTTAAAAAGACATGATAAATATTCATAACTTTAGATTTAAAAGCTGCTGCAATAGAGTCACAAAAACTTTGGTCCCATTTTATCGCATCAGTCTTAGGCAGGGAGGCTAGATTGTTAACTATTTTGAACAGCTCTTTGGAGGTATGTTTGGCTTTCTCAATTTGTTGAGTGAAGTACGCCTTTTTCGTATTTTTTAGTAAATTTTTCTAGTTGCTTAATGCAATTTTGTATAATTCTTTTTCTGTTGTGTCGTAGTTAGCTCTCCAACGCCTTTCTGTTCTGCGACACAATTGTTTCTCCTTACGTAAAGCATCCGAGAACCAAGGGGCTGATGGCGTACCTCGGTTCCCTGGAGTTTTTCTACAGGGCACTGAGGTTGTTATGGCTTTGTTAAGCCATTCAGTGTATTTTTCTGCATTTGAGTCTGCACCCAAATTAAGTAGAGGACGTGTGTCCTCTAATGGTATATTGTTTTTGTAAATCGACCGTCGTGGCAAGAAGTTATAAACCAAAACATTGTCACAAATGGCCGTTTTTTCCTACTCATTTTCAATACTTTTTTATTTCAACAGCTAGTTTCTTTGGGAAAACCTTGAGGGATCTACACAAATGACTCCTTGCTGAAATTCGATTTTGTCTAGTTGTCAGAAATCTATAGCTTTCCTGGATCACCCAAGGGTTACACCCGGTTTCCAACACAAAATGGAAGTACGTTGAAAGCATAAAAATTTGGAAAAAGTGTCTCTTTCTTTGAAAAATGCCAAAACTGTAATAAAAAATAGGTTTTCTTATTCAGCTCTGCATGTTCCAGAAAGCCTTTCATTGATGTCATTTTTAGGGAAAAATCAGCCAATTTTTTGCAGCACACTTTTTTCCTCTTTTTCCCAAAGAACAAAACAAAATTTGGATGTATTTTGATTATTTTCTCAGTCCCCGTCAGGGAAATCCACAAACCCTGGGTACCTTTTAAATACCCAGGATGTTGGAAAAAAAGAAAGCAAATGTTGTTTGGATACCTTATGTGGAAAAAAGTAATGGAGGCCATAGCGCAAACTACCACAAATAGCCAAAAGGGCTAAGCATTCTAGGGGAAAAGGCCTAGAAGTGAAAGGGTTAATGTAGATAGTGCTTGTTTATTCTTTGGTGCACAGGAGTTAACTCGCTAATCAGGGGTGGAATACCGCAAGATGGGAATCTGCCTTAGTGCAAGTTTTGTGATTGACAGGTGCCGCCGAGATACTGATTCTGTTTCTATCAATTGTGGGATTATTTTTCATCTATCTCGACTTTTTCTTTATTATTTAGGTTGAGCAGACAACATCCTGTGTGTTTATTTTTGTGTGTTTGACAGTGAAAGACTTTGGGGTTGATTCCGATCTCGGCCGGAAGCTCACCGAACGGGATTTGCCCGTAGAAAATTGGAGCCGGGCGCGTTTTGTCCGTCCGACTCGTACAGCTGTCCGAACGAGCTAGTACGATGCGAGTGTACGCGTTGTTTCCGACCGACTCGTTTCCGGATCCCAACCGCTCCGACCGAGTCGTACGGACACGAATCGCACCACGCAATGGAGACGTTCTCCGACCGAGCGAGTACGATGGACGCGTTGGCCAGCCGGATCGAGTCGGAGCGTCCGGCTCAAAAAAGCTCCCGGAGCCGGACTTGGGAGGTCCGTGCCGGACCCCCCTGCACCCGTAGCCGTACGAGTCGAACACAGATGTACGGTGCGAGTTGCACCGACACGTACACACTGTAGGGGGCGCACTTGTTTGCGACGTACCCATTCAGTCGATGGGAGCCCATTGACTTCAATGGGAGTCCGACCGAATCGAGTCCGGCAGCATGCGGCCGCATCGTACTCGCTCGGTCGGACTGAAGGAGTCCGGCTCGGTCGGAAATTTCTCCGGATCCGGCTCGGTCGGAGAGTTTTCCGACCCAGATCGGAATCGGCCCCTTTGTGTTGATTTCTCTTCCCAGAAGAATCATGCTGCAATTGACGGACTGACATTGAGAGTCGTGCTGAGACTGGTGAGACATAATCACAAATCACATTGTCATTGGTGAGTTGCTGCTTAACGTCGTGCTGTGATTGGCTGACCTTTGCCACAGTTGAAATGGTTGATTTTTCGTCTATTTATTTTGTGAGTTTTTGGGATTTATTTTGAGTGAGAATAATGGGTGCTGTATTGAAAAAGGTTAAAGCCCTAGTTTTTCTCTTATTGAAGGTGAGGGGATTCCTCCTGAAGGTTCTCCTGCATGTGGAATAATGACAGACGTCGTACATTATACATGTGTGTGGTTTAAAGACTGACATTAGTTACTATGAGTCACATAGGCAAATCTGAAGGGTCATTTAATAGACTTCAGGCAGACTTTCTTGAAATGCCTGTTTATAATTGGCTCAGATATATTCTTGCGAATGTCGTCTTGTTTTCTAAATGGGTTGACATGAATTCACTTCTTGCGACAAGGACATGCAATTTCCTTTCGAGATTACTTTAAATACTAGAAAACTTGGGCCTTTTCAACCAGGAGAAGCGACAGTATAACTATAGCCAAACTCTTGCTGAGGGAGTTAGTACTGAGGTTTGACAAATTTATTTCTATTGAGAGAGATTGAGGAACTCATTTTAAAAATTATGTCCTAAAATTACTGTGTACAGCCTTACAAACTGAGCAAAAGTTCCATTGCAGTTACTGACCAGAAGCCTCAGGTGTAGTTGAGAAGATGAATGTCACTGTTTACAACAACCTTAAAATGGCCAGGAGCTCTTCGTATTGTTTAGATGATCATTAGAACTACTCCAAACAAAAAGACTGGTCTCTCGCCCCATGAAACCCTCATGGGAAGAGCTATGTGGATCCCATATATTCCTTCAGCAGCACTTGTATCAATAACTGAAAACATTGTATTGGATTATTGTAAAGGTCTGGCTGGTGTGGTGAAAACTGTCTCTCATCAGGTGGATTTGGCTGCACTGTTGTTGGATTCTAATGACAAGACGCGAAACAGTGAGTGACGGACAACGTAATTTATTCGTTATGGTGAAGCCCCGCACCCAGCATCACCTCCTCACCCCTGCCGGCTCCGCAACCGTCTCTCATGGAATGCCTCACACTATTCTCTCAGTGCTTTCAATGCGAGACCGGCCACAAGCCAAAAAAGCATGAGGACGCAAACCCACAACAATACCATCGATACAACACCTCCTCTTCCCAAAACTGAACAAAAACAAAAATAAAAAACATAACTTATCATTCACATTTCAAAGTCCTTAAATCTACTTGGGAAGACACTTCTTCCAGATTTAACAACACAGTCCTGGGTACCTTTGTTTACATTCCGTGCAGAAGCGTCAGAAACATTCCGGGCAACAGGCCCATCTTGAGCAGATGTACAATCTGGATGTTCAACATGCTCATGACCACCTTCCCCCACTTTATTTAATATTTAAGCTTTTGTTGCATCAATGAGAATGTTTAAATTCCACCAACCTTTGTTTCTCAGAAACACCAAGTTCCTTCCCACCCTTTTCAACAAGAAATGGTCTCCGAAACCTGGAAGCACCTTTGGGTACGAAATTGGTCTTTTGAATTAATACCCAATCTCCCACATGAACATTTTTGTCTTTCAAATTAAATTTCTTATTACAGTACACCTTCCTTTCAGCCTGTGATACCTCAACTGTTTTTCTAACTTCAGATAAGTCCTTGACCACATTTTCCCCCACATCCATCCATGGAGGAAATGTATTAGAAAATCCAATATGTTTGTGTAGCAGCTCAAAAGGCGATGCTCCAGTAGTAAAGTGAGGAGTATTATGGTAGCTGCTAATTTAACACCTCCAATACTCGGTTACATCTAAACTGAACGAGATAGCAGTTTGGACACCTTCTTTAATCAGCCTATTTGCCCTTTCTAACCAAATCATTCGAATGTGGAGAATATAAAGCCACTCTGAAATGTTTGATGCAACTCTTCTTAGGAAAAGTACACATTTTTGTCTAAACCAATTGTGTGCCTTATCCGACACTAAAGCTTTTGGAGTACCCTTCAAAGAAAATACATCCTTCATGTATCTATGAATCATGATCTATGTATCTATGAATCTATTTGGAAAAATAATCAATTATGACTATGAAATACCTCTGGTCAAAAGGTAAACAATGAAAGGGCCCCAAAAAATCAATCGCCATCTTGTCTAAAGGTTGCTCTGGCATCTCCACATTGATCAACGGGGTTTTACTCACATGCCAACTCTTATCTGACAAAAGACAAACTCGTATGTATTTATCCACCATTATGTCCATACCAGGCCACCAATAATGGTTATGCAGAATCTTCTTCGTAGAAGTGATGCCAAGATGACTTTCATGGGCAAATTCAATAAGCCTTCTTCTCAAAGTTTCAGGTGCCACAAATAAACAACCTTTCAACACAATGCCCGACTCCACGCTTAAATCAGGCAACACATTGTAAAAATCTTTTAAGTTACCCGAAGCACCTCTAGAAGCACCTCTTGACACTCTTACCACCTCTCACCACCCCACTATTAATGTTTCATGCTGCTTCGGGATGCCGTAGGAATATCGTAGGAGAATAGACAAAATTCACAGCACTGAAGAAGTCCTCTTTGAAGGACGAAATGCGTTGGCTACAGGGAAAAGAAGTTTTAAGAAGAAACAAACTCCAGGGGCCAGGGGGAGAGAACTCCAACCCCCAGCCTCACTTGCGTCATCGGAGGGCAGCCAGCGATTGTTGTTTCACGCCAGGAGGCACTTATCAGAGGCTCATTGATCCCGGTGCACGGGACACAAACTCAAGCGACCAGTTAATCTTGCTTCTAATGAAATCAAAATGGCAGAGCGTTGCCTTTCCCTTTCAATGGAGGGTTTAGCTTCTTTGCCCTGGCTTCTCCAACTCATTATCTATCCCATTATAACTTAGAGCCCTCAACTCTCTCTTCTGCACTAGTAGACGTGTCAGTGCTAGAAAGGGACAAGGACAACGGTCACGTACTTCCTGACTTGGAAGAGGTTAGGGCAGAGACAAATGTTGGATGTGGGACCTTAGCCTATTCACCAAGCCCAGATGCATCCATCAGCTAAATGTAGGAAAAAGGCACAAAAATCAAAGCCGCTACAGTTTAAAGTAACAACAAGGGCATGTAAGCTGAATAACCAAAGAAGCGAGGCCACAGAGAACGTCGACACCTGGGCAGCCTGTCTAGTCAGCTAGGCGAACTGTTGGATATTTAACACTGCAGACAGTTTTTGATCGGCTTGCAGCTATCGAAGTCAGCCTGTGTAAGAATGGGGAAACAGGCATTGCTTTCCCCCAGGAGGAGCAATCCCACCCAAAGGCTGGTATTAACCCACTGGCCGCTCCCACAATTCCAGCCATGCATCATACGGTATCTAACGAAAATGTGAGGGGTAGAGGATATGATGGGATTTGGCCAAAGTCTACTCTTGTAGGATCAGCTTCACTGATCTCGCAGCAACGAACTGGGCCTCGAACTGCGCATGCTGCAGCCATCTAACGGGGTGTAATGAAACATTCAAAATTGGACCCCCTCCCTGTGATTGATCTTCCTCCAGCCTTATGTCCTTACATAATTGTATTAACCAATGCTCCCAATGTGTCAGCTGCCTCATCAGAACAACAGAGACTCTAAAGAATAAAGTGGTTAATTGGCTGTCTAGGAATGTGAGGGGGTCTAAAGGACCTGTACATTGAGATTTCATTTGTACGGCGGGTGGGGGGTATTGGCTGCATGCAAGAGCAATTTCCTGGGGATGTTAAAATTGTTAATATACGCAATCCTCTGGTTGCAGGAGAAATCCTGGCGCAAGCCAGAGCGGGGGTGGTCAAACCAAGTCTGATTACGATCTTGCCACTGTCTTTTTTAGGTCTTGCGCCTAGCGTTGCAGTGCGCAGCACTGCTCGCGCAGCGCGAGACCTCTTGTACGGGCTTTAGTAAGCTGACCACACGCTCGTGCGTGTGGTTAGCTTTCTGAAGCCTGGCATTGGCTGTTGCGTGCGTTTAAAAAAAAAAAAATGGCACGCAATTGGGCAAAGGCGGGCGCATGTCCCGCCTTTGCTCCGCCCATTCCCATCGGTGGCTAGCACGCGCAGCATCGCGCGTTCGCCTCGCTGCCGCGCTCCCTTCCCCTCCCCACCCCCCCGCTCCTCTGTGGTGCGCGCGCACCACTGGTTGAAAACGTACGCAGAACTGCTTGGAAAGATTCAGTTAATGTCTTGGGATGCTGAGTCATCTGCTCTTTTTGTTTTACTTGCTTTCTTATGACGCCTTTTTCGCTTTCTCTGCCACTGCCAATGTAAGTTATTTTTTATTATTTGTTTTATCGTGTGTTAGCCACGGTGACGCCTTTACTACTTTAATGCAAAATAACGCATTGGTTTTTCCGTCGTGGGAAACCCCAGAAATTAAGCCTTATCTGGTGGCGCGGTTGCCTATTACGTCCTCTGCAAGTGCCAGAGTTTAACGTTTTGGTCACAGGTTCGAACCCAGCGAGTCAGCTCGAACCTTCGTCATCTTTCCGACATTTATAAAACAAGCAAAATTGAGTTCTATAACAACAAAATGGTTAGCAGCACTTGGATGCTTTGTTACGTTTTATACATCGTGCGTTCATATCTCTAGCACTTCGTGGAGATCGACTTTTTGGAGTAAACTTTGCTGAAGTAAACGGGAAGCCTAAAAGACAGGAATTGAAGACTGATAGGCAATTCCTTAAATAGGAATGAAGCAGGAGCATGCCCCAGCTCTTCCTGGCGCTACATACTCTCGCACCAATCCACCCGCGTCCCCTTCCTAAAATATCGGCCCGTGCACCACTTAGTATTCATAAACTACCATGACCTTGACTGGTAGGTCGCTCCCCCACCACACAGCTCCGTCTGTGTGCCCTGCTGCTGCCACTGATTGTGCTCGTTTTTTTCCTTTCTGTGCCCCCTTGCTGCCCCTGATTGTGATCGTTTTTTCCTTTCTGTGCCCCCTTGCTGCCCCTGATTGTGATCGTTTTTTCCTTTCTGTGCCCCCTTGCTGCCCCTGATTGTGATCGTTTTTTCCTTTCTGTGCCCCCTTGCTGCCCCTGATTGTGCTCGTTTTTTCCTTTCTGTGCCCCCTTGCTGCCCCTGATTGTGCTCGTTTTTTCCTTTCTGTGCCCCCTTGCTGCCCCTGATTGTGCTCGTTTTTTCCTTTCTGTGCCCCCTTGCTGCCCCTGATTGTGATCGTTTTTCCTTTCTGTGCCCCCTTGCTGCCCCTGATTGTGCTCGTTTTTTCCTTTCTGTGCCCCCTTGCTGCCCCTGATTGTGCTCGTTTTTTCCTTTCTGTGCCCCCTTGCTGCCCCTGATTGTGCTCGTTTTTCCTTTCTGTGCCCCCTTGCTGCCCCTGATTGTGCTCGTTTTTTCCTTTCTGTGCCCCCTTGCTGCCCCTGATTGTGCTCGTTTTTCCTTTCTGTGCCCCCTTGCTGCCCCTGATTGTGATCGTTTTTTCCTTTCTGTGCCCCCTTGCTGCCCCTGATTGTGCTCGTTTTTTCCTTTCTGTGCCCCCTTGCTGCCCCTGATTGTGCTCGTTTTTTCCTTTCTGTGCCCCCTTGCTGACCCTGATTGTGATCGTTTTTCCTTTCTGTGCCCCCTTGCTGCCCCTGATTGTGATCGTTTTTTCCTTTCTGTGCCCCCTTGCTGCCCCTGATTGTGATCGTTTTTTCCTTTCTGTGCCCCCTTGCTGCCCCTGATTGTGATCGTTTTTCCTTTCTGTGCCCCCTTGCTGCCCCTGATTGTGCTCGTTTTTTCCTTTCTGTGCCCCTTGCTGCCCCTGATTGTGCTCGTTTTTTCCTTTCTGTGCCCCCTTGCTGCCCCTGATTGTGCTCGTTTTTTCCTTTCTGTGCCCCCTTGCTGCCCCTGATTGTGCTCGCTTTTTCCTTTCTGTGCCTGTTTCCCGCCGCTGCGCCCTGCGGCCCCGCCCCTCACTGCCCATTCGCTGCCCCATTCCCTGCTCCTCCCTCCCACCTCCCCATTTATGGCGGCCGCTGTGCGGCCGCGCCGCTGGCGCGCCGAAGGCGCGCCTAAGGCAAGCCCGTCTGCGCCCGTCCGCGCCGTGGCCGCGCCCAGCGCCAGACCCCTGGTCCGGGCATCCCCGCGCCCGCCACATCAACAGACGCCGATACGACGCCAGCACCCTCCACGCACTCCAACCCCGGAAAAGATCACGCCTGCTACCAGGCCACCCCGAAGCGCACCCAAGGGCCCTTCACCTGCCGGAACTGCAGCTTCGCCAGCACCCGCCCCGCCAAACCACCGCCCAGGAAAGAACCCAACTACCTCAGATGCATCCTCCTCAACACCCGCTCCGCCCGCAAACACGCCATCGAACTCTGGGACCTTTTCGACTCAACCTCCCCAGACGTCGCATTCCTGACGGAGACCTGGCTGAATCCCGCTTCAGCCCCCGACATCGCCATTGCCATCCCGGACGGATACAAGATCACCCGCAGGGACCGCACCAACGGAGTCGGAGGAGGCATCGCCATCGTCCACAGGAACACCCTCAGAGTCTCAACCAACACCGACGACACCCTCAGCACCGCCGAACACATGCACTTCCAGATCCACACCGATCCCAACACCACCCTCAGAGGAACCCTCATCTACAGACCCCCCGGACCCCGACCACAGTTCAGCGATTCCATCGCTGACTTCGTCAGCACACACGCCATCGCCTCCATGGACTACATCCTCCTCGGGGACCTGAACTTCCACCTCGAGAACAACAAGGACACCAACTCCACCACCCTGATCGACAACCTCGCCACCCTCGGACTCAGACAGCTCGTGACTACACCCACCCACGCCGCCGGCCACACGCTAGACTCCATCTTTTCCGCAAGCCCACACGTCTCCTTCAACCACACCTCCGAACCCCACTGGACTGACCACCACTGCATCCACTTCACCTACAGGAAGCCCACCACGCACCACCGCACCGAACAAATGCCTCGCCGCTGCTGGAGCAGAGTCACGGAAGACCAGCTAACCACAACCCTCGCCCTGAGCCCACCCGCCGAACCCTCCGACCCCGACACCGCCGCCCGCAACCTCAGACAGTGGATCGACGACTGCGCCAACACCCTCGCCCCGCTCAAGAATCCGCCCAACAGCCGCACCAGCAAGAAAGCCACCTGGTTCACCGAAGACCTCCAGGCCTCCAAACGAACATGCCGAAAACTGGAGAAGATCTGGCTCCACGAACGGACAGCTGACAGCTACGCCGCCCACAAGAGCGCCACCCGCAATCACCATCACCTCATCAGATCCGCCAAAAGGGCCTCACTCAAAGACCGCCTAGACAACAACGCACACAACAGCAAAGAGCTCTTCAACATCGTGAAGGAACTCTCCAACCCCAGCTCCAACACCAACGACATCCAGCCGTCGCAAGACCTGTGCGACTCACTGGCTACCTCCTTCCACCGCAAAATCGCCGACATCCACGACAGCTTCAACACCACGACCGCCCCGGCAACCACCGAGACCACTGCCCCCACAACCACCAACCGCCTGCTCTCCTGGACCAACATCAACGACAAGGACACCAGCGAGATCATGAACACCATCCACTCCGGTTCACCGCTAGACCCGTGCCCTCACCACATCTTCAACAAAGCCAGTACAGCCATCGCGCCCCATCTCCGGAAAATAATCAACATCTCCTTCGAGACAGCAACCTTCCCGGAAAGCTGGAAGCACGCCGAGATCACCGCCTTACTCAAGAAACCCAAGGCAGACCCCAAGGACCTCAAGAACTTCCGACCCATCTCTCTGCTCCCGTTCCCCGCGAAGGTCACCGAGAAAATCGTCAACAAACAACTGACCCGCTACCTCGAGGAGAACAACATCCTGGACCCTTCCCAGTCCGGCTTCCGCAGCAACCACAGCACCGAAACCGCCCTCATCGCCGCAACCGATGACATCAGGACCCTGCTAGATAACGGAGAAACAGCAGCCCTCATCCTCCTGGACCTATCAGCCGCCTTCGACACGGTCTGCCACCACACACTACGAACACGCCTTCACGACGCCGGGATCCAAGAGAAGGCCCTGGACTGGACCACATCCTTCCTTTCCGGCAGAACACAAAGCGTCCGCCTCGCCCCCTTCCGATCCAAGGCCACCAAGATCATCTGCGGCGTACCCCAAGGCTCCTCCCTCAGCCCAACGCTGTTCAACATCTACATGGCACCCCTCGCCCACGTCGCCCGACAGCACAACCTCAACATCATCTCCTACGCCGACGACACCCAGCTGATCCTCTCCCTCACCAAAGACCCTCACACCGCCAAAGCCCACCTCCATGAAGGAATGAAGGCCGTCGCCGAATGGATGAGGACCAGCCGCCTGAAGCTGAACTCGGACAAGACGGAGGTCCTCATCCTTGGTTCCAACCCTTCAGCCTGGGACGACTCCTGGTGGCCAACATCACTGGGAACAGCCCCGCCACCCACCGACCACGTACGCAACCTAGGGGTCATCCTCGACCCCACCCTCTCCATGACTAAGCAGGTCAACGCCGTTTCCTCATCCTGCTTCAACATCCTCCGAATGCTCCGCAGGATCTTCAAGTGGATCCCCACCGAAACAAGAAAAACAGTCACCCAGGCCCTCGTCACCAGCAGGCTGGACTACGGAAACGCCCTCTACGCAGGAACGACGGCTAAGCTCCTGGAGACGGCTGCAACGCATCCAGAACGCCTCTGCACGTCTTATCCTCGACATCCCCCGACGCAGCCACATCACACCCCACCTGAGAGACCTGCACTGGCTCCCTGTCAACAAGAGGATAACCTTCAAGCTCCTCACCCACGCACACAAAGCACTCCACAACTCCGGACCAGCCTACCTCAACAGACGACTCAGCTTCTACACCCCCACCCGCCAGCTCCGCTCGACCAGCCTCGCCCTCGCCACAGTCCCCCGCATCCGGAAAACGACCGCCGGCGGCAGATCCTTCTCCCACCTCGCCGCCAAGACCTGGAACACCCTCCCCACCAACCTCCGACAGACCCAACACCTACTGGCCTTCAGAAGACTCCTCAAGACCTGGCTCTTCGATCAGTAGCAGCACCGCCCCCCTCTTCCCCCAGCGCCTTGAGACCCTCGCGGGTATGTAGTGCGCTTTATAAGTGACATGATTGATTGATTGATTGATTGATTGCAACACCCAACCACAACCAGCTAGAAGCCATTTTCTACCACCTTCACCTACTCATGCCCATCGTCAGCGATTTCGCGTGTGGAAGGGTAAAATAGCTGCCAAGTTTTAAGTATGCTTATGTGTGACATTTCCATAATGTCAATGTAACATTTCATTGCCACGCGCGTGACACTTTACAGTGAGTGAAAGAAGCGGTTATGTTATTTTAATCATCCAGAGTTTATGTAATAACGCTGAATCTGTAGTAAGCAACATTATAAATCTGTCCTTTGTTGTTTTACTCCATAGATGTGCACTTAGGGGTACTTGAAATTAAATGTTTGTATAAGAATAGCACATTGCCTCATTGAGCAAAGTACTCTCCAATAACGTCATGAAAATTGCATGTGGCTTTTCTTTTTAAAGCCAACACAAAGTAACATACTTCCAGCCACTGCACGCTTTTTTGGAGAACACATGCAATAAACAACATGACATGTAAATTCCGATATATGGAACGTTTCTAGCTTATATTTGATAACCGATAACATTACTACCTTCCCACATAATAAACCACTCACTAAGCAATCTGTCGTCTAAAATAGTAAATTGCTTGCTACTCACTGATGCTGCATCGCTGATGACAAACAGGACGCAGTCGTCGGAAGAGAGATGAATCCGCTCAAGCCCATGTCTTTCCAGTTTCTCTCTGGTTCTAGGCATTGCCGTTATGATCATGGTAGGACGCAGTCTTTCTTAATCGTCAAGCAGCCAGGCAAAATGATTTCTGGTATTGGGGGTGGTGGGGTTGCTAAGGGGACCGGTAGGGCTGGTTATATATCCATACACATGCCCTTTCACATTTTTTTTGTTGCCCATATCATTTTTACTGCATTGCCACACAATAGCGCTTTTACCAAAACACACGTTCTGCTCACTTGTTCCCTCCTTCCCTCCCTTTCTTTAAGGCCCGTTCTACTTTAATTCCATGCCGCTGCTATTTACTTTTTGCTTTGCGCACTCCTACCTCCCTGTCTCCATCAGGCCCCTCTTGTGATTTTTTATTGTACACCCTCCCATTTGCATTATTAGATGCCCACACAAATGCCCTTTAAAAAATTTCCCTCTTGCATATGCGTATGTTTCCCTTTTTATTATATGATAACACCTTACTATCTTACACACTCATACACGTCCCCTTTGACACTTTCTTTTATTGTTACCCATATAGTTATGACCGCATTACCACACAATAGGGCTTTAAATTGTCGTAAAACTATACACCACCCATCTTGTAATATTCCCAAGATATTACTCATTTCAGTTGCAATTATTTCAAAGCATCCTGTTTTTGTTGCATACTAGTACTTGTTTTACTTTCACTGTGTGCGGCCTTTCACTCACATTTTTTACAAGTGGACAATTTTTAATAGCACACACCCCTTTGCAGTGTTCGGTAAATACCTAGCGTATTAAAGTATTCAGTTTTAGGAGTCCGCTACTCATGCTCACTAAGGTGCTCTGCAGTCTATCCTACCATAGTGCATACTATAAACCACAAACAACATTTGTTGCTCATTATTACCACATTGTAGTGGGTGGCACCTATCTTGTAAATGAAATTTCATCAAATTAAAACTTCGGCACTTTAGTAAAAATTGCATTGCCATGAGCAAATCTATTCTTATGGAAGTGTTTGTAGAACATTTCTGTAAATGTTAGTAAACACCCACAAACTCACACAAGCAACATGTACTTTCTTGTATAATTCCCTTACAATACCAACCTGTTCTTATGTTTTCAATATACAACGTTAATCATTAAAAGTAATACAATGCTAAGACCTCATAATAATATAAATACAAGACCTATAGCATTTACTCTACACCACTCCACTCTACTACACACACTATTCTTCACTTTACACATCTTTACTACACTCTACACCACTGTATATCACTGTATATCACTACACGCCACTCTACTCCACTCCACTTTATAACGCACTACTTTATTTAACTCTATAACACTCCACTCTATAATACCCTATGCCACTACACTCTACTCCACTCAATCCCACTCCACACCTCAACCTCCACTCTAAAACACTCTCTAATGCTACACTTTTCTCCACTTTACACATCTTTAATCCACTCTACACCACTATATTTCACTCTAGCTCGCTACAAGCCACTCTACTCCACTCTATGCCACTCCACGTTATAACACACTACTATATTACACTCTACTACACTCTACGCCGCTCCATTCTACAACACTCTAAACCGCTCCAACATACTATACTCCACACCACTTAACTCCTCTCCACGTTAATCAACGCCACCACATTTAACAGCACTACACACCACTCTGTCACACTCCACTCTACAACACCCAATACCACTCTAACACTCCACTGTATCACACTCAATTGCACTCCACTTAATGCCACTCTAACACACTCTACTCTATGCCACTCTAATACACTCTACTCTATACCACTCAACGCTTCTACACCCTACTCTATAACAGTAAACTCTACGACACTCTATACCACTCTCTGCCACTCTACAGCAATACACGGCACTTTACTTAACTCTACGCCACTCCACGCTAAACTACTCCACTCCACTACACTCTAGAATACTTTACTCTATTCAATACTACACCACTTCACTGTACCACACTACACTCTATAGGTCTCCATTACTAAAAAATCGAGCAATTAGTGTTGCATTATTATTTCCTACGCCAAAAACTCAAACTTTAACTAATGCAAGACCTATTGCATTGCAAATGCTTGTTTTTATAGGCACCTGGCTACAGTTACCCCCTGGTTAAGCAGAACCATGGTCTCTCCCCAACTGCCCAGTAGGCTGGAATCGCCACCTCTTCCCCAAAATAGATTTGAGGTTTTGGCGGGCTTGGAAGATAATGATTGACACAGAGGTTGGGAGGGAGTCTGCGCTCCAGATATTGTGGCTCGTAGGGAGCCAATCTGCGCATCTCACTGCCCCACCAGGGCCGGCTTTAGCGCTGGTGGCGCCCTGTGCGACAATGTCTGTTGGCACCCCCCCCCCAATGACCACCTCTGCCACGGATTCCCTCACTAGCACCCTTTAACAGTGCCTCTCAAGTCTCCATAACCACTGTCTCTCGAATTCATTTAGTTTTATAGCACCACTCATACCAGTGTAAGGTGTCAGAGCACTTTACACCATGCACACATTGCACAGAGACAATCATATGTGTGTAAATCAGTGTATAGGAAATGTTACATCAGACAGTACTACACGGTGTAGTGAAGGAGTGACATGTCATCGATACTGGTAGGCAATATAGTTAAAGTTCTTATTCAGGAAAGACACAAATTCAGAATTTAAAACGTAACATCATTGCTAGGGGTTCTCTTTCATAATATGAATTGTTTTCTACCCAAATGAACCCTTTTCACAAGATTAGGATAATGAAAGACTGGGCAAAAAAACATATAGCTCTAACATATACCTTGCAGTTTGCAGCAGCTCTAGGGTGACAGTTAATAGCTCAATGTTCTATATTAGGATTTTTGACTTATAAACGACAAGTAACAAAAGGAGCTCTCTTACAGAAGCAGTAACCCACTGCCCTATTTACATTATATGCACTTCGTTATCTGCATGGTACATGTTTTTAACCCTCTGCGCTACCTTAGGATGAGTCAAAACTTCCAATAGACAAACCTCCAGTCTCTTTCCTGAAAGACGATTAATCACCGGACTTCTTTTGGCATTTTAATTGATGTCTGAAAGTTGCTGGAGGACAGGAAGCGGCAGCAGGTGCTTTTAAAATGATAGTATACTTTTTCAAAAATGATGCCCCCACCCCACGTCAACGCCCGGTGCGGTCGCACCGATCGCACCGCCCTAGAGCCTGCCCTGTGCCCCCCAGTTGTGTATCGATCTCTTCGATGATGGTAATCTCAAGCTCATTGCATATGGGTTCTGATCCTGCTTCCTCCATGTTGCCCTGTGCTGATCCCAAGATGGCAGTGTGTGGTGATAGCCTGAATGTGTGCAACTCTAATATTAACTTCCTTTGTTGGAACATTGCTGGTTTGGCCACAAAAATTAACCTTGAGGAATGGCAGTCACTTATTAAAGGCTATGATATTATGCTAATGCATGAAACATGGGCCGCAACTGAGTTTATATATGATGGATTTACATGCTTCTACTCTCCAGCTATGCCTTCTCCAGTGGGTCATGCCAAAGGGGAACGCGCAGTCTGGTTTGAGGTGGATATTGGTTGTAAAATTCTTCCCATAGTAACTGAAAATAGATACGTTACAGGCCTTTGACTTAAACTGGGCTAATAAGTACAAGATTTATGTAGTGAACTTCTATAACAATGACTTTTCATTGAGGTGTAATTTGCTTTTTCAGGGTTTGTTTTCATTGATTGAGTCTCTTGTTGGTAGGGAGTCTCAGGCTAGCAGACCCATTAATCTCCTTTTGGCAGGCAATTTTAACGCTAAATTGGGCATATTGCCGCATTTTTTGCCATTAATTTTTCATCCCCTCATTATGGAAGCAGATCTTGATGCCATGGACTCAAGGGGACGTTTGTTGTACCTGCATCTAGCGGCCTATGACCTAGAGAATGAAGTTTCCTCTAGTGCCACAACAACCATACCTACATTCACTGGGAGGGGACCCGGGTCCACAATTGACTACATCTTTACATCACGAAGTCTACTTCCATTTATCATGGGGGTGAGGTCCGTGCATCGGAGTTTAGTGACCATAATCCCATTGTGATGCAGAATACGGTCCCTATGAAGTGCCAGTTTGCAGTTGTTGGAAATAGTCAGGCACTAACTACAAAAGACGCTGGTTGTAGATTAGTCTGGCGCCACACCGACATGAAGCTAGTCATGAATTACATTGTGGGCAGCAGTATGGACCTAGTGAGTCTCTATTCATCAAATGCGCAAGGCCTGGACATGGTCATAAAAAGCTTTGGGGAACTTATGTCTGGTGTAAAAGGTATTTTGACCAGGTCCACAGGCTATGCTCCCCTTCAGGACAAGTCATGGTTTGACAAAGAATGCAGAGTGGCGAGCGACAATCTGCGTAAGGCCAAAAAGCAAATCCCTAGAAATCAGATTTTAACTGCAGCTCGCAAGAAAGTTCATGGCCCGGCACTGAAAAAGAGAAAATTGGCAATTAAAGATGAGAAGTGTGAGGAGATAGTGATAGCCTGTCAGAACAAAGACTCTAAGGCATTTTGGAAGGTGGTGCAGGCAGGCATGTCACCGGTCCTGCCCCCAGACAAAGTCACTGTCCACATTACCCCGGAGATGTGGTTAGATCACTTTTCAGTTGTTTATTCCTCTGAAACTACGACCATAGATGAGGCACTGACTGAAGGGTTCTCCTGTGGCAATTTGCCCATTAGGGAGGAGGAAGTCCTCAAAGCCATCCATGACAGCCTGTGTAAAAAACCGCCGGGCCCGGACGGGGCACCTATGGACTTATTTAAGGAGGACCTAGGATTTTGGGCACCAGTACTCACTTCTGTTTTTAACACTGTCTGTAGTGAGTGGATACCACCATCTTGGAGCCTTTCAATTGTTGTATCCATTTTTAAAAAAGGCAATGCCAATGATCCTACGTGCTACCGCCCGATATCCCTGCTCGACTCCACCACTTAAATAATTGGCAGAGTAGTCTTAGATCAACTCTTCTTGTGGTTAAGGGAGAGTAACATTATATCCCGGGTTCAATTCAGTTTCCGGAACAGTCTAGAAACTATCAAACAGTGTTTGAATTTACATGTCATCGTGGCTAAATACAAATATGCAAGGGGCACCCTAATCCATCTCGCGTTCATTGACCTATCGAGTGCCTTTGATTGGGTGAATAGGTCAAAATTATGGGCAACCCTTGAGCTTATGGGCCTTGAGGCAGACTTGGTGCCCTTTCTTAGACTCCTCCACTGGAATGTCTCAGCCTCAGTAAGATTTGGTGAGGCTGGTGAGTGTACTCCACCATTTAAAGTCATTAGTGGAGTACGTCATGGTCGCCTACTCGCCCCTGTCCTCTTCTTACTATACATTAATGATTTGGAAAGGACATTGGATGTTGCTCGGGCAGATGTACCGCTTGTCAAGAATAAAGCTGTGCCTGCTTTATTATATGCGGATGACGCAGTGCTTCTCGCTAGAATGGCGAATGGCCTGAAGACATTGCTCAGTACTTTTGTGGAATTTATGAAAGGCCTGGATCTGGAAACAAACTATTCCAAAACGTTTGTCATGGTGTGCGGCCCTAGGAATACTAAAACTTGTACCCTTACGATTGGAGGGAAAAAAATTAGATAGGGTTACCGCTTTTCCATCTCTTGGACTGGAATTTGATGATGCTTGCACATGGTCTGCAAGCTTTAGAAGCAGATTGACCCACTTCTCTTGTGCTGTTGGCACCATTTTTCTCTTGCTGCCTATATTGGTAGAAAGCCAGTGGCCCGGTTATTAGAAATCTATAAAAGGAAGTGCCTCCCGACTTTGACGTATGTCATGTGGGTATGGGGTTACAGAGATTCTGCTCCCTCGAACCCTCATTTTTCTTTACATCAAGAACTAGGGCTTGAGAATGTTCAGGACCTGTGGCTCTTTAGTGTTCCATCTGGTCAAACAAGGAAGCAGAGCTAAACTGGGCAGTCGTTAGAGATTGTCTTTCTTGTGACCACGGACTGAACAACCCAAGGTTAAAGTATATAAGAGATACCACTTCGGCCCTGGGCTGTGCATACTTGTTTGAGAACCCAGATACCATCACTAAGAAAGATAAAATCTGGGTTCGGGATTGCTTCTTTAAGCATAGAAAGGCCACTAGGGAGGCTGTGGAAGTGGTGAAGCTGTTTGTAAGAAACTGCTGTCTGGTCCAGATGACAGCCGGGATTGCTCCATATTTATCATTTGTGTAGAATGTGTATGAACGTAACTTATTGACTCGATTTAGGCTAGGGACTATACGTTGGTTGTTGTGTTTTCCCTTAGGGCAATACTCCCAGATTATATTTGTATTTGCCCAGGTGATGAGCAATCAAACCATACCTTATTGCATTTTGTTTTCTTTTGTAATTATTATCTCCCTTGCACCAGGAAATGTTTATTGCCACTGCTGCGTAGGTACACATTTGCCAAGTGTAAAGCTGCCCTGCTCTTCCTACAGCAACTAAATGATCAAGATACCTGTTATTTGGTTGGCTGCTTCTTGAGGAGTATCCTACGCGTGAGAAAGGCAACGGTTTTTTCATATAATGATAAGTTCCTGATACTGCACATCTGCGATACCCTCATTGCACCACTCCTCAGCATGAATTGCAGACTTGCAACTCTCCACCGCATCAATTGCTGCAACCACACATTCATCCAACATTGAATCATTATGTTCATCACTACATTGTCCAGGCAACCGTGACAAACAATCAGTCCAGACATTCAAACTCCCTGGAATGTAAAAAATCTCAAAGTAAATTTCTTATAAAGAAGTGATTAAACTGATTAGTCTGGAAAATGATTTATCAACACCTTTGTCACCCATAAGATACACCAACGGCTTATGATCAGTAAAAATCCTAAACCTCTGTCTCCACAAATATTTCTTGAATTTGCTTACAGCCCATACACAAGCCAAAGTCTCCCTCTCTATATTTCTGAAATTCAGCTCAGTACCCTTCAGGGTACGGGAGAGAAAAGCAATCATCCTTTCTTTTCCTTCAATCCTCTGACATAAAACAGCACCAATGCCAGTAGCACTGTCATATACTGTAACTTCACAAACTCTACCTTGTACAAACGGTTTTAAAGAATCACACTGTAAAATTCAAAGTTTCACCTCCTCAAACGCCTTTGTTTGTCTCTCACTCCAGCAAAATTTCTCCTTTTTCATAAACAACTGTTTTAACGGTTCCGACACCACACCAAACCCACAGACAAATCTCGCATAGTGCTCACTTAAACCAATAAAGGAGTAAGCTGTCTTTATCTTTTGGAATTGGAGCATCCTTAATTGCCTTCCACAAATCTTCTTTGGGTTCAATGCCTCACTCCGAGGTGGAGTGACCTAAATATTAGATCTCCATCACTCTAAATCTACACTTATCGTTGTATACAGTCATTCCTCGATCCTGAAGAATACGCAACACCTTGCGTAGGGTAGCATCATGCTGAGCTAAATTGGAAGCAAAAATGAGTATATCATCCTGATATGTCATCACACCAGTCACATCTCTAGACAAGCCATCCATATGTCTCTGAAAGACGCTGGCTGCTGTCGCCAAGACAAATGGTAATCGCAAACATTTGACTGCTCCAAACGGAGTAATAAAAGTGGTTAATAACTGTGATTTGTCAGTTAGTCTAATTTGGTGATATGCAGCTTTCAAATCAATAGTGCTGAAAATACAAACATCACCCATTTGCACCAACATCTCCTGAATCTTGGGAAGGGAATGACACTCAACAATGATGTTTCTGTTAAGTGAGCGGAGATCGTCAGGCAACCTAATCTCCCCCTTCTTTTTACGAGCGATCACAATACTCAAAACCCACTCTGAGCACTCCACCGGGACAATGATATCTTCTGCGCACATTTTATCCAACAACCCCTTCAGATCATTGCATACACTTACAGGCACATTTCTGACCTTGTGCACAGTAGGTATAACCTTTCCCTTTAATTGAATGCCATGTAAGAAACCCTTGACACAGCCAACTTCATCCTTAAACACAGCACTGTAATCTTTAAGTAACACATCAATGTGCTCACCACACACAGTCAACTTTCATAACAGACAGTTTAGAGTTGACCAACTTGGACTTATGTAACTCCTCCTCCACCCAATTTAGATCCAATTGCACAGGAAGCAGATCTCCCGGTTTTAGAATAATCCCTAGTCTGGCTTGGTCCTTCCACCAAAAGACATCTTTACCATCTACTGCCACATATACCTTAATTACAATCTTCCTACCTTAAAATGATAACACATCCTCAAACCAACCCAACGTTTTATTCTCGAACCCATCAAACGCGTTGGGTGAAATGTAACACTCCTTTAACTCCACATCACTTCACGCATCCACAAATGCAGACTGATCCCACATAGTAATGGATGAGCCAGAATCAGCCATAACTGTTAACTTTACCATACCAATGCTAATGGGGCAAAAAGATCCTCTGACCATGTTTTTACCATCAGCAGTGATCGTGAGAATGCCATTCTTAAACTTTTCAAGACATCCACCCAAATTGCCTTCCTCCTCCTCAACCTGTACAATAGCAACACTCATACGTTTATTATACCTCTTTTTACATCCAGGGATGCCACCACCCTCCTTTCACCTGAAAAGCTTGGCAGAGTGGCTAACTTTGTCACATTTTAAACATTTGCGTTTTACAGCTGGACAATTCAGAGCATTTGCAAAATGTAAATGGGAGCCACAACTAAAACAATGACCTGTTTTGGAACTGTCTCGAACTTCATTTTCTCAGTTCTTATCCTTTTTCACCTCTAGGCACACCACTACAATATTAACTTCCACTTTACTATTACCTGAAGAAAGTATTTTTGACAACACTATTGTCGCTCAACTCGTCTAGCAACCCCAACCAGCTGCGTAAAAGAGGGGTTGCATGTGCGCAGGAGTCTTTCTTGGATCTTTTTACTAAAACAACCCAACATGAGTTGATCATGAAGATATGTATGCATGCTGCCACCAAAGTCACAAGATGCCTCTAAAATCCTGAGATTCGCAATGAACTTATCAATCGATTCATCACTAGCCTGTTTCCATGAAAAGAATGTAAACCTCTCAACAATTACATCAGGTTGGTTGCTCTCCAAATTGTACATCCAATCTAGCAACAGTCTGTCGGAAATCATCCCATGATTCGTCCTCAGGCGGTTCCCTCTCAGGCAACTTATCAAAGATTTCTTGAGCAGCAGCCCCTAAACAACTTAATAAAATTCCTTTCTTTCTTTCCCGATGAAATTTCCTGCCATCAATGGCTAATAGATAGTTCTCAAAGTTTTTAAACCATGTATGCCACTTCACACCAGGTTTGCCAGAAGACTGTATAAGAGTCTGAGGCTGTGTAATAAATTGTTGTGAGGCCATAGTATCTGCAGATGAAATTGACAACACACTATACGTATGGACGTTTGAATGCTTTGACTAGTCTGAAACTTAAATGCCCAAAACACAAACAACAGTGCCTGCATACACCACTGAAGAATATCAGATCAAAATTGTACAGTTACTATGGTATATGCCAGTCACTTGGGTGCAATCTGCTCAAATGTACTTTAAAATAAATGTTGCTGTGCCAGTAACTGATTAACTCTGCCCCTAAACCGAAAACATTGAACAGTTACTATGGGTGTGCCTGTCACCGTAGGCGCAGGATGCTTAATTAAACACTTAACTGTACCTTCAACAGTAAATACTGGTGTGCCTGTCACCGAAATTGCAGGCCGTAAAATAACCATTTTGAGTGGAGTGCACTTCTGCTGACCCACTTTACTCCAAATAAATAATTACAGGGTGTGCCTATCACCGAATAAGCACTACTCCAACTGCGACCAAGAGAACTTTGAAGACTAGCTCAGTCTTCAAACGGGATCACACTTGGCGTGTTTAATATCGCTATGAATGAGGGACTTCTCAACCATTCCAAAAGGCCGCTCGACATCAATAACAGGGTTTTTAATAGCCAATTGAGCGTGTTTTTGAAGCGTGCCCACGTAGCTGCTCCTGGCTGTCTACCTGACGTGCGTACCTCCTTATAGTACCATCGCACGCTAGGCATCTTGCTCTCGCTTCTGTACATGTGCAGGCAGCAGGCCTCCCTTGCCGAATACCTCTCCTGGAAGCACACGCAGGACTCACGGATGAAGTGTAACCTTTGGTGACACATCTCCCAGAAACTGCTCCAAACAAAAAGCCCACACAGCTGCAGGGGAGCAGAACGGCATGCCGCAATAATGGCCGGGTCTACACACCACCGTCATGCTCCCCTGCTTTTTGCCAATAATTATGTTGGGTTCTAATGATGAGACGTGAAACGATGAGTGATAGACAACATAGTTTAAGCGTTATCGTGAAGCCCCGCACCCAGCATCGCCCCCGCAACCGTCTCTTATGGAAAGCCTCACACCATTCTCTCAGAGCATTCCATGCGAGACCGACCACGAGCCAAACAAACAAGAGGACAAGAGCCCACAACAATACCATTGATACAACAACTGTCAGCAAAAGAAGTTCAGTGCCACACACTGCAGCCTGGAGACTGGGTTACTCAAGAATTGCCTGGCGCCACATCAAGTCATACTTGTGACTAACAGTGCTGTTAAGTGCTCTGGAATCCCACAGTGGATCCATGCAGCTCACACAAAGAGATCGAAGACTGAAGATGAAGAAGTGGTGATAACAACCATTGATTCACAGTGTCAAGCTCGAATTTGCTGCATGGATCCAGAGGGAGGGAGAAGATGATCCTGCTGAAGGTCCTAGTTACCAGACTGAAAATCAGCAAATTAAAAATGAAGAAGAAACACTGATGCAGAGTCATGAGCAACAAGACGAAATAGAGACTGGTGCACTTTGTGCTCCAGCTCGTGAAACAGTGAAGCTGAAACTCTGAGTCTCAAGAAACCCCAACGGAAAGTGGTTCACTGTGAGCCAGATTGCTGACGTCAATCAGAGCACAAGTTCAGTTGTGACTAGAGAAGATTCAGCAGTAGTGACAAG
This sequence comes from Calotriton arnoldi, assembly GCA_963921515.1. Classification (NCBI taxonomy): domain Eukaryota; kingdom Metazoa; phylum Chordata; class Amphibia; order Caudata; family Salamandridae; genus Calotriton; species Calotriton arnoldi. Next base: position 1,013,758 of record CAWUFW010000662.1, read on the forward strand.
TGAAGAAACAGAATTTGAGAATGTACATTGAGGAAATCAGTGGCCTGTACCCATGTGAAGCAACCAACAAAAGATTACACTGGAGGACTTAGACGGAGTCTATCTGTGAGGAACCAGAGGAAATTGAAATTGATAATTAGAATAGTGAAAGTGAATCACCTGTAGCTAAAAGACCAATGAGAAAAAGAGTGCCAAAAAGAAAGTATTTATCAACTGAGTGTCACGGTCACCAGGTTATCCTCAGGATCGGATTGAAGCATAAAGGGGTCCACCTCTCGACAGCCCCAAGTCTGGATAGAATTAATCCCCTCGGACTAGTGGGATGGTCAAGCGAGGGAAGGAAAGGGTAGGAACAGCGGGGAGGGAGACCTGAGAACAGACAAAGAAAGAAAACAGCTTTTACTATAAAGGATACTGTTTTAACTTTACCCACTATGTTCCAGAAGACCCTACAAAAGGAGAACTCGCTCTACCTGTAAAGAAAACAAGGAGTGCCTTCTGCCGGGCGAGATGTGAGGGTGAGTACGAGGTAACAGCACATTCCTATTCTAATAAAGGAACAGGGTTAATTAACAACATGTCACACAGTGAATGGAGAAATGCACCCTCTGTTGTACTCAAGATTTTCTAAATGAAAGGCTAATACCTTTGCATAGAACGTGCTTGGCCCCCACCGGACTATTTCAGTTCAGTACTGGACACCCCCAACAGATCTCCCCTAAAGAACGAAAATATAACACAAAAAGCCAAAGTTAACGGCAAACAAACATGAGTGTAGCGTTTCTGGTTTATCATTCAATAATTCCAAGAGGTAGCCGGCAATTCCCTTCCGCTACCATTGAAGAAGACAATTTCCTATGAGTGGGAAGCCCTCAGCATAAACCAGTGATAGGAGGTACTTCAGTCATTACCATGATATGGAGGATTAACGTAAAAGAATCATGCGCTCCCGCTTTTGCCTCAAAGTGAGAGCGTTGATAATGCCTAATCTCTGGTTTCACACAAGCAGAGTTACAGTATTTCCTCCCGCATGAGACCGTAGGAAATAACACGTCTCTCCAACGGGAGGAACAAAGTATATGCGCTCTGGAAAGCTTCCATAGCACTAATCAACAGAACACTAGAACAACAGTTGGTGCGAGTTCGCACCCTTACCCGACCGTACTTCTTGGTACTCGGGGAACCACAGGATAATCGGCGTCTTCGTGAAGGCGCCATCTCCTCTTATCCAGATCTGCTGATGGCACGTCTCACAGCGTGCAACATCAGCGCGTACGTTGACTGCACTGGCGGATGACGGGAATAGTAGTTTCTTGTCCCGTTCGTCTCCGCTTCCGTAGTCAGTGCGCTCACGCTCTGTGTGCCCTGACACTGAGTGGACCTATCTAGCATCAGTATCTACAGATGAAGAGTCCGATGTGGAAGTTATTGATCTAGCAAATCGCTGTCAGTTCATCTTTGAAGATAAACTAGAAGAAGAACCACCTTGAACTTTTGCCAAGTCCTGATGAACTTTGAGCTTACATTTTGAAACATTAAGAATCGATTGATTTTGTTTTGTACCTTAGGAACCCAGACAAAGAAAGAAAAAAGAGCCTGATTCCTGATTTTGAATTTCATTTTTTGTACTTTGTATTTTCTACCCTTTTGTACATTTTCGTTTTTTCTCAGTCAAAGATGGCATGCAGCAGATGCTGTAAAATTTGTAGTATGATTTCTTTAATAATGATACTAACAATTTTAGTTAGCTTATTGTAATTCCTAATTTCTCTGGTTGGATCTGTTTCTCCTTCACAAGGTGAACTAACTACCATACATAATGAAATAGAACACATGATATTAACATATAGGGATAGATCAGTAGGAAATCATAATGATAACCTTTATTCAAATCTTTTAGGGGAATATGTTTGAATAATGAATGTTAAGGATTGTTACATATCTATATATCTTCCATCCTCAGCTGAAGAGAGTGTGACGTATTTCCAGTTGCCTTTGTCACATAATTTTGTAAGCATATTCCATAAGCAAGAGTGTTTGTCTCCATCTCTTTCGGATTTCCACGCTTCACTGGAAGAACTTGCTATATCTGAAGACTCTGGGTATTGTATTACTTATTCTAAGTATTTAAGGAAGATTGCACAACTGAACTTGAAAATTAATAACACTAGAAAGGAGCATATTGTCGTGTAGTTGTTGTAAGACCTATATAGGATCTGCGCGTTTAGACAACATACACTGCGGTACTGGGGTCCAGACTGATTCTAGACACCCCCACCGGGTATGTTGGCCTGTGTACCAGCTAGCTCGCAATGCCTCTATAACCTCCTCTTACCAAGGAGAGAATAGTTCTTGGCAATTATCGAACATGAGAACCCTGATTCCTCAGGACCGTGGAAACAGTAACTTACTTTTCGCTCAGTCACTCGTGCTCACTTGTTCTCAGAGAGATACACAGAATAAACGGTTGGGACGTTTTCAATAAGTATTTATTGAGCAGTCGTTATTCTAGCGTAAAATAAGTGCACTGAAATCACCAGTAGACAGTAGCGTATATAAATGAGTAGCAGCACTAAGAAAGTAAACAGATGGTAGGTTTCTACCATTTTGCTAAAATCATAAATATAGGCGAGTATATAAAATACATGGCAATAAAATGCGTACTCCTACGACGCACCCTAACTAGATGTACCTAAGTATACCTTGCATGTGAGTAGGTTTAAAGCCAAGAATCCTCTAGGATAAAGCCAACCCCATTACCTGATGTTAGCCTGCGGGACCTCGCTCTGGTCTCGAGCTGAACACCCCGCGAGGGATGTCAGACCACTGCGAGCTGGAGTATCTGCATGCAGGTACCTCAGCGTCTCGCGTCAGTGTGTCGGCATGGAAGTCGTGATCTCCTCTGACTATCTCAGCAAGATGTGGTGTTTATGTACCCTAAGGTATCCCCAGGGGTTCTACCTTGCTGTGCCAGTGTCGGACATAGGATGACGTCGGGAATGAACTTTATACACAGTTATTATGCAGGAGATGATGGTCCTGCTGTGATTCCAGGAAACTAAGAATCCTCATGCATAATTTATGAGGCCAGTGTCCAGGGAAAGACCCTGCGTACTTATGTGTAGTATTGTAACTGGGTAAAAGGTCAGTCCTCCAAATCCGTTATGTATGTAGTATAGGAGAGAATGTAGGTGAAGGGTTATGATGATACCTAGACCTATATCAGGGTACCTATATGAAATATAACAATATATGTAGTCTGAGTGAAAAAGAGCATAAGTTTGTTAAACAATATAATAGGAGGAGAGTGAAAACCCTGAGAAATTGGAAAGCTGCAAGTGAAATTCGAGAATAAATCGAAGCTGAAGGGAGTTTTAGAAATTCAGATGTGCATCCAAGATCGAGAATGGAACATAAAAGGAATGGAGAGTTGTGCATGGTGTGTCAGGAATCTCAAGGAATTAGGCCAATAGAAGTTATTGGTGAGACTGAGTGGGAAAGGTGCCATGTGTTTTATAATGGGTTTTTGGTTGGTGAAGAACCAATGGTAAGATGAATTTATTATATATGTGATAAGACTGCCTATTTTAACTAGCCTCGTAATTGGGTGGAAGCTTCTATCTTGCTTTTGTTATTCCCTCGGGTTGACCATGTGAATGAGATGAGTGATGTTATTATTTTGAAGAGAGTGAAGCGTGAATTTGGACAAATTGTGTTAGATGTGTTGGTTGCTATGATTCAGTCTAATGGCGTGGCTATGAATGACGTGAAAAATAGACAATTATCTATGCTTGTAGATCGCCTTGCTTCTAATACTTCTGGAGCAGTAACAAAAATACATTAGGAGCTAATGGAAATCGCGCTATAATTATGCAGAACCACATGCTCTATATATCCTTCTTGCGAAGGAGGGTGGAGTCTTTCGGGTTTTGAAGGTACAAGAGTACTGTACCTTCATCCTGAATAACAGTAAGCGTATTAATGACTATGTAACTAACATTACTAATGTTAGTTATATAGCCCTTTAAAAAGCCTTTGGAGACTATGGTTTGCTGGAATTGGTTGGTTCCTGTTTTGGTGAGATTGGAAAGTTTTTGAGGAAAGTTGGTGAGTGGTTTGATAGTTTGGGTGGGGAAACGCTGCATGTCATATTAACACCTATAGTTATTGTGTTGCTTACATTTTCTGAACTAATTTTCTTAATGATGAGACTAAATTGTGGGCGTAAGAAGACGGTGTCAACAACATCCAAGAGGAAGAATGAGCAAATGGTCTTGGAGGACGTAAAAGAATGAATACATGACTGACTTAAGATGTTGGAAAAACGAGATGCAAGAGGCACAAAATTGTGCATACTGTATTGTTAATAGTTTGGGGTTTCGTGATGATGTAATGATGAAAGGGGGATTTTGTGGGAGCTTTCTATAATTGAACTAAAATGTGCATTAGTTGTTTTGAGTTTGAATTCATACATGTGTATTATCATGAGCTATTGCTATTGAAACAAAATCATTATGATGTGTTTTAGTTACTTTTTCTGACTTGAGCCAACTAGGTCTCAGTTAGGCCTTGTCTCCCTCTTTGTTAAAATGGCTACCGAATCATGATTTTCATTCTCTGTTTATATTTCTCGCTCAACACCACATGGTGCAAGAAATGCAGTGTTTATTTTGTAAGACACATTGATCTCAAAGAACCCATTGGAGGAAGCCTTTTGCTACTTTCCAAGGCTCTTCTTGCTAGCATACATGTTTTTTGTTGTTTATTCAACTAGTTTGTTCTGACACTTCCGGATGACATTAAGTCAGACGAGGTGAATCAATATTCATGTAGGGGGTTAGTGCTAGGATGGTAGGGTTATGTGACATTTAAATAACATGCAAGATAATTTGCTGTAATAATGCTCACACCATGCTGACTTTGCAGTTTCCATGATTTCGTAAGCTGAAAATGGCTATATAAACTCTTGAATTTGGGGGTGAGTCAGATCTTTTGGATCTCTACTAGGGATGCTGCCTGATTTTCTATTGATTTGCTGCACATTTCAGGTTTAGTCTATTTTCCTGATTTTGCTTATTCTTCCGTTATTCCAATTACTGAGAGCCTTCATGGCAAATGACTCCTATGTAATTTAATGGAATTACTTCTGCATTTTTTCTCATTTCTGTACTGCACTTTAAAAACGGTGATAGACCTTCATGATTGTCTCTAAATTTCTGATCTTGAACTTTCTTTTTGAGTCAGTCTTTTCTTATTGACTGTGGTTTTTAAATTTTGAAATGCTGTTTGAAACTTGTTTCTAGGGACACATTACCTAATGGACTTGAGGTTAAAACTGTTCCTGAACCCTGCAAGCTGGGTGTGCCACTATCATTCGAATTGCGTGAGAGATTGCATGACCACAAAAGTGAACAAGTCAGTCAGTCCGGCAAGGGTAAAATGGCACAAACCTGAAGGTTATAGTAATGATGGAAGATATGGTTTCCAGGTAAACACTTGAAGAGATTTATTGTGATATAATCCAACAAGGAGCAGACAGGGCACGTGACTCTACATGACATTAGCCCAGCTCCAACAGTCTTTTCAATACCACACATTCTACACATCCAACATTCTGCCTTCCACTCACTCGCCAACATTCCATACTCTAACATACATTCTACAACACCACATACATTCTACACCTTTCTGCTTTAATAGCAACAGAGATAAACACCAAAGAGACACATACAAACACAAAAACAGCAGCTGTATATGAAATAGAAATCGCTCACAACACTTAATCATCAAACTTTGCAGGAGTACATTTATTCCTTGTACTCTTCCTCACACCTGTGCAAGCTTTGGCAGTTTGTGAAACATCTGACGCTACATCAGACACACTTCTCACCACCTCCATACCGCTATTAATATCAGACAAACCAGATGCGGCTCTCTCATCAAGAAAAATATATCCTGGCACTTCATTCTTGAGAGTACCATATTTTGTCACTCATCTCACTTGTGTAGTGTCTTCCCCAGCCCAGGAGCATGCAGATGAATAACACCAAACAGGAGCTGCGGTCAAGCATTACTTTATTCTTCAGCATACACTCACACACTGCGCATTACATTGTACTTCCCATTAACCACACCCTAACACCTCCCCGCTGACTACCTATTTCCTGTTCAGAGTCCGCCCAGAACCATGAGGGTCCTAGTGCACATTACATCACTAAGCTACATCTCCCCCTTTGTTAAATAAAAGTGGCAGATATCACTAAAATCACATTTCCTCGATTCGTCAATAAGGCGCTTGCACTTGTTGGCTGGCTCGGGTGATCTGAGGTGATCGAGGTCCATCTTGATCAGGCATGGGCGACACAGGCTCAGGTGTTTGAGCTAGACCTACTGGCGGGGTCGCTCCAGGCATGGTTTCAGGACTCGACAAGTATCGCGGTAGGTGTTTAAAATGTGATGTGTCCCTAGTGATAGGATTGTCTACGGTGATGTGCTGTCACCATATGTCCCTTGCATGCCACAACCTGAAATGGATCAGCGGCAAAAGGAGTGCCCATTTTCTGTCTTCGTCTCTGCTTAACCAGTACCCAGTTTCCTTGGTCAAAGACTGTCTCCTGGGCATGGCGATGCTGATCTGCATGTGGTTTCATTTTGTCAGTATTCACTGATCGATCCGGGGTCCATTGAGGTAGGTTTGTTCTGATGGCACTTCCAAATAGCAAGGTGGCTGGACTCTCAACAGTTGTAGAGTGAGGAGTTGATTGATAGGCCTGGAGGGCCTGGCACATGGCTTGGTTCAGAGCAATTCCCTCCATGGACGCTCGTTAAATAGCTCTCTTGAGGGTGCCCATGAGTCGTTCAAGTACACCATTGGCTTAAGGCCAGAGGGATGTACTTTTTTGGTGTTTAATGTTGAGTCCGACAAGAAATTCTGTGAACACTTTGCTGTGAAAGGGCAGGTCAGTATCAAAGATGGCATCAAGCCATTCTTTGACTTTGTAATGGATTGTCGAAGATAGGCCATCCACAAAAGAAAAATGCGAATATTCATCTATGGCTACTATGAGATGGTGTCCATTTCCTAAATGCCCAAAAATTCCCTCTCTCAGGCATGGGCAGCAAGGTCAGACATTGTCACTGGGTGCTGCGTCACCTTGGGGGATAAACAATTGCAAATGTGGCACTCCTTCAGCTCCTTCTCAACTCGCCCATCTAGCAGAGGGAACCACACTCAATCTCTAAAGGCTTTTTTGGTAGCTACAATGCCACGGTGTCCTTCATGGGCCAGCTCGATGACCCACTCTCTTAGGCTTCCAGGTATGACGATTCTCGAGCCTCGCAGTATTAGGCCTTCTTGGCTGTACATTTTTGCACTTTTGGAATTCAACATCATCGGCAAGGGGCCGGGTACTTCTCCTCCATGATTGCGTGGTAATAAGTTCTTTAATTATGGTCATGCCTTTATCTGCATTGGTGGGAGCAATGATTCGTTCCACAGACAGAGCCGCTGGTGTGCTGGATCTCACAATAAAGTTCAGATATGCTTCAGCTGTTCTTGATGTTGAACTGTGACAAGGTAGCGGCACTCATGAAAAGTAATCTGCCGGATTGTGATCCTTTCCCGGTTTGTGCACAATCTCACAGTCGTACTCTTGCAGTCTTAACCCCCACCTCTCGATGCGAAGGGGCATCTTAGCCTTAGGGTTTCCAAAAATTGTAAGCAACGCCTGGTGATCCGTGATGATGGTGAATCTTTTCCGTAGAGGAATACATGAAAATGTTTGCAGGCCCACACACAGCCAAATAAAACGAATTACATTGCGGGCGCTGCATCGCCGATTGCAATGCAGCGCGCGCAATGTAATTCGTTTTATTTATTTATTTATGTACTTAACTCAGTTCGGCCATAAGCCAGAGTTTACTACCACCCACCCTGCCGCTCCCCCGCCCCGCCCCACCGCCCAGCAACACTCCCTCCAGGAGCCGCTACTGGTCTCTGAGCAATGTTGCTGGCTAAAAGGTGGGTGGCTATGCATTGGGAATGATGCCCTGCCCCCCACCTCTAAAACCTGGCTGCAGGATGCCATTTATTGCCAAGGGCTGCTAACGGTATGCTGGGAATTCATTCCAGACCATTTTCAGTCTAAAAACCTTTGGGGCCTATTGACTACCTAACTTGCTCGTCAATTTTGGGGATCACTGAACAACCAGCCCTGCGCACTCCACCCACTGGACCAGTTTCCCCTCTGGTCTGAAAAATTAATAGCACAATTATAAAGGTGTGGGGAGTAGTACTGCATACATAGTTCACAAGATTTCATGCTCCATGTAGTCTTTAAACAGCATCATTTTTGTTATTCGTGGTTCATAAGAAAACCGCGCACGTACAGCCAAACACTTGTTTTGCGGTAAGAACATCGCTTCTTCAGGGCTCTAAAATAACAAGTTAACAACTTCAATTATATAACATAATTGTACAAAATTTCAAAACACTATTTAAAATCACATTAAACATCATAATAAATGATGAAATTTCATTTTCGAAATAAACACTACTCTATCTATTTTGCTTTGCGCAGAGAAGTGGGACCCTTGGAGAACACACCTAACTCAGAGGTACTGGACAGCCCTTGCTGATCATCCTCATAATCATCTTCTCCCGAGGCTGACAACACTTGAGCAGCAGCCTTGGCCTCGAGAGTCCTCTTGCATGGGAATAAGCGAGAGATATCATCCAAACTGCTATTGATGGGGGGACTGTTTAGGAACAGTGGGGTTGCTGCCTGTAAACCTGGTCAGATATGTCAATTATGTATAATGCATGTCCTCCCTTCCCTTGTTCATTCTCCGTTTCATATGCTTTGTTTGTTATAAAACTAAATAAACAAATTAATTTAAAAAAAATTAAAAAACGACTTTCTAACCTAATTTATAGCCACATTAATATCCAATTACCTTGAAAAGCAGAACACGTGGTGGCACAAGAAATGAAAGAAGAAATAAACTAAAGCAATCAGCTTGAAAATCATGCGAAAAATGAACACCCAACAATGCTGCTAAGAAGCACTTTCGCAGGAGTGTAGACAAAGAAAATAGCACAATTTACAAGTCCCACATTTTTTAATTGCTGAGGATTGCAAAGTGTTTTCCCTTGCAATTGAATTGTTTAACCCAAAATTGTTTTTAGTTGTCTCATAATTTTACTTAATGCAAAAAATAAGAAATTCCAATTTGTTAAAGTTCTACCACAAAGTTTCAGTCTGAACTTCAATGTCTGCAGAACCACGTTTCAAGGACCCTTATCTTTCATTAAAGGCATCGCTGTGGCGTTGCAATTATACTAATGCAATCCTATAATGGCATTTCACTGTTGTGATAAATTGAACACGTGTAAAACCGTGACACATGCTTCGCCTTTGTTTCCGACTATCCATCCGCTTCGTGACTCACTTCCAGGGGCCTGGTAGCTGTTGCCATTATATATTTGCTCTCTGTGTTTTATCTCACTCTGAGGCCCTCTCCCTGAGAAACGCAGGGACTCCGCTTCAGGGCCGGACTGGGAACCCAAAGCAGCCCTGGCAATTTTGTTGTAGGGGGGTGAGGGGGGGACGGTTTGGACGCAAGAGTGAAGCACTACTACTTTTGTTACTGGAGACCGATATTGCAGCCCTGCAACTAAACAGGCCCCCAGTAACAATACAGGCCCCCACTGGTGCAAAACCAACCCCCTCCCATTCAGCCTCCTGGGGAATAGCCCGATGCCCGCTACGGCCAGTCCGGCCCTGAGAATGATACTGCGGAGGCTGGTAATTCCGGAGCATGCAACTGCAACACTAATCCAACCTTCCCCCTATAGAATGGGCATTTACTGTACAAATCTCTGTTTCTGCATGGATATCCATAGGTTATTCATGAATTCTGAGCCATTTCTCGGGAACATATTCGGAATGAGGTCCTTATTATTTTGGAATTCCTGTCAACATCTGAAGAAAGATGGGATAGACTGGACAGTCCTAAGGAGAAAAGAGGTAATTCCATGTAGTCCTTTAACTATGTGATCAAACAGCGCCCACATGCCAGAATCATATCGCGGCAAACCTTGGAAGTAGGGGGCGGCACCAGTACTGGGAAAAAGTTACTTTGGGGCCCGGTAACATTTGGGGTTGAGACGTGGCAAGTGGCAACACAAAGGGGGTGGAGTCACAAGGGGCAGAGTCTGAGAGTCAATGTATACATTTCATTTTTAAAAACTCTACTACAAAGAAATTGGCAACAAGGACAAATGTGACTGTAAAGACGGTAATTCTGGTGGGTAATGCACTTGCTGGAAAGATCTGTGTTTTGTCTTGTTGCAGTCCTGACTCATCATAAAGTAGCATAGAGGGTTAATGTGCGCAGTGAAAATAGCAGTCGAAGTGTATTTAAAAATATGGGAATTGTGATGGTGCGTGCAATGGGGGTGGAGTGAGTGAGCATGGGGGCATGGTCAAAGGAGTGGCTAAAAAAAAAACAACATATTCTGTAACTTTTTTCGGTTTTTCACCTTCAGTTAATTACATGTAAAATAATGCACAGCTTAAATGAAAAATAAATGAAAGTTAAGTTAATCAGTTGGAATTACACTATCGTACATTATGAGCCCTCTGTTAGTCAATGCACCGCAGAGGTTGGTGTCTGTAACCAGAGAGCAACAAAATTGAATCCTGGTTGGTGCAGTGGAGAATAGTGACTTGTATATGTTTAGTGCTACGAGGTCCCAGTCTGTGACAGAAAGCACTGTGAATATGTAAGTCATTATTTTAGATTAGCATTACACACGGTATAAGATGGGCTGCTACAAAATGCGCAAAAAGGTTTAAGATAAAAAGTGCTCCCAAAATATAGATTTTAGTAATACCCAGGCTTTATGTAGTGCAACTATTTTCTATACCTGTCTTTTAAAAGCACTCACTTCACATCTCAGCTGGTAACTCCCTCGCAATATCATGCAAAAAGAATAAATCCCTCTCACCAGGAAGCTTCAAGTGCTTCCGTCAACTAAAGCCAATACCGGCTTCCAGGCGCCCTATATATTTTCAGATTAACCAGTTGTGCACTTTTACATTTCTTTCAGGTAAGCACGCACCCTGGCAAGGAGGCTTGCTTAGCTGTCTTCCCCTACCTCGGTTTCACAGCACAGGAGATTCCCTGCTTGACGCTTCAGCTGAAGCATTTCAACTCTCGCAATTAACCGTCCAGGGACAGTTGTCTTTTCACAAAAAGTAGGGGAACTGTTTTTCTTAAAGTAAAAAAGTATGGGCACGTGTTGCCACTAAGATCCCACCCACTTCGACCACTGGTTGAAAATAACAAGCAACATGTAGATCTCAGATTTGTATTTTATCTAGTTAGCTCAGTGGCTTAAAGGTTTTGTCACAGAGATCCTTTTGTTACCTGCAGTTCATAATTTACAATCCTTCTAATACCGCACTGTGAGCCATGAACCAACATCAAACAGATTTACAATCCTTTTAATCAGCGCAGTGAGCTATGAACCAATATCAAAATGCTGCATGCAAACTGCAAGGCATATGTTTAGAACCTTTTAGGGGCCTATTACGATGGCGGGCGGACAAAGTCCGCCCGCCACCGTAACGGAATGCGGGACTGTCCGCAAGGGGTGCGGCGGTCCCGCACCTGACATTAGGATGCCACTGTGGTGGTGGCAAACCCTATTCCCAGCATTGTGGCGGGCGGTGCTCACAGCACCGCCCGCCACAATGCTGGGAATGCACGTCGTGCATTTGCATTCACAACGTGACAGGCACCGCACGGTGCCTGCCACCTTGTGCATGCAAATACAGGGGGGTACTATAGGTACCCCCCATGTGCACCCCCCATTCCCCAACTTCCTGGGGGCCCGCTACGGGCCCCCGAAGGCAAAGACCACATGCTTTTCCATGGCGGCAACGCCGCCATGGAAAGGCTGATCACCGCAGGCATTGTAATATGGATGGCGGTGTCTTGCAGACACCCCCACCATATTAACCCTGTTTTCCGCCGGTCGACGAGTCGACCGGCAGAAAAGTGGCGGACGGTCTTTCCGTCAGCCACGGACCCCCCAGCCATCATAATAAGGCGGGGGGTCTTTGCTGTGTGGATGGCGGGCGGATCGCCCCCGCCGGGCCGGCGGTGACTACCGCCGGCCCGTCTGGGGCGATCCGCCCACCATCCTAATGAACCCCTTAGTTTTTTCTCAATTGTTCGTTATTCTGAAGTTGCTAAAAAGGGATACTTCTGGGTACAAAACAATTCTTATTAGCACAGACAACCCCACCCACGGTGTTACGTTTCAAATTCTGACTTTGTGCTTCTCCAGACCAAGCACTTTTACATGTATAACACCTACCAGTATGTTTGATATGTGACCATCGTTGTCTTATGTAACATTTGCTGTACATTGATTTACACACCTGTATGATCCCTTGTCTCTGTATTTGTGTTATGTAAATCACTCTGACATCCTACATTGAGATGAGTAGTGCTATAAAAGAAATTATACGAAAGTAAATTAGTAAGCGCTATTAAATTGCTATTAGTCTAATTACTCATACAGACAGATGCATCAGTCATTCTTTCAGTGCATTCATATCTCTTACATACAGAGATTAAACAATGTGAAAAACCTGACTCTAAATCATAGGTTCTCTAAATCACTTGTGTAGTGATAACAAGATGAGTACCTTTAGTTCCATCCGTTGCATTGGCATGAAGTGTTAGGTTCCAGAGAGGTCCAGCCAGGATGAGTCTTCAAAAAATAGGAGGGCTGAGGGCCCTTTAAATGAGGCCTTTGTTTTGGGTCCAGATGGAAATGAAAATAAGAAAAACTTGCTGCCTTCTGCAGGTTGCTTTTCTAAATGGACAGCAGACAACTTGCGCGGAGATGCTGACTGTGTCCCGGTGTCAACAAATTACCCCAGTATGAATTCAGCATATTTCACTGAGAACAGCCCAGATCTGGCTAAATAATAATTTCCGCATCCAGCCGGATCCCCCCCATTTTCTGAACTAGGCAGCAAATACATAAATTGTACACCGGTGAAAAAAAACAGAACAAACTCTGTTTTGCACAGCTTTTGCAACTTGTATAATAGAGGCTAGCTCCAGTCCAAACTACATCACTACTGTGATTTTGCACCAGAGCACAAATGGCAAAATTCATTGAGGTTGTTACAAAACATGTATTGCCTATGAATCTTTTTGTCTTTTGAAAAACAGTTTTTGCCAAACTGCCCAAATAATAACCTTTGTTTTCAAAATTGAGTAAATTGATTTGTATTGTTTATGCAACTCTTGTAACAATAGAAATGGAGCAAACTGATTTTGCCTAAAACTTATTTTCATCTTTAACATTTTAAACTATCAGAAATGTATTTGCTTTATTGGTGATTATGCAAACACATAAAAAAGACTGAATTTGCTTAACGTTTTTATCCTTGTTTAAAAAGTCATATCTAACGTGAGCTAGAGCAATTCCTGTTTGCTCCATTATCAATTATGCAAATGTGTTGGTAGTTTGGTGGAGCGGGGATCTCAGGTAAGTTATCGGTTTACCATATATCAAGGAGAAAATCCCCGCAGTTTACTTCTAGGGTCGATAGATCTTTGACGTTGGCTGAAATTAACCAGGATTTGCACATCACATTAAAATAACATTTCAATGTCTAATCTACTTCAGTCAATAATGAGAATACAATGAGTTTAAGCAACAGTGTTAAGTGAAACATTTCTTATCAACTACAATGTTATTTATTCAACTTCTCCCGCAATTTGTATTCTTTAAAAATGCTGCATCTTCGTATATTAACTTCTCCATTACCCCACTAAATGACAAGTCTCCGTTCATTATCCAACAGTGATCTTTGTGTAAGCAGAAACATTTGCAGAGTTAGCTAAAAACATATGCAACTATTATTTTTACGAAACAACATGTTCATTGAAAGGTCAGAAAATAAACATTTTAGATTATGTCAGCATTCTTTAGTCATGTCAGCTTTGGTCAGGCAATGTTATTTTAGCTAATCAGGTCTAGTACAAGTAAGTATGGTTGCCTAGTACAATTTTAACATTTAAACGCATTAATTTGATTAAGCCTACTACACGTTAATTCTACACGTTATTGTATTATTTTTCTCAGTATTTAAAACACGTCTGCAGTAGTCTTGCTATCATTTGGAATAATTACGCCTATGAAAACAACAAGAGTCTTTTGGTTACTCCACATGATCTCAGGCAGTAAGATATTGAAGATACCAAGCCCTAGAAGACTCCTGCAGGGAAAAATGATGTAACTATGGTTACCAAAGGCCCAAATCACAAACTGCATTTAGTAATATGTGAAGTACTCTCATACTACAAAATGCAATTCACAATCTTCTGCTTTTCCTATTATTTTGTGCAAAGATCTCTGTCATGGTGGCAGAGGTCTCCACACACATAAGTATACGTTTTAGAAGTAAATGTGGGAGGGTCCAGCGGAGTAATGGGGAGTAATTACTACTAAGGGGCCGATTCCGATCTCGGCCGGTAGTGCTCCGAATCGGATTCGGATTCACCGGATCCGATTCGGAGCCCTGTTTCCCGACCGACTCGAACGCGGCTTCAACACGCTCCGACCGACTCGCATGGACACGACTCGCACCGCGCTATGGAGACGTTCCCGGCCGGGTAAGTACGATGCGCACCGCGAGCAGTCCGACCGACTCGCGCCGTCCGGCTCGAAAAGCTGTCGGAGCCGGACTTTGGGGGTCCGCGTCGGACCCCCTGTACGCGTAGGCGCGCGAGTCGCACACAGGGGGACCCATGGGTCCCCCTACCTGTGCATGTATGCCGCGATGCGCATGGACGCGTACACGCTTTAGGGGCGCCCTTGTCCGCCTCGCACCCATTGAGTCAATGGGAGCCCGCGTACGCGTTGTACGACCGGCTCCCATTGACTTCAATGGGAGTCCGACCGACTCGAGTCCGATAGCATGCGAATGCATCGTACTCGTCCGGTCGGACTGCTAGAGTCCGATTCGGTCGGAATTCTCTCCGGGTCCGGCTCGGTCGGAGAGATTTCCGTCCGGAATCGGAATCGGCCCCTTAATAGGAGGGGGTTAGGAAAATTTTAAAAAGTGGTTTGGGATGGACATGCTAATATAAAACAGACACCCATAACAGAATATGGCAATTGCAAATCACAAAATACACTTCTAAAGTTACTAGAGCCTTAAAGGTGTATAAACCCATCCCAGCTCAGCCTTGGAGGTAATTCAAGTACCGCACATGTCCACTCACTGGTGCTGCAACACACTCCCATAGAAATAATGGAAGCAGAGAAATCAAATAAAACCCCACAGAAGCTAATACTAAATAAATTAATTTAGTTTCACATTTAAAATTATATATGTGTTTTTAAGTTCAAAATATTTTATTGAATTTTGTTTATAAACAACTAATAAAGACAATACATAAAATATTATTATTTAGCAACAAATACCTAAATAACAATTCATAAATTAACCAAAGTCATTAAAAAATTACAATAGGTATTGAGATATTACATATTCAAAAAGATACATAAAGGGGAGATGGAAGGAGAGGAAGGGAGGGGACAAATATAACAGCTAATGCATAAGATGTACATAGAGCTACTATATTTTATAATAAGAATAGTCTATTTGAGTTAAAATCAAACTTAAAGTTATAAATACATCATTAAGAGGATAAATATACATCAACAGGTAACCAAAAAGATTGATAAGCGAGTGAATTGTGTGTAATCCCATTCATGGATAATTGAGCACCTCTTCTAGTAAAGATAACCCACGACCACCAAGCATTAACAGATAATATAGAAACATCTTTCCAACAAAAAGTGATGGATTTTACAGCTGCTGAGATTAGGAAATTGAAAAGTTTGCTTTCCAAATCATGTAAATTTTTTGATATAATAGCAGATTTACATATTATTAATTGATAGGAAATATCAATATGAAGTTTTAAAATGATATCCCAAACTTCAGACCAAAATTTTAAAACCAAAGGACAATCAAAAAGCATATGTTGTAATGTACCTGGATGTAATTTACAATGCCAACAATCTGCAGAGGGAAGAAGTTTAGCCTTGAATAAACGTGATGGAGTCCATAAACGATTGTATAGGATATAAGAATTGGTTTGGTAGATTGAAACAGGTAGCCAACCAGATATACTACTAAGCCAAATATCCTTCCACGTGTCAGTAGATAAAGAAAGTGAAAGTTCATTGTTCCAAAAAGTTGAAATCATCTCTAAATTGCTGCCGAGAGTATCTGATAATTTTTTATATAGAATGGAAACCCCATGAGATGATCTAGAGACTGTTTGAATGTAAATTGATAAATCAGCTGTAACATTAGAAGGAATAGCATTGGGGAAGGAATCTAAGATTGAATTGCACAAATATTGATACTTAATAAGGTCAGATTTAAGTAAACCAAATCTTGCTTGCAACTTTTCAAAAGAAATAAAGGAATTATTGGAATAAACATCTTTGAGATAAAAATACCAGCTTTAATCCATGAAAACCAGAAACTAATATTTCTGTTCAATTTAATAACATTACTATACCATAGTGATAACTCATCAGTATTATTCATGGGAAAGAGAAAAATTAAGTCAAGATCATTAAATAACATTTTAGTAGATTTAATAATAACTGATTTTTGAAAAAATGTAGCATTGTTATACATAGACACCAAAGTAGGTAATGGAAATGGACTTACTATTGATTTCTCAATACATAGCCATGCAGGAGGATTATTTAAAAAGGAGTGGTTAAACCATAATGAACTTTGTTTTAAAATAAAAGCTTTATGATAAAGAAAAAGTCTGGGATACCGAAACCAGCATTACGTTTAGGCACTTTTAATTTTTTATAACTAATACGAGGAGATTTGTTGTTCCACAAAAATTTTGACAAAAATTTATCAACGTTTTTATAAAACTTTAATAGAAATTGAGTAGGGATCATGGCAAGGGTATAAAAGATTTTGGGAGCAATAGTCATTTTGATAGAATCCATTCTGCCCCACCATGAAAGATGTAATGACGCCCATTTAGACATTCTGTTTTTAATATAATTTAGGATGAAATCACAATTTAAATTTATTGTTGATTTTATAGATGAGGAAAATAAAATTCCAAGATATTTAAACTTATTCTTTTGCCAAATAATTTCACGCATGGGAAGCATATCATGAGTGCAGTAAACATTTAAGGGAAAAAATTCAGTTTTGTTGGTATTTAAAGTGTATCCCGAAACTGTAGAGTAGTTTGTTATAATATCCATTAATGAGGGGAACGAAGATATAGGGTCACTAACAAATAAAAGCACATCATCCGCATAAGCAAGGGTTTTAACAATAACATCCTTAATATTGATTCCTTTAATATTATCACATTTTCTTATAGAGGTAAGAAAAGGTTAATGCCAATTAAAAATAAGAGAGGAGAAAGAGGACACCCTTGTCTTGTACCTCTAAAAAGTGAAAATTGATTTGAGACTTGTCCATTAATAAATAAACGAGCAGTAGGGGCAAAATATAGAGCTGAAATCATGCGTATAAAAGTATCTCCAAAATTAAATGAGGATAACGTATGAAATAAAAATTGCCAATGGATTTTATCAAATGCCTTCTCAGCATCTAAGGCTAAAATTCCAGATGGCAACGTTAAAGTAGGACTTTGTTCAATAATATGTAGCAAAGTTCTTGTATTATTAGCAGAATATCTATTCTTCATAAAACCAGACTGGTCAGGGTGTATAATAGAATCTAATATGGGGCCCAATCTAGTAGCAAGTACTTTAGCATATAATTTACAATCTTGATTAATTAAGGATATAGGACGATAATTAGACATAAGAGTGGGATCTTTATCTGGTTTCGGAAGTACTATAATTAAAGCTTCTGTAAAAGAACCAGAGGTAGTTCCTGTGGATCCAAAAAACATAAATAGTTGGTGTAAAAAAGGTAAAAGGTGTGACTGAAATTCTTTGTAGAATTCCGCTGGAATCCCTTCAGGACCAGGAGATTTGTTCTTTTTAAGGGATTTTATAGCTAATAAGATTTCATCTTTAGTAATAGGTGCATCAAGTCCAATTTTATCTATTTGTGAAATCTTGGGTAACACACAGGAATTTAAAAAGGAATCGATTAAGGAAACATCCTGAAAATCGGGTTTATTATATAATGCAGAATAGATATTAAAAAATTCATTAACAATTTCATTGTGAGAGAGAGCAATTTTACCATGGGAACCATGAATTGAATTGATTTGAGTTTTATCTTTTTTTATACGTAAATAATTAGCTAATAGTCTTCCGGATCTATTGGCATTAAAGCTAAATCTGGCTTTAGCATTAGAGATTTGGATACCTGCTCTTTTACTAAGGATTGAATTAAATTCATAACGCAATTTTTGTAACTTAAATTTATATTGAGGACTGTTGGATGTAATAAAAAGTCGTTCAAATTTCGCAATCTGTTTTTGAAGGTTTTTAGCATTTGCATGAAAGGTTTTATTTTCGTGGGCCATAATAGATATAGTTACACCCCTAATATAAGCTTTGAAAGCATCCCATCTATTAATCATAGAAGTAGATCCTTCAGGGTTGAGTATAAAATATTCTTGAATGGCGGTTAAAAGTTTAGGCTTGTTATACTCATTTAAAATTATACCAGTGTTCATTCGCCATCTAGATTGTTTAGTAAAAGTTGATTCCAAATTCAAACCCAAAGAAATCATAGCATGATCTGAGATGTCAATGTTACCAATATTAGGAGTAGTTATTGAACTAATTAGTTGCCTGGAAACAAATAAACAATCAATTCTAGAATAGGAATTGTGAGGATTTGAGAAGAATGTAAAACTTTTTTATGTAGGAAAATGTAATCTCCAAATATCAACTAATTTAGTGGCTTGAATAAATGACTTGAAAGCAAAATAAACTTTAGAAGGGTGAAACTTAGTAAGAGATACTCTATCTAATAAAGGGTCAGAGATAACATTAAAATCACCTCCAACAATTAAAGGGGCATTACCGACCTTTAGAACATCTGTTGTAAGATTAGTCCAAAAAACTGGGTCATCTGCTGTAGGACCATAAACATTTAATAAAAATAGAAATGAGTCATGAACTTTAATTTTAACGAGTATATATCTACCATCCTTATCAGAAGTTTTACTCAAAATTTGACAGTGTAGTTTTTTTGCAAGGTAATCTAGAATTTTTGTACGTTTAACTGGATGGCGCAATCCTTTAACATTTAATTAAACTACTTTAATATTATGTGTATTAGCCATAATAGAAGAAAGGAGAAAAGAGATCAAGAAGAGGAAGATAAAAGAAGATCAAGAGAATGAGAAAAAGGTAGCTCCAAATAAGGAAGAAGGAAAGGAAAAAAGAAAAAACATGGAAAAAACGACAAACAGAAGACATAAATGTGAAATGTGAAACGCACACACACTTTACAAGCATGACCGGAACCGCTGGAGCCCTTTATAAAGAAATTTCAGTACTGTGTCAGAAAAGACATAACTGTTAAAAAATCATGTAGCAGAGTCATTGGTATCCATTGAGTGCTGTGACTGATGAGCCCAAAAATGTCTCAAATCTTCTGGACGCTGAAAAGATTTCGAGAAATTATCCTTCCAAATGCGCATTGTCGATGGATCAAAAAGACCATATTTGTAGCCTAGACTTCGTAGTTGAGGACGAAGAGCAGTGAATTCTTTGCGAATTGAGACAGTTTCTTTGGCGAAGTCTTGATGAATAAATATTTTATTTCCATTTACCATCAATGAAGGTATTTCTCTAGCCGCTTTTCTGATTAAAACCAAATGGTGGTGTCGAAGAACTTTAAAAATCATTTGTCGCGGTTTTGTGTGTAGAGGGTTCCTATGTGAGGGAATCCTATGAGCTTTATCAATTTCAAACTTTTCTGAAAATTTAATTTGTAAAAGACCAGGTGTTAGAAATGGGATCTCTAGTTGGCAAGGGTTTGCACCTTTGTCCAAGTAGGGACCCTTCTTCCTAGTCAGGGTAAGGGTGTTACACTCGTGAAGTAACCCCTGCTCACCCTGGTGGTAGCTTGGCACGAGCAGTCAGGCTTAATTCAGAGGCAGTGTGTAAAGCATTTGCACATAACCAACAGTAATACAGTGTAAGCACTACAAACGGACACCACACCAGTTTAGAAAAATAACCAATATTTTCTATACTCAAGACAAGACCAATTACGACGAAAATCCACAATACTCTACTTTAAAAACGAATACTTGATAAGGTAACTTCTTCTTTGCAGGAATAGTCCAAAAACAAAGTTCGTACGAGTCGGTAGCTCCGTCTGAGCCTACCGCGATGCTGAAAACCACAGAGTCTAACAGTTCCAGCCGACCGCGTCGATACGGGCCAGCAGAGTCGTGAACAGACTTGGTTACAATACCTTTCTCGTTGTGGCTGGTACGGAGTGTACGAGCCGGTCGGCGTTCGTCGCGGTTGCGGTGCAAGACGGAGCGATGCAAGGTGCGGTGTCCCTCGATGCGGTGCAGGCAGCGGCTCGATGAGCGTCGTGCAGACGGAGTCGGTGAGTCCAAGGCGTGCGATGCAGGGTGAGACGATGCTCGATGCGGTGCTGACAGGTTGCGATGCAGGCGACCAAGCCGGAGTGCGGGAGCTGGCGTCGGACAGCGGTGCGAGTCGGAGCGGTGCGTCGCAGACGTGCGAGCGGTGCCCCAAATGCGGTGCGGTCACGACTCTTGAGCCAGTTGCAGCGACCGCGTCGGTCGGGTCCGGCTGGTTCAGTGAAGCGATGCGAAGCGAACTGCGGTGCCCACAGGTCACGGTGCAAGCAGCGGCTCGGTGTTGGCGGCGTCGGACGTCGCCCACGGTGAGACCAGGGTTGCGATGCGAAGCGGGGCGATGCGGTCTGCGGTGCAAACAGGTCACTGGCCAGGGATGGATTCGGTTGACGGAGTCGGTTGCGGTTCCCTTCCTCTGTGGCAACTGAAACAGCGTTCCAGAAGCGGTACCCAGAGGCTTGTGAAGTCTTTGTAATCCCTGAGACTTCTTAACAGGAGGCCAGCTCGGTTTCAGGCCCTTGGAGATACTCAGCAAAAGTTTGTAGAAAGTTCAGTCCAGTCCTTTCACTGCCCAAGGCAGAAGCAGCAGCTGCAGGCCAACCCAACAAAGCAACAACACAGCAAAGGGGCAGTACTCCTCCTGGCAGCTCTTCCAGCTCTTCGTCTTGGCAGGTTCCTTGATTCCAGCGAGATCTAAATTCATGGGGTCAGGGCCCCAATATTTATATCCCAAATTCCTTTGTTCTCTGAAGGCAGAGAGGCCTTTGCCTAGTCCAAACCAGTTCTGGAGCACTTTGTTGACAAGTCTCCGTCCCTTCTTTCAGTGAGTAGGCCAGGGACATCAGACGCACCACAGGAGGTGGAGCCAGCATTGGGGAGGGAAGGCACTGTCCTATTCAGGGCCCAGGTGCGACCCCTCCCACCCATCTACATGTAGATCTTGCTCTTCAGCCCTGTGCTGACTCACCCTGTCTCCTGGCATCCCCCAGCCCCTGTCACTCACATTCCAGACAAGGAATACACAACCTCGCAGAGGCAGGCTTGGATGGTTAGACAAGAAAATACCCACTTTCTAAAAGTGGTATTTTCAAACACAGAATGTTAAAACCAACTTCACTAAAAGATGCATTTTATCATTCTGAGTCCAGGCATACTAAACTCGCATTTCTACCACGTTCCCGGGGTCAGTTAGGATTATAAGCTGTAATAATCAAAACTGCCCGTTCTGGCCTATGGGGAACAGGTAGCCTTGCAATAGTGAAAAACGAACAAGGCTGTAATTCACTATCAGGACATGCCACACACACCAGGGCATGTCCTACCTTTCGCATACAACGCACCCTGCCCACAGGGGTACCTTGGGCCTACCTTAGGGGTGGCTAACATGTAGCAAAAGGAAGGTTTAGGGACTTGCAAGTGTGTGCACTTGCCAAGTCGACATGGCAGCCCCAGGCTGCGCACAGGCTCTGCGATGGCAGGCCCGAGTTACACTTTACGGGCTGTTTGCGTGGGTGGCACAATCCAGTGCTGCAGCCCACCAACAGCCTTTGGTCTATAGGCCCTGGCACTCGCAGTGCACTTTACAAGGGACTGACACATAAACCAAATAGGCCAATCATGGAAACACCAATCCATAACACATTTTATACAGGAGCACTTGCACTTTCCCACTGGACCGCAGTGAGGAAAGTGCGCAGAATCATTACACCAGCAAAAACAGAGTCAAAACCGGGAGGTCAGAAAGCAAAAAGTCAGGGGAAACACGCCAAAAGATGCCAAGTCTAACACCAGGCAATAAATTCTCCAAATATAATCTACAGTTATTTCCCTCAACATCTTCAGGCAAATTAAATATGCGTAGATTATATTGTCTGTTACGGTTTTCCATGTCCAATAATGTTGAGCACATAGGTGAAATTTTTGCCACAAGTTGAGTAATGTGTCTATTTTGACCTTATTATCCTGTATTTTGATGGAATTATCCGATATTTTCATTGACAGGCTGGCCATTTCTTTGCGCACATTTTTAACTTCAGATGCAATAGTGTCTATATTGACACGAAGTGCCTGAATTTCCTCCAATATTAAAGATAGTGAGGGTTCAGAAGACTCCACTACTTTAGATTTAGCCGGAGGAGGAGAAACTTGCTGCCTCCTTTTATTATTAATAGCACTTTTATTTTCCATTTTGAAGTAAAAAGAGACAGAATTATAATTGCAGAAGCAAAATAATGTATGAAAAAGCAAAGGCTGTGGAAATAACCAAGAAATGACTGGTGCAGCAGCTAAAATGGGTTGGGGGAGTGGCTAGGCACAAGCCAGGCCCTTTCCTGAAAGTTCACTCCGCCCCCTTGACAGAAAGCCTGGCTGTACCTGAATGCTGTGCAGGGAGCAGGAACCAGACGGTGAAAAAACCCACTTCTGCTGTGTAGAATCCTCTGAAAATGCTCCACAACAAAGGTTAGTCCTTTAAAAATGCAGCGACCTCCTTCAGGATAGTTTCCTGACTGAAATTCGTCGTTTAAATACGAAAAACGGGCTTAAAACGCGCGAAGACTCTCACGCGGCGGCCATCTTGAATCGTGCACTCGCGCGTCTCCATATATGTGTTTTAAGTGATAAAACTTTACATATAATTGATGATTCTTTTTCTTAATGTAATAATGTATCTAAAAATATGAAACATTTTAACTTTAAAAAATGAAATTAATTTAACATATAACTTTTAAGCAAGTTTTCCTAATTGCAACTAAATAATGGAAAATTTTGGTGAGGTGAGTTTTTTTAATTATTGTTTTAAAAGTAATATATATACATTAATATTTAAACTATTTTAATAGTTAATACTTATTTAATTTGATGAGGTAATGTGCTGTAAAATTGTATTTCCAGATTAATAATAAATATTTTAAATTCTTTAATTTATTATACATTAAAATATTTGTATTACTTCCTTAAATAATAAAACGTAATAATCTTCTCTATACTTTCCCATGGGGAGATCCCCACCAACGGGAGAAAAGTTACTAACAGTAACTTTACACTTGTAAATTCTGTTGTAGAAGGCTCTACCTCCTTACTTTAGGAGGCGGAGACATGTAAGTCTACACTTAGGTGCAAATCTTATCGAAGAAGTCGCGAATAGCAAAAAAGTGGGGCGTTACACCTAGGTATAGGAATAAATATATATGTGAGTAAAAATACATCTGTATATTTATCTTTGTGAATCTGGCCCCATGTGTGCAGAGGTCATCATGTTCTGAAGCATCCCAGTGGCCATATAGTGTTAGAAGGGGAACTTTACCACTTTCTGCCCAGTCCATTTCTTTGGTAAGGGCCACGCGGCAGCATTGGCTCTATTTTAGGAATTCCACACTCTTTAAGTTGTCATTTCCCCCAGTTTTCTTATGGTCCCTCTGAAATCTCAGGAACTGGAAACTGAAGTACCAGCCAGTGGAAGAATGAAATGTAGTAATATATGTTTATTGTACAGGTAGTTAAAACCTTTACAATCAATTCGTCATCAACCAGTAATTTTTACAATATTTAAAATATTTCAATAAAACCTAAGTTTGTTTTTATCACAATTATAAAACAAACATTATACACTATGTCATATATTAAGCAATTAAGCTCTCCGTCCTGTGCGGGAACTGTTGGCATACCCAATGCTGCATCGTTTGTATCAATGTGTTTCTTAAGAGAAAGTACTTATACCCAAAGTATATAGTGCATGATGTAGATATTTTCTGATCTAGAAAATATCGTATGAAAGTGCAAGTGTGCACCCAATGAGTCTCCTGCTATGGCAACAATATACATCCTTTAAGGATCATGTTCCATATACCAGTGCAGATAGAATACATTACAACCCATATATTAACCAAGAGGTACTTTAAGTGCAAAACCAGGAGAACGTATATTTGAAAGTGCAAGTGCAACAATTTAAAACAATTCAATGATAATAAAAAGTTCAGTATTATTGTTTATGAGTCAGTTTAAAAAATGGGAAACGATTTTACAGTAGCAGATAATTTTTTCCCAGCAATTTTTAAAACTTTCGATCAGCATAGGATCCGTAGCTTTAAAGCTTGCAATTACTGCCTGCCTGCAGGTCCGTATTCCACGCTGATTGAAAGGCACTTTCAGCAATCGTCTTCTTACCTGTACAAAGGCTGGACATACGCAGTAATGTGTAAGATGTTTTCTGTCCCTGAGTTGCACAGCCTACAATACTCATATCCTGTTGCCCTTTTCCATCCTTTTTTCTTAGTTTACCTGGGCTGAAGGCCAAAAGGATGGTGCATAAAAACAATTTTTAAACTTTTTGACCACCCAACCTCTAGATATGGTTGACACTTTAGAATCTTGTATTCATTAAGAATTGACCAGGCATGCGATCTGCAGGATAACGCATCTTTGTCTTTGAGCAGTGATAGTCTTTTCATAGTAGCATTGATCAATTTTTTAAAACAAACTGGAGATAGGGAATTCTCACAGGTTGTATGGATTCATGGATCTATAATTGCTTGGTCAAGGTAGAGACGGGCGGGCGATGCTTTATCTGTTTGAAGTCTCTGCCAAAGAGCTTGGCATAGTCCATTTCCTTGGGTGGACTTTATTTTATACCAGGTTTTTACCTAGTCCTCGTTCCTCACGATTAACTGGGTTACTAAGCCTAACTCCAATCTTATCTGGGCTGGGGAAGTGTTTGGTGGAAGGCGGAACAGTGATCTGAAAACTGTTGATGTGGGAGAATGTGGGCCATTCAAGCCCAAGTGAGGACCTGTACTTAAGGAATTGTGACCTGTTGAGCAGGAGATAAATCAGCACTGGACACAGATGCCAATGTCCTGGTTCCACTGGTGGGTGCTCATTCTTAACGGAAGACATTTGATTTGAGTGCTACTGCAAGTAGCGGCGTTGTAAAAACTAGAGCACCAGAAATGGCATAACATGATACGTGGCAGTGGGAATGTGACAGAACTGTAGATATAGATGCATGGAAGCTGGTAATTCAGGGCAGGGACTGGGGATCCATGGAGGCTTGGAGTTGAGGCTAGTGGGGGGGGGGTAGGTGGTGATGCATGACACCGACCCATCCTGAACTGAGTGACAGGATGGGGCGGGCCCAGTGCTGCCGTGCCAAGTGGCAGTAGCAGGGAGCTGTGAGCTTTAAAATGCGCATGTCTGTTTAGCCGGCCCTCTTGCTACGGCCAGCCAGACCTGCACATTTTAAACTTCTTTAACCCAGCTGTCTTTGATAGCTAGGTTAGAGGAAGCGCAGGCCTCCAGTGCTCTTATGAGCGCTGAGTGAGGCTGCTCCCTCCAATCCTGGCGCTGCACTCATGCTGTTGAGAGCAGTGCTAAGATTGGTCTGCTGCTGGGTCATGCGTTGGAGACTCACACAAGGGGATTCCCACAGCAGATATTTTTGCCAGTTCCATGGACACCCATGAAGCCTGTTAGCGGCAGAATCCTACCGACCATGGGCACCCGCTCATAATTTGGTGTCTTCTACATGGGTGCTCTTTCCTGCGGTGCTGTCTCCAGGGGGGCAGATCGATTTCTCCACCTCCAGAAAAAAATCTGGGGGGCACATGCATCTCCCAGTTTTGGAAGGAAGGGGTCTCCAACCACAGCCTGACTTTGGGCTGTTGCTTAAATCACCTTCAAACTAGAAGACTGTATCAAATGGCAGTTGTTGTTTCAGCAACCATTCTTCATCCTCTTGAGACTTGTGCATGTGGCTTCATGGTCACGGTGACACAGAGATCTTTATTTACCTCGCTAAACTACAGTGGTCTACTACTGTGTGGAGATTGCTTCCAGTAGACTATAAAGCAACAGCAGGATGTCATCTGACATGAGGGCCAATCAATTTCTTTGGCTCAAACATGTGTCCGGTAACACCTCCTTGCTTGCTTTTTCTTTTGTAACTAGAGGTCTGTGTAGTAGACCTCATTTATTCACCTAAAGGGGCATCCTGGTTTCTAGTGCCAAGGATATGACAGGCCCTAATCAGAAAGGATGAAAGAGGAGCAGGAGAGGGTGAAGGAAGAGAAGTGAGAGGAGATAAGGGACAAATACAGAGGACCAGAAAGAGGAAGCAACATAATAGAAATGATGGAGAAGAGTAGAGGTGTAGATTGTAAGTGAAATAGGAAAGATTGGAATATAGCACTTTACTACGTGATGCATTACATCGCGTGCTATTACAACGCTGTCGTTACAATGACCGCGTTGTTAGTACGCTATGCATTTACATTGCAAGTCTTTACAACGACTTCCAGTAGGGGGCGCGGTGGACTTAGGAATAGTATTATTTACTATTCCTACTCCAGTTTGCGCAACAGTAGGGAAGGTGTTGGAATTCATTTCCAATACCTCAGCGCCCCCTAGTGGAATTCGTTGTAAAGAATTGCGATGCAAATGCATCGCGTACTAACAAGGCAGTCGTTGTAACGATCGCGTTGTAAAGGTATCGCGGGGTAATGACCGCGTTGTAAAGGCTGTTTCCCCAAAGATTGTAGAGGAAGAGAGCTAGTCTGAGAACTATGAGGATGCAAGAGGGAAACTGAGGAGGGACACAGATAAAGTGATTGACAGAAGGAATGGAGATAGTAAGAAATTGGGTTATTGGTTGAGGGGAGTGGAAGCCCCACTCAGGCAGCAACCACAATCCTTGTCAGGGTGAACCACAAAAGTCACTAAATTAACCTGTGCTCAACTCTCTGGTAGCTTGGCACAAATGCAGTTAGGCTTAACTTAGAGCAAATATGTGAAGTACTTATGCTGCACACAAACAGTAATAAAGTGAAACCACAACACAAGATAAATCCGAAACTAATTTAGAAAAATAGAATATAGTGTACTGAATAAATTGATACCAGAACGACAAAACTCTGATCAGTAGAACCACAGATATTCAATTTTAGAGTTTTAAGTGAAAGCAGCACCTAAAAGCACAAAGCACAAACTATGGTTATCTGGTCCCTCTGGCCTGGGACAAGGCCACAAGTTCAGGCCGGATGCAGGGACCAGGTGTGTTCTGCTGAGATTTGTACCTTGTTGTCTTTGGTGTGAAGCTTTGCTTCGTGCTGCTTCAGTTCAGGTTCCGGAGCTGCAAGGGCTGCGATGTGGGGCCCTGCATTAAGTTGCGCCATGCTGCATCAGTGTCAATAAGGAGATGCAAAGGCTGCGGTGTGAGGTCCTACGTCAAGTTCCATCGCGCTGCTTCGCTTCCGATGAAGCTGTCAATCCTACCTGCAAGGTGCTGCGATGTGAAGGTCCTACATCGAGTTGCATCGCTATGTGTCGGTTCCGATAAAGCCATCGATCAGGAGCTGAGGGGTGCCCCGTCAGGTTCCGTTGCACTGCTTTGGATTAGATGAAACCCACAGATAGGCAGTGAGGAGTACACTTTGATGCCAGCCAAGGGTCCAGGACCTGGGAGACACCTCTTGGGGATCAGGACTCACTTCGGGCAGAGTCCAGCAGCAGGGCTCAGTCAGGTCAACTTGCAGGTCCAGGCAGGTCCAGTGCAACAGGTCAGTTGGGCAGTTCCAGGGAGGCCTCTAAAGTTTGCTGTAGCCAACTGACCCTTGGAGTCATTCTGGATAGGCTGGGATGAAGGCAATCATGTCCAATCTTCCTTCTCAGACAGCAAGACAATCCTTTAGCAGCAGGGCAGTCCCCTGGCAGCAAGGAAGTCCTTTTCTGTAACTTCCATAGGTCCAGGAGTGTTCTCAAGAGTGGCTCTGGGAGCACAGTATTTATACCTGGTGCCAGTCTTTGTGCGGTGGGATTCCCTGTGCTACACCCAAATCTGGTTCTGGAAAGTTATGCCCCTTCCCCTGTCAATAAATAACAACAGGGTAACCCAAAAATAACCCAAAGGACCTGGGTGGTTAATGATACGTGACAACAGTGGTCCGATCGGAAAGATCCACTATGAGGATAAGATTCATGAATAAACTTATCCCAAATATTTCTCAATAGCCCCAACCCATAAACCTCAAGGATGGGGGTAAGTACTCTTTCTAACCGTAAAGGAGAGTCCGATTCAAATATCACACAGACAAGAAACACATTTGAATGTATACATTTTTCAGTATTTGAAAAAACACCAAACATAAGGGGCAATTATGAATAATACAATTATATACAAGTGTATAAGAACATGCTTTGCTGAAAATAAGACAATCTATGTGATAGTTCTGCTTTCCCTCTTCTAAAACTTTACGCACAAGCATTTCTTTCTTGAGCACCCGTTCACGTATCTCTTTGGAGCAACCATATATGTATATAACGTACCTATGTTTGGAGGTTTTCAAAATACAGAAAAATGTATACACTCAAATGTGTTTCTTGTGTGACAACTGTCATTACCAGCTTAAATGTGTCTCCAACGTGTCCACTATCAATCTCACTAGCCCTCAAACAGCTGCGATAGACCTGTGCTGCCGATGCCAGAGCTATTAGTAGCATATGGAGTTATTTGTCCTTTCGTGATTTGGCCATTACGATCAATCCAATTATTTTAATATTAAAGATACTTTTAGTGGTCCCACTTGGGTGGACATCATTAAACCCAGAGATGGATCTATTTGCAACAGCCCAGATGGACTCACTACTGACTGCAGCTCTTCAGCTCTTAGTTAACAGGACACATGGAAGACATGCAAGATTAGACGACAATATGGCAGATTTCATGTTAATGGTTTTAAATGATGGTATTAGATAAGTAAAGAAACAGCTAAGAATTATCAGGATATGTTGGGCATGCAACACTGAAATAGGTGAACATTAACAAGCATTTACTGTGTGAATAAGTTAGCATTTTTTATAGTGTGTGCACAGAGAGGTACGCAACATTTGTGCCCAATCCACACACAGACCGTATGCACATACAAACAGGCCAACACACTTGCAGATACACTATTTTGATAAGCCAAGAAACATACAGGCGCCTGGTCTAAAAACATACAGGTGGAGGCATAGGTGGATGTGCATCTGTGGAGCATGGAATGAAGGGTAGCAGGGACACGTGGTATGTCATAATCGATCACAGGCTAATGTACAGCAAAGAAACACTGAGTGATATGGACCAGGAGACTACAGAATTGTGTGGTGATTCACATCAGGAAATCATTAAGTGGACACCTCACAGGATCAATGGGTGATGCACCTCAGGGGAGCACTGGGTGATGCACCTCAGGGGAGCACTGGGTGATGCACCTCAGAAGAGTACTAGTTGATATAGCTCAGGACTGCACTGGGTAATGCATCTAAAGGGAGCACTTGTGTGGTGTACCTCACAGGAACACTGGGTGAGGAGCCTCAAGAGAACACTGTTCGGAGTGCAGGGGGTGTAACTATCATTGAGGGACCCGTTGCAGTAACCTACCCTGAGCTGTCTGCTAGGCCACTGCTGCTATGTGTACCATGTATCACATATTTACTGCTGAACATGGTTTCAAAAGCGTATTGGGTCACATACCTAGTCATGTCCCTGTGGAGTCAGCATCAACTCTTTGATACCCTTTGGCTTCTCACGCATCTCACTGCACAGTGACCATTTCAATGTCAAAGTCACCTCTTCCATCTTCGAAGATCCTTCAGCTGCACTGATGATCTAGTGAGGGACAAAGAAGAAGACAAGTGAAAGAGCAATCAATGACAGAAAAATAGCAAAGGGAAGGAAGAGATTAAGAAAAACTACATGAAAAGAACAGATCTGGAAGAGGACAAAAGAGTGGATAAAAGGATAACAAACAGTAAAATAAACAAGCATTGGCATAGCCAATAGGTCTCGCCTTTGGGACCTTATAAGTGTTTAGTTATCCAGCACAATATCCGTGGTGCAACAACATCAAGTGTTGCATGGCTAAACACTTATAAGGTCCCAAAGGCGAGACCTATTGGCTATGCTATCATGAAAAGAGGCGCAGCTCAGGTAATCAGAACATGCAGTGGGAGTTCAGACCAGGCGTACTCATGAAAAGAGGCGCAGCTCTTGTCATTTATTTATTTATTTGAAAGGTTTTATATAGCGCTGGCTCGACCCGGGGGTATCAGAGCGCTTTACATGTGCACAAACAAGATTACAGGACAAAGAACAGATTGTTCAAAAGCAGAGCATAAAAACAAGTAATATCAAACTGAAATGAGCCGAGGGCAATATACATAAAAGGCACTTCATGGTGGACTAATAGACATGGTAACAACAATAACAGATAGGTTTACATAGAGAGTGACAGGGGGAGAATAGAAGGATTCTGTGCTGGGCTGTGGGTGAGGCATAATTAGATAAGAATAGGCGAGGGGAACCAAGTTAGGGACGAGGAGGGGAACGGTCGAACGGGAGGGAATTTAGGAGGGGGAGGTAAGGGAAGTGGATGGAGGTGAGGGGAAAGAAGGGGGGAGTGCACAAGGAGAGAGAAAAAAGAGGAGAGGGCAAAGTTGAGAAAAATGAGTGAAGTAGAGGAGGATAAGGGCAGGGGAGGCAGAGTATGGGGTCATCAGGACATGCAGTGGGAGTTCAGGGCATGTATTCCCACAGAAGGCATGGGTAGCTTCTCACATCAGAACATGTTGAGAGGATTCAAGGCATGCCTGAACATACACGAAAGGAGTTGCCCCATCACCAGAACATGCAGAGGGCGTTCAAGTATAGGCATGCATCTCCATATGGTAAATGGGAGGCTTCTGGCACAGGAAAATGCAAGCAGAGTATAGGACATGCATTTCCATAGGGAAGCGGAACGGTTCCTATCATCAGAACATACAGAGGTGGTCCAATCCATTCATCTTCATAGGGAAGAAGGCTGACTACTGTCCACAAACTCACGCAAGTGGTTTATGACAAACGTCTTCGTAGTGAAACGATGGCTTCTTTCATCAGAATATGTAGATTGGGTATAGGGAATGCAACATAATAAAAAACTTGGGGCCTGGCTCCTGTCATCAGAAAATGCAGAGAGGGTTCAAGGCATGCATCAACGTAGGGAATAGTGGCGGTATGTGTCATCAAATATGCAGAGGAGTTTAGGGCACGTATTCAAACAAG
The DNA here is from genome assembly GCA_963921515.1 of Calotriton arnoldi. Lineage (NCBI taxonomy): Eukaryota > Metazoa > Chordata > Amphibia > Caudata > Salamandridae > Calotriton > Calotriton arnoldi. Next base: position 1,045,475 of record CAWUFW010000662.1, read on the forward strand.
GAACTGAGGCAGCTCCTTCCGCCACACAGAGAGGACTCAAAGCATGCATTACCATGCATTTCACCAAGCAGGTATAGAGTACCGAAATAATGCCACTGTACCTATTTTGTCAACAGTGACTGGGGTCGAGCATGCAGCATATACAGACACAGCTAGGGAAGGATGAAGGGAGACTCCTCTCCTGGCCCGTCAACAGAGCAAGCAGTGTAGCATTACATCCATGCAAAGTCATGTTCACCTGTCACCACATCATACAATGAATTCTGCAGCATGCAGCGACCAGCGGATGGTGTGAGAGTATATTTCCAGCATGCAACCACACAATGAAGGCGCTTTACCTTTCAGCAAAGCATGAAGTGAAACCTGCAGTCTGCACCTACAGAACTGGGAGCTCATCTCCTATCAACAGAGATGCAGGGAACGGCATTGCGGGAGGGCTCTCTTCACCTAGCTGTCAGCGGAGCCTGTAACCTCGCAGGAGGAAAGTTTGCACTTGTTAAAATTGTTTATAGTCAAGCCTGCAGCGTGCACCATTGAACGGAAGGGGTGGGGTGCTCGTCGCCTGTCAGCAGAGCATACATAGCAGCCAGCAGAGGAACGTCAAGCGAACTGTCTTTAACCGTCAAAACATGTAGCGATCCTGCACCACGGAGAATGCGCCTGTGCCTATCAACAAAGAAAGAAAGGAAATAGCCTGCAGCAAGCAGCCACTAAAGAGGCTCCTAAGAGCATGAAAGGCAGGACCGTACAACCAATCATGCGGAAGAAGGGGCAAGCGCTGCCAAATCGCACAGTAGCGGGGAGCCGATAACCATGTAAAGGAGAGCGCTGCTCCTTCTGTCCTTGGCACTAGCGGCGAGAGAAACAAGCCCGGGAGTTGTGTGGGCGTGCGCGCGTGACGCGGCCGTCAAAGTGAAAGTGATCACGATCGCGGGCTGGAAGGGTGCCCGGGAGCGATGCACTTAATGAGCCATGACGGAAGCGCGCGCCCGCGCGCGCCGCGAAAGTGAAAGTGCATCGCGATCCACTTAATGACCCGTGACAGGAGGAATGACAGATGGCAGCTGCGCGCGTGCACGCTTGCGTGCACGCAAGCTTGAGGCCACCAAAATGCCTGTGGTAGCACTTTGAAAACCCGCTTTCTAAATGTCTCGCAGAGCAGCGCATGCGCTGGCTCAGGCGAGACCTAAAAACATGCAAATGTAGGTAGATTGAATGAGATAGACAGGCCTGTCAGAAGTGGATGGGACGGCAGAAGGCCCTGTGCTTTTTCAGGGCCCTGTGCTTCTGCTGTAACATTTATTTATAGATTTTAGATCAAGCTTGCCCTATTTATCAATGATGAGGCAGCTAATATGGCTAATACCAACAGATGCTGTTATATGCTGGATCCGACACATTTTTGTTTTCCAGCAGGACATTTTTCTAAAGTTTGAAACATATCCTCGTCCTATGGGATGTGTGTTTGTTGACCCGTGCACCGCAAACGTATCCGATATATGCCAGGAGAAACAAAACGCAGAACAAAGGGGTAAGATGGAGACAGATAAATAACAAGCATTTGCAATGCAATCGGTCTCACCTTTGGGACCTTATATGTATTTAGCTGTGCAGCACATTAGCATGGGTGCTGAAACATCTACTGTTCTTTAACAGCACCAAACTGCATGACACATGGAGAGAAATATTTCCTTTCAGCGGAAAATGGTTTAGTCCAAAGCTCTGTTTTTAATATAAAATTAGGGCCTTCGGTGGTCATATCACTGAAAATATAAGATTTGAAAAAAATATTATTGTCTACGGGTGCTCGTGGAAGACAATTTCTATGGACTGGAATCTAGAGAATGCTAAAGTGATTCTGGTATTTTACTGACCTCTGCTTTTCTTTTTCTATCAAGAAAGTTAAATAGAGGCAGTTGCCATAAAAATAGAAAAAAGAAAGACAATCAGCAGAAAGTATTTCGGGTATTTTACTGACCTCTGCTGGTCGTTTTCTATCAAGACAGTTAAATAGAGGCAGTTGAACAGAAAAAAAAGTCCCTAAGCGGAAGCAGACAAGTCCTAGGGCTGATCTCCAGAGCCCACAAAGTACATACACATATAAGTATATACTAAAGTATATAAGTATATACTATTGTATATACAAGAGGCCTCGAATGCTCGACCTAAAAAGGGCTTGAATTCAGCAACAAAATTAAAAATGAAGAAATAAACTATTGAAGGAGAGACTTCAGACATAAACTAGAGCTTGAATACAGGGGCAGACAGAAGAGACTTAAGAAGAAAGATGAAAGTATATAGAAAACAGCAGAACAATTAACTGTCTGTTACTGGTTAAAATGTGAATGAGATGCTTTGGGATTACTGCTCCTATTACCAAATTCTATTTATAACCTATCGGCTAATGGTTTGAATCCTTGTGAGATAATTAAGTGGATTAATGTGCAACCTTTACGAGATCTCTGTGAAGCCTACAGCTCACTGAGCATTGCAGCACCCCTGCCATGGGGTGCTCATCAAAAAGCACCCCTTGCTAATTATAAGCCAAACTAAGCAGCACTGGTGAGATCCCAAGTCTTGTTAGGGCTCCTGACAGGACTGGATGTTCCAGTTCCTGATACAGCTGGAATGCCCATCACAATCAGAAAAAGCATTGGCAAAGCCAATAGATTTCGCCTATGCAAGAGTTATTTACTTTGTCAATGCTTATTTAGATATGTTAAACATCAGCATGGGCTGCTGTGCAGTATGGCTTAAAGTAAAGAAAAACAATGCAATATGATGCAGCCAGCGTTCACTGCGTCATAGCACTTCTTTTCTTTACTGTAAGCCTTGTTACACAGCAGTAAAGGATAACAAAGCCAAATAGCTCTCGTGTGCGAGAGCTATTTGGCTTTGTTAATGATTTTTATGACAGACGGAAGGGGTGGGGTGGGGTGGGAGGGCTGCAACATACCAGACAGCGGGAGGGGCAAGTAACAAAATGGACGGAAGAGGGGAGGGTGGGAGGGGTAAGAGGATGTGGGATTACAGCCAGAGCTGCCAACAAATGGGGAACCGGCTTCGAGTCTCAGTGTCAACTCAACATCCTGTGATTCTGGGCAAATCACTTATTCTCCCGATGCCTAAACAAGAGATTGCAGGTGTAACTGGTGCTCCTGTAAAAGCGCTGCAATACCTTCGAATGTAGATGGCGCTATATAAAACTGGAATTTAATGAATGGGAATGAAAATTGTAGCAGGTGACCTCAACTGCCAGTTTGAGCCCTTAGATGCTCATTTTAGGCTTCACTACGTAGAGGAAGACCAGGCCTGGTCTATACCTCAATTGTCAACTTTACCAGCAGTTAAATGGTCTCCCTTGGCATTGCAACTAAATGCGTTTGTGAATTTTAAAAAAAAAGAGCATGAACGGTGGGACTAGGGAGGAAGCAGCAACATCACGACAGCGGAAGGAGTGCAACGGAGGGAAGTTGGGGCAAGAGCACGGGCAATAGGAGGGAGACGGAGGGAACAAGCATAAACACTGTGAGGCGGAGGATGGACTCCAGGCACATGCACTTTAATATAAAACTGCATAAAGTAATGAAAAAAAGAAGCTGCAGAAACCTGCGGCCAGTGAAGGACACTGGCCATAAAGTAGATGTATGTCCATGCGCTACAGCAGGACAAACGCTCAAAGCCCCAGGAAAGCAGAGTGATGACTAAGTAATGGGTGGGCTCTAAACACGTTTTAAACTTTTTTTGTTTACGAGAGATTTCACAAGCACTGTGCATACGTTGTGCAAGCAAAACCTAAAAAGGAAAGGACTGAGTCAAGCCTTCCACTACTTATTAAAAAGTCTTTATAGCTGTTATTTACCCTATTCATTACAGGCAACAGCAAATTGGAAGACCTCTGAATTACTCAAATCACACCTAATCGGGTCTGAATAAACTAATAAAATAATTCATGAATTCTTCCTGGATTGTCTCAATTGGGTGTAAGCCTACTGGGCTGCACAGACATTTTAGTTAATATCCTTTATGCATTTGTATCAAGTTCCTCCAGGTGCTCCGTTTTGGATAGTTCTATATTTACTGTTCTTTTCCCCTCTTGGGTACCACCTTACTTCTAGATGGGATTTGGTAATTATACTGTGCAGCCTGCAAAGATCTGTATAGTGGCCATATTTTACTAAGGACCTTAATTGTTCATTCTGTACAATGTGAATTCCTGATTTGGCATCAACGATCTATTAAATATTCACTGGCAAGCTTGCCTCTCAAAACTTAAATCCAGAGTTATCAAATTAATCACTGTATGATGAGCTAAATATTGGGCTGTAGTGCTAAATTTGCATACTCTCCCCGACAATGATTTTGAGCCACAAACTGGTAATATTTTCCAAGGTCTTTTTGAGAATCAAAACAGGGCCCCAATGAATCAGCTGGGTGTCAGCATCCTCAACAATGGCCTAGATTATCAACTTTAAATGACTGGATAATGAATCGATTTAGCGCTGCATTTATCTCTGCTAATTTGAGGACCCAACAATGTGCATTTTGTTTCTCAAGACGTTCCAGACTGAAGTCTAGCATCACGTTTCTTTTCTATATTGTAGCTCTTTTGTGTGTGATTGGGTTGTGACTTGCTAATAACCCCTCCGGCTCCCGGGATGCTAATGTTATTTTTGGACGTGCGCATGGTAAATTCAGCCTTGCGGCTCCCGAACTGATGCGTGGTGTGCAGCAGGAGCAATTGACTGAGACGTGTTGCTTAGCAACATACCAAACGCCCTAACTACTGCAACGCGCACGTGGTATGCAGAAAGGCTCCTGTCTAGTCTCTTTCTTGGAGGTCATTCCGCGATGACAGGTTGAAAGAGAAACAAGGAATAATAGAATTAAAAGGAAAAAAAAAAATGACCCTTTTCTTACTCATAATTTTAAAACATCAGTAAGGAAAGGCAGTGTTGCAGGTATTGTTGAAAGCATCTTATCTTGGCTGTTTTGTTAGTCATATGCAGTAAAATAAGGAAAAAAAGGAAAACACTTGAAGTATTAATATCCTTAGTTACGAAGCATTTGTACTTATTCATCCTGGTCATGGAAGGTATGATGATGCCAGTACCCTTTTCTAAACGCTCCTGGGGAGCCTATCACAGCTTGGGAAGATTGGAAGGAGGGTTTCCAGGCATATGTTGATGCTGTTGGATATATTTACTGCTTACCGCAAACTGGCCATGCTGAAGCATTGTTTAGGGGCTGAAGGACATCGAGTTTTTAAACATCTTCCATCTTTGCCAGAGGAGGATGATGAAGAGTCAGACAGTGAGGATTATGAAATAGTGATGCAAAAACTGGATTTGAACTATGGAAAGAAAAGGTATGAGGTGGTAGAAAGATTCAAATTCTTTAAAAGAGCTCAGCTACCTGCAGAATCTGTAGACAATTGTATTGCAGCATTACGTTTGTTGACACCTGCAGCTATAAAGGTTTTGTAAATGAGATGTTGCGTGATCAACTTGTACAGAACATTTGTGACAAACGCACACAGGAAAAACTTTTAAACACAGAAAATGTATCTTTACAAAAAGCAATATACATTGCAAAAAGGGCAGAAAACACTGATGAAGGACTAAAAGAAATTATATCTAGCAATTTTTGAAGGGTAGATATTGTGCAAGACAACAAGTTTAAAATGTCTGCGGGTAAAAGGGAAACATCAGTTGCTGTACAGAAAAACTGTCTTGTGAATGAGAGGAGTTTCTCTTGTTATAAGTGTGGGTTAGAGGAGCACATGGCCACTGATCCCAGTTGTCTTGCCGTTGGTCAATTGTGCAGAAGAAGCAAAACGAGAAGACACTTTGCTAGGATCTGTAAAGGGAAGAGTGGAATTTCTTCAAGGTCTAAGGGGTCTGTCAACATGGTTGGTGGGAGTGATGCAGAGGGTCTTGTTGAGGAATTTGTATTACAATTCAGTGAAGTTGGGGACTGCAGGGGTAAAGATCACCCCTATTGTACCATCATGATTGATGGAGTAGAGGTGCGAATGATGACGTATTTGGGTGCTCAATACACATTGATAGGAGATGAGTACCTTGATAAATTTCCCAGTCATAAATTGAGTGACCCTGATATCAAAATAGTGGCCTATGGAAACAAACCAATTGAGTTGGTGGGGTATTTTGAGGGAACCTTGGAATTCCAAGTTGTTAAAAGGAGTTCTAAAGTATACATCGCCAAGGATGGGTCATGTTTGCTGGGATGGCCATAACAACTAATAAAACTAGACCCCAATCATCCCGATCAGGCATTAGGAGCATTATTTAATGTAAATATGTTATGCAATACTGTTTAGCAGGAACATTTCCAAGTGTTTTTAGAGATGATGTGGGTTTGCTCATAGGGTTAGCGCACATGATTGTGTTGAAGGAATTTATGCCAAGGTTCAAAAACCATGCAGTAAGCCTTTAGTCATGAGGGAGCCTATGCAGAAGGAATTGCAGAGAATATCATTGACGAAATCGAGGCTTCTGAATGGTTGGCCCCAGTGGTGTTGGCAAAAAAGCCTAATGGGGATTTACAGTTTTGTGTGAATCTACGTGATCTTAACAATGCTATTTGGGTGGACAGCCATCCGCTGCCCAATATAAGTGATATGCTGATGATAATCAAAGAGGCTAAGTTTTTTTCGATTTGGAATTTGTTGTCAGGATATCATCAAATTGCCTTGCATCCTGAAACTAGATCTCTAACTTCTGAAGGGGCCAACCGGTTCAAATGTATGCCATTTGGTTTGGCATCAGCTTCGGCTGTATTTCTGAGGGCAATGCACCAACAGTTCAGGGAGCAAAGGAACGTGACATATTTTGAAGATGATATTTAAGTCTTTGGTGAGAGTGAAGAGAAACAGTGTTAACCATTTTGCAGGAGAGTGGATTGACTATCAAACTGGAGAAGTGTACAATTGGTGTGAGAGGAGTTGAATATCTTGGGCATTGGTTGGACAGAAATGGGGTAGTTAGTAAAAGCTATTGAGGAGGCTCCATTGCCAAAGAACAAGGATCAGTTGCGATCATTCTTAGGATTGGTACAATATTATTCACAATTCATTCACGTTTGTGGACAAAATGGAATTTATGCACAAATTAATGTTGAAAAATGCCAACTTTGAGTGCTGTACAGAATGTGAAAAAGAAATTGTGTAGGTAAAGAAGGATATAGCATTTGACCCGGCTCTTAAACCTTTTGATTCGCGGCATAAGAGGAGCATTGTGTGCACAGATGCGAGTGGTGTGGGTTTGGGTGCAGTGCTGTTGCAACTTAGATATGGTAAGGAAGACACCATTACATATGCTTTAAGACCACTAAGGGATGCGGAGCAAATATATTCCATGATTGAGAGAGAGGCTTTGGCATGTTGGTGGGGTGTGAATCACTTTAGAATGTTTGTGTGGGGGACTGACTTTGTGATTCGCATCATCCTTTGGTGGATGTTTTTACCAATAAGGGCATCTGCCAAGCTTCATCTAGGATTTTGTACTGGGTTCTGAGAATGCTGGAGTTTTCCTATAGGATGGAGTATGTTCCGGGCAGGAAAAATGTGGTGGTGGACTGTCTGTCATGGTTGCAAGGGAATACCCATGAAGAAGGTAGTGATTGTGAAGGGGAATGACTTGTGGCACACATGTGTGTTCTTATGCAAGGGCGCATATCACATCAGGAGTGGGTACAGGAGGTAAGAGAAGATGAAATATTGCAGGGGGTCATGAAGTACATGTCAGCTGGGTTGGCAGCCAAAGGAAGAACGTCAGATGGTGTTGAGTCTTTCCGCAATGTAAGTGTGGAGTTGTCCGTTGTGGGTGACATATTGTTGACGGGAGGGTTGTTGGTAGTACCAGAGGCATTGAGGAGTCTCGTTTTATTGTTGGCTCATGAGAGACACATGGAATGAGTCTGACCAAGCTGTCAGTGGAGGTTGAATATTGGTGACCAGGGGTGGATCGTGATGTGGAGAGAACGTTGAAAGAGTGTTTGCCTTGTGCGTGGAGTGATTAATTGAAAAGGACGGTGGAGTATTCACCTATAGAGAGTGATAAAATGGCTGCCCCAAGGAAGAAGATTGGTCTGGACATTTCTGGTCCCTATAATGTTTTGGGTTCTCGCCCCAAGTACGCTATCATGGTTGTTGACTACCGCTCCAGGTGGCCTGAGGGTAAGTTCACGGATTAGGTGACCACTCAAGATATGATCAAGTTCCTGGAGGAGTTGTGGGAGAGAGACGGTATACAGGAAACAATAGTGATGGACAAAGGGGTACAATTTGTGTCGAAAGCCATGAAGGATTTTTTAAGAATGAACAGAGTTGAACAAATAAGATTGTCTGTATATTATCTAACCCAGGCGGAGTTCGCAGAGTTGCGCTACGCGAAACTCCGCGAAGTGGGAAAAAAATTCCGCCGCGCTACGCGGAGCTCCGTAAGTGGCGGAGTGCGATAGAAAAATGCCGTTCGCGGTGATTTTCAGTGCAGGATGCTTGTCCGCACTGTGCAATCATCGCGAACGGCACCATGCACAGCGCAAGCGAGCGCTGCTTTCCTTTCTGCCGCTCGAGTAGATTTTTACTCGAGCAGCAGCTTTCTCAACGCGAACGGGCAGTTTCTCAACGCGAGCGGTCGCGAGCATACGCAACCACTCGCAATGAGAAACCCGACCCCCCCGCGTTGAGAAATCTCACCCGGAGGTTTATTTTCCACGCTCCCGCTCGCCAACTTGATGTTGACGATCGCGAACGAGGAAAAATCTCGCCGGGAGGTGGATTTTCCTCGCTTGCGCTCGCCAACTTGACGTTGGTGAACGCGAGCGAGGAAAAAAAACGGGCTCCGCTGCTCGAAGTGGAGTTTTTCGGAACTCCGCGAGCTCCGCGTAACGCGGAGTGCGGAAAACTCCGCGAGCGGAGCGGAGTTCACCGCCCAGGGTCAATATTACTCCCAGAGCAAAGGTCTTGTTGAGAGGTGGAATAGAACTCTCAAGCAAGGATTACAGTTGGCGTTATGTCAGGGTGGTCAGTGGAGGAGTGCTGACATATTGCATAGTGCCTAACAGTGCTACTGTTAAGGTGCCTTTTGATGTTGTGGGAGGAAGGAGGGCTGGAATGTTATTGTCAAAGAATGTGGAAAGGAGGAAAATGAGCAGTGATTAATGTGTAGGGTCACAAGGAGATGTTGTGGAAAGATTTGCTGTGGGAGATTGGGTGCAAATAAGGAAAGGGAGTAGAGAAAATAAGGGACTATCTAAGTTTTCTATGCCTATTTAAGTGAGGAAGGTAAATCCTTATACAGTACTGTTGAGTGATGGAAATGTGTGGAATTACAAGAAGGTTTGCTAGAAGGCGGGAAAGTTGGTGGTGACAGGAAAGCTGAAGAGGAATGTATCCCTAAACGAACTGGTCCAAGTTGAGGTAGGCTCAAATGTGCTCCTGGGTGGGTCAGTGATTTTTTTATGGGTTGAGAATTTAGAAATGCATGCAGAACCAATCTCTCTGGATTGTATATTATCTACTGGCGGTCGCCAGTAGATAGTTATAGTTAGGACCTATTTTCCATAGGAAATCCGCAACATTCTATTTGAAATAACTCTTGCGTCGGTTGACGAATCTTCGCGAAAATTTCAAACTTTGTGGCCCGCTCCAGTCCGCTCCTATCCTGAAAGTCTCGGGGTGATTCGTCGAGCGGGGGCCGAGAAAAATGGGGTCCTAAAACGTGTTTTCCCCATTCATTTTCCCATAGGAAACTTTAGCCACGGCTACAGCCCGAACTGTTGAACGGAATTACACCAAATTTGGCAAAGAGGTAGTTCTTGGTTCAGAAAGAACCCTTTTGTTAAATGGTGTAAATCCGCTCAGTAGTTCCTGAGAAAATCAAAAGGAAAATCACATATATATCTATGGCCGCGTCGGATTCGCGCACCCTGAGCGCACCCTGCGCGCACCGTCCCGATCACGAGCTGCATGCTAATTGGCTGTCAACACTCCAAATCAGGAAGTGTTGGCAGCCATTTTATGCCTCGGTAGAACCGAGGCACAGAAACAAGTGCGCAAAATGCACAAAGGGGGCAGGGTAGAAACACCCTGACCCCCTAGGTCTGCTCAGGGCGTCCCACAAGGACCCCCTGGGCAGAAGAAAGCATTTTTTTTTTTTAAACGGCGGGATGCGCTTAGGGTGCGCGGATCCCGCCCGGCAGAAAAAAGCATTTAAAAAAAAAATAATAATTTAAAAAAAAAACGATGTGCCGCAGGCCCCGCCCCCTTCCTTTGCCACTCTGCAAACGCGCCCCCTGGTGCGTTTGCAGAGGGGGAACGATCTCCCCTTGAATACTGGGGGTCCCTGGGGGCCAACTAGCCCACCAGGAACCTCCCGTATGCGCCAGGGGGCTGCGTTGCAGAGAGGTGTACAGAGGCCATGCCCCTTTTTACACCTCCAGGGACCCTCAGGATTCAAGGGGACTTAATTCCCCAACTTAAAACGCGCCATGGGTGCTGCTTAGCACAGTGGTGAAGGGAGGGCGGGGCTTCAGGTGACATGTGTGCAAACAGGCCCGTTGCGCGTTTTAAGATGGGGAATTAAATCCCTTCAATCCTGAGGGTCCCTGGGGCCAACGAGCCCACCAGGTAAGTCCAGAAAGCGCCACAGAGCTGCGTTGCAGAGAGGTGCAAAAGGGGCGTGGCCTCTGAACACCTCTCTGCAACGCAGCTCTCTGGCGCATACTGGAGGTATCTGGTGGGCTGCTTGGCCCCTAGGGACCCTCGGGATTGAGGAGGATTTAATTCCCCATCTTAAAACGCGCCACGGGGCCTGTTTGCAGACATGTCACCTGAAGCCCCCCCCCTCCCTTCACCACTGTGCAAATATTCCTCTAAAATCAGCCGAACTACGAATTCCGATTTACTCACCTGTTATCAGGAGAGACCTCAGTGCTGCATCTTTGAGCCCAGTACTGATCCTGAAAAGTAATTCTAACCGTACTTACCGGTAACTTGAATTTCCTTCCATAGGCAAACATTGACTGGTTTCACTTGGAAATTCTTTTAAGTGTGGAGTTTTGGAACTTTATAATATTCCTCTAAAATCAGCCGAACTACGAATTCCGATTTACTCACCTGTTATCAGGAGAGACCTCAGTGCTGCACCTTTGAGCCCAGTACTGATCCTGAAAAGTAATTTTACCCATACTTACCAGTAACTTGAATTTCCTTCCATAGGCTAACATTGACTGGTTTCACTTGGAAATTCTTCTAAGTGTGGAGTTTTGGAACTTTATAATATTCCTCTAAAATCAGCCGAACTACGAATTCCGATTTACTCACCTGTTATCAGGAGAGAACCCAGTGCTGCATCTTTGAGCCCAGCACTGACCTTGAAAAGTAATTCTAACCGTACTTACCAGTAACTTGAATTTCCTTCCATAGGCTAACATTGACTGGTTTCACTTGGAAATTCTTCTAAGTGTGGAGTTTTGGAACTTTATAATATTCCTCTAAAATCAGCCGAACTACGAATTCCGATTTACTCACCTGTTATCAGGAGAGAACCCAGTGCTGCATCTTTTAGCCCAGCACTGACCCTGAAAAGTAATTCTAACCGTATTTACCAGTAACTTGTATTTCCTTCCATAGGAATCCATTGTCTGGTTTTCAGCAGAAAAGTTTCTCAGTGTCGATTTTCACAAACTACAAATATTCCTTAAAAATCACCTGTATGACTTAAACGCATTATTTCAACTGTTTACAGGAGATGCACCAGTGCTGGATCCAGGATCCACCACTGAGTAAGAAAAGTAACGATAACACTACTTACCTGCTAAGTGAATTTCCTCCCATAGGATAACATTGGTGATTCTATGTGAAAAGTTTCTAAGTGTCAACTTTTAAAATACAATAATATTCCTTAAAAATCACTACTGTAACCAAAACGCTTTTACTCAACTGTTTACAGGAGATGTCCCAGGACTGAATCTAGGATCCAGTCCTGTGGTTAGAAAAGTAATCCATAAAGTAACTAATTGCATTTAACTAGAAATTCACATTGAGCTCAATGTTGCATTGTGTTTGAAATTGTGTTGCCCATTGCAACAACTGTAACTTAAAAGTCTATTGCCTATTTGCAAAGTATTTAAACTAAAGTAATTCATTCTGAGAAAGTATATTTTGTAATGTAATGTATAATGTAATTATAATGTAATTTAAAAATAAAATATCTAAAAATAAATAGTTTAAAAAAATGTAGTAAATCTGTATCAAAAAAATAAATATAACAATTAATACATTTAAAAATTGTCATTTACAAAACCTTTGAAATTCACTGAAAAAAACCATAGGTTTCAGACATGTTATAGTTAGGAATTAGCATTTAAAAACCTTTGAAATTCACTGAAAAAACCATAGGTTTCAGGCACGTTATAGTTAGAAATTAGCATTTAAAAAACCTTACAAATTCACTGAAAAAACCATAGGTTTTAGGGACAGTTATAGTTAGTTGGACATTGCACTCGTACAAAACCCGTGAAATTCCCCGTTATAGTTAGTTCAGGTAACTATAACTCGCGCTCCGCAATGCACTGCTGATGACGTCACATATTACATCACTCATGACATGGTCAGTGACATCACTGATGACATCACTGATGACATCTCAAATGACATCACTGATGACATCACTGATGACATCATCCATGTGATAATTTGATGCATCTTCTCACACCCTAATATAACTTTTGATACACCCACTGTAAATTACAGACTGCCATTGTCAAAACCATAGACACTCCAACACCAATTACTATATACACACTCACTGATTCTTAGGTCTACACACACACATCTACTCACTCACCCGTACAGTCACTCATACTTATAGTCACTCAGTACAGGACTATTATATGCACTCATACACCTATATAAACACTCACACACCGCCACTCATCCATAGAGGTACTCACACACCTAGTCAGTCATGCAAAAAATTAAGCACACACCCATTTACTCACCTATACAGTTATACACACACCAGCTCACTTACTCATACAAATACTAGCACATTCTTACGCTCTTATACAATCTCTGATACAAGCACACACTCATCCATACAGTCACTCTCACAATCACACACTCTCGCTTATAGCTATTTATATACTCCAACACACATATATACTGCCTTTCACATATGTAGTTACTCACACATGTACCACTGGGACATACATTCACTCACTAACACACTCTACCACACACTTACCCACCCATACAGTCTATCACAGATGCACTCTTGAAACCATCCACCCAGTGAATCACCCACTCACACATCTATGCACAGAGTCGCACACACCCCACCCACACAAACACTCAGGCACCCATACAGATACTCAGACAACCAATCAATAACTCATATAGACACTCATGTAGCTATTCACAAACCCATGCAGCCACTTACACAGCAACAGACAGACGGATACAGACATTCACCCAGTTTAGTCACTAACCCATGCATTCAGTAAGATACGTTTAATCACTCACTTATAGAGTTAGTCACGCACCTACTAAATCATCCATTCAGACACTTATACACCCACTCATTCTTCAATACGCCTTTCCCTATATATATTACACATATTTAAACTTTACAGAAACACACAGTCACTGGATGATGTCATCAGTGATGTCATTTGAGATGTCATCAGTGATGTCATCAGTGATGTCACTGACCATGTCATGAGTGATGTAATATGTGACATCATCAGCAGTGCATTGCGGGGGCGCGAGTTATAGTTACCTGAACTAACTATAACGGGGGAATTTCACGGGTTTTGTACGAGTGCAATGTCCAACTAACTATAACTGTCCCTAAAACCTATGGTTTTTTCAGTGAATATATATATATATATATACACACATACATATGCCGTTTTTTCTCCCTGCATCTATGCCAGTGAACAAGGGCTGTGTGAAGCCTGAAACGCGTCTGGCTTGTTTTTTATTCGGTGAGAAGCAGATGGCTGTAACCATTGCAGTCCCCAAATAAAAGGATTACAGCACTTCGTGTGAGGCGCCTTCATTTGGGAGCGAACTTTGTTGGATTTTGAGCGGCCTGCTCTGACCGCGAAGACGCCCTACTGCCTATCAAGCGGGTCTGCAGCGTCAAGGGAACTACGACGCTGCATGAACGGAGTGTCCGATTTGGTGACATTTGAATGGCTAGGTTCCATGCCTGATAACTTCAACCCACCCACTGGGGTTTGTACATGCATTAAACAAGGGGTACGGCATGCACCCACTGTGGAATTATCTAATGTGAACTGCAAATACCGAGATGCCACACGGCATAAGCCCACTGGGGCGGGACTATTTAATGATTGCAGGTCTGTTCACGTTTTGAATGCCGTTTTTTCTCCCTGCATCTATGCCAGTGAACAAGGGCTGTGTGAAGCCTGAAACGCGTCTGGCTTGTTTTTTATTTGGTGAGAAGCAGATGGCTGTAACCATTGCAGTCCCCGAATAAAAGGATTACAGCACTTCGTGTGAGGCGCCTTCATTTGGGAGCGAACTTTGTTGGATTTTGAGCGGCCTGCTCTGACCGCGAAGACGCCCTACTGCCTATCAAGCGGGTCTGCAGCGTCAAGGGAACTACGACGCTGCATGAACGGAGTGTCCGATTTGGTGACATTTGAATGGCTAGGTTCCATGCCTGATAACTTCAACCCACCCACTGGGGTTTGTACATGCATTAAACAAGGGGTACGGCATGCACCCACTGTGGAATTATCTAATGTGAACTGCAAATACCGAGATGCCACACGGCATAAGCCCACTGGGGCGGGACTATTTAATGATTGCAGGTCTGTTCACGTTTTGAATGCCGTTTTTCTCCCTGCATCTATGCCAGTGAACAAGGGCTGTGTGAAGCCTGAAACGCGTCTGGCTTGTTTTTTATTTGGTGAGAAGCAGATGGCTGTAACCATTGCAGTAGCCGAATAAAAGGATTACAGCACTTCGTGTGAGGCGCCTTCATTTGGGAGCGAACTTTGTTGGATTTTGAGCGGCCTGCTCTGACCGCGAAGACGCCCTACTGCCTATCAAGCGGGTCTGCAGCGTCAAGGGAACTACGACGCTGCATGAACGGAGTGTCCGATTTGGTGACATTTGAATGGCTAGGTTCCATGCCTGATAACTTCAACCCACCCACTGGGGTTTGTACATGCATTAAACAAGGGGTACGGCATGCACCCACTGTGGAATTATCTAATGTGAACTGCAAATACAGAGATGCCACACGGCATAAGCCCACTGGGGCGGGACTATTTAATGATTGCAGGTCTGTTCACGTTTTGAATGCCGTTTTTTCTCCCTGCATCTTATGCCAGTGAACAAGGGCTGTGTGAAGCCTGAAACGCGTCTGGCTTGTTTTTTATTTGGTGAGAAGCAGATGGCTGTAACCATTGCAGTCCCCGAATAAAAGGATTACAGCACTTCGTGTGAGGCCCCTTCATTTGGGAGCGAACTTTGTTGGATTTTGAGCGGCCTGCTCTGACCGCGAAGACGCCCTACTGCCTATCAAGCGGGTCTGCAGCGTCAAGGGAACTACGACGCTGCATGAACGGAGTGTCCGATTTGGTGACATTTGAATGGCTAGGTTCCATGCCTGATAACTTCAACCCACCCACTGGGGTTTGTACATGCATTAAACAAGGGGTACGGCATGCACCCACTGTGGAATTATCTAATGTGAACTGCAAATACCGAGATGCCACACGGCATAAGCACACTGGGGCGGGACTATTTAATGATTGCAGGTCTGTTCACGTTTTGAATGCCGTTTTTTCTCCCTGCATCTATGCCAGTGAACAAGGGCTGTGTGAAGCCTGAAACGCGTCTGGCTTATTTTTTATTTGGTGAGAAGCAGATGGCTGTAACCATTGCATTCCCCGAATAAAAGGATTACAGCACTTCGTGTGAGGCGCCTTCATTTGGGAGCGAACTTTGTTGGACATACATATACATATATATATATCTCTATATATAGATATAGATATATGTATTTATATATATATATATTTATATAATATATATATTAATATGTAAATACAATTGTTTATCTCATTTTTGTTGTTTTTAATTTTATGGTATGTCTGCAGTGTTGTATTTCCTTGAAGGAGGGAGATGTGTTGCATTTTCCTTTTAGAGAATGCTATGGAACATTCTCCAGGGAATGTTGTGGAGATTCTCAGGCTTGTGTGGTGAAGGGAGATTGAGGACTGTTGGGCGCTGGCCGGCAGCTCCCTCGTTGTTCGCTGCAACTTAATTTTAAATAAACTTATTTTCACCTATCATTCATGCTTGGACAGATCATGCTACTCCTTTATTTTGGCAATCTCTACCTGATGTCTTGCTTCACTTTTTAGTGCAGCTTGGTCCACTATGCCTTGAACCCTTGTACAGACAGCCATTATTTTACTGCAGGAGATCATGTCTATATTAGATGCGGCGGAGTCTGACATGGAATTAGAGGAGGCAGAGATACCAGGATCAGGACATTTGGACTCAGAAGCAGTGTCAGAAGTACATGCTGATGGTACTTCTTGGCCAGGGTTCGCTGAAGCACCTATTGCATTAATTCTTTCTGCAGATAAAAATACTTGGTGTGACAGGAGCCTTGATTTCTAAGAGACGTTGGAGAGAGGGATCTAGCCAAGTTATTTGAAAGCATCTTGTTCTCTCGTGCCTTCGCCAATACTGTATCAGTATCCAGTACTTTCTGTGTCTCACCTTCACCAGGGTTAGCTCCAAACAACTATTTTCCATGCCCACATTCCAGCATACCATCACCCATAGCTTGTTCCAAACCATTTTTAGTTTTTAAATATCCATAAATCAGGGACCGCTTTCTGGAATAAGGTTAAATGGGGCATGTTAAAGAGAAGAACTGCACTAACTAGACTGACAGGCTGCAAACCTGTATAAACAAATAGGACGAAGTATTCGTATACCTTAGCTCCCTTCCTTGCTTGGCTTCCTGTCCAGTGCTCCTCTTCTCGTACCCATTGCTTGGTCAAGAAGAGGTGCATCTCAGTCCTTAGTCGTGTTGTCCCTCTCAGGCGCACCTCAGAACAATTCAGTGAAAAGTTCTTCAATTCTGGCATTGCCTGATATAGAGCCTGAAGGATTACAGCAGGCCTATCAAAGTCCTGGCAGAAACAATGGAAACCAGAGGGCTCGATGGTCCTTGAGCTGGTAACAAGATCCTTATTTTGCCACCCTTCTTTAGTCCTTCCTTTCAGTGTTCTCTTGCAGGCACACTCCCCTCTGGCTTCAGGCCCCACACCAGAGCAATTGCTTAATGGTAGATCTCTCTACCCTCATTCTGCAAATAGACAGAAAACAAGAAAAATGCAGCCATACATAATCTGGTACCAATTAAAAAAAACAGCTTTACATTGCTTCACTGTTCTCTTCACTTGTTACAAACCCATGCATTTTTGGTATACTGTGCTGCCTTCCATTGCACGCATAGTAGAGGACCTGTGGCTATCCATGCTAGGCTGCGGTCATCTTCCCACAAAAACTCCTGTTTCTCTCTTTGATCTTGCCCTCCTGCTCTATCTGGCTTCAGTGTTTCTGCACTCAGCATGGGAAGAAGCTAATTTAAACCATGAAGAAGGAGGATAATTGATCTGATTCATGGTCTGATGTAGCCTCCTACTATGCAGAAGTGAAATCCCTGACCAGAATCAAGCCACCATCATAGCCATGATCAGTGAAAGGTAAGTAAGAAATAGTTTCTTATATGTTTGTGAGAGAGAGAAAGAAGGCGAGAGCAAGAAAGAGGAACAGATAGCATGTCAGTGTGTGGCTGTATCGTGTGTGTGTGTTCTTGCGTGTGAGTGGACACTGTTTAATGTTTTTATTTCCTGGCCCATGAGGGCATCCATTGAATGATGCCCTCCTTTTGCCAAATGCTAGAACTGATGTACTGGAGGTCATGTTTGCAATATGAGAGGCATCTATAACAAAATGGTTCTCACCTCTGATAAAATATTATCTCTGGCATATTGGTTGTAATTCTTAGCATAGGTGTTATCCAAGGCATGATGATGCCCACTCAATCTAAAATGCTGGAACTGGCATTGGGAGGTAATTCTTGGTAAATCAAGAGATCCAGGGTGTGGCAGTGCACATTCCTAGCAAAATTCTGGGTTTGCTATACTGGTGGAAATTGTTGACATAAAGGGGCCTCCAAAGCTTTAGATGGTGATACTTGGGCTTGCAAGGCAGAATCTATCCAGATGTGGCCAATAGTACACGTGAAAGCTTGATGAAAATGGTAACAACAAGTATGTACCGAAATGAATAGGACAGGCTTTTGTTTAGAGGAATTGAGTTTGGTTTTTTAAAAATAAAAGTTGTTATCTAATAGCAAACGGTGTTTTATTTTATAAACTGACATACTGATGTTTAGTCACAAACGTTTTGTATTTCCAACATATATTTTAAGCAGATATTTGAGTAATAATATCTAGTGCTGCCTGGAAGCCTGATCTTAAAACTGGATTGGCCCACCTGCTGTCCAAACCTGCGAGGTCTCAATAGCATGAGCGTCAACACTGCTGCATGAGCCTGTACAATATGTCAGGAAGGAACCACTACTGGGACTCCCTACTTCTGCCGGGATACTGACAAATCGGCAACTCTCCAGGTGGGAGCAGGCTGGAGTGTCCACTGTCGGTGCATTATTCGGAGATGGCACTCTACTCACGCACGCCGATTTTGTACATGAGCAAGGGCTCCCCAGCACGCTATTTATATTGCATGCTAGCATTATACGATATATTAAGCGGGGCCCGGCTCCTGACGGGGCAGAACCATCAACACATGAACTGGTACACTTGGTACACCTGATGGGCACTGGCAGACACCTGATGCAGTGGTTGTACCAAGGTATACGTCCACACATACCTTCATCCCTGATTACTTTACAGGTTAAGTGGGATACGGACATTGTCAGGGTCCTAACCGTCAAAGACTGGGCCTCCCTTCTCGCCTACCCCAGGAAGGTCTCCCGCCACTCTCGATTCAAGCTTATTCAATATATGATAACACAAAGAGCATACCTCACACCACATCGACTACACACAAAGTTTTCGGCTGTGGCAGCGAACTGCCCGAGATGTACTGAACAAGAAGCTGATCTCTTACACATGCTATGGTCCTGCCCTGCCCTCTTCACTTCCTGGACACAGATAGCGATCATACTACGGGAAGTGGTTGGGGCACGCATGGACTACGGCAGAAGGCTGCATACTAGGCCTGTACCCACTCCCTAAGGGTTACACAGTACAAGTGAAGTTTGTGGACCTGGCGTTCATATTGGCGAAATGCCTTATCACTAGGCGCTGGAAGTCAGCACAACCGCCTGCATTGCCGGCCTGGAGAGAGAAGATGGAGCGGTGGGGACTCGCTGAGAGCGGGGCGCTGCACAGAGAGGAACACTGTGGGCTGCGTAAGGTACCCATTGCCATGTCCTGTGATCTACTACTGGAGTACTTCAAAGCACTAGACATAGATTCACTCCACTTGCACGCAGGCGAAGCACAGGGAGCCACACCTGAGAGTTAGTGCTGTCCCGAGCTACATGCAGAGCTATGCTCCAGATCCACTATGGTACTGGGGCTGCGAGATGGCATCGATGACTGAATACGCTTGCCCACCTCCCGGACCTTGCACACTAGAGTTTATATGCTATGCCAGCTACCATGATCGCACAATGATGACTAGATAGGAATTTCCCCTACTTCTCTTTTGCTACAGTCTATTACTGGGAATGCACCCGTTAGTTGGTGGGTGGGGGGGGCGGAGTTTGTTGATATTCCATGGTAACAGATACACACAATATATGGTTACTGTATTGTTGTGCCCTTCGGCAGCACTGAACCAGATCTATTTTTATATAATATGATACTCAAGATGTCTTCCTCTGTATGCACAAAGGTTTCCACTCTTGCACGCAGTATAATAATGTAATTGATGCCCTTAACTCAGTGATCGGCTGTACTTGGATGCTGCGTTGTCTATGTGCCTGTTTCTTGCTTTGTTACCTATAAAAACTCAATCAAATCTGTTTTAAAAAAAAAAGTATTAGGAAGGATAATGAAAAGAAGTGAATTGAAAAAGAGTATATAGAGGTCATGATAAAAGATAGGCCTTGTAAAGTTGCATTCTCCAAATTACCTGTCTCACTAATGGCTTTTAGAACTTTTGTAGGGAAATCGTGTTGAAAAAGACCTACTTTTATCACATTTTCTCAAAATGATCTTAGAGCAGGTGCATCTGAGTCAGTTTTGCATGTCACTCAATGAAAGACTGGAATATTTGCTGAGTTCTGTTTCAATATCTATGTCTTTTTTAGCAAATATATATGAAATGTACGTTCTAAAATGCACTATTTGACTCAGTTTGCTTCAAAATGTTCCATGGGGCAGAACACTTCAGAGCTCATCTTGATGCTCACTCGCTGAAATGTGGGGCAGGTGTTATAGCCCACCACTTTCAAAGATTACCAGCCACCACTGGTGTGAACCCCCAACTCTGCTGTCCAATTATCTTGAAAGCAATGTTAAAGATACATTCTACTTTCGCCCAACATTTTGGAGGAAACAACATATTCAGCTTTATTTTCAAATGTGTTTGAGTAATTTTATTAAAACAGCTGGGATGTGCTTGTGGGTATATACCATCCTTTAAATAAGGACCTATGCACAGATAACTTACAGGGGTACTTGTGCACACAAACTGACATACAAGCACCAAATCCTGTGAGGCATATTTACTCATTTCTGAGTTTATGACCGGCAGCGGTAGACATGCTGGTAGACATGCTGGAATTTTACGTCTATACTTGGAATGGTAAAAACAAAACTACAAGTGCCAGATTACAATGTTCTGTGCCTCGAAAGAATGGTATAAGGTGTCACTCATGGCATGAGCGTCTTAGCAGGACGATAAGTAGAAAAACAAAAATAAATTTCCTCATTATGTGAGAAGTGTAATTATTTTTCCTTTCCTGCTTAAAAGTGTTCTCTGATTTTTTTCTGATGGTCATTCTAAAAACAAATAGATTCCGTACCAATTTCAATTAGTTTAAGTTTCGTTGCTTCTAGAATGTTTTCCTAATCAGTGTTACGTTTTCAAACCTGTCACAAATCATCTCATGGAATAATTTGTTGCAATGAGAAGTCCAAAAGGTAACTGACTTGCTGCACCTTGTTCAGGAAATTCACTGCCTTACTTGAATGCAGTGCTTAATTTGTAACAAAATAAGTGCCAGGGCTCTCGTCAGGAGGCCACTGCAGCTTGCACCACACATTGCCCCTGCTAGCGCTGTCAAAGATAGTAACAACACAACTACTAACCATCAAACGCCTACAAGTGTGACAATTCGGACTACTTCAGCCCCCAAAGCTATAAGAATGGCTTGGGTGGCAGGTAGTAGTCAGTTTTAATGTGTATTGAAATAATAATTAGCTGTTCTTGAGGTCATCTCTAAATTAGCCAGACAGCGCCACCTTGTGGCAGACTGTCACAAGTGCCGGTATTGACAAAAGTGCTGGTGCCGATCACCGGAAACCACGGCTCAAATTAAGCACTGCTTGAATGGATTCTGGGAAGCCACATGTTACTTTTGACAGGCGCTGAACCAATGAATACAACCAATCCTTTTGAAAGAATCCTGTGAAGAAGCGATAGTCCAATGACGGTGCATTACTCTGTCAGCCCAACCAATTACAGAGCCAGAAATTCCACTACCTGTTTCACCTCCTACATAATCTCCATTAGGCTTTGGCATGCAGCAGTCACAAAGCCACAGGTGTGGCCAGTGAGTGAGGAGAAAAAGTGACCAATTGGATTAGGTGGGAAGTCTGGTTGAGAAATAGTTCCAGCCATTGGGAAAGAAAGACTGCCTTTTAAGCAGCCATTGTGTTCCATTTTGTACACAACCACAGAGAGATTTAAATGGCAGAGGAGGGTTAGGTTGCCATCGCTGTTTCAGAAAATTCCTTCTGTACAGTGTCAAACCTATGAGCAGAAAGCATTGTTTAGATACATGCTAAAAACAATAACATGAAATTAGTCCATGAGGGAGTGTGTTTGCCTGCTGCAGAGGAGCACATGGTTAAAAGGTTGAATGTACATTTCAGGAGTCAATGAAGTGAATTTAGAACTTGTGTTTATTCAGTCTGTGGCATGCAACTGGAACAAAAATATATGTTTATAAGTATAGCAAATTTGCCTTTCTGCATGGTCACCTCAACTTTTTCTTCTTTTCTAGACCCTAGTTTTGCTAACTGTGCAAATTTATCTGCAGCCCCCTTGGAGGGCAAAGCACCATTGGAGGCCAAGAAATCCAGCGTTATGCCACTGAGAGCCAACAGCTTCAGCAAGAGTGTCAAACTTCGAGGGCCCCTAACTAGCCGTGGACCTTGCCCCACTGGAAGATCTTAACTTCTGTTTCAAAGACTAAGATTGAAGGTAAATAGTTTGACAGTTTGAGGTTGACCCACTTGGTGTGCTCGACCTCTGCCCCACGGTGTTCAGCCTGATACCGTACCAGGACCCAGTCAACCACAACCTGCCGTTTTTCAATGGCGCTTTACTTTTTCTAGGTGCTTTTTGCCTTAAACATTTAAATTCATATCTCCAGTTCCCTTAATCCTAGTGTAACGATCTTGCGTATTACATTTTTCTCTATTTTTCTGAATTTGGTTTGGAAATGTTATTGTGTTGTGTTCTTTACTTTAGAATTGTTGGTACAAACTGAACTTCTCTGTGGATTGCCTGCTGCTTGTGCCAATACTACCAGGGGTTGCTCAGAGATTCCTCAGAACTGTGCTTTCACCTAACCAGATTGTGTTTATTGTGTTTATTGTATTGCCTCCCAAATAAATAACCGAAGATACATAAAGACTTAACATTTAATAAGGACTACACTGCTCTGGTCCAGCCGTTGGTGCATACAGAAGGGTAAATGGGATACGGGTTTGCATGCTGGCACATGTTCCTAACCCCAGTATAGGTTAAAACTAGCTCCATGTTAATTCATACCACTGTGTCTACATCACGCATGTCAAAGTCAAAGTTTATAGTCGAAATTTTATTTACAATTGTCCCATGTGACATTGCCACTGTGATTGCTATTTGAAATCAAATTTGTTTAAAAAAGATTTGTAATCAATAGTGAGAGTATTTCGAAGCGGCCTACACGATCCAGGGTAATGGTATGGACACAGCTGAGTAAACAAATGCCAGGTGAGCCAGAAATCACACAAAAAAGAGCTCTAAAAATGAAGGGACAAATTGAAACGGACTTTAACCTGGCCAGGAATGGTATTAACCGGTTCCCCAGAGATAGAAGGTGTGCCTGGTGAAGACAGGGGAAGTGCCCTGTAACCCCCCCTAGATGATACAGAATGGGTCAGGGCGACAGGCACTCTGATTAGTTGGGGACTCGGGCAGTTCTAAGCCCGGATTGCAGGGAGGCAGGGAGGGGGGTATTTGTTATTGTTGAACTTTAGGATTGTTATGGGAAGGGAGGGTAAGGGTGGGTATGGGAAAATTGGAGACACTGGGCTAATTGACAGGAAATTTTGTTGCTTGACAGGAAAAATGCAAAACGTTGTTCAAGTTAAACCCGTTGCGGGAAAAAGAGACAGGGAAGACTCACCATATTTCATGCGTAGGAAACAATCACGTTCAAGGGCCAAAGGTAAAATAATGCTAAGAACCAAATCAGAGGCGAATGATATGGGCAAGGGACCGGGAATGAGACTTCTCTCCTGGAATGTGAATGGGCTGGGGGACAGAATTAAGAGAGGAATGGTATTTCAATACATAAAGCGTCACTCCCCGACATAATTTTACTTCAAGAAACGCACCTCATTGGTAACACCTGTAAAACCCTAGACAGATGGGGTTATAAATTGATAGTACAAGCGGGATTCACCATGGGTTCAAGAGGGGTGGGGATAATGCAAAGAAAGACCTTTCCCTTAGCAGTGAATCGAAACCTGGACAGATGCCTTGGGAAGATACGTGTCGGTGTCAGGATCATGGAGGGGGAGGGTGGTAAATGTCGTCTCGGTCTATGTTTCCCTGGCACTGCACACACAAGCTTTCCAAGATATAGGAGAAATACTATTGGAGATGCCGGTGGGTGAGCTTTTGATCGGGGGTGATTTCAATACAGTACTCTAAGCTCAATTAGATAGATATCCACTGCGAGCTACACAACAAACTAACTCAAACCTACTAGAATTCCTGAACGCGATGGGGCTAATAGATGTGTGGCGTTCTCATAACCCTACACCACAACAATACACGTTCCATTCGGGTGCTCACAACACTCTTTCAAGAATAGACTACATAATCACATTGCCAGACTCATTGGGGAAGTTTAGGGATATACGTCCCATGGCCAGGGGAATATCGGACCATTCGCCGCTATGGGCGATATACTCAGAAGGAGGTCCCAATCAGGGGGGAAGGACAAAGATTGACCCATGGTGGCTCAAAATCTCAAAAATAAAGAAGAGTCTACTGCTTGCGATGAAAAACTATTTTGAAGAAAACACGGGGTCGGTCCAATCCATATTAACACTATGGGAGGCATATAAGCCTGTGATAACAGGACAAGCTATCTCCTCAATAGCGGGACACAGAAAGGAAAAAAAGGCAGCTTTGGAAAAAATAGAGGGCGAGCTCCTGCAAATCGAGAGAGCCCTAACTGATACTAACGCAGAGGAGACTAGACATATCCTGCTATTGAAAAAAAAGAATACCGTGAACTGGTCACAGACACAGCCAGGACCCAACACACGGCAGCCAAGCACAAAATATATGAATTTGGAGATAAGACAGGGAAATTGCTCGCCTGGTCAGACCGGCGTGAACAAGCCAATAGACTCATTGCCTCAATAACCTCGAGAGAAGAAGAGCAGCTTAGAGATCCCCCAAAAATTTTAGACGCATTCGCTGCATACTATAGTGAGGTTTATTCGCCCTCTGGGAAATCAACAACAGAGGAAGCCAAGGAGCTGCTTGCCGACATGCCCCTCCCTGCTCTCGATGTAGAGGCCCTGACTCTAACAGAGGGAGAAATAACAGAGGAAGAGATAGCACGAGCGATCCAAAACATCCGATCGGAGAAAGCATCGGAGCCCAACGGCCGCCCGATCTATCTGTATAAACTCGCAACAACCATGTTGGCCCTCCACCTGAAAAACATGTACGTGGAGAGTCGGAACCAGGGGACACTGCCCGAAGACCAACGCCTCGCCTCTATAGTGGTGATTCACAAGGAAGGTAAGCCAAAAGGTAAATGTGCATCCTACCGGCCTATTCGGTTAATTAATCCGGAAGCAAAAATCCTTGCCAAAGTACTTGCCGATCGCCTTATTCAAGTCATCCCACGACTGGTCCACCTGGACCAATCAGGCTTTATGCCAGGAAGGAACACCGCGCTCAACCTCCGTAGACTTAGCGAAGTGCTGGGTAGGGTGGATACGATACGAGAGGATGCAGTGGTTATGTCACTCGATGCTCGAATGGCCTTCGATAGAGTAGAGTGGCCATACATGTTTGCAGTACTGGAAAAATTGGGGTTTGGTCCCAACTTCATGGCATGGATCAAGCTGCTCTACTCTGACCCTATCGCTCAAGTGGTGGTCAACAACACAATGTCTAATAGATTTCCATTGAAGAGAGGAACAAGGCAGGGGTGCCCACTGTCGCCTCTGGTTTTTGCATTAATGTTGGAACCACTGGCTTCTTGTGTCCGAAGGGATCCATTGATTAAGGGGTTGCGATGGTCGGACGAATGGGAGGACAGAATATCCTTATATGCAGATGACATCCTATTATATTTGGCATCCCCAAAAACTCATTTCACAGGGTAATGAATATATTCACAAACTTCAGGAGGTACTCAGGCTACAACATAAACTGGTCCAAATCCACCATTTATGTGCTACACGGACAGTCCCCGGCGCTTCCCACGGTATGTAAGGCGGAGGTAGTAACGGAGGGCTTCCGCTATCTAGGAGTGTTTATAACGACAGACCCAGACCTCTTCTACAACTGTAATCTACTGCCCCCCCTGCGGCGCTTACAAGAAGATGTACGCCATTGGAAGAAGCTGCCTCTTTCCCTGTTAGGAAGAGCGGCCCTCTTTAAAATGATGGCACTCCCCTGCTTCCTGTACATCTTGCAGAACACACCATGTAGGGTGCCCCCAAATACTTTACAACAATGGAAAATGAACAAAGAAGGTTGTTATGGGAGGAAAAGCCAACGAGAATCGCACATCAAAAATTAGTCCAAAGATGGTACGACGGGGGCATCGCATTGCCCGACATACGGAGATACTATTGGGCATCCCAACTGGTAGCTATCAATCAATATACATATCAATCACCGGAGGAACCCGCTTATCATATGGATAGATATGTTCTAGGGAAGAGGGGATATATGAAAGCACTTTATACCTCGTCCGTCGCCTAGTCCTGACAGACCCAACCAAAATCGCGGTCCAACTCTGGCATACAGTCCAGAGCAGATGGGATGGGAAAATAGGATCACGCAACACACCCCACTCTGGGATGCGGAAATTCTAGGAGCCATGGGTAAGTATCAAGGCTTTGACAAATGGGACCTATAGGTATATCCCGGGTGGGAGACTTGTAGGTGAGGGGAGACATACGGTCGTTTGCAACGCTCCAGCAAGAATACGACCTATCCAATACGGAAGTGTTCCGCTATCTGCAGATTAAACATGCACTGCAAGCAGCGATCCCTAAGGGCACGACACTCCCAGAGTCTTTTCCACTAGAAGATAGAATCCTAATAGACCACATGAATAAGAAAGCTGTATCCCTAACGTGACAGAAACTGGTAAATAACTCCCCTGACCCCCTCACTAAACTCAGAGGAAGGTGGCAGGCAGATATTGGGGAGCTTGACGATGATGAATGGCAAGACGATCTGTCGTCCCCGAAGGAAGTGGCCATATCAAGTAAGTTCAGATTAATACAATTAAAAATACTTCACAGAATATACTACTTGGGTAGCCGCCTAGTTAAAACGGGCAGAGTGGAGGGCGCCACCTGTAGGAGGGGGTGTGGCCTGGAGGGAACAAACTACCACATGATGTGGGATTGCCCTCGGATACAACACTACTGGGCGGCCATAATACGGAAGATGTCTGAAGTCACAGGGATAGAATTGACCCCGGACCCGAGCTGGTGTCTCCTCAACATATGGAAACCCACAGATCTTAGCGAGAAAGGGAGGATCTGGGTAACACTGAGGCTCACAATTGCAAAGCGCATCATCGCTCAACACTGGGGAGTGCCAGAAATACCAAGCTTGCGGTATTGGGAGAGGGATCTCGACGGGTGCAGGGTTGTTGAAAAAATGGTATATACGGGCAGGGGATGCCCCGGGAAGTGGGAACAGATCTGGAATAAGTGGAATGTATACCACGGGATTCTGTGTGCGAACCCGGGTGGGGGGATACTCCGAAGAGTACACCAGATGGAAGATTACCCGTAGCATTGGAGACAAAGGCAAAAGGTGGGAGACTGGATGGGAAAAGGGGTTTACCCATGAACGTGGGATATGTACAGAAAGAAAAGGAAAAATCATAACGGGTTTTATGTAATATGTAAAATGTATTCTGCCCTGTCAAAATTAATAAAAATATATTTTTTTTTAAATAGTGAGAGTATTTCACTCACTATATAAGAAGCATTAACTTAGTTGGTCTAACCCAATTCACACCATATAAAAGACAAGATTGGGGCCAAAAATATTTTTGAGAAAGGAATTATGCATCTTCATTTTCATTACCTTTAAGCAGGGGTGTGCAAAATTTGCATAATTTGCTTTCGCATAATTACTTAAAATTATGTGAAACACAGATCCGTCATTTTGAGCTATATTTTAGCACAACATAAATCCTTGCATCCAATTTTGGAGCAAGGATGCATTTAAACAAGAGCACCGGAACAACCTGAACACATTCGCGTTGTGTTGTTCCAGTGCATTTGCGGGCACCATTCATGACAAGTTTTTACTGTGAATGGCGCATATTTACGTAAAGTGGTGTAATGGCGTGATCTGGGGAATTTCATGTAACAAGCGTAACTTGAAATTCCTGAAATTATGCAAATTACATCAGCGTAATTTTTATTTTGCCCAAGTGTACTTTTAAGCTGCATTGCAACAGAAATTAGATGCAAGTGTATTCACTCATTATCACTGTTCAACACGGCTTCATTAAGAAGTAGTGTTGAGTTGTAAAGAATTGTTTTCCTTTGTCTTGTGCATTTATTTGTGTTGATACCCTGTGCAGAAAAAGAGTGCTTATACTTTTCTTTATTTATATGTTTTCTTTTGCATGGCAGAGTCCCATGGTCGTTTGAGAGCTATAGAGAGAAAGCATTTTCATAGCATTTTCATAGTACAGAAAATTGGTGTAGTGAAAAAACATTTACAGTCAGGCATGCAGTACGTAAAATGTTAGAGACAGTAGCTGGAACATGTTCAAGTGTATAAAGAATTAGTGGACATATAGAAATATGTGGCAGTTCTTTGCATGAACGAAGCATGGTAAGGTATATTAATAAAGGAAATCTAGAATTTTCCTGGAATAGGTCTGTCCGTACCAACTAAAATGAAATAAACACTGTAAGCATTAAGAGTCATGGAGTGTAGGAATAATAGGCAATATTAATGTTGAACTCAGGCACTATGAACTATCAAACAGACAAAATATTTATCAGGTTCACACAGTCAAATTGATTGTTTCTTGGTGACATTACGCCTTCGTTAGAAAATGCCCATGTTACTTACCAGTAATCTTCATTACTCCAAGTTCAAGTCTTCCTCGTACAGTTCTTACTGGGTGAGATATCATCTTTAGACACAGAAATAGTTACTATCTAAGCTAAACAAATATAAAACTATTAAGATCACTGACTTCCACTTTCTGGCCACACACTAAGTTTAAGTCTTCCTCGTACAGTTCTTACTGGGTGAGATATCATCTTTAGACACAGAAATAGTTACTATCTAAGCCAAACAAATATAAAACTATTAAGATCGCCGACTTCCACTTTCTGGCCACACACTATATAAAGGAACCCAGTCTACATCACATTCTGACCATACCAAGCATAGTCCTAGACAAAAACTTTACCATTGGTTGCACCCAAAAACCCTCGGACAGTTGGGAAAGCAATGTAGGACAGTGACAAGGAAGACCTGAACTCATAGTAATGAAGATTACTGTTAAGTAACCAGACCGTTATATCATCATTTGTCTTCCTCATCCCAGTCCTTAACAATTGAGAACATGCCCAAGGAGTAAAAGGCAACCAGAAAATACCATCAGTCTGAAGAATACTGCAATGCCAAATAAATTCAATGACAAAAGAAATCAGGTGTTTTGCATTACCACATCAAGCACCTTTTCCACAAAAACAGAAGAAACCCCACCTCTCACATGGAGATGGTAATGTTTTATAAATGTATGTGAGGTGCCCATGTGACAGCCATACACACATCTTTTATTTAAGCACTTTTTAAGATGGCCTAGGAAGCAAACATGCCATGGTTGACCTGGTAAAAACCAATTCTCCTCATAAGCTAAAATGAGTTTCTGTTTTAGCGTTCACCCAGAGTAGCCATTGTTGGTTGCAAACCCTGGCCAGATAGTCCAAAAGTCACAAATAGAAACTATACTATTCCAAAGGTAGCTATGAATATAAAGTTGAGAAAGTTCTAAGCAGGTCCAAATTATAAAGGCTTTCTTCTTCCGGAGAGAGCTTGGAAGGAAGAAACATTAGTAGAGCAATATGCTGTGAAGAATGAAAATCAGATGCTACCTTGAACAGAAAAGAAGGGCTTGGCCTCAAGATCACTTTATTTGGAAGAAAATTTGGAAAAAAGGATCAGAACAAAGAAGTGCCCCCAATGCCCCAGTTCTTCCAGAGCAGATTGCACTAAAAATAAAACTTCAAGGAAAGAAATTTCAAATCAACAGAATTTAATGGCTCAAAAGGTAGAAAATGATGGCATCCCATGAAGGAATAGGAGAAAGATCAAAAGGTCTTTTCAGCAGAAAAACTCCTTAGAAGCCTTGCAACCAGAGTTTCCAAACCTTGCACCTCAGTTCTCCTGAAGGCCCTAATTGCAGCCCACTGGCCTGTTAGAATGGATATCGCCAAACCCAACAAAAATCTCTCTCTTACAAAATCTAAAATCTTAATCAGATCACAGGTGGCTGGATCCAATGATTTTGACTTACACCAGGTGGAAAAAAAATCCAATTCCTCGTATAAAGTCTTATAGTAATTGGACATCTGGATTGCTGTATCGAGGAAGTATTGATGCAAGATTGAAAAAATCATAATACACAACACATTTACTAATTTAAGACACAAAAAGCTGAAAGTACACCTTGCACATGTTAGATGCAGTAACGCATGAAAATGAGACAAGTGTAGTAGAAGCACCGTAAAAGCGTGCTTCAAAATGAAAGATGAAGAAACATATATACAAAACAATGCAAATACTTATAAATGAGTTGCATTAATGAGATTACTTATGCAAATGTTGTTTATTGACATTTACTGATGAAATAATGTGCTATTAAAATGGCCTAGTTTTTATATTGATTTCCATTAGAATGCATCATGCAGAAAAGTCAGTGAAAAACTGCGAAAATACTAGATATGAACTAGAAATTTAAACTGATAATACTAGAGATTCTATAGTTTATAGAAAGTTACTTCGAAAATTATATACTCATGTGAAAGTTGGGAAAAAGTATGGTAGTAGACTATTTCTAGTATTTCTAATATTAGTTATTTTCATGTGATAATACTTGGTGAAAGTTCTACTCAATTTCCTATATGAAATTATTTTAGCGCTTTATATTTGATATAGATTTAGTGTTTTTTTTAATTTAAAATTGAGATGCAAACGTAAGGCCTTTTCTGAATGTGCTATTTCTTTAAAGCTGCCTTATTCCTAAGCCTAATACAATGGTTCGCTGCACCTTAGTAAATGCTACTTTATTTGTTCAAGTACATGTGAAACATTCAACATTGCTAAATGTTTCTTTAATGTTCGCAGCAAAATGTTCTTGTGGGAAGCAGGTTTTCAGCTGCTACAATAGACTGATACTTTGGATTTTTTTTAAATGTTGTTAGGCCTCTGAGGACTTTAAATTTCTCTTTTCTCATGACTACCATGGGAGATCATCCTATAGTTACTAATGTCCTAGGTGACATAATGTGAATCAGAGCACATGACAATCACACGACAGTGGTGTGAGGATGCATCACTAGGACAGTAACAGAGACATTATAAGAAACCCCAGAAGAGGGGCAATGCCACTTGATTTTTGCCTCTTGATGGTGTGCCATTCTGATTTTTCTTACTTTGAGACTAGAACGCTATGCTGATCCACTTTTGGTGATTTTTAAACCTTTTTGGTTTTTAACTTTTGGACTGCCTTTGCTGATGCTCAGTCGTTAGCAGATGAACTGAAACCCTTCTTTGTCAAATCATTTTCATTTTCTTTATTTCCTTTTTGTCCCATGCTAATGGACTCGCCTTTAGTGGTCTTTAAATCTGAATACTTTTCCCTTCTTTCTTAGGATTGTGAGCTGCTAGATAAATGAACTATCCTTCTGCCTTTGATGAAAGTAGGACTCTGTAACTCTGTCAATTGATTCATGGGGTAATCATCCATTCAAAAGTGGCCTTAATGTTTGCCATTATATTGCAAGCTGTGCAATTTCTAACTGGATTACTAAAAAAAGCTGCTTATTGCCATGAATTTTGAATCTTTAATACAATACCCAAATTAATTTAATATCTGTCTGAGTCTATTATTGAGTCTTGTTGATTCTTCCATTGAAACTGTGCTATTTCTCCAATGATTTAAATGTGTTATAGGGAGAATCAGCAAGCTTTTACAGAATATGAAGTTCTGCTTCTTATATTTTGTGTAGCCATAGCAGAGCTTTTGGTTTGCATAATTCTAGTCCGACTTAACTTCTTTAGGAGGTTGGGTCTTCCTATTGCAATTCTTTACTTCTACAGCATGGTCTTGCGAGTGGTATACTTAAACCTGATTGAATATTTGTGAGTTAGCTGTCAATTTATGGTCCTCATTGGACAGCTAGCGTGGTGTTTTGGTCACCCTAATTTCCGTCCCTCCTATCAGTGGAGAAAGATTCATCAGAGGATCATTGTCTCTGTGGTAAATGAGAATACTGCAGATTGTCTAATCGTAAAGGGCCCAGTGCGGTTAGAGTAATAAGCAGAGTAAGAGTACAGAAACTTTTTACCACGCTTGCGCTGCAACAGAAACAACCTCTGATAAACACTATAAGCCTTGCAGATTTAACCTTTCAAGCTCTAGACCCCCATCTGAAGGTGAGCCAGAGATAACCTGGTGCGGATCCAGGCCTTCAAGGGAGATAGATCCAAAGGAATAACCCAGTGCGGGACTCCTGATATTTAAAGGAGGAACGAGAACCAAGTTCATCTGGGTCAACCTAGAACCACTAACAAAACTTCTGCCTGGTCTGACTGGATCTTCTGCAAAGGGCTAAGAATTAGAGGGCTTGGTAGGAAAGCATACAATAGTTCCCGGGGTCAGGTGATTAAAAAAACATTCACCACCCAAGCCTCCAGAGTTGGGAACAGACTGCTAAATTTGTATAGCTGAGCATTCTCCTTGGTGACAAAAAGATTCAATCATGAAGATCCAAACTTCTGGATTACCTGCAGAAACAGCTCAGGATGAAGCATCAGAAATGTTAAGGACAGGAAGAAACAGCTCAGATAACCTAAAATTGAATTTTCAGATGAAGGGACCCAATGAGTCAAAATATGATGTACTAGGATGTAAAGATAAAAACAACCCAAAGGGACAATTGCTAAAGTAGATGCCATGTTGCCGTGCACCATCAGCCATTGCCAGGCTGATGCATGAGATTTTGCTAACAAGTTTCTCAGGTGAGTCTTTAGTTTCAAACTCCTGTGATTGAGCAAAAATATCCATCCCAGCGAAGTACTAAAGATTACACCAACTAACTGAATTCTCTGTGATGGAGTGGGGTTGGACTACAGGGCATTAATAAGGAAGTCAAACTCGGTCAGTACTCTGAATGCGGTCATGAAATCTACAGTTCCCTTAAGAAAAGAAGGAGAGGTAATCAGCCAGCCATTCAGATATGGAAACATTCCTAGTCCCCCTGAATTAATTAATTTTACCCACCACTGGAGTCAGCAATTTTATGAAGATCCTTGGGGCTGATGCTAACCTAAATGGGAGAACCTGAAATTGAAATTGAAATTGGCTGTCCAGAACACAGCAGCTTAGATACCTCTGAGACTCCTCTCATTGTGGATTGGAATGTGAAGGTAGGAATGTTTTAGTTCTATCAAGGGTAGAAGATCTTCCTTATTCAACAAGGATAACACTGAATACAGAATCAGCATTTTTAATCTCTGGTAAGAAATACATTTGTTCTCCTCCTTGAGGTTGAGGACTGGCATGAATTCTCCTGAAAATTTCTGTACAAGACAAATGACTGAATAGCAGCCCTTCACCACCTCTTCCACTGAGCCTGCTGATTTGCTGAGTAGTTTTTGGATGCCATATAGAAGGGCTGCTCGACAAACTGCATCTCTCGGCTGAGGGGTTTGTCAGAAAGCATCTTGTGGCGGGTTGGAAAAGTCCACTCAGTAACCTTGCTGACCTATCTCCACTGCCCAATTGTCTGAGATATTTGAATGCCTAGTCCTAGCAAAATATCTCAATCAGCATCCACCTGAGTTGCTGTGGGATGCTGGCAAGAGAAGCTAGTTAGAGATGGAACATTTCAGACACAACATCCCCTTACCACACACCCTGTCTTGAAAAGGCTGGACATTTTTCAGTGAAGATGTCGTACCAAGTTAACTGGGGCCAGAAGCTCCCTATCTTCTGCTGACATCCTAGCCATGTTTTCAGACACAAAGAGAATGAGAGAAATTATCAATTAGCTTTGCACACTCTCCCTATCAATCACATTACACCATACAAAGTGCGATAGCCCGAACATCAATAAGTCCTGTACATGAAGCTTCCTATTGTGTCCTACAGGGATATCTTTTAGATATTAGAGGAGACACCTCGCCTTTCATATGGCGGCATGCTTCATCATGGATGTCTCCTCTGACCCGGGTAGGTGAATACCAACCGGATGGGCTCATCCAAATTTGAGGAGATTTTTTGGGGACTCGTAACAAAGAATTTTTCTGTAAATTAGTGCAGGATTCCAGTTAAAAATGACTGGATAAACCCAAATTTTCTCTTTATTCAGTGGGTATCCATGTCATTGTTAAATAAATATATAACTGGATGGTTCCAGAAACATAGTGGTTTCTACATCTACTGTTGATAGTGCCTACATGTTTCAACTGCAGTCTTACTGCCCATATGGGTCACTCGGCTTGCTGCAGAGCTCCTCGCCTATAAAGTCTCACCCTAAAGGAGTCTAGAGAATAATGAGGCGTAAGGCTCTCCCACCTGTTCTTAATATTTTGTTTAGAGCCTGTAGGAACATCTGAAAAACAATTTAATTTACTCATATTTGAAAAAGTTAAAATCAGTACTTCACCCCCTTTGTTTGGTGTTCACAACAATACCAGCAATCTATAATGCTAAAGTGGCACTCCTCATCATGTGCATGTGCACATTCTTAGTTCTTATCCTTTGAGTTCACTCTGCACATACATACAGATCACACCTGCCTGCATGTATGGCATACAAGGATGGTGCAAACTGGTTTTCTCAGTTCCCTCACTTACCCCATGCAGTTTCTATTCCGATTTCATCGGTTATGAGGAGAATAGAGCATTTCCCTTTAGTCACACTCTTCAAACATAGTAATAATATTACAGGATCCTCAGTCATTTTATATGTATCCTTTGTTGATTGTTTATGTACTCATATCTTAAGATTATCAATCCAATCTTCTCACTCAGTTGGTCCCAATGTATGTGAGTTTATAAACAAACAACACATAACATATAATACGTAACATTTAGCAGCATTCTTTCATAGTTATTTCTGCACCATTATATCATGCGTGCCTAAGGTCCTATGTGCAGTATCCGTTCCGTACTTCAGTCAGAGTTACTATTCTTTCTTATAAGTGACTAACCTATGACACACAACATATATTCCTTTGGCATACAACAAATATTTTGTTCTTTAGTTAATGGGCTCTCAAATACATATTCCTGTGCTTAGTTGCTGTGTTTCTATGTTTTTTTGGATCAAAGTGCCCAGATCTCATCATTAATACTGTCTCCATACTTCATTTGGCTAGTACCTTATGTCGCTAGCCCCCCCTTCACTTACTTCGTCAAGGGTACAAAGCAGTGGCAGCTGGTACCCCAAATATTTGGTGGGGCAACCAACCACTGACCAGCATGCTGTTAAGGTCAACGCCAAAGTTGTCAGTCATGGCTCGTTATAATCAGTGTTTATAACCAACCACGACTGAGAGCTCTGGCATTGAGACTGAAGGCAGTGCGAGTAACAGTGCTTGTCAATCAATCAACACCAGCATGTGTATAGTGCAGCAAAATAAAGGTCAGAAACGAGCAAAAAGAGGCAAAATAATGGTCAGAAACTAGCAGAAAGAGGCAAAATAAAGGTCAGTAAAGAGCAGAAAGAGGCAAAATAATGGGCAGAATGAGCAGATAGAGCAAACATAGAGGGCAAAAAAAGGCAGAAAAACAAGAAGAAAACTTGCAGAAAAGGCGGGAGAAAAGGAGCAGAGGAGGCACAAACCTAAGGCAGGCAGTAGAGGGTAGCGGACAGCGGGAAAGCTGGACAGGAGAACTGTCATGGGGAGCTGCCAACATTTCACCTCTAATTTCCGGCCAGCCCGTATATTTATTTTGTTTTTTTCCTGGAGTGCTGAATGTAGACGTGTGCACCGTGTCTACCATTTTCTCTCATACAGGGCTGGGAGGGTGATGGTACATATGGCCTCAGTGTTGCTCTCCTTTCGCGCTAAGAACCCTGTGCAATGTAGTTTTCAAGATTGTCCTGAAGTTACAGGGTGCCATCAGAACCCATTAATTCGTTCACTATGCAGTCTACAGTCTGAACGTGGTGGCAGTGGGCTAGCAGATGGCCTGCCTTATTCTCCCCAAATAATACTTCTGTTTTACCAGTAGGAAAGCATATTCTGCCCTACTCATATCCAGGGCTTTCAGTTGCAAACGGGCCGCGGTCAACTGACAGTGGGCCACAAGTGAGGCTGAGTGTTTGTGGGAGTCCTCTAGCTCTTTAATCTGGTTTTTAGTTGAGAGCGCAGATCGCGTCGGTCTCTGTTGAAACAGGCTGCTACAGCAATGAATTGGCCCCGTACAACAGCCTTCAGGATTTCCCATAGAAGCGAGATTGAGGTGGCCAGTGTGTCATTAATCTCTAGGAAGGAGGTGATAGCGGTAGAGATTTTGGTGAGTATGTGATCATAGATGAGAAGGTTTATGTTAAGGCGCCAGGTCCATAGCGTCGGTAGGACGCTATCGGAGACATAACGGATGATAACAAGGGAGTGATCAGACAGGACTGCCGCGCTAATGTCTACTACTGACGTCACCCTTGTAATGCGGGGAGAGGTAAGGAAATAATCAATGCAGGCATACGTTTGGTGCACTGATGAAAAGAAAGTGTAGCCGGTGTCTGTCGTGTGAATATGTCATAATATGTCTGTCAGGCCCACATCGGCTAACCACTGTTTAAGGGTAGGCGTTAGGGCACCAGTCTGTCCCCGTTGGTGGATTGATCTATCCCTCTGTGCCTCCATCCCTATGTTAAAGTCACCACCCACAATAATATCCATGTCTAGTGTGGATAGCACTCGACCCAAGGTATGAAAGCTTCCTGGTGATCATTGGGGGCATAGATGTTTGCCAGCATGAGCCCATGCCCTTTTAGATCTATTCGCAAGGACAAAAGCCTACCAGGCAATTCAGTATGGACTTGGGTACAGCCCTAGAAAATGCGATGCCAGTAGGATTGCTACCCCTGCTTTCTACACTCTCCCGGATGAAAAATGTTGGCGGTCAAACTACCTAGAGCGTAAGCGTTTCCAATC
This sequence comes from Calotriton arnoldi, assembly GCA_963921515.1. NCBI lineage: Eukaryota > Metazoa > Chordata > Amphibia > Caudata > Salamandridae > Calotriton > Calotriton arnoldi. The sequence continues at coordinate 1,082,738 of CAWUFW010000662.1, forward strand.
AGTTTTGAGCAGGTGGGTCTTCTGTAGGAGACAGATATCACATTTCGCATCCCTAAAAAATGAGAGGAGTGCCAGGCACTTTACTGGGGCGTTAAGACCCCTGACATTAATGGCGGCTGCTGCGGGGGAGCGCGAGTAAGACCTCCGACCCTCGGTCTAGGTCCACTCTCTCCCCGCAGCTCCGCTGTGCCGTCTCTTACCTCCAGACCCCGAACTCCTCCTTGGGAGGTTCGAGGCTGCTGCCCGCTCCTGCGCCTGCTGCCCGCTCCAACTGGGACCAGACTGCCTGCAACCACCGTAACCTTTCACAGCCGTTTTTTTCCTTAATTTTTCCCTGTTGTGCCACTGTTATTGTGCCCATCTGTGTCTTGCTCTAATTCCACCACTGTTTTTATTTTCTCGTGCCTGCCTGTTCCTTTCACCTTTCACCGCTGCTGTCCCTGCGGCCCCTCGCCCCCGGAATTCCCCCGCTCCCGCCTCCCAGCCTCTCCTCCCTCCCACCTCCCCTACTTAATGGCGGCCGCTGCGTGGTCGCGCAGCAGACGCGTGCAGCGGTCGCGCCAAAGGCAAGCCCGTCTGCGCCCGTCCGCGACCCGACCGCGGCCAGCGCCTGGAACCCTGGACCTCCCACTACCCATCGCTACGACACCACCACCCTCCACGCACTCAACCCTGGAAGACTTAGAGAATGCCAACAGGCCTCGCCGAACACAACCCACGGCCAGTTCTCCTGCCTCCACTGCCGCCAGACACTCACCGCCACCCCGGCCTCCAACACCGCCAACGCCAACACCGGCGACACCCTAAAATGCATCCTCCTCAACGTACGCTCCGTACACAAACACACCATGGAAATCTGGAACCTACTCGACTCTCTCTCGCCCGACATTGCCTTCTTCATAGAGACCTGGACCAACGCATCCTCCGCCCCCGACATCAGCACCGCCATCCCAGACAGATACAAGATCCAGAGGAAAGACCGTCCCAACCACCCAGGAGGGGGCCTCGCCATCGCCCACGAGAGCACCCTCCGCCTCACCACCTCCAGCGAAACCTTCCCCTCTGCCGAACACCTGCACTTCCAGATCCAGACCACCCCCAAAACCACACTCCTAGGAACCCTCATCTACAGACCCCCCGGCCCCCGAACACCCTTCGCCACCACCATCACCGACTTCATCGCACCCCACGCCATCGCCTCAACAAACTACATACTCATTGGAGACCTGAACTTCCACCTCGACTACCCCAGCGACCCCAACTGCACTATCCTTCGTGACAACCTCGCCAGCATCGGACTTAAACAACTCGTCAACACACCGACCCACAGAGCAGGACACACCCTCGACCCCATCTTCGCGGCAGGAAACAGCATCCAATTCAGCCACACAACGCAGCCGCCATGGACCAACCACCACTGCGTACACTTCGCCATCAACAAACCCAAGGCACCCAAACCAGCCCCACGCCCACCTCGAAGGAACTGGAGCAAGGTTACCGACGAGCAACTTAACTCCACCCTCACCCGAGACAACCACACCTGGGCACCCGACGCAAACGACGCAAACGACGCAGCCAGAGAACTTCACACCTGGATCTCCAACTGCGCAGACAAGCTCGCCCCGCTACACAACCCCGACAGACAACGCCCCAGGAAAGCCGCCTGGTTCACCACCGCTCTCCAAGAAGCCAGACGCACCTGCAGACGCCTGGAGAAGAACTGGAGAAACACCAAGACAACCGAAAACCACACCACCTACAAGGACGCCATAACGGACTACCACAACCAGATCAGAGCCACCAAGAGGAACTTCATCCACAACAAAATCCTGGCCAACTCCACCAACTCAAAGGAACTTTTCAGTGTCATTCAAGAATTCACCAACCCTTGCAGCGAAGCCACAGACATCACCCCATCCCAAGAACTCTGCGACAAGCTTGGAACCTATTTCCACCTCAAGATCAAAAACCTCTACGACAATTTCATCGACCATCCACCAGGCGCCACAGACAGCCCCCGCCCCCCAGAAACACCAGCCAGCCCACCATCTCCAACTGGACACCGATCATGGCCGAAGACACCGCCTCGACCATGAAAAGCATCCGCTCGGGGGCCCCCACCGACCCCTGCCCCCCTCACATCTACCACAGAGCCGCGGCCGCCATCGCACCCGAACTACAACACACCATCAACACCACCTTCAAAACAGGCACCTTCCCAGACGACTGGAAGCGCGCAGAAGTCAGACCCCTGCTCAAGAAGCCCACAGCTGACCCTGATGGAGCAAGGACTCGTAAATGAGACTTGCTCAGAAGCAATCCTCTCGTTTAACTCACTAACGAATTATTAACAACGTATTTCGTGATTACTAATACGCATTTCCTTTACACGCGGGAGAAAATGAAGCTTGCCTATGTGTTTACTAACTGCAATAACATGAACGAAGGACTAAGATGCATTCTAACACGGGATCTTTACTGCGCATGCGTCTACTAAATCTACGTAGTATGACGTACTAACGCTTGGAGGGAAATTCTGGCGCCTGCGCAAAGAACCATAAAATGGCCGCTTGAAAACTCACATGCATGGCACCTGCTTGCTGAAATTAGAAAATAACTTTTATACTAACGCAAATGCAGAAAGGGAAATAATAAATGGAATGGGTTAGAGTAGAGGTTGGTGGTATACAGTGAAATCATTTATTTTTGAGAATAACATTTTTCCTTTTGACTTTATTAATAGTGCGTATTTGGGCCTGTCATATTTGTCTGAGTCGAGCAGACTGACGTTGCACAACGCATGCGCCCTGGCGAGAAAGTACGAAAGATGACTAAGGACTTGTCACGCGTCCAAGGCCAGCGAAGATGTGCCCTGGGAACATAAGGGTGAAGAGTTCATATGAAGGAACTTTATTCAAGAGATCGCAACATTTTATATTAATAAAGTTTGGAGATGTATGGGAAAGGAAGTGGGGAATAAAGCTTGAGGGGAGGAGTTTTGAAACAATGGTTTAAAGAAATAAGTGAAATGTAAGCATGGTGTGATGATCATCCCCCCTTGCCTGTCCAATCAGATTTAGTATTTTGTAAAATTGAAACATTAATGGGTGGTACATGCTTATGGAAGGGTATAACTGAGGTAGTTTCAGTTAGAAAGGGGGGAGTTCGGGGAGAGAATTTTTGAGAATTTTGGGGAGTATCCGGAGAGATTCTGTTTGGAGAACTGGGTGTGCTGGGGTGGTGCTGGAGCTGTGAGACGCAGATGAAGAAAACTGAATGCAGAACCATCTACTTAATTTGGGTGGGTTAGAAAGAAGATCGCGGAAGAACCACTAGGAGGAAGAGAGTGTCAGAGAGGAGTGCGACGTAGTCGTCGGTATCTAGAGAGGTGAAGTATCCTGTCCTGATTCCTGTCCTGAAGTCTTTGTCTCCTGATCTGTCCTGGGGACCCTTGCCAGCCCTTTGGCCAGGGGGTTGGTCTTCACACCATACTTGGTAATTGTAAATTCATCGTCTTGATAAATGCTCTTCTCTCTCTATCCTCTTCTTTCTGAGCATAGTTGTTGTGTGGATCTGAATTATTATTATATCTATTGAATTTTTGATTGAATTGGCACTCTTGCGAATGAGGGTGTTTGTACTGAAACGTTTTTGAGATGGTTCACAAACAACTAATTTAGATAAAGATTTTAAAACTTCTCGAGTCTGTGATTATTTCATTTTAATCGAGAAATGTATAATAAGTTATGTTAATTATCACCATCAACTAGTTCCACCTAATGGTCCATTGACCAGAGGAAAGAACTATTTGATCAGTGAAAGGTTTAGTTGGAGAGGAAATAACTAGATCTTAAGGTATGAAAATCATTAAAACTAAAAGTTCCAGCGGTCTACTTGGTGTTTAGTGGAAGCGAGTTGTATGGGCCCAGGTGAGTATATGGTAGTGGAGTATCTGTTGCTAGTACGCCGCTGGATCAGTTTTCTGGTAGCAGAGCTATGGTTATTAGTGACTAGTTTGGTGATAAGTATAGATTATTAATTATTTGGTTTATGTTTAACAAAAAGAGTTAGTGTCTTGTTTTATGTCGTTTGGAAAATTCCCGGGAAATGAATAGCGGGTGGCGATAGAAACCACACTGCAGTGAGGTTACTCGTCTGTTGGAATAACACTGAGAAGCTAGGTATGGCTGGCAGTGTTAAAGTAGGGACTACTTTCTGTAAAAAGGGAGAGTGATTGATAGCAAAGAGTTCGCTAGTGAAACTTTAGGCGTTATATCACCTAGAAAGGGTAACCCTGAAGGAGTAGCAGGTTCTTCTAAACTAGATTGATAGCAAAAGGAGTTCGCTGGTGAAACTTTGGTCTCTAATTTCCCAAACGGGTGATACCGGAGGAGTAGCAGGTTCTCTGGAGCTTGTATGAAGAGTAAGCGGAAGGTTTTTACTCGCAGTGAAAAGAAATAAACTATCCTTTAGATTTAGTGGAACAGATAGTGTAGCGAATGTTTTAACGTTGTTATTAACAAAGAAGTTTAAAGAGAAATCCAAGAAATAAAGTTTCGTATTACCTTGTAAAAGGAGGGGTAAGAAGCCGTCGGAGTTGGACTGACGTCACAGAAAGCCGCGCTGGGATTGGTAGAAACAGCGGGCGGGTGACAGGAGCAGCCTTGTAAAGGAGGGGTCAGTAGTAAGGAGCAGAACTGACGTCAGGAAAAGGCCGCGCTGGCATTGGTCAGAGTACGAGTGTGAGCCTGATTTGATTGGATACCTAGTTAGAAGCCGCGCTAGGATTGGTGAAGAGAAGATTGTATGCGGGATTTTGATTTGACTGTAAGTGCAAGACGTACAGGTAGAAAATTTCAAGGGTTTGCGGAATACAATTTCTTACACCGTTCTTCAAGAATGTATGGAGAGAAAAGAAAGATGTCAATTTTTAAGAAAATAAAGAATTTCTTTGTAAAGGATAAGCCTGTGTTGACTAGAGAAGGAATTCCTATTCCACCACCGAAGACACCAGCATCTTTTATGATGATGGAAAGGGATATCATACTTGCGTGTGGTTGGAAAACTGGGTAGAATACACGAAGGATGATGGTGTGTTAGCGTTTCCTAAGGATGGTACGTTTAATGGGAGGATTCTTCAGAATTTGCGATCGAAAATGAATGATTTGGAACCTAGACCTAGGTTAACTCAATATGAGGCTTTGGAGGAATGGGAGACTGAGTCATATGAAAGAGAGAAATGCAGAGGTGGAAGATTTAGAGGATTCTTTCCCAGACATTTGCATGAGTCACAAGAAGGGCAGATGAAACAGTGGAGGAGAGCTATGGTATCAGAAGGGTTATATCCAGTATTGATGGCTGAGGAACAATCTGGAGGAAAGTGTAAGGAGAAAACGAAACATATGAATTCGACAGGATATGGTGAATCAGATGACGAATTGTTAGAAGATATTTTAATTAAAAATCCACCACCGTATCAAGAAGCAGCTAGTAAGGTTACTCCAAGTGCATCAGTAATGGGAATGCCATTAACCCCACAAATCTTACATGAAACGTCGTATAACAGTGTTGCAAGATAATGAAAGAGAAGCTTTGAATAAAACTAGAGAAGAACTAGTTCAAAAGATAAATCAATTAAATTTAAATACTGAAGCTTTAACAGTACCAGTAACCATTGGTCCGGTAATCCCATTGTATGGAGATAATAAGATTTGCCAGAAATCACAACTTGTGACAATTCCATTAAATAGTCCCAGAAAAGAGATAGTAATTACAGATGATCAGGTTAGCGAAAGTGAGTCAGTTATTTCATTAATGGATCTCCCTATTGTGGAACCTTTGACGAATGAATTTGAGAGAAAGAAGACCTTTAGTTCCGGCTGGAACTACAGGCGCAGCAGTAGTCCCCTCTGAAGAGATAGAAAGGTGGGGTCAGGAAAGAGATAATCAGAACCCAACACCAAAGATTTAAGATATCAGCAGATTGAAAGTGGAATTGGAAGAGATGATGACAGGATGTGTGGGTACAGAAAGATTAAACGTTTACAATGATGAGGAATTATTGTTTTTATGTAAGAGTATAACTAGGAGAGCAAGAGTATTTCATGAGAGACTGACTGAAGTTGCCTCAGAGATTGGAATAGACATAGGGAAATCAAAGTTGTTACAGAAGCCCTATCGAGTGGATTTTACTGATAAAGATTTAGAAAGTGTAAATGCTTCTGGAAAGAGACTACAGATAAAGGAATTAATGAACATTTTGCGAAAGTGAGGAGACATTGATAAATGGAGAATTAGATGGATAAGAAAGAAAGAGGAAGTACAAGCGAGAGAAGCAGCAGCTGCATTACCAGTAAGAGAATCAGGAAAAGTGGAAAAATTGTGTCCGATGAGAGAGGTTCCTGGAGGTGGATATGTTCATGTCCCTTGGAGTAGACAAGATATTTTATCATTTACAAATGATTTTCCAAAACTGAGAAAAACCAGTTGAGTGGTACAAACAGGTAGAAAGGTTTGTGAAGGTTTCAAAGGTGTTATTGAAAGACTTGGATGGTCTATTTGATATAGTGGTACCTGCTGATTTATGGACAGAATGTAAGATCACAATTGATTGGCCTAATGAGGAGTATCCTAGAGATGCAAAAACAGGAGCACCAAGTGATTACGTATTTGAAAGGGAAAATACCTCCTAAAGAAACAGATTGGGTAAAAATAGATAGAATAACACAGGAACCAAATGAATCTGTACATGCGTACTATGAACGGTTATTGCAGGTGTTTAAGCAGTATAGTGGTTTTGAGAATATTGGTGACAAAGATATGGGACATTTTGTGTATCGGTTTGTATATGGCTTGAAACCAGAAATCAGTCAGATGATACAGCAGCACATGTTGTGTTGGCAAAGCAAGACAGTGGATGAGATTCTAAAGTACGCGAAATATTGCGGAGATGACATTGAGGCCAGGCGTAGGAAGCTAAAAGAGAAAATGATGTGGGCACAAGTTAAATTGGCAGAGCAGCAAGAAGAGAAAGCAAATGACCAAAATAATAATCAAGTGAAAGAACAGAGTCAGAATAATCAAGGAGCGAATGGTAATACATTTAAGGGGCGAATGGACAGAGAAGAAGCGAAAAAGAAGTTTCCTTGTCATGCGTGCGGAAAGCTTGGACATTGGAAGAACGAGTGTAAGAGTACTCAGAATAATAAGAAGAATAATGGGCCAAATCAAAATTTAATCCCACAGATGCAGAATGAAGTACTTATGAATCAGCAGCAACAGGTAGTTACTCCACAATATCAGGTGCCACCAGCTCCTATGCCAAATTTTGTGAACCATCAAAGTTTCAGTGCGAACACCGGATTTCAAGGAGAAAGGGGTAAGAATAATAGAACAATTGCACAATATTTTTTACAGAATGATGAAAAACATTCGGATGCCGCACAATGACGTGCCTGAGGGGGGAGGAAGAGGAGTGCGTGCTTGGCGCATCCTTGCCGGTAGATCAGTCAGGTCCATTTGTTGATGGGAGAGTAGAAGGTAAAGACATTACTTTCCTATTGGATACTGGTGCTACCAGGTCTACTGTGAGAACAGCAGACATCGCAAACCTACCCCTCTCGGGAGAGTCAATCCAAGTTGTAGGCGTATCTAACCAACAGATTAGAACCCCAATCACAAAACCAATGGAGGTGCACATTGGGAACTTCAAAGAAATGCATTGATTTGTAGTTTGCGATTCCAGTCCAGTAAATCTGTTGGGAAGAGATCTTTTGTGCAAGATGAATTGCACGATCTATTGTACACCGGATGGTGTTGCTTTCCAAACCCCGATGAGGACGTTGTTTATAAGATGATGCTGGCCAAACAGGGAACAGAAGTAGATGAAATGTTTTCATTAATAACCGAGAATGAATTGCCAGAAGAGTTAAGAACGACAGTCAATCCAGAAGTGTGGGATTTTACAGGAAAAGACATTGGGCTAATGACAAATATAGACCCAGTTAAAGAGACAGTGAAAGAAGGTGCAGTGTATCCAAATACCCGACAGTACAAAATAAGTCCAGAAGTAAAAGCAGGAATTATTCCAGAAATTGAACGAATGGTTAAACAAGGTATTTTAAAAGAGGTGATGGATAGTCCCTGTAATTCGCCAATAATGGGACTGAAAAAGCCTAGCGGAAAGTACAGAATAGTGCAAGACCTACGAAAAATAAATAAAATTGTAATTCCCTGTTGTCCAATTGTGCCAAATCCAGCAGTGATCCTTTATCAGATACTCTGGAATGCAGGATGGTTTACAGTAATTGATTTATGCCAAGCGTTCTTTTCTATTCCTTTGCACCCAGACAGCCAGTATCTTTTTACGTTTAAGTTTGAAGATCGTATTTACGCATGGTGTCGTGTTCCTCAAGGGTACACAGAGAGTTCTTCAATTTTTAATCAGATTTTGAAAAAGTGGTTGGAATCGTTGATCATGCCTGGAAATTCTGTTCTGGTTCAGTACATTGATGACCTATTGGTGGCATCAAAAACGCGAGAAGATTGTGTCACAGATACAATTGCATTACTGAACCATTTGGGTGAAGGAGGACACAAGGTGTCTCCAGAAAAGTTACAGTTCTGTCAACAAGAAGTTAAATATCTAGGGCATAAAATAGAAAGAGGAGTTAGAAAAGTGACACCGGAAAGAATAAAAATAATCAAAGAAATGCAATGGCCACAGACTCAGAGAGAAATGAGAATGTTTCAGGGAGTGGTTGGATACTGTAGGCAATGGAATTATGGTTTTTCTATGTTAGCGAAACCATTAATACAGATGATCCGGAAACGAGCAAGAGATCCGATTGATTGGAATGATGACTGCCTAGAGGCATTTGTGAGACTAAGAAATTGTTTGTGTGAGGCTCCTGCTTTGGGCATGCCTGATTATTCAAAAGACTTTGCTTTGTTCTGTTGTGAAAGAGAAAATTGTGCACTTTCAGTCTTAACACAGAGACATGGATTGAGTCGACGTCCAGTGGCATATTTTTCAGCCACATTGGACCCAGTGGCTTCAGCATTGCCTGGCTGCTTAAAAGCAGTAGCTGCTACTTGTATGAGTCTGGAGCAAAGTGAGTCGATAGTGATGGGACATCCGGTAAAAGTTTTTGTTCCACACTCGGTTGAGATTCTTTTGACAAGAACAAGAACACAGCACCTCACCCCTAGTCGTTTGACAAAGTATGAAAGAGTGATTTTGGGAGCTGAGAACGTGACTGTGATAAGGTGTACGATGGATTTAGGCCCAGATCTCTGTACTGGGGTGAATGTATGACATTGTTCTGCATTCTGTCCATCAACTGTTGTTTTTGCATTTGTCACCCCGAGTGGGACGGGTATGCCCAGACGTGGGTCCCGTGCTCTCCATGCCCCTGGAATCAAGCTATCCTGGCTGAAGAGGGGTGAAACCCCGAAACCGGTCCTAGGATGCTTGTTTCCAGTCCAGAGAGGACCTGGCTTGGCAGTTCGGGCTGGACTGTTCCCATGAGGCACAGGGTCAAGACTGATTTGCATATGGCTGGGTTCAAACTGGAATGGTATGGTGAGCAAAAAACTATGGATTTAGGCCCAGATCTCTGTACTGGGGTGAATGTATGACATTGTTCTGCATTCTGTCCATCAACTGTTGTTTTTGCATTTGTCACCCCGAGTGGGACGGGTATGCCCAGACGTGGGTCCCGTGCTCTCCATGCCCCTGGAATCAAGCTATCCTGGCTGAAGAGGGGTGAAACCCCGAAACCGGTCCTAGGATGCTTGTTTCCAGTCGAGAGAGGACCTGGCTTGGCAGTTCGGGCTGGACTGTTCCCATGAGGCACAGGGTCAAGACTGATTTGCATATGGCTGGGTTCAAACTGGAATGGCATGGTGAGCAAAAAAACGATGGATTTAGGCCCAGATCTCTGTACTGGGGTGAATGTATGACATTGTTCTGCATTCTGTCCATCAACTGTTGTTTTTGCATCGATCCTGAACCCAGCCACCCTATTACCAGACCCCTGCGATGAAGAAGTGAAAGATGAAAGTGATCATGATTGTTTGGACGTGACTGAGTAATGCACGAAGCCCCACCCGGACATAAAAGAGTCACCTTTGAAAGAGGCTGACCATGAGTTATTTGTAGACGGTTCCTGCCTTAGGACACCAGAAGGAGGACTAAGTGCTGCATATGCTGTTTGTAGAATATCTGGGGTAATTGAAGCATCCTGTTTACCTGGGGTCAAGTCTGCACAAGTAGCTGAATTGGTTGCCTTAACAATGGCATGTAAAAAGAGGAAAAATTGGAGAGTAACCATATTTACGGACAGCCAATATGGGTTCGGGGTTGTGCATGACTTTGGCCAGCTTTGGATGCAAAGGGGATTTCTGACTTCTTCAGGATCTCCTATCAGAAACAGCAAAAATGTAAAGGATTTGTTGGAAGCATTACAATTGCCAAAAGAGATAGCAGTTGTAAAATGCGCTGCACATCAGTCAGGAAATGACTATGTGACTGCTGGCAATAATTATGCTGCCCAAGTGGCCAAATACTGTGCTAAAAATGCAGTAGCCATAAACAGAAAAATTGAAACGGGTGAAACCAGATGCCAACTTATGTACTTCTCAGTACCAGAAACATGGGATGAGATTAAACAATTGCAGGAAGAAGTTGAGGAAAATGAAATGAAATTCGTACTTGTAAAGCGCACTTATACCCCCAAAGGGGTGTCCTGGCGCTGTACGCATACCGCTGTGGAACCCTTCCTGGCTTTTCCCTGTGAAATGTCCACTCCTGGGCACCCCCAAGGTGAAGGCAGGCATCCCAGCGCTGGTGGGGCCGTTGTGGAGATTAAGCAAGCTATTGCCCAGAGTTGCAGAGTGGGACCCATGATTAGAATAGGCACCGAGGCGAGAATTATCAGGTCCGAGGAAATTGAGCCCAAGACCCGCCGAGGTGGGAATTGAACCCTGGTCCCGGGCCAGATCTCTGCATCAGGGTCTGCCGCTCTAACCATTGAGCCACACTTCTCCAAGGAAAAAGAAATCTGGATAAAGGCAGCCTGTACAAAGAGACCACTTGATGAGGTATGGGTGTATTTAGATGGAAGACCAGTCATGCCAGATTGTTTGCTTTCAAAAATGGCGAGAGTGTACCATGGAGCAACACACATAGGGAGAGATTCAATGATCAGGCTATTCAGACAGAGTTGGTATAATCCGAAGTTCAGAGTAGTCGCAGAGAGCCTTTGCCAAAGATGCTTAACCTGTCAACAGCAGAACCCAGGTAGAAAGACAGTGGTAAGCTGGGGAAAGATCGGAAAGGCAGAAGGACCCTTCACCAGATTACAGTTATATTTTATTGAATTACCCCCATGCAATGGACTGAAATACGTACTTGTCATAGTATGCCTTTTCTCAAGATGGGTGGAAGCCTATCCAACTCGAAGAAATGACAGTCTTACAGTTGCAAAATTGTTGTTGAGGGAGTTAGTGGCGAGATTTGGTTTTCCGGTCACTTTGGAATCAGATAGAGGCCCTCATTTTAATAATGAAATAATTCGATTAATCTGTGCTGCGTTTAACATTGAACAGAAACTGCACTGTGCTTATCGTCCAGAGGCTTCTGGAGTTGTTGAGCAAATGAATGGCACAATCAAGTCAAGATTGGGAAAGGTGTGTGCATCCACAAAGCTGAAATGGCCAGATGCATTACCTCTTGTATTGATGGGTCTCAGAAGCATTCCAGACAGAAAAACAGGAATGAGCCCACATGAGATTCTCATGGAAAGAGCCATGAGACAGGCATTTATTCCTGGAAATAAACTAATGAGTATACCTGATGATCTGGTATTGGACTATTGCAAAGGATTGGCTGAAATGATGCGTTCTATCTCTCACCAGGTTGGAGAAGACGAGTTGAAAGACAGCCAGACCAAGCGCATGATTTGAATCCTGGAGATTGGGTGCTAGTGAAGAAACACGCAAGGAAGTCGTGTCTAGCACCAAGGTGGGACGGGCCACGGCAAGTCATACTAGTCACTACCACAGCAGTGAAGTGTGCAGGTCTGCCCAATTGGATTCATGCCAGCCATACCAGAAGAGTTCCGAGCCCATCAGATCAACAAGAGCCACCACTGACTGAGCAGGCTGAAGCGTCAGGAGTTGTAAATTGTGAAATTGAAGAATCTAGAGTGATAGATTCTGAAAGACAACCATATGACGAACAGCGCGAGATAAGTCAGGAAAAATGGATCCCAGTGATTGAAATAATTGATGATGCTATTGAAACCAGAAGAAGAACAGAACTGAAAAGACAGGAAAGTAGTCAGGAAGAGACAGGGGAAGAAGAACACACTCAAGTGAAAATAGAAAGAGACACAAACAAACCTGAGGAGGGAAAAATAGAAGAACACGTTCAGGCGGAAGAAGAAAAGTTTGAATTAAGACCTAAACAGGACCAGATAGAGCTAGAAGAACAAGTTCAGGCAGAAGAAGAAAGGTTAGAAGTAAGACCTGAACAGGGTCAGATAGAATTAGAAGAACAAGCTCAGGAAGAAGTAGAACAAAATACGGTAGAACCTGAGCAGGAGGAAGCAAAGGAAGGTACAAGCACAGAAAACAGAGAAACAGAACAGATTGTGCCTAAAATAAATGAAATAAAAAGAATTTTACAAAGAGACAATGAAGGTGAAAACGCAGTACAAATCAAAAGAGTCAGGAGAGGAGACAATTGGCCAACTGGAGTAAAGAAACTAAAATATCACTTGAAAAAATCTGAAAAGAGACCAGAACAAGTGAACGAAGTCACAAGTCAAACAAGACCTAAACAAACCTTAGCGAAAATAACTCAAAGAAGTCCAAGATTGAGAAATTTAAACAGGAGATACAAGGCTCCTGAGTGGACATACATTATACTCGATGAATTTGAGTCCCTGGATCTGTCTGATGAGACAGAAGAGGTCCATATTGCACAAATTGATGAAAGCCAATTGAAACCTCCTTAAGAACAAAAAGAAAGGCTAAGATTGAAAAAGAAAAAGACAAGAGAAAATAAAATAAAATAAATTTTCTCAGGAATAAAATGGCGGAAACTGAAGTTACCGGGAAACCAAAGTGTGGACTAAAAAGAAAGGGTTTTAGATTTTGTTTTTGTAGTATTTTATTAGCAGCATTAGGATGGCTATTCTTAACAGTAGGAGTACCTTTTATAATGAAAACAAGTGACAAGAATAACACAGATACTAATGTTAAGGTGGATAGAATAAGAGAAACTGAAATAGAAATAGGGGTAGAAGATGAAGCAAACTATCATAATGAATCAGACTATAATACGTCCTCTAATGTGTTTATTAAGTTGTTATTTCAATATGTTAGTACTATGGAGATTAATAACTGCTATGTGTGTATGAAATTACCCTCATCAGTATCAGAAGGAATGACGTATCACCATATACCCTTAACCTATGGTGTGTCATGTAGTATTTTGTCAAGTTTACTTTATGCTGCAGGGAAACTTCAATATTTCCATACAGATATAGATGTAGTATTTTCTGAATTACCTATTAGAAAGGATATGAATCCAGTAGCTAGTAGTAAAAATGCACAGTTTATGGGTGAATTTTTCATAACGATGAGTTCAATAGTTTTAGTTCAGGCACACAAAGATAATCTAACATGTACATTAAGAAAAGAAGAAAAAGATTTTTTGAATTTAGTAGAAGAAAGGAGACAGGATTTAATGAGGAAGGCAACTACACAGAAAACCCATGTACCTCCATGGGTTGGGAAGGAGGGAATCTATGCAAGTGGCAAGGCTCATGCTGCGATGTCCCTGGACTTTGTGAAAAGGGGAAAATTCTGCCTCCATAGATTAAAGACAGATTATAACAATAATTACATTGGTTCCAGTGAATGTGAACATAACTTCCTAATATTAGGAGGATGGGGACTAAAAGGGGGAACTGATTCTGTGTTTCCAGGAGTGTATTATGTTTGTGGGAGCAATGCCTATTATAGGTTACCTGCAAGATGGTACGGAAGCTGTTATTTTGGAAAAGTTTTTCCAAAAAGTTATCATGTAGATAAAATCAGTGGAACCAATGGAAATTCTAATGGACTAACACGTAGAAGAAGAGATAGTTTTTCTGAAATTGTAGGAGACATCTTTAGTGCACTGATACCCTCAGTTGGAGTCATTCTAAATTCACAGAAAATTTGTAAGTTATCAACCATAGTTGATCGTCTTTCTACAGACACTGCAGGAGGATTTCTAATGATTAACACAGAAATGGTTGCAATTCGATCTATGGTTTTACAGAACCGTCTTGCTCTTGATATATTGTTAGCAAAAGAAGGTGGAGTCTGTGGCATGTTGAAAGTTCAACACTGCTGCACTTATATTCCGGACAAGAGCAGAGAAATTAAAGGATATATTGAAAACATTACGGGAATGCATAAAGATTTGACCCAACTGGAGGTTGACAGTGTGTGGGGAAGACTAACAAAAAGTATAACATCAATAGGGAAATGGTTTGTTGATTTGGGAAAAGTTTTCTAGGTCAAATAATAATACCATTAGTTATGATAATAACGGTAGTGATGTTAATAATAATTACATATAAATGTTGTAGAAAAGGTACGAAAGAAAAAGTACACTTGGAAAGAAAAGGAAAGGGACAGACACGAAAGAGAAAATATGATGAAATACGTTTGGAAGAAATGAAAGGCAGGTTATATAAGAAGATGCGAGATTTAGAAGGAAACGAGATTATTGATGAAAAATTGAGAGGAGAAATAGAGAAAACTGAGAAGTGTTAAAGTTGGTATCTGGGATGGATGGGTAATTTTGTGATGGCTTAATATGCCTTCAGAGAGGGGATTGATGGAGCAAGGACTCGTAAATGAGATTTGCTCGGAAGCAATCCTCTCGTTTAACTCACTAACGAATTATTAACAACGTGTTTTGTGATGAATAATACGCATTTCCTTTACACGCGGGAGAAAATGAAGCTTGCCTATGTGTTTACTAACTGCAATAACATGAACGAAGGACTAAGATGCATTCTAACACGGGATCTTTACTGCGCATGCGTCTACTGCATCTACGTAGTATGACGTACTAACGCTTGGAGGGAAATTCTGGCGCCTGCGCAAAGAACCATAAAATGGCCGCTTGAAAACTCACATGCATGGCACCTGCTTGCTGAAATTAGAAAATAACTTTTATACTAGCGCAAATGCAGAAAGGGAAATAATAAATGGAATGGGTTAGAGTAGAGGTTGGTGGTATACAGTAAAATCATTTATTTTTGAGAATAACATTTTTCCTTTTGACTTTATTAATAGTGCGTATTTGGGCCTGTCAAATTTGTCTGAGTCGAGCAGACTGACGTTGCGCAACGCATGCGCCCTGGCGAGAAAGTACGAAAGATGACTAAGGACTTGTCACGCGTCCAAGGCCAGCGAAGATGTGCCCTGGGAACATAAGGGTGAAGAGTTCATATGAAGGAACTTTATTCAAGAGATCGCAACATTTTATATTAATAAAGTTTGGAGATGTATGGGAAAGGAAGTGGGGAATAAAGTTTGAGGGGAGGAGTTTTGAAACAATGGTTTAAAGAAATGAGTGAAATGTAAGCATGGTGTGATGATCATCCCCCCCTTGCCTGTCCAATCAGAGTTAGTATTTTGTAAAATTGAAACATTAATGGGTGGTACATGCTTATGGAAGGGTATAATTGTGGTAGTTCCAGTTATAAAGGGGGGAGTTTGGGGAGAGAATTTTTGAGAATTTTGGGGAGTATCCGGAGAGATTCTGTTAGGAGAACTGGGTGTGCTGGGGTGGTGCTAGAGCTGTGAGACACAGATGAAGAAAACTGAATGCAGAACCATCTACTTAATTCGGGTGGGTTAGAAAGAAGATCGCGGAAGAACCACGAGGAGGAAGAGAGTGTCAGAGAGGGGTGCGACGTAGTCGTCGGTATCTAGAGAGGTGAAGTATCCTGTCCTGATTCCTGTCCTGAAGTCTTTGTCTCCTGATCTGTCCTGGGGACCCTTACCAGCCCTTTGGCCAGGGGGGTGGTCTTCACACCATACTTGGTAATTATAAATTCATCGTCTTGATAAATGCTCTTCTCTCTCTATCCTCTTCTTTCTGAGCATAGTTGTTGTGTGGATCTGAATTATTATTATATCTATTGAATTTTTGATTGAATTGGCACTCTTGCGAATGAGGGTGTTTGTACTGAAACGTTTTTGAGATGGTTCACAAACAACTAATTTAGATAAAGATTTTAAAACTTCTCGAGTCTGTGATTATTTCATTTTAACCGAGAAATGTATAATAAGTTATGTTAATTATCACCATCAACTAGTTTCACCTAATGGTCCATTGACCAGAGGAAAGAACTATTTGATCAGTGAAAGGTTTAGTTGGAGAGGAAATAACTAGATCTTAAGGTATGAAAATCATTAAAACTAAAAGTTCCAGCGGTCTACTTGGTGTTTAGTGGAAGCGAGTTGTATGGGCCCAGGTGAGTATATGGTAGTGGAGTATCTGTTGCTAGTACGCCGCTGGATCAACCCCACCGACCTCAAGAACTATCGGCCTATCTCGCTCCTCCCCTTTGCAGCCAAAGTTGCAGAGAAAACAGTCAAAAGGAAACTGACACGATTCATTGAAGAGAACGCCGTCCTCGACCCGTCCCAATCCGGATTCCGAACCAACCACAGCACAGAGACCGCCCTACTCGCTGCCACAGACGACATCCGCTCCCTCCTGGACCAAGGCCACTCCGCAGCCCTCATTCTACTTGACCTATCAGCGGCCTTCGACACCGTCTCCCACCGCACACTAGTCGCCAGACTACACGACACAGGCATACAAGGAACAGCCCTGGACTGGATTTGATCATTCCTCACCGGAAGAAGCCAAAGGATCAGACTCCCACCCTTCCTCTCCGACCCCATGAAAATCACCTGCGGAGTCCCACAGGGTTCATCACTGAGCCCCACCCTCTTCAACATCTACATGGCCCCCCTCGCAGCCATCGTCCGACAACACGGCCTCAACATCGTATCCTACGCCGACGACACCCAGCTCATCCTCTCCCTCACCAAAGACCCCACCACTGCCAAACTCAACTTCCAGAAAGGAATGCAAGACGTCGCAGTCTGGATGACCAACAGCTGCCTGAAGCTCAACGCTGAGAAGACAGAAGTCCTCGTCCTCTGTACCACCCCTTCTGCATGGCACAGCACCTGGTGGCCGACCGCCCTCGGTAGCCCACCTACCCCCTCAGACCACGCCAAGAACCTCGGCATCGTACTCGACTCATCACTCACCATGAACTGACAGGTCAGCGCCGACACCTCCAGCTGCTTCAACACCCTCTGCATCCTCCGCAATACCTTCAAGTGGATCCCCCCTGAGTCAAGGAAGACAGTCACCCACGCACTCATCACCAGCAGACTGGACTATGGAAACGCACTCTACACCGGCATCAACAAGTCCCTACTCCGCAAACTCCAGACAATACAGAACACCGCCGCCAGACTCGTCCTCGGCATCCCCCTGACACGAACACATCAGCCAACACCTACGAAGTCTCCACTGGCTCCCCGTGGAGAAAAGAGTCACTTTCAAAATCCTCACTCATGCCTACAAATGCCTACACAACAACGGACCCAAATACCTCAACGACAGAATCAACTTCTACGTACCCAAAAGAAACCTCTGATCTTCCAACCTCGCACTGGCCGAAACCCTGCGCATCCACAGAGCCAGAGCAGGCGGAAGATCCTTCTCTCACATTGCAGCCAAGACCTGGAACGAGCTAACGGCAGACATCAGATGCGCCCCCTCCCTGAACACCTTCGGAAAGACCCTCAAGACCTGGCTCTTCAGCTAAACAGATCTGCGGACCCACCCCCTCCTCAGCTCCTTGAGACCCTCACGGGTGAGTAGCGCGCTTACAATTCCCTGATTGATTGATTGATTGACATTAAGTCTATGAATAGTGATCATCTACAGGTGTGTGTGGGGTAGGCTGGTGAGAGCCTTGCAAGGATGTGAAGATAAACTAGCCCTGGACATAGGTCGTTAATACATGGTGTCAGAGGAGTGAAGAAACGGCAAAGGGCATCGGAGGAGAAGGGGGGAAGGGAACAATGAACTGTTCAACAAAGAGGTTCCCTGCCTGGGAACAATGATAACCAGTCGATGAGGGTCCATGTCTTCGGCAACGAGTCTCTCCGATCTCTAATTCGGTTTGTAAGTCAACATCATAGAGAGGGGGAGAGAAATTACTATAAATGGTAGGTCAGTACCCAAAGAGGGTAAGGCCTGGGGTCCCTTCATCAACTAACAATAAGGACCAGAGTCTAGCCCGTGAAAGATCAGTGGTCGCTTTCCGCCTCCGTGGCACTGTACTGATGCTGTAACTGCTTGTGCAGCACAGCCCATTCCTTGCGGCTTTCGGTCTCAGAGGGTTTGCGTAATGTTTTCTTTCTCTGGGTTGTAGAGTGGCGCAGATCCAGAGTGGCAGGGTCCTTCGAGAGTGAAGGAACATGAGTTTCACCCAGCAGTGCTGACATTTCCAACTGCGATGGTGCTTCCTCCAGGGTGCAGACACTCTGCAGCTCATTGTGCCAAACAAATTGGAGTCGGAAGGAGTGTCCTCATTTGTATCTGATGCCTTTCTCCCGCAAGGAGTCTGTCAGGGGCCAGAGGGCCTTTCTGCACTGTAGGATTTTCAGGGAGAGATCTTGATACAGCCACAGTTTAATTTGTTTCAACTCAATTGAAGTCTTATCCCCCACTGCAGCCATGATAGTCTCTTAGGCATGTAAGGATGTCCTAAGCCTAACTGGGGGCACTGGCCGGGCGGCCCGCTCGGTGGATGTGGCCAAGATGATTTCTTGATCTGCAAGTGCTGCAGCCACAAGGTAAAAAAGGCGGGTAACGAACTCTTCCAGCTTGCCAGGTATAGCTTGCCACGGGATCCCATTGATGCGAATATTTGAGCGCCGAGACATTTTCTCGAGGTCCTCTAGCTGATAGCAAAGCTCCTGATTCTTGTCCTGCAGCTCCAAGAGTTCTCGGCGGTGCCCATCCAGTTCTTCCTTTCGGTAGTCATAAGTCTGTTCCAGGGAGTTCACTCATTGGCCCAAGTCACCTATATCGCAATGGAGGTCTTTCACTTCTGTGGCTATGTCCTGCTTGAGAGTTGTGAAGTCTTCCTGGAGGACCCCGAACAGGTGCTCCTGAAATGCCGTTGTGTGCGCCGTCAACTGCCGGTCCATCAGAGGATGGTGGAGTCTGGGGACACCTCCTGAACCTGGTTGGATTTCATCACCGGCGTCTTGTTAAACAGGTCTTTCAACGTGGCATCTTTTTTAACGTTGATTTGGGTAGACATGGCGATGTGGGCACCGGGTCCTTGCGGCAATAACGACGGGGGTCCCGAACCACACGGGCCAGTCTCTGGTGTCAGATGTAAGAGCGCTCTTCCAGGGTTCAGTGCCTCGCCACCCTACCCCCAGTGTGGGGATGCGGCTGCAGTGGGGGGCGGGCATGGTCACTGAGGCAGGGAGGGTCTCACATGACAGGCCTCGCTAGGCGTGGGTCCAAAACGTGGGTATGGGAGGCACCCGCGTGTCCGGAAAGGGCTCTGTTGTGGGAGCGCGGAAACAATCCAAGAGGCTCTCATCCCCTGGGCCTGGGTGACTCATAGTGCTTATGGGGAGTAGCCAGCCCAATGGGCTTGTGGGCACACAGAGCTTTGCAGAGCGCCCTCCTCTGGTGAGCTGATCTGAAGAGTTGAGGGACCGGCAGTGCGGCCTTATTCCTTTGTGGCCTAGGTTAGAGTCACCAGGCCGGTCTCCAAGAAACCCGATCTGCGGTGGCGCTTCCCCCGCCAACGGGGTTCACAAGTAGGTCCAGTAGGTCTGCGGGGGAAGGTAGGCCGAAGCCGCCTCTTGCAAAGGGGTTGCAGGTCGGGGGAGGAGGGGGTCACTGGCGTGCAGGAGCCAACAGCACCCCTGATCCAATATAGCCCCAGTGGCACAATGGGTCAGTTCCTATGCGGGGTGAACTGGGCATACCTCCATTTTGGGCTTCAACGAAGGTGACTATGCAGAAAGGGTGGGGGCTGGGAGGCAGGACGGGCCGGCCCAACGACAAAAGGGACCGCAGAAGGTCCGCTATTGATGGACCTTCATCCCACGCCATGACCCTGCGTATATTATCAGCCCCCGGTGTGAGTTGCAGGCACGGGCCGATGTCAGGAGAGCGCCGCAATGGTCGGTGTGCTGCAAAGGAGACGGCGGATGCCTGCCGGGAGAGCGCAGATTAAGGAGCGTTATGTCGGGCCCACCAGAAGTGCTAGATGCCACTGAGGGTGTCCAAACAGAAGGGGGGGCCGGGAAGCAGGACGGGTGGACCCAATACTGAGAGGGCCACGAAGGTCCACAGTGGATGGACCCTTGTCCTACACCAAGCCCCAGAGCACTATGTCGGCTCCCGGTGTAGGCCGCAAGCACGGGCCAGCGTCAGCAAAAGGTCCTGGTGGTCCGTGGGCCTCGGAGGGGACGGCTGTCATCTGCTGAGGGAGTGCAAAGGGGAGGGATGAACCCGGTGTCCTCTGAGAACAAAAAAAGCAGAGTGGGCTTACCGTGCAACATCTCTCTGCAAGGTCTTCAGCGCCCGAGGCCCCCGGCGCTCGCCAAAGCTAGCATGGTCCCGGACTACTCCCAAGGCTTATCGCTGCTTCAAGCTCCCCGCGCTGTCCAGGGCCCTCACTTTGCTGGCAGTGGTGAGGGGACTGTCCGAGAGCAGGGACCAGCTGAAAGGAGCCCGGATAAGGTTGGTGTCCGCCCCAAGCAGTAAATGGGCAGTGGAGCTCCAAGAGATCAGACCTACTTGGCCGCCATCTTGGACACGCCCCCTATTTCTCTCTTTAAAGAGTATAACTACAGAGAAATATCCTTTTCCTCAGAACCAATTAAATCGGAATATGAACTGCATTGGGTAGGTGAGGGAACTGAGAAAAGACACTTTGCACCATCCTTCAATGCCATACACTGTGATCTGTATGTATGTGCGGAGTAAACTCAAAGGATAAGAACTAAGAATGCACACATGCACTTGGTGAGGGGTGCTACTTTAGCTTTAGAGTTTGCTGTATTGCAGTGAACACAAAAAAAGTGGGGTGAATTACAGATTTCCAAACCATATCAAGCTCTCCCTAGACTAGTCTTGTGAGACCACCGAAGCAGAAACCCTTGCCGGTCCATCTGACTCTATAGAAGGTGTGGAAGAAATCAGTCAACCACTCCAAAGTGGACAGCTTGAGCAGGTCCAGGAAATAGTGACAGATGGAGTCCCTGACTGCTAGAGCAGGTCACATGGCACGATACCCTCCAAAGAAGGTCCCGCTCCACGGCACCACAGAACTACATGAGTAAGATTTAATCATACCACAGACGATAGACACCATCAACAGAAATGAAAGATAGGATGTGAGGTAGGTCTACTTCCTGTATGAAGTGTGCATCCAAGAATTGGAAGTTGGCCATCTTAGTAGTTTTATTTTTCTTTAGCTTAGGTAGGTAAACTATCTCTATGTTTAGAAATGACATCTCACCCAGTAAGAACTGGGTCGAGGAAGACAGACGAGGAGGTAATGAATGAGTTCATATTTGAATGTGTAGAGAAAGATAGAATCCCTTTCCTCCGAGAGGATGGAGGGAAGGGGTTCCATAATTTCAAGGCCTCATCAGAGAAGGGTTGTTTCAAGGTTTTGTGTTTTAGAGTTTTACGGACTTCAAGATGTAAACCTATTTCGCTTCTAGAAAGGCAAATTCCCAGAGATATATTTAGTTTTTGCAAGTGGTGTGTTAGACGTGTCAGCCTTAAGGTGGTCTTCTCGCAAACTTTTTTGCCTTCATTTTCCATCTTTTACTGATCTCATATTTGCTGGGCTTAGGACTCTGAGCACTTAACTACTGCTGACCAGTGCTAAAGTGCATGTGCTGTCTCCTTAAAACATGGTAATGTTGTCTTGTCCACAACTGGCATATTTAATTTACTTGTAAGTGCCTAGTAAAGTGGTACTACATACACGCAGGGCCTGTAAATTAAATGCTACAAGTGGGCCTGAAGCACTTATTGTGCCACACACTTAAGTAGCCCTTTAAACATGTCTCAGGCCTGCCATTGCAGCCTGTGTGTGCAGTTTTAAACTTCCATCTTGACCTGCCAAAATAAACCTTTTGCCAGGCCCAAACCTGCCTTTTAATACATACCAGTCAACCCTAGGGTAGGCCCAAAACAGCACACAGGGCAGGATGCAATATATTTAAAAAGTTGGACATGTAACTTTAAGATTTATATGTCCTGGTAGTTAAAAACTCTTAAGTTCGTTTTTCACTACTGCAAGGCCTTCCTCTTCCATATGATAGATAACATTGGAGTTACCTTATTACATTGAATAAGTTGTCATTTCCAAATGGGAGAAGGTAACCAGTTCATCTTTGGTATATTTGGAATTGTAATGAAAAATCCTCTCTTAAGGTAAAGTAGGATTTTAAATTACAATTTTGAAAATAACACTTTTAGAAAGTTGTGATTTTCTTGCCTTGGCCCTTTAGTGTCTATAGCCTGCCTCTGGGTCACATGACTGCATGTAACGGACAGTTGGGTTTTGTGTATTACTTCTAGACAGCCACACACAATACAGAGATTAGGTGTGCCTGGATGGGTCATCAATGGCACGATCAGCGGGTGAAACTGGGCACGTTCATACTTACACTTGAATAGGCTGTATCCTGCTCCCACACAAAGGGCTGCATAATCCCTGTAGTTAGCATGAAGCCAGGACAGGGAAGGCAGGATGCCTGGGGACTTCAAAGGAATACCTCTAGAAGCTTCTTCTACTTCAAAGGCAGAACAGGGTATAAATACTGAACCTCAGACACCAATTCTTCAGTACACTTCTGGACCTATGGATACTACGCTAGAAAGAAGGACTGCTGTGCTGCTCAAAGGACTGCCACTCTGCTGATCTGCTGATCTGAAGGAACTGCTACCCTGCTGTGCAGACCTTCTGCCGTCTTACCTGGATGAGAACTACTGGTCTTGAATCTATTGAACCCAGGTCCCCAAAGTGACTTCAAGTACTAGTTGGCTGGCCTCCTGACTAGAGCCTCAGGCAAAGAAGGCTCCAGCAACCTGAACCCAGCACCTGGACTCTGCCATCTGTGAATCCTACTCTGCAAAGTCCATCCCAGTTCTGGACCTTCAAAAGTGGGCCTGAAGGTGCTCTGCCAGCCCATCTGTGGACCCAGCAGAACCGACGCATCTCCTCTGCTGCGTGCCGTAAACCTGAGAGGAACCGATACATCGCCTCTGCTGCAAGGTTCTCCCAACGCAAAGAACTCTGCATCGACCCTGCAGCCGTGTTGGAACCACCTCTTGTGCGTAGCTTTCCGGATGCAGGCTCTTGCATCCTTTGTCGATAGCAGCTTCGACGCCAATGCAGGTTCTCGCATCTCAGCCTCACAGCTCCTCAAAACCGATGCATCACCTCGACTGCATGATGCATCCCCAACACCGGGCTTCGCATCTCAAGCCCTAGTCGATGGCATCCTCGATGACGATGCAGGACCTTGCATCACAACTCCGCAGCACCTCAAAACCAATTCATCATCTCGGCTGCGTGACGCATCATGGGCGTGGGACCTCGCAACGCTTGCAACCAGGACCTAAGGTACTTTGTTCAGCAGGCCTAATTGGGTCCCTGTAGTCAGCCTGCTCTCTATCGGGTTGGACTGAACTTGTGACTTTGCCCCGGCAAAACCAGATACCCACAGTTGGCGCTTTGTGCTTTTTGTCGATATTTTCACGACAATGTTTAAACCTGCATATCTTTGGTTCTACTGACTGAATTTTTTTTGTTTTGTTTTGGTTTATTTGTTAGCAATTGCTCTATTTTTCTAATTCTGTTGTGGGAACCTTTTGTGGTGTGTTTTCACTGTGTTACTGTTTGAAGTGTTGTATAAATACTTTACACATTACCTCTAAGTTAAACCTGACTGCTCTGTGCCAAGCTACCCAAGGGTTGAGCACAGGTTAATTTGAGGTTTGCTTGTGACTTCACCCTGACAAGGATTGTGGTTCCTGCTTGAGTAGGGTTTCACCCCTGTCAACCAGTAACCCAATTTCTAACAAGGTGTTTTGGCAAGGATAGATGGCTTGCATCTTAATTAGCATCATTACCTCCTTGTCCGTCTTCCTCGCCACAGTAATTACTCATGAGCATTCTGCTCCCACAGAAACTCCAAGCACAATTTAGCATGCTAGTCTCCCTATCCCTCCAATACAGCCCCCAGTGACAACCACCAATCACATAAAAGGATACAAGACCCAATCACCGACCTGTTTTTTTTGTTTCTGCACTGCTCCGATTGCTGTTCCTGTGTTCAGGTAAGTGGGGGAGGCGGTCCAGCTTTAGCGGACTCTCATGCCCCAGGGGGTTTTGGTTTGCCTAGCATGCCTTTCTTTCCCCCTTTGCACTTACTCCTCGGTCCTGCTTTAGCGGATCCCGGAGTGTGCTGTGCTTCACCTCGCATTTCTGGAGGCCTCTTGCCGGGTTCTGCTCTAGCGGGCTCGGCAGGTTTTTTTGATGTTCTTGGGAGTCGGGTGCCCCTTTCCGCGCCTTTTTTGTTTTTGTCCCTAGGGGTTTGGAGGGACGCCCGGGCTCTCCTGCAGGCTCCCTCCGCCACGTTGCCTTACCGGTTTCTTCCCGCTGGGTCTCTGCATCAATCCGGGTGCGCTTGGGTTACGCGTTGGCCTGTTAGGGGCGTGGCTTAGTGCCGTCTCCTTGCCGGTCGGCGCGTTGTGATGGCTCAATTAAATGGGACGATTACGTATTCCTGGAACGTTGCATGCACACTGGGGGCGTGCCGGAGGCCGTCCTACAGCGTTTTCAGTGGTTGCTTATTGCGATAGGACGCTTTTTAAGCATGCTGGCGTGCCGTAGTGTGTTTTTCCTGCATTTCGGTCATGGAGAGTATGGAGGAAGGTGCTGACTTGATTTCTTTCCACACTGGGGAGTCTTCTGGCTCTGCTGACACGGTCCCTTCACTGGCTGTGATCCAACAGATGATACAATCTGCAGTGGCTGCCGCTTTTCGTGACAGGGAGTCTGTTCCTCCGTCTAAAAAGGCTAAATGTGACCCTAGTCCCTCCCAGGACTCTGATGGGGAGGAGGATGTGGAACTTAAGGGTCGTTTTGTGCAGGGATCGGATCTTAAGGATGTCCTTCAGAATATTCGCTCCAACCTGTTGTTTCCGGAGTCTGATGTTAATGTGGAGGACACGGATTTCTTTTCACAGTATCAGAAGAAGGAGCCAGAGTCTTTGCCTCTCCACTCCTCTGTCTTGAAAGTGTTGGAGTCTGAATGGAAGGATGTTGATAGGAGTAACTTTCCCAGGTTTTTGGCCAAGAGATATCCCTTGCAGGACTTTGCTATTAAGTATAGAGCCTCGGTGAAGGTGGATTCTTTGATCGCTGGCATGTCTTCTAAGGGTGCTATTGTTTCTGAGGATGCTTCCCCGACTGGCTCGGTGGATAAGAAGGTTGATGCGGCTGTAAAACGTACTTTTGCCGCCGCCAATTTTTCTCTTAGGGCTGCTACTTATTCCTCTTATGCCATCCAGTCTTTGTTGAAAGACTTCTAGTCGTTGGCTGAGTTGTTGGGCCAGGGCGAGAAAGTTTCTCCCACTCTCGCCCTGATGGAGCAGCAGGTGCGGCTCCTTTCTGACATTTCCTTTGATTCCTTGGGAGCGGCGGCATCTACGGCTGGGTCTTCTGTTGCGGCTCGTCTGCAGTTATGGTTACATTCTTGGAAGGCTGATGCAGCGCAGAAGGGTTTGCTCATGAAAATCTCTTTTTCTGGTGTTAAGCTTTTTGGTGCTCCCTTGGAGGATATGGTCAAGAAGTCGGCAGAGGATCATAAGCTTTTGGCTCCGGAGAGAGCGGCGCGTTCCCGATTTTTTGGGGCTCGTCGGGCCTTTGGTCCTGCTCGTCAGTGGAGGGCTCCTCAGCCCTTTCGTGGAAGGGGGCGTGGATGGGTTGCTCCTTCCTCTGACAAGTCCCGGTTCCCTGCTGCTTCTTCCTCCTCTTCTGCACCCTCAAAATCCTGACTGGGTTGCTCCAGGCGTGGGTCCTGTGGGAGGTCTCCTGTCTCTCTTTGTGGACAGCTGGATGCGGACTGTGTCGGATCAATGGGTTCATCAGGTGGTGTCGGAAGGTTTTCACATTGGGTTCGTCCAGACTCCCCCAGACTGTTTTCGGGTCACTCCTTGCCCCAGGGACGCTCTGAAGAATGAGGCTCTATTGGAAGGAGTCCATTGCCTTGTGGAAAAAGGCGCTGTCATCCCGGTGCCCGTGGATTAGTGGGAACTGGGAGTGTACTCTATTCTCTTCCTGGTGGAGAAACATACCGGGGACCTCAGAACGGTATTGGATCTGAAATGGTTGAATTGGTTCATTCCTCCAATCAAGTTCAAGATGGTGTCCTTGCAGGTGATCCTGCCTCTGATCAATCAGGGGGATTTTCTGGCTTCCATCGACCTGCAGGATGCTTGTCTCCATGTCCCTGTCCATCGGGACTCTCAGAAGTTTCTGCGCTTCTGTGTTCTGGGCAGTCAATTTCAGTTCAAGGTATTGCCCTTTGGCCTGTGTTCCTCCCCTCGTGTCTTTACTAAGGTTCTGGCCCCTCTGATTGGGCATTTACATGGGAAGGGGATTAAGATCTTTCCTCACATGGATGATTTGTTGATTTCTGCTTCTTCTAAGGCGGAGATCCATGTCCGGGAGGTTTGCCGGGTCCTGGAGGATCACGGATTTCTGGTGAATCGGAAGAAGTCCTGCCTGGTTCCTTCTCAGGATCTGACGTACATTGGGGCTCACTTCAGGACTCAGTTGGGTTTGGTGTTCCTGCCTCCTGCCCGGAAATTGGCTCTGATGTCAGAAATTCGGTCCCTGTTGTCGGGGACTTGCCCTCCTGTGAGACTTTGGTTGAGGGTCCAGGGGCTGATGTCTGCCTCCTTGTTGGTGGTTCCTTGGGCTCGTCTCCATATGTATCCTGTTTTTAACCATATTTTGTCTCATTGGGGCCCCTGTGGTCAGGATTTCAGTCAGGGGGTTCCTGTGTCAGCCCAGGTGAGAGAGGGTCTGGGTTGGTGGTTGGACGACGGTCATCTGTCCAGGGGTCGTCCGTTTCTGATTGTTCCCTCTCAGGTGGTCACTACGGATGCCAGTCTGTTGGGCTGGGGGCTACTCTGAACGACGCTTCGGTGCAGGGCAGTTGGTCGGTGGCTCTGATGTCTTGTTCCTCCAATTACAGGGAGCTGAAGTCCGTTCAATTGGGTCTCTTGGCGTTTGCTGCCTTGCTGCAGGGTCACCATGTTCAGGTCCGGACGGACAACCAAGATGTCATGTCCTACATCAATCATCAGGGGGGTTGCAGGGTTCGTTTACTCAGTTGCCTCAGTCGCCTCTTTTGTTCGTGGGCGGAGCCGACGTTGGCCTCCCTGTCTGCGGTTTACCTCCCGGGCTGGGAGAATGTAGTGGCAGACTGTCTGAGTAGGGTCTTTCCCTCCATGGGGTCTTTGTCTCTGACCCAAGTGATGTTCAAGACGTTGCAGAGGAGTTTTGGGTGTCCGGTGGTGGACTTGTTTGCGTCTCCGGACAATGCCAAGATCCGTTGTTTCTGCACAATTATGCCTTGTCCGATGGCTTGGAGGGTGGATGCGATGTCCTTCCTGTGGCCCAGGGGCCTGTTGTAAGTCTTTCCTCCGGTTCCCCTGATTCCGGCAGTTTTGCAGAAGATCAAGAGGGAGGAGGCCTTTGTGCTTCTGGTGGTTCCGGGCTGGCGCCGCCGCCCGTGGTTTCCTCTGTTGTTGGAGTTGGCGGTGCGTCCGGATTGGACGTTGCCGTTCCATCCATATCCCTTGATGGGCCCTCTGGTTCCTCTTCCGTTGTACCCGCCAGGGGTCTTCAGGCGTGGCTCTTGAACGGTGTTCCCTGATCCAGAGTGGTTGTTCATTGGAGGTTGCGGGTCTTATCCAGCAGTCCAGACGCCCCTCTACTTTGACATCTTACGCTAAGCATTGGGACAACTTTGCTAGTTGGTGTCTGCGCCATGGTTGGTCTGTTGAGGGCTTGAATCCTGCTTGGGTCCTGGATTTTTTGAAGGAAGGTTTTGATTTGGGCTTGGCCCTTTCTACCCTCCATGTTCAGTGGACGGCCATTAGAGCTTTTCATGGTCTCCCTTTTGTGTCGGTGGAGCCCTTGGTGGCTCGTCTTTTCAAGTCTCTGGCCTTTCAACGCCCTCGTCCTGGGTTGTCTCCTCCCCCGTGGGACCTTCCATTGGTGTTGAGGGCTTTGCATTGGATTCCCTTTGAGCCGTTGGAGTCGGTGGACTTGAAGTTTTTGACGTTGAAAGTGGTGTTTTTGGTGGCTATTGCCTCTGCCAGACGTGTTGGGGAGTTGGGGGCTTTCCTACGGTCTGCTCCTTTTTTGAGGATTGTGGAGGATAGGGTGATCTTGCGGGCTCATCCTACTTTTGTGCCTAAGGTGGATTCTTTCTTTCATCGGTCGGCGGAGGTGGTCCTCCCTGTTTTCTTTCCTGTCCTTCGTCAGCGGAGGAGTCTCAGTTGCACCTTTTGGATGTGAAGCGTGCTTTGTTGATTTACTTGTCTTGCATGGCTTCTTTTTGTAAAGTGGACAATCTGTTTGTCACTTTTGGTGTGGCCCGGCTGGGCCTGAAGCCGTCTCTTTCCACTCTCAGTCGGTGGATTAAGGAGACTATCCTGTTGGCGTACGATGTCCAGTCTGTGGTTCCCTCACAGCCTATTCTGGGGCGTTCTACTCGTTCTGTTGCTGTTTCTTGGGCCGCCTCTAAAGGTGTTTTCATGGAGGATATTTGCAGGGCGGCCACTTGGTCTTCCCCTCATACCTTCATGCCTCATTACCGGCTTGAGGTTGGGGGTGGTACTTCTGTTGCCTTTGCCTCTTCGGTTCTGGACTCTGTAGTTTCTTGAAATGTGTGTCTCTCTCACTTGTTGTCAATAAAGATTTTTGTACTGCCTTTCATGTGTGGGATGTGTTTACTTATCCATGAAGCTGATGTTTCTTTGGTATCTGCTCATGAGTAATTATTGTGGCGAGGAAGACGGACAAGGAGGTAATGCCCCGGTTACTCACCGGTAATCTTCATTACTCCGAGTCCTAGTCTTCCTCGCCAAAGTATAGTTTCCCTTCCCTCCCTGCCCTCTGTTGTGGCTTCATGTATATGGCTTTGGGTTACAGGTCATGGATTGGGTCTTGTATCCTTTTATGTGATTGGTGGTTGTCACTGGGGGCCATATTGGAGGGATAGGGAGGCTAGCATGCTAAATTTTGCTTGGAGTTTCTGTGGGCGCAGAAAGCTCATGAGTAATTACTGTGGCGAGGAAGACTAGGACTCGGAGTAATGAAGATTACCGGTAAGTAACCGGGGCATTACCTTTAAAACAGTAAGAAGCAATTTTATTTAGAGATATTTGGAAATAAGTATACATTGAAAATAGATAATAATTTAAGTGTATATGTGACTGAAGCCTCTATCTGGTGGTT
The DNA here is from genome assembly GCA_963921515.1 of Calotriton arnoldi. Taxonomy (NCBI): domain Eukaryota; kingdom Metazoa; phylum Chordata; class Amphibia; order Caudata; family Salamandridae; genus Calotriton; species Calotriton arnoldi. Next base: position 1,112,440 of record CAWUFW010000662.1, read on the forward strand.
GCCTGTTTGAAAATTGCTTAAAATCAGGGTGTGCGTGACTGGTGACCTGGGTGATTGATGGTACATCAGTTCAATAACTGTCCCTTTTAGTGCTCGTGATTTTGACAACAGCCTGTGGAAGAGAGGTTTGCATGCAATGATTTCGCCAAAATTCTGAGTTGTGACCATTTGAGATATTGTGCTGTTCGTTTTCAATAACGAGCAGTTTGGATTTTACAACTAGGGGAGGTCCGCTGTTGGAAGATAATGATGATGAGATGATTGTGGAAATGTGACTGTACTAAAACATATTAATGAGTATAAAAAAACAGCATCACAAGGGAGTAGTGAGATAAATAGACTTGCACAGTTGACACAAGTGTCAATGGTTATGACAAGAAAGATATGGCAAGGATGGTTGAGTGACTTCTTGTTTATCAGGGCCCAAAAATGTATAAAACAAATCAGGAACATAGCAGAAGATTTTCAGCAGGAGATCATGTGTAGGGCGGTTCCACCCACTTCATTTAGTTAGTTTGAGCTTGCATGATATGTTCCGCATACCAGTTATGTTTAGTTAGCTAGGGGGTGGAGTTCAGAGTGTGAGCTGCTTGTCTGTGTCTAAACACATTTCACATCACATGAATTCTAAGGGATTTGTTCAACGCTTTGAGATTCTGAAAGAATGGTCAGGACTTTCTGATTCTTAACCTGCGCCATGTTCTGTGCCACACAACATGAAGATTATTTTATGTAAATGTTTGGGGTGTTTGCAGAGCGCTACTCGTCATCTAGGCTCCTCAAATCGCGTACTGCCTTGTCACTCATTCGAGGCGAGGCGTGTTTAACTCATTAACTTAAAACATTACACGGTCTTGCATAAGGAAGAAAGAAAGAAATGTAAAAAGAATTGGCTCCGTCTGTTTATGAATTGTACTGACAAAGGAAGAAACACAAAAACATGCACTAATTGTTAACGTCATCCATCTGCTCTGAGTTCCATTCGACGCATACCCTCGCAGCCCCGCGCCCCTCCCGTGACATGGCACCGAAGTAACAGTATGCTGCATGGCTTTCTCTCCCAAGGACTTGTTTACAAAACGCGCGGTTTTTTTTGCCACTGAGGGAAAAGGGCCGCACGGCCGGCAACACCAAGCGTTCTTAATGATGTTACAGTATTTTAATATCAGCCCCTCAGAAGCTGAAGTAGTCCCAACGAGGACTGCTGCATGTAACCGTTTTCTAATTACAAGTGTGAGTGTCAATTAATTCATTTAGCTAATTATCCACTTCTTGAACACCATGCACCAAAGAACTGTAAAAGACAGGCATATGGCGATAGATCACGAACAAGAACACGGCGTGTGTCTATTCATCCAGTCGACTGGCAAAACATGCGCGCGCTCAGCCAGCGCGCCAGAACGCCCCAGATAAATAGGTTTAGTCAGTATAATAGCTGAGGGGATACAGCTGCCGGGAGCCTTAATTACAGCATTATGCTAATCGTCTCTGGAAAACATCAAAACCCATCCTTTTAACTTTTGTTTGTAAGCATACCCACAGGTCAAGCATATAAACATTTTTAATTGCGATCCGTGTTCCAAACGAGAGCCCCACCCCTTTTTGAGCTGCGTATTGGACACCTCTGAAAACGATCGCTCATTGTTGGATGGCTGATGCAAACTGCAAGCCCGCTGTAAGCTGCTTAATTCACACAGTAGCGAAAAAAGACAGGGGTAAGGTTAAGCCGTCTTTCTGGGTATTTTTTTGTTTTGTTCCTTGTGTTGCTGCGCAGCACAGTATTAAAAAAAGAGATCGTAGAAACAATTGTACCAGGATGTGAGATGGGCAGGGCGGGTGGCACAGGTCTGCGTGCAGCCAAGGTTAACTCCTCTTTGTTTCCAATGCACTGTTCCTTCTGACTGGAAGAAAGTTGCCTAACTTTCTGGTGAGAATGGCCGCGCACTGTGGCGCATGTGAAGTGTGCATCATGTAAAGTATTGTTAATGTGCAGAAGAGTAATCTTTAATTTAGCATAATTCTGTAAATCGAATTGCTGCTGGCCCCTTTTAGTAGCCTGCCCATGAGACGAAGACAAATGAAATACTCCAACAAGGGGGCAGAAGTGCTGTGACCGCAATATTGGGCCAAAAAGCACACTCCACTCCGCGGAGGAATTCACAATTTTATCAACCCTACGAAATCTCATGTTGCTCTGTGATTCTTTTTTTTTTTTTTTTTAACTGTAATCTTAAATCATCTTCTCCATCGCCTACACACTCTAAATTTCCCTCAACTACAAGCCAATACACATCTAATTTTTTACTTGCTCCTGCTCCATTGTCTTGTTAACTTCACGGACCCTTTGTGTAACTGCTATCTCCCCAGCCCTGCCAGTCCCATGACAGACTGTAGGATTCTCTTACTCCAACAACGTGAGCAGTTATGAACAAAGGATAAGCTTGCAGATCAACAAAGAGAGACACAACCCCACACACAACGTCCAGAACAGCACCTACACTGCAATGACCAAACTAGTTTCTGTAGGAACTTATACACTGAAATGGAATACCATCTATGTAAACACTCCATAAGCAAAAACAGAAAGGAAGCCATACCCCCTATCTTTTATAAACGATATGTAAAACATCACATTGCCAAGAATCACATTTCAAAATCCTGAAATTGCCTACGTGTTACACTAGCCATTCTATTTGCACTACTACTTTGTCAGGTTTGTGAGTGTTATCTCAGTAAACATCACCAGGGTAACAAGTAAAAGGGGATGCTTAAGAGTGCTACTTATTTCAGATGGATTAGGAAAATGAGTTGCTTTTAGTTATGTTACACTTCCTTAACTCAATACATTCTTTAGATAACTGTCCATTATATACTCATACTTTATTCTGGATGCTTCTTATATATAACATTATATCAACTCAAGCTGGATGAAAGGTTGGGTTATCCTTATCCAAAATGGCGGATGTAATCTCGTGAGCGTAGCCATCGGGGGACACGTTAAATCTATGGAGACTCAAGAGAGTAATTTTCTAATTATATCTGTAAAGACCAACTTGTGCCTCTACTTTGTTAATTTCTATAATAATAATGTTACCAGCATACCAAACACCAATTTTCCACCGTTATTTAATTATATTTCTAAGCTGGGTGAAGGTTTAGCATTGTTTGGGCACTCGGTTGATCTGTGTCTGGCTGGTGACTTCAATGTGAGACTCCTTTCGAACCTTGGGCTTCTAATGTGGCATTGTACCCACTGGCCAATACTGACTCGCTGATAGAGCATTTCTTGGATGAAATAGAGCCTTGCATTGCCAGGAAGCTATACCTGCCATTTAGATATGGGACTGTACCACTTGCCTTGTTTGCAGCCAGTTGGGGGGAAACAGCAAATTCTGGTAATGCTCATAGTTCGTTTTATCCAACATGGTCCGAAACAATTGAACGTCTTGTTTTTTTGCCCTAGTTATCATAGTATAAGAAGTAAGTTTATCGCGCCGCTCTGCCGAAACCTTGATGTCAGAGACTTCAGAAAAGCTGTCGGAATCATAAAGTCTGATAACATGCAATTTGAGGTTTTTGACATTTCCCGTTTTTTAACGGCCATATGGAGGATCAGGCAAAGAGCACTTTAAAATATGTTGCATGTATACTATTTGGTAGCTAACCAGTGTGCTACGAGGCTTTTTCATTTTTATCTTTTATGTGTGTCATTTTAGTAACATTTCTATTGTCATTTTATTGTCGTAAAGTTTATTTATCTGCTCCTTTTAAACTAATTTTACATGTTTGTATTATTGTGAACTTTGATGGCGATTATTCGCCGAATAAAGTGACTTTGACTTGAAAACCCAGAGGGCAGAGTGTGCGAGATGGAGAAGCTTCTAATTCCTGACATTCCTGAATATCTGGTGAGTCACAACACACTTCCACTTCCACCCACCTTCCAAGATTCCCTGTCACACAAATGTGTGAATTATCTCTATCCACACATTTGTTTCAGACATGCAACCCTCAATAGATTACATACTCTCCCATTCAAAGTTCTGACATCTTTAAAGAACTTCTCAACCACATTGATGGGTGGGAATATACATTCTTCCCACTGTAACTTTATCTTAAACCAATCACCCACTCAGATATCAACATTCTTTGTCACTCTTCACATTTACTCTCTCCTCAATTTCCTCTTGTTAAATTTCCCTTTTCCTTTACACTTCCATTTTATCATTAAAATCACACTTCCTTTGTCTATCCATCCGACTGTCAACGTGCAAACCTATATCTCATTTACCGTCTTATGCATGCCACCGGCTAGGACTTGGAGCGGTGTAGACACTGTCGGACTTTGGGGCTCCCCACTGGGTCTGTCTCTCCTGGTAATTAAATCTTGCAACTCCAATATTAGGGTAAAAGCATTTCTGATTAAGAACATCAAACAAGGACTAAAGTTTTAAGGTTTGCTAAGGAATATCAATTACAGAAATGCGTAAACCTAGTCATCAATCAGTTGGTATAATAAGCATACAAATCACAACAAATACAGAGAAAAACTCAGTAAAGTTCTACTGAAAATCCAGCATAGATTCGCTTTCTAAGAAATGGAAAATGTGCCCTCCTGTCATGGAGGAATCACATCCTTTTATAGGTCTTTAAACAAAGGATTGAATACATTCACTATATGAGTACATGGTTCACAGGCCCTTAACCAATAAGAAACAAGCAAAAATAAATATTTACTACACACTACATTCAGTGATTCTCTCACCATTCTTTTCATTAGGCCTGAGTGTTCCCACAGTCTGTACATACGATATGACTTGTTACATAGTATGGTAATCAGCCTTAGACAGTTGGGTTGGCCTTGGGAAAGTGCATTCCATTCGGTTCATCTAGGAAAGTATTAGTCTCTTCATAGCAAGCATAAAATCCTTTATAACTGCCAAATAATAGCAACAGCGGTGATCACATGGTATACTACAATGTTGCATTCAAGCTGGATGGCAGGACAAAGTTGACCTAAATTAATGCAAGTTCAATCTCTTATGCTTGATTGACCTCAAAGTTGAAAAAGAGATCTCACACAACCTAAACATAATCTGGTATTATCTTTACTTTCCTTTATCACTTAAAAAGAGGCCAACCCAGAAGTGGCATGTGGGGCTACTTGATAAGCACATACTCCATAGATAAGCACATATTCTGTCCTTCATACCTTTTGTCCAGTCACTTCATATACACATGCCCATTTGAACCCTCTCCTTCAGAGTATGATTCAGTACGATCCAGTTTGTTTATTAGGGGATTTGTCTCCGAATGATATAGGGCAGAGCATTTACGTTTAAATGTATACTTTGCATTACATCTTGCATTACAAAAAGAACCCCTAATGTTCAAACTCACTTTCTCCCATGTTCATTCAGCTATGGATTGCATAATCACCAAAGTGTTCTGACCAGCATAGACATGCTCCTATTTATACATTTGGGACACTCATTCACCACTCTCGCAACCTCCTAATCAACTCCAGGCACCTAATGATCGCCTCAAATCCTCAGTTTCATTTTCATCACCCCCAAAATGATCTATTTGAGCTTATTCTAGCAATCTTGCTCCAACAAGTTACCTCTCACACCCTCTGGTGGAACTAATCTACTTCCTTGAAACAAAAAGTAATCATCCAATCATAATTAATCTCTAAACATGCAAAATCCACTACTTACTAAATGAGGTGTGTTCACTTGCTCCATGCCCCTGCCCCAGGCACCACATGACCTACCTTAAAGGACATCATACCCTCTACTGTCCTTACCCCATTCAACCCTTTCCTAGTACCAGAACCTAAAAAGAAGCGGATACCCACATAAGTTTCTGATATCCAGAAGCACAAGCAAAAAGGGTGTGGCAACTGAAAAAGACGTCATTGCTGTGACAAGGAGTGTAATCAGAATAATGAAGATTACCATTAAGTAGCACATCCCTTCTCAACCCTTCTTGTCCCAGTAATTACTAAATGAGCATGTACCAAAGCAGTAAGCCCACAACCCAGTCCCAAACCATGAACCCCAAACACTCAGTCAATGCTAGAAGACTACAGAAGGAAGAGCACAGGAGTTAGCAAGACCAGGCAGAAGACCTGCAGGCAAGTCAAACCCAAAGACCAGGTTGATTAGTGCGACTGGGAAAGTCTGACCGAATTGGGATTTTTCTTTTTTTAAATTTAATTTTCTCTTTTTTCGATCATTGGGATATGTAGGGGGGCTGGTGAGTAAAGGAACTGGTGGGCTTTATTTCGGTAGAGATTATACTTTATCTGTCTGCCAGGCAGTGCGTAGCTAGCCCGTGGCAGTCCCTGCCTTTGCCACCCTGCGGCAAACGCATGTAAGAGCGGGGGGGGGGGCGCCACCCCCAAAACCGGTGCAACCCCCCCTCCTTGCTACGCCACTGCTGCCCGGGCTGTTTCCCTTTATTTTTCTTCTTGTATTTTTTAGGGTGGATGCACACTTTTCTATCCTATTTGTCGTATTCTTCTCACTTTTGTTTTGGATTTGGTGGTCGACTGTGTGTCATCGGTGGGGGGTGGCCTTTGACAGGTCCGGGGAGTTTATGTAATGGCCCCCTTCAGGGTTTTTTTCTGTTTTCTTCTTCTAATATCTTTTGTTTCTGGTGATTGTCTTTTTTGGGGTACAGGAGGGGCAGGCTATGGCCATCCTTCTACGATGGACAGAGGAGGGATGATTCCATTTAGGGAGCACCCTCTCTTGGAGGGGCGAAACGGGTGCGATGGAGCGAGGGAGGCTGTGGTGGAGGGCACGATGGGGAGGGGAAGGGTTTCTATTGTGGGTAAAAATCAAAAGGGGAGGTTCACTTTAATTTTGGAATGGTAGGGATGGACGTTTCTATTTTGCCTGTTATGATGACAGCCCTTAAGGTACTGTGTTGGAGCGTGAGAGGATTAAATAGCTTGCTTAAGAGATGGTTTGTCAGAGATACTGTAAACCTTTTCAAGCCACAAATGATGTGCCTTACTGAGACACATGCTGCATTTAAGAATCAGACAATGCTTTGGCAGCTTGGCTTTCGAATGGGGAGGGAACAACCAAATAGCTTTCAATTAGAAGTACTACTATTCATTTTAGTCCTTCTTGCCGAGTTAAGTTAATTAAAACAACTGAAGATAGACATGGGCGAAGGGCCATCACTCAGAGTGAGGTTGACTCCCTCTGTCTCACAATATGTGGAGTGTATGCCCCGAATCAAGATGATCCCTTGGTTTTTAACAACATTATGGTGAAGCTCCTGTCCTGGCCATGGTTGTTGTTAGCAGTTGGTGATTTTAACTGCATTTTCGATGATAAAATTAATTTGACCAATATTGGAGTGACCCCCTCCCCAAGGATGAACAAAGTGCGGCAAGCATTCGGTGCGCTTATGAGGGTGCACAGGTTGGTAGACGTCTGGTGGACACTTGAAACTGGCCATCTTGGCTTTAACTATTACTCACTTGTCCATAATCATTACTCGCATATTATGTTCTTGCTCCGCTTGGTCTTAATTTAATTTCAAGATAGAATATAATCCCATTATTTTCTCTTTTGTCAGATACAGTTAAGAACGACTAGTTGGTTGTTTGAACACCGACTTCTATCGGACCCTGAGTATATTGGGATGATGCATAGAAGTTTGGCTGAATCTATTGGATACAATTTTGGCTCTGCCTCTATCTTAGTGGTATGGGATGCCCTAAAAGCAAAATCACAAAATAACTTTTTCAAGCACTCACCCCCAGTCACAGATCTGGGTTTATTCCATCGTTATTTTGCTCGCCATGTCACCCCAGTTTGGACCCAGCCATATGCAAATCAGTCTTGACCCTGCTCCCCATGGGAACAGTCCAGCTTGAACTGCCAAGTCATGTCCTCCCTGGACCGGAAACAAGCATCCTGGGACCGGTTTCGGGGTATCACCACTCATCAGCCAGACTAGCTTGAATCTAGTGGCACAACGAGCAAGGGGCCCACATCTGTGCATACCCTTAGCCACTTAGGGTGCACATAGCAACATCACAAAATAAAATGATGGACAGAGTGCATGAATCAGGGGAATTACGATCAAGTATGTGGCCAATGAAAATCGAAGGCTGCGGGATAGAGAAGAGCAGGGCATAGCCGAATTAGGGAGGCCAGAAAGGGTGCATGCCGCTGAGATTATCTCCAAAGATCCAGATGAATTGGAGTGGTTTTTTTAAATGGTGGAGTGCCGCAGTATGATTGGGCGTGTATTGAGGGAAAAAGCTGCTGCTGCTTTTTGAGGAAGGCGGGGGAGGATTATGAGTATTAGGAATCAATTGGGAAGATCATAGCCTTTAAAACTAAGGTGAAGCAAAATCTGATTGCATTGATTGTATTAAAGATGATTTAGGAAAGGAAACCTGTCATCCTTGGGCCATCCTTGAACAATTTTGTTTGTTTTATCAATCTCTATACAATGCAGAAGGTATGGATGATCAACATCATAGTGAGTTAAGTAAAAAGTACCTATAGCTTGTTAAGATCCCTTGTCTTGACCGCTCACAATTTGAAATGCTTGAGAGTGGAATTACATCACAAAAAGTTAAAGACGTGAATTTTTTCTCTCCGTCCAGGAAGGCGATGAGTCAAGATGGGATCCCCTCTGAGTTTTATAAGCTCTTTTCAGATGCTTTGAGTCCTCTTCTTGTCTTAATCTTGGAGAACGTTGATCTAGGGTATAGCACTCAAGAATCATGGAAGTCCGCCATTATAGCTCTCGTTCATAAAAAAAGGGGAGCCCCCCACTGAGCGAGGGGCATACTGGGCAATCTCATTAGTTAATGCTGACGCAAAAGTCTACTCTAAAGTTCTCGCCCTCAGACTGGGCGGGGTTATTAAATCTATTGTGAATATGCAGCAGAATGGATTTGTCCGAGGTAGGGATACTACTATCCACACTAATATGGCGATCTCCTTGTATTTTGTATTGGGTATTTGTAAAGTGCGCAACTCACCCCCAGAGGGATGTCCCAGCACTAGACTGTTATCAGTACTGGTTCTGATCATAGACCTAAAGTGGGTATAGCCATGAGTCAGTTTCTTTTTCAATGTCAGCGAATCTGACACAGTGCGTAAATCCTGAAGGAGCTTGTTCCAGTTAGAGGAGACTAAAAAGTTAAAAGAACCGCCACCCATCCAGGAATTTTCGATTCTTTTGCATGATATCAAAGTCTTATTGACTGACCTGAGGTTTCAAATAGGTTTGTGAAAATTGACTTTGTTCAACAATAACATAGGACCAATCATGGCTCTGTGCGTATGGCACATTATCTTAAAAATGGCTCGTTTACGGACCAAAAGCCAATGGAGCTGGTCAAGGCAGGCCGATGCTGAGCTCCTTTTGCTTTTATTACAAATATGTTTAGCAGCTATGTTTTGAATAGTCTGGACTACCAACGAGGTATCCGGCAGAGCTGTCCTCTTTTACTATTACTTTTTAAAAATTGATATGAAGCATTTTCTGTCCCGTATTCTTTTTTTGTATATTTGTTTATTGGCATTTCTTCATCATACAAACATTATCACATTGCTTAATGTTGATCGGCACCCACAGGTGACGCATAGTACAATTGTAACTTAACAACAACCTTAACAGTGAAAACACAGGTCAGCTTACTATGACATAATTACTCAGGAACATCAGGACACTATCACAGCCACAGTATAATCCTCACATTATCTTAGTACATTTACGGCCTACTCATGAACATACTACACAACGTATCCCTGTGGACACCCACTTGTTTCATGGCTTGTAGGGGATGTAATATGGAGCTAGGTGTGTGCTTCATAAATTGCGGGGTTGGGTGAGCTAGCATCTTTAGGTTGATTAGTGCGTAACCATTCTAATAATGGACCCCAGATGTCTTTGGGTCTGGAGGCTGTGGGCATTAGTTCCCAGAATGTTGAAAGCTGGGTCTGACAGAAGGTGACATCCTGTAACCAGGTCTTAACTGATGGGGCATTAGGTTTCCCCCAGTGCATGGCTACTCTGCGTTTTGCCAATAACAATAGCACAGCGTGAAGTTTCCGAGTGCGCGCAGGAGTGTCCTTCACATACCCCAATATTGCTAACAACGCTGTAGGTTCAGCTGGTACCCCCGGAACGTCCCTAATCGTGTTGAAAATGGCTGCGAATATGTCACTATAGGAGGGCAGTTCCAAGCTAGGTGTAGAAATGTTGCGGGTGTAGCACTGCATCTCCAACATCTAGTATCAGGCCTAAGTCCCATACAATGTAGTTGGATGGGAGTTCTATAAAATCGATGCAGAAATTTGAAATGGATCAGTCTTCGCTTGTAGTTAGGGGACAGCATCCGCAATTGGCCACAGCAAAACCTCCATTGCTCTTCTGAAAGTGGAGGATTAATTTCTGTGTTCCAATCAAGTAATGCTTTGGGCTTTGTTACCGGGAACGTGTTCTGCATGGTACTGTATAGCCGTGTGATGAGCCTGTGTGGTGAGGGTCCGGTTATTATATGTTCAAGGGCATGCAATGTGGGCGGGGGACTGGCAAAATGTAATGCACCTGCCGACATGACGCCTGTATACGATGATATAGGAACAGCTCAGAGAAATTTGGTGCAATACCCTCTTGCGCTGTTGGTTGGGGACGGAATGTGTCCTCAGGGTAAAGGTCTGCAAATGTGTTCATCCCTAACTGTCGCGCCAGGGCTACATTCCCTTTGTCCTCTAGCGGAGGTACGTGCGGGTTATATGCCAACGGGACAGAGGGGGCATACAGTATCTCCAGTTGGGCTCTGCTCCTCAGGCCCTCCCAACCCCATCGCAATGCCTCAATTGTATCTATTTCGTTCTGGGGCCATCTGTACGCCTGATAGAGTGCTACTTGAAGGGGAAGTGGTGCAGCCCTGTCTGTCTCCACCACTACATGAGGCTGGAGCTGAATGGGATGGACCCAGTAGTGTAGGAACTGGGCTTGTGCACAGTATGCATAGAGCGGGATATCCGGAGTGCCCAGCCCACCCTGCACCAGTGGGAGAGTCAGGAGTTCCCACGATACGCAGGCCTGTTTTCCCGCCCACGCCAGGGATAACATTAGGGAACGCACTGTTTTAAAAAAGGCTTGAGTAAGTGGGAGCGGGAGGTCTATGAACAGATATAAAAATTTGGGTAGTACAATCATTTTTGCTATTGCGATTCTTCCCGCCAGTGATAATGGCAATTTAGACCAATTATCCGCTCTGCCCTCGAGCAATGCCACAGCCCTCCCATAGTTCATATTCCATGTATATTCCGGCTTAGCCTGATCCCCAGATAGCGTACTGGGCCTTCTGCCCATTTGAGGGGATATTCCAACAAAAAGGGCAAGGTGTCATCAGTTAGTGGGAACAGGATTGACTTTGCCCAGTTAATCTGAATACCTGACAGCCCCCCAAATTTGAGAATCTCCCGCAGGACCGGGTGAAGGTTGTCCAAGGGGTTATTGATGTACAAAGTGATATCATCCGCATATAGCGATATGATGATCCCTCTGGTAGTGAACCCCGAACCCCAACCCCCTGGCTGCTTGATGTTGCCTGAGTCGGGCAGCTAGCGGCTCCATGGCAATAGCAACAAGCATTTACAATGCAATAGGTCTCGCATTTGGGAGAGTTCAAGCTATTGGCATTGTAAACGACAATTCCTTTTATTTATCGGTTTTGATAATTAACACATAAATAAAAGGCAGTATCATTTACAACGCCAATAGCTCAAATGCTTGTAAATGCAAGACCTATTTCATTTCAAAGAAGCGGCCGCCATTGTCCCAGGCTGCTAGGAAATTGAAAGTGCGCATGGCGCACTGAATTTTGCAGGAAAGCATGTCGTGCCTGCAGTAGGAGAAACTCATTAAAGAAAATAGTGCTTACAGACTAAATAAGACATACTGTGCAACAACAAAAGTAAAAGGGCCAGTCCTCATGGGAGGCTCCAAATGAAGACAAGGCGGTACTAAGGAGGGACAAACAAGCCTATTAACAAATCAGAAGCCAGCATTTACGAAGGACAATGACACAAGCCAATGAAAAATATGGGCGGAGCTTCAAGTCCATACTCGAATAGCCAGGTCTTGAGGGTCTTCCTGAAGGTGTTCAGGGAGGGGGCACGTCTGATGTCTGCCGGTAGCTTGTTCCAGGTCTTGGCTGCAATGTGAGAGAAGGATCTTCTGCCCGCTCTGGCTCTGTGGATGTGCGGGGTTTCGGCCAGTGCGAGGTTGGAAGATCGGAGGTTTCTTTTGGGTAAGTGGAAGTTGATTCTGTCGTTGAGGTATTTGGGTCCGTTGTTGTGTAGGCATTTGTAGGCGTGAGTGAGGATTTTGAAGGTGACTCTTTTCTCCACGGGGAGCCAGTGGAGTCTACGTAGGTGTTGGCTGATGTGTTCGTGCCGGGGGATGCCGAAGACGAGTCTGGCGGCGGTGTTCTGTATTGTCTGGAGTTTGCGGAGTAGGGACTTGTTGATGCCGGCGTAGAGTGCGTTTCCATAGTCCAGTCTGCTGGTGATGAGTGCGTGGGTGACTGTCTTCCTTGACTCACGGGGAATCCATTTGAAGGTCTAGTGGAGGATGCGAAGGGTGTTGAAACAGCTGGAGGTGACGGCGTTGACCTGTCGGTTCATGGTGAGTGATGAGTCGAGTACGATGCTGAGGTTTTTGGCGTGGTCTGAGGGGGTAGGTGGGCTTCCAAGGGCGGTCAGCCACCAGGTGCTGTCCCATGCTGAAGTGGTGGTTCCGAGGACGAGGACTTCTGTCTTCTCGGCTGTGAGCTTCAGGCAGCTGTTGGTCATCCAGACTGCGACGTCTTGCATTCCTTTCTGGAAGCTGAGTTTGGCGGTGGTGGGGTCTTTGGTGAGGGAGAGGATGAGCTGGGTGTCGTCGGCATAAGATACGATGTTGAGGCTGTGTTGTCAGACGATGGCTGCGAGGGGGGCCATGTAGATGTTGAAGAGGGTCGGACTCAGTGATGATCCCTGTGGGACTCCGCAGGTGATTTCCGTTGGATCGGAGAGGAAGGGTGGTAGTCTGATCCTTTGGCTTCTTCCGGTGAGGATTGATCGGATCCAGTCCAGGGCTGTTCCTTGTATGCCGGCGTCGTGTAGTCTGGCGACTAGTGTGCAGTGGGAGACGGTGTCGAAGGCCGCTGATAGGTCGAGTAGGATGAGGGCTGCAGAGTGGCCTTGGTCCAGGAGGGTGCGGATGTCATCTGTGGCGGCGAGTAGGGTGGTCTCGGTGCTGTGGTTGCTTCGGAATCCGGATTGGGACGGGTCGAGGACGGCGTTCTCTTCGATGAATCGAGTCAGTTCCCTGTTGACTGTTTTCTCTGCAACTTTGGCTGCGAAGGGGAGGAGCGAGATGGGCTGGTAGTTCTTGAGGTCGGTGGGGTCAGCTGTGGGCTTCTTGAGCAGGGGCCTGACTTCAGCGCGCTTCCAGTCGTCTGGGAAGGTGCCTGTTTTGAAGGTGGTGTTGAGGGTGCGTTGTAGTTCGGGTGCGATGACGGCCGCGGCTCTGTGGTAGATGTGAGGAGGGCAGGGGTCGGTGGGGGCCCCCGAGTGGATGCCTTTCATGGTCGAGGCGGTGTCTTCGGTCGTGATCGGTGTCCAGTTGGATATGGTGGGCTGGCTGGTGTCTCTGGAGGTTGAGGGGCCGGCTGTGGCGTCTGGTGGATGGTCGACGAAGTTGTCGTAGAGGTTTTTGATCTTGAGGTGGAAGTAGGTTCCAAGCTTGTCGCAGTGGTCTTGGGATGGGGTGATGTCTGTGGCTTCGCTGCATGGGTTGGTGAACTCCTGAATGACACTGAAGAGTTCCTTGGAGTTGGTGGAGTTAGCAAGGATTTTGTTGTGGATGAAGTTCCTCTTGGGGGTTCTGATTTGGTTGTGGTAGTCCGTCATGGCGTCCTTGTAGGTGGAGTAGTTTTTGGTTGTCTTGGTGTTTCTCCAGTTCTTCTCCAGGCGTCTGCGGGTTCGCCTGGCTTCTTGGAGATCGGTGGTGAACCAGGCGGCTTTCCAGGGGCGTTTTTTGTTGGGGTTGCGTAGCGGGGCGAGCTCGTCTGCGCAGTTGGAGATCCAAATGTGGAGTCCTCTGGCTGCGATGTTTGCGTCGGTTGCCCAGGTGTGGTTGTTTCGGGTGAGGGTGGAGTTAAGTTGCTCGTCTGTAACCTTGCTCCAGTTCCTTCGTGGTGGGCGTGGGGCTGGTTTGGGTGCCTTGGGTTTGTCACGGCAAAGTGTACGCAGTTGTGGTCGCTCCATGACGGTTGCGTTGTGTGGCTGAAGTGAACGCTGTTTCCTGCAGCGAAGATGGGGTCGAGGGTGTGTCCTGCTCTGTGGGTCGGTGGGGTGACGAGTTGTTTAAGTCCGATGTTGTCGACGTTGTCGCGAAGGATGGTGGAGTTGGGGTCGCTGGGGTTGTCGAGGTGGAAGTTCAGGTCTCCAATGAGTATGTAGTTCATTGAGGCGATGGCGTGGGGCGCGATGAAGTTGGTGATGGTGGTGGCGAAGGCTGTCCGGGGGCCGGGGGGTCTGTAGACGAGGGTTCCTCGGAGTGTGGTGTTGGGGCTGGTCTGGATCTGGAAGGGTAGGTGTAGGTGTTCGGCAGAGGGGAAGGTTTCGCTGGAGGTGGTGAGGCGGAGGGTGCTCTTGTGGGCGATGGCGAGGCCCCCTCCCGGGTGGTTGGGGCAGTCCTTCCTCTGAATCTTGTATCCGTCTGGGATGGCGGTGTTGATGTCGGGGGTGGAGGAGGCGTTGGTCCAGGTCTCCGTAAAGAAGGCGATGTCGGGCGAGAGAGAGTCGAGTAGGTTCCAGATTTCCATGGCGTGTTTGTGTACGGAGCGCACGTTGAGGAGGATGCAATTTAGGGTGTCGTCAGTGGTGTTGGAGGCCGGGGTGGTGGTGAAGGTCTGGCGGCAGTGGAGGCAGGAGAACTGGCCGTGGGTCATGTTCGGTGAGGCCTGTTGGCAGTGTCTGAGTCTTCCGGGGTTGAGTGCGAGGAGGGTGGTAGTGTCGTAGCGATGGAAGGTCGGAGATTCAGGGTTCCTGGCGCTGGCCGCGGTCTGGTCGCGGACGGGCACAGACAGGCTTGCCTTAGGCACGCCTTCGGGCGCCAACCACGCAGCGGCCACCATTAAGTAGGGGAGGGGGGAGGGACGTGCAGCTGGGAGGTGGGGGCGGGAACGGCAGGAAACAAAACAGAACCAACAAAACCTAAATGGATGGGCACAATGTGGGCAACGAGAATACAACAATAATAATGGCACAGTGTGGGCAACGAGGATACAAACAGTAAAGGCACAATGTGGGAAACTTAAAAGCTAAGACACGAGATACAACCAGGGGGACAGCGCAATAGCGAGTACAGGCGAGAGGGCACAAGGCACAGAGTGGTCTCAAACCCTACCTGGGTGGGGCTCAGAGGATCTTGCGGTGCAGCAGAGCACAGCGGAGCTGCTGGGGAGAGAGCAGGCCTCAGACCGAGTGTCAGAGTTCTTGCTCACGCTCCCCCGCAGCGGCTGCCATTAAGTAGGGGAGGGGGGAGGGACGTGCTGCTGGGAGGCGGGAGCGGGGGCGGGAACGGCGGGAAACAAAACAGAACTAACAAAACCTAAACGGATGGGCACAATGTGGGCAACGAGAATACAACAATAATAATGGCACAGTGTAGGCAACGAGAATACAACAATAATAATGGCACAGTGTGGGCAACGAGGATACAAACAGTAAAGGCACAGTGTGGGAAACTTAAAAGCTAAGACACGAGATACAACCAGGGGGACAGCGCAATAGCGAGTACAGGCGAGAGGGCACAAGGCACAGAGCGGTCTCGAACCCTACCTGGGTGGGGCACAGAGGATCTTGCGGTGCAGCAGAGCACAGCGGAGCTGCTGGGGAGAGAGCAGGCCTCAGACCGAGGAGTCTATTCACCCCACCAACCATTTGCAGGAACTCACAGCCGCCACTAATGTTCGCACACGCAACTCCTATTAACTTAATCTACTACAAACACTGCAGTAAATGCATGGAGCGGGTCCCGTGGCAGCATAAAACTAAGACCAATAATGCACAGTAGCCAATGACCACTGGATGAGACACTAACATTGGTTTCCGGAGTTGTCTGCTACTCGCCAGAAAGCACTTGAATGCCCCATCAGGGTTTCTAAGTGCTATATAAGCGCAATCACACTGCAATGCAGTTCTGTCAGTGGGTTATGTTCGTGCTCAGACTTCAAATGCAGAGATGCTTGGGTTCCAACAGCACCCACTGTGTTAGGCTCAGACAAAAGCAGATAAAAAGAAATGAAAGAAGGACAAAGTTGTGTCGCAAAGGTGCTACTTACAGAGTTCATCCTGGTGGTGGAAGCTGTCCGTCGGTCGGTCTATGACAGGAGGTGTGCGCCTCCGCAGCCTGCCAGGTCCTGTCGGCTTCCCAAGCCCAGCTGAGAGGCGTGGGCGCCCAGCCTGCTCCCAGACGGGCTGGTATGAAAAGAGGTCTGTTCTACCTCCCCCATCATAGCTGGAGTGAGGGAGGGGCCCTTCTCTGCCAGTCTCCTCACCCAGTCTTAGGCACACTCAACCGGGGCCTCGTTGGGAGGGGTGGCAGCCTGCTCCAGATTCGAATGTCCCAAGAGCTGGGAAGTGAGGGGTTTCCTCCATTACAGATGTGCCTCCTCCCATGTCATCCCCCCTCTGACAACCTGCACATCTGACAGACAATCCCCTGGGAAGTGAGCTCATCCTTGGAGCAGCCTGACTAACGACAGATCAAAGCTTGGACCTCCAAAGAGCCCGGGGTCCCTCCCATGTCCCTCCCCAGCCCAGACCGTGGGAAACTGAGCACCCAGGCGCCCCACATTTAACACAACCTGAAACCTACAACGGACGACAGCACCACACCTGTTTTTTGTACGCACAGAAGCTTTGTTTCCCGTTAATTTACACATAACACGAGCCCTCTTCGAGTGGCGTCACACACTATCAGCGTGGCTCAATTACACGTGATTTACAGCAACAGTACCTAAAAACAAACGTTCACGCATTTACTGCTACAGTACAAGCTGGGTTAAAGGGGTCTCCTCCGTGCTCGTTCTCCGGCTCGCTGGGAGCCCTCGCATCGGCCCCCAAGCCTCCTCTCCGCAGCCAGGGTGAGCCCTGGGTCCTGTGGAAGTCCATGGTGAAGTCCTGGAAGATGATGGCCCCATCGCAGTAGGTGTCCAGCCACTGGAAGATGGCCTCTGCCTCCTCCGGGCTGACGCGGAGCTCAGCGCACAGCGACTCAAAGTCCTCTCGCTCCAGGTGCCCCGAGCAGTTGGCGTCATAGGAAAGGAAGAGAGCGCAGAGCCGGGACACCTCGCTCTGCGAGGCCTACGCCATTGTCCCGGCTCAATAAACAAAAAGTACACGAACCGTGTAACATCCAAGTAAAGGGGCCAGTAGCCATGGGAGGATACAAATGATGACATGGCTGTATTAAGGCGGGACTAACAAGCCTCATAATGATTCAGAAGACAGCATTTACAAAGGACAAACACACGAGCCAATGAAAAATAAGAGGCCGGCGGAGTGGGCGAAGCTTCTCTCTGTACTGAACTACCACAGATCTTCACAGAGCAGCGCTTGCGCGCTAGCTCAGGCTCGACCTAAAAAGCAGGGGGGAGACAGGACACCCCTGCCTTGTGCCCCGAGTAATTTGCAGCGGTGATGAGACCAATCTGTTTAATCAGAGTCTGGCAGTGGGGGCTGAGAATAGCAATTTTATCTGAGTTATATAGGCCAGGCTGAATCCCAGTCTAGCTAAAATGGTGGACAGGTATGGCCACTCTAACGAATCAAAGGCCTTGGTGGCATCTAAGAGCGCCGCCAGGCCTTGTGAGTGGGGATCTAGATAGTGCAGTACAGCAAAGAAGGTACGGAAATTGTGTGCCGGAGATCTACCCAGAATAAAGCCGGATTGGTCTGGTCTGGCAATCAGGGGTAGCAGGGGCTGCATTCGATTTGCCAGTAGTTTAGCGTAAAGTTTGGTATCGATGTTTATCAATGAAAGGGGGTGATACGAGCCTCGCTCATTAGGTGTTTTCCCTGGCTTAAGCAGTGACAGTATGATTGCTTCTTGCATTGTTGGAGGAAGTAGCCCCGTCTCCTGTGCCTCCTCATAAACTGTCAAGAGGTGAGGTGCCAATAGCTCTGCATAACACTTGTACAAGGCAGTGGTTAGCCCATCTGAGCCCGGAGCTTTGTCGGATGGCAAACTATTTATTACTTGTATGATATCATCTGTAGTAAAGGGTTCGTCTAAATAGGCCCTGTGCGCCCTGTCTAGCCACAGCAGTTCGATGGAATCAAGATAGGACTGGAGATCTGTAGGTGCTGTGGAGGAGGAGGAGTATAGAGTGGTATAGAATTTTGTGAATTGATCAAGTATTTCCTGGGAGCCCCTGACCGGGTCGCAATTGTCATCTAGAATCTCCGTAATGAATGTGGCATTGTTTGGCGTTCGTAGAATATTGGCTAAGGTCTTACATGGCCTATCTCCTTCGCCATACCGTCTAGCTAGGGCATATTTACGCAGGAATTTCACCTCCCTCTGTGCTTCTTCCTCGTATTCTGTGACTTTTTCTCTTAGTAATACCAACAGTTCCGAATTATCGGTGCCGTAGTATTTCAGTTCTAAGTCTCTGATGCTGGCTTCTAATTTTACAAGGGATTGCCTAAAAGATTTCAGTACCCCAACTTGTCAGGCTATACATTTCCCCCGGATCACAGCCTTAAAGGCCTCCCACAGTGTAGCCTGGGTTTGTACAGACCCTGTGTTTAGAGAAAAGTACTCCTCTATATCACCTCTGATTTCCTCCCGAAACACCGCATCTGTAAGGGCATTTGGGGGGAGTGTCCAGCTAAATACTCTCTGTGGCAGCCCTGGTATAGTCAACTGTAAGCGGACTGGAGTGTGGTCCGACAGTGTCCTGGGTAAATGTGTGATGTCCGTCGTCCAGGCAGCCACATCTTTGGACACTAGCCAATAATCTAACCTGGACCTGGCGTTATGGTGTGCCGTGATGCAGGTACCTTCAGCCGTGCCAGGGTGCCATTGTCGCCAGTCAGGTTGCCCTCTGATATAATAGTATTGAGTGCCTCATTTGACCTGGGGTGCAATCTACTGGAACCTCCCTTTCTGTCCTTGGCATCATCCAGCAGGGCATTGAAATCACCTCCCCATATAATAGTGTCACATACCGTCGTGCTAATTTTAGCCCATATGGTGTGAAAGAAGTCGGGCTTATCAACATTCGGCCCATATATCGCTGCCAAGGTTACATTCACAGTTCCCAACCTGCCACCCAGTATGACATATCTCCCGTCCGGGTCAATGTGTGAGACAGTTGTCGACCATTCCACACCCCGTCTGATTAGTATAGCTACCCCTCTAGCATAGTTAGAGTATATAGAGGAGTAAATGGATCCCCAGCGTTTGTTATGTAGCTTAGCGTGAGAGGTGCTCTTCAAATGCGTTTCCTGGATGAAACAAATGTCAATATTGTGCTTGGCTAAATATGATTGTATGAGTCTGGTTTTCCGATAGTCATTCAACCCCCTAATGTTCCAATTGAGAAGGTCGTAAGATGTCATATCCATCTGGTGTTTGTATGTGGTTGCACAAGTACTTTGTCATGTTTCAATGAGCTCCTGAGATCTACATGTGTACCTGTGTGTTTTAATTTTGCATACGCCCATGAGTAAAGCCGCAGGGTATATCTCTGGGTCAAACGTGGCTTGCAACATCCCAGTACCTGCTGTCTTAGCAAAACGCTGGCCTGACTAACTACATTAACAATCCCTACCCTCCCACCACCCACACCAACCCCCCCAACTAGGTTGTGCACAAAAGCCCTCCCCTTCAAACAAACTCAATACTGTGCCCCAGCCACAAGCATCGGGACAAGAAGCGGGAGATCTCCCAGGGGGCATGATTACACCGGCGTACAACCCTGCCATGCGGGGGGTGGCCACTCGTGTGTGGAAGAGCCAAGAACAATAGATCTCAAGTGGTGTGCTGCTGACCCCATGTGCAGCGGATTATCGAGCGGAGCAGTGCCTGTTTTCGAACACTCAATGAAGTGATTGGCCACGTTGGAATTAATAACATTACTCTTATGGTGGACCGTTGGAGGAGCGATTGCCCCCGTGTGCTTTCCATCTCCATATCATTGAAATGTATTCAACGGACCAGACTACATCTAACAGCCCTCAAATCAATCATATATAGTCACCTGCGTAGCTTTCCCAGGGTCAGTCAACATATGAAAATACCGTCCTGAAGATGGTCTAGCCTTCACTACATAGACCGAAACGTCGAAACTGCACCTATTTTCTTTGTGATTTTTCTCACTAGAGGAATTGTTTTCTGTATAATTAGTTACAATTTCTTTATGTATATAGTGTATGGAATGGGTGACCACATAAGTGTCAATGAGATAAGAGCAGCAACAAAAGCTTTAAAATCTCGGTCACTGTGTGTTTATATGTGCAGTATTTTATGTACCCTACAATATGTTTATTTTCTCAACATAAATTTGTGTTTCAAGAAGTATACACCCGTTTTGTGTTTTGTTCCTTTTCAGTCTTTCATAGATCTGTTCATGTTAAAATAAGGAATTAATTTTTTGAAATAACTCAATGTAAGCTACTGCTCAGAGCTTATTGCAGATGACTTCATAACACATGAGAACGAGTAGAAGAAAAATCCCTTGTAGGCACTTTTACCTGTTGATATACTAATTGCCCAAGCCTTCAAGGGTCTATTGGGTTCCCCACTCCTCCCTTTTACTATTCCTGGAATACAGCTGCAGATCTATTGCCATTGGGGAGCGGAGCTAACATTTCCTATGAGCACAAGACCAAACCTGGAAATAACACACAAATTATTAACAATGTATAGCTGTGCCCTTCACTACGAGTTAGTCATTGTCACTGAGTCCAGTGTCCAAGGGGCCTCCCTTGGCTGCACGTTTCTGGCTGCCTACATGCTTGGCAAATTTCATGGCCGATTTAGCGTCTGTGAAGTGGTGCACCGTTCCCTGCCAGGTATAGCAGGGCATAGGGTATTTCTGCCTGCAGCAGTATCCGTTTGATCGGCACAAATTCCCGTCTTGCTCCCTGTACAGCAGGAGTAAAGTCAGGGTATAGAGAGATGTTATTCCCTTTGTGATTAATGCTGCCTCTCTCTCTAGCCTGGCACAGGATGGTATCCCGGTCTCGATAGTTTAACAATTGTGCCAGGATTGGTCTGGGCGTAGCTCCGACCGGAGGCCTGGGGCCCAGAGTGCGATGGGCTCTCTCGACTGTGAACATTGCGGAGAGGTCCGGGCCAAACAGATCGCGCAGCAGTTCTTCCACGAAGGTTTCCATCTTGGATATTGCTGTTGTTTCCGGGATACCTGTTATATGAAGATTGTTTCAACGCGACCGGGCTTCTAAATCATCGTTTTTGGCTCTGATGATATTGAGTACCCTGTCCATTTGAAGCATTTGCTCCTTGGTTTCCATTTGAAATTCGTGGGCCTCGGAGGTGTGGTTTTCCAGCTGATCTAAGCAGGTTTCGTGAGTGTCCACTTTCCTCTTGACCTGGTCCAACTGAGAGGTAAGTATATCTAACTTGTTATCTATCGTTTTTAAGCTGGATTTCATGTCTAGCAGCAAGGAACGAAGGTCATCATTGGACCCCTCCACCCGCTCCCGTGTGCCCAGCTCTGAATCTGTGTCTGCGTCATTCTCCATTTGTCTCATGAGCCTTTTGTTTTCGAAATATAATTTCGACTGTTTGGCATCGTGTTTCCCCATGCCTCCAAAGATGCCAGGTCTGAGATCTGCAGAGCAGAGAGAGCAGCACGTTAGGCTTAAAGTCCAGGGATGTGCAGCCCGGTACCCACTGAATCACAGTGCTCTGCGTGCTTTCCCCCACGGCTCCCTGCTTCTTGGAAGTGTTTTGTTAGTGCGCTACGCCTTCTCTTGCATGAAAACTCAAAGCACCTCCTGCGCACCGCCTATGGTCTTGGTGGGCCCAGGCCAAATTTCCTTGCATGGCCTTGTTGATGGTTCTGTGTGCTCTGGCTGGGGACGTGCCAATGTGGCCGAGGCCAGGGTGTCCCTGTACTGGTATTCTTTTCCCACTCAGTTTAGGGACGCGGCAATGCAGTCAGGGCCTCAGCTCCCCAGCGTCGGTGCTCGATTTCCTCACAGTCCCAGGATATAATTGTGTGGCCTGTCCCCAAGCCTCCCAGCGCCGGCGCTCATGTCCCGCATAGCCCAGAGATATATTATTGGAGTTCTATCCTGAAAGATCCAGCGCTAGGGTCTATTCACCTCACATCCCGGGGGAATATTGAGCAGTCGGGGCCCAGGCGGCTTCGCGCCGGTGCTCACCTACAGCGCAGCTCAGGGACCCATCAATGCAGGCGTGGCATCAGCTCCCTGGCTCCAGTAGTTTCTTTCCGCGCAGCTCAGGGACACAGCAGTGCAATCTGATCCCCAGCGCTCCAGCGACAGTGTTTCACTCCGCGCGGGTCTCCGCAAGTGACACCGGTAACAGCTGTGCCCCGCACAGGCCATAACCCCCACGCCGCACGGGCGCCCAACGGATCCGCTGCTCTCCACAAATGCTTCGGGGCACCCAGGTCCGCGACACACCTCGGACACGCCGGGGCTTCACATTAACCCCTCCTCTCACGCTCGGAGCCTCGCCAGGTACAGCCCGATGTCCGGATGCCAGCCTCTGGGGATCACCACGAGCACGCGGCTTGACCCCAGGGCACGGCAGCACCCTCCCAGTGCGGTTACAGGATCGAGTCGCTGCCTGTGTCGGAATTGCCCCTCGAACTGCTGGTGCACATCTCTCCAGCACAGCACCTGCTTCCCTCCGGCACCAGGCCCAATGCGCAGACGGAGCAGCTTCTTCCGGCAGCTTATCAAGGCCCGGCCCTCAGATCTGTTGCTCTGCAGCTTTCCGTCAGATTCACTGGGTCTTCCGCAGCGCACTGCGCCTCTGCCGGTTCCTGCCCGAGTCGCACCGATTACCCGCTTCTGCCAGGTGTTTTTTGGCTCTCCAGAAGGTAGGATTATTAAGGATTATGCTGCGGCCGGCAGAGCCCTCTCAATGAGCGGCCACCTCGCTGCTCGGCAAGCCACGCCTCCTTCTGTCCCGTATTCTTAATTATGAATCGCTGTCACCTTTCGCCATTGACAGTTTCAAATTACATATTACGGCCTATGCAGACGATGTGGTTGAATATTCACGCCATCTTGGATGTCCCCATAATTGAACATGAGGCATTTGAATTTGGCAAGGTGTCTGGATATAAAATGAACAAGAACAAGACGCAAATTATACTGAATCATCCTAATATTACTAATGATTTTTGGGTCACCTCCTCTGCAACCTATCTAGGTATTGAAATATCAGCTAACATGCAAGAAGTTCTTAAACTTAGTTATGAGGCTCTCTTTGTAAAACCCATTGCATCATTGAGACTTTGGCATCGGTTATCCGTTTCTATCACCGGGAGGTGCAATATTATTCAAATGAATGTACTTCCAGAGTTTTAATACTTGTTTCATGCTATACCACTCTGCGTTCCCAATTTCTTCTTTTAGCAGTTGGATTCTGCTATTAGTAGCTTTCTTTGGGAGTATCTGTGAGCCAGACGTGCCTTACAATGGCTGAAAACATCACAGGAAGAGGGTGGATGGTCCTTACCGGACTTTCCACAGTATTTTTAGGTACCTTTTGGGGAACGTATTTGCTGTCTGGTCGATGATGCAGGCAATCTTAATACCCTACTCATCTATGAAATCAGCTTAGGGACTTAAGCTTGTGCTTTCTTTTCTAGATTTGATCCCAACTATTTCAAGAGGGTTTGATTTAAGGTAATACAGGATGCCTGGTCAATTTGGAAAGATTGGAGTAAAAATTTTAATTTTGGTCTAATTCATTCATATGTATCGGTATACAGAAATAAAGTGTTTCCGCCCATTTTTCACGATTCTGTTTATCAGCAATGGAAACACATTGGGTCTAAAAACTATCAGTTTTTTGTAGCCGGTACAATCCGTTCTTTTGCTGATTTACAGGAGAAGCTCTCTCTTCCGCCCAAAAGCTTTTTAAATATCTCCAAATAGGGGATTTTCTTCATTGGAAGGCTATTTGTATTCCCGGGGAACATAAATTATTGAATTTAATTTGTAAAGGGTTAGATCCGATTAGTATCAGGAGATTTTATATCTGCTTCAACCAGCCCAGAGAGCATGATTTGGAGATATAGGCTACAAAATGGTCTGATTTGTTGAGGCAAGTGATTGATGGCCCAAGATAGCTCAGGCGTTTGCAATATCTTCCACTTATTTAATATCGGCCAGGCTCAAGTTACAGCAATACAAGACTATTGCATTGCTTTATTATACACCTGAGTGATTTGCAAAGTGGGCAGGGATACAGTGGGCGACATTAGCTGCCCTAGGTGTGGGAAGCCGGCGGCAAATATTGTTCATATGTTTGCAAGTTGCCATCAAATTCAAGTCTATTGGACTGATATATGCCGGAGGTTTTCTCATAAACTCGGGAGTCAGGTGGAATTCGATATTTTGAATATTATGCTCTTTATAGAACTGAGGACATCTCAGAGTAATATGTCAGCTCTCTTTTTTTCCATCATTGTTGCTAGGATTTGTCTGGCACGTGAATGGAGAAATAAGCTTCCGCCCACCTTTGATAACTGGCTAGTCACAATGTGGTACTTATTGAAAATGAAAGGGAATAGGGGATATTCAAGGTTGTGTAATACCTGGGGACTGCTATTTCACTGTGACTAAAGAAGTTTATATTGACCCTTTCTGGGCGTGGGTTCTTGATGATAATAATTGTGGACTTTAGTTCTTTATCTAATTCTTCTTTTCATATTTTGTGTTGGTTATGTATATTAAATGTTTTGCCTCTCTGCAGTCTCGAAGTACTATAACAATGTGTTATATCATGCAATACCCAGATACATGTATTCCATTTGAGGTGTATGTTGATCCTCTTGTAATAAAAACATATGTAAATCCCAAAAAAAAGAGTGAAACTCTAGGACAGAAGACAGTTAAAAATCTACAGACACTTGGCAATAAAGGTGAATATGTGATAAATATTTGCAGCATGCTAGACAGAATTCTATAAATCACTTTTAATAATTACTAACTTATGCCTACTACCCCTTCTGAGGTATAGGCCATCAACCAGGACTCTTCAGCCATCTCTATCCTGGGCTTTTCTTTCAATTTGACTCCAGGTGTAACCCATCTCCTTGCAGTCAGCCTCGAGGCCTTGGCGCCAGGTAATTCTTGGCCTTCCTCTTTTCCTTTTCCCTTGAGGATTCCAGGTCAGAGCTTGCTTGGTGGTGTTTGATGCGGGCTTGCAGAGTGAGTGACCTATCCAGCGCCAGCGTCTTTTCATGATTTCTTCATGAGCAGGGAGTTGGAAAGTCTGCTGCCATAGGTCTTTGTTGCTGATGGTATTTGGCCAACAGATTTGGAGGATTTTCCTCATACAGGTGTTGATGATATTCTGGACTTTGTAGTAGTGGTCACTGTTGTCCTCCAAGTTTCTGCTCTATACAGAAGGACCGATTTTACGTTGGTGTTAAAAAGCCTGATCTTGGTTTGCAGTGTTCGGTCCTTGGAGCTCCAGATTTTCTTTAGCTGAATGAAGGCAGCCCTTCTTGCCTTGACGTTGGTGTCTGTGCCCAGGTAGGTGAAGGCCTCAATCACTTCCAGTGCATCGCCTGCAGAGTGACTGCAGTTGTGCTGGCCGTGTTAGCCTTCAGGATCTTGGTTTTTCCCTTGTAGATGTTTAGGCCACGTTGTGCTGATATGGCTGCCACATTGTTGGTCTTCTCTTGCATCTGCAGATGGGTATGGGAGAGGAGGGACAGGAATCTGCAAAGTCCAGGCAATCGAGCTGCGTCCAAGGTGTCCACTGGATTCAATTTATTCTGCTTGCTGTGGATGTCTTCATGATCCAGTCTATGGCCAGCAGGAAGAAAACAGGCGAGAGAAAACAATCCTGGCGGACACCGGTCCTCACTTGGAAGGCTTCCATGAGTTCTCCTCCATGAACTGTCTTGCGGGTCATTCACTCATAAGAGTCCCTGATGATTCTTACAAGTTCATCACTCATAAGAGTCCCTGATGATTCTTACAAGTTCATCTGGTATCCACACAGCCGAATACCTTCTCCTAAGTCGATAAATTAGTTGACATAAAGGTGGGAGTTCCATTCCATCAACTGCTCAATGATGATGTGCAGTGTTGCAATCTGGTCTGTGCAGGATCTATTTTTGCGGAAACCATCTTGCTGGTCTTGCAACTGTATGCTGACTTGTTCCTTCATTCTGTTCAGAATGACTTTGTTTAACACTTTTGCCTGGGGTTGAGAGAAGAGTTATCCCTCCGTAGTTTGCACAGTTACTCAGGTCACCTTTCTCAGGGATCTTGATGAGGTATCCCTCCTTTCAATCTGATGGCACCTTTTCCTCTTCCCAGATCCTTCCAAACATGGAGTAGAGCATGTCTACTGATGTTTCAATGTCTGCCTTCAGTTCCTCTCCAAAAATGTTGTCAGGTTTAATAATTGTTAATGCAAAATAAGAAAAATGCTTCAGGTGGGAATTAATTTTTTTAATTTAAACTTCAGAAAAATAATTTTCATTTCATATATTTAAATTAATTGAACATTTAATTTAAAATTAAGTTAATAGTGCTGTAGCATTTTTCTTCTTTTATACCTTTAAAATAAAGATATAAAATTAATTTACAATGATTTTTAACATAAAAATGTTTACTCATCTTGTTTGTTTAATAAACGTTTTTACTTTTCCTTATACTTTACCATACGGAGACTCCTCAGTCGGATGTGATGTTTAGAATTAATTAAAAGTAATTTAGTTATATTTTATAAAAAATGTAATCTTACCTTCATTTTTAAATTCCAAAAAGGTTGTTAAAATATTTTATAATTAAATAATAAACAGGTTTTATTTTCATTTTTTCAAACATTAAATTATATTTTACTATATTTTTAACTATTTTAAATAATGTAGTTTAATTTAACATTATTTCCTATGTAATTGTATTTTTAGTGTCTTCCTCCATTATTTTCTATGGATTGGTGTTGCAGTGTCAGTGGATGGCCATGTGTGGTGCTAGACTTGCTACTGTTTCTTTTTTGGCAGTAGTAACTTCATTCATAAGTTTGGCTCCACCTTCTTTTTCAGGGGGTGGAGACGAGTAAATCTACACTTTTGAGTAACTTTATACTTTGTCAGAGTCTTACTTGAAGTTTCCCAGGTTCTTCACAGGAGCAGAATGACGACTGTTCCCAACGCCCCCTCGTGACTCTCACCACGCCCAATATCAGTCCTTGGTAGCGTGAAGCCAGTCCCGGGGGGGAAAGGGGTATGGGACAGAGAAGAGACTGCCTAGTCTTCTATATCTGGCGTCTTCTGTATGCAGCTACTTCTAACTGTTTCTTTCGTACTGCTCTCGTTTCAAGGCGCTGTAACACAAAACACAAATTACTACAGTCCCACTAGAATTAGTCTTCTATTTAATTTCTGTGTTCTACTAGTCTCCTATAACGTACCCGTGAAGAGCTAGGTGTTTGCCCCTCTTCTAGTTGCTGTGTCTACTTTTATCCACTCAGAAATGAATAGTGTGAGGAAAAGGAAAAACCTGTGAAGATAAGCAATATTTATTATATAATTCCTTTTCCCTTTTCTCTTCTATTATTTTATTCTTAGCAACCTTTCAATTACCTTTTCCTAGTTTTCTTTGTGATGTTTTAATATTATCTTTTCTTGTTTTCAGGAAGTTCTAACTGGGAGCCTTACTGGAGTTGAAACCTTCAGGTGAGTCTACTAGATATTTATGACCCTCGTTTTAACTTGACAAACTGTCTAAACTGGTAATGAATTTAACTGACTGATTATCCAAATATACACCATACTGCAACTAATACACACAACGCTGCCTTCCTC
The DNA here is from genome assembly GCA_963921515.1 of Calotriton arnoldi. Classification (NCBI taxonomy): domain Eukaryota; kingdom Metazoa; phylum Chordata; class Amphibia; order Caudata; family Salamandridae; genus Calotriton; species Calotriton arnoldi. The sequence goes on from CAWUFW010000662.1 coordinate 1,140,557, forward strand.
TATGAGGTACTTGCATGACGGTATTAGGAGCTGGTCCGAAGGGAGAATGCTGAAACTGCACCGGAATCTCTGGAATGCCAAACACTGCTATTGTTTCTCTAAATTGAAGCCCGACGCTAGGAGATTCTTTATCCTTCCGACGGAGTTCGAGAGCGCCTAAAACCTACTCTATAACTACACGGACGCGCAGCCAAGCACTGTTACTCGTGTAACGGTCTTGGTGAAGTGCGCACAGCTGAGGGTGAGCGCGAGCCTCAGCGGTGCTTGGAACCACGCGCTATTGAAAATAGGCTGGAGCGCTAACCCTAGCGCAGCCAGCCATCTTAGAGGCATATTTCCTGAACAGTACTGTCCAGGACTGGTCATTGCGATTCAAATAGAATTTTATTTTGCCAACTCTGTTGTAAGGAATAGAGGTAGCTCCCACTAATTGGTGTCTTTTAGTCCTGAAGCTTGGATTCCTGACAGTACCCCTCCGCAAGGGGGGCTCCCCAGGTTTCGCCTTAAGTGGATTTTGGTCATGAAAGGTTTTCACTAACCTTGGGGCATTCAAATTTGAACATGGTTCCCAAGATCTTTCCTCGGGACCATAACCTTTCCAATCCACTAAATAGTACAGTCTTCTGTTCTTCCACTTAGAGTCCAAAATTCTCTTTACCTCAAATTCTTCCCCATTTTCCGTTTGAATGGGTTTGGGAGGTTTACAGGGCCTAAGAAATGGTGAAGATTTCTTCAACAAGGAGACATGGAACACTGGGTGAATTTTTAGTTGAGAAGGTAGACTCAATCTATAGGTTACTGGATTTAGTTTTCTCTCAATTTTAAATGGACCAATGAAACGAGGTTGGAATTTTCGGGTTCCTTTTAACTTCAAATTTTTTGTGCTAAGCCACACCTTGCTACCTATGGGATAGGCATCCTCTGGTTTTCTCTTTCTGTCTGCAAAGCGTTTATACAGTTCTTTTGATTTTTCTAACTTCTCTCTAGCTGCTTCATGGGTCTCACCCATATGTTTAACTAGGTCCGTGACTGCAGGAACCAAATCCTCAAAGTTACCAAACATCAAATTTGGGTGTCGACCATAGTTTAAGAAGAATGGAGATTGACCTGTGGAACTATTTTGGGAATTATTGTGTGCAAACTCAGCAGCCCAGAGAAGATCTGTCCAGTCACCTTCCTGGTCTAACAAAAACAATCTTAAATACTGCTCCAACTCCTGATTAGCCCTCTCGGTCTGCCCGTCTGTCTCGGGGTGATAGCTTGTAGAGTATCTAGTTTCTATATTCAACTCCTTGGTATAGGCCTTCCAAAAATGGGACAGGAATTGAGAACCTCGATCAGAAATAAGGACCTTTGGAATCCCATGTAACCTTACTACATGCAAACTGAACTGTGTAGCTAGTTCCTTAGCACTAGGAATGTCTTGGAGGGGAACAAAATGAGCCATCTTGGTAAATGCATCTACAAAAACCAGGATGGTATTGTAGCCCTGACAGGACGGCAGGTCCACAATCAGATCCATGGTTACCGTATGCCAAGGATGGGGGGGTCGGCATAGGTTGTAATAAACCTTGTGGGGCCTGCCGTGTAGGTTTTCCCTGTGCACAAACTCCACAACCCAAAACATATTGCTTAATGTCCTTCGTCATATTGGGCCACCAAAATTGTCTCTTTACCAACTCTTCAGTCTTGTTAATTCCTTTGTGACCAGCCATAGGATGATCATGGCTGTCATGCAAAATTTGTTCTCGTAATTCCACAGTAGGGACGAACAGAGCTCCTTGGTGAAAAGGTAGATCATTTCGGATTTCCCGAGATGAATCAGATGAAACCCATTGCTGAAGGTCTTCAGGCGAGAATGATCCTTTCACTTTTTCCTCAAGAGTTTCATGGGAGATGAGTCCAACTATCTTTGATTCTGGAATGATCTTCTGGTCTTCAATTGATGTCCTTTGTCCTTCTGTACCCAGCCGAGACAAGGCATCCGCCTTACCGTTCTTGTTTCCAGGCCGATAGGTGATCACAAAGTTGTAATCCGCAAAATATAAGGACCATCTGAGTTGGCGTGGTGTCAGAGTTCTGGCTGATTTCAAGAACTGTAGATTCTTATGATCCGTATACACGGTTACAGTGTGTCTGGCTCCCATCAGATAATGTCTCCATTCCTTGAAGGCATCCTTGATTGCCAATAGTTCTTTCTCAGTGATCGTATAATTGACTTCCGCTGGTAGGAGTTTCCTAGAGTGGTACGCAACGGGGTGCAATTGGCCGGTCTCCTTTTGTCTCTGCGACAAGACTCCCCTATAGCTTGATCCGAAGCATCTGTTTCCAAATAAAAAGGTTCCATTGGATCAGCATGGAGGAGAATGGGTGCAGTAGTGAAACTCGTCTTAAGAGATTGAAAGGCATTTTCAGATTCAGTTGACCAGGAAAAGGGAACTCCTTTTCGAAGTAAACGAGTAATTGGAATTACCTTAAGAGAGAAGTCTTGGATAAATCTTCTGTAAAAATTTGCAAATCCAATAAACCGTTGCACCTCTTTCACAGAAGTTGGTGATGGCCAATCCGTAACAGCCTTAATCTTTCGTGTATCCATGGTGATTCCCTCAGGAGAAAGGACAAACCCAAGGAAATCAACTGAACGTACATGAAAGGCACACTTTTCAAGTTTTGCATACAGACTGTTTTCGCGCAGCTTCTCCAAAATTCCTTTAACATGTTCTTGATGCTCCTCTTCAGATCCAGAGTAGATTAATATATCGTCAATATAGACGATAGCACACTTGTCAATATATTGATTCAAAATGTCATTAATGAAAAACTGAAAGGCGGCTGGCGCGTTGCAGAGTCCATAAGGCATGACCTGGTATTCAAATAAGCCAAACTTGGTCCTAAACGCGGTTTTCCATTCATCGCCCTCCCTGACCCGGACCAAGTGATATGCTCCTCGCAGATCTAGCTTCGTATAAATTTGCGCTCCTTTCACTTGGTCCAAGAGTACAGAGATTAAAGGCAAAGGGTATCTGTTCTTAATTGTAATCCGGTTCAGGGCGCGATAATCAATGCAGGTCCTCAGATCGCCTTCTTCCTTCTTGGACACGAAAAACAACGGCGAGGAGACAGGAGACTGCGAAGGTCTAATAAAACCGTTCTCTAAATAAGTTTGGATATATTCTTTCAGAAACTTATCCTCCTTCTCTGTTAGAGCGTAGATTCTGCTACATGGAAGATTCGCCCCAGGTTCCAGTTCAATTTTGCAGTCATAAGGTCGATGTGGAGGAGCCTTTCGGCATCTACTTCGCTAAACACGTCCTTAAACTCTTTGTAGATTTCTGGAATCTCTTCAGTGTGAATGACACACAACGAAACTCCGTTGTCACATAAACTGTAAGACATGCTGGATTCTTTCTCTGGTTCTTTTCCATGGAAACACACCTCTTTACAATAATCAGAGTTCATGTTAATTGAACGCTTCTCCCAATCGATTTGGGGATTATGTTCAGTTAACCAGGGAAGACCTAAAATTAGCTGGAATTGCGGTGCATCAATGAGATTGAACTGCAAACGCTCCTGGTGCCCATCTGGCAGGATCAGCTCCACCTTTTCCGTGTGACTGACAATGGGACCAGAAGATAGGTTGGTTCCGTCCACGGCTCTTACAGCTTCACTCCGGGGTTTTCGTAAGGCCTGCAACCCAATTCTTGAAGCGAACTTGAGATCACAAAAATTTCTGGTTGCACCAGAATCAACCATAACTGTAATGTCAGTTTGAACTGAAGTTCGATATTTAAGAGTGGCTGGAAGAGTCAAATGAGGAGCCGCTGATTGCAAGGTGTTCGCAAGTTGATGTGTATCAGGGGTTGTGATTTCTTTAGCATCCACCAGTCCAACCCGTCCTACTGGTGGTGCTGCAAGTTTTCCTTCAACTGAGCCTTGGGTTTCTTCGGGCAAACCTTAACAAAATGGCCGCTCATGCCGCAGTACATACAAAGATTGTTTAATCTTCTTTTCTCTTTCTCTTCCTTAGTGAGAGGGCCACGTACTACTCCGATTTGCATTGGCTCCACTGTCTGACTGCCCTCCGCTGTTTTAATGCCCTCAGATCTCATTCGATCAAACCTAGGAACACTTGGGCGAAACTCTCTCCGTTTTTCTCCCCGTCTCTCTGTCTGCCGGTAATCCAGTTCCAAAACCAAATCTATGAGGGCAGAAACCTCGGTTGGTCTATTTGGTATCTGAGACAGGGCGTCCTTAAGTTCGTCTTTCAGGCCCCTATAGAACAGCGCAGCTCTTTTATTCTCCGGCCAGTCTGTCTCCACAATGAGTTTATTAAATTGGGCTAGATAAGCCACCAGTTCCTTGTTTCCTTGCTTCAATTCGAGCAACTCATTATCAGTAGCTTGAGCCACCTTCCTACGGTCAAATATTCTTAGGAATTCCTTTTAAATTCTTCAAAGTCGTACAAAATTGCCGAATCCTTAGTAACCAATGGTAAGGACCAGGCCGCTGCGTCACCACTCAAATATGATAGCATGAAGGCCACTCGAGTTTGTGCATCAGGGAAAATGGCGGGACGACACATAAAATGGAGGGAACATTGGGTAAGAAAAATTTGAGCCTTCTGGGGGTCCCCACTAAAACGTTCTGGAGGAGCCAATGGTATAACTGGGGATAAGGAGTGTACAACCTGTGTGGGGGTTCTAGAGTGAATCAGTGGGGTGGAACTTGACGCCTGCGTGCCCTGCGAAAAGACTGAAAAGCTAGTACCTGAAAAGTAACTATCCATTTTTGTCGCTAAGTCAGTGGTTTCTTTTCTAGAGGCAATTAGGTCTTGCCTTAAACTTCTGTTTTCCTCCCTAACTCCCATTAGCTCCTTTTGAATAGCTTCTAAAACTCCGCCCAAATTCTGGAGATCTAACCCCTCAGTCATTCTGCTCAGGTGAGTAAAATTTCGTGGGCACTTCACTCTGTCAGAGTCTTACTTGAAGTTTCCCAGGTTCTTCACAGGAGCAGAATGACGACTGTTCCTAACGCCCCTCGTGACTCTCACCACGCCCAATATCAGTCCTTGGTAGCGTGAAGCCAGTCCCGGGGGAAAGGGGTATGGGACAGAGAAGAGACTGCCTAGTCTTCTATATCTGGCGTCTTCTGTATGCAGCTACTTCTAACTGTTTCTTTCGTACTGCTCTCGTTTCAAGGCGCTGTAACACAAAACACAAATTACTACAGTCCCACTAGAATTAGTCTTCTATTTAATTTCTGTGTTCTACTAGTCTCCTATAACGTACCCGTGAAGAGCTAGGTGTTTGCCCCTCTTCTAGTTGCTGTGTCTACTTTTATCCACTCAGAAATGAATAGTGTGAGGAAAAGGAAAAACCTGTGAAGATAAGCAATATTTATTATATAATTCCTTTTCCTTTTCTCTTCTATTATTTTATTCTTAGCAACCTTTCAATTACCTTTTCCTAGTTTTCTTTGTGATGTTTTAATATTATCTTTTCTTGTTTTCAGGAAGTTCTAACTGGGAGCCTTACTGGAGTTGAAACCTTCAGGTGAGTCTACTAGATATTTATGACCCTCGTTTTAACTTGACAAACTGTCTAAACTGGTAATGAATTTAACTGACTGATTATCCAAATATACACCATACTGCAACTAATACACACAACGCTGCCTTCCTCTATGAGGTACTTGCATGACGGTATTAGGAGCTGGTCCGAAGGGAGAATGCTGAAACTTCACCGGAATCTCTGGAATGCCAAACACTGCTATTGTTTCTCTAAATTGAAGCCCGACGCTAGGAGATTCTTTATCCTTCCGACGGAGTTCGAGAGCGCCTAAAACCTACTCTATAACTACACGGACGCGCAGCCAAGCACTGTTACTCGTGTAACGGTCTTGGTGAAGTGCGCACAGCTGAGGGTGAGCGCGAGCCTCAGCGGTGCTTGGAACCACGCGCTATTGAAAATAGGCTGGAGCGCTAACCCTAGCGCAGCCAGCCATTTTAGAGGCATATTTCCTGAACAGTACTGTCCAGGACTGGTCATTGCGATTCAAATAGAATTTTATTTTGCCAACTCTGTTGTAAGGAATAGAGGTAGCTCCCACTAATTGGTGTCTTTTAGTCCTGAAGCTTGGATTCCTGACATACTTGGATTTTGTGAATAGCCAAAAGTAGTAAAGTTACTCAAAAGCGTAAAGTAAGAGTTAATGTAAGTGTATAATGTAATGTAAATGTAAGTATTATTTCATGTTAATTCCACTGCTATTTTAATACTAAGGGCCTTATTATGAGTTTGGCGGTGCAGGAAGCAGGACTGCCCCCCCTCCCCCCACACCGTCAAACCCATGTTGGCATCGCCCGCTAGATCACAGCCTTTTTCGTCACTAGCGGGCGGTTCTTTGGCGGTCCCACAGCGGTGCCTATAAAATAGGCACTGCAATGGGAATGCCAAAGCAAGTTCCTGCAGGGCATGGACTGTTAAGTCCATGCCCTGCAGGAACTGGGGTTGCATGCAGACAGGGGGGCACATATACCATGTGCCCCCCTGCATGCATCCCCTGGTGCAGAGGCAACAGGGGGCCCTGTAGGGTCCCCTTTGTTTCCTCTCCGCCACAGTTTTCATGGAGGGCTCACCGCCATGAAAACCGTGGCAGAGAGGAAACTCGTAATATGCTTGGCGGGCCACAGCAGCCCCGGCAAGCATATTGCGGCCTCAAGACTGCTGCAACACCACCAGGGATCGCGGATCCCTGGCCGCAACAGTGGTCCCATGGTGGTCCGACCGCCCTACTTGTTATAGAGAGGTCGGACCACCGGTCTGGCGGTAGCCGCACCGCCACTGTGAGTTTGGCAGTCCATTGGACCACCAAACTCTTAATAAGGCCCATAGAATGTTGGCTTTCATGTCGCATTTCTTGACGGGAGTCCCAGATTCCACGAGTCATTAGGACTGAACACGGAGTGGCCGATGAAAGGGGCGTTGTGTGCTTTTTTGAAGTGAACCTAGAATAAAACTCTTACCTTATCAACACAGCGTAGAGCCACTTCTTGATATAACATCTTGAGAACAATTTGGAGAGACTTTAAGAAAACCACATGCCGTTGGTTTCTCATCAAAAATTCTACTGCTGTAACCGTTTTGACTTCCCAGGTAAACATCGGCTGTGTGACATTGGTACCAAATATTCTTTGCTGTTCGTAGTAGTATTTAGGGCGTAACACAATCTAAATTATCCTTGGAAGGGAAGGAACTGATACCAGTGGTTACTATCTGTAAGAGCTCTCTCAGCTGCGCTCTTCTATTCAATAGTGTTGTGAAGCACGAGACTTGACGGCTGCTCTCTGCGCAAGCACTCCCTGCTGAGCTCTTCTATTCAATACTGTTGCAAAGGACGAAAATCGAAGGCTGCTCCGCATATTCTGACTCATCTCATTCTACGCACTTAGGGCCTGATTACGATGTCGGGCGGAAACTAAACCTCCCGACTCCTTGTTGGAATCGGTTCCGACCGACTTGCGGTCGGAGGTTCCGACCGACCAATTATGAAGCTTCTGAACACTGTTCAGAAAGTCCCCATTGACTTCAATGGGAGCCTGTGTTCCGACTGACAAAACAGGCTCCCATTGAAAAAAGGGGTGGTTTGGGAAAACCTTGCACCCTGTGGCGGACACCCCATGGTGCCTGTCACACTGTGCATGGTTCTACAGGTGGGTCCCTTGGGTACCCCCACGACCCCCAACTGGAGGCTTCAGGATGAAGGGGGACCTGCTAGGGGCACCCAAAGTCAGTTTCGACTGCCTTTTTGTGTCAGACGGTCTGAGTTGGAAAGGCTCTCCGAATCTGACATCGTAATACGTCGGTCGGAAAGGTGGTCCGTAGAGTTTCCAAATGCCAGTCGGCACTGATTCGGAATGACCGAACGGTTACCTTTCCATTGTAATCGGTCAGTCACAAATGTTTCTGACTCGGTCGGAAACATAGGTTCCGACATGGTTTAGGAAAATCCGAATGCAGTTTGGAGCCTTTCCGACCAACATCATAATCAGGCCCCTAGTAATTGGCCAACTTGTTGGGATTTTCATTGGTGGATGTTTTCTCATTGAGGATTGGTCACCACACAGAGGGTTTACTCTTGAATCATTATGTTTTCAATTTAAATACAAAGGAATACTCTTCTTCAGTGTTTAATAAGTTTCCTTAAAATTTTACAACTTTCACCAACCCGTTCTATAAATACCATGCAGAGCTCAAATCTTCCACCTGCATTCCAAGCGGAAGCAGGAATGCCCAGACTGAAATGGAAACAATGATACAGAAATGTTGATAGTTTCTTAAGTGCAGTTGATGGCACTAAATTTGACCCTTTACGGAAAAAGACAATTGTTTAGTCACAGAGCAGCAAAGGGTGTTTGATCACCTTTTCCCAAAGATACCTCCAGTACCTTTTATATGGTATGAGTATACCGAGGCACTCAACAGACTGAAGACATATTTCAAAGATGATTTAAGCATTGTTGTGGCAAGACATAGATATGTCACACGTTGGTAACAGCCCAATAAATCAATTGACCGATTTTGGTGGAGTTACGGATTTTAGAATCTACGTGCGAATTTGATGGTGTTTTGGACAATTATTTGAGAAATCAACTAGTTGTAAATTGTTATGAAAACAGAACTCAGGAACGACTTCTGTGTTACAGAAATATAACTTTGGAAAACAATGTAGAAATTTCTAGAAGCATTGAGAGCTCTATCATGGTCTCCAAAGAGATGGGTAGATTTAAACAGTCAAATGACTCCGAGTCTGTTAACATCATCAGACAGAAAGCAGATGTCGATTCACAACCACATGACAAGAAAGGGGACAGGTGTATTCCACACACCCAAGGAGCATGCTTCAGATGTGGATCCAGGACTCACCTGGCCAACTCTAAAGTGTGTTCTACAGTGGGTAAAACATGAATGAAGTGCAGGAAAGTTGAACATTTTGCTAAAATGTGCGAGGACACCCAGAAGGTTACATTCATTGATTAACAACAACCTGTGGAGTCAAAAGTTGTTCTTTCCATCAAAATGGTGAACTGACATGACTTGCATAACAATAAAGGAGATCAATCGTGTTTGTGAAATGACAATTGGTAAAGTTAAAATTGAGGTCACTGCGGATTCTGGTACTCCTATTTCCATCATCTCTGATACTTTATATTGGAAAGAGTGGAGTAGCGTCAATTTAATACCTCTTGATATATGTAAGGTAGTATTTAGAGGTTTTGACTTAGATATGATGAGTTATTTTTGGCAAGACATGAAAATCAAGGACCCGAGACATTCATACCAAGATTTACGTTATGAACGAAGGATACCATATCTTGGGGTAGAAGGATCAAGGAGCTTTTGGTTGATTTTAAGACCAGGCACAGATCATCCCATTTCTCTAGTTGTTTTTGTTGAACTAGGGGCACGTTCTTTAGATAGCTTGTTCAGCAAATACAAGTCTGTTTTCAAGGAGCGTTTTGGGTTCCATCAAGGGTTTTGAACACAAGATTGTATTAAATTAACCTAGAGTGATTTCTCTCTCATGATTTCACCTATAGTTTTAGCTAAGAAAACTGGAGATTATAGGCTTTGCATTGACCTGAGATCCTGGAACAAACATATTCAAATTGATTGTTTTCCCCTACCAATGTTTAGGAGATGTTGGCTGAAATTGGGAGTTCCAAGGAATTTTCCACACTTGATTTGAGGGCAGCTTATCATCAGGTTGAGTTGAGCAAAGGTTCCCGTTCATTGACTGCATTTTGGAGCTTTTCAATTCTTACACATGCCGTTTGGTATGGCTTTAGCTGCATTGGTTTTTCAAGGATAAAATTTTGATTTTCAAAACTGATGAAAAAGAACATATGCTTATCCTGGATAGAGTCTTAGGCACTTTGAGAAACTATGATATGACTGTTAAAAATGAGATAAGTGCAATATCTTGGTCAACACATATCCTCCGAAGAGATTCGTCCCAAGTTTGACTTGCTGAAAGCAATATAGGATGCACCTGTACCTGTTGACAAAGATGAACTATGGTCATTCATGGGTCTCTGAGGATTTTTCTCATGTTTTGTGGAGAACTTTCCATATCAAATAAAAGATTGCAGACATTCTATTGGTGGCTAGGGATGGATGCAGAAGTGGAGATGTTGGTTATGGGTTGTGGTGGTGCTGACATATCTTTGCGCACTCATAACACACCCATGGAGTTCCCTGCAATACCTTGGGAAAACAAGGTATGGACTTTATTGAGTCTATATATTTGCTTAATGAGAACATGCTTAGTCTTAATGGATTATCACTCACATGGGTGTTCCACAGATTCAGGAGAGAACCCAACACAAAAACTATGATAGAGGTATTGTGATGTCTGTTCTACTCTGAAGGGATTCCTAAAACTCTGGTTACTGATAACGGAGTGCAGTTCAGATCTCAAGTGATGGAGAGTTTTTTCTCTTCACTTTGAATCAAACATTTTGACTGTTGCACTGTGCAGTCCCCAGGGTAATGGAATGGTGGAGAAGGTGAATAGGATGATTAAGGAAACCATTCAGTTGTCTGAGTCTTCTGGACAAAATGCTCAAAATGCTGTGATGACAAGATTGTGGAGTTACCACAACACACCACACTCTACCACGGGTGATGCACCATTTGTGTTGTTGAAGGGAGGTCATTCTGTATGTGAGTCGTCCCCCTCGTGGGTGTTAGAGAGCATTGGGAGGTGTATTATGCATCCTGATATTCAAGAAATTAGTCAAAGGGTTGAAAGAGCACAAATCAAGAGTGGCAATAGCGACAACACTAAGGCAATTAAAAACAAAGCTTACAGGGCTTATCATTTCCCCTCTGCTCCGGGTAGCGCAAGCTAAAATTCCACCCTCTATTATTTATGGCAGCGAAGCACTGAGGGGTAGGGACGCTAAACTGCTGGACACCACCATGGGCAGAGCGTATAGAGTTATGTTAAACCTCCCATCTTACATCTCACCTGCACAGATTCGATTGGAGTTTGGCCTAACCAAACAACTTTTTGCAAGGCAAGGTTCCTATATTATGTGTTGGCACAAAATCAAGAACTCTCCCTGGAATACACTGAACCATCAGCTCTGGCAAGAACTTTGTAGCACATCCATCTTGCCGGCCAAAAAGTACTTGGAGGATTCAATCGCCACTACCGGACTAGTCGACCTATGGGAAACCCAAACCACCCATTCGCTCTTTAAGCAAGTAGTAAAAGGTAATCAAGAAGATCTCCCTTGCTGAAGGCAAAGCTGCCTTTGCCCGTAGGAGCCACGCCTGGATGACACTGAGCGGCTATAAACTACTTGGGCCACAGGCATACTTCAAATTGGGGTACTCAAGGAAGACCAAAGAACAATTTTTAAAATATAGGCTAGGAATCTTGCCAGCTACACCGCACCTTCCTCCCTGGCAGAGAGAGAAATGTGGAATCACATGCAGGCTATGTGGGAATGGCACTGAGGACATGGAACATCTAATATACTCCTGCACAAAATTAAAAGAGGAAAGGGTAGGACTACTCAAAGCGCATTTTAACGAACGAGGGATTCGAAGTCGGAGACCTGCTGTGATTGCATGCTTCGACCCCAAGGACCCGCAGCTAAATTGGAAGCTAGTAAAATTCCTATTATTAGTAGAATCTAAGCAAGGAAAAGCTGCACCCCGTGCAAACGCAAATAACACATAAGGAAGTTTTAGCTTATGCAATTGGAATCTTTGAGCATAGACATTGGAACCTCCTCAGAAGAAGCCGAACAAGGGCGCTTTTTACTAGCCCCGGGCGGAGACCTCCGCTCCACCCGCGGAGTGTGCGGAGATTTGCCTTCTCCGCGTTCCGCGGAGAACGCAAATCTCTGCACACTCTGCAGCGTAGCGGAGTTGGCCAGCCCCCGCCTCCACCCCCCTATATTAACAATGAATTCTAGTCTGAATTTTTGTCTTTAAAAGTAAATTAAAACCCACTTACCTGTACTGCGGCGTCCCCGGGCTGCCCTCCTCCTCTTCGTCGCTGTTTCTTCTAATCCTTGCGAAAACTCTCTTTCTTGTGAGAAATGCACATGCGCGGGCGCGCGCGCATGCTCAGTTTTTGCTTGGATTAGAAGAAACGGCGACGAAGAGGAGGAGGGCAGCCCGGGGACGCCGCAGTACAGGTAAGTGGGTTTTAATGTACTTTTAAAGACTAAAATTCATTGTTAATATAGGGGGGTGGAGGTGGGTGGCGTAGCGGGGCTACGCGGTGGGCCACGGAGTTTGTTCGTACCCCCGTGGCCCTCCGCGTAGCCCCCTACGCCCACTACGCCTAGGGTTACTTTTTACATTAGAGACTTTTTAGTTTTTAGAAACGCATTTCACCTGTCTTCATTTATATGAATTTTATTAACGTGTATTTATGTAATGGTTTTAATTAATCAAAAACAATTAAAAAAATTACTTACTTACTTACAAATCAAAAGTAAACTTAGATATGATGAATTGAAAAAGGTCAAGGATTTTGACTTTCAGATGGGAGATTTAGGCAGAGTCAGGCCTCCTTTAGGTACAAAAGTTGTCCTTTCAAAGTTCTACCTTAAATGCACAGTGATTCAAGTTTCCAAGCATACTGTTAAAGTTGACAACAAGAAATGGTGGAGCACGAAGAACATAGCCACGGTATTGATACATCTGGTGGTGGTGGTTTGCCATCGAGAATGAATACTTCGGTGGGAAGGCCATTTGAATGGTTGCCTCTTTGACAGTGAAGATAATACTGGTACTGCGAATGACTCAGAGTGTATTGATGGTTCTGTTGACACGATCAGTGATGAGTTCCCCTCTATAAGCTACCTTGCTTCAGGATATTGTGGGAGTGACTGAAGAGATGTTGTGCATGTTGGTGTGAGGAAAGTGTGTAGACCTAATTATTTAAGTGATTATGCTTTAGATTAGAATTTGTCTTTATTTTACTTTTCCAGGTTCTGCAATTTAAAGAGTTTCTTTGATTTCGACTGCTTTACCATTTGTAATTGTTTTACCAGGTCTCTTTTGTTGTTTTCTGGAAAAGGGGGGAGATGTGTTATGTCATGGTAATTCCATTGTTACTTTTATAATGAGAATGTTGGCTTTTACGTCGCATCTCTTGACAGGAGTTCCAGGTTCCACGAGTCATTAGGACTGTGCTTGGAGCGGCGCGCAGAGAGGGGCATTGTGTGCTGTTTTGAAGTGAACCTACAATAATACTCTTACCTTATCAACACAACGTGGAGTCGCTTCTTGAAATAACAGCAAGTTACCTCTGTGAATAGCCCTGTATGTTTTATTGTGCAGAGTTATTCCTTGCCTTAAGTACTTGGGTTTCTAGGGTTCAATATTTTCTTTGCACAGATTTTCTTTAACACTTTTCAAGTAAATAGCCTTGTAGCTTAATTTCTATTCTCTAAGAAAGGAAAACGTTTTGTTTCTTAGAATGGTTCTATGTGGGAAATTCCTTCCTGGAATATTTGGGGGTGAACCACAGCTGAGGTTCCAAGGTCGTCATTTGGAGAAGAGACTAGACTGTGTTTGTGGTGTCTTTAATAAAGCCTACCTGCTTAACTGTTACTTGTTGCTCCTGACTTTGTTTTTACACAGGTAAACTGCAAGAAACGGCAATGGGGTCTGAAAACCCAACATCCTAAATGAGACCAGAATGGGCCAAAACTTACCACAGGACCAATCCAGCAAATGGATCAGCGTCCAACAGAAAAGAGGCCTGCCACTAAAAACTCCAGTGTCCTAGGCCCGAACCCTGGGAGAGGACCGGGGAATGAGATGAAAGAACAGAGATACAAGGACATCACCAGACCACGTGGAAGTGTCAACTTCCACGTAGTTGACACTGGGAAGTCAACCACGTGGCAGGAAAAAAAGCAGAGACAGAACCCTGAAACAGAGGACACAGCAATGGGAAGTAGGGTGAAGCCAACACCCTCCTGAAGACTGGGAGAAAGGAGGAAAAAGTAGGTAAACAGCAAAAGAGCTAGGAGGCAGGGCAGACTGCCACCAGAGAGACCGGAAAGTTACAAACTATCAGCACCAAGCCATCAATAAGCCTGCCCAGGATGTCTGGATCCCCGGGCCAACAAAAGAACCAGAGACCATGGGAACAGACACACACAAATCGAAAGCACAAGATCAGCAGGGAGCATAAGGGGAAGCCAAAGACCAGCCTGTGCCCCTTGAAAAAAGGGAGTGCACACTTGTCCACCATTCAACTGGCCAGCATCAAAAACCCCCAGATCATCAGGGAGCACATGGGTAGGACTCATGACCAGCCACTCGAGCAAGGGAATTAAAGACCTAACAGCCAGGAACAAAAAGCTCTGCTGAACATAGCGCAGTCCCAAACACAACTGGAACCCAGAGAGTAGCTCACCACAGCCCCCAGACCACTGTCTGAGGAGAAAGAATGACAAGCCATGGAGAGAGATGGAGAAACCCCTGCAAAACACTTAGCCACTGAAGGAAAAGGTGAAAGTAATGGAAGCACAGAAGTACAGTCAACAGAAACCGCCCAAGCCCAGCAGAGAGAAAACAGGGATATTCATGGATATTCTGCAAGCCTGGATGCTCAGAAACACCACCAAGCAGTCCTCCTGGAATTGCGCAGACAAAGAGGACCCAGGCACACTAGTAGCAAGCAAGGGGTGCAAGGGCAACATGACAACCCACAGTAAACCCTTAAGGAAAGGAATCAAACCACAATACTAAGCCAGCAGAAGACCATGAACAGAAGGCCAAATGTAAGAACCATGCTGACACAGCATCCAAGTCCAGGGAGGCCTGAGATCTGAAACCTGTGAGCCCAGTAGAAGGCACTGGAACCAGTCAGCACACAGTCAAAGCCCAACACCTTCCCCTGTCTCAAGAAGAAAGGAGGGCATGCCCAACCAGAATGGAGAGCCAACAGACCCGGAAACAGGCACATCAGCCATATAACATGGCAAAGAACCAGGGAAAAGCACGGAACCACAACAACCTCAGAAGATAAACCCTAAGGGTACAAAAAGCTCAGCAGAGAGACTGGACACAGTTAAAGAACATATTGCCGTCACAGGCCAAAGGCCACAGAGGCAAGCAGGATCAGCAAGCAGGATCAGCAAGGGAACCCAAAGCCGCAGCTCGGAAAAAGGCAACCTCAGCTGAACCATTAGCAGGCACAAGGCACCACAGACCTACAAAGAGGACCAAGAGAAATGCTAGGCCAAGCAGCAGGGGAAAGGAGCAGTGGACCCCAGTATCCAAGAGCAACATCAGTACAGTAACCTCCCACTTCCTCCCAGGCAAGAAAAGAGGGTGGGAGTACCCATCCTAGATGGACGGCGTAGATGGAAGAGAAAGAATGAGGCCAGGTGCACCACAGGGGTGCTGAAGATTCTCTCCACTATATCGGAAGGGAACATAGTCCCAGCACACAGCAGTAATATCAATAGACTAGGGCAGACAACAACAGCCCTAAGTAAACCAACAAACAGCCAGCAATCGATGAGTGACCCTAAGAGAGAAAGTGGGGAGCAATTTCTGAAGCTACACACCCTAAAATCCCAATAGGACATGACCTGTGAGGCCCTACCTTGAGGTGGAAAGAGTCAATCCTAGCCCTGGTGGAGGGCCATGTTCTCTACTCTGCACATCAGGGGCCAAATGCAAAGAGAAATGGCTGGCAGCATATAGGATTGTCATACAGCCCAACCCCTGTGCATGATACAACAGGACTGGACCTGGCTGAGAGCCCTGCTCTCCACCAACTCACCTGGATCCAGAGTGACAGCTAGGAAAGAAGCCAGATTGAGGGACCTGATCCAGCTAGGACTATGTAGCACAATCTGCAGGAGAAGACAAACACAACAGAAAGACTTGTGGGGGTCTACCATTTTGGTTCCTAGTATTGGAGAGAGGTCTAAAGGGGCAAAGACAGAGGAGGCTATGGAGGATGTGACTTGCTTTTATATAGGTCAAGTGATGCCTGGGGGCAGGAGATCAGACTTCATTTAGTAAGGACTGGCATGAGGAAGGGGTTAAGGAGGTAATATTTAAAAACAACTGGGGGAAGAGAGACTGGGGAAAACCAAGGTAACAGTTTCCCTTTTGTAAGTGGCGAAAATATATAATTACCTCTGTGACTAACATGTGACGCTGAGGATCCATAGGACAATTGACATGGTTTGGGGACCATCACAAAAAGACAATAGTGTATGCCAAGTTAGTCATGATCATTTTTAGACAAATCCTCACACACCAACCTCGATGTAATGCTCATCATAGTGTTGTGTACACCCACAGTATGGTAGGGGGTCGGATGGGCTTGATCGAACTAATCGAGGGCCCTTTAGTGGTCGTTTTGTGTGTGAGGTCAATGGAGGTCAGCGTGTAAATAAAAATCTATGCAGTGATCCCCGCTAGTAAAAGTTTTATTCTGAGATCAAACTCTGTGGGATATTAAAACCAAGAATGGGGGATCTTAACAGATTGTTATTGTTCCCAAATGCCCCAGGTCGACATGTTCCAGCTGTCTCACTGGGCCCACATGTGTCTGCTGCCTTCCTCAGGGCTGTGATCCCTTGGTCATACGACTCTCAAACGCATGCATCCAATTATTCTCTCTAAAGTATACAGATGTGGTACAGGTCAAGCCAGTAACTGTGGGTAGAAAAGATTAACAAGATGCACACAAACATTTATATTAGTAGTCGGTTGGCCGATGGAGTAATACTCATTGCAACTTATCGTAATGTGTTGAAGAATACCATAGTTACTAGGCACAGAAGTGAGAACAACTAATCTAAAAAATTCATGATGAACTCTTGCTCGTGTTTGTGTGACACTGCAAAAACAACTCGCAGTTCGTAGCTGGACTGTTTCCATTGGAGCAAGGTCAAGATTGATTTGCATATTGCTGGGTCCAAACTGACTGGGATGCGACCCCAAGTAATTACCAGTGGCTGAAATTAATTCAAGTATTCCATCCATCACTCTTTTGCATGCTTCAGTGTGATGCCCTAAGTGGGACTGGAGCCAAGCTATACCGGCTGATGAGCCCTAATAGGGCAAAATTGGTCCTAAGTTGCTCGTGATACGGTACGGGATGACGAGCCTGGCAGTTCAGGCTGAACTGTTCTCACTGGATCAGGGTCAAGATTGATTTGGATATGGCTGGTCCCAAACTGAGGTGACACAGTGTGCAAAATAACAATGGACTGAGATGCAGCCTGAGTAATTAACAGTGACTGAGATTAATCACTTTTGTTATGTCATGTTATGTTATGTTACACAGATTTGTAGATCGCACTATCACCCGTGAGGGTATCCTGGCACTGAGAAGGTGTGAGTCTAGCCACACCTAGGGCATAGTGGGACTACTCGAAAAGCCAGGTCTTCAGCTACTTGCAGAATTTGAGAAGTGAGGAGGAGGCCCTTGTGTGTAGCGGCAGGTCGTTCCATTTTATAGGAGATATATAGGAGAAGGCTCAATCACGGGATATGGTTTTCTGTATGGATGGGATGTGTGCAAGGAGGAGTCCAAGAAGAGCAGGGGTGTTTGGAAGGTTTGTGAAAGCAGATATGAATGTTAAGGTATGCAGGGCCAGTGTTATATTGTGCCTTGAAGGTAAGGGTGAAGAGTCTGAATAGTGCTTGTTTGTGAATGGGGAGCTAGTGGAGCTCCTTCAGGTGTGGTGAGATGTGAGTGCGGTGTGGGAGGTTGAGGATGATTCTGGCCACTGAGTTTTGAATGGCCTCAGCCTTCTAGTGAGTTTTGTATTTAACCCGGCATGGAGGGTGTTCCTGCTGTCCAGCTTGCTTATACTCAGGGCATGCGTAATGGTTTTCCGGGTGCTTAGTAGAAGCCATTTGAAAATCTACCTCAGTGTCCAGCGGGTATCCAATGATGGATTGCAGTCCACTGGAGTAGGCATAGTGTGGGCCTGGGTCTGATACAGCCTCTGAATGGATGGACTTCACGGTGGAGGCAGTTTCTTCTGGTGTGATGATGGGCCATATGTTTAGCTTTGGATACGATCGGGAGACGTTTGGCAAGGTCTGTCGGGCTCCATTGTGTGTTGAAGATGCTGTAAATGGCAGTGATTTTATTGCTGAAGAATTGAGAGAGATTTTTGCAGAGACCCTGCAAGGGGGTGATTAAGTTGAAGTTGGCCGCTTGTGAGGTGAAATCTTTCACAGTGACAAAGATTTATTTGCTTCTGTTGGTGCTGGAATCAATGCAGTCTGCCAGAGTGGCACGTTTGGTGGTCTGGATCATTTGGTGGTAGTGTCTTAGGGCATCTTAGGGCGGATTTGAATGTGCTCCTGTCAGCATTGTACTGACTCATTCTTCATTTGTACTACTGTTGTTTGCACTGGCGTTTCCATCAGTCTGAGTTCCTCCGTGTACCAATTGGCCTGCGGTCTGGATCTTGTTGTATTGCTGCGTTTGAAGGGGTTCCGGGAGTTGGTGCAGGAGGTCATCCAGTTGTTGAAATTCTTGATGGCTTTGGGGAGACGGTTGCTGTGTTCGGATCGGTGGTTGGTGAGAGCAGTGTTTCAGTGTTTGCCAGTGATGCGGTTCCTGTTTCGGTGGGCTAGTCTGGCAGTAGTGCGTGTGCACTGGACAGGGACTTGGATGCTGAACTGATGATAGTGAACTTGACAAGGGCATGGTCTGTCCTGGGGACTGGTGTGGGCTCATTGACTCAGATGTTGTTGAAGGTGGTGAAAATAGGGTCCAGGAGGTGTGCAGCGACCTGGGTAGGTCCCGTTACTCTTTGGGAGAGGCCCAGGCTTCCAAGGTCTTCAATGAGTACTTTTGAGTTGGTTTGGCTTGGTCTTCCAGGTGGAAGTTCAGGTACCTGAGTATAATGTGATTAAAAGCATCAAGTACGAGTAGTGCGCCGAGGTCCGTGATGGTGTCGGTGAAGTTGGTGTGCGGTCCCAGTGGTCTGTAAGTGAGAGTGTTGCTTAGGGTGAAGTTTGCTGAGATGTCGAGCTTTAACGACAGGTGTTCCATGTTAGAGGATGTGGTGCAACTGATGTTGTTCTTGTGGATAATGGTGATTCTGTCTCCAGGCTTGTGAAGTCTGTCTTGCCTGGCAATTTTGTAGCCAGGGGATGGCTGGGGTAATGTCAGTTGCCGATGCAGGGTTCAGTCAGGTTTCTGTGAGGAACTTGGATCTAGGGCATTATCGTGCTGCAGGACCCAGATCTCTGTGGCATGTTTGGTGACTGAGCGGGTATTGAGGACCATGCAAGTGTGGAGTGTTGTGTGGGTGGTTGCAGGACTGGGTGAGTGTGAGAGAGTGGGGTGTTGGGTGCAGTTGGTGTGAGAGTTGAATGTGGCATGAAAACTTGTAGAAAGCACAAGAGAATGTTCCTTTGGTGTTTTGTGGTGCAGTGAGGTAACACATGTGGAACCCATCCAGGGTTCAGAACGCAGAGAGTCGCATTGCGGTAGTGGCAGGATGTTGGATGACCAGGGTTCCTGATGCTGGGCGCAGTCCATTAGCTGATGGGTGCAGACGGGCTTGCCTTTGGCACACCAGCAGTGCGCCCGTTGCGTGTCCACCCTGTGACAGCCATTAAGTAGGGTCTGGAAGGGGGAGGGAGAGGTGTGATGTCACTTTGTGTGCAGATGGATGATGGGAAATTCAGTGATGTCACTTTCTGTATAGATGAATGATGGAAATGAGTCCTCTTTTGTATACATTTTTAGGGAGAGGCAGGGGCCATGCCAGGGGGAAGCAAAGAGAACAGAAAGTTCAATGGTCTGACAAATCACAGATAGTGGCACACAGCAAAGGCAAGGACAACCAACCTGGTCCGAGCTGACCATGAATCTGGTGGTCAATTTAAGTGATTATAACCTGTCTGAGATGGAGACACAAGTTCTGAAAAAGAGACTAGGTTTTATCCCTACACCCAGATTATACGCACATTATTCCTGCAGGGGTCGAGCTTCCGCATCTTCAGTTCATAGATTTAACAAGTGCTTTCGAACTTGTTAATCGTTCCAAACTCTGGGCACTGATGGAATCTATGGAGGTTGAACCCAATCTCTTACTATTGATTAAACGACTACATCACGACCTGACGGTGAAGGTCCGGTAATGGCCTACAGTGTGAAACAAGCTCTGAAATAAAATCTCTACAGGGGATAAGACAGGATTGTATTCTTGCCCCCTTCCGCCTCCTGCTTATATTAATGGCAGTCAAGGAAGGGAAGGACATTCCATGAATAGGCAGCCAATTAATCCCCATTTTACTCTATGTGGATGATGCTGTATTAATGGCCCGCACGGCAAATGGGTTGCAAACTCTATAGGATGCCTTTATGATATATATGGGAAATTTAGATCTTAGATAATCACTCCAAGTCTTTTATTATGACCTGCGGCCCACGTAGTACTAAATCAAAAACCTTTGTGATGGGGAACTCTATTATAGAGAAAGTAAATGATTTGAACTATCTAGGTATTCTTTTTAGTTCCTCCTTTTATTGGAAAACACTTTTAATTGCCAGCGTACAACTTTTTAAAAGGAATATTGAGGTAATTTTTAGATTTTCTCACAGGCTGGAACAGAAACACATTAAATAATTAATCCACCTCAATAAAGCCAAATGTATTGCTGCTGGGGCTTATGGAGTGGGTTTATGGTGGAATGCAAACACGTCCGTTCTCCAACGGGTGGAAAATTGTTTTTTGGAGGAGATTATTAATGGTGGCTCCAAGGACTGCCACAATGATATGCCATTAAGAATTAGGCCTAACCTATTTTGTCAAAATCTCTTTATTGGGTTTTGCAAAGATATACAACAATGGTGTCTCAAAGAGCACATTTCGCTTGCCAAGAGTTACAGATATCGAAAAGTAACACACAGCTTTTCCAACAAGGTCTCGGCAAATCGTACTTTTTGTTTCAGAAAAAACAATTCCCAGGCTTGATGGGCCCATCAACGTGGCCCCACACATTCCCCGCTTAAAAGTTCCAGTAAACATCCTTCGTCTGCGCTCAGGAACCAGCAAAGAGAATAAAAAAAGTTTGAAGAAAACGAAAACAAATAAAGATGAAACATAATAAACACATTTCTGTGGCGTTTCGTGCTAACAAACCAGGGGGGGGGTGAGGCAGAGGGTGGCACGGGGCAGCAGCAGGTCCATTAGATCTGAAAAAGATGTAGGGCCAGCAATCTGGGACCGCAGGCGAACAGAGTCAACCCCTCCGATAGGTAACCCACCAATGGGCTCCAGATGTATTCAACGCCCTTACGTGAGTCATCGACTATGTCTGTCATCCACTCAAGGGCCAGTGCTCGCCATAACCGGGCATGCCATTGGGTAATGGAGGGGGCCTCTGCCTTCTTCCAGGTGGCGGCTATTGCCACCTTGGCTGCCCCCAGACACAACCACATAATGGAGCGATCCCTTGGGTCTGATACTTCAAGCTAGGGTCCCTCACTCCCAGGGGAGTATGTTCTACAATGTCCGGGATGGGGTATCCCAGGATCTGTTTAATTTGGGAGAGGATTTCTTCCCAGAAATGTTGGATGGAGGGGCAGTCCCACCAAATATGACGGAAGTCTCCCAGCAGCCCAAAACCCCGCCAACATTTGCCTGAGGTATTTGGGAATATGGAGTGTAGTTTCTGGGGATGCAAATACCATTCATACATGACTTTATAGTGGGCTTCTCTTAAAAACATAGAGCGATTGTGTTTGACGATATCTTTGTACAGGGAGCCCCACTGCTTCTCTCCCAACGGGGCGGGTAACAGAGCATCCCAAAATCTTCTATGTCGTGGAACCGGCTGGGGGCCCGCCGTCAAAAGCAGAGCGCACAGAAAAGATATGCAGCCCTTGGTAGTGCTGCCCGATTGCATAAATTTCTCCATGGGGAGCAAGTCCCTGGTCGCGGCCAGACGCACCTGGGGTTGTTGCACCCAATGTTTTAGTTGGCGGTAATAATATTCTTCTGTGGGCGGTAACTTAAAACGGGTTGCACATTCCACAAAGGAGAGCAGTTCACCCCGCTTAACACGGTCAGAAAGCATGCGGCATCCACCCTCCCTCCAACCATCAAAGGGGCCCACTAATAATGCCGGGGGGAAGGCTGGATTGAAGTGAATGGGGGTATAGGGGGAAGGAAAGGTCGTCAAGGGCAGTGTCTTGGTAACGGTGTCCCATACATGGAGGGTAGTGGCTGTGGGGATGCTGAGGTATACATTAGGTGGTCTGTCGCGTTTTGGTTTCTATGGAAGGTCCCATATGGTTCTACCCGCTATCTGCCTATCCATATGAACCAGTGTATGTTGGAGGCCCTAAGGGACCACTCCGCCATGACCCTCAGCTGGGCAGCCTGAAAATACAAGCGGAAATCAGGAAGGGCCAACCCACCCTCCAGTCGTGGTCTGGTCAATAGCCGCTGGGATAGCCGCGCCCTCTGCCCCTACCAGATGAATTTGGTGATCATTTTTTTCAATTCCGGGAACAGCGCCCTATCTACTGTAATCGGGAGGCCCTGAAAGAGGTAAAGAAGTCTGGGGAAGACATTCATCTTGATTGCATTTATCCTGCCTATCCGAGAGATAAATGCAGACCCCCATCTCCTGAAATCAGATTGAAGCTGCCGCAACAGAGGGGGAAGGTTGGCCTTATAGAGGCCAGTTAATTTGGGGGTGATTTTAACACCCAAATAGGTGATTTCTTTGCATACGCAGCAGAAGGGAGACGTCTCCTCGATCCTCACCATCGTCGCGAGTTAGATTAAGTAGAAAAGATTTAGATAGATTGGTATTAAATCCCGCTGCCTTCTCGAAAAGGTTGAGTTCGCTTTGAATAGCCGGCAGCGATGTCGTAGGTTGGTGATGTGTAATAGAACGTCATCCGCGAAGAGCGAAATTTTGTGTTCAACTGGACCAAATTTGACCCCATGAATATTGGGGTTAGCTCTTATCCGCGCTGCAAATGGTTAATGCAGAGGGCGAAAAACATGGGGGATAGGGGGCAACCCTGCCTCGTCCCCTTTGATAGTGGAAAAAAATCAGACGCTTCACCGTTCACTAGGACTCGGGATCTGGGGGAGTGATAGTTAGCCTGAACCATTCCGATAAAAGACTCACTAAACCCGAAGCGGCGTAGGGTGTGATGCAGGAAGGACCAGTCAACCCGGTTGAAGGCCTTCTCTGCATCTAGTGAGAGGAGGGCCGCCAGGACGCGCTTATTCTGCACTTTACCTATCAAATGTATGATCCTGCGCAGGTTATCATGGGTCTAACGACCCTTAATAAAGTGCGACTGGTCGGAATGGATTAGCGCAGGTAGGACATTTTCTAGCCGACTGGCCAAAATTTTAGAGTATAATTTATCATCCAGATTTAAAAGGGCTATGGGCCGATAGGAAGCAAATAATTGCGGATCCTTCCCAGATTTACGGATTACAGAAATTAGAGCTTCCCCCATTGACTGGGATACCTGTTGTGTAGCTGCTATTTCATTGAAGAGGCTTGTCAGATGAGGGGTTAGTTCCGTAGGAAACGTTCGGTAGAAATGAGCTGTTAACCCATCGGGGCTGGGGGCTTTCTGAAGTTTAAGGTTGTCTATCGCTTTCTGAACCTCTTCTATCGTGATAGGTGCGCTAAGCTCACTATTGATGGGAGAGGGAACCTGTGGTAAGTCTAGTGAGTCCAGGTAGCGGGAGATTGGTCCTGCTCTGTTAAGGATTCTGCTGTATAAAGTGTGCGATAGAAGTCCCGGAATGTGTTCGCTTTCCCCCCCCTCACTGGAGGGTGTGACGCCTGCGTCATCGACTATGTGTTCAACATACTCTTTTTCTTGTTTCGCTCTGAGCTGTCGCACCAGCATGGAGCCTATTTTATAGCCCCCGTCATAGCCACGGGCTTGAAGGCGTAGAATGGTCTTTTCCGCCCTGTTGGTGTATATGGCCCGTAGTTTCCCCCTCACTGCTGTTACCCTCCTCAGGGTCTGAACCGACGGGCCCTCTTTATGTGCTTTTTCCGCCTCTCGGAGCTCCCTTTCTAGTAAGAGCCGCTCTCCCGTCTGCTGTTGTTTAAAGAAGGTAGCCAAGGCAATACATTTACCCCTCATGACCGCCTTGAAATCGTCCCAATTGTTTACGTGGGAGGTGTCTGAGGGGTCATTAGTGATAAAAAAATCCTTAATCGTGTGATCTGAGAGGCAAATCGGATGCAAACAAGCCCCAGCGAGCGACTGGCGGAGTGTCTGACTAGTGAATATATGATCAATCCTAGAGTGTGATCTGTGAGAGTGGGAGAAGAACGAATAGTCTCGTGTTGAAGGATTAAGGGCCCTCCAAGCATCCTCCAGCCCCAAGTGATGCAAGGACGCCCTGAGGGATTTACTAAAGACTCCCCCTGCTGTTATGTGTTGGTGGGTTGTGTCTATGGTGGGGTCCCATATAAGATTGAAATCTCCCAGCAGGATTATGTCCCCTGAGGCGAAGCCCTCCAGCGCCAGTAGGAATGTGAGGAGAAAGTTCGATTGTCCCGCATGGGGTGCGTATACTGTGGCTATAGTGAATGACCGTCCCCACAAGACCCCCTTGACCATAAGGAACCTCCCCGCCTTGTCAAAGTGTCGTGATGGAGGAAGTAGACGGAGGAGTGGAAAAGGAGGGCGACCCCGTTTTGTTTAGTGGTGGATGAAGAGCGGAAAATTAAGGGATAGGCTTTATGTTTTAGGCGAATGTCTTCCCCTTTCTTTAAGTGTGTTTCCTGTAATGAAACTACCTGAGCCTGGTGGTCTCCCAGGTATTTCCATAAGCGTTGCCTCTTGTTCGGGGAGTTAAGCCTCCTCACATTCCATGATACACAGCTAACAGTCATTTAGTCCTGAGCATGCGACGCCCCCACTCAGGCACCCCCACCAGCTGTAAACCCCCTCATCCCAGCTCCGCCACCTCCCCTCATAGGACAGTAGTGAAGATCACATTTTAAAACACCACGGAGAAAACATTAACAACCAACATAAACGGAGTCTTTGAGCCGGGAAGTCCCCAAAACGATTGGAGATCATCACCCTAGGCAGCTCCAGGGGCGAGTTCACGTCCGCTCCCCGAGCCCTGTTGCATGGATAATGGAACACTGAACGTCTGACAGTTATTATCTGCAAGTTGGCTGGGACGGCTGCATCGGTAGCCAGTGACAGAGACATGCCTCACATTGACTAAGAAAACCAGGTCCAAGGCCCTCAGGCAGGGTGGGGCCATGTCACACCTACCCCCTCAGATCAATCGAGATCATTGCCCCCGACCAACAACCATGGCTGAAGTGCTCTGTCCCGGGGTCAGGGGGACCAGAGCGTGCAAAGCTGTCAACCTTTCGTTTTCTTGCCACCTCTCTTGAATATTTGCCATGGGCCAGGTGAGCGTTGCTCCGTCTGCTGCTCTAGGCACCCTTCTCCCAAGGTCGCAGCCGGTCGCGGTGGATTGTTCTTCAGACCGAGTAGGTTCGCTGCCTCTTCAAATTCCGTGAAGTGATACGATTTGTTGTCGAGCAGGAAGGCTATGCCGAAGGGGTATGTCCACCTGTATCAAACTTGACGGTCCCTTAGAATCTATGTTATCAGGCGGAATTGCTGCCTGCGCACTGGCGTGGCCTGAGCCACGTCCTGAAAGAGGGAGCATGTTGTAAGCGGCAATGTGACCTTGTCGCTGCTTCTAGCCTTCCGGAGGATCAGTTCTTTAATTTTGAAGGAGCTGAACTTGGCCATAATATCCCTAGGGCGCCTGTTTTCTCCTTGTAATCATGGGCCCACCCTGTGTACTCGTTCCAGCCGGACCTCTGGGCAGCCCTCTCCAAGAACCGTAGAGAAGAGACCTACCATGAATGATTCCAGGTCAGGCCCTTCATATCCTTCTTCCAGGCCTCGATCCCTGATGTTGTCTCTGCGAGAGCAGTTTTCAAGGTCTTTGCATCTGAGCATGGCGGCGCGTAGTTGAGAGTTCACATTGACCGATTCCTTCTCCAGGGGCTTCAAAGACCTTCCAGCTCTTGACATTTCGTCTCAAGGTCTAAGGTGCGTGTACCCACCGAATCCACGTCTGACTGAAGCGCCACCAGTTTCGTTCCTACCTCAGCTCGAAATGCGTCGAAGGAGGCGCTGATGTCGGCCTTAATATCCTCTCTCAACTCTTTCTTAAAGTCTCTCAGCAAAGTCAGCGGCTCGTCTCGGGTGAGAGCCATCGCGTCCCCTGATTGCGTGCCCCCTCCTTGTCCACCCTGGCTTCAGTGGGGGCGAAATAGCTGGAGACTCTATTGGACTGTGCCTTCTTAGGTGGCATAGGGCTGGGGAACTCGGTCAGGTCAGGGCCGCCCTCCCTCCGATCGGGCCGGGTACCAAGGCAGACAAGCCCTCTAATGCAGTAGCGGTCAGTTTTGGGAGTTCCGCCGGGCGCTGACGTGGGGTAGGGGAGGGGCAGGGTGGGGAGTAGTAAACTACGGATTATGGCTGATTACAGGTAAGTAAACATATAAATAAATAAAACGAAGTTCGTTACGCGCGCTGCATCGCCAAATGCAGAAGGCCCGGCGGGGCCATGTTAAAGTCAGGCAGCCAGGCAGAGGGTTCCCAGCATCCTGCCCCGGTGCGTAGGTTACTGGGGGGGAACTCAGGCCGCCCCCTGCCCCACACCGTTCATTCCACTTGCTCCCACCTGTGGGACGGGCAGCTCGGCTGACTCCTTGCTCTCGGCAACTGGTGGTACGGCCCGTCCCCATTCCTGCCTCTTTCTTCCCGGTGTCCACGCTGCTTTGGTATCAGGTATGAGGGAGGGGGTCGCTCATGGGGTCCCGCAGTGTGCTTTCGGTTGCCCCAACAGCCTGGGAGGATCAGCGTCGGCCTCTCTCTCGGCCTCCGCTGAGGTCCGCCGCCATCTTGGCTCCCCGGCCGCGGTGCGGGCTCCCTCAGTTCCGGCACCAAAAGACAGAATGCCGTTGCACAGCGGCCCGCCTCAGTGTCCCTCAAGGTCAGCGCACCTTAGTTCATCTGTGCACCTGATTCTGTCCGTATCCCGTTCGTTGGTGCGGTCAGGATCCCGGGGTTCGGAGCGGAGCCGGGGAGATTCACGTCCACGTGGCCATGATGGTTGGCCACGCCCCCGTTGGTTCCCTAACTTATTTTGAAGACACACTGGGCCTGGCACCTTTTCTATTGTGGATTAAGACTTGGACAAACCCGGAGGCAGAGTTGCATTTCCGATTGTCTTTCTTTGAATGGGGTGGGCAGAATTCCCTGGTTCACCTAGGTATGAAAGATCTGTTCACAAACCCTGCCCTAACCAAAGAGGAGGTTAAAAAGTGTTTTCTGAACCATCGCTCTAACTTAAGGCTTCCGAAGGCCCAATCCATGGTAGCAATTATTAGATATGTTACAATCTCCAAGAATGCAAATATAGAAACATACCTACTCTGGGTAATAAAACCAGTTCACCACGGTTATCTATCTCTCTAGAGGTTCTTCATGTTACATTTTAAGGTAGCTTTTCCTGTTCAATGCGTTTGGTCACATGACTTACCCCCCTGTTGGTGTGATCATACCAGTAAACAAAGCACTTGTCACTTTACTGTGTTCTGTTCATTATATGCTGATCCTAGAATTGAGTTTTTAAGGCTGGTCTTACAGAAACCCAACCTCAGCACTCACATGGATGGGCTGACATTTTTACAAAATCTCTCCACGATAGAAGTATGTTTTGCTGTCCTTAATTTTATAAAGAAATCAATAGCAACCAGAAAGAGATATGAGATGATCCTGATCCCACTGCGATAATGAGAATGACACCCCTTGCATTTGCACTTTACCTTTCATAGTACTAATATATTTTTCAAAAACTGCCTTTTTAATATTCTTAGAGGATGAAATAACGGTTTATGATGTCTCGTTATTGCAATGATGATGAGGAGTTGTACTTCTAGTAACTATTACGCATAATTTTTGCACCTTTGTGGAAAACAACGAGTTTACCAGGTGAATATTTTAAGAACAATTATTTGTACTGTTCAATTTTATTGTTCACTTTTATGGCTTAAGCCGAATAAAGTTTTACTAGGGTTGCCTTGACTTGGCATCTTCAGTTTTAGGAATCGTACTTCCTCCTGGAGGGCTTTGATGTGTGATTGCATGTCACTCACTGAGGGATGTAACACTGCCAATGTGGACTCATTGGTCTCCATCCATTCCACTAGTTTTCTATGATCTGCCCTCATCAGTCCCCACTTCAATCACCACCACATTCAATCTGGGCTCCAAGGTAGATTTCACATCTTGGATAGCCTTCAGTATGTTCTCTAGCTGGGTGGTGCATTCCTGCGCTGCAGCTTCGGGAGCGCCCTGTACCTCCGTCATGGGATCCTGAATCACCGTTGCTCCATCAAGAAAACCATTATGGCTCCCAAGTTTCATGTCGTTCATTTTCACCATGGTGTCAGGGGAGACAGTGCCCACTCCAGCCCTGGCCAGCTCAATGAAACAAGCCTTGCGGTGTCTGCAAACGTTGGACGCTCCCTTATTGTCCAATTGCGTGTCGGGGGGCCTTGACAGGTGATACCTTATCACCATGTTGTCAAGGCGGTGTACCAGGCCCTGCCGGCCGCGCTGGCTCTCTAGTGTCTCTCTGTGTTCCATTGGGCCTGTTAGGTGGGCCAACATGCAGGAGGACGACACCAACCCCCTCAGATGCCTGTTGATTCCACTTACAAGTGTATGGGTTAGAATGTTCACTGTCACAGCTCAAGGATTCTCAGAGCGAAGCCCGCTATCCATCTGGTCTCCCTGGTTCTCAGCCAGGATCTCAGTGAAGGGGAGGACCTTTATGCACGAGTTGGGGGGTTAAGGTTCACTACACCCCTGACCCCACGTCCCCCGATAATCACTGTTGCTCTGCTGGGCCCATGCCACCAGGGTCAAGCGCTATTGTCGTCTGAGGTGTAGCCCAGACTGGGCTGTGCCGGGAACAATGCTCCTTGCCGCTCCCCGCAGGGGCCTAGCAGGGCAGGCAGGGCGGTGTCAGATCTCCCTCGTGGCCCGAGGATGTCAGGGGGAGCCAGGAAACCACAGGCCAGCCAGGCAACAAAGATTATGGCTCTGACCACAGTGCTCGAGATTCCAACTCTGACTCACTGCCACTGGGCCCCCTAGATAGCATCCAGCCAGCATTCACAGTCCCTAGGGTCTCCAACTTTCAGCTTAGGTGCCAAGGAGCACAGCTGCAGGGATTCAGGATGCCTGCAGGGGAAAAAACAGCCAGAGCGCAGAGCCGGGCAAATTACTCGGTCGCCATCTTGGCCATGCCCCACACAGCAGCATTATAACCTAAAAAAAGAGGTATACATACAAATAAATCTTTTCAGATAATCATAAATTGTATATTCAACACAAGGTGTGGTTCTACAAGAAGGGCACTCTTGAATTACACTATCTTGACCAGAACCCCAACGTAGACTAGGCACAACATCCTAGGCCCCCCATGTCGACCACAACCGGATCCAAAAGAACATTATTCCCCTTGGATCAATTCTGTTTTTAATCCTAACAAAGGCCCTTGCATAATAAACACATTTATTTAGGGCTCTTAGTTAATTTTAACCACTCTCACTCATCTTGAAAGACATTTCACATTGAGTCTTCGCAGTTAGTCTCTTTGACTAATCAAACAAAAGATCTCCGGCAAAGAACCCCAGCGCGGGGCCCCTACGGCATTACAGTGCCAGCCCTACGAGGTGTATATGCTTGAGGATGAAGCATGCTGAAGTAAATCTAATCTTCAACTCAGGGATCTTATTAATATAAAGAACTTTACAGAAGCTGAAATATGAAAAGACATCTTTATTAAACTTACATAAGTGAGGCCACGTCACACAGAAGCCGTAGCAACTGTATGAGGCAGTCTGAGGAATACAAAGAACAGAGGCCTTTTATATGCTCTCAGGGTTACAAACTTCAGCATACAAGTAAGGGGCAGTCCTAGCTTGTGCAAGCATGCAAAATACCTAACATTCCTTCTTTACAGTTTACCATTCAGATATTTACAACATTGAAAAAGCAGAGTCATGATGACAAGCCCATTTTCAGTTTGTCCATCCCAAGACCAATTTCCCGGCAAGGCCCGACATTCTCATCAGATATCAGATGGACCCCTAATAAAATCGGGCACCTCCTCCTCGTAAAGCAAGTCATAAAGAAAGAAACATAGACAGGTGTGTGAGAGATTAGGAGTGGTTTGAATGTGATGAAAGGTTTATGGTTTGCTGTGCCTTGATACTAATCTTGATCGGTCACTGGGAAAGGAACTGGTCGAACAGGTTTGGCTTCAGGCAGTGGAGTCAGCTTGCCCAGGTCACACAAAAGTCAACAAAGGTGTACGTGTCCTTCAGACTCGTTTTGGCCTTAGTTATCAGCCTATGTGAGGGCAACCACTTAAAATGGCTGCCATGCACAAAATGGAACCCGAGGGTTCAGGACGAACTCCCTGATTTGAAGGTGATCCAGCCATTCGAACACGCCGAAATTGCCTGGATATAGTATGTTCGTCATTGTCGTTCTGCTGATACCAAAATCGTCATGATTCGACGATGCTTATGACACGAAGCCAAAATTTCAAGTACTACAGACCCTCCTTTTGCCCTTACATAGGCAATTAATATATATACTCACGCTAATCTGAGTCCAGGTCTATATTCACAAATTCATTGAGATGTTGCTGTAGC
This sequence comes from Calotriton arnoldi, assembly GCA_963921515.1. Lineage (NCBI taxonomy): Eukaryota > Metazoa > Chordata > Amphibia > Caudata > Salamandridae > Calotriton > Calotriton arnoldi. Next base: position 1,171,366 of record CAWUFW010000662.1, read on the forward strand.
ATCATCCTATTGCTTAGCTCGTACCTTGATACAGGCTTCCTTACACACGATGTAGCACAGAGGCCACACATAGCAGGACCAAATAGGGAATACCTCTATCTGTAGTATGTGGCATAAGACCACACACCCAACAATTAGTGATGTTCACTACTAACTGGTGTTGATGCAGAAGCGGTACAAAGGAATTATTAATAAACTCTGACCTCCTAACCAGTTCGTGTTCAGGTAAAGTATTGAAAGAATGCAAAGAAGTAGTAGTAGGAAGAGACATAGGTTGGGAGGTGGGTACAGATGTCAATTGGGTAGAAAAAAACAATCCCACCCATAAAAGACAATGTCATGTTTAAAAACACTAGAAAACACATTGTTAAGAACATATAGACAACAGGAGAAAGTAGTGACCACTATTACAAACGAATTCATAATTTTTCACCACCCTAAGCAAAAAGTAAATCCTAAAATTATCTAGTAACATTTTTAGGGCTCCTATGTATTTCAGTAATTTATTACATGTTCAGGTGAAACAGTGGTGATCCTCATCAATGCTCTGAGGTGAAAAGGGAATACTCTTCCACAGAGAATGGACTTTATTCTGCTTTTACTAAACAGAATACTACTTTAAGACAATGCCAGCAAAACAATAAGAAACAGTCTCATAACACCTATTTTATGCAATCACACGGAAACCACTTTATGCATCAATTATGTCCAAAGTCCGTTCAAGCCTCTCTGGCGAGCTTCCATCGTCCATCAAATCTTCTCCCATTGTTGCATGGGCCTCTTGATTCAGGACTTATATGAAAAATAGTGTTTTTCAGTATCCGTTGGAGTGCCCTCCTGGCAAACACTCACAGCTCATTTGAAAGTCTCAATGTCTCAAGGCAGTGCACCGATATCTCTCCTCTGCGGCAGGCACTACAGATAGTGTGCTCCTCATTGATCAAGGGCACAGATCATCTTATGCAGATCCGGGTCTACATTCTCAGGCTCCGACACTCATTACTCAGTGTCAGAGGACGCTCAGGCTGCTCTTTGATGGGCACCATAATGTAGTGCCTTTTCCCACTCTTGCATCTTCCGGTGCACTGCACTTCCGTTGGAGCAAAGGAAAAGGGTTGTGTGGCCAAAACTCAGGCCGAGGGGCTCAAGGGACTGCACACTGTCAGAGGTTACCAGCACATGACAGGTGAAAAACTCAGGCCTCAATCCTTTCGCTCTTTTGCACTGAAACTCTCCTGCTTCTTTTTGATGTTCAACGCCTTCTGATGAAGCAAGCATAATACTCGGAGATACCAGACGTCCGCCTCTCATTTGTGAAGTAGGAAATGTGACGCAGTTGTTTTCTTAAAATTAATGCGAATACAATTTATTTGTGTTTTAACAAGGGGACTGCAAGCAGGTGGCCTGCAATCTGCGAGGGAATGGCCATATGCCATGAGACAGTTCTGGTCTAGAACACACTGTCATTTCTCAAAGGCAATACAAAGACAAAGGCAGTAGGCACAACAGTGCCTCTAGGCTCTTCAATTGGGTTTCCGTGTGAGAGCATATTCTCCATCATCTAATGGTAGATAGCGACATGATTAAGTCTAGGTGTTCCTAAATTCCTTGTCTTAAAAGCATCTCAAAAGAAAAATCGCATAATACAGATTATCAGGGGCATGTAGATACCTCCCTTTAAAAGTTGTGCATCAGGTGCACTATGCAATACACAGGCTAATGATCAAAATGTGGAAACAAAAGACAAGAACTAGAGAGTCCTGGTCTTTCCATAATTTAGAACACATCTGATCCCACCAAAAATTAAAGCAGTATGAACAAAAGGGTAAAAATAACCACATTAAAAAGAGTCATTGAAAATTTGTCATGTTCAAAAAAAAAAAAATGTAAGGTATCTCCTATTGAGATGGAAAACTTGTTTTGTTATAGTATTGAGTCAGTTAACCAGTCCATCAGTATCCTAACAATCAGACTGGAAAACATTGCAGTGGGCCTAAAGAGAATTCTTGAAAACCAGTCTGGTGATGCAAAAGGAATTATACATAATATGGGGGTTTCTGATATATTACTGCGGTCTGGAAGTGTGAACTTGAACAATACATCAATAAAAAGGCAAACTGGTGAAAAGAATATGGAAAAAGGGAATTGGAACTAGGACACAGCTAAAATCCCCAATAACTAGGCATGATGTGACATCAGGGGGTGACAAAAGGTTGGCTCTACCGCTGGCCGCTAAACCATATACGGTAACCTCCGCTAATGTTCCAGTTCCTTCTTCAGGGAAAAAAAAATATGAAACCTTGTTTCCTTGATATCTTTTTATTTTTCCTTCAAATACCATTAAAGCCAAATTTGACATACACTGGTGAAGTGTTGTCTGTCTTTCTGTGAATTTTAGTGTCAAAGCAAATCTACCCAACTGTTTGCAGGATACACATCGTCATGTATATCCCTTCACAACACAGGTAAACTTGTAATAGTATCATAAGCAGCAACAAGTGAACCCAAAATGGGAATAACCTGCAAATTTGTGTTTTATACCTAAATGTATTCATTTACTGAAGCCTAAAGCACTTTAAAGCTATTTTAAATGGCAAAAATACCCAAATTCGACTTTGATGTTTGGGGCACTTAAAAATAAATATCCCATAAGTATGTTACATATTAATCATCCTCAGGATGTTCTTTACACATTACAGATATTAGATATTAGACATATCTCATGTAAATCTTTAGAAAAATGAGTTTTTCACACCTGCGCCAAGTGAAAATCCATATGCTAATGTCGTCATTATTCGGTATAGCACAACTTAAATTAAATTTTAATGCTAGGATGTCATAGTATGAGCTTTAAGCTTCATGAATAGTAAAAAACGAATTTTGTAGCACTTATTTTTAATAATTATTTTTCATAATTAATAATAAAAAAATAAAAATAAAAAATAAAATAAAAAAACCTTTTATTTTTGATAATTCCACATATAAGAGCAAGCTGCATCCCTTGCCTATCATTTTAGACGCATTTATTTATAAGCCTAAACACAGAAGCCTAACTTAAAACATGACAAAATTTGGCGCCACATTTTTCTTTCTAAAAAGGACAATTTTATTTAGCAACAGACCCAATAATATACTTACAAAATGTTGCTTAATAGACTGAAAACATCAAGAAAAACCACGAACAGACATTGAGCTCATTTGAGACATAAACAGAAAGGGGTGAAACACTCAGGACACACAATACGGCGCGCTTTTAGCCATGCATTTCATGAATAGCGCCAACGCTATTCTCTTACAGAAGTTGCACTAATAGGAAAACCACAGACATTTAAACACACACATTTTAACCCACCTATCAATACTCAGGACAGCCCACAGACTGTACTAGAACCAAACCATTTGTAAATACTAGTCGTAAGTTATATTTACAAGAAACGCTTCTCAATTGTGTTTTTTTTTTTTTTTAAAAAGACTACGAAAATACACTCAATTCACTAGCTTTGGTTAGCAGAACACCAAACAAAATCGTTCTGCATATGTTCATTCATAAAAACTGCGCAGAACAAAGGATCCTTGTTTTGTATTATGTCATATTTTAATTCCCTGGGGATACAAAATCACCAAGGAAGAAATATGTTTGTAAATCTAAACCTATTTAGATTTTCCCTTTAGGGAAGCCGGCTAATCCAAACGTATACAAAGTTGGCCAACATAAAGCTCCAAATTTGCTAAGATCAGGCATCTTATAGCTCACTAATCTAGCTTCAAACTTCAAGGGGCTATCTCTATCGATACACTTGTAAATATACAAGACCCTCGGTTTTTGAAAATTGCAATCTTCAAATAAAACTAAGGACCAAACAAACTAAGAACCAATCAAACTAAGACTCAAAGGAACCAAGGAACCAAAGAACAAACGACTGGGAGCGACCCACTTATACTTAACTCTTACTTTTACTAATCAAAAGGTTATCCAAATTCTATCTGTCAAGTTCTACATGACCTAACGGTCTTTTAGAATACTCACGCCAAAAAGGTTCTCAGTCAGGAGTGACGTCATGTGGAGGATCAAAAATCAGGAAGATCAGAAATGTACTGGGCTGCAGAAACAAAGAATCTCCAGAATCCTTGTGCACAGAGTACCTCCTTAGTAGAATCTTGTTCTGTCCTCCTCAGTAGATTTCAGTCTCCTGACAAGATCTCCCACAGAAAGCCACTTCTCTGATGAGGCCCCGCGTTGGCTGCGCCATTTGAAGTAAATCTAATCTTCAACTCAGGGATCTTATTAATATAAAGAACTTTACAGAAGCTGAAATATGAAAAGACATCTTTATTAAACTTACATAAGTGAGGCCACGTCACACAGAAGCCGTAGCAACTGTATGAGGCAGTCTGAGGAATACAAAGAACAGAGGCCTTTTATATGCTCTCAGGGTTACAAACTTCAGCATACAAGTAAGGGGCAGTCCTAGCTTGTGCAAGCATGCAAAATACCTAACATTCCTTCTTTACAGTTTACCATTCAGATATTTACAACATTGAAAAAGCAGAGTCATGATGACAAGCCCATTTTCAGTTTGTCCATCCCAAGACCAATTTCCCGGCAAGGCCCGACATTCTCATCAGATATCAGATGGACCCCTAATAAAATCGGGCACCTCCTCCTCGTAAAGCAAGTCATAAAGAAAGAAACATAGACAGGTGTGTGAGAGATTAGGAGTGGTTTGAATGTGATGAAAGGTTTATGGTTTGCTGTGCCTTGATACTAATCTTGATCGGTCACTGGGAAAGGAACTGGTCGAACAGGTTTGGCTTCAGGCAGTGGAGTCAGCTTGCCCAGGTCACACAAAAGTCAACAAAGGTGTACGTGTCCTTCAGACTCGTTTTGGCCTTAGTTATCAGCCTATGTGAGGGCAACCACTTAAAATGGCTGCCATGCACAAAATGGAACCCGAGGGTTCAGGACGAAATCCCTGATTTGAAGGTGATCCAGCCATTCGAACACGCCGAAATTGCCTGGATATAGTATGTTCGTCATTGTCGTTCTGCTGATACCAAAATCGTCATGATTCGACGATGCTTATGACACGAAGCCAAAATTTCAAGTACTACAATGCCACCAAATTGATGGGTGAGGGCGCTAGCTCCTAAACAGCTATGCTGCTTATGAACCCTAAAAAAGGTCCATTAGTGATAAGAAACTTACCGGAGCTTCCTGCTTTTGGAACTGTACACCACCTAGATATTTATCAGAACAACATCTTCTGACCACAAATGTGGCGTCTGTCAATTGTTGACTGGCTTAATACCAGAGACCTCTACCTCAAGTTTACACACACCATACATGGCACCAGTATATCTTTCTTAGATCTGTTAATTACAGCTGACGATAGAGGAATACACACCAAGGTATTTCCCAAACCCACTGACAGGAATAGCCTGTTGAGGTTTGATAGTCACATCCCCCGGCTTTGCGAGATAACTTACCAATGCCCAGTTTCTCCACATTTGACATAATTGTTCAGATATTGACATGTTCAAAGAACAAGCTTTTGAACTGTTAGAGAAGTTATTGACTAAACACTACCCGAACGGATCATTATGAGATCCCTGAAGAGGGTACGTAATACCTGCAGGGAATCTCTGCTTCAATCACACCCAAAACCTGTTAGTGACAGGATCACTTGTATCACTACTTTTTCCCACATTTGAAACCCAGTACAGAAATTGATAACCAAACATTGACATATTTTGAAATCAACAGGCCTTGACTGGTAGTCAACCCAGTTCCTCTTCAAAAAGATTCAAAACTTGCGGGATATACTTGTACACACCTAACGCACACGTAGGGGAACTATCTCACAGAAGGAAGCCCCTCTTTAGAACCTGCAAAAGACACACAATTGATGGACGGAATGCAGAACAAATCAAAACATTCACCCCCAGTCAAGAGATCTGGGTTAAATCCATCATTCTTTTGCTCACCATGCCACCCCAGTTTAGACCTGGCCATATGCAAATCAGTCTTGACCCTGTGCCTCATGGGAACAGTCCAGCCTGAACTGTCAAGCCAGGTCCAGCACGCAACACATGAGCTGCATCTACAGCCCCACTGCCACTGATCCTTCCTGGGGCTGCTTTTAACCGGCGCTCTGGCACTCAGCCGATAACATTCAGAGGCAGCGGATGCCGGAATAGGCTACTGGCTAGCGGGATCCCATGGTGAAATAAGCGGTATGCTTTGTTAGTTTGTTTTTACTCTCTGATGGACATCCTAAAGAGAAACCAGTAACCTCTTTCTTAATCTTACAATTTGTGACTACAGGGCACGCAAACATCTCTGACTTCCATGGGTATTGTTAACCCATTTTATGAGTAAGGTTTTGGGATAACTACACAATGTATGGCCTTGATTACCGCTACTGAGGAAATTAGACTGGAAGTTGACAAGGGAGGATCGGCAGCTTTAATACTGCTAGATCTGTCAGCTGCCTTTGACACGGCAGACGACGGCACCCTAATATATCGGCTTCGAGAGGCAGGAGTAGGTGGCTCAGCCCTCGCACTCCTTAAGTCGTTTCTGCGTGGTAGGGAACAATTTGTTGAAGTAGGAGGTTTTAAATCAAAATGTTTTAGGCTCCCATGTGGAGTACCCCAGGGCTCATCCTTGAGCCCCACCCTTTTCAACGTTTATGTCGCTGCCCTGGCTCGTATGATCAAAACTCATGGTTTTGAATTGGTATCATACGCAGACGACACGCAGATTATCATATCGATCTCGAGCAAAAATCATGATACAGCTTTGAATTTCAAGGAGTGCATGAGAAGTGTCAGCAAATGGATGGCTGAAAACTGCCTTAAGTTAAACTCAAATAAAACAGAGGTTTAACTTTTTGGCAAGGACACAACATTCTGGTCCTCAGACTGGTGGCCATCTGAATTGGGGACTGTCCCCGTCCCAGTCACCAAGGCCAAAAACCTTGGAGTTAATATGGATTCCACCCTATCCTTTTCCCAGCATGTAAAAAGGCTTACTGCATCTATTTATTACACTATGAAAATTCTGAGGAAGGTGCTCCCTTTTATACCGACAAACCTGCAGAAAACTGTGGTGTCAGCCTTAGTGTTATCGAAACTCGATTACTGTAATGGGCTACTGGTCGGAGTAAACAAATCGGTTGTAGCAAAGCTACAGGTACTTCAGAACTCCGCCGCAAGATTGCTCTTTGGATTAGCCAAATACTCGTCAGCTAAACATGCTCTCAACACTCTGCACTGGCTACCTATGGAGAAGCGCATAAGGTTCAAAGCCTTATGCATTGTCTTTAAAGCATTACAAAATTCAGGTCCTAGTTACCTGATAAAGCGCTTCAAACGGCATATCCCTGCACTTACACTTCGGTCGACCTCACTGAAGCTGGTAACAGAGCCTACTTTCCGTCTTCAGAGATGGGGTGGTAAAAGTTTCTTCAGTATTACTACAAGATGGTGGAATAAGCTACCATTCTATTTAAAGAATGCTTCTGATCTATTGTCCTTTAGTAAGGGACTTAAGACATGGCTCTTTACTCTGCAACTCTGCCCAAGGACTGGAAATATAACATCTAGCGTATTCTGTGTGCCTATTCTGCAAGCGCCTAGACGCCCTCGGGTAGCAGTGCGCTATATAAATACTTAAATAAAATAAATAAATGTATGAGAGAGTGTACTTGTGCCAGTATGATCTCAATTACCACCAGTATGTTCCACTTCTCTGAACTTACAAGCCTTTTTTTTGTAGTGTCACACAAACATGAGCACAAGTGCTGCATGGATTGACAAGATTAATTATTCTCAATTCGGTTAATAGGAATTATGGTATTCTTCAACACATTGTGATAAGTTGGCATGAGTATTATTTCATCAGTCAACCAACTTTTAATATATATGTTTGAGTGTGTCTTGTTCTTATTTTCCACTCACAGGTACTAGCTTGACCTCACAGTGTTGCATGTGCCTGGAGTACCACATTTGTATACTTTAGACTGGATGCACGAGTGTGAGATTCGTATGATGAAGGGATCACAGTCCTGAAAAAGCCGGGGGCCCACGAGGGCCCAGTGAAATGGCAGAAACATGTCGACTTGGGATATTCGGGAACAAAAACAATACCTTTCTGACAGTGAAACCCTTGTCACTTACAATTTTTGTAAGCCTTCTCAAATCACGTCATGCTCATTTGTACTTTGACCAGTAATCAACATATGGCACAATCTGCTATATATTTCTTAGAGGATGTTTGTCTTTCACCATACATTTATTCATACCCATTAAGTGAATGCACAGCCCAGTCACTCCCATTTAGATCCCAACGTTGGCCACTGGATAAATTCATTCACTAGTTTCTACATTCTGTGACTATCTTGTCCAACTCCGTCAAGGTTCTCCTTTGTTTAACTTCTCCTAAACAAAAGGATGCATTTAAAAAATGTTGTGCAATAGGTATAAAGTAATTTTTACTTTACTTTTAGAGACAACTCCCTTCCGGCATCCACACATCTTTGAATACATAGGCAAAATCTTGGAATTCTCCACCATCTCCCAAATCTGTCTCATCACAGTGGAACATCTTGTCACAAACTCTGTATTGTGAGCATGATGGTGTCGTAGTCAATACCTCCCACTCCCCCTAGAGGTTGACTCAATCCTTTGTATGAGGTAAAGGATGGTAAAGAAAACCCAAGCTAAAGGGAAAATGGGTGAGAGAACAGAGATATAGAGATAGAGAGAGCAAGAGAAAACGAGCAAGAGAGAGGCCCTCCTGCGGGTTGGGTGGGTAGAAGATCCGGACTGGATTCCTAGGCAAGGCATCTAAAGTCAGACTTATCAAAAGAAGTCTTCACCATATGTGAGAGAACACAAATTACTAAGAGGTCTACACACAGACGCCAAGTATGAGACAAAAATACCACAGATTGGGACTTACCCAGTGCAAGCAGATGGTACGCTGTAACTAGCCCCCTGGTGTACCACCAAACCACAATAGGAGTGGAAGCTGAAGACCACTGCAGTACCAGGAAGGTATTAGACTGGATGGAAAATGCAAATTCAACTAAAGAGCAAACAAGAGCATAATAAGGCACAATATGAGAAGGAACAATGCAGTAGAGGGAACTGAACAGAGGGAAAACAAAAAAAGTGATAGAGCAAGTCAAGCCGGATCGAACTCAATGGGATGAGCAAGGAGTCACAACAACTGCTGTTGCCAGACAAGTGAGCTCAGTGAGAGTCAGCCCTAAATACTCTAATGGCCACTACTGACCTAGAAGCGTGTCTGCATGTGCTGGTCCTCTAGTCACTAGGGCTGCAACTCTAACTCTGAGAGCTTTAGTTTTACATGTCAAATAGTGCAATTTCCATTGTACCGTGTGGCTTTTCCAAGTTTGCCTTCTCCTGTGCTTCACTGTGTCCCGTACTGTGACACATCTGAGGATTGCTGCTCTGGTCTAGACTAATCAACAAAATCTTTTGATGAGGCCACCACAAAACCTCACCATCATTCGAAGGTGGCCATCTTGTGTGCACACACATATACAGCAGCCACCTTTGAATAGTTTTGCTTTTGCTTGGAGAAAAATCATTAAAATATGGCCAACGGGTATGGGTGGACGTGCACAATGTCATCTTTTAATAATTTTTTTATAAGAGAATTCCTTTCACGATGGCTGCCGTGCTTGCTAGTGCAGCAGCTGTCTAAATTTAAAAAAAACATTGGCAATGCCGATAGGTTTCATGGGCGAAACCTATAGACTTTGGGAATATTTGATACTGTCAAAGTTAAAGAAGATGACCAAAGCATTAGCAGGGAAAGTAATTTTAGTGGAAGAAGATATCACAGCACTGAAATAGAAATCCAAAGAATATAATCACTTCATACAGTAAGGATGCGTGTAGATATTTCAATTCTGCAGTTCATTGCAGAAAAAAGCCAGATTCTGTGATCTTCTATATGTTCGTTATTGTATACCAGCAAATAACAGCTGACACGTGTTTCGTCACACAGTGACTTCTTCAAGGCTAGTACTGAAAAGGTGCACAGGTATTCCTGAGAAGTTTCCTAAACAGTGGTCTCTCAAGAGGATGCTCTATAGTAGAAAAGTCTAGCACAAGGTATAGAGCTGGCGATGAGATCTGGAAAGATATCATCAACAATGGTATTGTCACATATAATACATGCAGCAATTTGTAGGGTGCTAATCAGCTTGTGCATCTGCTATTTAATGGTTGTCCTAATCGACCTGTGTGTCCACATCAATTTTTAGTAGGTCTGAGGAAGAAATCTCTGGTTGAGATATAAGAGACTGCTGCAGTTAGTGGTGAGGTATTAAATAAACTTCTAATTGCAACAGTAACAACTTGACGGCTGTTGCCTATGGACCACACGTTAAGCTCTGTAGTCCAAAATTGGCGGTGTCTGGAGGAAAGGCAGCAGGGCTTCAGTATAAATCCATCTGCAGCAATTGGTGAGAAGTTTAGTCCAATATTGGGAACCTGAGATATAAATATTTAAAAGTTTAAGTAGAACTAATGCCAAAAAGCACTAAGCGCCAATGATAGTCTGTGGTCGCAGTAGAGCGGGAACCAGTTGCAATTTCAGGCCGACCGCAATGGAGCCAGTCCGATACACCAAGTAAATTGGTTTCAGTGAAAGTCTGGATGTCAAACAGTAAAAAAAAAATGTTTTAAGTCCCACTAGTCTGGTACCCAAACAACCAAAGAAGTACTCTTTTAAAGCCTCAAAGACCTCAGAGGAGATACTTATAGACTCATCGGATGTCACTCAGAGGCTACCAGGAGGGTCCAGTCTAGGTCCAGTTACCACTTGTGAGCTGGTCACTTCCAGTAGAAAGGCCTCTTGCATCTTGTTGTGTCCCTGTCGCCACAAAAGAGGTCAGCCAACTGACTCCTGGATTCCATTGCTTTGTCTTGGGTACAGGGAGAGCAGGTCAAGTCCTTCATGGCACTTCTCAGGCCATTGGCAGCGGGTCCAGACTTTTACTGATCTTCTACAGGTCCAGAAAGTGTTCTGATGGGGTGCCTTGGGTTGCCCCAATTATGCATGGAACAAGCTAGTGGGTTGGGATGATTCCTGGGCACTCCATAACTGGTGGGATAAAAGTTCCCAGGGGCAATCCTAGTCACTTTTTCAGAAGTTCCTGTTTGCCTTACTACAAACAGGACCAAAATGGCATGTGTCAGGACATTAAAACCTGGGCTCTGAGCGTTGTGGGTGTGTAGAGGAGTGCACTGTGGTAATCACTAGTGTCCTCCCACATCTAAAACAAATATCCAGTTTGAAGCTGGCACTCTTCCCAGAACAAACGCAGAGACACATGCCTAGTAGAACAAAAGCAGGGTCCTTCAGCAACCAGACAGGGATACACAAGAATTGTCCTGGCATCCTGTTCTCTCCCTGTCAAGTGTGCCAAAGTGTTACATGTCACACAGCAGACTTGTCGGGCAGGATCTGACATTGGGGTGTCAACAGAATGCCCACAGGCCCACCCTACATATTCTATTGAGCTAAGAGAAGTTATCTTTGATCAGCCTATTGTGAGCTCCTGGGAGGAATTTCACACCTCTTTCACACTTCTCCCTGGGCAGAGCATAGGCTGGAAGTTGCTGGAGAGTTAATGCTAATTATCCTTCAGGAGTTTCAGGCAGGGAAAAGGTAACTTTTTTAAAGTTATTTTTTCTTAATATTTATTAAAAATCTGGTCACAATTTACTTGGATTTTTAATAACTATTTGAAAAAGTTGTTTTTTTATTTTTATAGTTGGTCCCATTCATGAGATACAGTAGTAGTATTTTAATCTGCACTCTGGTTTTCTGCACAGGACATCCAGGCCTCACATGCTGAAAATAGCGTCTAGGCCTTGTCATTGTAGACATGGTAATATTAATTTTCTACTTGCCCCATTTTGAAATACCATGCACACTGATTTGTGGACTACAAGGCTGAGATAGAGGTTTTTGCTTGTCAAAAAAGAATATTTTGACAGGTCGCACTGCAGATTTTACACTGCAGCAGTCATGATACATAGGGTAGACTTGATGCCATGTTTATACTATCGCCTCAGTGGATGGTACAATAGGTGCTGCAGTCCACAAGTGCCATTTAACTTCCAGGCCTTGGGTGCACTTTCTACACCATATACTAGGGACTTACAGGCAAGTTAATTGAGATAATCAGGAATAATCAAATTTGCCCATGTTTAGAGGGGGAGCACAGGTGTAAAGTGCACAGAGTTCTAAACCTAGCAAAAATAGGTTCCAGAAAAAGGTGGAAAATCTGGGATGACCACACAGGTAGATTTCCTACAATTGCGAAAGATGTCTGTTTACAACATAAAGCTTCCTTATATAATGCCTCTAAGATGATCTCTTTGCATGAGTCTCTAGAGTTATACAGCATGGACTATGGAGAACAGTATTGTTTTCCCTGAGGTAGCTGACGTGTATTACATCATTTTTTGTTTCAAAAGAGGTGGTAAGGAGCCATATATGTTCAGTTAGGAATAAAGACTGTGGCATTGAAAATGGAAGAAGAGTGTGGAGAAAAGATTCTCATTTCAGAGATCTGTCCAGTAGTTAATCATCCTTCTCTATTCAGCTTAGATCTTACTGTATTCAAGCACATGGTCCAACTCCCTGTTGCCACCTTGTGAAGATTTAGTACTCTTATCTATAGGAAGAAAGTTGAAAGTGCAATGATCCTCATGATGTTTTAAGTAATGATCAGACCGGGATTTTAAAGAGTCTGCTTTATGGAAATTACAAAATTGTTCCTGGATGCAAGTCTTCAGTGAATGTATGTGCTCCTGACATATATGAAGTTAAATGGGCATGCAAATAGATAGACCACATAGGTACTAGAACAATTGAGCCAATGATGCCTCTGACAGATAGAAACTTATTTGTCAGCGAACCTCGTCTTCTTGTTAACACCCATTTTACAATTGGAACAATCATGGCAGATATAAAAACCTAAAAGGTTTTTGAAACCTTCTTTAAGTCTTTGACTCTGGTATATATATTCTGATGAGCAAAGCGTTGTGGGAAGCGGGCTCTTTGTATGGTATACCAAAAAGAGGTATACCATGCAAAGAGTCCAGGTATTCCCTTACTAGCAGACAGGGGCTTGCTCTAGCAATCTCAAGGTGCTCTTTTAGGGGGTAGTGTGGTCGAGCAGCCTTAGGCTTATCAGAGAGGAGTGTTAGACATCTGCAAATACACACAATAGTCAATAAGGGATGCACACGACTCAATAAGGCGATCCACACCAATTTATAAAAGTAACCGTATCTTTATATATGTTTAGGCACCAGAATAAATACAATCAGTTAAGTACGCTTTTCAAGAGGAATACTTTTGCATTTAAAAAGTTGCATTTTTCAGACGCTTTAATGTTATCCCGTGGGAGGAAAAACAAGTACGGCATTCAGGTAGAGTACATCGACTTACGAGACCAATCTTCTCAACTTGAGGTGAGTTTGGGGCAAGGTCCAAGGCAGTACCCATAGGTCACCTCGGGCGGCACTGGGGCGGCAGGGTGAAGAGGTGCTTTTTAGCGCCGGTTGCCCAATGTTATCTTATGGTGGACAAACATGTACTGCATTCGGGCACTTCGCAGCATCTTACGGGACCAATCTTCCTGGACTTAAGGTGAGTATGGGTCAAGGTCCAAGGCAGCAACAACTGGTCACCTCGGGCGGCACTGGGGCAGCCGGGTGCAGAGGTGCTTTTAGTGTCGGGTGCCCAATGTTATCTTATGGGTGACAAACATGTACTACATTCGGCACTTCGCAGCGTCTTACCGGACCAATCTTCATGGACTTAAGGTGAGTATGGGGCAAGGTCCAAGGCAGCAACAACTGGTCATATCCGGCGGCACTGGGGCAGCTGGGTGCAGAGGTGCTTTTCAGTGTCGGGGGCCCAATGTTATCCTATGGGGATCGGTCCGGTCAAAAAGAGGCTGCGGGGTTGGACTGGGAAGTCAGTCAGCCTAAACCACAAGGGGGGATCAGGTCTCATGATGCTTGGGGACACCTTTGGTCCTCTTCTCCACGGGCCAGGGGAATGGGGTGCAGAGGTCTCTTCAGGTGTTGGATTTTCATCACCGGGAGCACCCGCGGTAAAGGGGGCCGGCAAACAGAGGCTGCAGGTGGCGGGAAGTCCACAGTGGGCAAGTCCTGGATGGGATTTGTCTCTGGAGGGCTGGGGGACCACACTGGCACCACTGGCTCACTTCAGCTCGGGCTAGGCAGCACGGGTGCAGTGGGGCTTTCCGATATAGGGTTTTGGCGGCCCGGAGTCCTCTCAGGTCTCTTTGAGTGCCTGCAGGATGCGGAGAAGCAGCTCTGCTGCTTCACTGGAGTTCCTGAGTTCTGGCAGAAGTGCTGGTAGTCCCCCCAGGCTTTTGGAAGCAGCGCAGCTTGCAGGATGAGTTGACTTTGGCGCAATTGTTGGGAACAACAGACAGGCTGGCAGGGTTGGCACCAAGTCAGTTGCTTCTTTCACAGTTCTTGCTTTTTGCGGCTCTTTGGTCCTTCTTCTTTTGGTCGGCAGGATCTGATTTCCTGGTGCCTGGGCTCCACAAAATATTGAATTTAGGGGTGTTAGAGGAGTATAGGGTAATATCCAATGGGCTACTTACCCTTGGGGTCACTACGCCCCATATATGACCACTTCCTGGGGGAAGTGGGCATAATCCTGTCCCAGCGATCCTAAATTTGCCATCACAAAGATGGCCACTTCTGAAAAAGCGTGTCTACTTCAGGTAGCCCAGTTCAGGCGTGGTGCTCGCCTGAGAGTGGACACACCTGTCTTGCCTCGCTAATTTTCCCGCCTGCCCAGGTGCCAAGGGCTCTGGACAAGGGGGTCGGCTCCCCGGCCTTGGAATGCTAATCCACAGGTCATCCTGTGGGCAGGTCTGCAAGGCAGCCCCTGCTCAAGCAGGCTTGGTTTATGGCCCCTAGAGACCAGAGGCCCTCACCCTTGGGGGTCAGGCACTCGTCTCTGGTGGCAGGCTGACGAAAGCCAGTCAGTCAGCACCAGGGGGAGGTAGGTTTTCAGGGGGCGCCTCTATGTGCATGTATTACTAAATCCACCACTGGCACCAGTGTGGGTTTATTAATATGAGATGTTTGATACCAAACATCCCTCTTTTCAGTGAAGCCATCATGTAGCTAGGGAACTCGTTTTCACCAGTGTCACCATATCTGCTCATGAAGATATGCCCGCACATGTAATATAAGGCACCCTGCCTTAGGGCTCTAAGGCCTGCCATAGGGGTGACTTGTAAATATTACATGCAGTGTTAGGGGACATGGCACACAGGGATGTGTCATGTTGTGTTATCACTTTTGTCTGCACCAAGACACACAGCCTGCAGTGGCAGTTTGCATGAGCTTGGTGAGGTGTCTTTTAGGGTGGCACAATTCATTCTGCAGCCCATAGAGACCCTCGTTTGTGCCTCAGGCCCTAGGTACCAGGGGTACCATTTACTAGGGACTTTAAAAAGATACTTAAGGTATTGCCAACTGGGGAAAACAATTGCACAGTTTTGAGAAAGAAATCTGGCACTGGGGACCTGGTTAACAGGAACCTGGTGCACTTCCAGTCGAAATCACATCAAATACCAGGCAAAAAGTGTGGAGTGACCATGTCAAACCAAATCAAATCAGCTTTATTCGGTTAGATAATACACAAACCATAAAAGCAATCTAAAATACATCATACAGTGCTGCATATATCACAAACTCTAAAAAGGAATATCCAAATTCATTAAAAAGAATGAAAAGGATGAAGAAAAGAAACCACACACAAAACAAACCGTAATACCACCTTGAAAAAACACAAGTTTCAATATTTCAGGAATCTTTTCGAGATAAAAGAAAGACCCAATATATCAAATAATTAGTTCCATTAAAACCTTTAAACATAATAAACAGTTATTAGATATTTGTAAGGATATCAAAAATAAAAATAATTTAAAAAAATCAAATTTTCTTAATTCATAATGCATTCTATTTCAGGTATAAGCAAATTCATTTCAGGCTACAAACTTCGTTCTCATAACTCAAAACCTCAAGATGAGAGTTATTATTACGTATCATAATTGACGTCTTGATGTAAGTCACCACTGCATTACAGATTCTTGTGTTTGCAAGACTACAAATAAACTCAAATGCTACCTTATAAGAAAAAAGTTTCTCCTTTAAAAACAGCGGTCGTAAAAAGCATTTCCAAGGATTATTATAAAAACCACAAAATAACATAAAGTGCAAAGTTGTCTGTTGTGAAAAACCATTACATGGACACTTAGGAAGATTTCGACTCCATCTTCTCTTTATCGGGAAAGCAATTAAAAAGTGCAGAAGTCCCATCCTCAATCTAGTTAAATAAAATCTGTGCCTTATATTGGTGACCTGTAATAAATATGTAGGTATTCCAAGGCCAAACGTCCGGTCCATGTAAGCTTTATTTATCGGTTGCTGGTCTGCTTTTAGGTCCCTAAACAATTTCCGTTTTTCCAATAATTTATTCTTCAGGTCTTTTTTACAATGACTAGCTATTTGGTGGGGATTTTTAAAATCAGGATTTTGGTCACATTCATCTAATAAATTTTTGATATAGAGTAAACACGGTATTTTAGTTCCATATTCATGTGCGATACAATCTTTAATAATATCCTGGGTAAATTTGGTGCCTTCTTTGCTCCAGATACCATGCCAAACATTTACGCTTGTTGTGCCTATAAAATCATGTATATAAGGGGCATCTAATTCTTTATGGACACTAAACACCGGGGTTGAACTCGGGACTGCTAACAATTTTCTTGTATATAAAGAATGTTACAATTTTCTCCTCCCCACAATGTAGCCCCATAACAAGTTCCACTAAGGCACTTACTTTTATAAAGGGTCATTATTTCCCTAACGGGCTTATTTCCCATTTTTTTGAGAACCTGAAGATTGACTCCGTTATTCTCATAAACTTTAACTTACTGTTCTCAATATGGGCTTTCCAGCCCCCTTATCGAAAAAAGTCAAACCTAAATATACAAAAGAATTTGTTCTACTAATAGGGACATTATCGATATGATGGTTCTTTGTTTTGGCTTTCCCTTGTCCACAGACCATTATGAAAGTCTTTTTTAAATTAATTAATAAATCCTTGTCCTGCATATATTTAGCAAATCTATCGATCAAAGTTTGTAGCCCATTCGCCGTTCTTGATAATAACACAGCGTCGTCCGCATAAAGTAAGGTCGGGACAACACGTTTAGCCACTATAGGGGCATCCGCATTTAGCTTCTGTAGTTCTTCATCCACACCGTTAATATATAGTGAAAATAATAGTGGCGCGAGTACGCACCCTTGCCTAATTCCTCGTTTCACTCTAAAACTGGCAGTGCATTCCCTGTCTGGCCCATAGCGGACCCTTGTAGTCAAATGACTATATATCTGTGAAAGATATATAATAATATCTTCCGGGCGCCCATTTTAGTTAATGTCTGCCATAATTTCTTGTGGTTTACCAAATCAAAAGCACTAGTTAAATCAATAAAACATAAGTGTAGATGCCCCTTTTTATAAGCGTATATTTACTGATCAATAAATGTAGGTTGATGCATTGTTCTATCGTACCTATTTCCCTTCTGAACCCAAACTGCGATTCTGTAAGGATCTTTTTTCTTCCGCCCAAATTTCCAATCTTTCTAGCAGTATTCTTCCCATTAGTTTTGAAGTGGTATCAAGAAGGGAAATAGGGCGATAGCACTTAGCATCAGTTCTATTACCCTTTTAAAAATTGGTACAATAATACTCTCTGTCCATGATTTGGGTATTGTACCTCGACCAACCGCATTAAAAACATTTTGTAAAACGGGGGCCCAAAGGCTGGAGTCCTGTTTAAAAAGTCTATTGGGACCCGTCTACACCCGGTGCCTTCCCATTTGCACAACGCGCTAATGAAAGAGTCACTTCATCTAATGTGATATAAGATAGTTTTGGTGAATTAAAAGTGATAAAAGTTTGATTTTTGGATAATTCCGAAACCCTTTCGATATTAATTTGTCCTATGAAAGAGGCGTTTCATTTTCTTCATTAAAAACGTTACTAAAATGACAAATCCATTCTTCTGGCTGCACAAGACTCTCAACTTTAGTTGCACAATTTTCTTTAAAAAGGGGTGATTTACAGTTTTCCAAAATAAAGAGGTATCTTTTGTATTTGCAGCCAAAATAAGCTTCTCCCAAGCATCTATCTGAATATCTTGTTTTCTTTTTGCTTGTGATTGTTTATACAAAAGTCTCCATCTTTTAATAAGTTCGTTATCTCTAAGCTTACTTTTTAAGGCATTTTTTAAAGATTGATTTGCCTTGGTACATTGTGTATCAAACCACCCAATTTTTTTCTTTGTCTTCCTCTTCCTCTTAATTTTTAAACCTCTTGAAATTTCTGCAGTGATTTTACAAAAAGAGCCCATAATCTGGTTATCAGTGCAATCAACCCTATTACAAATTTCTACCTCTTGTTTACATTTACCAATTAAGTCCTCCATAAAAACTTTTGGGTCTACTCCCGACCATTTGATAGACACACCATTTTCCCCCTGAGTAGAAACAAAGGGGGCTAGACAAGGGCCACTATGGTAAATGTCATTCATTCTAACCGTTAGGAGGAGTGGGTAATGATCACTGACACAAACTATTTTCACCTCCATATTCTCTATTTGTTCTAATGCCTGTTTCGAGATTAGAATGTGATCAATAATTGAACATTTACCATGGCCATCAAAGGTCGGCAATTGAGATGATCCATCAGGTAGGTATTGGTCTAATAAATCCAAATTGTGTTTAGACATTACTTCATTTATGGATTCACCGTAAGGATTGTGAGGGAAATGGGGGCTACTATCATCAAACTCATTTCCATATCTACAACGGTTTCCCTCTAAAACACTACATTTTTACTATTAAAATCTCCGGCCCAAATCAGGATATAATCCCTCTTTATTTCTTTTAAAAATATATCCAATTCCCTCTCAAGTGTCAATATCACCTGATTTTTGTATTATTAAAAATATTATTATAAAAATTAATTACAACAAAACATTGAACAGGAGAAAAAAGCCACACAAATTGGAAAAAGGAGACTTAGTATAAACTTTCTTTATCGATAACGGGCATGTTACCGACAATAGAAATACTAGACCACCCTTAGCTCTTCCGCTTTGTGAGGGAATCGCTTGAGTATCCACGATTGAAAACCCATCAATGTAAAAAGATTTCGTATGCCAAGTCTCTTGTAGGCAGATTAAGTCACAATCATTTAAAAAAAAACGGGCCATGACCCATCAAGTAGTTTCTTATCTACGCCTGCAATATTCCAAGATACAAGGGATAATCTCCTATAGTTCTGTTTATGTTTTACGGGTGATTTTTCTAATAACAACTCAGTAATGGGATTAAAATCTTGTACAGAGACTTCAGGTAGTCAATCTACATCACTACAGTATGTGAGAGGTGAGAATCTATTAGACAAAACCAGAGGTCTCAGTTCTTTCCTTGTTGTGAGGTCCTGGCCATAATGGTTATGATTTATAATACCTGGTTTATAAAAATAACCTAATGGGACTCCAGTAATAACATTTTTTGATTGCCTATATAATGTGTCCCAATTTTCACGTATCACGTCTAACAGAGTCTTAACCATCTCCTGATATCGAAAGGTAACTACAACACAATCCCCATTACATCTCTTTGGTTGTTTCCCCACCCAGGATACTCTTCTTACCATAATAATACTTTTTGATATAGTGTTTACATCATATACACAAAAGTTACTAAACCAGGACAATATTTTGTTTTTTAAATCGTCAAAATCTTCATTTATGCCATCCTTTAATTCCGGCACACTTTTCAGGACAATTGTATACGGTGTAGCTTCTGGGGGAGATGAAGAGGTTTTTGGTTCCTGTTGAGGGTCGATGTGAGGCTAGATGTAACTACCATTTTATTATCTTGGTTTGCCAGAGACCTAAGACGTGCCCCAATATCTGGTGTTTCCTTATTCATTTGATCACCATTTTTCCCCCTCTTGGCAATTGTGTTAGGACATTACGGGACTGTACAGAAGCATTTATGCCAATTTGCGAATTTCTTACAGTGCCACATGTTTCATTATTTACTTGTTCTATAACAGTTTGTACATTTCCCATTTTGTTTTCCTCTTGCTTTGTAGAGTCCGTAATTAATTTAACAATACCAGCAACATCATCCTTAATTTTAGAAATTTCAGTCAATAAATTTCTTTCGATCGTGTCAATTTTTCCGTGTAACTTTTTAAAAAGTAAATCCAAGTTTAAAGGGTGATTGCAACACTGGGCTGTTTTTCCCGCCCACTCTGGTTTTGGGCACATGACTGTTGTTTTTATAAATGTCATTTGTGGGTGGTTTCGCTTTACCCTTCCGCTGTAGTTTTCCCTCAGTCCTAATAGCTTGTTCTTGGCCTTCCACTACAACTGATATCTCCAAAGGTGTCGACGATACGCAAGGTGCTATAACGGTATTCTGGGAAGTAGAATTAATTACTGGGCGTGCCGATATTATATCTGCCATATCTGCCATTGGATCCTCAACTACATTGTTTAGGGCAATCTTTGTCGCTGCTAAACGTTCTTCAACATTAACTATTTCAGTGTTTATTAGGCCCATTGCAGTATTTAAATAGTTGGTGATCGGTGCGCTTAGTCTGGCGTTTTTGTTTTTACTGCCAGTTGCGGCGCCAATAAGCTTACGCTTCCCCATGATTATTGGGCCGACATGCAGTCACTATTATATGCTTTCTATCGTATGCAAAGTATGCAAAGTATTGCCAGCTTCTCCAGTTCTCCAAAACACTGGCCGTTAGGGACCTAGCCCAGCCCAGCCCAGCCTCTATCCGGCCGCTGACAGGCGCAGACAGGCTGCGAGAGCCCGCAGAAGATTTTGTTGGCGCCTCCGGGCACGTCCTGATGATGATTTGCGACAGCGGCCGCTCGGGAGTATGGGACTGGAGGTCCCTGTATCAGCTGGACAAACAGGCAAACGGGCGATGCACTGGCGGTAGAACGGGCTTACTCTTAACAGCCACCCTAATGAAGGGCAATGCTCTCACAAGCTCGCTCACCTGCCTCTCCGTGATTGCTGACTGAGCTGATGGCGAGGCTCCAAGCTCCAGGAAACTCTCCCAACTTGGCGATTCACCCCACCTCTACTCCTGGTAGTAGTCCGGCGGTCACGGTGGTCACACAGTGGACGGAGAATAGATAATAGTGGCCCACAGCACAACCATACTGTCGGCAGAACCGCAGGCTGGCGAGAACCCGTGGTGAGCCCTCTCAGCTCAACTCTGCCGCTCACCACCCGTGGATGCAACTCGAGCCAGTGCCAGTGCTCGCTGGGCCAGTAAGAGGCCTCGGTTGAATCCGAGTGAGGCTTTGGGAACGGGTGGGCCAGGCGGTGGGCGCACGGATGAGTCTAACGTTTCCCAAGAGAGTCTTCATCGTCTAAGTGGAAGAACCTGGAACGGCATTGGGATGGTCAGTCCCAGGTTGGTGTTCCACTGTAAAGTCCATACCCTGTATGGAGAAGGACCATCTCAACAGTTTGGAGTTTTCTCCTTTCATTTGCATCAACCATCTGAGAAACCTGTGGTCAGTTTGAACAAGCAGTGAGAGTCAAACAAGTATGGCCTCAACTTCTTCAGGGATCAAAACAGAGCAAAGGTTTCCCTCTCAATGGCACTCCAAAGCTGCTCTCTGGGAAGTAACCTCCTGCTAATGAAAGTAACAGGTTGGTCATGG
Source organism: Calotriton arnoldi (assembly GCA_963921515.1). Taxonomy (NCBI): domain Eukaryota; kingdom Metazoa; phylum Chordata; class Amphibia; order Caudata; family Salamandridae; genus Calotriton; species Calotriton arnoldi. The sequence goes on from CAWUFW010000662.1 coordinate 1,193,258, forward strand.
CCATCATCATTGGTTTAGGATAGAACCACTCCTATACCATGTTCAGAGGCATCTGTCTGCACCATGAACTGCTTTGATCAATCTGGAGCTTTTAGAATAGGTGCTGAGCACATTGCTTCTTTCAGAGTGTCAAAAGACTTCTGACAGCTCACTGTCCAGTTCACTTTCTTTGGCATCTTTTTAGAGGTCAATTCTGTGAGGGGGGGCTACAATGGACCCATATCCTTTCACAAACCTCCTGTAGTACCCTGTCAAGCCAAGCCAAGGAATGCCCTCACTTGAGTCTGGGTGGTTGGAGCTACCCGGTCCACAATTGTCTAGCTCTTGGGTTGTAAGGGTTGAACTTGGCCTCCACTGACAAGGTGGCCTAAGTATACAACAGAGCCCTGCCCTATCTGGCACTTGCTTGCCTTGATAGTGAGGCCTGCATTTCGCACAGCCTCAAGGATCTTTCCCAGTTGGAACAGGTGGTCCTGCCAAGAGGAGCTAAAGTCAGCAATATCGCCGAGACATGCCGCACTAAAGGACTCCAGCCTAGCAAGGACTTTGTTCACCAACCTTTGGAAGGTGGCAGGGGCATAACGGTGAACTGGTAATGCCCATCTGGAGTTGAGAATGCAGATTTCTCCTTTGCTCCTGGGGTCAGGCTAATTTGCCAGTACCCTGTTGTCAAATCAAAAGTAATGAGACATTTGGCTGCCCCTAATCGGTCAATCAATTTGTCAGCCCTAGGAATTGGGTGTGCATCTCTCTTGGTTACTGCATTGAGACCACTATAGTCCACACAAAACCTCAGCTCTGTTTTACCACCCTTGGTGTAAGGTTTGGGGACTAAGAAAACTGGGCTGGCCCAGGGGTTCTCAGAGGGTTAAATAACTCTCAATTCCAGCATCTGGCTTACTTCAGCTTTGATGCGCTCTGGGGACAGGTAGGCTGTCCCCAGTGTCCACATCATGTGTACACCAGTTGGTCTGACCAGAGGTCAAACAGAAGAGCTCAGCATACTGGTGCAGGACTTGCCTGCAGTTAGCCTGCTGCTGGGCCGAGAGGGTGTCTAAAAAGACAACTCTCTCTACTGACCCATCTTTATGGTTGTGAGAGAGGAGGTCAGGGAGAGGTTCGCTCTCTTCTTCCTGATCCTCATCGGTGACCATCAGCATGGCCATATCAGCCCCGTCCTGATATGGTTTAAGGATGGGATAGGTGACCCTCCCTTTTCTTTCTAGGATAGGGTAGGGCCCACTCCATTTGTCCTGGAGGGCACTAGGAGCCCCAGGCTCCAAACTCCACCAGTGCAGCCTTTTGGTCATACCAGAGCTTTTGGAGCTCTTGGTTGGCCTCAAGGTTTTTAGACACTTTTTCCTTATACTCAGCCATCCTTAAACATAGGCCAAGCACATAGTTCACTATGCCTTGCTTAGGCTCTTTGAGAGATCTCTTCCAGCCTTCCTTCACTAGATACAATGGTCCCCTTACAGGATGACCAAACAGAAGTTCAAAGGGGGAAAACCCTACTCCCTTCTGTGACACTTTCCTGTAGGCGAAAGGCAGACATGGTATTAAGACATCCCACCATCTTCTGCATTTTTCAAGGAGTCCACCAATCATGCCTTTCATGGTCTTGTTGACTCTCTCAACAAGACCATAGGTGTGTGGGTGATATAGGGTAGTGAACTTATAAGTCACTCCACATTCTGCCCATATGTGTTTTAGGTAACCAGACATGAAGTTTGTACCTCTGACTGACACCACCTCCTACGCATAACCGACCCTGGTAAAGATAACAATGAGGGCCCTAGCCACTGCAGGAGCAGTAGTAGTCCTAAGGGGTATTGCTTCAGGGTACCTGGTGGCATGATCCACCACAGCCAGTATAAATCTGTTTCCTGATGCTGTTGGAGGATCTAGGGAGCCAACAACGTCCACCCCTACTGTCATAAACGATGTCTCGAGCGCGCTTCTCATAGAGCCGCCTTACGTAGGGAATCTGACTCTGTCATCGGCGACGAACTACAGACGCGCAGCAGTGGACCTCAGTTCCCAGAGGGCTCGCCGACTTGACGCATGACGCAGCGCGGTACCGCCCATATAGGAAGTGGCGGCACCCGCGAGAGTGTCGGAAATTCTTCGGCCATCAGAATTTGGCGTTTACAGGATCATAGCGGTACCGGTAAGGGTGCTACGCACCACATGCCTTCGCCTTTCTGCCTGTAACCCTTATCCAGGATCAGGTGTTACCTTACACGTAAGGGAGCCTCTTCGGACTCTTGCAAGACTGTAGACTCTTTTTGTTGTTGAACTCCTTACCTGTCTTCGTGTTGGCTGGTTACCGGCGTTCTTCTACTTGGCTGTGCTGTTCAAACAGTCACGTAGAGACTCTAGACTTATCCTCAGTAGCCAATACACTCGTGGCACATTTGCTCTACCAAAGTATTCCTTACACACTCTAGCCAGGAGTGATTCTAGCAATGTTGCAAAATATACTAATTATATACAGCTATAGTTGAACCTGGAATTGTTGGTGACTTAACCTTCCCTTTTGTTGGAACAAGAACCAAATTGAATCACTCATAATATTATCGTATTGGGACGTTTCAGATGTAGTAGACCTTATTTTTTCTGCTTTGTGTTTCTGGCTCTAATTAACAGGGTAACCCTGAGTGGTATGGGACTACGCTCTATCCTGTGAAGCATAGGGGAGTCTAGAAAGGGTAGGTGCTGAATACATACCTCTTTGACAATGTGAAAAGGAGGGACACACCTTCCGTTGGTTCTTTTGTGTATTATGGCATATGTATAACAATCAGTTTGTTCTATGCTTCCTTCCTTGCAGTCTTAAGCAGAACAACTGGTACTACTACTGCACCACACGTACCTGATAGAAAGTTCCCATCTAAAAGTGTCCTTTTTATTTGTTACAGGTATATGGGAAGGTGTATTTATTTCGTCTGTTCTGAATTGTTTTGTTAGGAAGAGAATACTACACGATACTTACAATAGTTGTTCTCGTTTCAGGTCTCCCTCCCTGCCGTTCCCTTCCTTTCCTTCCCTCACTTGATCCTCCCTTTGACCTTGGCCATTACGGCTATCAAGGCTAGGGCATATCAAGGGGTGGACCCTTCTGAGCATCAAACCGATCCTGAGGACAGTCAAACCTGACAGAATTTCCGACCCAAGAATTATTGTCCTCCCGGTCGGGTTGTGCTGGAATGGCCACTCTTGATGATATACTGGCTGCTCTTGCAGCGGTGCAGGCCGAGCTGGCTGCATCCCGCCAAGAAACAGCAGACCTCAAGGCCAGGGTAGAAGGAATGCAAAGAAACCCATTTAACGTGGGGACGCAGGCGACAGTACCCACTAATGCCATAGTTGTAGAAATACCTGTCTCAATACCGCTAGCCACACCAGAGCGGTTTTACGGAGATTCGAGTAAGGTCCAGGTTTTCCTAACGCAAGTTATGCTTCATTTTTCATGTAAGCAGAAATCATTCCCCACCAATCAGGCGAGGGTAGCCTTTCTTATTTCATATCTGGCGGGCGATGCAGCACAATGGGCAGTGCCCTTAGTAAGCAGAGACGATCCTCTTCTCCATGATTGGGAGGCCTTCAAGGTAGAGTTTTTGAAGGTGTTCGATCGACGAGCTGAATCCTTTACTGCCGATAGGGAATTGCTGGAATTGAGACAAGGCAATAAAGACCTGATAGTATACTTGAATGCGTTTAGGAGACTAGTTGCAGAAACTAAGTGGCCAGAGGCCAAACAAGCCTCTCTCTTTCACCAGGGGTTGAGAGAAGAGCTTAAGGATGTGATTGCTCAAATCGACCCACAACCCACTACCTGTGAGGATCTAATAAATCTAGTGCTACGAATTGATCACAGATTAAGTGAGCGAAGAGGGGATCACAAAAAGAAGGAAAGGGGCATACCTCCAGTCGAAAGGCAAAGAATCACAGAGACAAACAGTACTTCCGGGGCAGAACCCATGGACATAAGTACCATAAGAGCTGCGTTAACCCCAGCGGAGAAAGAAGTTCGGCGTAAACAAGGTCTTTGTTTATACTGCGGCAAAAAAGGCCATTTTGTTCAAGAATGCCCGGTGAAACCCAAGACCAATCGTTTCCGTAGTAATCGAAAGACCACCGCTGCGGTGGATCTGGTGTCGGGAAACTAGAAGACTCGAAGAAAGAAGAAGGGGTTTCTTGGAGTCAGTTACACCTCCCTTCCTTACGGAACGACGATCCAAGGGCGCAGGGGCATTTGTTCATTAATTTACGACTGTTTCTCCAAACAGAGTGGACACCGGCTTCTGCCATGATTGATTCTGGGGCCACAGGCATATTCATGGATATGGACGAAGCCAAACGCAGGGGTATACGCCTAGTACCTAAAGATACGCCAGAAGAAGTGTATGCAGTAGACGGGAGGAGACTAGAGACTGGACCCATAGGATATAATTCAGAAGATCTGGAGGTGCAATACGGAGACACTCACAGAGAGCGCATAACTTTTAACATCATACATGCCCCCAGTATGGGATCATACTGGGTTTACCATGGTTGCGCAAACACAACCCGGACATCAATTGGATAGCCAAGACAGTACATATGAACTCATCATACTGTTCTGAACATTGTAAAGCAGAGTCAGAAGGACCCGCTACCGCCTTGGCCTTGAGGATGAGTGTGGCCACCGCAGCAGAAAAAGACACTCAACTACCCTCTTCGTACCGGGACTATGCTGAAGTCTTCAACGACGTACAAGCAGAAGTATTGCCTCCTCATAGACAGTATGACTGTCAAATAGACCTTGTTCCAGGGGCACTTGTACCAAGTGGGCGACTGTATGCGTTGACGGAGCCAGAAAATCTCCACCTTAGAACCTATTTAGACAAATACCTGGAATTGGGGTTCATCCGTCCATCAAGGTCACCTGCGGCTTCCCGCTTTTCTTCATACCAAAGACTAATGGCGAGCTTCGCGCCTGCATAGACTTCAGAGCGTTGAACGCAATAACAGTGAAGAACCTCTACCCCTTACCCCTCATTCCGGTGTTACTGGAACAAATAAAGAAGGCCAAGATATATACTAAGTTGGACCTTAAAGGAGCCTACCATTTGGTTAGAATGAGAAAGGGCGACGAGTGGAAAACGGCGTTCAAGACTAGGTACGGGTTGTACGAATATTTAGTCATGCCGTTTGGATTGTGTAACGCCCCAGCAGCGTTTCAATACTTTTTGAACGACGTCCTGAGAGAAATTCTAGACCGATATGTTGTGGTCTACATAGATGATATTCTCATCTATTCCGAGAATGAGCATCTTCATCTACACCATGTTAAGTCAGTGCTAAAGATCCTACAGAAACACCACCTGTTCTGTAAATTAAGCAAATGTGAGTTTCACGTCACAACAGTGGAATTCCTCGGAGTAATGCTCACGCCATCGGGACAAGAAATGGCGGATAGAAAGATCACTGCCGTAAGAGATTGGCCTACTCCTCAGAATGTGCGAGATGTGCAGTGTTTCATCGGTTTCGCTAATTTCTATCGGCGATTCATACACCAGTTCTCAAGGCTAGCGGCACCCATAACCAAGTTGGTGAGAAAAGCACAGAAGTTCGAGTGGAACCAGGAAGCTCAGGAGGCTTTTCTCGCCCTGAAAACAGCTTTTGTAACCGCTCCCGTTTTAACTCATCCAGATCCAGATAAACCTTACATAGTGGAGGCAGACGCCTCAGACGCGGCTTTGGGAGCCGTTTTATCACAGCGGAACATGTCTACAGGACAAATCCATCCGGTGGCTTATATGTCGAAAACACTAAACGAGGCTGAGAGGAACTACAACATCGCCGAAAAAGAGCTCTTGGCCATCAAGAATGCCTTTATGGAGTGGAGACATTTTTAATGGGAGCCAAGCACGTGGTCACGGTGTATACCGACCACAGAAATCTGCAGTTCATGACAGCCGCTAGACATCTTACCCCTCGTCAGCTCAGATGGATGTTATTCTTTTCCGAATATCAGTTCGTTATCACATACAGACCTGGATCAGAGAACAGAAAAGCAGACGCTCTCACCAGACAAACGACAACCAAGGAACCGGAAAACGTAACGGAACAATCCATTATAGACCCCACTAAGGTACTTTGTGCTATGCAACCCAATACCTTTCTAATGGAACTCCTCAAGGGTCTTAACACCTTTTCGTGGAGAACATGGCTAAGGAGCCACACCGAATGGCCTGTTAGGAATGGTTACCCAATGAATAGAAATCGCCTCCTAGTACCTACAGTGAAATTGAGGAAACAGGTGTTCCACTGGTGTCACGAACTACCTGGTGCAGGACATAATGGGGTGGTGAAGACTGTTGATCGCATAAACAGACAATTTTGGTGGCCTTCTCTCCGAAAGGATATCAAGGAATGGGTGAAATCCTGTGAAATCTGTGCACGGATGAAATCCGATCACCTACGACCACAAGGATTATTACAGCCACTCCCTACTCCCAGCGGACCTTGGGAAAGTATCTCATTGGATTTCATTGTCGGACTACCGCCGGATAAAGGAAACACCGTTATTCTAGTTGTAATAGACTATCTAACAAAGATGGGTCACTTCGTGGCTTGTCCACAGGTACCTTCAGCTGGTCAACTTGCAACTATACTGATGAAACAGGTCGTCCGGTTACACGGGTTGCCAAGGACCATTGTATCTGATAGGGGCTCCCAGTTCACGGCCCAGTTCTGGAAGAAGTGGTGTTCCTCATTACACATAACCACGGCCTTGTCCACGAGTTTCCACCCACAGACCGATGGACAAACCGAGCGCCTGAATCAGACGCTCAAACAATATTTGCGTTGTTACGTAAACAACAGTACTGAGGAATGGGTGGATTATCTCTGGCTCGCGGAAATCGCTTACAACAGTGCCACCCACAGTTCCACGCACGCTTCTCCATTTTATTGTACCTATGGATACCACCCAAGGTTTCTTCCCTTCATCCATCCTGCGGAAGACACCAAGCTCCCTGAAGTATCCAAGAGAGTGACTGACATCCAAAGAACGCTGGTAAAAACACAGGAATACTTAAAGGCAGCAAAGACCAGGTACAAAGACACAGCCGATAAACACAGAAGACCTGGACCCTTATACACAAAAGGAGACCAGGTGTGGTTGTCTACCAAGAACATACGCTTTAAGAAACACAGTGTGTTTAACCCCAGATATATCGGACCTTACAGAATCAATAGATGCATTACTCCTGTAACTATGAAATTGGATTTACCTTCACACCTACGAATTCACCCAGTGTTTCATGTCTCCTTATTGAAACCATCCTATACACAGGTGAGGAAGCTACCGCCTCCACTGATGGTCCATGAGGATGTTGAGTATGAAGTAAAGGGAATACTCGATTCGAGATGGCGGGGCCGCAAACTTTGGTATCTGGTAGCCTGGAAGGGTTATGGCCCAGAGGAGAATTCCTGGGAAGCAGCAGCCGGAGTACACGCGCCCAGGCTAGTGACGTCTTTTCACAGGAAATATCCACAGAAACCAGCCCCACCTGCGCGCTCTCGTTGAAGGGGGGATGTACTGTCATAAACGCTGTCTCGAGCGCGCTTCTCATAGAGCCGCCTTACGTAGGGAATCTGACTCTGTCATCGGCGACGAACTACAGACGCGCAGCAGTGGACCTCAGTTCCCAGAGGGCTCGCCGACTTGACGCATGACGCAGCGCGGTACCGCCCATATAGGAAGTGGCGGCACCCGCGAGAGTGTCGGAAATTCTTCGGCCATCAGAATTTGGCGTTTACAGGATCATAGCGGTACCGGTAAGGGTGCTACGCACCACATGCCTTCGCCTTTCTGCCTGTAACCCTTATCCAGGATCAGGTGTTACCTTACACGTAAGGGAGCCTCTTCGGACTCTTGCAAGACTGTAGACTCTTTTTGTTGTTGAACTCCTTACCTGTCTTCGTGTTGGCTGGTTACCGGCGTTCTTCTACTTGGCTGTGCTGTTCAAACAGTCACGTAGAGACTCTAGACTTATCCTCAGTAGCCAATACACTCGTGGCACATTTGCTCTACCAAAGTATTCCTTACACACTCTAGCCAGGAGTGATTCTAGCAATGTTGCAAAATATACTAATTATATACAGCTATAGTTGAACCTGGAATTGTTGGTGACTTAACCTTCCCTTTTGTTGGAACAAGAACCAAATTGAATCACTCATAATATTATCGTATTGGGACGTTTCAGATGTAGTAGACCTTATTTTTTCTGCTTTGTGTTTCTGGCTCTAATTAACAGGGTAACCCTGAGTGGTATGGGACTACGCTCTATCCTGTGAAGCATAGGGAGTCTAGAAAGGGTAGGTGCTGAATACATACCTCTTTGACAATGTGAAAAGGAGGGACACACCTTCCGTTGGTTCTTTTGTGTATTATGGCATATGTATAACAATCAGTTTGTTCTATGCTTCCTTCCTTGCAGTCTTAAGCAGAACAACTGGTACTACTACTGCACCACACGTACCTGATAGAAAGTTCCCATCTAAAAGTGTCCTTTTTATTTGTTACAGGTATATGGGAAGGTGTATTTATTTCGTCTGTTCTGAATTGTTTTGTTAGGAAGAGAATACTACACGATACTTACAATAGTTGTTCTCGTTTCAGGTCTCCCTCCCTGCCGTTCCCTTCCTTTCCTTCCCTCACTTGATCCTCCCTTTGACCTTGGCCATTACGGCTATCAAGGCTAGGGCATATCAAGGGGTGGACCCTTCTGAGCATCAAACCGATCCTGAGGACAGTCAAACCTGACACCTACCCTTTCAAAGGGAACCCCAACCACGGGGAGTGGAATTAAGGGGGCCTTTGGGTAGCTACCTGCTTTGCCACTGGCTTGGCAGGTAACACAGTAGTTGAAAAACTCCTTCACCTTCTGGGACATCCCTGGCCAGTAGAAGTGGGTGACTAACCGACTCCAAGTTTTGGCCTGGCCAAGATGCCCAGCTTAGGGGATGTCATAAGCCAAAGTGAATAAGAACTCTCTATACATTTGAGATACTACCACTACATCTCCCTTTTCCTGATCAGCATCTTGCTGTCTCAGGCTTTCAAGAATGGGAAAGGTCCTCTGCCCCTTGCACAGCTCTTCCCTAGACGGTCCACCTGGGCCTAGGAGCTCTGCCATGTAAGGTCCAAGTTCTGCGCGTTCAGTTCCCTCTGGGGCTGACATGCCTTTTCCCTGAGGAGAGGGGACCTGAGCTTGTGGCTGATTTGAAGCTGGTTTCCCAGACTTCCTTCCTTTTCTCTTGGGAGGGTTGTGCCATTCTTCCAGGCTCCAATGCCCCTTTCTCTTCCTGGGTTTTGCATTGTGCTCTTGTTGTCACACACACCCATTCAGGTATACCCAGCATAGCTGTGTGGGTCTTTCTTTCGACCTCAGCCCAAGCGGAGGACTCCAGATCATTGCCTAGCAGACAGTCTACAGGAATTGCAGAGGATACCACCACCTTCGTTTAGCCAGTAACCCCTCCCCATTTTAAGTACTCCATCGCCATGGGATGGATCTTAGCCTGTTTATCAGCATTGCGGACTGTGAATGTCTCACCAGTCAGGTACCATTGTGACATTTGCTCCTATATCTCTCAGTGCTTCAACTCGGATCCCATTCATATGAGGCTGGTGTCTGTATTTTTCCATGTTAATGGGTCAGACAGCCAGGGCAGCTACATCCACCCCACCCTCTGAGACTAAAGTTGGTTCGGAGAGCTCTCTGACAAGGTTCGGGCTCACTTGGGATCCCATCTGGAGACTTACCACTGCATTCACTGCAGGTGCACTTGGGGGACTCTTTGTATTGGGACAGCTAGGGTCTTTAGTGTGGTGCCTATTGGCCTTGTAATTAAAGCACCAAGCCTTTTTGGGATTCCAGTTCTTACCCTGGTGCCCACCCTTAGACTGTGTATTGGCTCGGGGCCCACCCTCCTGAACAGGTTTTTGGGGGCCTTGAGAAGATTCTTGGTTTTTGTTTTTCGACTGGTCACCATCCTTCCTTTGGGAGGGCTTTGCGACCCCTTTCTTTTGGTCGCCCCCACCATGAGTTGTCTTGGTGACCCTTGTCTTGGGCCAGTGGTCTGCCTTCTTCCCAAACTCTTGAGGAGAGAGTGGACTCAGGTCTACCAGGTACTGATGTAATCGCTCAGGAACACAATTACTCAACAGATGCTCTTTCATAATAAGATCATAAAGCCCATCATAGTCGTGCACATTGTTACCTTTCAAACAGCCACCTAGTGTTTTCACACAAAAGTCTACAAACTCTGCCCAGGTCTGACTCTGGTTTTTTCGAGTCTCGCTGGACTGATCCTGTATTTCTCAGTGGGGAGTTCAAATCCCTCAATCAGGGAATCCTTTATGAGGTAACAGGACTAAGCATCTGCCTCATTCAGTGTCAGGAGCGTATCCCTATACTTTCCTGAGAACTGCTCACAGAGAAGAGCGCCCCAATACTTTTTGCTGAGTTTCCTCATTTTACATAAACCATTTGGTGATATCATCACCTTCTGTGTATTTAGAAAACAACAAAAAAATATAAAATAAACGTTTTGGGCCTAGCTAGTAATAATTTTTAAACTCTAAACAGTTTGGACTGGGGGACATAACAAAAGGCCCTAACAGTCAGTTTAACAAATTTAGAAACAATATTGCAATCAGAAAAAAATGCTTTTTAACTCAAAGACAATTTTGGATCCCTTAGTGGAATCACCCAATAATCAAGTGGTACAGCAGATGTCAAGTCTTGGACCCCACCGCTGCACCATCAATGTAGGAAGCTGGCTCTTTATATGGTATACCAAAAAGAGGTATACTGTGCAAAGACTCCAGGTATTACCTTACGAGCAGACAGAGGCTTGCTATAGCAATCCCAAGGTGCTCTTTAAGGGGGTAGTGTGGTTAAGCAGCCTTAGGCCTATCCGAGAGGAGTGTTAGACATCTGCAAATACACACAATAGTCAATAAGCGATGAACACGACTCAATAAGGAGATCCACACCAATTTATAAAAATAACACATATCTTTATATATAACAAGAAACTTAACATAAGCAGTGTAGGCCGGCTAGCATCGCACTAGTGAATCTTTCTTTTTTTTTATATAAAAACTGTTACGCTCAACATTTTATGACCCCACTTAGGAATCATACTCCGTCAAAACATTTATACAATAACTGTAAAAGGAGCGCAAATAACACAATTATTATATCTCATTTTGAGCAATGAAAGTTCAAAGTATAATATTCTGTCATCCAAAAGTCACAAATAACATCCATTCAATCACATTCAGTCCATCAGGAGTTGTGTATTTATGTTTGCGACGGATAACACGTGTGGTTGCTGCAAGAAGTTCTGGTGCTGAATGGAAAAGGGCTCTTAGGGAGAGACTTTGGATGTACCACATTACACCCCATTCGACTACTGAGGTCAGTCCTTTCCACCTACTTAAAGGGAGGGATCCCATCTCCAACCTATGTCCATGGTTGATAAAGATGAACTCGCAATAACAAAAGCCCCACAAACAGTGGCATAGCAAGAGAAGGGCGGTTCGCCCCAGGCGGCACGAGATTTGGGGACGGCGGTTCTTACCTGCTCTGTAGCAGGGCGGCAGACGCAGGGACCATCGCCACCCCCCCACCCGCTCTCACCTGTGGCCGTCGCGGGCGGCAAAAGGTCTTGCTACACCACTGCTCACCAAGAAAGAAGAAGACAGGCGTGCTGTATCTATGTTTGAAAGCTGGAGAACACAGTTTTCAAATCCGGAAGCTGAGCTTATTGAGGAGAAACTGAATAACAAGATTTCCTTATCCGTTATGGATCAAATGCATCAAAGCGTGACAACGTAAGCATGGAGAACTCCGTAATGAGACAATGTGTCAGCACAATGGCGTTACTATGGGGTTCTGCAGAGAAGCTGCTGCCCAGGAGACGTGCTTCGGCTCGTCGCAGCAGAGCGTGACCGCTTAGCTGCGTCAGAGCTAACCTGGGTTGGATGAACAGCTGCGTATCGGTTCGTGACTACAGCGCATGACTACTTCCTCGTGTTGGAGCAAAAATCACATAAAACATAAAACAATCCATCAAATTATCATAGAAGGTCGCAGAAACACCCCGAAAACCAGGCAGAGATAATCCAGAGAGATACTTGCAGCGGTGTAGCAAATCAAAGGTAACTGCGTATTTCATGTCTCTGGTTCAATGGAAGTAGTTCCGCTCCTGTGCTGCCGATGATGTAGTAGCTGGTTTTCCTTCTTAAGTCATCGCCATTGTAATAAAGAAGGAAATGTGTAACAATCGATAATTTATTTAGCAGCACAGTAGAAACAGGACTGTGTAATCCGTTGTCCAGTAACTGACCAGAAATTAAGTGTTCCAGAATACAGAATAACAGTGGAACACCTGACGCTCCTAAAAGAACACTACACCTTGAAGAAATGTAAAAAAGGATATTACACAACATTATATTTTAAATATAACTCTAATATACAATAACCACCTAAAGGAATGGAAGGATAATTTATTTTCAGCCTTATTTTGTATGATGCACATTTTGATTAAAAATGCAGAAAGAAAGGTGGAAAAATTGAAAATCTAAATATTGGAACTAGAAAAGGAAATCAGAGAGATGAAAGTCAAGGATCTCACAGAAAAAAACTATGAAATTCTTAAAGAAATAATCAGGAAACACCAGTTTCAGACCATAAAGAAAATTAAATAAAATGAGGAGAGATGAAAAAGACTATAGCATGGTCGTATCTCCACATTTGCCAAGAGTTTTGATGAGGTTAATAAACCTAAAAATTGCACAAAATAGTGAACAGCTAGCTGAATTAAGTTCAGTAAATTACAGCAGCTCTGATCTATTCTCTAATGATGATTCTGGTCCTAGCAATGTGGCAGGGCCTAAGCCGCCTCAATGCTCTTCTTTTTCCGAGGAAATTCAAAGACTGAAGCTAGGGAGGAGAAAAAATCCAGGAAAACAAGGAGGGGCAGGAGAAAACACAGAAAATACAAGGATGGGAACTCACAGTCAGAACAAGAACAATTCCTAAGTCAGAATGAGGGGGCTTCACAAATGAGGTCAGATAGTGAGGATGTTTTATAAGTAGTAAACCTTTCAAATCGAGCTCTCAATAAAACAGAATTGGAGGTTCTACAACATGGTCTCACCTTTTGTCCAGACATGCATTGTGATTTTACTGAACTGCAAACCAACCTTTATAAATCTGCTAGTTGCTTAAAACTAAAACGTTTTTTGCTACCAATGAGAAACATGTTGTACCTGTACAAAGACAAATAAAAAGATCTGACCTCACTTTATTTGATGTTCATGATGTACACATGCTTTTCTCTCTCTCTCATGAAGAACTGTTGGAAGTAGAGGATCTCTCTGTTATGCTTAATAAAGAGATGGATTACAGTTATACGAGTGGTTTATCTTTATCATCTAAATTTGTGCCACAGGGTAATCAATATGCAGCAATTGATTTGTTTGTAAAAAAATCGATTGATGGATTGCACAAAATAAAGGATCACAAATCAATGAAAAATGAATACCAAAACAGACGAGTTAATTTAACTGTGGCAGAAAAGAAAGCCTTCACAGATTTGGGTTCTGACACTTCGATTGTAATAAGAGGGGCTGACAAGGGGGGTAATATTGTTATTATGCGGAGGACTGATTACAACAATGAAATAAGAAGGCAAATGAGTGATGTTTAGTGCTATAAGAAAGTACAGAATAATCACACCTGAGAAGCGGGTAGGCTCATTTCTAATAAATTATATTCTTGGAAAGAGATTGGGCTACTTGATGAAAGCGAATTCAGGTATCTCAACATCACTAAGCCCAGGTTTCCGTTCATTTATATTTTGGCTAAAATCCATAAGTCACGCCAACATCCCCCTGGCAGACCAATCATTTCCAGCATAGGAAGCTTGACAGGACTAGGGGTGGGTGTAATTTGCAGAGTACTACTAACAAAAACTTTTATCGGACTCCCAATTAATAAAACAGAAACCTCATATACTTTTGGCAAAATAACAAGTATCTCTGTCTTTACATGCTAAATTGCTTATAGTCATTTCACAAAAGTGAAAATGAAAATTTAACAAGCAGTGAGAGAGGTGATGATTTTGGGATCCTCCCTAACCTAGGGAGAGAACCAAGCAGATGCCTTGAAAACAAAGAGCACCTCTTGCTGAACGATTCGGTGGTGGTCCCATCCTCTTAGGACCACCCCAAGCACAGTTATGGGCAAAAATACAATCCCAACCAAAGGCCCTGCAAAGCATTATGGGATGAGATTAGCAGTGGGCAGTGAATATTATAGTATCCAATATCAAAATAATTCTACAAAGAGCTGCAGTTCAACTAGTCGTTACTGGGTGTCCCTCACGAGTCAAATGCAAAAGCATTGAAATTATTACATCAAGCTGCAGTTCCACTAGTCATTACTAGGTGTCCCTCACGAGTCAAATGCAAAAGCATTGAAACCCTTTCATGAAGCTGCAGTTCCACTAGTCGTTACTAGGTGTCCCTCATGAGTCAAATGCAAAAGCATTTGACTTGAGGAACACATAGCAACGACTAGTTGAACTGCAGCTTGATGTAATAATTTCAATGCTTTTGCATTTTGACTCGTGAGACACCTAGTAACGACTAGTTGAACTGCAGCTCTTTGTAGAATTATTTTGATATTGGATACTATAATATTCACTGCCCACTGCTAATCTCGTCCCATCATGCTTTGCAGGGCCTTTGATTGGGATTGTATTTTTGCCCATAACTGTGCTTGGGGTGGTCCTAAGAGGATGGGACACTATGTCTAAAAAGAATTCCCTTTGGGAAACCACAATAGCGTACCAAATCAGTCACTCAACCAACTATTCACACAGGAACTGTACTAGAAGCCAAAAGTCAAATATATGAATGGTTTATTCATAAAATAAATGCAATAGATAAAAACTGATTAAAAAAAAGACGAATTAATAAACTCATAAGTTAAAATACAATTTCATCAAGAATTATTACACATGTGCAACAAAAACATTTTTCACACAAAGCACAACCACTATAAGGCTGGCATTAATGATCCATTAAAAATATAATTTTTTTCCAAATTGCAACAACAACACCAATAATGTACATCAGATTTATATACGACAAGACCAAGAAGCGACGCGTTTCGGTGGTATCAGCAGGTCCAAACCACCTTCTTCAAGCTTTACATTAAAACGTGATCCAGCACTGTTAAAATCTATGTATAAAGAATATAATATATCATTGTATATATACATATAAAATCAAACATATCACAAAAACATTAGTTTGATACACATGAACATATTTATCCTTTATAAGACTATGCATTAAAATTTCATGAAAAAAACACACATACACAAGACCATTGGCTCTATAACATAATTTCTAAAAACTCCACATCAACACTCATATTTGACCATATATCCAGCTGTTTAACCAATAGGGAATCCCATATATATCAGGCTATAAAAATAGCTCTGACTAGTATATGTACATTAGTGGGAGACCCTATCATTCTTTCCACACTCAACTACCATAAACATCACCAAATCACTCACTTACACTCAAGCAACCAAAATAGATTCATACACCCACCGTGATATCAACGTGCGGTTGTGTGCGGGGAAAAGGATCCTCCCAGTCTTTAATGGCCAACAAGTCGCAGACTGCACTGGATAAAAACTCCTATTTTTAGATAAGGAACAATTAAAACTAATATTTTTCCTGGGATGATGTAAACACTACTTCTATCCTCATATTCCTTAATATACACTGCCACGTACCTCAATTATCTGAACATACGGCCTGTCACAGTTTGATAAAATGTTCCATTCACTAAAAATCGGCCAAAGGTGCTGCCCTGTAATACGATATCAAGGACATTTATTAATAATCCTAAAATTCTTAAACTTAATGATGTGAGCTCCATTAAAACACTAAAGGAAAATGTATTAATTTTTATTATTACCTTTATCGTTGTTCAAATAAATTCCCTCTCAGGGCCAGGATTTAAATCAATTTCCTGTTTTGTCAATATTCTTTAGTTTCAAACTTTCTGTTTATTTAGGACATTAACACCTACAAGAAAACAATAATCTCAATCATGAAATTCTCTCTTTAGTAACAACAGATTTAAAGAAACTTAAAACCCTAACAAGACAGCCTATACCCCATTCCTATCTGGCGGCTTCTCTAAGTGTTTGCATCATAACAATGCTGTGGCTTACCAATTTTATACACGATAAGCCCACTTTTATATAATTAGTACAGAAATATGGCACCCGTTCAGATTTATACAAGGTACCCATATCGAGCCTTTAAATATAAATGCCGCCCTCTAAGTTCAAAGATAAGTGTAACTTAGAGCATTAACACGCCGTGAATATGTCAAAACTTGCTAACTATCAAAAAATACGGGGGTTCGAAGTTGAACTAATTTTAAAAAAAACACCGCACATATTTCTCACATCAACTTAGGCTCCACTTACCGGGATTTAAGGTCTCCGTATCTAATAACAAAACGCCCGTCCTTGTAGGTAATGCCTAAACTTCCTGCCTGCAGTTTTATACTCTTCTTAATTGATCGCGCCAAAAACTTCCCCAGCACTGAAGAGAAAGAACGGACTACCGGGCTTCCCCAGCACTAAAGAGTAACGACGGACTGCCCGAAGGGGATATAACACGCCATCTTTGAATGGGGGAAGAGGATGGGATCACCACTGAATCATTCAGCATGATATGCTCTTTGTGTTCAAGGCATCTGCTTGGTCCTCCCCCTAGGTTAGGGGGGACCCCAAAATCATCACCTCTCTCATTGCCTGATATTTTTCATTTTCAAAGTTCACTTTTGTGAATTGGTTATATGCTTTTTAGCATGTAAAGTTGATTTATCAAAGCGTTTGTGGGTGCAGTTTAGTAGCTGACTCCGCTACGTGGAGCATTTGCAAAGACAATGATCTGGGCCAATAGGCACTTAAACACTTCTTAGGTCAAAAGAAATGCCAGTCTTATGGAGCACTCTAACATGCTGTTAGAAATGAGTGAATTGATTCTTAACAACCATTTTTTTCTGTTTGAAGTAGAATGGTACCATCAGACTCAAGGGACAGCAATGTGGTCCAGGTTTGCTCCCTCTTATGCTAATCTCTTTATGGGATGGTTTGAGAGGGAGCATGGCTGGGCTTCACCAGCAGGCAAATGGATGGAATAGATCCTTTTCTGGGGTCATTTCATAGGCGATGTATTAATTATTTGGACAGGTACAAAAGATGACCTCAAGGAATATGTAGAATATTTAAATGGAAACATGTACAATGTTCTTTTCACGATGTGTCATGATTATGATAAGATCAATTTCTTGGATGTACAGTTGCACATTTCGAATAACAGCATACAAAGCAAACTGTTTTGCAAAGAAACTGGCACAAACAATATCTTAAGGGCGGACTGTGCATATCCTGCTTCTGTGGTTACTGGAATCCCCTATGGGGAGATAATAAGAATCCACAGAAACTGTACTGAAGAAGGTAATTTTAATGAATGTCTGGGTGATCTGAAAAATGGTTTAGGACATGTGGCTATGAAGAACGTGTACTAGGAAAAGCTAAAATAAGAATTTGAGACGTGAACACAGCAGATACTTAAGTACAAAAGCCTAAAAGGGAACATGAGGCTAGATTAGCCTTCATATCAACTTATAGTCAAGAACACAACCAGATTTATAAAATATTATGTAAGAACTGGCCACTGTTGAAGGGGGTTCCTTGTCTAACAACTGTGATTTCAGATAAAGCTACAGTCACACATAGGAAAGGCCCTACAATAAGAAATAAGATAATGAGAAGTTATCTAGAACCCTTGAAAAATTTAAAGTCGAATTGGTTGCCTACACAGCCTAAAGGATTTTTTTTACATGTGGAACTTGTGCTATATATAGTCATGGACAAAATAAACATACAGAATCTAAGTATAACACGTCGAGATTATACTACATAAATCACGTCATCAATTGTAATAGTTGTTTTGTGATTTATGCAATTATATGCAATTGCACTAAAATTTCTATTGGCAGTTCTAAGAGATCATTTGAGTTAAGGATTCAAGAACATCGTAGAGCTATATTGAATAGGGATGAGCGGTCACTTTTGGCACAACAAGTTTCATGGCATACAGAGAATTTACAGAGACACAAGGGGAGGAGGCATAGAATTAAAACTACAACAGGAAGAGGAGAAATGGATCAGCCAAATAAGAACTGTGCAGGTTGGTCTAAACCTTGAAAATGAACTGCACTATTTTCTTTGGAGAGACTGGTCCCCTGTGTGATATGTACTGGATGAGGTGTGACTGATACATATAAGGATGAGAATGGTAGATTTCTGACATTGGATCCTTTATACTCTTTAATCTAAAGATCTAGCTTGACCCATTGGGAGCATTCTGTACCTTTTTTGAATTTTCCCGTAGACTGGGTGCCTAGGGTTCCTGGATTGGATCTGGATAGAAGGTATTTGAAACCGGCTTGTAGCATCCAAGTTTATGTTTTTCCTACTGGTAATATTGAATTGAAGTATGAACATTCATAAGAACATGATCTGATAATTTCTAGGATGGGTTCACGTATCGTATCGATGACTGTTCATAACTACGCCAATTTGTAAATTGCTACTATAGCTTAGACCCAAGAAGTGACTGAGCATGAAGTCATCTCCACACTAAAAATAAGAGGTGATTATCATTATTGATCCATTCTCCACTTGTACATTGATGATCAGGAGATGATAAGTGCAACAAACCGATTGATGTATGCCGGGGTGCTAAACTGCATCTCTCATGCAGCAAAAATATCTGGGCTGTGTAGTATTTTTCTTTTTGGGCTATCTTGGCAGGGTTAGCTGCGTATTGGAGACAGTGTGCAAATTTGGTGCCGTACAATGACCAACAACATGCGTGCGAAGATAATTTTTATTATCAGGTATTTGTAACGGTTTGCACAGTGAATACAACATATCACAGATTCCTCACATGCTAATTGTTAGACAGGCCTCAAATGGTACTAACTCTGTAGTGGTTGACACAGAACACTTACTCTGCATATATTTTTCCAGAGATTGCGTATATTTTTTAGCTGCATGCATGATAATAGTCTTGCCTGGTTCGACCAGCATTACCTGGTTCTTTTTTTTAATGAAAACTAGATTTAGTCTGTTTGTGGACACTACAGGGGCAGGGAATATTTGTTTCTCATATGTATCGTCATCAGCTATGTGTCAATCGAAAGGCACACCTTTTTTCAGAAGGACTCTTCTGATTGGACGCGGTGGGGTTCGGACAGGAGAGGAGCGGGATGCATTTTTGATCGAACATGCGTCCGTCTCTGACAGTCTGTTGAAACGCGATATTATTTGGCTCAGATGTACGGATTTTATAACTACATAGTGGGCGATATACTTTGTAATTCATGTTGACATCCATGTTGACAGCCACGATAACAGCATTTAGTGTGCTCCAGGATCAGACTGGAGAAGGACAGCGATGCATTGTAGGCTCTTGCTGCAAACATTAGAGCAATAGGTCTTAGTAACCTATCATATGAAGAGTTAGGGTGTTTTCCTGATCGGGCTTTCACCTTTGACAGTAAGATAGTTTCTTATTGTATGACACGGAAATCAGACCAGAGAGGAAACTTGGGGTGGTTGCGACTGATAATACGTTTAGATACGTTTACCACTGGGAGTGTTTATCAAGCAATGAATTGCTTGTATTTGATGTACATACTTGTAACCGACTTTTGGGGTATAAATACCACATTGGATTTTGTTGGAAAAGCGTATTTGGCATACACGGGCTTTGGACCTGAGAGCAAACCATGGTCCGCATGGAATGCGGAATAGGAAGATGTTCGGTGATTGGTACATGTTTTCTGGATGTACATAGATCTAGGAATGGGATTGGCTGTTACTTAGTCTGGATGTTAATGGGACACGGGGGATTAATGATGTGATATGATTAGCCATTGAAATATTTAAATAACAAGGTAGCAAACGGGTGAATTGATGGCTGATTTCCCGTGTTTGGTGCCGTGTTACGAACTATAAAGGTCAGTACAGAACCTGTCAGACTAATTTTGCGGAATAGGATGGAATGTTCGCATTTTTTAAAAATGTTTTTATAAATCAGGTAAAATTGTTGGATGGATGGATCATGTTGAGGCCGCAGTTTTAACTTAAAATGAATGGTGTTTTAAATGATGGATATGATTGATCATTTTGAATAAGAGGAAATGCTTGTGGTTTTTTAGTGCTTTATAATTGGGTAAAATTGTTGGATAAATTGAATAAGTTGAGGTTTCAGTTTCAACTGAAATTGAATGGTGTTTTTAATAACAGATATGACGGTGTAATTGTATGGATAAGTGGGACATATTTTGCTTTAGGGAAGTCGGCTTTTTGAGTATTGGGTGCTCATGACTGTATTCAAAATTGAATTGTAGATTCCATTGAGGGTACTAAACCACCTGAAACTAAGACAATTTTCCTTATGATTCTGGGCATGGGAGAAATTTTGCACTATGCTGGGATATTTGGCACATGGATATACCAAGTGAGTTAACTTTTTACAATCATCATTTAGATTGGGAAACTCGTATCAAGAACCAAAATGTAGGGAAGTGTGATAAAACAAATGGGGGATCAAAGCCTTATAATCGAGGACATATTAAAAACAACAATATTGATCTTTTTGATGGTATGAGGCCATAATGAATTTATAACGATGTTGATATAAATGGTGTGAGGTTTTTAAGAAAATCTTTGGGTGCGTTGTGGGTTATAAGGACGTATATAGGTAGAGAGTCGTGTAGTGTTTGTAAATTGTTTTTTATGTAATGTTTTTGATTATTATATATATTATTGTAAATTTGTCCTTATACACATGATTTATATGTTGTCTATATATGATGAAGTCTTATTGAACGAAACCCGTTGGCTGGACTGATTGACTCTTTGATAAAGGAATCAATCAAATTAGATTTGAACATAAATACACGACTCCTTATGGACTGAATTCAATTGAATGGATGTAATTTGCGACTTTGGGATGACAGAATATTATACTTTGAACTTTCATTGCCCAAATTGAAACATACTTATTGTGATTATTTGCGCTCCTTTTTTAGTTATTGTATAAGTATTTTTATATATGTTTAGGCACCAGAGTCAATACAATCAGGTAAGTATATTTTTCAAGAGGAATACTTTTGCATTTAAACAGTCGACACAGTGCATTTTTCATATGCTGCTATGTTATCCTATGGGAGGAAAAACAAGTGCGGCATTCGGGTACAGTACAGCGACTTACGAGACCAATCTGCTAGACTTGAGGTAAGCATCGGGCAAGGTCCAGGGCAGCACCCACAGGTCACCTCGGGAGGCACTGTGGCGGCCAGGTGCAGAGGTGCTTTTCAGTGTCGGTTGCCCAATGTTATCCTAAGGGGAAAAACATGTACTGCATTCGGGCACTTCACAGAGTTTTACGGGAGCAATCTCCTGGACTTAAGGTGAGTATGGGGCAAGGTTCAAGGCAGCATCAACAGGTCACCTTAGGCGGCACTGGGGCGGTGGGTGCAGAGGTGCTTTTCAGCGTCGGGCCCAATGTTATCCTATGGGGATTGGTCCAGTCGAAAAGAGGCTGCAGGCTTGGAATGGGAAGCCAGTCAGTCTGCACTACAAGGGGGGCTCAGGTCTCACAATGCTTGGGGATGTGGGGACAGCTTTGCTCCTCTTCTCCAGGGGCCAGGGGTGAAGGGTGCAGAGGTGTCTTCAGGCGTTGGATTTTCATCACCGGGAGCACTTGGGGTAGAGTGGGCCTGCAAATAGAGGCTACAGGCGGCGTCAGGAAGTCCACAGTGGGCAAGTCCAGTGTGGGCTTTGTCTCTGGAGGGTGGGGGGACCATGCTGGCACCGTTGGCTCACTTCAGCTCGGACTAGGCAGCACAGGTGCAGGGAGTTCCTGAGTCCTGCCTGGCAGAACTGCTGCAGTCTTCCCAGGCTTGTGGAGGCACCACAGCTTGCAGGATGAGTCGACTTTGGCACAATTGTTGGGAACATCAGACAGGCCAGCAGGGTTGGCACCAAGTCAGTTGCTTCTTCCACAGTTCTTGCTTTTCACGGCTCTTCCGTCCTTCTCCTTCTTTTGGTCAGCAGGATCTGATTTCCTGGGGCCAGGGCTCACCTAAATACTGAATTTAGGGGAGTTAGGGGAGAATAGGGTAGTAGCCAATGGCTACTTACCCCTGGGGTTGCTACGAGATCCTAAATGTGCCATCACAAAGATGGCCACATCTGAAAAGTCGCATCCACTTTAGGTAGCCCAGTTCAGGGGTGGTGCTCGCCTGAGGGTGGACACGCTTGTCTTGCCTCACTAATCTTCCCGCCTGTCCAAGTACCAAGGGCTCTTGACAAGAGGGTCGGTTTCCTCTCCTGTGAGAGAAAGCAGATTCACATACCAACGGCGGTGGACCTCTTTGCAGTTCCCCGGCCTTGGAATGCTAATCTGCAGGTCATCCTGTGGGCAGGGATTGCAGGCTTGGTTTATGGACCCCGAAGAGCAGAGACCCTCACTCATGGAGGTCAGGAACTCGTCACTGGTGGCAGGCTGACGAAAGCCAGTAAAATCAGCACCAGGGGCTGGTAGGTTTTCAGGGGGCTCCTCTAAGTTGCCCTCTGTGTGCATGTATTACTAAATCCGCCACTGGCATCAGTGTGGGTTTAGTAATACCACTTGTTTGATACCAAACATCCCTCTTTTCAGTAAATCCATCATGTAGCTGTAAAACTCATTATGACCAGTGTCCAATGCATGTTTTAATATGGCTTCCCTGTTTCTGTGTACTGCAGTAATGAACTGACCAGCACAGGGGCATATCTGCTCATGCAGATATGTTCTAACGTGTAACATAAGGCACCCTGCCATAGGGCGGTAAGGCCTGCCGTATGGGTGACTTGGAAATATTACATGCAGTATTAGGGGGCATGGCACACAGGGATGTGTGTCATGTCATGTTTTCACTTTTGTCTGCACCAAGTCACGCAGCCTATAGTGGCAGTTTGCATGAACTTGGTGAGAGCTCCTTTAGGGTGGCACAATTCATGCTGCAACCCTAAGGGACCCTCTTTAGTTCCTCAGGCCCTAGGTACATGGAGTACCTATTTTTAGGTACTTAAGGTATTGACAATTGGGGAAAACAATTGCATAGTTTTGGGAAAGAGATCTGGCACTGGGGACCTGGTTAGCAGGAACCCAGTGCACTTCCAGTCGAAATCACATCAAATATCTGGCAAAAAGTGGAGGGTGGCCATGTCAAAAAGGGCACATTCCTACAAGTGTCTTTAAAGTTCTTGCTAAGCCTGAAGCCCATCCGTGGTTTCAGAACTATGACCTCATTAAAAGTGTGGTTTTATCTTTAGAGACACCAGTATGCATGTGATTGGAGATACCAATGTTTTGTATTTCCGTATAAATTGATACCCCTCATGAAATCCAGTAATGAATCCAAAGTTTTATTTGTTGTTATTGTTCTCAATAGCGGTAATAAGGAAGAGCTATCTATTGATCTTCATTTTGGGACTTTTTATCCATTTCCTTGCGATCTTGTAATCATGTCCTCATTGTGTAAGGTAGCCTAATAGTTAATTGGTTATGTCAATAAATTCTTCATCCTCACTTCAGTTTCTTCTGGTGTGTAGGATCTCACCTCTTTAAATGCCAACAATATAACAGATCTGTAATTTTACCAAGAATTCTGTGTTCCTTACCTCAGATAATCCTGATAAGCCCTGCAAAGATACCATGACCCCTTTACTGTGAAGGCCAATATGTTGACGTCCTCCACTGTGCCTCACTAGCACAGAGGACATGAACGTCTCGTTCTCTGTCTGTAAAGAGCAGAAAATCCTTAAGGTCCTTGCACCAGAAGGATTTTCCTTTTTTTTAATAAAACTAAGGGACACGAGGGAAGAGCTTCCCTTTTGTTCTGAAGGTGGCTTTTTCTCTTTTGTTTGAAATTGTGCACAGCGTTCTGCCATCACGCAATTGAGACTCAATGTCATACACTATATTATTGCCAGTCGCGATTTGTCTGCATGGATATCAAGGGCCGGCATTAATGAAAGCCTATACAGTGATCATAACCCCTTAAATGTTACCCTATGTATTCCTAGGAGGGGGGGAGCTCCGAAGACCATGGCCCCCAGATTGCTAGTCGTTAAGTCCCAGGGATCGCGTTTGGCTTTGAGAAATGTTGGCATGAGCCGCCTTCTGGGTAAAATTTGTTCTAGCCATCTTTCTGTGGTAGTTAATTGTCTTGACCAGTCTGGAAGCCACAGGGGGGTGTCTTCCCAATTTGTGGAGCTGGGCCAAGCGGCGAGGAACCTGCTGATGAAACCTTATAGACCAGGCCAGTATGAACATAGGTAGTTTGACCATACCTGTAGAATGGTGTCAACACAACTGCATGAGGCCCTGAGGGAATTACCCAGGGACACTCTTAAAGAGCACCAATGTAGAGTGTCTTATAAGGCTGCACAACGGGTAAGACATAAAGAAATTAAGAATGAATCATGGAGAAATCTGGTCATGGCCTGTAGGCTAAAAGATACTAGTGCTTTCTGGTCTGTGGTGGCTAACATTAAATCTGTGGGTGTGAATACTAATACAGCGATTACATCTATCAGTCAAGAGGCCTGGGTTAACCATTTTATAGCAGTATATGAGGCTTCAAATGCTTCTTTTGCCACTGATGCAGCGGTGACATTCCCCCTAGCACTGGAATTTACTCTAGGCGAAGTGAGGGAAGCAATTAACAAAAGCCCTTCTAAGAAGGCCCCAGGGCCGGACGGTATTCCCATGGACCTGTAAAACTGTGTGCCAGATTTATGGGCTCCCCTTCTGTGTGATTGTTTCAATGCCATCTGTTTCAATGCCATCTGCTAGACAGGCCTTCCACACTCATGGCGCACAGTGGTTATTGTTCTAATATTTAAAAAAGGCAGTCCCCAATTATACGAGTGCTATAGCCTGATTTCCCTGCTGGACTCTGTGGTTAAGTTGGTGGGGAGAGTGGTGCTGGATCAACTTTTAGACTGGGCTAGGGAGGCCAATATTCTGTCGGAGGCGCAGTATGGATTCTGTGAGGACCTAGGTACGTTGGAGCAATGCCTCAACTTGCACTTGCTGATTAGCAAATACACCATTGCTAAGCAGAGCGCCATGTACCTGGCCTTTATGGACCTCTCCTGCGCCTTCAACAGTGTGGTGACATCTAAACTCTGGGAGCTTTTGTCTGATATGGGGGTCGAGAAGTGGTGCGTCCTTGCTCCATTGCTGTTTCTACTGTACATCAACGGCCTTAGTTCCGCTTTGATTGCTGACACCGCCTGCATTGTCAGGAAAAAGGCCCCTGTCCTATTATGTACAGATGATGCTGTTTTGTTATCAAGAACCCCCAATGGCCTCAATACCCTGTTCTAGGAATTTGTTTCTTTCATGGACTTGCTTGGATTAGCCACTAATCGTACCGAAACCGTCATAATGGCATGTAGTCCAAAGCAAACCAACTTGCTGGGACTCTCGCTTCAAGGTCACTTTTAGACTTGGCTTTTTCAGCGGGTTCATCCCCAGACTTTTTGTGTTTTTGCCTCCTGTTTTTCACCTTGTTTTTGTCGGTTTTTCTAAAGTGCATAAGCACTCTATGTAAATTGTGCTTATGGATTGGTATTTCTATGATTGGCTTATTTGATTTGCTACTAAGTCCCTAGTAATGTGGACATGTGTGCCCATGGGCTGTAAACCAAATGCTGCTAGTGGGCCTGCAGCACTGATTGTGCCACCCACACAAGTAGCCTATCAAAGGGTTCTCAGACCTGCCACTGCTGTGCCTGCGCTCAGTTTTTACTGCCATGTCGACCTGGCAAGTGCACCCACTTACCAGGCCCTAACCTTCCCTTTTCTTACATGTGAGACACCCCTCAGGGAGGCCCAAGATACCCCCATGGGTAGGGTGCAGTGTATGTGAAAGGTGGGACATGTACTGGTGTGTGTTGAATGTCCGAATAGTGAAATA
Source organism: Calotriton arnoldi (assembly GCA_963921515.1). Taxonomy (NCBI): domain Eukaryota; kingdom Metazoa; phylum Chordata; class Amphibia; order Caudata; family Salamandridae; genus Calotriton; species Calotriton arnoldi. The sequence continues at coordinate 1,219,480 of CAWUFW010000662.1, forward strand.
CTGTGTATTTCATTTTCACTGTTGAAAGGCTATCGTTCCTATAATTTAACATGGGAGCTGGTTGGTAACACTTTACCAAGGTAGCTTGCCAGTGGTAGCTGATAGAGAAATGGAGTTTAGTATGCCTGAACTCAGGATTTAAAAATATATCTTTTAGTAAAGATGATTTTTATATTGTGTGTATGAGAATACAACTTTTAGAAAGTGGGCATTTTCTTGTCTAACCATCCTGTGTGCCTCTGCCTTTTGTGTATTCCCTGTCTGGGTTTAGAGTGACAGGAGCAGGGGATGTGCATTCACACAAGACAGATACAAGGGGGGGTTGAGGTGTGTCCTGCCTTTATTGAGTGACTCATAGTCAGGCTGAATAGACCTCGCTGCATTTAGAGTAGGGTAGGAGTTGTTGCTTGCACCTGAATGGACTGTGGCTGCCTCTCACAAAGCTGTCTCCACCTCCTGTGGTGAACCGGCCTGAGCCAGGCTGAACTGGTTTATGTGTGCCAGAGGAACTTTATTTGTACCTACTTCACAGGAAAATGTGGTATAAATATGGGGGACCTGACCCACAACTTTAGACTAAGGAACCTGCCAGGAAGAAGGTCTGGAAGAGCTATGAGGAGAGACTACCATTTTGCTGTGTGCTTTGCTGGGTTGGCCTGCAGTTGCTGCTTCTGTTTTGGGCAGGGAAAGCACTGAACTGTTCTTTCTGCATTCTAAGTATCTCCAACGGCTTGATGTAGAGCTTGCCTCTTGTTGGAAGTCTCAGGGAAATCAAAGACTTTAACTTCTTCTGGGTGTTTCAGCTCCCACAGAGGAAAAAGGTAACCCGATGCCGTCAACAAAGCCGCTGCCTGCTCTGTGACCTGAAGGCACTGCAGAGGGCACTGCCGTAATTCTCACTGCAATCCTGGTCTCACCCACGATGCCGCCCGATGCCACCACCGAGCCGCTGCTTGCACTGTGACCTGTGGGCACTACACTATGCACCGCCTTGCTTCATACCGCCGCCTTGGTATCCCCGAGGACCCCATCAATGATGTCGCTGCCAGCTTGTGAGCCTCCTATTGGGGAGTGATTCAGTTCAGGACTGTGGAGGCTGGAATCAAAATAAAGTATCAACAGCAGTATGCCTCCCAGACCATGGATTTGAGTTTTGTTTGCGAATAAGAATCTACATAAGTCTTCCTATTCGGGTTCAAGTGATGAACTTTTTTCCTTGTGTTAGTTTTTCAATAAGGTATGATGCCCCGTACTCGTTTTTCAAACCAACTTTTTCAATAAACGGGGGCGTGGCCAGCGACATGGCTGAATAAGATATGCCTTCACTGAGCTCCGGTCGATCACCTAAATCCAACCATAATCCGACAGTCCTAAGGCCCGGATTACATGATCCTGAAGCAGGGACACGACTGACCCTCCGGTACCCACAGTGAGGGGCCGTCGAAATACCCTATTTGCGTGAAAACGATGATTGAGGCACCGAAGAGGCCCGCTGAGACCGGACTAAAATGGCGCTGAGCTGGTGACGACGATAAGCGACGGGCCCGCTGTACTGCAACAGGACCCCAAATTAAATGATTTTACCCACCGGATCATCAGAGAAGGTGCCACCGACATTATATCCTTTGGTGTAGATCGACAAAACAACCTGCAGTTTACGAAGCGAAGTGAAGCTGAGATACGCCCGGGAGCCGAGGACGCCACAAGAGACTGGTAGGCCGCCTAGCCGAAAGTGACGCTGTACGGGGGGAAGCTGGGGCCGGCCACCCCAGGGGTCGGTCTCCTGGATCCTTGCCAGATACTGTGACCCTGAGGCGGGGGTCTTTGGCGATGTGCTCCCCATGTACCCGGTGACCTGCGAGGAAGAAAGCGGCGGCCCCCGGTTCTCCGACCGGCACGACAGAAGGAGCTCCAAGACCCGGAAGCCCGTCGGGGGTGCGAGGTCTGGCAGCCCCATCCGACATCTGCAGACACGGTGAGAAACCCTTGACCGAGTGAGCGGCTGCGAGTGGGTCCAGGCGGGAGGATCAACAGAGAAAGTGGCCGGACTGCGCGGTGGGAACTGAGGCCTACCGTGTTAGAAGACGATCCCTGAGGCGATTGTTGGGTGATGCGGCCCTGAGGCGAAATTGCTCTTCGGGGTCCCTCATGCAGCACTCTCCATGATTTGTATGGGAGAAGGTGGTGCCCCCTGCTTCCCAGAGCTTCAGGGTGGAGAAGAGACTCACATCCAGATAACCTCCGGCACCAGCGACATTTAAAAAACGATACCAGGAGCGGTCACGGACGCTGCGGGTGGTCCAAACCCAAACATCTCAATGCAGGTGAACCCACGTGGGAGACGAGATGGGGGGACCACATGGGTGTGCGACGCCTCGGTGACCAGGGACTAGAGTTTGGCCCGTGGTGGAATAGAGGCTGAAAAGGCCACGAATTGGCACTAGACTCTCCTACTCCCTCCCCCCCTTCTCGGTTACTGTGGTGCTGGCGACTGGAGGATTACCGCCCCATTGGAAAGGCTCAGACCGCATTGGGCTCAGAATACCGGATCCAGCAACGCACGGGGAGGGACGGATTAACCCGAAGAAAGGGATACGTGGGTTATCGATCCCTGACCGCAGATACACGTCTTTGGGATCTAGAACTCCCCGTTCTCCATAATGGGCAAAGACAAGGACCCCAAGCCCCCCAGGCAAGGGAAGATGGACCGCTATACTAAAGTGATTACCCCACCCCCAGAGGAACACCCGCCGAGCCGTACAGATACAGACACCCTCCTTCAAGCAATTCAAGCTTCTAGGTTGGCACTGGAAGAGAAAATAGGGGAAGTAGGCTCGGAAGTGACATTATTGAGACAAGACCTACGCAACCTGGCCGATAGAGTCACGGAGTCAGAGACTAGAATGGGTGAAGCCGAAGATAAGATTCAAGACCTCCGTAAGGGAATGGCTGAATTACAAGCCTCAAATAAAGACCTCCAATGGCGCATTGACGATGCAGAAAACAGAGCGAGGCGAAATAACCTACGCTTTGTGGGCTTTAGGGAGGGCGTTGAAGGTGTGAATACGCCAGAATTCCTCTACTCCTGGCTCAAGCAAACTTTCCCGACTGACAAATTCTCTGCCTGCTTTGTTATCGAACGAGCACATAGAGCGCTGGCTGCGATACCTCCGCCAGGCGCACCGCCAAGACCCATCATAGCGAAATTCCTGAACTTTTTAGATAGAGATCTGATCCTTAGAGAAGCCAGGAAACTGGGGGACATCAAACATGAAAACACACGTATCATGATCTTCCCAGACTACAGCAGGGAGGTCCAACGACAAAGGCGAACCTACGACTCCGTTAAGGCAAAGCTCAGAGCACACAAAATTCAGTATATGCTTCTGTTTCCTGCAAAGTTAAAGATAATCTTCATGGGAAAGACTCACCTCTTCCAGACACCGGAGGAGGTCTGGCACTGGATAGAAGAACGCCCCATCATGAGACAAAAGGACGATTTACAACAAACTAGCCAGATACAAAACGACACGGGCCAGAGAATAGCCGGCCACCAGATCCAGATCCAAGGCCATCGAAGAAATCGCATACAGGGGGTGACACCTTATGTTCTGAATGGAACAGGATGCCTATGAAGAAAAATCCTACGATCCCAAGAATCCCAGAGGGCCGAGCTCTCGCGTAAAACTCACATCTCCAGACGCAATGACCCATGTACCGAGACGGATACCAGAGAAAGCACCTCCGGTGAAGATGATGATGAGGCAATGCAAAACCCCCTGATAAGGGAAATAGTAGAAATGGAACAGGACTCTGAGGTGGGGAAACCGGCTACACAAGAAGAGGCGCCCGACTCGAACTCATAACTAAGGGCTTCTAGGACTTGCCACAGATTTTTGATCAGGAGCTCTATGCACGATCACCATCACCCCCCAACAACACCCTCTGCGCAGAGACAGACACCCCGAAACCAAGAGCAGGTGACAGGCCAGAACAGGCCTGAGACATTGATCTTTGCTTTCCTACTTCTCTTTCCCTTTCCCGCTTACCTTTTCCCTCCCCTTCCCTCTCCTCCCTCCCCCTTCCTTTGTAATAGTTTCTCTTCTGGTTTTTATACAGTTCTTTATCGTGCTGCAGGAGTTGGAACCTGTACAGTAAACTTTGGGAAGGGTGGGCGACAGACCTTTCCCACCCCTATTCACAACACTGAGAGGAAAACTCTGGGGGAAAATGTGATGCGGGGGAGGAGGGAGGTGGGGAGGGGGGTTGTTGGGGATGGGTTTAGCTTAACTGTGAAGTTGATGTTGTTCAAGTATCAGTCTCAGTTCAGTCACTGGATCTACATACAATACGCGTCCAGAAACAGGCTTCAACCCCATGTAAAAGCAGACACGCGTCACATATACACCATAGACAAAAAGATCTGAAAATAAGCCCTTTACCATGCTGACATGGAACGTTAACGGCCTTGGGGATAAAATTAAGAGAGGGCTGGTTTCGACCTTTATCAGACGTGAACATCCTGATGTGGTGATGTTACAGGAAACTCACCTAAGGGGCACAAAATGTGGGTTCCTAGCGAGAGGGGCATACACGGTCCTGGCTCACACGGGGTACACCTCCGGTTCCAGGGGAGTGGCGATCCTTATTAAGAAGTCACCCCCCTTTTGTGTGACGTGCACATGGTTAGACTCCCAAGGCACATATGCTGGAGTGTCTGGGAGATGGGGCAGGAGACGTGTGACCTTTGTCTCGGTCTACGCACCACCGAAGCTACAAGCACGAACATTAAATAAACTGACAGAAATATTGTTGGAGACACCGGGCTCGCTGCACGTTGTAGGGGGAGACTTCAACGAAGTGATGCATACACCCGTAGATCGAACAGGGGACCATACTCTGTCACCTCCAACCACTCTGTTAACGCGTCTTACTGAGACGCTGGGTTTGGTGGATGTTCGGAGACACATGAATCCAGAGGTGAGGCAATATTCATATTACTCAGGCGCACATAAGGTCTACTCCCGACTGGACTATGTGTTTCTCCCGAAAGGTGAAATACGGGAGATATATGAGGCAGAATATTTGGCTAGAGGCCTGTCGGATCATTCCCCATTATATGTACGGATAGGAGACCAACAACGGGACGGAAACACATGCTGGCGCTTAAATGCGTGGGATCTGCAAACTGGGACGATACTAAAAGGCATCAGAGCAGACACTACAGTTTTCTTTGAAGAAAACTTGGGATTGGTGCAATCAGGGGTCATAATATGGGAAACCTCTAAAACAGTCCTGCGCGACAGAGCACAAAATCGTATAGCATGGGAAAGGAAAAAAGAACAGGAAGAGCTAGCCCGACTAGAAGCCCAGATCTTAACCCTTGAGGAACGGAACATAACACAGAAAGACCCCCAGATATTAAGGCAACTGATAGATACACAGCACCAATACAAAGACTTAGCAACCCAGGAGGCTAAAGCACAGGCCCAAGCGACCCTACACAAACTCTATGACGTGGGAGACAAATCTGGAAAGATCCTGGCCTGGCTCAGCCGAAAAGAAATAGAAGCTCGATGGGTAGAGAGCATAATAGACCCACTAGGGATCCCACAGGACAGAGGTGAGCAGATAATGCATGCAGAGCTTTGCGTCCTACTACAAAGATTTCTATGACGCCCGTCACCAACATGCGCCCCATGACATTTTAGAATATTTAGCGGAGGTACATACACCCATACTGGAAGACGCTGACAAAGAGGGGTTGGAATCTGACATTACGATTGACGAAATCAAGGCAGCGATAATCCAGCTACGCCCAGGTAGGACCCCGGGACCAAACGGCCTGCCAGCAGAACTCTATAAGAGATGCATGGATCTTTTCGGCCCACACCTCCTAAACCTTTTTATGGAAGCATGTGAAGAGGGAGTCCTCCCGTTAGACCTACGTATGGCCACAATAATCCCAATTCACAAACAAGGGAAACCAAAAGATAAATGCGACTCCTATCGCCTGATATCCTTACTAAACACAGAGGTGAAGATACTGTCAACCATCCTGGCCACAAGACTGCGCCAAGTGATAACGACCCTAGTACACCATGACCAATCAGGTTTCTTACCTGGTCGGGCGACCAGGCTGATCCTGCGTAGAACCCACAATTGGATAATGGAGGTCAAAGACTGGGATATCCCACATCTACTGCTATCCTTAGACGCAGAAAAGGCGTTTGACGCAGTCCACTGGCCCTTCCTGAAGGCGAACTTGATTAAATTCGGTCTGGGCCATAACTTTAGGAAATGGGTGGGATTACTGTATAAAGACCCCAGGGCAAGAATTCCGGTGAATGGCAAGACCTCCGGAGACTTCCCCATAAGACGTGGTACTAGGCAGGGCTGTCCACTATCCCCACTACTCTTTGCCCTCACGATAGAGACCCTGGCTTGTTTGGTGCACCAACACCCAGGGATATGGGGATTTCAAATCAACCCAGAGGACGACATGGACGAAAAGATCTCTTTGTATGCGGATGACATACTATTGTATATTACGCACCCAGATACAACGATACCCAACCTGTTCCACACAATAGATAACTACGGTCAAAACTCGGGCTACATAATAGACTGACATAAATCAGTGATATATAGCCCAGGTGTTTTAAATACATGGCCCACACTCCCCAGAGATCTCCAGACTACGTGCAACGGATTTACCTATCTGGGAATTTACCATACCATAGATAAAGACCTCTGCTACCAGAAAAACATTAAACGTATACTCACAAACTTCAAGGGAGAGGTGCAACGATGGAAATCACTACCACTTACTATACTAGGTCGGGCCTCCATGTTCAAAATGATTACTCTACCCCGCTTCTTATATGGCCTACAAAATACATATTTCCCCCTATCACAAACAATCTTCCGAGGGATAGAGGCGGAATTACGCTCATTCCTATGGTTGGGGAAACAGCCCAGGATTGTACTTCATACCTTACAGCACAATCAATACAACAGGGGGATATCGCTACCCTATATAGAAGCCTATTACTGGGCGGAACACCTAACCCCAATTAACGATTGAATACACACACCAGGGGCCCACCCTACCTACAGATTAGAGAGAGCAACCATGAGCAGCTGCACATTTCTGTACTATTTATATGGTGGTAGAGGCAAGGGGAAGCTCCTCCCGGCCACCCAAGCTACAATAGAGTCATGGGGAAGAGCAACGAAGGCAATGGGATGGGAACATAAACTTACCAAAGAGACGCCCCTATGGCATTGCACCTGGCTCAAAGAAATGCAGAAACTAAAGGGATTTGGAGAGTGGGATGACATAGGTATTTCCACGTTAGGACACATTCTACATAATGGTAAACTGAAAAGTTTTGACGCCCTCAAGACTGAATTTGCACTACAACCATCCCAGTTCCACAAATATGCACAGCTTAGACACGCATGGCAAGCAGAAAACAAAGATGACTCCCCTTTGCCAGAATACGCGCCGCTAGAAGGGAGACTGCTCCAGGAGCATATCACGACTAAGGCTGTATCACTAACATACAAGACCCTGAACAATAATGCACCAGATAGAGTGGGCAAGTTGAGGTCTACTTGAGAAGGAAATTTGGGCACGCTAGAAAACATAGACTGGGAGGCAGCCTTGATGCACCCTAGGGAGGTGGCGATTGAATCACGACTTCGCCTTATTCAATACAAAATACTGCACAGGGCCTATTAAGACCGAGTTAGACTACACAAGGTAGGACGAGCGAACGCCCCCAACTGCCAGAGGTGTGGACACAGGGAAGGCGATTTTTACCATATTATCTGGGGGTGCGCTCGGATACAGGCCTACTGGAAAAAGATAATACAGGAACTAAGTAAAATCCTAGAAGTCACCATACCCCTAGATCCCATATTTATATTATTGGGCATCCCGAATGACGTTGATCTGGGTAGACCACAATTAATCTTTACCACACTGGCGATGGTAGTGGCAAAAACAGACGTAGCGAGAAAATGGGTAGCCATGGACACACCAATGCTCCGAGAATTGAGATTAGGGTTGGATATGTATATGGCAGCTGAACGGGTCACCTACAAGTCGAGGGCTGCCCGAAGAAATTTAACAAGGTATGGGGCAAGTGGAGGAAATATTATGGTCTTGATGTAATAGAAGGGGACACTCAACCGGCCCCCAGAGGGATAGCTCTTCCAGGCTCAACGACAAAATGAGGGTATCTTGCTATTTAGGGGAGAGGGCTGCCATATGGAGATGTCTAACATTTTTGGTCTGCGCGTGGTCACGCTACAAAGGGGTCTGCAAAGGCTATGAAAATATACTGTTTTACATGCTGATTATTATTTATTTATTTTTTTCAAATAATTTTTATTGGGTTTTTCAAGAAAAACGAGAACAGAAGTGAAAATAAAGAAAAACACAAACTGGCATGAGATCATATGCAATTACAAATGAGATTATAAATGAAAATTAATTACAATTACAAAAGAAGAAAAGAATTACAAAGAAGAGGAAATTACAAAAGAAAGTTACAAATGAAATGACAAATGGAATTGCGGTTAGATTGAAGCCACAGTTGGACCTTGTTGCCGACACGATTATGTAGGCTGACCATAAGGTCGTGTGGTAGACATACATTTGGAGCTATAAATGTTTGAATAAGCAACATCAAGGATATAATGTTAGCGCATCCAGTGCAGTATTATAATATTCATAATCACATATCCTGTGTACAATCTTGATGTCAGTCTAGAATATCAAAACAGCAGGTAGCCCACATATCTTCCCATATCGTATCTATGGTATTATATTAAAGACATTATGAGGATAACTTGAAGTCTGTCCAATGTGTTACGGTCCCTGAGTGAAGGGACAGTTGAGAGGGTGCATGTTCGGGAAAGAGACCTATAGGGAGAATGTCCTATCACAAGTAGTTGTGTACTGGTTATCATCTAAGGAGACAATAAAATGTATGCATGAGACTCCTGTGAGGTCTTTTGGTTCAGGGAGGGTCATATTTAAAGGAAAAGGCGTCAAGGGATTTCCATAGCTTCCTATATGAAGGACGCCAGGGCGAAGTGTGCAGAGAGATATTATCCGCCCCTCTGAGAAAGGACAACCATTCTTGCCATTTCCTGAAAGAAAATTCCTTTGAATTCTTCCAGTTATTGAGTATTATTTTGCAGGCAAGTGTAAGCATTAGGTCCAACAGGAAGCGGTCATTCTCATCCGACAGCACTGGGTCTAGGAATCCCAGGAGGATATAAGAGAATTCCCGGGGTGGATCGATATTGAATGTGTTATTTATACACTTGTATATTATATCCCAGTATGTTTGCAAGCTAGAATTCTTTGAATGGGAAGGTGCACCAAGAAAGATATCTAAGCAGGCAGGTTAAGTTCATAAATCTTCTTTATTCAAAAAATGGTTTAAAAGACTGGCACACAGCCAACGCGTTTCGTTCCTTTGTGCAAAAAAGAACTTCATCAGGGCTGAAACAATGACAACAAAAACACCATGTAACACCATGTAAGTATAATAAGACCAAACATACAAACAACAAAGAAATATATGTACACCTGTAACATACACATAACAAGTTTCTTCAATCAATAAGATATCTTGACATCAAACATAACACAAAAAAGTCCACATGATTCACTAGACACACAAAAAAGATAACAAAAAACGACATTGTACGAGTAACGAAAGTTAATTATGATTAAAAATCACAATTTTAGACAGAAAATCATCGCTAGACAGCCCACATAACATATATCTACAAAAGATATAAATTAAAAAAATTACCAAACTGGTAATAAAATCACATTAGTGAACATATATAAAATGCATAAATAACCTCGATGTAAGTTTATAAAAAATAGTCTTATAGAGTGAGTGTCCTCAGGTGGGAAGAGAGACATAGGCAGAGTATTGGAATAATGAGTACCAGAGATATAGCAAAAGAAAAGCAGAAGTGTAGAAAAAATATATATGAATATATATATTTATATGAGGAGATTAGTCTATTCAAGTAAATATTCATAGTGAATCTCACCATAAGGTAGACGTATGCAGCAATAACTCTAACTGCACATCAGTGGGGTCTAGGGAAATCCTATCACGTCCCAGCTAAAAAAGACTAATCAGGATAATCACTTAGTATTAATTATCTATCAGTTCATAAATATTAGACCAATACAAGGTACAAGAGCTTATAGCCCACGGCAACACCGTACTGTAAGAGACAAACAATATTTTATTAGGCTTGACCCAATGTCATTAAACACGTGGATACGAATGTCCCCAATAATTGTACTGCAGCCTGAATCTAAATGGCTAAATGTAATGCTTATTATTGTCGGTCCCGCATCAGCATATTTTATAATGTCTCACCTGAATGGTATGGAACGTAATCACACACCATCCATGTAATATAATCGATTGAAGTCTGTATACCTCCAAAGGTTGGATTCTCCGTTAAGATGGAGACTAATCGAATCCCCACTTCACAATCTGAATAGGGAGAGACAAAAAAAGTTTCTATACACAGAAGAGAAGGACGTAGTGAAGATAAACCCATGTTGAAATGGGAAAATAAATTGAAAACTGATTGAAAAATTAGTAATGGGGGCTATCCACTGACCCATCGAATGATACACAGGCATAATACCTCGTGTGAACAGAGCCAAATCTAGCAACAGGGCTTATAAATGTTGGTCCCGCACCAGCATATCTATAGCGTTTCACCTGAATAATGTAGGTGTATTTGCACACCAAACAAATGATGGACGGAATGCTGACAATGCAAACATTCTCCCCCAGTCAAAAGATCTGGGTTAAATCCATCATTCTTTTGCCCACTACGCCACCGCAGTTTGGACCCAGCCATATGCAGATCAGTCTTGACCCTGTGCCCCATGGGAACAGTCCAGACCGAACTGCCAGGCCAGGTCCTCCCTGGACCGGAAACAAGCATCCTGGGACCGGTTTCAGGGTATGTCACCCTTCTTCAGCCAGGCTAGCTTGAATCCAGTGGCACAGTGAGCAAGGGACCCACGTCTGGGCATACCCATCCCACTTAGGGCGAAAAGTGTTACAGCAAACAAATGATGGATGGAATGCTGACAATGCAAACATTCTCCCCCAGTAAAAGATCTGGGATAATTCCATCATTCTTTTGCCCACTACGCCACCCCAGTTTGGACCCAGCCATATGCAAATCAGTCTTGACCCTGTGCCCCATGTGAACAGTCCAGACCAAACTGCCAGGCCAGGTCCTCCCTGGACCGGAAACAAGCATCCTGGGACCGGTTTCAGGGTATGTCACCCTTCTTCAGCCAGGCTAGCTTGAATCCAGTGGCACAGTGAGCAAGGGACCCACGTCTGGGCATACCCATCCCACTTAGGGCGAAAAGTGTAACAGCAAACAAATGATGGACGGAATGCTGACAATGCAAACATTCTCACCCAGTCAAAAGATCTGAGTTAAATCCATCATTCTTTTGCCCACTACGCCACCCCAGTTTGGACCCAGCCATATGCAAATCAGTCTTGACCCTGTGCCCCATGGGAACAGTCCAGACCGAACTGCCAGGCCAGGTCCTCCCTGGACCGGAAACAAGCATCCTTGGATCGGTTTCAGGGTATGTCACCCTTCTTCAGCCAGGCTAGCTTGAATCCAGTGGCACAGTGAGCAAGGGACCCACGTCTGGGCATACCCATCCCACTTAGGGCGAAAAGTGTTACAGCAAACAAATGATGGACGGAATGCTGACAATGCAAACATTCTCCCCCAGTCAAAAGATCTGGGTTAAATCCATCATTCTTTTGCCCACTACGCCACCCCAGTTTGGACCCAGCCATATGCAAATCAGTCTTGACCCTGTGCCCCATGTGAACAGTCCAGACCGAACTGCCAGGCCAGGTCCTCTCTGGACCGGAAACAAGCATCCTGGGACCGGTTTCAGGGTATGTCACCCTTCTTCAGACAGGCTAGCTTGAATCCAGTGGCACAGTGAGCAAGGGACCCACGTCTGGGCATACCCATCCCACTTAGGGCGAAAAGTGTTACAGCAAACAAATGATGGACGGAATGCTGACAATGCAAACATTCTCCCCCAGTCAAAAGATCTGGGTTAAATCCATCATTCTTTTGCCCACTACGCCACCCCAGTTTGGACCCAGCCATATGCAAATCAGTCTTGACCCTGTGCCCCATGGGAACAGTGCAGACCGAACTGCCAGGCCAGGTCCTCACTGGACCGGAAACAAGCATCCTGGGACCGGTTTCAGGGTATGTCACCCTTCTTCAGGCAGGCTAGCTTGAATCCAGTGGCACAGTGAGCAAGGGACCCACGTCTGGGCATACCCATCCCACTTAGGGCGAAAAGTGTTACAGCAAACAAATGATGGACGGAATGCTGACAATGCAAACATTCTCCCCAGTCAAAAGATCTGGGTTAAATCCATCATTCTTTTGCCCACTACGCCACCCCAGTTTGGACCCAGCCATATGCAAATCAGTCTTGACCCTGTGCCCCATGGGAACAGTCCAGACCGAACTGCCAGGCCAGGTCCTCCCTGGACCGGAAACAAGCATCCTGGGACCGGTTTCAGGGTATGTCACCCTTCTTCAGCCAGGCTAGCTTGAATCCAGTGGCACAGTGAGCAAGGGACCCACGTCTGGGCATACCCATCCCACTTAGGGCGAAAAGTGTTACAGCAAACAAATGATGGACGGAATGCTGACGATGCAAACATTCTACCCCAGTCAAAAGATCTGGGTTAAATCCATCATTCTTTTGCCCACTACGCCACCCCAGTTTGGACCCAGCCATATGCAAAACAGTCTTGACCCTGTGCCCCATGGGAACAGTCCAGACCGAACTGCCAGGCCAGGTCCTCCCTGGACCGGAAACAAGCATCCTGGGACCGGTTTCAGCGTATGTCACCCTTCTTCAGTCACCCTTCTTCAGCCAGGCTAGCTTGAATCCAGTGGCACAGTGAGCAAGGGACCCACGTCTGGGCATACCCATCCCACTTAGGGCGAAAAGTGTTACAGCAAACAAATGATGGACGGAATGCTGACAATGCAAACATTCTCCCCCAGTCAAAAGATCTGGGTTAAATCCATCATTCTTTTGCCCAGCAAGCCACCCCAGTTTGGACCCAGCCATATGCAAATCAGTCTTGACCCTGTGCCCCATAGGAACAGTCCAGACCGAACTGCCAGGCCAGGTCTTCCCTGGACCGGAAACAAGCATCCTGGGACCGGTTTCAGGGTATGTCACCCTTCTTCAGCCAGGCTAGCTTGAATCCAGTGGCACAGTGAGCAAGGGACCCACGTCTGGGCATACCCATCCCACTTAGGGCGAAAAGTGTTACATCAAACAAATGATGGATGGAATGCTGACAATGCAAACATTCACCCCCAGTCAAAAGATCTGGGTTAAATCCATCATTCTTTTGCCCACTACGCCACCCCAGTTTGGACCCAGCCATATGCAAATCAGTCTTGACCCGGTGCCCCATGTGAACAGTCCAGACCGAACTGCCAGGCCAGGTCCTCCCTGGACCGGAAACAAGCATCCTGGGACCGGTTTCAGGGTATGTCACCCTTCTTCAGCCAGTCTAGCTTGAATCCAGTGGCACATTGAGCAAGGGACCCACGTCTGGGCATACCCATCCCACTTAGGGCGAAAAGTGTAACAGCAAACAAATGATGGACGGAATGCTGACAATGCAAACATTCTCCCCCAGTCAAAAGATCTGGGTTAAATCCATCATTCTTTTGCCCACTACGCCACCCCAGTTTGGACCCAGCCATATGCAAATCAGTCTTGACCCTGTGCCCCATGGGAACAGTCCAGACCGAACTGCCAGGGCAGGTCCTCCCTGGACCGGAAACAAGCATCCTTGGACCGGTTTCAGGGTATGTCACCCTTCTTCAGCCAGGCTAGCTTGAATCCAGTGGCACAGTGAGCAAGGGACCCACGTCTGGGCATACCCATCCCACTTAGAGGCGAAAAGTGTTACAGCAAACAAATGATGGACGGAATGCTGACAATGCAAACATTCTCCCCCAGTCAAAAGATCTGGGTTAAATCCATCATTCTTTTGCCCACTATGCCACCCCAGTTTGGACCCAGCCATATGCAAATCAGTCTTGACCCTGTGCCCCATGGGAACAGTCCAGACCGAACTGCCAGGCCAGGTCCTCCCTGGACCGGAAACAAGCATCCTGGGACCGGTTTCAGGGTATGTCACCCTTCTTCAGTCAGGCTAGCTTAAATCCAGTGGCACAGTGAGCAAGGGACCCACGTCTGGGCATACCCATCCCACTTAGGGCGAAAAGTGTTACGGCAAACAAATGATGGACGGAATGCTGACAATGCAAACATTCTCCCCCAGTCAAAAGATCTGGGTTAAAACCATCATTCTTTTGCCCACTACGCCACCCCAGTTTGGACCCAGCCATATGCAAATCGGTCTTGACCCTGTGCCCCATGGGAGCAGTCCAGACCGAACTGCCAGGCCAGGTCCTCCCTGGACCGGAAACAAGCATCCTGGGACCGGTTTCAGGGTATGTCACCCTTCTTCAGCCAGGCTAGCTTGAATCCAGTGGCACAGTGAGCAAGGGACCCACGTCTGGGCATACCCATCCCACTTAGGGCGAAAAGTGTTACAGCAAACAAATGATGGACGGAATGCTGACAATGCAAACATTCTCCCCAGTCAAAAGATCTGGGTTAAATCCATCATTCTTTTGCCCACTACGCCACCCCAGTTTGGACCCAGCCATATGCAAAACAGTCTTGACCCTGTGCCCCATGGGAACAGTCCAGACCGAACTGCCAGGCCAGGTCCTCCCTGGACCGGAAACAAGCATCCTGGGACCGGTTTCAGGGTATGTCACCCTTCTTCAGCCAGGCTAGCTTGAATCCAGTGGCACAGTGAGCAAGGGACCCACGTCTGGGCATTCCCATCCCACTAAATGCGAAAAGTGTTACAGCAAACAAATGATGGACGGAATGCTGACAATGCAAACATTCTCCCCCAGTCAAAAGATCTGGGTTAAATCCAACTGTTGTTTTTGCATTTGCACACCATCCATGTATTAAGTTTGGTAGAAGTCCGTATCACCCCAAGGTTAAACTGTCAGTGCAGGTTGAAAATAATCAAATCCCCACTTCGCTATCTATGTGTAGAAAGAGTCACAGTATAAGACACTTTGAAGTAAAACAAACCACAATGAAGGAATGCCCCCATGTTAAAGTAAGCACAAACATACACCCCCTTTCCTTTTACACCCCCTTACAAACATGGCCAAATCCAATAAACCAGAATATTATTGATGGTCCCGCACCAACATATCTATGGCCTCTCACCTGAATGGTGTAAACACGCACCATCCATATAATAAGAGAGGTTTAAAATCCGTTCCGCTCCAAGGTGAGGTTCTTAGTGAAGGTGGTAGCTGATCAAATCCCCACTTCACAATCTAAGTGTAGAAAGATTCATAGTATAAATTGGCAAAGAGATTCTATACACTGGAGTCAAAACAATAATGGAGAGGTACCCATAATCGGGTGTAGCAATCTTTAGTGGTGCTATATACTAACCCATATAATAAATTGGAAATAAACTCAAGAATACTAAAATTGACCAAGAAGTAGGACAAGGTAGCAGATCCCCCCAAAAAAGAACTTTAAAACAGTCACAAACTAATAATAACATGTCCGCTATATATGGCATAGCGACTGAAAAACATTGCGGAAGAGACAAACCAAATAGTTGTATGTTTCGTGATTTATATCTATTTCCTCTAAAGCGCAACAAGTATTCGAAAGAATCGCCATTGTGTAAGGCACAAAGCCCATGAAATTAAAACCTGTGAATCCTTTGCCCACAATAAGGCGAGGATGAAAACAAATTAAATCACACCCTGCGGAACCACAAGCATGCCGCAATGCCTTAAGTCGATTCCCACGAGGAAAATAAATCCCTCCTAACTTCGTGCCAGGTAAAATAGAAAGGCCTCAATAGTACTTACTTCAGCGTGGACGTCGTAGTCATACAGAATGATGGCATGATAATCGGCAACACTCTAATACAGAGTGTCGCGCCATTATTTAAAGGCAAGTTCATGGTTACATCTACGGCAAATGACGTATGCTAATTCGGAAGCGCGGGGCAAAGGTCAACAGTCGCGCCATCTCCATGTAAAATGACTACGAATACGTCGGCCATTTTGTAGAGTCAAATATCATAACGCGATGCAAAGAATAGGCATCACAAGATCATAATGAGGAGATTGCAATCTCTTGAAATATGGGAAAATCAACCCATAAATCCAAAAACGATTAACTCCAGAAACATTATAAGATAAATAAAAACAAATAAAGAAAAAAGTGGAAAAAAATGGAAAAAGGGAGAAAATGAGTCGCATAACATAAACAAAATGAAAACAAACAATTCAGAAAATCCCATACCAGTCTAACCGGACAGGTCACGTAGGCACAAAGAAAGTGAAAGGTACAGGGGCAGACATATCCTGCCAATTGTATCACAAAGCAAAAGATAATAGCCATGGCTAATACCAGAATGAGGAATCCAAGATTAAGGGATGAAGAGCCAATCTGTCAGGAAGGACAGTTATATACCCCTTTAATATGTGTATTTACAAAAAAACAAAAAACATCCAAATTCAAAATATACGGATGTAGTCTGAGTATAGACAAGGATCTAAATAGCAGTCTGATCTAGAGGGGAGATCAAATGTCCACTTGTGATGTAATATAATCTGCGTATAGAGGCAATGGAATTAAGTTCGAAGAGAGAATGGAAAGCAGAAAGGAACTCATGTATAGTACAGCAAGCATATAGCATAATGATACTCAAATTTACCACAAGGAGATATGGAATCATGCAAACAACAATTGTCATGCTACATAAGTACTGACCAACACAGTAATTCTGTCTAAGCGGTATTGCATCATGTACAAGTATTCTAATTGCCTGTCATAAATACAAACGAACATGACTAAATACCAAGCTTATTCGATTCAGATGTTATATACCAAGTTGTTTCATGCCAGAAAATAGTGCAACTCCCCGTCGGTGTTATGGCCCTTGAGTGTAGCCCTTAGGCGACATATCCATTTGGCCTCTCTCTGTCTGACCAATAGTTCTCGGTCACCACCCCTGTCTCCCAAGGGTACATGGTCAAAACCGTGAAACCAAAATGTGGTGTCATCAGGGTGTGCAACCCTATAGTGATCCGTCAACGGATATTTTGTGTCTTTATTTAGAATTGCCCTACGATGTTCTTGTATTCTATTCTTCAGGGGCGGACTGTACTACCCACATATATCATACCACATGCGCACCCTAATACACATATAACATGTGTGGTATTGCAATTAATAAAATGTGAGATATTGTGGGATCTGGGGGTATTGTATGCAAAATTCTTGATCTTATTTTTACCATGCGGACAAACGTTACAGGACCCACAGGTAAAGAAGCCTTTCGGTTTGGTAGGTAACCATGTCTCTTTTTTGCTTGTACCGTAACTAGGGCATAGTGGATTCCGCAAGGATTTCCCCCTTCTGTAGGTTATAGAAGGAATATCGGTAAGGCAATTTTTTAGCCCCGGTACCTCCGTCAACAAGCCCCAAACGTTCTTAAGGATATTGTATATCCTATTGCTGTTGGAAGTATATTGGGTCACAAACCTGACTGTCCTTTCATTGTTAGCTTCTCTACTCCTTTTTGGTTTGTCCTGAAGTGTGTTTTCCCTGTCTACGTGCTGTATTCTAGTGATAGCTGTGTTCACTACCTGCTTATCATATCCTCTCTTCAGAAATCTTTTTTTGGACTCCATGATATTCATATGGTATGTTTCATTCTCACTGCAGTTTCTTCTAATTCGCGTCATCTCCCCATAAGGGATGTTGTTAATGATGGAACGTGAGTGGGCACTTGAGGCATGCAAGACCCCATTGCAGGCTGTCTCCTTCCTGTAAAGCGTGCTCTGTATGGTCCCATTCTTGGCATAAAATTGTATGTCAAAAAAATGTATCTTCTCCTTATCTGATGTCATGGTGAACTTAACATTATATTCGTTGGTATTGAGATATGTGAAATATTGCTGCAGTTGAACTTCTGATCCAGACCACAGACAAATAATGTCATCGATATACCTCCCCCAGTACACGATATATTTCGTCCAGGGGAAGGCACTCCGGTTCCAGGCATGCTCCCTCTCAAACCACCCCATAAAGAGGCATGCATAAGAGGGAGCAAACCTGGAACCCATGGCGGTCCCTTGTATCTGTTGGAACCAACACTTGTCATGGAGGAAGAAGTTATTGCTGAGAATGATATCCATCATCTCAACAATCATCTCATTATACTCGAATTGGTCTGCACTCTCCTTGTCGAGAAATGATTGCACTGTCAAAGTTCCAAATTTCTTATGGATACAAATATACAAACTTTCAACGTCCAATGTGATGAACATAAGTTCATCAGACCATTGGAAATCCTTGAATTTCACCAAAATGTCCTTACTATCCCTAATATACGAGGGTAGATTAAGGACATATTTTTGGAGCCTGAGATCAATAAACTCGGAAAGTCTTTCAGTAGGTGAGCCCACCCCTGAAATTATGGGACGACCTGGTGGAAATGGCCCCCCCCTTATGAATCTTTGGCAGAATGTATATACATGGGTATTTAGGACACTGTACCAAAAGATATTGAAATTCATCTTCAGTTAGTAAAGAGATGTCTTTCCATTCACTTAATCTCATGTTGATCATCGTGGTCAGGTTCCTTATAGGATTACCCACGATCGTCTGGTAACAAAGTTGGTCACTCAATTGGCGGTTTATTTCCTTCATATAATCACAGTGGTTCATAACAACGATATTGCCGCCTTTATCGGCCTCCCTGATGACAATGGTATTATCAGTTTTAAGTCTATCGGGTGCCTGTCTTTCATTGTAGGTGATATTATGATGTACGGGCGGAGCAAATTTACTAGATGTCTCTAATTTATACAGATCCTCACTCATTTTATCATAGAAAATGTCTATGTTGTGATGGTAGGCCATAACTGGCACGAATTTGGATTTAGGCTTTAATCCACTATCCGTGTTAAAATTCTGGGGAATATCCAATTCCTTCATAAGGGACGGCATGTCATAACCAACATCATCATCCAAGGTGAGTAGACACTGTATGTTGTGCATGTCTGTAATTGTATGACTCACAGGATTTGATCTAGGTGGACACTCGATGCCCTTGATAATCCGATCAGAAAAAAAAGAAAAAAAAAATCTTTGAGCTTAAGTGATCTTACAAATTTGAATAGATCTATGTGGACATCAGTAATGTCTCCACTTTGTGTGGGACAAAAATTTAAACCCATACTCAAAACTTTTAGTTCATCTTTATCCAAGACTTTATTAGACAAATTGACAATTTTTAGATCACTATCATTTTCCATGTCATCAGAGTGCATCAAATCACATATCACATTCTCAATGGTTTTTTGGACCGTGTTGCTACATTCGTTTTGTCCACTGTTCCGCCTTTTGAACCTCCCTTTGAACCTCCTCCCTCCCCTCCGGGTTTTGGCTGGTCCCTTTTCTGCTGTAACCTGTTGCTTATGCGCAACTTGGCAAGCTCCTGCTGGAAAGACGGCTGGTGCTGGAAGTAGATGCACGGGACACTCACTTAAGAAAACAATTGGGATTGAAGTGCTCGACCCTGGTCAGCCTTTGTGTTCTTTTTGTAAAAATGTTTGCAAGATAGGGCAATGGAAGAGCATGTGGGCTAAATCACTGTCTTGTGTTTTGCAGAGTTTCGTTTGGGATAGTACGGGGGAGATTTTATTAGAGAAAGGAGTTTTATGTATCTTATGCCAGTCAAAGGGAGTATTTCTAGTGTTAGGCTCAGATTCCCATTTTACCTCATTACGCAAGTGGGTTTTGCGTGGGTTTGGGAGCAGTAGTTTGTAGATTTTAGACACAGTGTGCCCTGATTTTAGTAGTTGGGATATCATTGGAAGGATTGACGGGTTGAAGGGTAGTATTGAGTGTGATGAGAGTTGTGTTTTTCGTTTCAGGAATTTATAAAAATCTAAGGGCTCTAGGCCACACTGTGTTTGAAGTTCGGAGAAGGGTGTGGGCAGTTTCCCTTAATAGAGGTCTTTGACTAGGTTTATACCATTTTTTGACCATTTTTCCCAGATGAACATTTCACTGTCTATCTTAAGGTATGGGTAGTACTATAGGGAAGCTTAGTTGGATTTGCTGATTTTCACAGCCGACGATTGGTCTAGGCGCAGTAGGGCTCTTCTCGTATTTTGAATGGTATATTTAGAATGAGGGATGGTGGAGATGTTCATAGTTAGGAGAGCAGACAGAGGGATTTCATTGATGAGTGATCTCTCTATGTCCACCCACACTGGGATATATTCAGTATCTGTTACCAGCCAGTTAGTTCCTTGTTTGCAAAGATAAGCAGTTTGGTAGTTCCTGAAGTTTGGAAGGCCCAAGCCCCCTTTTTCTTTGGATAGCTGGAGTTTTTTCAGGGAAATTCTAGGTCTCTTCCCTTGCCATAGGAAAGAATTGAAGGTGTTGTGAACCTTGTTCAAGAATTCGTTGGAGAGTGTCATAGGTAGCATACTGGCCATGTAATTCACTACGTAAGATACTGTATGACTGTAACTGGATCTTGTTATGCTTTTATTGTTTTAGAAAATAATAAAATATTTATATTAAAAAAACTATTTCAATAAACACTCTCGTGCCGGGGGTTTGCCTAATTTGATCTTTATCTTTTTTCTGTTAGATTTTATATACACATTTTCACATATACATGGGGTATTTACGTACTGCTGCGTGACAATACAAAATAATTTGTGTGTAACAACATTTAGGACAATGTGTGGCACTGTAACTTACACATATGATATCTTTACACAGGGTGACTTATAGTTCTACAATACATATATACAACATATATTTACAAGTTCTTTGCACCTCAGGACTTTTGAGGATGAATCCTAAGTATGGCCAGGCTTCTATTGATGTGACTTGTGTCCTTCCAATATTTGTTGTAGGGACCTGACCCTTAGGTCCTCTCTCTTTTGTTTACATATTGACACTATTCTATGGCCCTTGGGAGGTCAGAGCTTTTGTTGTTAAGCTGGTTAAGCGTCCTATGTTACGCTTTCCTTGTAGTGTCTCCTGTGCACTGATATTAGCTGTACGTGCCAGCTCTTGGCCTCTGGGTAGGATACGCCGACGCGTTTCGACCTTCTGGGGAGGACCTGGGTTGTAGTTGTGTGGAAGGTCTTCTTCAGGGCAAACGTTGTGGGATACGTATTCCTGCTTATGTAGGATTAGGATCCTTAAGGTGTGTTCTTTTCTTTGCATGGAAGGCTGTCTTCCATGGCAGGTGCTGTAGGCTGTGCGCCTTTTCATGCGGCTTCTGTGACTTGGAATTGATCCTCTGTTTGTCCGGACTTGACGCCTATCTTCTCCTTTCCATTCCGTGCATGCTGCTTACCTGCCTGTGGACACTGCTCGCGGAGAATATGGAGCACCGTCCCGCTTCACACCGCAGCACTGGTCTCACCGACGACGACACTCCAACCTGATATCAACGCAGCTGCTTGTACTGTGGTTTGGGGGCACTGCTCGTAAGTTACACGACGCACCGCCCTGTCCCACACCGCAGCCTTGGCCCACAAATGCCAGCACCATCGACTCCAGTTCGTCAACTGACACTGCTGCCTGCACCGCGACCTGTGGGCCCGCATGCCCATTGCCCTATCTCGCACTGCAGCCTTGCGTCTACCGATGACAGCACTTCAGCAACGATGATGCCGCTGCCTGCACCGTGACCTGTCAGTGTCGCAACGAGCACCGCCCCGCTTTGCACCACAGCCCTGGTCTCACCGACACCACTGGATGACCATCACCGAGCCACTGCCTGCATCGCGACCTGAGGGCACTGCACGTCGCACTGCTCTGCTTCACGCCGCAGCCCCGACGCCTGCCAACACCAGCGCTCCTGACTTCAAACTCAAGGAGTTCGACCTGCAACGAGTGTGACTTCAAGGGCCCGCCGATTCCTGCACCGACTTCCGGAACCAACGCCTACAGAAGCCGCTCCTCTGGAGCTCACCGCAAGGTCGGACGCCCTGCATCTCCAAAGGTACTGTTTTACGGGTTTCCCTGACACTGTATCTGGCCCACAATGTTGTGACTGGCCGGAACTGTAGGATTTGTTTGTTCACTATGCCGTGATAGCCCCGAAAGGAGCTTTCGACTTCAAGGAACTGTATATAAAGTCTATTTTTGCTTTATTGGTATTGTGGATTAATGTATGTTGGATTTTTATCGTTCTGGTCTTGTTTTACACATATAAATATTGGATATTTTTCTAAAACTGGTGTGGTGTCCATTTGTAGTGTTTTCACTGTACTACTGTTTGTTATATGCAAATGCTTTACACACTGCCTCTGAGATAAGCCTGACTGCTCGTGCCAAGCTACCAAGGGTGTGAGCAGGGGTTATTTTCGATGTGTAATCCCCTTATCCTGACTGGAGTGTAGATTCTGCCTGGCTTAGGTGCATAACCTAGCCAACCAGAAAACGCATTTCTAACAGTCACCCTGTTGCCCTTACGCAGGATTTCCGAAATTTGTGTTTTTTGTTTTATGCAAAGGGCAATTGGGGCCCTTGTATTGCTAAGGTTCACCAGAAATTTACTAGCTCGGTTGGATATATTTTTAGTCTCGCCAGTTACATTAGCACAAAACCTGTGGCCCCTCTTTTGAGATTTATAGAAGAAAATGTCTCCCTAATGTATGGTTCAGGTATTTGGGGTTAAATTAACTCAAACCCATTACAGGCAGAACAAAACAGAGTGTTGGGGGGCTGGGGGGCGTTCCACCAGCGTGCTCACCTTTTATCTTGCACCTGGAGATTGGGGATGAATATGTGGTAGATTTGATCAAATTGGCCCCCCTACTCCTGTGGTGCTTGATATGGACTAATCTGCATGCCTCTTTCAACAGGAAAATTGTTAGAGATTGTCTGTCTTGTGAAAGAGGTGTAAATATTCCTTGGTTTCACCACATTAAGACCGTCTTGGCAGAATTTGGTGAGTCTCATTTATTCATTGAGCCTGAGCCCATGACCAAACAAGACACGGTATGGTAAAAACCAGTTTTAAATTATACACATCAGTGCAGAGTCCCCTGAGCTTACTAAAACTTCTGTCATGGAATATGCCTCACTATGCCGTAGCCCAGGTCTGGAACCGTATCTGGAGTGGATTGATTGCTCCTGGGATAGAATGTTACTCACCTGCTTTAGATTGGGCTTTGTGCGTTGGCAACTGGGGTCCCCTTTGGGCCAATTGGACCCCTCTAAAATCATGCTGAGTCCTTGTGAAGAATCCTAACCCCAAAGTACCATATTCCGCGGCACTGTCGGATGCGGTCGGACCATCAAAGGCCTCGTCGGAAGCGGTCGGTCCGACCGCCGGATTACGATGCATGCTGAATGGAGTCCGACCGACAGCTGGAAGACCACCGAACTCCGACAGCCTTTCTCCAAACACTGAGATGGCGTCGGAGAAAAGCAGCAGCCATAGAGCTGTACAGGGAGTTCCGAACGCCATCCGGATTACAATGTGCATTTCCAACAAGCCGACCATGGCGGTCCGACCGGCTGCCTCGAGTCATCGGAAACAGAGGAAAAGGGGTGAATACTCAGCCAATTCCCCTTCTCCCAGGCGGACTCTGGCGTTGATCCCTTCCTCCATGTCTCCACTACACCTCAGCTGCTACACCCCGAAGTGGATGGTCCTGTGGGCGTCGGAGTCCAGGTAAGTCCTCATGTGGCATGTATCCCCATTGACTGGACTGTGCACATATCGCCACACTCCAGTAATGGTGTACATGGTACACAAGGCATGTCCCCACATGTCATGCATGTGTGTACAACTGCACATGTGTCTTGTGCATTTGTACCCACTTGCAGTGACATGTCCGGGGAGCGGGCACTGCCGATGATGAGACGCTGCAGTAGCATTGTAATATGGCAGGCGGAGCTTTCGCGGTCGCGGTGGTCGGACGGGCAGTCCGACAGGCATTGCAATCAGGCCTAAAGTTTGCTGCATTTTATGTTTTTTAATAACTTTTATCATGATTTTAGTAATTGTTATTTACTCCCAATTATAAGGAAGCGGGGCATCAGAAGATCGAAGGAGGCACTGGAACATCTGCAATCGCTCGATGCTCCCTCCAATTGCATTAGTATATGTTCTTTATTAAAATGTGCTGTCAACAGAAGGTATCTAATGCTGTTTTAACTGTTGTAGATACTTTCCTTGTTTAAAAATAATTTGTTGGGGTCAATGGCATCCTACAATCATCTTTTTCTTTTTATAATCTTGCATCTGCACTTTAATTGACCAGTAGCTCAGTAGGGTGAAGGTTCCCCAAAGTGCGGGCTGATACATTTGCTGCCCGTTATAGCAGTGATTGAAGCTCTGTTTATTGGGCTCTTTCTGTAATATTGTTGTCACCGATGCTATGTATTCCTATGTACTGTATTGTATCAATCTGGAATATTTTATTATTGTGTTTTAATCTTTGTATTGCACTTTTATGGTTACCTCGGTAACCCGAAATAAAGTTTGGCTTGGCTTGAGACTCACAGACTGCTTTCAGTTTGATTGATTTTTTATCCAAGCAAACTTTATTGGCAATTCCAGATCGAAACATTTACATTGAGGGTTTGGTAGTAGATATTCAGTTACAAGTCAGAAATCTGGAAAATTGCCAGTAGGTAAAAATATTCCTCCATCTGTGGCCATAGTTGGGGACAGTTCATACCACTTCTCGATCTAGTCTCTTAAAAATATTCCTACCCACTACTTCTTTTACGCCTTCTAATATGTCAACATCCCTAACTCCCCCTCCCCTTCCTCCATCCCTCCCCCTCCTGCCCGATAACATCTGGTGTGTCATGGCAGTGTAATGTGTAATCGAACTGGGTCGCTTCTATATGTTAATGGTTATATGTGTTTTCGATGCTCTCGTGGGTTGCTCTAGAGAAAGATAGGTGTCTCTAGTGTGTTTCTGAGTGGTCCCTCTTGACTGTCAACCCATCTTTTGAGCAGTCATTTCTTGTTGGGGCTATCCTAGTGCCACAGCTCCTTATTCTCCCAGGGAAGAGTCACTGTCCGAAGCATGGTCATCCGCCTTTAGTTCTTCCACCAGATCTTCCCAAGCCCAGACAGCCTCCATGGAGCCATAGCCTCTTTTAGCTTCTCTGAGAAGGGCAACGCTTTCGTAGTCTGCCCAGCGTAATAGTTCCCTCTTCCACCCCTTCACTCTAGGACATGCAATTGATTTCCATTTAAGTCTGATCTGCCGTTTGGCTAAAATTAGGCCTAAGTCAACAAACTTGGTTGTGATCTCGTGGACGCAGGTAAAAACCCAGTAGACACACCACTGGTGTCTCAGGGATATTGCGGTCTGTGACATTATTGACTAGTGCAATGACATCTCTCCAGTATGTGGTTAGCTGCTGGCAATCCCACACCATATGAACCAGTTCTGCTCCTACAACTCCAATTAGGGCATGTGGCTTGGGAATGCGGCAACAATTTATTAATTTTACCCGGTATGAGGTATGCTCTATGTAAGAAGTAAAAGTTGATCAGTTTAAATCGTGCATTTATAGTGATCTTCGGCATCCTGTTCAATATTTTCCCCCAGTCTCGATCTGTGACGGGTGTTCCCACGTCCAACTCCAACCTGTCCTTTAGTGTTCGTAAAGGAGTGTCTATTGCAGTTCTGAGGGTGCGATAGAGGCCCGAAACAACCCTAGTGTCTCCCGAAGAGGTATATATAAAATGGCAGCCCGGATGTTATTTCGGTTCCGCCAGTTCCTCTGGCCACCTAGGCTAAATAGCTGTCCCTATTGTTCCATATAATAAGAAGTGACCGGTTGATATATCGAAATCAGCCTGCAGTTCATCAAAGGACAGCAATTCCCCGCCCAAAATGGATCCCCAGGGTTTTCTATACCTCGCTCCACCTCTCATCCAGTCTGCTCCGGTAATTCACCAGGATAAGGGCGGACAGCCATGGCAACGGAATGTTGGGGGAGTAGGGGTTCTTCGTTTTGGTCTTTTGTAGGCAGATGACCCAGCAATATTTGGCAACCGCATGCAGGTCCTGTGGTTCCACTGCTGCACGGTGGAGTTCCAGCAAAAAATGTACAAATTACTGCAATGGTGGGCCATCAAGGTTGTCCAGTGGTACCCCCGCTATAATAGCATGCATCTATTTCATCACCCACTGCATTTGCGCAGCTAAATAATATGTCTCAAAGTCTGGGGCCCCTAGGCCACCCTTCATCATTGGGCGTTGTAGTTTAGCGAGTGCCACCCTTCGTCTGCCAGTGTTCCATATTAAATCAATGAGCAACTTTGTTCTGGGGACTACAATTGGTAGTATGCTAAAGAAATATAGGAGTCTGGGCAGTGCCACCATTTTGGCAACCGCCACTCTCATGCCTACCAACAGCAGAAGAGTTTTCCGGAAGGCGATTGTCATTTGTAGGGAAGTTATGGCCGCTCCTATGCTGCACTCGATAAAATCAGGTATTGTCCTGTATATACGAACTCCTAAGTATGTGATTGATACTGATTCCCTTGTCACTTTCTGTGTGGTGGAGGCAAATTTCAGGGAAGGTCAGATTGAGAATAGGATGGTTTTCTGCCAGTTAACTCTCAGACCCGACAGTGTCCTAAATGTTTCAAGGAGATGTATTGCTTTACTGGGGTCCGAGCATTTATCCTTGAGAAAGAGCAGCATGTTGACTACATAGAGTGCAATATGATGCGACCTACCATGACTGGTCACACTTTCATAGTGAGAGCCCATCCACACCCTATACACCAAGGGCTCCACCGCTTTTGCAAATAACAGTGGGGACAGTGGGCACCCCTGCTGAGTGCCCCTCTCCACGTGATATGTGTTAGAGATCACTCCCCCAGTTTTAACTCATGTGGTGGGATTAGAATATAATAACTGCGTCCATGCAATAAACCGGGTCCTAGCCCAATTGCCTCCATTACGGCATAGAGGTAGTTCCAATCGAGGCTGTCAAGTGCCTTCTCAATATCGACAGACATGACTAGGGCATATGCAGCAATAATTGGAGCATCTAGTAGAATGGCTATCAGTCGTATGTTTAACACGGTATTCCAGCCAAGTATGAAACCTGATTGATCCGCGTGTATAAGCCGTAGCATAAAGGGTAAAAGGTGAGTCGCTACTCTTGTAATCAATATTTAACATCGATTCGATAGCAGCCTGTATACCTTCACATCATAATGTTCTCGGCCAGGTTTAAGTAGGGGAATAATTAACACCTCCCTAGTGGATGCCCGTAGAGAGAAACGTTGTCTTGCCATCTAGAAACCTCCTCCAGCCACGGGGCTAAGTGCCCAATATAAGTAGCATAAAACTTCACTGGCAGTCCGTCAGTTCCTTGCACCTTCCCCTTGGCCATATGCTTAACTGCCGTCGTAATTGCTTGTGGTATTATGTCTCCACCCAGTTCCTCCCGTTCCTCAAGAGTAAGTGCTGACGTAGACAATGGGTGTAAAAAGGCTTGGACATTCTGGAAATTATCCATTCCTGACAATCTCCAGCACACAGTTCAGTGTAGTAATGTTGAAAAACATTGTTTATGTCATCCTGTTGGTAAACCCTATCCCCGTTGGAATTTACTATTTCCTCTATTTGTGAACCTCTTTTAGTGGGGTTGGCTAACCATGCTAACAGTGTCCCTGCTTTGTCTCTCTCAGCATGTGTTTTAACCGTATACTCCTTATAATCAAAGCACCGAAGGCGTTCAATCTGTTCTGCCAGTTTCTCTTTCTCCTCCAATAGCCTGGACTGTTGGTCTGGTTTCCCAGGCCTATCTTTCTGTACTTCTTGTAGTATTGCTTCCTGGGTGTTAATCTTGTCTACCAATATACGGTGAACTCGCACCACAGTGGCAATGCACTGCTCCCTGATACCCGTTTTAAAGGCATCCCATTTCACCAGCGCTGACAGTACCTGCATTGCCTGCAAAATAGTTCTTGATTCCTTCCTCTATAATGTGATGAAAAATCTGGTCCTCCAGGTTTTCTACTCTCAACCTCCAGCTAGGGATGGTAGTGCTTGTTTTAACCCAGGCTAGGGTGAGAACAAAAGGAGTATGATCTGATATCGTTCTGGCCAAGTACTCAGAAGTAAGTGTTGCTGCATGTACATCCGGCGTGCAGATGAAGGTATCCAGTGTAACGTGCAGTTCATGTAGTGCGAAGAAGAAAGAATAATCTCAGATTCATGGGTGAGTCACGTATCCACCACTTCCCACTGCCCATCTCGAAAATTCTTTGTCAGGTGCTCCGTCAGAGAACCGGAAGGGGAATGGTGCAAGCGGTACATCTGGGGATCCGCAACACCATTGAAGTCCTCCCCAATGAGTACCGCATGTGCCATATGTAGTGCAATCATCTGTGACAGGCCATCCAAGAACCTGGCCTGGTCTGTGTTGGGAGCATATATGTTAATGTAATATCTCTACCCCCGAGGCGACCTTTAAGAAGGGCATAACGTCCAGCGGTGTCAATTATCTGTTGTGTAAGCTGAAAGGGAACCCACAGGGTGAACCCAGATAAGTACACCTCTTGCAAATGGCAAGTATACTGTATAATATGTTTGACCTCACCAGCGCCTGTGGAGGGCCAACCCCTCACCAGCGGTCAGATGAGTCTCCTGAAGCAGTGCTATGTAGACTCCCCTTCGTTTAAGATAAGTCTGCGCCTTTTATCATTTAGTCATGTTGTTTAGACTTCGAACAATCTAGCATATAATCTTATAGTGAACATGCTCCCATGTCAATGTAGTGTAGTGACATGTTTCTTTCCCTCAGCATCAGCATCATATCCATCCCATCTCGCTCCACCCAGCTCAGTCTCCGTTGCGTTCAACTATTGTGCACCATACCGGACCCCCATAAAAAGTAAACCTAACTCTCCCACCCCAGGACAGGCAACATCCCTCCATCCAAAACAATAACAAGAAACATCATTAAACGTCTGTGGCAATGGTGTACATGGCCAATGTCAGTAGGGTGACGTGTTTCTCAGAAAGCTGGCCACCCAGCTTCGCAATCCACAATCCAACTACAGCTGTATATTGGGTCAAATATGTGTCCTTCTTTCCGCAGAGCAGTCAGCTCGTGTTGGAAGGGGGGCGCTCTCCCCTCCGAATTACATGTAGGGCTATTGAAACTAGTCAGCGGCAGTTTATATCATATAATGTTATCGCCCGATCTTGGGAAGACATGGGGAAAGTCCTGCCCCGGCTTTGAGCCTGCCGTTGAATCCGTCTCAGGCCCGAGACTGTTTCTCGCTCCATATCACGATCTGTGTCATGATGCTGTCCGTTCCTAGAGTAGGTGATGGCTGCTGTCGCCAGCACGGCTCGTCGTTTGTCTTACTGAAGTTGGGCTTTAGTGTTATAGTGCCATGCAGCTGTCTTCTGTGCTTTTGGCCGCTGGGTACGCCGCCTTTGCTGTCGAGTTACTGTGGATCTAGCATTCTGGGGGCTTTGTTAAATCCAGTCCTACACTCCCAGTGGGTCTGTGAAGAATTTAGTGTCATCATTTGCTACAAGTCTAGGTTTGCTGGGAACAGCACTGCAAATGTAACATTCATCTGGCAGAGTCGCTGTTACACCTCTAGGAATGAGATCCGCAATTTCTGCACCAAAGCAATAGTTTGGAAACAGTAGCACCCTGCTGTTTTCCGTGATTAGTTCCCCTTTATCGCGTGCCTGCCGTAGAATATGATCTCGGACGCGGTAATGTACAAATTTGTTCACCACTGGTCTAGGTGATGCATCATGTGGCGGCGGGCTAGCTGGGACCCTGTGCGCTCGCTCCAGGGCAAAGAAGGGTATGAATTTCTGTCTTTTATCCAAGTTTCCAAGGATGAAATCATGCCCATCATGTGTATTCGCTTCAGTAGGCCAATTATTCGTATATTATTCCTGCGCGCCCTATTCTCGGCATCTTGATCCGCTATGGCATGACCGCAGTGGTATCATGTTATCTCCAGGTTCACTTAGCGTGCTGTTTTCCTATCAGCATGTGCTTCAGGCCTCTCCCACCTCATTTCCATCCGCCAGCGATCCAATTTTCAGGGCCCTACAGTTCCTAGGTGATGCAGTGCACAGTGGATGGCACGTTATTGTGACCCAGGGTGAGGCTGTGCCGTATTCCTGGTCTCCTTGCTATGCAGTATGCAGGCCCAGCAGGCCCGATCACTACGTCTACGCTCTGGGAGAGCCCGGGTGCATTGGCAGCCACATGGGGAAACTGCTGCTCTCCCAGGTCAGCTCCGCGGGCCAGCAGCCACACCTCCAATTACCTGCTCTTAGGAGGCTTACCTCCGCCCTGCAACTGCAGTGTCTAAGCAGGGCTGCGTTTCTTACCCAGACCAGATCTGCTGCCCATCCCCATTTTCTCTGTTGCTGTCAGCTACCCCACTCACCACCAGGCAGGTCCAAGGCCAGAGGAGAAGTCCGACCCACAGTGCAGTTGTGTGTGGACTTCTGTCCTTCCGTTGGCCACCTCAGAGCCCTCCTCCATCGGCAACCGACGCTGATAATCCAAGAGCACGGACACCGAACAAGGCCAGTACCCTGCCATCCCCTTCACAAAGTAGTTCAGCTGGTCCCAATTGTTGCTGTACCAAACGGGGGCGGCGGTGGCAAGAGGATCAGTAGGATGGTGCTGGATGGCAGTGCTGGGCCCAAAGCTCCGGGAGCAGCGGCTTATTCCATCAGGGTCATAACTCAGCCCGATCAAAACAGGACAGGAACCACTGGCAAAAGGACTATTTCAATCAATCAAGGATTGGTAAAGCGCAACTTTAGGGTCTCAAGGCGCTGGGGGGGAGAGAGCAGATCCGTCTAAGTGCTGGGTTCATTCAAAGAGCCAGGTCTTGCGGTTCTTCCTAAACTGGGGTAGCGTGGGAGATCAATCAATCAATCAATCAATCAATCAGGGGTTTATAGAGCGCGCTACTCACCCGTGAGGGTCTCAAGGCGCTGGGGGGGGGGGGGTGGGCAACTCCGGCTCAGTCGAAGAGCAAGGTCTTGAGGTCCTTCCTGAAGGCGTGCAGGTTCGGGGAGCGTCTGATGCTGACTGGGAGCTCGTTCCAGGTCTTGACTGCGATGTAGGAGAAGGCCCTTCCTCCTGCTCTGCTTCTGTGGATGCGGGGGGTCTCTGCTAGGGCGAGGTCGGTGGATCGGAGATTTCTTTTGTGTGCGTGGAAGCAGACTCTCTCGTTGAGGTATTTGGGTCCGATGTTGTGGAGGGATTTGTAGGTGTGGGTGAGAATCTTGAAGGTTATTCTCTTCTCGACGGGGAGCCAGTGTAGGTCTCGAAGGTGTTGAGTCATGTGTTCGTGCCGAGGGGTCCCGAGGACGAGTCTGGCCGCATTATTCTGGATGGTTTGGAGCTTGTGTAGAAGGGTCCTGTTTACACCGGCGTAGAGGGCGTTTCCGTAGTCCAGTCTGCTGGTTATGAGTGCGTGGGTGACGGTTTTTCTGTGTTCGGGGGGATCCATTCGAAGGTCTTTCGGAGGATGCAGAGGCAGTTGAAGCTGGTGGAGGCGACGGCGTTGATCTGGCGGGTCATGGTGAGGGAGGAGTCGAGGATGATGCCGAGGTTCTGAGCGTGGTCTGACGGGGTGGGAGGACTCCCGAGGGCGGAGGGCCACCATGTGTCGTCCCAGGCGGAGGTCGAGGGTCCCAGGATGAGGACCTCTGTTTTCTCTGTGTTGAGCTTCAGGCAGCTGTCCTTCATCCAGGCCGCGACGTCCTTCATTCCTTCCTGGAAGCTGAGCTTGGTGTCTTCGGGATCCTTCGTGAGGGAGAGGATGAGCTGGGTGTCATCGGCGTAAGAGACTATGTTGAGCCCATGCTGTCTGACGATGGTGGCGAGGGGGGCCATGTAGATGTTGAAGAGCGTGGGGCTGAACGATGATCCCTGTGGTACTCCGCAGTTGATCTCTGTAGGTTCGGAGATGAAAGGGGGGAGTCTGATCCTCTGGGTTCTGCCAGAGAGAAAGGATCGGATCCAGTTGAGGGCGGTACCTTGTATTCCGGCGTCGTGCAGTCTGGCTGCGAGGGTGTGGTGTGAGACGGTGTCGAAGGCCGCGGAGAGGTCTAGTAGGATGAGGGCTGCGGTGTGTCCCTGGTCGAGTAGCATGCGGATGTCGTCAGTGGCGGCGAGGAGGGAGATAGTCTGAGTTGGAGGGTTAGGGTGTTCCAGGCCTTGGCAGTGAGGAAGGAGAAGGTTTTTCTTCCAGTTCTGGTGGCCAGGGCGAGCTGGGCGGAGCGGAGGTGTCTTTTGGGTGCGTGGAAGGAGAGGCGGCTTTTTCAGGTATGCTGGTCCGGCGTTGTAGAGGGCCTTGTACGCGTGGGTGAGGAGTTTGAAGGTTATTCTTCTGTCTGCCGGGAGCCAGTGGAGTTTGCGGAGGTTTTGAGTGATGTGGCTGTGCCGGGGAAGGTCGAGGACCAGTCTGGCTGCGGCATCTGGACATTCTGGAGCTTGCGGCGGTTTTTTGGGGTAACGCCGGCGTAGAGTGCATTGCTGTAATTGAGTCTGCTGCTGATGAGCGCGTGAGTGGCGGTCTTTCTGGATTTGGTGGGGATCCATCTGAGGGTCTTTCGCAGCAGGTGGAGGGTATTGAAACAGGCAGAGGATACTGAGTGGATCTTGCGGACCATAGTGAGCGATGCGTCTAGTATGATGCTGAGGTTTTGTGCATGGTCCGTCGAGGTGGCGGGAGCTCCCAGCGCAGAGGACCACCAGGTATCGTTCCAAGCGGAGGGGGTGGAACCCACCAGGTATCGTTCCAAGCGGAGGGGTGGAACCCAGGATGAGGACTTCTGTCTTGTCTGAGTTGAGCTTAAGGCAGCTGTTCTTCATCCCTTCTTCGAAGTTGTGCCTGGAGACGTTGGGTTTGTTAGTGAGGGAGAGGATCAGCTGTGTGTCGTCGGCGTAGGAGACGATGTTGAGTCCATGGTTCCTGACGATGGTTGGGGGGGCCATGTAGGTGTTGAAGAGGGTGGGGCTGAGAGAGGAGCCCTGGGGCACTCAGCAGTTGGTCTCTGTCGATTCCGAGAGGTATGGCAGAAGTCTCACCTGTTGTGTTATGCCTGTAAGAAAGGTTCGGATCCACTCGAGGGCCTTGTCGCGGATGTAGTCGTCGTGGAGTCTAGTGGTTAGGTGCAGTGGGAGATGGTGTTGAATGCTGCTGAGATGTCCAGGAGGATGAGGGCTGCAGTTTAGCCCTGGTCGAGGAGGGAGCGTATGTCGTTGGTGGCAGCGAGGAGGGGGGTCTTGGTGCTGTGATTGCTTCGGAAAACGGATTTGGAGATGTCCAGGATGTCGTTTGTTTCGATGAAGCGGTCTACTTGGTTGTTGACAGCTTTTTCAATGACTTTGGCTGGGAAGGGGAGCAGGGAAATGGGCCTGAAGTGCTTAAGGTCTGTTGGGTCCACGAAGGGTTTCTTCAGGAGTGGGTTGATTTTGGTGTGTTTCCAGTCGTCGGGGAAGGAGGCGGTCTCGAGGGAGCAGTTGATGGTTCAGCGTAGCACAGGTGCGATGGCATGGGTGGCTCTGTGGAAGATGTGGTGCTGGCAGGGGTCCGATGGTGCTCCGGAGTCGATGCTTTTCATGGTCTTTAGGGTGTCGTCCATGGTGAGTGGGGTCCAACTGAGCAGGGTCTGTCGGGGCGTCGCTTGAGCAGGTTGCTGGTTCGGTGGGGAGGTCCTGGTTGTCGAAGTTGACGTAGATCGTCTTGATCTTGTGGTGGAAGAAGGTGCTGAGTCTGCTGCAGAGGTCTTGGGAGGGTGGGAAATCTGTGGTTTCGCTGTTGGATTTGGCAAATTCCTTGATGATGGTGAAGATTTCTTTGCTGTTGTGTGCGTTGGTGTTGATTCTGTCTTGGAGGGCCTTGTTCCTTGTGTTTTTGATGAGGTGGTGGTGTGCGGTGGTGGCTGCTTTGAAGGCGGTGTGGGCTTCCGGGGTTTTGTGGTTCCTCCATGTCTTTTCTAGTCGCCTGTAGGAGTGTCTGGATTCTTGGAGGGCAGGCATGAACCAGAATGTCTCCTAAGTGGATGTCTGCTTGGGGATTGCTGCAGGAGGGTGATCCTCAAGCATGAATCTACCCTCTAGACTTGAGGGATTTTGTTTTGGGGAGCAGCCCTCCTGGGCAAAAGAAAGATCAACCACCTCATTAAAAGCCCTGAGGGAACTTTGAGGGTTTACCTGCAATCTTCCCCCAAAGGGCAGAAAGACTACTAGGCACCAGGGAAAAAGAAGTGGTAGGGGTAGCCCACCCAAGCATCTGCCCATGCCCCCACCCCATAATAACCCCAGCAGTCTTTCTGCACCCTGGTGGGCAATTTGAAGGGGTGTTTAATCCCAATTTGCCACCAGGACACAGAAAGCCCACTATGACACCAGGGATTTTTTTCTTTAAAAAGAAAGGGGTGGTGAATGGTCCACATTGGGCCATACCACACAAACATACCTAAAGCCCCAACAGATGTTCTAGTCGCCTGGGGCCTACAGCAATCAAAAGGAAATTTTGATTTTTTTGTGCATAGCTTTGACTAATGGGCTGGCAGAGAGGGGATTAATCCCAATTTCTTCACACTTGCCTGGGCGAATGGCCACACTATTCAGGATCTGGGTCGGCCGGCAATTAGGGAACCCTACAAATCCAGGGTAGTGTGGTTTGTGTGGAACCCACTAGGTTTTCTTACCCAGAATGCCCTGCAAATGTCAATCTTTGGCTAAAACCACACATATTCACATTTCTGTGATGGAAATCTCTGGAATCTGAGGAGACCCACCAAACTGCTATGAACTAGCATTCCTACACTTCTCCCGATAACAGTGGTACCCCACTTGTGTAGCTTGGCCTATTGCCTGTGACAGGAAAGGACCACAAAGCAGCGTGGAGACTTAAGTTTTCCCCTTAAAAACAGACCCATTATGCCCTTTGAATCACATAATAGTATAGGTAACCCCACATTCAGAGGTGAACAAATAACCACTATTACTAAAATAAGTGTCTAGGGCACATTTCAAAATTGCATACCTATTTTGCATTCACTGGATTTTACCACATGAAAGGATGTACGGTAGATAATTAAATATTATTATAAGCTGCAGCTCAGTTGTTGGCTTTGGGAACCCACAAACACTACATATCCCTGCAATCAGAATAGCTCTGCCGGAGGTAACACTATATTTGTTTTGTAAACTGGTCATTGGTTGAAAAAGTCAAATGTTTCTTTTTTCCTACTTACTTTAATTTTTTAATTTTTTGAACAATCAATTTCTTTAAGAAAACCATGAGCGATCTACACAAATGTCCGCCGTTCTGAATTCGGAAGTTTGCCTACATTTCAGAAATATATAGCATTTTGTGTTCACCCACGGGTTTCACACCTGTTTCAGCCACAACCTACAAGTAGGTAGAAACCACAAAAAATAGCTACCAAAAATTATTTCTTTTTACAACTCTTCTTGTTTTGTAATGCTGGGAAGATGGTTTTCTTAGCACAGCAAACCTTTTGTTGATGCCATTTTTAGAAAAAATTGCACAAAACAGAAAAGCTGGCTGTGTTTCTTTAAGTCACTTCATTCAGAAACTAGGACAAGTACATCAATAAACTTGGCCTGTGTATTTATTTCACAGTTCATTTAGACATAGTCATTGCATTTTCAATGTGTCATGGAAAGGAAAACTTCTCATCTTTGTCATTGATCAAATGTACCACAAAACAGACAATGACAACACATTATTAAACGTAATAACTGCAAAATTGTGACACGCACAGTGCAGTGATTACTTTACATTCAACAAAGACATAACATAAAGTGCTAATACGGTTATAAACCAATAATGACAGCCGATTATTAAAACTAGTCCGATGACTCAGAACCAGAGGAGCCTATCATATTACTCCAAATTATCATGACCCGCTTGGTGTGCACATGGGGGTTTCAATAGCAGGTAGATGAGATAGGTTCATGATTTCAAAATGTCTTTTCACTGTCCATGCTGACGTGAATAAAGGAATAAAGACATCCCCGATGGTTATCGTCGACACGTTTCAAACCACTGGTAATTTGGGGTTCTCATCAGGACAAGGGCTGGTTATTTTCTTATTTGTTTGTGAAAGAATAATATATGTAAAAATGTGTTAGCTGCTGCCTATGACCTCTCTAATAGCCTCTACCCTTATAATGCTCTGATTGCTCTGCCATGTACCTTGTACCTTCATGGGCAGGCGAATTCCATATTTGGTTCACTGTCCGTGCTCCATTCTTTTGCGCAGTCTTGGATTATTCGATTGATGCTCTCCAGTCTAGAAACAGAAGCATAGTTCATGTTAGATTTAGTTTGTGCTCATGGGTCGGTACAAATCTTGTAGTGCAGTGACTTCAAAAATACGTGTGTGCCCAGGGGCTGTGTGGCTGTTCAATGAATTTGGTTTGTTTTCCCATCGTAGCTGTAATGCGACTTGGCTGATCCGGATCACAGGAGCGACTCAAGAAGCAAGCCTTGCATTCAAGATTGCTGTCGCACAATTACTCACCTTCGTGTTGTATATCTCTATTTACTACTTTTTGTGCACGCAAGGTTGAGTGCAACAAATTCAATAAATTAACTCGTAGCCGCGTTTGAGCGGTTACCGCATTTGGTTTGTTGGTTACAGCACGCACGTGTTATTTGTGTCCCTACACTGGCATTTTTCCCCTTGGCAGATAGTGGGAGATTGTACCCGCATTCTGAATTTTTTATTAAGTGCCAGTTAGTGCAGATAATTTTTTTGAAGTTGTTCGTCTGGGGACAGAATGTTGACACACACACCAGCTTTGCCAATTGTTCCTTCTATTTTTTAACTAGTAAGTCCCCTACTGGCGTGAACCTGGCTTTTTTCATACAGTGTTTTAATAGCGTGTGTGGGTAGCCTCTCTCTTTCAATTTTTCTCGTAGAATGTCTCCATGGAGGAAATAGTCCTCTTTCCTGGTGCAGTTTCTTCCAATTCTTAAAAATTGCCCAAGGGCAAATTGTCCCATATATTCCTAGGGTGAAAACCTCTGTAGTGTAGGGCATTGTTCTTGTAAGAGGGAGGCTTAGTACATGGTGCACACTTATTTAAGTGAAGCACCCTGCACTAATCCAGACAACCCTTATGGTGATTTTAGTGGTCTTCGACAACCATAGAAAGCTTTCGAAGTGGTAGCTGTGGAGAGCAGCCTTCAGGTTTAGTCCAGAAGGACTTGTGTTACCAGAACTAATCATGTAGTGTAGGTTAAACGAAAAAGAACCACACAGTGTAGTTATAAAAATAGTTATATTTATTATACACACTCACTAACACATTGGTATACCTCCTAGCCGGAGATATCAACACACTACACACAATATTTCAAAAGGAAACAGGTAAGTAAGCACAAATACACAGTGGTCTCCAGGGGAAGACCAAACCATATACTAAAGAAGTGGAATGTGAACTGCGACTGAAGTCGAGACTTGACCTCCAATACTCAGAAGAGCTGGGGACCGAAGGAACCACCCAAGGTAAGTACCCAGGAACCCCACGGAGGCTGTGTGCAGAGGAGAAACACAGCTGCGTACTCCATGCAAGTCAATGGGCAAGTCGCGGTTGCAGTTTCAAAGAAGAAGGACCCTTCCCAGTGGACCCTGAAGAAACCCTGTGGAAGATGGAAGGTTGGAGAGTCACCCCACCCGTGGATACCCCAGGAACCAGGATACCTACACCGGGGAAGCCGGGTGCATAGGTGCAAAGTGACGTCGGAAACTGCTGTAGAGCACAATGGAGGACTTCAGTGAAGATGCCGCTGGCGAAGAAGGTGAAAGAGTCCGGTGGAATCCAAGGATGGATTCTTGAAGCGGAGAACCTGCAAGCAGAGGGGACAGAGTCTATGCCACTCAGGAGTGACCAGGAGGCACCGAAGATCAATGACCACAGATGACAGAAGATGCAGGAGAGTTGACGGTGACCTTGTAGCTGCAGCTGTGAGGACCAGGCGAAGCTGAGAAGCCAAGGAGGCGTTGACGAGTTGTCCCACGTTTGAAGTTGAGAACCAGGGGGTCGGTGTCCGGCAGGAGCACCAACAAGCCTTGGCAGCAGGGCTCCTGTTATGCTCTTTGGTGCTTGCGTCGGCCAATGGTCGACGCAAGCACTACCTCCCTGGTGCGGCGCACGTCCATTGGCCGACACCTGGGAGGGCCCCCTTTAATCCTCCGGTGCAAAGCACAGGGTTTTTTTTTTCTTGGGGGGATGCAGAAGGCTTTCTGCATCTCTCCCTACCCCCCCCCTCCCGCCTATCTGTGACGTCAGCGTGCCGCGAGATGCTCTGACATCACAGTTTTCCCCACCGGAGCCGAGAAAGCAGCACGTAAGGCTGCGCTCGACTTTGATGGGGAAAACAGGCCGAAAACGGCCTCCCCAGCTTTCAGGGAGGCCTCGTTTGAAATGTCTCCCAACTTAAAATGCGCCATGGGGCGCATTTGCATAGTGGTGCAGGGAGGGGGCGGGGCCTGATGTGACAAGTGTGCAAACACGCCCTGTGGCGTGTTTTAAGTTGGGGGATTAAGTACCCTTGAATCTGAGGGTCCTGGGGGCCAACTAGCCCACCAGGAACCTCCAGTAAGCGCCACAGGGCTGTGTTGCAGAGAGGTGGTCTGAGGCCACGCCCCTTTTACACCTCTCTGCAACGCAACTCTGTGGTGCTTACTGGAGGTACCTGGTGGGCTAGTTGGCCCCCAGGGACCCTCAGGATTCAAGGGACTTAATCCCCAAGTTAAAACATCGCCACAGGACGTGTTTGCACACATGTCACATCAGGCCCCGCCCTCCCTTCACCACTGTAAACGCGCCCGTGGCGCGTTTTAAGTTGGAGGATTAAGTCCCCTTGAATCCTGAGGGTCCCTGGGGTCCAACTAGCCCACCAGGTACCTCCAGTAAGCGCCACAGAGCTGTGTTGCAGAGAGGTGTAACAAGGGGCGTGGCCTCGGACCACCTCTCTGCAACGCAGCTCTGTGGCGCATACTGGAGGTACCTGGTGGGCTAGTTGGCCCCCAGGGACCCCCAGTATTCAAGGGGAATTAATTCCCCAACTTACAACGCGCCACGGGGCGTGTTTGCAGAGTGATGCACTGAGGGGGCGGGGCCTCCGGCGCGATGCTGTTTTTTTTTTTAGAAGGGGGGCTGTGTGGCCCCCCTTCTTTTCCTATTTTTTGGGCCCTGGGGACCCCATCCCCCACGGCCTGACCCCTATTTTGTTAAATGTTTTAAAAAATACGGGAAGGTGGCCGCGTGGCCCCCCTCCCGAGGTCATTTTTGGCCCCGGGGCCCCCATCCCCCAGGGCCTGGCCACTCCGTTGGGGACTGTGGGGGGAGCCCCAATGCCCCCACGGTTCCGCCTGCTCCCCGCCTCCTGCGGGAGTCGGTATTGCTTTTCCACACGGGGAGCTGCTGACATGCAGCTCCCCTTGTGGAAAAGCAATCTGCTTTGGATTTTGGAAGCTGAGAGCAGGAAACCTGCTCTCGCTTCCAAAATCCAAACCAGTGTTTGCTATGACAGGGCGGGAGCCGCACGGCTCCCGTCCTGCCATAGCAAACGGCAATGTCCCGGGGGTGGGCACCCTGGGACATTGCAGGAGCCGGCCCTGGGGGTGGCGGTCCCCAGGGCCATCAAGGGCTCCTGGAGGGGGGCCGCACGGCCCCCCTCCCTTAGTTTTGAAATCCCCGGGGAGGTGGTGGTCCCCAGGGCATGTGGGGGCTATTGCCCCCACACATGTTTTAAAATATTTTAAAAAGAGCCCCGGGAGGTGGCGGACCCCGGGCAGCGGGGGGCCGTGTGCCCCGCGCATATTTAAAAAAGCCCGGGTGGCGGTCCCCGGGCTTGGGGGCCCTGGCCCCCCACAGATTAAAAAACAAGCCCCGGGGAGGTGGCGGTCCCCGGGACTGCGGGAGGGCCGCGTGCCCTCCAGCACATAATTTACGTTGCCCCGTCCTGCCATAGCAAACGGCAATGTCCCGGGTGTGGGCACCCTGGGACATTGCAGGAGCCGGCCCTGGGGGGTGGCGGTCCCCAGGGCCATTAAGGCTCCTGGAGGGGGACCACGCGGCCCCCCTCCCTTAGTTTTGAAAGCCCCGGGGAGGTGGTGGTCCCCGGGGCTGGGGGTCCGTAATGGACCCCCGAATTGCAATGATTATGTGCTCCGGGGAGGTGGCAGTCCCCAGGGCTGCGGGGGACCCCGGGCCCCCGCAAATAAATGAATGATTGCCCCGGGACCTGGCCCACCCGGGGGCTTTTTGAAAACGAAGCGCGGGAGCCAGCGCTTCGTTTTTTTTTATTTTCACGGCAGGATTCGCAACCCAAACGCGAATTCTGCCGTTTAAAAAAAAAAAAATGCTTTTTTTGGCCCTGGGGTCCTTGTGGGACCCCCTGAGCAGGCCTAGGGGGTCAGGGTGTTTCTACCCTGCCCCCTTTTCTTGTTTTTTATCTTTGTTTTACTGTTGTCTTGTGACTCGGTTCTACCGAGTCACAGATGGCTGCCAACACTTCCTGGTTTGGAGTGTTGGCAGCCAATCAGAGTGAAGCGCGTGCTCGGGTGGGTTCGCAAATCCACCGCGCCCACAGATATCGATATGTTTTCTTTTTCTAATTTCTCAGCAACTACTGAACGGATTTACACCATTTAAAAAAAAGGTCTCTTTCTGAACCATGACCTACCTTTTTGCCAAATTTAGTGTAATTCCGTTCAGCAGTTCGGGCTGTAGCTTTGTCTAAAGTTTCCTATTGAAATTAACATGGGGAAAACGCATTTTGGGACCCCCCTTTTTTCTCGGCCCTTGCTTGATGAATCACCCCAAAACTTTCAAGACAGGAGCTGACCGGAGCGCCCCACTAGTTTTGAAAATTTCGCGAAGATTCGTCAACCGGCGCCAAAGTTATTGGGAAAAGAAAAAACGCTTTTCCTATGG
This sequence comes from Calotriton arnoldi, assembly GCA_963921515.1. Classification (NCBI taxonomy): domain Eukaryota; kingdom Metazoa; phylum Chordata; class Amphibia; order Caudata; family Salamandridae; genus Calotriton; species Calotriton arnoldi. Next base: position 1,260,734 of record CAWUFW010000662.1, read on the forward strand.
AAACTAGGTCCTAACTATAACTACCTACTGGCGACCGCCAGTAGGTAATATATATATACTGTGAGATCTCTCTGTGTCAGGGCTTTTCGTGGGATAAAAAAAAGCTGGGGGGGGCTCAAAGAGGTGTGGCTGATCATGGGATGGGGGAACATGGCGGCCGGCTAGCAGGCCCGGTCGGGAGCTCCCTGCCTGCTTTGGCTGCGTAGTGAGATGAAATCGCAGTAGGAATACTTTAGGGGGCATACGGGGGGATACCCGGTTAAACTGGGTGAACCATCGGGGGGAAAAAATAAAAAATAGACTCACCCTGCCTTTTGGAGTTTGTTCGCTGCGGCGCTCATGTGGCCAGCTCGGGAGACGCAGCAGCAGCCAAGGGGTGTTGCGGTCTGTCGGAGCCCGGAAGGCTCGCTGTTGTGGGCGGAGGCAGCTGCAAGCACGAAGCGCAGCAGGAGGGCTGCGGGCAGAATTTACTTCCGGGGAGCCGTCAGCTTCCCTGGAGCAGGGCTAATTCAGCGCAGACAAGCCGGAGTTGGAGCTGAAGTTGAAGCTGAGACTGGGGAGTGTTCTGTGTCTCGGGAGAGGCAAGACTTGGTGGGAGAAGCGCGTATGACATCGGTAAGTGCCCGGGGGAGCAGGAGATGTGCACGAGCCCCTGACATTGTAGATAAGGGTGAGGAGGTGGAGGATAGGAGGAATCAGTTGAGGGGGGAAAGTCTGCCAGAACCGCAGTTGAGAAAATCAAATAAGAAGCCGGGGATAAGTTACTGTTTGAGAACCAGGAACTTAAGTATACATTCCCCCCTACTGCTACCCCAGACAATTGCTTAGCACCGGTGCCAGTTCTTACCTCTCAGAAACAGAGGGGGAACCACCTCAAACACCCTACTCCACCTCTATCGGTGTCATCTAGGGAAAGGGGCACGGGCTCAAACCTTAAAATCACCCCCTCATTGCGATCCTTTTTTAAGGTCCAAGCTAGATTGCCTTCGCCAGACTCTGCTGTAAGCGAAGCCTCCACCCCTGGTAAAACCATTGGTATGTCAACGGAGGAGGGTACGGAGAGAATAGCAGGGGAAGGCATTGTGTTGAGCAATAAATTCCAAGTGCTAGCAATGAGGGAGCATGAAGCGGCTCCGGATACTGAACTGCAAGGGGGGCAGGAAAGCGCCCAGAGTCAGAGCCAGTGTCAGAGTCCATGCCAGAGCAACCCCAGCGATAGTATTGGTGTGCTGGCTGAGCCGCAAAACCCCAAGGAACCCCTCTCACTCTCTGGGGTGGAAAGACTGACGGAGTCTATGATTGCGGAAATGAGAGCGAATGTTGCCACCTCTGAGAGGAATGCGGGCAAGATCCAGGAGTCATGTGAGGCCCTAGAGGAAAAAATGAATTCTCTGATGAACCGCGTGGCAGTTTAGAGGCCTCTTTGACAGACCTAGGTAATGAAGTTGAGGAGAATCGGAGTGAGATTAAGGCACTAAAGGCAAGGGAGAAAGACCTCAGGGACAAAATGGAATCTTTAGAGAACAATGCTTGGAGGAATAACCTGAGACTATTAAATATCCCGGAGGGGAAAGAAGGTGAAGACATTAAGAGCTTCGTAGTGGAACTACTTAGTGAATTCATACCTGGCCTCGAAACATCATCCCTGGAAAAAGATATTCAGAGGGTTCACAGGGATCCATTCAGGAAAACCGGGGCAAGGAAAAATCTGCGGAAAATCCTAATCACTTTCCAGTCCTATTCTCTGAAAGAGAGGATCCTAATTGAGGCGCTAAGGCTGGTATCTACAAAAAAGGGGGATTGGTCTTTTAGAATCCGCTCTGATATTTCCAGGGTCACCCAAGACCGCCAATGGGAACTAGACAAACATAACCTAGAGTTAAAATCACTGGGGGCAATGGCACAAATGCGCTTCCCTGCGTCCTTAAAGATCATGTGGCAAAACCAAATGCACAATTTTAGGGACCACAAAGAAGTGGAGTCATTCATAAAACAGATTAAATCACAACAAAAGGTGAGAGACAGTGGCCAAAGTAGGCAGGGCCTCGAAGGGCGAATATGTTTCGCCCAGCGAAGGAAGGGAGGGTTCTCCTGGGGGGGCTGGTGGGGGGGATGCACAACTTTGTTGATACACAAATTTGCACATGGGTGATGGGAGCATATAGGAAAAACAATGAAAAAATATGTCTGATTTTGTGGATTAAAGAGATCTCTGGTGAGGGGAAGGCCAAGGACCTGAGTTGCATTCACAACCCTAGACCCAATGTCAATCAATATCTTGTCATGGAACGTAAATGGGTTTAGGGTCAGGAGTAGGAGGCAGAAGATATTGGAATATCTGAGCGTGGCAGAGAGCGAGATCATCATCCTGCAGGAGACTCACTTGTTAAAGTCAGAATGGGAGGAGGCAACAAAGAAGTTAAAATGGGTAGATACCTCAGTCTGTACAAATCAGAATTGTTGTGTTAAGGGGGTCGCTATTCTTTTTAAGAAAGCAGCCAAAGTAGTAATAATGGAGGCTCATTCGGACCCTAAGGGGAGATGGGTGGTGGTAAAAGTCAAGATTCAGGGGAAACCTTATGCCATCGCAGGCTATTATGGCCCGAACTCGGACGATCCCGCGCCCTTACAATCTTTGTACAATCAGTTATTGGAGTATTCAGCTCCCATAATTTTGGGTGGTGATTTTAATTTATTTTGGACCCCAAGAAAGACAGGAGGCCAAATATAAAAGCTTCCCTAGAATCGGATCTACCCCAAATGAGGGCAAGCCTGAAACGCTGCATGCATGATTTTGGTTTGTTGGATGTGTGGAGAGAGAAAGGGGTGGGGGAACAAAAATTTACATTTAGGAATAGGAGACATGGTCATGCCTCCAGGATTGACTACTTCCTAGTCGAGAGAGGGGAAAGTAAGAAGGTCAAAATAGTGGAACATCTACCTGCCCACCTGTCACACCATTCGGCAGTTTGTCTGAAATTGAATATGGGCGAGAGGGGTCCGCCCCCAAGGCGGACTCTGGACAGAACCTTATTGCTAGACCAACAAATTGTGACAAAGCTGAAGGAGATAATCAGGGACTACTTTTCCACAAATGGTACGAGCACTTCAGCCCAAGTAACCTGGGATGCTTATAAGGCAGTTATTAGGGAGAGGCTGATCGGCATTGCTGCATTTAAAAACAAGACAGTCAAGAATAAAATAAGCTCCATAGAAAACAGATTGGAACAGCTGAATGAGATGGTGAGGATGGGAGATCAAGGACAGGGGACTCAGGGCATTAGCATGGCTGTGGAGGAAATAAAAAAAAAGGAAGGAAGAGTTGTCCTGTATTCTGGAGGGAATAGTCAGGAGAAAGTGGGAGGCAAGTAAGTTTGCACACCACGAATATGGGGAGGGGTGCAGCTAACTCCTGGCGTGGAAATTAAAAATGGGACAGAATCAGACTAGTATTCCAGCTATTAGGACAGAAGGGCAAAGTTCACTTAGTTGTCGGGACAGGAAGATAGAGGGAGCCTTTGCAGAGTTCTTTCAAACCCTCTATACAGAAGATGTTTGAGCCACAGAGGAGCAAGTCAGGAAATACTTTGAGGACTTACCAATTCCAACACTGTCAGAGGAGCAAAGCGGGTCGCTGAATTCTGAAATAACGCCTGAGGATGTAGTAGGAGCAATAGCGAGATTGAAAAGGGGGAAGGCGGCAGGTCCCGATGCCCTTCCAAATGAGATCTATTTGTCCCTTAAAGAGGAGATCGCTCCCTTCTTAACAAATCTATTTAACCTGGTCTTTCTCGGGGGGTCTGCTATACCGAAGTCTTGGGAGGAAGCAACTATTTGCCATCTGCAAAAAGCAGGGAAAGATCCAAAGTACTGTGAAACCTACAGACCTATATCACTGCTGAACAGTGATTATAAGATCTTTATGCAGATCCTGGCCGAGAGATTAGGAGGGGTAGCGGATAAACTGATACACCCGGACCAGAAAGGGTTCATTAAGGGCAGGCAGATCCATGAGTTCACTCATGAGCTGCTTGGGGCAATAGATATTGCAACTCAGAGGGGGCTCCCTTTGTCTATAATTACCTTCGATGCGGCGAAGGCTTTCGATAGGGTGAGCTGGCCCTTTTTGCACAAAGTTGTAGAGAAGTATGGGTTGGGAGAGGCATTTGTTAGGGTGTTAAAAGTGATTTATGAGAGTCCATCTGCTAGGATATTGGTAAACGGTAACCTTACACAAAGGCTAGCCTTCTCAAGAGGTACAAGGCAGGGCTGCCCTCTCTCCCCCCTTCTTTTCGACCTTTACATTGAATCCCTTGCTAGTAAGGTCAGGGCTAGTAAGCAGATCCTGCCGTTTGAATTTCAGGGTTGGGAGAAGAGGGTGGCTCTGTATGCTGATGATCTGGTGATATTTTCAACAAATCTGTCACTCTCACTTCCAATAATCTCAGATATTTTGGATAAGTTTGGAGAGGTCTCAGGTTACCAGATAAATTGGCAAAAAACTGAAGTGATGGCGTGGAACTCCCAGAGTAACAATCCCCTGGTAAAGGAATCGATAAGATATTTGGGTATTACGGTGTCAAAGAACTTAGAGGATGTCGCACGGGTGAATTTTGAGGGAGCAGCAAATGGGACTAAGAAATTATTAAATTCTTGGGCAGGGCTCCCACTCTCCTTCTTGGGAAGATCGAACATCCTGAAGATGTCCATATTACCAAAATTTACTTTTTTGTTCGCCTCAATACCCTTAGAATTTAAGAAAGTCTGCTTTGACAAATTACAGAGAGTTTTGAGCAGTTTTATCTGGGCTTCTAAGGCAACCAGAATTGTGTGGAGGGAACTTCACAGGGGGAAACAACAGGGAGGAATTGCTAGCCTAGATGTGTTCCAATATTGTAGGGCATTCCAGTTTAAAGCAATGAGAATCCTACTTCAATAACATCAAAAGTACGCCCCATATCTACAACCTATGACCCAGCTAGAGGGGGATTGTTTCTTGTATAAATTTGGGCATCCGAAATTTTTCAAAAAAGTGAAATTGAAGATACTCCTAGCAGCATGTAAACTCTGGTGTCAAATCAGGAGAGTTGTAGGAATCCCGTATTACAGCAGTCACGCCCCAATATGGGTATCTCCGTGGACTCCTGAGTGCTTGAAGGACAATCTTTCGGGCCATTAGTGGAAGCAGGAATAACGAGATGGGGCCAATTACTCGACGGAAAGACCTTAGTAGACTGGGGACAATTGTCATCAATGGTGAACAGGGGGATTTCTAGATTCAAATACTATCAGCTGGCTAGCTGGGTGAAATCATTGGAGAAGGAAGTTGTGGGAAACAGTGAACTGGAAGAAATTTTTTTAAAGAGCACTCCACAGCAAAAGGAGATATCAGACTGGTACTGGTCGTTTGTACTTGTGGGAGAAGAGGAGTTCACTCTTCCTATTGAGATCTGGAGGAAGGATCTGCCGTCGGGGGATATACAAAATCTCTGGCAAGTATCGATGTCTACTCTGTGGTATGTTGTTTGCGCTGCCTCACTCAGGAAAAACCATTTATTCACGATACACAGGGCATATTGGTCATCGAAAAAATTGACAAGGATGAGTAAGCAGTCGGTTAAGAGCTGTCCTAAGTGTGGGGAAGAAGAAGCCGATGACCTGCATATGCTCTGTCACTGCCCCAACCTCCAGGTGTACTGGCATGATGTAATTGAGTTCCTTTTAACAGTACTGGTCACGAACCTGGAGGTAAGCATAAGTTTAATTATGTTTGGGGTTGTGAATGAGGAGGGGCTAAGGGCTACTTTGGGTAGTAAGCGGAGGTATCTGCTGTTTGTATTGATACTACTAGCCAGACGTGAGATCTGCATTAAGTGGGTATCTCAGCACCCCCCCTTGAGGAAGGAGTGGCTGGACTCAATATGAAGGGTACGAATGTTGGATGGGTGTAGGGAGGGGATCAAGAAGCTTGATTTTTGGGATATCTGGGATCAGAATTTTTTTATTTGATATATCTACACTGGTTTTTTAAGTTTGTTAAACTGGTTCAGATGTCCGATGAATAAGCAACTCGCAAAAACTCCCGGGTCACAGGGATTAGGACTGGTAACCCCAGATCTTCTGCCATTGGGACCCTATGGGACAGGAAGATCGGGGACTTGCTCCTTACCAAACTCACTGGTCGGAGGTGAGAGTGATACCCCCTTGCTCTTTTTCTTCCAGTTTGTTTATTGCACAAATGAGGACAAAAGAAAAAAAAAGAGGTGTGACTGATATAATTAAGGGTGTGGCTTTAAAACACATAAGCTAAAAATCTGTGCTCAGCTTATTGTTCTGCCCAACTGGTATTTTGCTACTTCTGTCATGGCATCCAGGTATAATACTACAAGCAACATTACACCTACAAGCCAGTACTATTGGCTTTGTCAGTGCTTGTTAGATGCATAATATAAATAAGCAACTAGGACTTTGTTGTATAGCATATTGAAAATGCTTCAGTGCTGAAATGACGAGACTGTGAAAGAACTACAATGAGTCTCTTTGAAATTACATGAAAGGCAGCAATGTGTGGTACTGCTGCAGAGTAAAAAAAAAATTTCCTGCTAGAGAGAGAGATATCTGACTTTTGTCTAGTGGCAGTTTTGACGCCATAAAGTAATGCCGAGGGCATGCTGCAAAGAACAGATCTGTATTATGTGGATAGCTAAGTAGATTAGTAAAGCCAGGCATTAGAAACACTTTGAAACAAATGAAATATAGGTGAGAGAGGGGCTATGGAGCTATGAGGGGCACATATGCTGGATGGTAGTGAGGGAATCCAAGGAGGTCATAGTGTGCATTTGTAAAGCACACATTCACCCGTATGCATCTTGGCGCTGAATAACAGATATTTGTTGGAGGTCATGGGAGGGGGAGGCGCCAAAATGATTGTCGCAGTGGCTGCCACCAGAGCTAAAGGCTGCGATTATGGGTATGTGGCAAGGTAAAGTAATACTGTGTGTTCTTCTCTCTTTCTTAGTGTTTTTGGAGAGCCTACGGATTTCGCAAAGGAAAGGTAAGGTGACTTCGTCATTACTGACTGTTGCACACATCACTCATGCACACACCCACCTACACTTTGAAATCAACAACCTATCTGCCTTCTACGTAGGATAGCGTTTTAAAAGGAAGGTTTTAGGCACTAGCAGAGATGGCGTATTGTTGGATGAATGCTGCCCAGGCCCTAAATCTGGTTCTGGAGTCTAGCTCTGAGGCAGGATCAGAGACTGAAACAGCAGATTCTGAGACAGCATCTGAGGGAGAGGACAATGGAGCAGAATCTGGGAGTGATTTTTCAGTTGGTGCAGTTCCTTCCAACGACTCATGTTCCAGCGATTCTGAAGGAGACAATGTCAGTTGTGCTGTCCCCTTGCAAGCACAGTCTGTGCAGTGGGACACCAGTAGCAGGTTAGAGCAACCCAGAGACCAGGCATGTGCGGCTGCAAGCACAGACGGAGTGCTCTCTTGGCAGCCTCCCAATTTAGTTCAGCCCCAAATTCCGCCTTTCACTGGCGACGCTGCATGTAAAGTCGATACAGCTAATTTTTTGCCAATTAACTACACCCATCTCTTTTTGGATGTTGACTTCCTTGATGAATTGTGCAGCAAACAAATTTGCGTGCCGAACAATTTCTGAGGGAGCATGGAGGCACTATCGGGCCTCATTCTAGGGCACGCAAGTGGACTCCCACTTCATTAGGGGAGTTGAAAATATTTTTGGACCTCACGCTTAAAATGGGGGTAGTGCATAAACCAACCTTGCTGTCCTACTGGTCTACTCGCACGGTTTGGGTAACCCCCATCTTCGCACCATACATGAGCAGAGATCGTTTTTTGCTATTGCAGTGCATGCTGCATTTCAATGACAATTCTGCTGCATTGCTACATTTAGCTGAAAAATCACATTTTTCTCACATTTCTGTGTGGGAAAGTTTTGGGATGACCGGGCTGACACACATTTCCTACCACCCAGCGTTCCCCTCAGTCTCCCAAGTAAAATGATACCTCTCTTTGTGGATGTCCAATGCAGAATTGGCTAAAAATGTATTTTTTTAAAATGTAGCGCTTACAATTTGCTGTGCTATACCCTTAACCCCTATGTTTTTGGCACTTCCCAGTCACAGGCCGTTGCCCCACCCACACAAGTGAGGTATCATTTTACTCGGGAGACTGAGGGGAACACTGTGTGGTAGGACATTTGTGCCGGCATGGTGATCCCACACAGAAATATGTGAAAAATTTGATTATTTTCAGCTAAATTTGAGGTTTGCAGGGGATTCTGGGTAGGAAAACGTTGGGGGATCCACGCAAGACATACCTCCCTGGACTCCCCCAGGTGTCTAGCTTTCAGAAATGTGTGGCTTTGGTAGGTTTCTCTAGATGGCCGCCGAGCCCGGGCCAAAACCCAGGTGCCCCCCCTTGCAAAACCAGGTTGCTTTGTGATAGGTAATTTGGATGTCTCCTCAATACGTTTTGGGCCCTTCCCTGTCACGGGCACTTGGCCATTTTTATCGGGAGACTTTGGGGCATGCGGGGTGCATGGAATTTTGTGGATCCACGCAGATTCCAGAACTTTCCATCACAGAAATGTGAGGAAAATTTGTTTTTTTTTTACACAGGATGAGGTTTGCAAGGGATTCTGGGTAACAGCACCTGGTGAGAGCCACACAAGTCACCCCATCCTGGCTTCTCCAGGATAGATAGTTTTCAAAAATGTATAGCTTCGCTAGATTTGCCTAGGGACCGACTGAGCTACGGTTCAAAATCCACATTTAGGCACTTTGCAAAAAAAGGGTTCGTTTTCACTGACAAAATGTGGTGTATCCACATTGCTATTTGGCCCATTTCCTGTCGCAGGCTCTAGGCCTACCCACACAAGTGAGGTACCATTTTTATCAAGAGACTTTGGGGAATGCGGGGTGGGTGGAATTTTGTGGATCCACGCAGATTCCAGAACTTTCCGTCACAGAAATGTGAGGAAAATGTGTTTTTTTTTTTACAAAGTTTGAGGTTTGCAAGGGATTCTGGGTAACAGAACCTGGTGGGAGCCACACAAGTCACACCATCCTGGATTCCCCTGGGTGTCTAGTTTTAAAACATTTATAGGTTTGCTAGGTTTCCTTAGGTACCGGCTGAGCCATGGATCAAATTCCACAGCTAGACAATTTGCAAAAAAAAGGTCAGTTTTCACTGGAAAAATGTGATATCTCCATGTTGCGTTGTGCGCTGTTTCCTGTCACGGGCACTAGTCCTACACACACAAGTGAGGTACCATTTTTATCAAGAAACTTTGGGGAATGCGGGATGGGTGGAAGTTTGTGGACCCATGCAGATTCCAGAACTTTCCATCACAGAAATGTGAGGAAAATGTTTTTTTTTACAAAGTTTGAGGTTTGCAAGGGATTTTGGGTAACAGAACCTGGTGGGAGCCACACAGGTCACCCCATACTGGATTCCCCTGACTGTCTAGTTTTAAAAAATGCATAGGTTTGCTAGGTTTCCTTAGGTACCTGCTGAGCCATGGATCAAATTCCACAGCTAGACAATTTGCAAACAAAAGGTCAGTTTTCACTGGAAAAATGTGATGTCTCCATGTTGCGTTGTGGGCTGTTTCCTGTCACGGGCACTAGGCCTAGACACACAAGTGAGGTACCATGTTTATCGAGAGACTTTGGGGAATGCGGGTTGGGTGGAAGTCTGTGGACCTACGCAGATTCCAGAACTTTCCATCACAGAAATATGAGGAAAATGTTTTTGTTTTTAGAATGTTTGATGTTTGCAATGGATTCTGGGAAACAGAACCTGGTGAGAGCCACTTAAGTCACCCCATCCTGGATTCCCCTGGGTGTCTAGTTTTCAAAAATGTATAGGTTTGCTAGGTTTCCCCAGGTGCCGGCTGAGCTAGGATTCAGAATCCACAGCTAGGCTCTTTGCAAAAAAAGGGTCAGTTTTCACTGAAAAAATTTGTTGTGTCTAGGTTGCGTTTTGGCCCGTTTCCTGTCACAGGCTCTAGGCCTACCCAAACAAGTGAGGTACCATTTTTATTAAGAGACTTGGGGAATGGGGGCTGGGTGGTATTTTGTGGATCAATGCAGATTCAAGAACTTTCTGTCACAGAAATGTGAGGAAAATGTGTTTATTTTAGAAAGTTTGAGGTTTGCAAGGGATTCTGGGTAACAGAACCTGGAGAGAGCCACAAAAGTCACCACATCCTGGATTCCACAGGGTGTCTAGCTTTCAAAAATGTATAGGTTTGCTAGGTTTCCCTAAGTGCCGGCTGAGCTAGGGTTAAAAATCCACAGCTAGGCAGTGTGCAAAAAAAGGGTACGTTTTCACTGAAAAAATGTGGTGTATCCACATTGCGTTTTGGCCCGTTTCCTGTCGCAGGCTCTAGGCCGACCCACACAAGTGAGGTAGCATTTTTATCGAGAGACTTTGGGGAATGCGGGTTGGGTGGAAGTCTGTGGACCTATGCAGATTCCAGAACTTTCCATCACAGAAATATGAGGAAAATGTTTTTGTTTTTAGAATGTTTGAGGTTTGCAAGGGATTCTGGGTAACAGAACCTGGTGAGAGCCACACAAGTCACCCCATCCTGGATTCCCCTGGGTGTCCAGTTTTTAAAAACGTATAGGTTTGCTAGGTTTCCCTAGGTGCCGGCTGAGCTAGGGTTCAAAATCCACAGCGAGGCACTTTGCAAAAAAAGGGTTTGTTTTCACTGTCAAAATGTAGTGTTTCCACATTGCGTTTTGGCCCGTTTCTTGTTGCAGGCTCTAGGCCTTCCCACACGAGTGAGGTACCATTTTTATTGGGAGACTTTAGGGAATGCGGGGTGGGTGGAATTTTGTGGATCCACGCAGATTCCAGAACTTTCCGTCACAGAAATATGAGGAAAATGTTTTTGTTTTTACAAAGTTGAGGTTTGCAAGGGATTCTGGGTAACAGAACCTGGTGAGAGCCACACAAGTCACCCCATCCTGGATTCCCCTGGGTGTCTAGTTTTAAAAAATGTATAGGTTTGCTAGGTTTCCTTAGGTACCGGCTGAGCCATGGATCAAATTCCACAGCTAGACAATTTTAAAAAAAGGTCAGTTTTCACTGGAAAAATTTGATGTCTCCATGTTGCGTTGTGGGCTGTTTCCTGTCACGGGCACTAGGCCTTCACACACAAGTGAGGTACCATGTTTATCGAGAGACTTTGGGGTATGCGGGTTGGGTGGAAGTCTGTGGACCTACGTAGATTCCAGAACTTTCCATCACAGAAATATGAGGAAAATGTTTTTGTTTTAGAAAGTTTGAGGTTTGCAAGGGATTCTGGGTAACAGAACCTGGAGAGAGCCACAAAAGTCACCACATCCTGGATTCCACAGGGTGTCTAGTTTTCAAAAATGTATAGGTTTGCTAGGTTTTCCTAAGTGCCGGCTGAGCTAGGGTTAAAAATCCACAGCTAGGCAGTGTGCAAAAAAGGGTACGTTTTCACTGAAAAATGTGGTGTATCCACATTGCGTTTTGGCCCGTTTCCTGTCGCAGGCTCTAGGCCGACCCACACAAGTGAGGTAGCATTTTTATCGAGAGACTTTGGGGAATGCGGGTTGGGTGGAAGTCTGTGGACCTACGCAGATTCCAGAACTTTCCATCACAGAAATATGAGGAAAATGTTTTTGTTTTTAGAATGTTTGAGGTTTGCAAGGGATTCTGGGTAACAGAACCTGGTGAGAGCCACACAAGTCACCCCATCCTGGATTCCCCTGGGTGTCTAGTTTTAAAAAATGTATAGGTTTGCTAGGTTTCCTTAGGTACCGGCTGAGCCATGGATCAAATTCCACAGCTAGACAATTTTAAAAAAGGTCAGTTTTCACTGGAAAAATGTGATATCTCCATGTTGCGTTGTGGGCTGTTTCCTGTCACGGGCACTAGGCCTACACACACAAGTGACGTACCATGTTTATCGAGAGACTTTGGGGTATGCGGGTTGGGTGGAAGTCTGTGGACCTACGTAGATTCCAGAACTTTCCATCACAGAAATATGAGGAAAATGTTTTTGTTTTTAGAATGTTTGAGGTTTGCAAGGGATTCTGGGTAACAGAACCTGGTGAGAGCCACACAAGTCACCCCATCCTAGATTCCCCTGGGTGTCTAGTTTTTAAAAATGTATAGGTTTGCTAGGTTTCCCCAGGTGCCGGCTGAGCTAGGATTCAGAATCCACAGCTAGGCACTTTGCAAAAAAAGGGTCAGTTTTCACTGAAAAAAATGTGTTGTGTCTAGGTTGCGTTTTGGCCCGTTTCCTGTCACAGGCTCTAGGCCTACCCACACAAGTGAGGTACCATTTTTATTGAGAGACTTTGGGGAATGGGGGCTGGGTGGTATTTTGTGGATCAATGCAGATTCCAGAACTTTCTGTCACAGAAATGTGAGGAAAATGTGGTTTTTTTTAGAAAGTTTGAGGTTTGCAAGGGATTCTGGGTAACAGAACCTGGTGAGAGCCACACAAGTCACCCCATCCTGGATTCCCCTGGGTGTCTAGTTTTCAAAAATGTATAGGTTTGCTAGGTTTCCCCAGGTGACGGCTGAGCTAGGATTCAGAATCCACAGCTAGGCAGTTTGCAAAAAAAGGGTTCGTTTTCACTGACAAAATGTGGTGTATCCACATTGCGTTTTGACCCATTTCCTGTCGCAGGCTCTAGGCCTACCCACACAAGTGAGGTACCATTTTTATCAAGAGACTTTGGGGAATGCGGGTGGGTGGAATTTTGTGGATCCATGCAGATTCCAGAAATTTCCGTCACAGAAATGTGAGGCAAATGTTTGCTTTTTTACAAAGTTTGAGGTTTGCAAGGGATTCTGGGTAACAGAACCTGGTGGGAGCCACACAAGTCACCCCATCCTGGATTCCCCTGGGTGTCTAGTTTAAAAAAATTTATAGGTTTGCTAGGTTTCCTTAGGTACCGGCTGAGCCATGGATCAAATTCCACAGCTAGACAATTTGCAAAAAAAAGGTCAGTTTTCACTGGAAAAATGTGATGTCTCCATGTTGCGTTGTGGACTGTTTCCTCTCACGGGCCTAGTCCTACACACACAAGTGAGGTACCATTTTTATCAAGAGACTTTGGGGAATGCAGGATGGGTGGAAGTTTGTGGACCTATGCAGATTCCAGAACTTTCCATCACAGAAATGTGAGGAAAATGTTTTTTTTACAAAGTTTGAGGTTTGCAAGGGATTTTGGGTAACAGAACCTGGTGAGAGCGACACAAGTCACCCCATCCTGGATTCCCTGACTATCTAGTTTTAAAAAATGTATAGGTTTGCTAGGTTTCCTTAGATACCGGCTGAGCCATGGATCAAATTCCACAGCTAGACAATTTGCAAACAAAAGGTCAGTTTTCACCGGAAAATGTGATGTCTCCATGTTGCGTTGTGGCCTGTTTCCTGTCACGGGCACTAGGCCTACACACACAAGTGAGGTACCATTTTTATTGAGAGACTTTGGGGAATGCGGGTTGGGTGTAAGTCTGTGGACCTACGCAGATTCCAAAACTTTCCATCACAGAAATATGAGGAAAATGTTTTTGTTTTTAGAATGTTTGAGGTTTGCAAAGGATTCTGGGTAACAGAACCTGGTGAGAGCCACACAAGTCACCCCATCCTGGATTTCCCTGGGTGTCCAGTTTTTAAAAACGTATAGGTTTGCTAGGTTTCCCTAGGTGCCGGCTGAGCTAGGGTTCAAAATCCACAGCGAGGCACTTTGCAAAAAAAGGGTTTGTTTTCACTGACAAAATGTGGTGTTTCCACATTGCGTTTTGGCCCGTTTCCTGTCGCAGGCTCTAAGCCTATCCACACAAGTGAGGTACCATTTTTATTGGGAGACTTTAGGGAATGCGGGGTGGGTGGAATTTTGTGGATCCATGCAGATTCCAGAACTTTCCGTCACAGAAATGTGAGGAAAATGTTTTTTTTTTACAAATTTGAGGTTTGCAAGGGATTCTGGGTAACAGAACCTGGTGAGAACCACACAAGTCACCCCATCCTGGATTCCTCTGGGTGTCCAGTTTTAAAAAATGTATAGGTTTGCTAGGTTTCCTTAGGTACCGGCTGAGCCATGGATCAAATTCCACAGCTAGACAATTTGCAAAAAAAGGTCAGTTTTCACTGGAAAAATGTGATGTCTCCATGTTGCTTTGTGGCCTGTTTCCTGTCACGGGCACTAGGCCTACACACACAAGTGAGGTACCATTTTTATCGAGAGACTTTGGGGAATGCGGGTTGGGTGTAAGTCTGTGGACCTACGCAGATTCCAGAACTTTCCATCACAGAAATATGAGGAAAATGTTTTTCTTTTTACAAATTTGAGGTTTGCAAGGGATTCTGGGTAACAGAACCTGGTGGGAGCCACACAGGTCACCCCATACTGGATTCCCCTGACTGTCTAGTTTTAAAAAATGCATAGGTTTGCTAGGTTTCCTTAAGTACCGGCTGAGCCATGGATCAAATTCCACAGCTAGACAATTTGCAAACAAAAGGTCAGTTTTCACTGGAAAAATGTGATGTCTCCTGTTGCGTTGTGGGCTGTTTCCTGTCACGGGCACTAGGCCTACACACACAAGTGAGGTACAATGTTTATCGAGAGACTTTGGGGAATGCGGGTTGGGTGGAAGTCTGTGGACCTACGCAGATTCCAGAACTTTCCATCACAGAAATATGAGGAAAATGTTTTTGTTTTTAAAATGTTTGATGTTTGCAATGGATTCTGGGTAACAGAACCTGGTGAGAGCCACTTAAGTCACCCCATCCTGGATTCCCCTGGGTGTCTAGTTTTCAAAAATGTATAGGTTTGCTAGGTTTCCCCAGGTGCCGGCTGAGCTAGGATTCAGAATCCACAGCTAGGCTCTTTGCAAAAAAGGGTCAGTTTTCACTGAAAAAATGTGTTGTGTCTAGGTTGCGTTTTGGCCTGCTTTCCTGTCACAGGCTCTAGGCCTACCCACACAAGTGAGGTACCATTTTTATTAAGAGACTTGGGGAATGGGGGCTGGGTGGTATTTTGTGGATCAATGCAGATTCCAGAACTTTCTGTCACAGAAATGTGAGGAAAATGTGTTTATTTTAGAAAGTTTGAGGTTTGCAAGGGATTCTGGGTAACAGAACCTGGAGAGAGCCACAAAAGTCACCACATCCTGGATTCCACAGGGTGTCTAGTTTTCAAAAATGTATAGGTTTGCTAGGTTTCCCTAAGTGCCGGCTGAGCTAGGGTTAAAAATCCACAGCTAGGCAGTTTGCAAAAAAAGGGTACGTTTTCACTGAAAAAATGTGGTGTATCCACATTGCGTTTTGGCCCGTTTCCTGTCGCAGGCTCTAGGCCGACCCACACAAGTGAGGTAGCATTTTTATCGAGAGACTTTGGGGAATGCGGGTTGGGTGGAAGTCTGTGGACCTACGCAGATTCCAGAACTTTCCATCACAGAAATATGAGGAAAATGTTTTTGTTTTTAGAATGTTTGAGGTTTGCAAGGGATTTTGGGTAACAGAACCTGGTGAGAGCCACACAAGTCACCCCATCCTGGATTCCCCTGGGTGTCCAGTTTTTAAAAACGTATAGGTTTGCTAGGTTTCCCTAGGTGCCGGCTGAGCTAGGGTTCAAAATCCACAGCGAGGCACTTTGCAAAAAAAGGGTTTGTTTTCACTGTCAAAATGTAGTATTTCCACATTGCGTTTTGGCCCGTTTCTTGTTGCAGGCTCTAGGCCTTCCCACACAAGTGAGGTACCATTTTTATTGGGAGACTTTAGGGAATGCGGGGTGGGTGGAATTTTGTGGATCCACGTAGATTCCAGAACTTTCCGTCACAGAAATATGAGGAAAATGTTTTTGTTTTTACAAAGTTGAGGTTTGCAAGGGATTCTGGGTAACAGAACCTGGTGAGAGCCACACAAGTCACCCCATCCTGGATTCCCCTGGGTGTCTAGTTTTAAAAAATGTATAGGTTTGCTAGGTTTCCTTAGGTACCGGCTGAGCCATAAATCAAATTTCACAGCTAGACAATTTTTTAAAAAAAGGTCAGTTTTCACTGGAAAAATGTGATGTCTCCATGTTGCGTTGTGGGCTGTTTCCTGTCACGGGCACTAGGCCTAAACACACAAGTGAGGTACCATGTTTATCGAGAGACTTTGGGGAATGCGGGTTGGGTGGAAGTCTGTGGACCTACGCAGATTCCAGAACTTTCCATCACAGAAATATGAGGAAAATGTTTTTGTTTTTAGAATGTTTGATGTTTGCAATGGATTCTGGGAAACAGAACCTGGTGAGAGCCACTTAAGTCACCCCATCCTGGATTCCCTGGGTGTCTAGTTTTCAAAAATGTATAGGTTTGCTAGGTTTCCCCAGGTGCCGGCTGAGCTAGGATTCAGAATCCACAGCTAGGCTCTTTGCAAAAAAAGGGTCAGTTTTCACTGAAAAAATGTGTTGTGTCTAGGTTGCGTTTTGGCCCGTTTCCTGTCACAGGCTCTAGGCCTACCCACGCAAGTGAGGTACCATTTTTATTAAGAGACTTGGGGAATGGGGGCTGGGTGGTATTTTGTGGATCAATGCAGATTCCAGAACTTTCTGTCACAGAAATGTGAGGAAAATGTGTTTATTTTAGAAAGTTTGAGGTTTGCAAGGGATTCTGGGTAACAGAACCTGGAGAGAGCCACAAAAGTCACCACATCCTGGATTCCACAGGGTGTCTAGTTTTCAAAAATGTATAGGTTTGCTAGGTTTCCCTAAATGCCGGCTGAGCTAGGGTTAAAAATCCACAGCTAGGCAGTTTGCAAAAAAGGGTACGTTTTCACTGAAAAAATGTGGTGTATCCACATTGCGTTTTGGCCCGTTTCCTGTCGCAGGCTCTAGGCCGACCCACACAAGTGAGGTAGCATTTTTATCGAGAGACTTTGGGGAATGCGGGTTGGGTGGAAGTCTGTGGACCTACGCAGATTCCAGAACTTTCCATCACAGAAATATGAGGAAAATGTTTTTGTTTTTAGAATGTTTGAGGTTTGCAAGGGATTCTGGGTAACAGAACCTGGTGAGAGCCACACAAGTCACCCCATCCTGGATTCCCTGGGTGTCCAGTTTTTAAAAACGTATAGGTTTGCTAGGTTTCCTAGGTGCCGGCTGAGCTAGGGTTCAAAATCCACAGCGAGGCACTTTGCAAAAAAAGGGTTTGTTTTCACTGTCAAAATGTAGTATTTCCACATTGCGTTTTGGCCCGTTTCTTGTTGCAGGCTCTAGGCCTTCCCACACAAGTGAGGTACCATTTTTATTGGGAGACTTTAGGGAATGCGGGGTGGGTGGAATTTTGTGGATCCACGCAGATTCCAGAACTTTCTGTCACAGAAATGTGAGGAAAATGTGTTTTCTTTTTAGAAAGTTTGAGGTTTGCAAGGGATTCTGGGTAACAGAACCTGGTGAGAGCCACACAAGTCACCCCATCCTGGATTCCCCTGGGTGTCTAGTTTTCAAAAATGTATAGGTTTGCTAGGTTTCCCCAGGTGACGGCTGAGCTAGGATTCAGAGTCCACAGCTAGGCAGTTTGCAAAAAAAAGGGTTCGTTTTCACTGACAAAATGTGGTGTATCCACATTGCGTTTTGACCCATTTCCTGTCGCAGGCTCTAGGCCTACCCACACAAGTGAGGTACCATTTTTATCAAGAGACTTTGGGGAATGCGGGTGGGTGGAATTTTGTGGATCCATGCAGATTCCAGAACTTTCCGTCACAGAAATGTGAGGCAAATGTTTGCTTTTTTACAAAGTTTGAGGTTTGCAAGGGATTCTGGGTAACAGAACCTGGTGGGAGCCACACAAGTCACCCCATCCTGGATTCCCTGGGTGTCTAGTTTTAAAAATGTATAGGTTTGCTAGGTTTCCTTAGGTACCGGCTGAGCCATGGATCAAATTCCACAGCTAGACAATTTGCAAAAAAAGGTCAGTTTTCACTGGAAAAATGTGATGTCTCCATGTTGCGTTGTGGGCTGTTTCCTCTCACGGGCCTAGTCCTACACACACAAGTGAGGTACCATTTTTATCAAGAGACTTTGGGGAATGCAGGATGGGTGGAAGTTTGTGGACCTATGCAGATTCCAGAACTTTCCATCACAGAAATGTGAGGAAAATGTTTTTTTTTACAAAGTTTGAGGTTTGCAAGGGATTTTGGGTACCCGAACCTGTTGAGAGCGACACAAGTCACCCCATCCTGGATTCCCCTGACTATCTAGTTTTAAAAAATGTATAGGTTTGCTAGGTTTCCTTAGATACCGGCTGAGCCATGGATCAAATTCCACAGCTAGACAATTTGCAAACAAAAGGTCAGTTTTCACCGGAAAAATGTGATGTCTCCATGTTGCGTTGTGGCCTGTTTCCTGTCACGGGCACTAGGCCTACACACACAAGTGAGGTACCATTTTTATTGAGAGACTTTGGGGAATGCGGGTTGGGTGTAAGTCTGTGGACCTACGCAGATTCCAAAACTTTCCATCACAGAAATATGAGGAAAATGTTTTTGTTTTTAGAATGTTTGAGGTTTGCAAAGGATTCTGGGTAACAGAACCTGGTGAGAGCCACACAAGTCACCCCATCCTGGATTTCCTGGGTGTCCAGTTTTTAAAAACGTATAGGTTTGCTAGGTTTCCCTAGGTGCCGGCTGAGCTAGGGTTCAAAATCCACAGCGAGGCACTTTGCAAAAAAAGGGTTTGTTTTCACTGACAAAATGTGGTGTTTCCACATTGCGTTTTGGCCCGTTTCCTGTCGCAGGCTCTAAGCCTATCCACACAAGTGAGGTACCGTTTTTATTGGGAGACTTTAGGGAATGCGGGGTGGGTGGAATTTTGTGGATCCATGCAGATTCCAGAACTTTCCGTCACAGAAATGTGAGGAAAATGTTTTTTTTTTTACAAATTTGAGGTTTGCAAGGGATTCTGGGTAACAGAACCTGGTGAGAACCACACAAGTCACCCCATACTGGATTCCTCTGGGTGTCTAGTTTTAAAAAATGCATAGGTTTGCTAGGTTTCCTTAAGTACCGGCTGAGCCATGGATCAAATTCCACAGCTAGACAATTTGCAAACAAAAGGTCAGTTTTCACTGGAAAAATGTGATGTCTCCATGTTGCGTTGTTGGCTGTTTCCTGTCACGGGCACTAGGCCTACACACACAAGTGAGGTACCATGTTTATCGAGAGACTTTGGGGAATGCGGGTTGGGTGGTAGTCTGTGGACCTACGCAGATTCCAGAACTTTCCATCACAGAAATATGAGGAAAATGTTTTTGTTTTTAGAATGTTTGATGTTTGCAATGGATTCTGGGTAACAGAACCTGGTGAGAGCCACTTAAGTCACCCCATCCTGGATTCCCTGGGTGTCTAGTTTTCAAAAATGTATAGGTTTGCTAGGTTTCCCCAGGTGCCGGCTGAGCTAGGATTCAGAATCCACAGCTAGGCTCTTTGCAAAAAAAGGGTCAGTTTTCACTGAAAAAATGTGTTGTGTCTAGGTTGCGTTTTGGCCCGTTTCCTGTCACAGGCTCTAGGCCTACCCACACAAGTGAGGTACCATTTTTATTAAGAGACTTGGGGAATGGGGGCTGGGTGGTATTTTGTGGATCAATGCAGATTCCAGAACTTTCTGTCACAGAAATGTGAGGAAAAGTGTTTATTTTAGAAAGTTTGAGGTTTGCAAGGGATTCTGGGTAACAGAACCTGGAGAGAGCCACAAAAGTCACCACATCCTGGATTCCACAGGGTGTCTAGTTTTCAAAAATGTATAGGTTTGCTAGGTTTCCTAAGTGCCGGCTGAGCTAGGGTTAAAAATCCACAGCTAGGCAGTTTGCAAAAAAAGGGTACGTTTTCACTGAAAAATGTGGTGTATCCACATTGCGTTTTGGCCCGTTTCCTGTCGCAGGCTCTAGGCCGACCCACACAAGTGAGGTAGCATTTTTATCGAGAGACTTTGGGGAATGCGGGTTGGGTGGAAGTCTGTGGACCTACGCAGATTCCAGAACTTTCCATCACAGAAATATGAGGAAAATGTTTTTGTTTTTAGAATGTTTGAGGTTTGCAAGGGATTCTGGGTAACAGAACCTGGTGAGAGCCACACAAGTCACCCCATCCTGGATTCCCCTGGGTGTCCAGTTTTTAAAAACGTATAGGTTTGCTAGGTTTCCCTAGGTGCCGGCTGAGCTAGGGTTCAAAATCCACAGCGAGGCACTTTGCAAAAAAAGGGTTTGTTTTCACTGTCAAAATGTAGTGTTTCCACATTGCGTTTTGGCCCATTTCTTGTTGCAGGCTCTAGGCCTTCCCACACAAGTGAGGTACCATTTTTATTGGGAGACTTTAGGGAATGCGGGGTGGGTGGAATTTTGTGGATCCACGCAGATTCCAGAACTTTCTGTCACAGAAATGTGAGGAAAATGTGTTTTCTTTTTAGAAAGTTTGAGGTTTGCAAGGGATTCTGGGTAACAGAACCTGGTGAGAGCCACACAAGTCACCCCATCCTGGATTCCCCTGGGTGTCTAGTTTTAAAAAATGTATAGGTTTGCTAGGTTTCCTTAGGTACCGGCTGAGCCATGGATCAAATTTCACAGCTAGACAATTTTTTAAAAAAAGGTCAGTTTTCACTGGAAAAATGTGATGTCTCCATGTTGCGTTGTGGGCTGTTTCCTGTCACGGGCACTAGGCCTACACACACAAGTGAGGTACCATGTTTATCGAGAGACTTTGGGGTATGCGGGTTGGGTGGAAGTCTGTGGACCTACGTAGATTCCAGAACTTTCCATCACAGAAATATGAGGAAAATGTTTTTGTTTTTAGAATGTTTGAGGTTTGCAAGGGATTCTGGGTAACAGAACCTGGTGAGAGCCACACAAGTCACCCCATCCTAGATTCCCCTGGGTGTCTAGTTTTTAAAAATGTATAGGTTTGCTAGGTTTCCCCAGGTGCCGGCTGAGCTAGGATTCAGAATCCACAGCTAGGCACTTTGCAAAAAAAGGGTCAGTTTTCACTGAAAAAAATGTGTTGTGTCTAGGTTGCGTTTTGGCCCGTTTCCTGTCACAGGCTCTAGGCCTACCCACACAAGTGAGGTACCATTTTTATTGAGAGACTTTGGGGAATGGGGGCTGGGTGGTATTTTGTGGATCAATGCAGATTCCAGACCTTTCTGTCACAGAAATGTGAGGAAAATGTGTTTTTTTTTAGAAAGTTTGAGGTTTGCAAGGGATTCTGGGTAACAGAACCTAGTGAGAGCCACACAAGTCACCCCATCCTGGATTCCCCTGGGTGTCTAGTTTTCAAAAATGTATAGGTTTGCTAGGTTTCCCCAGGTGACGGCTGAGCTAGGATTCAGAATCCACAGCTAGGCACTTTGCAAAATAAAGGGTTCGTTTTCACTGACAAAATGTGGTGTATCCACATTGCGTTTTGGCCCATTTCCTGTCGCAGGCTCTAGGCCTACCCACACAAGTGAGGTACCATTTTTATCAAGAGACTTTGGGGAATGCGGGTGGGTGGAATTTTGTGGATCCATGCAGATTCCAGAACTTTCCGTCACAGAAATGTGAGGCAAATGTTTGCTTTTTTACAAAGTTTGAGGTTTGCAAGGGATTCTGGGTAACAGAACCTGGTGGGAGCCACACAAGTCACCCCATCCTGGATTCCCCTGGGTGTCTAGTTTTAAAAAATGTATAGGTTTGCTAGGTTTCCTTAGGTACCGGCTGAGCCATGGATCAAATTCCACAGCTAGACAATTTGCAAAAAAAAGGTCAGTTTTCACTGGAAAAATGTGATGTCTCCATGTTGCGTTGTGGGCTGTTTCCTCTCACGGGCCTAGTCCTACACACACAAGTGAGGTACCATTTTTATCAAGAGACTTTGGGGAATGCAGGATGGGTGGAAGTTTGTGGACCTATGCAGATTCCAGAACTTTCCATCACAGAAATGTGAGGAAAATGTTTTTTTTTACAAAGTTTGAGGTTTGCAAGGGATTTTGGGTAACAGAACCTGGTGAGAGCGACACAAGTCACCCCATCCTGGATTCCCCTGACTATCTAGTTTTAAAAAATGTATAGGTTTGCTAGGTTTCCTTAGATACCGGCTGAACAATGGATCAAATTCCACAGCTAGACAATTTGCAAACAAAAGGTCAGTTTTCACCGGAAAAATGTGATGTCTCCATGTTGCGTTGTGGCCTGTTTCCTGTCACGGGCACTAGGCCTACACACACAAGTGAGGTACCATTTTTATTGAGAGACTTTGGGGAATGCGGGTTGGGTGTAAGTCTGTGGACCTACGCAGATTCCAAAACTTTCCATCACAGAAATATGAGGAAAATGTTTTTGTTTTTAGAATGTTTGAGGTTTGCAAAGGATTCTGGGTAACAGAACCTGGTGAGAGCCACACAAGTCACCCCATCCTGGATTTCCTGGGTGTCCAGTTTTTAAAAACGTATAGGTCTGCTAGGTTTCCCTAGGTGCCGGCTGAGCTAGGGTTCAAAATCCACAGCGAGGCACTTTTCAAAAAAAGGGTTTGTTTTCACTGACAAAATGTGGTGTTTCCACATTGCGTTTTGGCCCGTTTCCTGTCGCAGGCTCTAGGCCTATCCACACAAGTGAGGTACCATTTTTATTGGGAGACTTTAGGGAATGCGGGGTGGGTGGAATTTTGTGGATCCACGCAGATTCCAGAACTTTCCGTCACAGAAAAGTGAGGAAAATGTTTTGTTTTTACAAATTTGAGGTTTGCAAGGGATTCTGGGTAACAGAACCTGGTGAGAACCACACAAGTCACCCCATCCTGGATTCCTCTGGGTGTCCAGTTTTAAAAAATGTATAGGTTTGCTAGGTTTCCTTAGGTACCGGCTGAACTATGGATCAAATTCCACAGCTAGACAATTTGCAAAAAAAAGGTCAGTTTTCACTGGAAAAATGTGATGTCTCCATGTTGCTTTGTGGCCTGTTTCCTGTCACGGGCCCTAGGCCTACACACACAAGTGAGGTACCATTTTTATCGAGAGACTTTGGGGAATGCGGGTTGGGTGTAAGTCTGTGGACCTACGCAGATTCCAGAACTTTCCATCACAGAAATATGAGGAAAATGTTTTTGTTTTTAGAAAGTTTGAGGTTTGCAAGGGATTCTGGGTAACAGAACCTGGTGAGAGCCACACAAGTCACCCCATCCTGGATTCCCTTGGTGTCTAGTTTTCAAAAACGTATAGGTGTGCTAGGTTTCCCTAGGTGCCGGCTGAGCTAGGGTTCAAAATCCACAGCGAGGCACTTTGCAAAAAAAGGGTTCGTTTTCACTGACAAAATGTGGTGTATCCACATTGCGTTTTGGCCCATTTCCTGTCGCAGGCTCTAGGCCTACCCACACAAGTGAGGTACCATTTTTATCAAGAGACTTTGGGGAATGCGGGTGGGTGGAATTTTGTGGATCCATGCAGATTCCAAAACTTTCCGTCACAGAAATGTGAGGCAAATGTTTGCTTTTTTACAAAGTTTGAGGTTTGCAAGGGATTCTGGGTAACAGAACCTGGTGGGAGCCACACAAGTCACCCCATCCTGGATTCCCCTGGGTGTCTAGTTTTAAAAAATGTATAGGTTTGCTAGGTTTCCTTAGGTACCGGCTGAGCCATGGATCAAATTCCACAGCTAGACAATTTGCAAAAAAAAGGTCAGTTTTCACTGGAAAAATGTGATGTCTCCATTTTGCGTTGTGGGCTGTTTCCTCTCACGGGCCTAGTCCTACACACACAAGTGAGGTACCATTTTTATCAAGAGACTTTGGGGAATGCAGGATGGGTGGAAGTTTGTGGACCTATGCAGATTCCAGAACTTTCCATCACAGAAATGTGAGGAAAATGTTTTTGTTTACAAAGTTTGAGGTTTGCAAGGGACTTTGGGTAACAGAACCTGGTGAGAGCGACACAAGTCACCCCATCCTGGATTCCCCTGACTATCTAGTTTTAAAAAATGTATAGGTTTGCTAGGTTTCCTTAGATACCGGCTGAGCCATGGATCAAATTCCACAGCTAGACAATTTGCAAACAAAAGGTCAGTTTTTACCGGAAAAATGTGATGTCTCCATGTTGCGTTGGGGCCTGTTTTCTGTCACGGGCACTAGGCCTACACACACAAGTGAGGTACCATTTTTATTGAGAGACTTTGGGGAATGCGGGTTGGGTGTAAGTCTGTGGACCTACGCAGATTCCAAAACTTTCCATCACAGAAATATGAGGAAAATGTTTTTGTTTTTAGAATGTTTGAGGTTTGCAAAGGATTCTGGGTAACAGAACCTGGTGAGAGCCACACAAGTCACCGCATCCTGTATTTCCCTGGGTGTCCAGTTTTTAAAAACGTATAGGTTTGCTAGGTTTCCCTAGGTGCCGGCTGAGCTAGGGTTCAAAATCCACAGCGAGGCACTTTGCAAAAAAAGGGTTTGTTTTCACTGACAAAATGTGGTGTTTCCACATTGCGTTTTGGCCCGTTTCCTGTCGCAGGCTCTAGGCCTATCCACACAAGTGAAGTACCATTTTTATGGGGAGACTTTAGGGAATGCGGGGTGGGTGGAATTTTGTGGATCCACGCAGATTCCAGAACTTTCTGTCACAGAAATATGAGGAAAATGTTTTGTTTTTACAAATTTGAGGTTTGCAAGGGATTCTGGGTAACAGAACCTGGTGAGAACCACACAAGTCACCCCATCCTGGATTCCTCTGGGTGTCTAGTTTAAAAAAATGTATAGGTTTGCTAGGTTTCCTTAGGTACCGGCTGAGCCATGGATCAAATTCCACAGCTAGACAATTTGCAAAAAAAAGGTCAGTTTTCACTGGAAAAATGTGATGTCTCCATGTTGCTTTGTGGCCTGTTTCCTGTCACGGGCACTAGGCCTACACACACAAGTGAGGTACCATTTTTATTGAGAGACTTTGGGGAATGCGGGTTGGGTGTAAGTCTGTGGACCTACGCAGATTCCAAAACTTTCCATCATAGAAATATGAGGAAAATGTTTTTGTTTTTAGAATGTTTGAGGTTTGCAAAGGATTCTGGGTAACAGAACCTGGTGAGAGCCACACAAGTCACCCCATCCTGGATTTCCCTGGGTGTCCAGTTTTTAAAAACGTATAGGTCTGCTAGGTTTCCCTAGGTGCCGGCTGAGCTAGGGTTCAAAATCCACAGCGAGGCACTTTTCAAAAAAAGGGTTTGTTTTCACTGACAAAATGTGGTGTTTCCACATTGCGTTTTGGCTCCGTTTCCTGTCGCAGGCTCTAGGCCTATCCACACAAGTGAGGTACCATTTTTATTGGGAGACTTAGGGAATGCGGGGTGGGTGGAATTTTGTGGATCCACGCAGATTCCAGAACTTTCCGTCACAGAAATGTGAGGAAAATGTTTTGTTTTTACAAATTTGAGGTTTGCAAGGGATTCTGGGTAACAGAACCTGGTGAGAACCACACAAGTCACCCCATCCTGGATTCCTCTGGGTGTCTAGTTTTAAAAAATGTATAGGTTTGCTAGGTTTCCTTAGGTACCGGCTGAACTATGGATCAAATTCCACAGCTAGACAATTTGCAAAAAAAAGGTCAGTTTTCACTGGAAAATGTGATGTCTCCATGTTGCTTTGTGGCCTGTTTCCTGTCACGGGCACTAGGCCTACACACACAAGTGAGGTACCATTTTTATCGAGAGACTTTGGGGAATGCGGGTTGGGTGTAAGTCTGTGGACCTACGCAGATTCCAGAACTTTCCATCACAGAAATATGAGGAAAATGTTTTTGTTTTTAGAAAGTTTGAGGTTTGCAAGGGATTCTGGGTAACAGAACCTGGTGAGAGCCACACAAGTCACCCCATCCTGGATTCCCCTTGGTGTCTAGTTTTCAAAAACGTATAGGTTTGCTAGGTTTCCCTAGGTGCCGGCTGAGCTAGGGTTCAAAATCCACAGCGAGGCACTTTGCAAAAAAGGGTTCGTTTTCACTGACAAAATGTGGTGTATCCACATTGCGTTTTGGCCCATTTCCTGTCGCAGGCTCTAGGCCTACCCACACAAGTGAGGTACCATTTTTATCAAGAGACTTTGGGGAATGCGGGTGGGTGGAATTTTGTGGATCCATGCAGATTCCAGAACTTTCCGTCACAGAAATGTGAGGCAAATGTTTGCTTTTTACAAAGTTTGAGGTTTGCAAGGGATTCTGGGTAACAGAACCTGGTGGGAGCCACACAAGTCACCCCATCCTGGATTCCCCTGGGTGTCTAGTTTTAAAAAATGTATAGGTTTGCTAGGTTTCCTTAGGTACCGGCTGAGCCATGGATCAAATTCCACAGCTAGACAATTTGCAAAAAAAGGTCAGTTTTCACTGGAAAAATGTGATGTCTCCATTTTGCGTTGTGGGCTGTTTCCTCTCACGGGCCTAGTCCTACACACACAAGTGAGGTACCATTTTTATCAAGAGACTTTGGGGAATGCAGGATGGGTGGAAGTTTGTGGACCTATGCAGATTCCAGAACTTTCCATCACAGAAATGTGAGGAAAATGTTTTTTTTACAAAGTTTGAGGTTTGCAAGGGACTTTGGGTAACAGAACCTGGTGAGAGCGACACAAGTCACCCCATCCTGGATTCCCCTGACTATCTAGTTTAAAAAAATGTATAGGTTTGCTAGGTTTCCTTAGATACCGGCTGAGCCATGGATCAAATTCCACAGCTAGACAATTTGCAAACAAAAGGTCAGTTTTTACCGGAAAAATGTGATGTCTCCATGTTGCGTTGGGGCCTGTTTCCTGTCACGGGCACTAGGCCTACACACACAAGTGAGGTACCATTTTTATTGAGAGACTTTGGGGAATGCGGGTTGGGTGTAAGTCTGTGGACCTACGCAGATTCCAAAACTTTCCATCACAGAAATATGAGGAAAATGTTTTTGTTTTTAGAATGTTTGAGGTTTGCAAAGGATTCTGGGTAACAGAACCTGGTGAGAGCCACACAAGTCACCGCATCCTGTATTTCCCTGGGTGTCCAGTTTTTAAAACGTATAGGTTTGCTAGGTTTCCCTAGGTGCCGGCTGAGCTAGGGTTCAAAATCCACAGCGAGGCACTTTGCAAAAAAAGGGTTTGTTTTCACTGACAAAATGTGGTGTTTCCACATTGCGTTTTGGCCCGTTTCCTGTCGCAGGCTCTAGGCCTATCCACACAAGTGAAGTACCATTTTTATGGGGAGACTTTAGGGAATGCGGGGTGGGTGGAATTTTGTGGATCCACGCAGATTCCAGAACTTTCTGTCACAGAAATATGAGGAAAATGTTTTGTTTTTACAAATTTGAGGTTTGCAAGGGATTCTGGGTAACAGAACCTGGTGAGAACCACACAAGTCACCCCATCCTGGATTCCTCTGGGTGTCTAGTTTAAAAAAATGTATAGGTTTGCTAGGTTTCCTTAGGTACCGGCTGAGCCATGGATCAAATTCCACAGCTAGACAATTTGCAAAAAAAGGTCAGTTTTCACTGGAAAAATGTGATGTCTCCATGTTGCTTTGTGGCCTGTTTCCTGTCACGGGCACTAGGCCTACACACACAAGTGAGGTACCATTTTTATTGAGAGACTTTGGGGAATGCGGGTTGGGTGTAAGTCTGTGGACCTACGCAGATTCCAAAACTTTCCATCACAGAAATATGAGGAAAATGTTTTTGTTTTTAGAATGTTTGAGGTTTGCAAAGGATTCTGGGTAACAGAACCTGGTGAGAGCCACACAAGTCACCCCATCCTGGATTTCCCTGGGTGTCCAGTTTTTAAAAACGTATAGGTCTGCTAGGTTTCCCTAGGTGCCGGCTGAGCTAGGGTTCAAAATCCACAGCGAGGCACTTTTCAAAAAAAGGGTTTGTTTTCACTGACAAAATGTGGTGTTTCCACATTGCGTTTTGGCCCGTTTCCTGTCGCAGGCTCTAGGCCTATCCACACAAGTGAGGTACCATTTTTATTGGGAGACTTAGGGAATGCGGGGTGGGTGGAATTTTGTGGATCCACGCAGATTCCAGAACTTTCCGTCACAGAAATGTGAGGAAAATGTTTTGTTTTTACAAATTTGAGGTTTGCAAGGGATTCTGGGTAACAGAACCTGGTGAGAACCACACAAGTCACCCCATCCTGGATTCCTCTGGGTGTCTAGTTTTAAAAAATGTATAGGTTTGCTAGGTTTCCTTAGGTACCGGCTGAACTATGGATCAAATTCCACAGCTAGACAATTTGCAAAAAAAAGGTCAGTTTTCACTGGAAAAATGTGATGTCTCCATGTTGCTTTGTGGCCTGTTTCCTGTCACGGGCACTAGGCCTACACACACAAGTGAGGTACCATTTTTATCGAGAGACTTTGGGGAATGCGGGTTGGGTGTAAGTCTGTGGACCTACGCAGATTCCAGAACTTTCCATCACAGAAATATGAGGAAAATGTTTTTGTTTTTAGAAAGTTTGAGGTTTGCAAGGGATTCTGGGTAACAGAACCTGGTGAGAGCCACACAAGTCACCCCATCCTGGATTCCCCTTGGTGTCTAGTTTTCAAAAACGTATAGGTTTGCTAGGTTTCCCTAGGTGCCGGCTGAGCTAGGGTTCAAAATCCACAGCGAGGCACTTTGCAAAAAAAGGGTTCGTTTTCACTGACAAAATGTGGTGTATCCACATTGCGTTTTGGCCCATTTCCTGTCGCAGGCTCTAGGCCTACCCACACAAGTGAGGTACCATTTTTATCAAGAGACTTTGGGGAATGCGGGTGGGTGGAATTTTGTGGATCCATGCAGATTCCAGAACTTTCCGTCACAGAAATGTGAGGCAAATGTTTGCTTTTTTACAAAGTTTGAGGTTTGCAAGGGATTCTGGGTAACAGAACCTGGTGGGAGCCACACAAGTCACCCCATCCTGGATTCCCTGGGTGTCTAGTTTTAAAAAATGTATAGGTTTGCTAGGTTTCCTTAGGTACCGGCTGAGCCATGGATCAAATTCCACAGCTAGACAATTTGCAAAAAAAGGTCAGTTTTCACTGGAAAAATGTGATGTCTCCATTTTGCGTTGTGGGCTGTTTCCTCTCACGGGCCTAGTCCTACACACACAAGTGAGGTACCATTTTTATCAAGAGACTTTGGGGAATGCAGGATGGGTGGAAGTTTGTGGACCTATGCAGATTCCAGAACTTTCCATCACAGAAATGTGAGGAAAATGTTTTTTTTACAAAGTTTGAGGTTTGCAAGGGACTTTGGGTAACAGAACCTGGTGAGAGCGACACAAGTCACCCCATCCTGGATTCCCCTGACTATCTAGTTTAAAAAATGTATAGGTTTGCTAGGTTTCCTTAGATACCGGCTGAGCCATGGATCAAATTCCACAGCTAGACAATTTGCAAACAAAAGGTCAGTTTTTACCGGAAAATGTGATGTCTCCATGTTGCGTTGGGGCCTGTTTCCTGTCACGGGCACTAGGCCTACACACACAAGTGAGGTACCATTTTTATTGAGAGACTTTGGGGAATGCGGGTTGGGTGTAAGTCTGTGGACCTACGCAGATTCCAAAACTTTCCATCACAGAAATATGAGGAAAATGTTTTTGTTTTTAGAATGTTTGAGGTTTGCAAAGGATTCTGGGTAACAGAACCTGGTGAGAGCCACACAAGTCACCCCATCCTGTATTTCCCTGGGTGTCCAGTTTTTAAAAACGTATAGGTTTGCTAGGTTTCCCTAGGTGCCGGCTGAGCTAGGGTTCAAAATCCACAGCGAGGCACTTTGCAAAAAAAGGGTTTGTTTTCACTGACAAAATGTGGTGTTTCCACATTGCGTTTTGGCCCGTTTCCTGTCGCAGGCTCTAGGCCTATCCACACAAGTGAAGTACCATTTTTATGGGGAGACTTTAGGGAATGCGGGGTGGGTGGAATTTTGTGGATCCACGCAGATTCCAGAACTTTCTGTCACAGAAATATGAGGAAAATGTTTTGTTTTTACAAATTTGAGGTTTGCAAGGGATTCTGGGTAACAGAACCTGGTGAGAACCACACAAGTCACCCCATCCTGGATTCCTCTGGGTGTCTAGTTTAAAAAAATGTATAGGTTTGCTAGGTTTCCTTAGGTACCGGCTGAGCCATGGATCAAATTCCACAGCTAGACAATTTGCAAAAAAAGGTCAGTTTTCACTGGAAAATGTGATGTCTCCATGTTGCTTTGTGGCCTGTTTCCTGTCACGGGCACTAGGCCTACACACACAAGTGAGGTACCATTTTTATCGAGAGACTTTGGGGAATGCGGGTTCGGTGTAAGTCTGTGGACCTACGCAGATTCCAGAACTTTCCATCACAGAAATATGAGGAAAATGTTTTTGTTTTTAGAAAGTTTGAGGTTTGCAAGGGATTCTGGGTAACAGAACCTGGTGAGAGCCACACAAGTCACCCCATCCTGGATTCCCCTTGGTGTCTAGTTTTCAAAAATGTATAGGTTTGCTAGGTTTCCCCAGGTTCCGGCTGAGCTAGGATTCAGAAGCCACAGCTAGGCACTTTGCAAAAAAAGGGTCAGTTTTCACTGAAAAAATGTGTTGTGTCTAGCTTGCGTTTTGGCCCATTTCCTGTCACAGGCTTTAGGCCTACCCACACAAATGAGGTACCTTTTTTATTGAGAGACGTTGGGGAATGGGGGCCGGGTGGTATTTTGTGGATAAATGCAGATTCCAGAACTTTCTGTCACAGAAATGTGAGGAAAATGTGTTTTTTTTAGAAAGTTTGAGGTTTGCAAGGGATTCTGGGTAACAGAACCTGGTGAGAGCCACAAAAGTCACCACATCCTGGATTTCCCAGGGTGTCTAGTTTTCAAAAATATATAGGTTTGCTAGGTTTCCCTAAGTGCCGGCTTAGCTAGGGTTCAAAATCCACAGCTAGGCACTTTGCAAAAAAAAGGGTACGTTTTTACTGAAAAAATGTGGTGTATCCACATTGCGTTTTGGCCCGTTTTCTGTCGCAGGCTCTAGGCCGACCCGCACAAGTGAGGTAGCATTTTTATCCAAAGACATTGGGGAATGCGGGGTGGTTGGAATTTTGTGGATCTACGCAGATTCCAGAACTTTCCGTCAGAGAAATGTGAGGAAAATGTTTCTTTTTTTAGAAATTTTGAGGTTTGCAAGGGATTCTGGGTAACAGAACCTGGTGAGAGCCACACACGTCACCCCATCCTGGATTCCCCTGGGTGTCCAGTTTTTTAAAACGTATAGGTTCGCTAGGTTTCCCTAGGTGCCGGCTGAGCTAGGATTCAGAATCCACAGCTAGGCACTTTGCAAAAAAAGGGTTCGTTTTCACTGACAAAATGTGGTGTATCCACATTGCTATTTGGCCCATTTCCTGTCGCAGGCTCTAGGCCTACCCACACAAGTGAGGTACCATTTTTATCAAGAGACTTTGGGGAATGCGGGGTGCGTGGAATTTTGTGGATCCACGCAGATTCCAGAACTTTCCGTCACAGAAATGTGAGGAAAATGTTTTTTTTTTTTTTACAAAGTTTGAGGTTTGCAAGGGATTCTGGGTAACAGAACCTGGTGGGAGCCACACAAGTCACCCCATCCTGGATTCCCCTGGGTGTCTAGTTTTCAAACATTTATAGTTTTGCTAGGTTTCCTTAGGTACCGGCTGAGCAATGGATCAAATTCCACAGCTAGACAATTTTTAAAAAAAATGTCAGTTTTCACTGGAAAAATGTGATGTCTCCATGTTGCGTTGTGGGCTGTTTCCTGTCACGGGCACTAGGCCTACACACACAAGTGAGGTACCATGTTTATCGAGAGACTTTGGGGTATGCGGGTTGGGTGGAAGTCTGTGGACCTACGCAGATTCCAGAACTTTCCATCACAGAAATATGAGGAAATTTTTTTTGTTTTTAGAATGTTTGAGGTTTGCAAGGGATTCTGGGTAACAGAACCTGGTGAGAGCCACACAAGTCACCCCATCCTAGATTCCCCTGGGTGTCTAGTTTTTAAAAATGTATAGGTTTGCTAGGTTTCCCCAGGTGCCGGCTGAGCTAGGATTCAGAATCCACAGCTAGGCACTTTGCAAAAAAGGGTCAGTTTTCACTGAAAAAAATGTGTTGTGTCTAGGTTGCGTTTTGGCCCGCTTTCCTGTCACAGGCTCTAGGCCTACCCACAGAAGTGAGGTACCATTTTTATTGAGAGACTTTGGGGAATGGGGGCTGGGTGGTATTTTGTGGATCAATGCAGATTCCAGAACTTTCCGTCACAGAAATGTGAGGAAAATGGTTTTTTTTTTTTACAAAGTTTGAGGTTTGCAAGGGATTCTGGGTAACAGAACCTGGTGGGAGCCACACAAGTCACCCCATCCTGGATTCCCCTGGGTGTCTAGTTTTAAAACATTTATAGGTTTGCTAGGTTTCCTTAGGTACCGGCTGAGCCATGGATCAAATTCCACAGCTAGACAATTTTCAAAAAAAATGTCAGTTTTCACTGGAAAAATGTGATGTCTCCAGTTTGCATTGTGGGCTGTTTCCTGTCACGGGCACTAGGCCTACACACACAAGTGAGGTACCATGTTTATCGAGAGACTTTGGGGTATGCGGGTTGGGTGGAAGTCTGTGGACCTACGCAGATTCCAGAACTTTCCATCACAGAAATATGAGGAAAATGTTTTTGTTTTTAGAATGTTTGAGGTTTGCAAGGGATTCTGGGTAACAGAACCTGGTGAGAGCCACACAAGTCACCACATCCTAGATTCCCCTGGGTGTCTAGTTTTTAAAAATGTATAGGTTTGCTAGGTTTCCCCAGGTGCCGGCTGAGCTAGGATTCAGAATCCACAGCTAGGCACTTTGCAAAAAAGGGTCAGTTTTCACTGAAAAAAATGTGTTGTGTCTAGGTTGCGTTTTGGCCCGTTTCCTGTCACAGGCTCTAGGCCTACCCACACAAGTGAGGTACCATTTTTATTGAGAGACTTTGGGGAATGGGGGCTGGGTGGTATTTTGTGGATCAATGCAGATTCCAGACCTTTCTGTCACAGAAATATGAGGAAAATGTGTTTTGTTTTTAGAAAATTTGAGGTTTGCAAGGGATTCTGGGTAACAGAACCTGGTGAGAGCCACACAAGTCACCCCATCCTGGATTCCCCTGGGTGTCTAGTTTTCAAAAATGTATAGGTTTGCTAGGTTTCCCCAGGTGACGGCTGAGTTAGGATTCAGAATCCACAGCTAGGCACTTTGCAAAAAAAAGGGTTCGTTTTCACTGACAAAATGTGGTGTATCCACATTGCGTTTTGGCCCATTTCCTGTCACAGGCTCTAGGCCTACCCACACAAGTGAGGTACCATTTTTATCAAGAGACTTTGGGGAATGCGGGTGGGTGGAATTTTGTGGATCCATGCAGATTCCAGAACTTTCCGTCACAGAAATGTGAGGCAAATGTTTGCTTTTTTACAAAGTTTGAGGTTTGCAAGGGATTCTGGGTAACAGACCCTTGTGGGAGCCACACAAGTCACCCCATCCTGGATTCCCCTGGGTGTCTAGTTTTAAAAAATGTATAGGTTTGCTAGGTTTCCTTAGGTACCGGCTGAGCCATGGATCAAATTCCACAGCTAGACAATTTGCAAAAAAAAGGTCAGTTTTCACTGGAAAAATGTGATGTCTCCATGTTGCGTTGTGGGCTGTTTCCTCTCACGGGCCTAGTCCTACACACACAAGTGAGGTACCATTTTTATCAAGAGACTTTGGGGAATGCAGGATGGGTGGAAGTTTGTGGACCTATGCAGATTCCAGAACTTTCCATCACAGAAATGTGAGGAAAATGTGTTTTTTTTACAAAGTTTGAGGTTTGCAAGGGATTTTGGGTAACAGAACCTGGTGAGAGCGACACAAGTCACCCCATCCTGGATTCCCCTGACTATCTAGTTTTAAAAATGTATAGGTTTGCTAGGTTTCCTTAGATACCGGCTGAGCCATGGATCAAATTCCACAGCTAGACAATTTGCAAACAAAAGGTCAGTTTTCACCGGACAAATGTGATGTCTCCATGTTGCGTTGTGGCCTGTTTCCTGTCACGGGCACTAGGCCTACACACACAAGTGAGGTACCATTTTTATTGAGAGACTTTGGGGAATGCGGGTTGGGTGTAAGTCTGTGGACCTACGCAGATTCCAAAACTTTCCATCACAGAAATATGAGGAAAATGTTTTTGTTTTTAGAATGTTTGAGGTTTGCAAAGGATTCTGGGTAACAGAACCTGGTGAGAGCCACACAAGTCACCCCATCCTGGATTTCCCTGGGTGTCCAGTTTTTAAAACGTATAGTTTTGCTAGGTTTCCCTAGGTGCCGGCTGAGCTAGGGTTCAAAATCCACAGCGAGGCACTTTGCAAAAAAAGGGTTTGTTTTCACTGACAAAATGTGGCGTTTCCACATTGCGTTTTGGCCCGTTTCCTGTCGCAGGCTCTAGGCCTATCCACACAAGTGAGGTACCATTTTCATTGGGAGACTTTAGGGAATGCGGGGTGGGTGGAATTTTGTGGATCCACGCAGATTCCAGAACTTTCCGTCACAGAAATGTGAGGAAAATGTTTTATTTTTACAAATTTGAGGTTTGCAAGGGATTCTGGGTAACAGAACCTGGTGAGAACCACACAAGTCACCCCATCCTGGATTCCTCTGGGTGTCTAGTTTTAAAAAATGTATAGGTTTGCTAGGTTTCCTTAGGTACCGGCTGAGCCATGGATCAAATTCCACAGCTAGACAATTTGCAAAAAAAAGGTTAGTTTTCACTGGAAAAATGTGATGTCTCCATGTTGCTTTGTGGCCTGTTTCCTGTCACGGGCACTAGGCCTACACACACAAGTGAGGTACCATTTTTATCGAGAGACTTTGGGGAATGCGGGTTGGGTGTAAGTCTGTGGACCTACGCAGATTCCAGAACTTTCCATCACAGAAATATGAGGAAAATGTTTTTCTTTTTACAAATTTGAGGTTTGCAAGGGATTCTGGGTAACAGAACCTGGTGGGAGCCACACAGGTCACCCCATACTGGATTCCCCTGACTGTCTAGTTTTAAAAAATGCATAGGTTTGCTAGGTTTCCTTAGGTACCGGCTGAGCCATGGATCAAATTCCACAGCTAGACAATTTGCAAACAAAAGGTCATTTTTCACTGGAAAAATGTGATGTCTCCATGTTGCGTTGTGGGCTGTTTCCTGTCACGGGCACTAGGCCTACACACACAAGTGAGGTACCATGTTTATCGAGAGACTTTGGGGAATGCGGGTTGGGTGGAAGTCTGTGGACCTACGCAGATTCCAGAACTTTCCATCACAGAAATATGAGGAATTTTTTTTTGTTTTTAGAATGTTTGATGTTTGCAATGGATTCTGGGTAACAGAACCTGGTGAGAGCCACTTAAGTCACCCCATCCTGGATTCCCCTGGGTGTCTAGTTTTCAAAAATGTATAGGTTTGCTAGGTTTCCCCAGGTGCCGGCTGAGCTAGGATTCAGAATCCACAGCTAGGCTCTTTGCAAAAAAAGGGTCAGTTTTCACT
Source organism: Calotriton arnoldi (assembly GCA_963921515.1). Lineage (NCBI taxonomy): Eukaryota > Metazoa > Chordata > Amphibia > Caudata > Salamandridae > Calotriton > Calotriton arnoldi. The sequence goes on from CAWUFW010000662.1 coordinate 1,296,303, forward strand.
GAAAAAATGTGTTGTGTCTAGGTTGCGTTTTGGCCCGTTTCCTGTCACAGGCTCTAGGCCTACCCACACAAGTGAGGTACCATTTTTATTAAGAGACTTGGGGAATGGGGGCTGGGTGGTATTTTGTGGATCAATGCAGATTCCAGAACTTTCTGTCACAGAAATGTGAGGAAAATGTGTTTATTTTAGAAAGTTTGAGGTTTGCAAGGGATTCTGGGTAACAGAACCTGGAGAGAGCCACAAAAGTCACCACATCCTGGATTCCACAGGTTGTCTAGTTTTCAAAAATGTATAGGTTTGCTAGGTTTCCCTAAGTGCCGGCTGAGCTAGGGTTAAAAATCCACAGCTAGGCAGTTTGCAAAAAGGGTACGTTTTCACTGAAAAAATGTGGTGTATCCACATTGCGTTTGGCCCGTTTCCTGTCGCAGGCTCTAGGCCGACCCACACAAGTGAGGTAGCATTTTTATCGAGAGACTTTGGGGAATGCGGGTTGGGTGGAAGTCTGTGGACCTACGCAGATTCCAGAACTTTCCATCACAGAAATATGAGGAAAATGTTTTTGTTTTTAGAATGTTTGAGGTTTGCAAGGGATTCTTGGTAACAGAACCTGGTGAGAGCCACACAAGTCACCCCATCCTGGATTCCCCTGGGTGTCCAGTTTTTAAAAACGTATAGGTTTGCTAGGTTTCCCTAGGTGCCGGCTGAGCTAGGGTTCAAAATCCACAGCGAGGCACTTTGCAAAAAAGGGTTTGTTTTCACTGTCAAAATGTAGTGTTTCCACACTGCGTTTTGGCCCGTTTCTTGTTGCAGGCTCTAGGCCTTCCCACACAAGTGAGGTACCATTTTTATTGGGAGACTTTAGAGAATGCGGGGTGGGTGGAATTTTGTGGATCCACGTAGATTCCAGAACTTTCCGTCACAGAAATATGAGGAAAATGTTTTTGTTTTTACAAAGTTGAGGTTTGCAAGGGATTCTGGGTAACAGAACCTGGTGAGAGCCACACAAGTCACCCCATCCTGGATTCCCCTGGGTGTCTAGTTTTAAAAAATGTATAGGTTTGCTAGGTTTCCTTAGGTACCGGCTGAGCCATGGATCAAATTCCACAGCTAGACAATTTTTTAAAAAAGGTCAGTTTTCACTGGAAAAATGTGATGTCTCCATGTTGCGTTGTGGGCTGTTTCCTGTCACGGGTACTAGGCCTACACACACAAGTGAGGTACCATGTTTATCGAGAGACTTTGGGGTATGCGGGTTGCGTGGAAGTCTGTGGACCTACGTAGATTCCAGAACTTTCCATCACAGAAATATGAGGATTTTTTTTTGTTTTTAGAATGTTTGAGGTTTGCAAGGGATTCTGGGTAACAGAACCTGGTGAGAGCCACACAAGTCACCCCATCCTAGATTCCCCTGGGTGTCTAGTTTTTAAAAATGTATAGGTTTGCTAGGTTTCCCCAGGTGCCGGCTGAGCTAGGATTCAGAATCCACAGCTAGGCACTTTGCAAAAAAGGGTCAGTTTTCACTGAAACAAATGTGTTGTGTCTAGGTTGCGCTTTTGGCCCGTTTCCTGTCACAGGCTCTAGGCCTACCCACACAAGTGAAGTACCATTTTTATTGAGAGACTTTGGGGAATGGGGGCTGGGTGGTATTTTGTGGATCAATGCAGATTCCAGAACTTTCTGTCACAGAAATGTGAGGAAAATGTGTTTTTTTTTAGAAAGTTTGAGGTTTGCAAGGGATTCTGGGTAACAGAACCTGGTGAGAGCCACACAAGTCACCCCATCCTGGATTCCCCTGGTTGTCTAGTTTTCAAAAATGTATAGGTTTGCTAGGTTTCCCCAGGTGACGGCTGAGCTAGGATTCAGAATCCACAGCTAGGCACTTTGCAAAAAAAAGGGTTCGTTTTCACTGACAAAATGTGGTGTATCCACATTGCGTTTTGGCCCATTTCCTGTCGCAGGCTCTAGGCCTACCCACACAAGTGAGGTACCATTTTTATCAAGAGACTTTGGGGAATGCGGGTGGGTGGAATTTTGTGGATCCATGCAGATTCCAGAACTTTCCGTCACAGAAATGTGAGGCAAATGTTTGGTTTTTTACAAAGTTTGAGGTTTGCAAGGGATTCTGGGTAACAGAACCTGGTGAGAGCGACACAAGTCACCCCATCCTGGATTCCCCTGACAAACTAGTTTTAAAAAATGTACAGGTTTGCTACGTTTCCTTAGATACCGGCTGAGCCATGGATCAAATTCCACAGCTAGACAATTTGCAAACAAAAGGTCAGTTTTCACCGGAAAAATGTGATGTCTCCATGTTGCGTTGTGGCCTGTTTCCTGTCACGGGCACTAGGCCTACACACACAAGTGAGGTACCATTTTTATTGAGAGACTTTGGGGAATGCGGGTTGGGTGTAAGTCTGTGGACCTACGCAGATTCCAAAACTTTCCATCACAGAAATATGAGGAAAATGTTTTTGTTTTTAGAATGTTTGAGGTTTGCAAAGGATTCTGGGTAACAGAACCTGGTGAGAGCCACACAAGTCACCCCATCCTGGATTTCCCTGGGTGTCCAGTTTTTAAAAACGTATAGGTTTGCTAGGTTTCCCTAGGTGCCGGCTGAGCTAGGGTTCAAAATCCACAGCGAGGCACTTTGCAAAAAAAGGGTTTGTTTTCACTGACAAAATGTGGTGTTTCCACATTGCGTTTTGGCCCGTTTTCTGTCGCAGGCTCTAGGCCTATCCACACAAGTGAGGTACAATTTTTATTGGGAGACTTTAGGGAATGCGGGGTGGGTGGAATTTTGTGGATCCACGCAGATTCCAGAACTTTCCGTCACAGAAATGTGAGGAAAATGTTTTTTTTTACAAATTTGAGGTTTGCAAGGGATTCTGGGTAACAGAACCTGGTGAGAACCACACAAGTCACCCCATCCTGGATTCCTCTGGGTGTCTAGTTTTAAAAAATGTACAGGTTTGCTAGGTTTCCTTAGGTACCGGCTGAGCCATGGATCAAATTCCACAGCTAGACAATTTGCAAAAAAAAGGTCAGTTTTCACTGGAAAAATGTGATGTCTCCATGTTGCTTTGTGGCCTGTTTCCTGTCACGGGCACTAGGCCTACACACACAAGTGAGGTACCATTTTTATCGAGAGACTTTGGGGAATGCGGGTTCGGTGTAAGTCTGTGGACCTACGCAGATTCCAGAACTTTCCATCACAGAAATATGAGGAAAATGTTTTTGTTTTTAGAAAGTTTGAGGTTTGCAAGGGATTCTGGGTAACAGAACCTGGTGAGAGCCACACAAGTCACCCCATCCTGGATTCCCCTTCGTGTCTAGTTTTCAAAAATGTATAGGTTTGCTAGGTTTCCCCAGGTTCCGGCTGAGCTAGGATTCAGAAGCCACAGCTAGGCACTTTGCAAGAAAAGGGTCAGTTGTCCCTGAAAAAATGTGGTGTGTCTAGGTTGCGTTTTGGCCCGTTTCCTGTCGCAGGCTCTAGGCCTACCCACACAAGTGAGGTACCATTTTTATTGAAAGACTTTGGGAAATGCAGGATGGGTGGAATTTTGTGGATCCATGCAGATTCCAGAACTTTCTGTCACAGAAATGTGAGGAAAATGTGTTGTTTTTTAGAAAGTTTGAGGTTTGCAAGGGATTCTGGGTAACAGAACCTAGTGAGAGCCACAATAGTCACCTTATCCTGGATTCCCCTGGGTGTCTAGTTTTCAAAAATGTATAGGTTTGTTAGGATTCCCCAGGTGACGGCTGAGCTAGGATTCAGAATCCACAGCTAGGCACTTTGCAAAAAAAAGGGTTCGTTTTCACTGACAAAATGTGGTGTATCCACATTGCGTTTTGGCCCATTTCCTGTCGCAGGTTCTAGGCCTACCCGCACAAGTAAGGTACCATTTTTATCAAGAGACTTTGGGGAATGCGGGGTAGGTGGAATTTTGTGGATCCACGCAGATTCCAGAACTTTCCGTCACAGAAATGTGAGGAAAATGTTTTTTTTTTTTTACAAAGTTTGAGATTTGCAAGGGATTCTGGGTAACAGAACCTGGTGGGAGCCACACAAGTCACCCCATCCTGGATTTCCCTGGGTGTCTAGTTTTAAAAAATGTATAGGTTTGCTAGGTTTCCTTAGGTACCGGCTGAGCCATGGATCAAATTCCACAGCTAGACAATTTTTTAAAAAAGGTCAGTTTTCACTGGAAAAATGTGATGTCTCCATGTTGCGTTGTGGGCTGTTTCCTGTCACGGGTACTAGGCCTACACACACAAGTGAGGTACCATGTTTATCGAGAGACTTTGGGGTATGCGGGTTGCGTGGAAGTCTGTGGACCTACGTAGATTCCAGAACTTTCCATCACAGAAATATGAGGATTTTTTTTTTGTTTTTAGAATGTTTGAGGTTTGCAAGGGATTCTGGGTAACAGAACCTGGTGAGAGCCACACAAGTCACCCCATCCTAGATTCCCCTGGGTGTCTAGTTTTTAAAAATGTATAGGTTTGCTAGGTTTCCCCAGGTGCCGGCTGAGCTAGGATTCAGAATCCACAGCTAGGCACTTTGCAAAAAAAGGGTCAGTTTTCACTGAAACAAATGTGTTGTGTCTAGGTTGCGTTTTGGCCCGTTTCCTGTCACAGGCTCTAGGGCTACCCACACAAGTGAAGTACCATTTTTATTGAGAGACTTTGGGGAATGGGGGCTGGGTGGTATTTTGTGGATCAATGCAGATTCCAGAACTTTCTGTCACAGAAATGTGAGGAAAATGTGTTTTTTTTTAGAAAGTTTGAGGTTTGCAAGGGATTCTGGGTAACAGAACCTGGTGAGAGCCACACAAGTCACCCCATCCTGGATTCCCCTGGTTGTCTAGTTTTCAAAAATGTATAGGTTTGCTAGGTTTCCCAGGTGACGGCTGAGCTAGGATTCAGAATCCACAGCTAGGCACTTTGCAAAAAAAGGGTTCGTTTTCACTGACAAAATGTGGTGTATCCACATTGCGTTTTGGCCCATTTCCTGTCGCAGGCTCTAGGCCTACCCACACAAGTGAGGTACCATTTTTATCAAGAGACTTTGGGGAATGCGGGTGGGTGGAATTTTGTGGATCCATGCAGATTCCAGAACTTTCCGTCACAGAAATGTGAGGCAAATGTTTGGTTTTTTACAAAGTTTGAGGTTTGCAAGGGATTCTGGGTAACAGAACCTGGTGAGAGCGACACAAGTCACCCCATCCTGGATTCCCCTGACAAACTAGTTTTAAAAATGTACAGGTTTGCTACGTTTCCTTAGATACCGGCTGAGCCATGGATCAAATTCCACAGCTAGACAATTTGCAAACAAAAGGTCAGTTTTCACCGGAAAATGTGATGTCTCCATGTTGCGTTGTGGCCTGTTTCCTGTCACGGGCACTAGGCCTACACACACAAGTGAGGTACCATTTTTATTGAGAGACTTTGGGGAATGCGGGTTGGGTGTAAGTCTGTGGACCTACGCAGATTCCAAAACTTTCCATCACAGAAATATGAGGAAAATGTTTTTGTTTTTAGAATGTTTGAGGTTTGCAAAGGATTCTGGGTAACAGAACCTGGTGAGAGCCACACAAGTCACCCCATCCTGGATTTCCCTGGGTGTCCAGTTTTTAAAAACGTATAGGTTTGCTAGGTTTCCCTAGGTGCCGGCTGAGCTAGGGTTCAAAATCCACAGCGAGGCACTTTGCAAAAAAGGGTTTGTTTTCACTGACAAAATGTGGTGTTTCCACATTGCGTTTTGGCCCGTTTTCTGTCGCAGGCTCTAGGCCTATCCACACAAGTGAGGTACAATTTTTATTGGGAGACTTTAGGGAATGCGGGGTGGGTGGAATTTTGTGGATCCACGCAGATTCCAGAACTTTCCGTCACAGAAATGTGAGGAAAATGTTTTTTTTACAAATTTGAGGTTTGCAAGGGATTCTGGGTAACAGAACCTGGTGAGAACCACACAAGTCACCCCATCCTGGATTCCTCTGGGTGTCTAGTTTTAAAAAATGTACAGGTTTGCTAGGTTTCCTTAGGTACCGGCTGAGCCATGGATCAAATTCCACAGCTAGACAATTTGCAAAAAAAGGTCAGTTTTCACTGGAAAATGTGATGTCTCCATGTTGCTTTGTGGCCTGTTTCCTGTCACGGGCACTAGGCCTACACACACAAGTGAGGTACCATTTTTATCGAGAGACTTTGGGGAATGCGGGTTGGGTGTAAGTCTGTGGACCTACGCAGATTCCAGAACTTTCCATCACAGAAATATGAGGAAAATGTTTTTGTTTTTAGAAAGTTTGAGGTTTGCAAGGGATTCTGGGTAACAGAACCTGGTGAGAGCCACACAAGTCACCCCATCCTGGATTCCCCTTCGTGTCTAGTTTTCAAAAATGTATAGGTTTGCTAGGTTTCCCCAGGTTCCGGCTGAGCTAGGATTCAGAAGCCACAGCTAGGCACTTTGCAAGAAAAGGGTCAGTTGTACTGAAAAAATGTGGTGTGTCTAGGTTGCGTTTTGGCCCGTTTCCTGTCGCAGGCTCTAGGCCTACCCACACAAGTGAGGTACCATTTTTATTGAAAGACTTTGGGAAATGCAGGATGGGTGGAATTTTGTGGATCCATGCAGATTCCAGAACTTTCTGTCACAGAAATGTGAGGAAAATGTGTTGTTTTTTAGAAAGTTTGAGGTTTGCAAGGGATTCTGGGTAACAGAACCTAGTGAGAGCCACAATAGTCACCTTATCCTGGATTCCCTGGGTGTCTAGTTTTCAAAAATGTATAGGTTTGTTAGGATTCCCCAGGTGACGGCTGAGCTAGGATTCAGAATCCACAGCTAGGCACTTTGCAAAAAAGGGTTCGTTTTCACTGACAAAATGTGGTGTATCCACATTGCGTTTTGGCCCATTTCCTGTCGCAGGTTCTAGGCCTACCCGCACAAGTAAGGTACCATTTTTATCAAGAGACTTTGGGGAATGCGGGGTAGGTGGAATTTTGTGGATCCACGCAGATTCCAGAACTTTCCGTCACAGAAATGTGAGGAAAATGTTTTTTTTTTTTTACAAAGTTTGAGATTTGCAAGGATTCTGGGTAACAGAACCTGGTGGGAGCCACACAAGTCACCCCATCCTGGATTTCCCTGGGTGTCTAGTTTTAAAAAATGTATAGGTTTGCTAGGTTTCCTTAGGTACCGGCTGAGCCATGGATCAAATTCCACAGCTAGACAATTTGTAAAAAGTCAGTTTTCACTGGAAAAATGTGATGTCTCCATGATGCGTTGTGGGCTGTTTCCTCTCACGGGCCTAGTCCTACACACACAAGTGAGGTACCATTTTTATCAAGAGACTTTGGGGAATGCGGGATGGGTGGAAGTTTGTGGACCTATGCAGATTCCAGAACTTTCCATCACAGAAATGTGAGGAAAATGTTTTTTTTTTAAACAAAGTTTGAAGTTTGCAAGGGATTTTGGGTAACAGAATCTGGTGAGAGCCACACAAGTCACCCCATCCTGGATTCCCCTGACTGTCTAGTTTTAAAAAATGCATAGGTTTGCTAGGTTTCCTTAGGTACCGGCTGAGCCATGGATCAAATTCCACAGCTAGACAATTTGCAAACAAAAGGTCAGTTTTCACCGGAAAAATGTGATGTCTCCATGTTGCGTTGTGGGCTGTTTCCTGTCACGGGCACTAGGCCTACACACACAAGTGAGGTGCCATGTTTATCGAGAGACTTTGGGGAATGCGGGTTGGGTGGAAGTCTGTGGACCTACGCAGATTCCAGAACTTTCCATCACAGAAATATGAGGAAAATGTTTTTGTTTTTAGAATGTTTGAGGTTTGCAAGGGATTCTGGGTAACAGAACTTGGTGAGAGCCACACAAGTCACCCCATCCTGGATTTCCTGGGTGTCTAGTTTTTAAAAATGTATAGGTTTGCTAGGTTTCCCCAGATGCCGGCTGAGCTAGGATTCAGAATCCACAGCTAGGCACTTTACAAAAAAAGGGTCAGTTTTCACTGAAAAAATGTGTTGTGTCTAGCTTGCGTTTTGGCCCGTTTCCTGTCACAGGCTTTAGGCCTACCCACACAAATGAGGTACCTTTTTTATTGAGAGACTTTGGGGAATGGGGGCCGGGTGGTATTTTGTGGATCAATGCAGATTCCAGAACTTTCTGTCACAGAAATGTTTGGAAAATGTGTTTTTTTTTAGAAAGTTTGAGGTTTGCAAGGGATTCTGGGTAACAGAACCTGGTGAGAGCCACAAAAGTCACCACATCCTGGATTTCCCAGGGTGTCTAGTTTTCAAAAATGTATAGGTTTGCTAGGTTTCCCTAAGTGCCGGCTTAGCTAGGGTTCAAAATCCACAGCTAGGCACTTTGCAAAAAAAAGGGTACGTTTTTACTGAAAAAATGTGGTGTATCCACATTGCGTTTTGGCCCGTTTTCTGTCGCAGGCTCTAGGCCGACCCGCACAAGTGAGGTAGCATTTTTATCCAAAGACATTGGGGAATGCGGGGTGGTTGGAATTTTGTGGATCTACGCAGATTCCAGAACTTTCCGTCAGAGAAATGTGAGGAAAATGTTTCTTTTTTTAGAAATTTTGAGGTTTGCAAGGGATTCTGGGTAACAGAACCTGGTGAGAGCCACACACGTCACCCCATCCTGGATTCCCCTGGGTGTCCAGTTTTTTAAAACGTATAGGTTTGCTAGGTTTCCTTAGGTGCCGGCTGAGCTAGGATTCAGAATCCACGGCTAGGCACTTTGCAAAAAAAAGGGTTCGTTTTCACTGACAAAATGTGGTGTATCCACATTGCTATTTGGCCCATTTCCTGTCGCAGGCTCTAGGCCTACCCACACAAGTGAGGTACCATTTTTATCAAGAGACTTTGGGGAATGCGGGGTGCGTGGAATTTTGTGGATCCACGCAGATTCCAGAACTTTCCGTCACAAAAATGTGAGGAAAATGTTTTTTTTTTTTTACAAAGTTTGAGGTTTGCAAGGGATTCTGGGTAACAGAACCTGGTGGGAGCCACACAAGTCACCCCATCCTGGATTCCCCTGGGTGTCTAGTTTTAAAACATTTATAGGTTTGCTAGGTTTCCTTAGGTACCGGCTGAGCCATGGATCAAATTCCACAGCTAGACAATTTTCAAAAAAAATGTCAGTTTTCACTGGAAAAATGTGATGTCTCCATGTTGCGTTGTGGGCTGTTTCCTCTCACGGGCCTAGTCCTACACACACAAGTGACATACCATTTTTATCAAGAGACTTTGGGGAATGCGGGATGGGTGGAAGTTTGTGGACCTATGCAGATTCCAGAACTTTCCATCACAGAAATGTGAGGAAAATGTTTTTTTTTTACAAAGTTTGAGGTTTGCAAGGGATTTTGGGTAACAGAACCTGGTGAGAGCCACACAAGTCACCCCATCCTGGATTCCCCTGACTGTCTAGTTTTAAAAAATGCATAGGTTTGCTAGGTTTCCTTAGATCCCGGCTGAGCCATGGATCAAATTCCACAGCTAGACAATTTGCAAACAAAAGGTCAGTTTTCACCGGAAAAATGTGATGTCTCCATGTTGCGTTGCGGCCTGTTTCCTGTCACGGGCACTAGGCCTACACACACAAGTGAGGTACCATTTTTATTGAGAGACTTTGGGGAATGCGGGTTGGGTGTAAGTCTGTGGACCTACGCAGATTCCAAAACTTTCCATCACAGAAATATTAGGAAAATGTTTTGTTTTTAGAATGTTTGAGGTTTGCAAAGGATTCTGGGTAACAGAACCTGGTGAGAGCCACACAAGTCACCCCATCCTGGATTTCCTGGGTGTCCAGTTTTTAAAAACGTTTAGGTTTGCTAGGTTTCCCTAGGTGCCGGCTGAGCTAGGGTTCAAAATCCACAGCGAGGCACTTTGCAAAAAAAGGGTTTGTTTTCACTGACAAAATGTGGTGTTTCCACATTGCGTTTTGGCCCGTTTCCTGTCACATGCTCTAGGCCTATCCACACAAGTGAGGTACAATTTTTATTGGGAGACTTTAGGGAATGCGGGGTGGGTGGAATTTTGTGGATCCACGCAGATTCCAGAACTTTCCGTCACAGAAATGTGAGGAAAATGTTTTTTTTTTTACAAATTTGAGGTTTGCAAGGGATTGTGGGTAACAGAACCTGGTGAGAACCACACAAGTCACCCCATCCTGGATTCCTCTGGGTGTCTAGTTTTAAAAAATGTATAGGTTTGCTAGGTTTCCTTAGGTACCGGCTGAGCCATGGATCAAATTCCACAGCTAGACAATTTGCAAAAAAAAGGTCAGTTTTCACTGGAAAAATGTGATGTCTCCATGTTGCTTTGTGGCCTGTTTCCTGTCACGGGTGTAGGAAGTTGGCCTGGTATATGCTGTCCACTAATTATAGTGGGCACCTTGCACCAGTCCAAACAACCCCAAATTGGAATTAGGTTAAAGACAACCTTTATTGAAAGCTATCCTAGTGGTAGCTATGGAGAGCAGCCTTCAGGCTAAGTCTTGAAGGAATGTAAAGCAGCTTGTTTTACCAGTCTATAATCTCTTGAGTGACCAAATGAAAGAGGACCACACCAGGTATATATTTAAAATATATGTATTTAGTCTTAAACACACCCCTCTAGTCTCTTTATGAGGCTAGAGTTCGAAGTACATAAGTTACAAGTCAGTAATCAACAGTAATAGCACAAATACACGTTTGAGCCCTAGGGGCGTACCAAACCATATACCAATAAAGTGGTATAAGAACCACGACTGAACTAGACACAAGGCCTAGAGCCTGTAGAAGTGCTTGGCCCTCAAGGAACCACCCAAGGTAGTGACACAGGGGACCCACGGGGGACGCGTGCAGTGTGAGAACACAGCCGCGAGCCGCCGTTGACTTCTATGGAGAATGTCGCGGTTGGAGTTTTAAAGAAAAAGGACACTTAGAGGAGGACTTGGAGCAAACCCCTTTAGACCTAGGTTGTTCTAGAGTCTATACCCACGGGAGCACTGGAGTACTCGAGTTACCTCACCCAGGGAAGCCGGGTGCATAGGTGTCTTTCGGGGTCGGGTTTCGTCGTCGTTTTCAATGGCGAACTGCTGCAAAGTGCGGCTGGCGGCCAAGTCGAAAGTGTTCGGGTGGATCCAAAGGTGGATCGAAGATCTGAAGAACCTGAAAGCAGAGGGGACAGAGTCTGAGTCACTAGCCAGTGACCAGGAAGGCGATGAGCAGATGCCCACCGATGTCGAGTGCTTCAGGTAGGTTGACGGTCGTCTTGACTCTTCAGCCACGAGGTCCAAGAGGTGTCGATGACAACCAGGAGCTGGATTCGAGCTGTCCCACGACGTCTGTCGCTTGCTGAGGTGTTTGCGACCGGATTGGACCCAACAAGCCTTGGCAACGGCAAGTCTCATGGAAATGAAGAAAGGACGGTGATGCAGACCAGCAAGGTCTGAGGGACTCACCCAGCAAGGGTACGTCAGGGCACGTCTGGAGCAACCAGGGAAGCCCAAGGAAAAGAAGAGTTGCCTTCGGGAGGGCCCACTAGCCAATGGACTAGCAACCGCGAAGGAGCCTCGAGTGGACGCACTTAGACCTGGCTTACGGGACACTCGGGGAGTGGAGGCCAGTGATCTTCGGTGCAGTCGGTGCTGGAGGCGAGGGCTACCCGCAGCCCAAAGCACAACTTCGTGGGAGACCAGGAAGAGGATGCACTTGCAAAAGTTCTCGGTGCCCAGGGGTCACAGTTCCACATTACCCACGATAGCCACGGGCCTCATCTTCACTGGGGACTCAGGGTAGCCTCGGGGAAGTGTGGAAATCCACCTCTGGCATTGCAAAGACTTCGGCGTCCAGTGGGAGCTTCAGTGATGCAGACCGGACAATTGCTTCTTAGGTGCCTGCCAAGCAGGGGAGTCACTCCTTGACCCCAAGGGAGATTCATCAGTCCTCTAATCTTAAAGTAGAGCGTCGAAGGTCCAGGATTCTGTATCAGAGTTTCGTCCAGGGTAATCTAAAGTCCAAAGGACTGGGGTCCCATACTTATACTAAGTTAGGGGGTTGGACATTCTCTGGGGACCCACCTATGGGAGGGTCAGGGAAGAGGGGTGGTTACACCCATTCCCTTTGTCCAGTTTTGCGCCAGAGCAGGGGCTGGAAGCCCCTGAGCCGGTTTGAATTGGGGTATGCACAGGGACACCAAATGTGCCCCCAGTGCTGGACTTCAAAGCACTTTGAGAGTGCACCCACCCTGCCCCAATACACATCAGCCTGTCTGGGAGGTGGTTACACCTCCCTGCAACAGGAAACCTATTGTCCAGGCCTCCCCTGCTGGAGTTTCGGTCAGCAGCAGGAGGCCAGACCCGTGTCTGTGGCTGCAGCATCCATTTTGTGGTGCCAGGGCTCTGTAAAGTTAATACCGGGTATGCCGGTTGGCACATGTCTCTCCTCTAGAAGGGTGGAATGCTACCCCGCCGCCAGAACTGGTGGGGGTAGTATTCCAAGATGTTTGACACCAAACACGACATGTTTCCGTGCAGCCATCCCAAAGTTAGCATTTAACGCGAGGTTATAATGCACTTAAGAGTATATGGTCAGGCTGCACTGCAAACAGCATCAGAGGAGGTACTCCGAATGCTGCAGAGGGTCTCTGCTCATGCAGGGGCACCCTCTCACATGAAAACCAAGCACTCTGCCTTCAGGATTGTCAAGGCCTGCCATAGGAGTGACTTATAGGTTTATATGTGTGTGCAATGGTAGTGATATAGGTAGCCTATAACACTGTAAGGGGTGCATGCACCACCTTACTCAGGCTGCAGTAGCAGACCTGTGGTGTCATTTTGGAGGGTCTTCCAGGGGTGGCACAATACATGCTTCAGCCCCCTGGTAGGCCCCTGGGGTACCTATGCCCTGGGTACATAGTATACCATATACTAGGGACTTATAAGGGCACCCCAGAATCCAATCAGAGAAGTACCTAAGGTACTTGGAATCCATTTAGAGAGGAAGCAGCTAGGCTGGGGACCTGAATAGCAGGGCCCCAGCCAGACTAAAGTCAGAATACAGTGAAGCATCAGCAAAAAGTGGGGGTAACCATAAGAGACAGATCCTACTCTCCTACACAACCCCCCCCCCAAACGTAGGGACATTAAACTAACCTTGACCAGGTGAGTCTTCATGTACTAAGTGGAAATATCTGGAGAGTCCATCTGCATTGGCATGGTTACTCCCAGGTCTATGTTCCACTGTATAGTCCATCCCCTGTAGGGAAATGGACCACCTCAAACGTTTGGGGTTTTCACCCTTCATCTGTTTTAGCCATAAGAGGGGCTTGTGGTCTGTTTGAACAAGGAAGTGAGTGCCAAACAAGTATGGCCTCAGCTTCTTCAGAGCCCAAACCACAGCAAAGGCCTCCTCTCTATGGCTGACCAACGTTTCTCTCTAGGGGTCAGCCTTCTGCTTATGAAAGATACTGGCTGATCCTGACCTTCATCATTCAATTGTGACAGTACAGCCCCTACCCCCAATTCAGATGCATCTGTTTGGACAATGAACTTCTTGGAGTAATCAGGATTCTGCAGAATGGGAGCAGTGCACATGGCCTGCTTTAGGTCATCAAATGCCTTTTGACAGCTAACTGTCCACTGAACCTTTTTGGGCATTTTCTTGGAAGTTAAGTCATTCAGGGGTGTCACTATTGATCCATACCCCTTGACAAATCTCCTATAGTACCCAGGTCAAGCCTAAAAAGGCTCTCACCTGAGTCTGGGTAGTTGGAGCAGTCCAGTCCATGATGGTCTGGATCCTGCTCTGCAAGGGTTGAACCTGGCCTCCACCCACAAGGTGGCCCAGGTACACAACCTGACTCTGTCCTATCTGGCACTTTGTGGCCTTGATAGTGAGGCCTGCTTTCTGCAGGGCCTGCAAAACATTTCTGAGGTGGACCAGGTGATCCTCCCAGGTGGAGCTAAAGACAGCAATATCATCTAGATATGCTGCACTATAGGCTTCCAGACCTGTAAGGACTGTATTCTCCAACCTCTGAAAAGTGGCAGGTGTATTCTTCAAACCAAAGGGCATCACCACAAATTGATAATGCCCACTGGGGGTTGACAATGCTGTTTTTGGCTTTGCATCATCAGCTAGTCTGATCTGCCAGTAGCCAGCTGTTAGGTCAAATGTGCTTAGATACTTGGCTGAGGCCAAAGTGTCTATTAGCTCATCTGCCCTGGGTATTGGATGGGCATCAGTCCTAGTGACTGCATTGAGACCCCTGTAGTCCACACAAAACCTCATCTCTCTTTTCCCACCACTGGTGTGAGGTTTTGGCACAAGGACCACTGGACTAGCCCAAGGGCTATCTGAGGGTTCAATAACTCCCAAATCCAACATCTTCTGGACTTCTGTCCTGATACAGTCCCTGACATGGTCAGGTTGCCTATAAATCTTATTTTTAATAGGCAGACTGTCCCCAGTGTCCACTTCATGTGTGCACCAGGTGGTCTGACTTGGAGTCAGAGAGAATATTTGCCTGAACTGATTGAGCACCTGTCTGCAATCAGTTTGTTGCTGGGCAGTGAGGCTGCCTGCCAAGGCTACACCATCCACTGACCCATCATCAGGGTTCTGTGAGAGCAGGTCAGGGAGTGGGTCACTCTCTTCCTCCTGTCCCTCATCAGTAGCCATGAGCAAGCCCATGTCAGCCCTGTCCACATATGGTTTTAATCTGTTGACATGGAGAACCCTGTGGGGACTCCTGGGTATTCCTAGGTCTACTAAATAAGTAACCTCACCCTTCTGTTCAACAATGGTATGGGGCCCACTCCATTTGTCTTGGAGAGCTGCTGGGGCCACTGGCTCCAACACCCACACCTTCTGTCCTGGCTGGTAAACAGTCAGTACAGCCTTTGGTCATGCCAGGCTTTTTGCAGTTCCTGGCTAGCCTCAAGGTTTTTAGTTGCCTTTTTCATGTACTCAGCCATCCTGGAGCGGAGACCAAGTACATAGTCCACTATGTCCTGCTTTGGGGGCTTGAGAGGTAACTCCCATCCTTCCTTCACCAGGCACAATGGACCCCTGACAGGGTGACCAAACAAAAGTTCCAAAGGGCTGTAGCCAACCCCTTTTGAGGCACCTCCCTGTATGCAAATAAAAGGCAGGGCAAGAGTATGTCCCATCTTCGCCTAAGCTTCTCTGGGAGCCCTTTAATCATGCCCTTCAAGGTTTTGTTGAATCTCTCAACTAAACCATTGCATTGTGGGTGATAGGGTGTGGTGAACTTGTAAGTCACTCCACACTCCTTCCACATTGCTTTCAAGTATCCAGACATAAAGTTTGCACCCCTGTCTGATACAACCTCCTTAGGGAAGCCCACTCTTGAGAAAATTCCCAGGAGGGCTCTTGCCACTACAGGTGCTGTAGTGGTCCTAAGGGGAATAGCCTCTGGGTACCTGGTGGCATGATCCACCACCACCAGGATAAACCTGTGCCCAGATGCTGTTTGGGGATCCATGGGACCAACAATGTCAATCCCCACCCTTTCAAAGGGAACCCCCACCACAGGTAGTGGTATCAGGGGGGCCTTTGTAGTGCCACCTGCCTTGCCACTGGCCTGGCAGGTTACACAGGAGCGACAAAACTCCTTGGTGTCTTCAGACATGTGGGGCCAGTGAAAGTGAGGGACAATTCTGTCCCAAGTCTTGTTCTGGCCCAGGTGACCTGCTAAGGGAATGTCATGGGCTAGGGTCAATAGGAAGCCCCTGAACTTCAGAGGTATAACCAACCTCCTGGTGGCACCAGGCTTGGGGTCGCTACACTCTGAGTACAAGAGTCCATCATCCCAATACACTGTATGGGGACCACTAGCTTTCCCAGCAGCCTCAGCAGCAGCTTGCTGTCTAAGGGATTCAAGAGAGGGGCAGCTCTGCTGCTCCTGGCTCAGATCTGCCCTGGAAGGGCCCCCTGTCCCCAAGAACTCCACCTGATCAGGCTCAAGCTCCTCTGGGACAGTTCCTTCCTCAGGACTGAGATCATCTCCCTGAAGAGACTGATCTTCCTTCTGAGCCAAGGGGAAGGCACTGCCTTTACCCTACTACTCCTCCTCTTGGATGGCACTTGGTCCATTGTTCCAGGATCCAAGGCCTGTTCAGTGTTAGACATTTTGCTCTGTGACCTGGTCACAGCAAACACATCTGCAGGGATGCCCAGCATTTCTGCATGGGTCCTGAGCTCCACTTCTGCCCAAGCTGAAGTTTCAAGATCATTGCCAAGCAAGCATTCAACTGGTAGGTCTGCACTTACCACAACCTTCTTAAGGCCAGTTACCCCTCCCCAGGAGAAGTTAACAACTGCCAGAGTATGGTCTGTTCTGACATTGCTAGCATTGGTCACTTGGTACATCTCACCAAGTATAATCTGCCCAGGATTCACAAGATCTTGTGTCACCATGGTGACACTTGCTCCTGTGTCCCTAAATGCCAAAGCCTCTTTTCCATTTATTAATGGCTGTTGCCTGTACTTGCCCAGATTACTGGGACTCACAGAGGAGGTCACATCCATGCCTCCATCTAGGACAGCCTGAGTGAGTTCTCTGACTAGGTCAGAGCTCATCTCCTTACCCAAGGTCAACCCTACTAAACCCTTGGCTTGTGTACTCCCACCACCAATTGTAACTGCACTAGGGGGAACAGGTGCCTTAGGGGCATTGGTGGGGGCTGGAACAGAGTCTTTGGACTTGGTGCAATCACTGGTCCAGTGTGTCTTTTGCTTACAGACTTTGCACCATGGTTTCTTTTGGCCTTTTCCCTTGTTAGACTGTGAATCCCCACCTGAAGAAGATTTTTGGGGGCCTTGTGAAGACTTCTGGTCTTTACCCTTCTCCCCACCCTTATCAGAGTTTTTAGAATCTTGCTTCTTAGGGTCACCACCTTGGTTCTGTACCTTCTGCCTCACCCTGGTTCTGACCCATTTGTCTGCCTTCTTTCCCAATTCTTGGGGAGAGGTCAGATCAGAGTCCACCAGGTACTGATGCAACAGCTGATTTTGACAGTTATTAAGAATCTGCTCCCTCATGATAAGATTGTACAATCCTGTGAAGTCACATACCTTACTGCCCAATAACCAACCTTCCAGAGCCTTAGCAGAACAATCAACAAAGTCCACCCAGTCTTGAGTCTGTGCTTTTGGGTATCTCTGAACTTTAACCTGTATTGTTCAGTTGTTAGGCCAAACCCATCAATCAGAGCACTCTTCAAGACTTTGTAATTGTCAGCATCCTCCTCTCTAACAGTGAGGAGCTTATCTCTACCTTTGTCTGCAAAGGAGAGCCACAAGATTGCTGCCCACTGCTCCTGAGGGACCCTCTGTACTTTACAGGCCCTCTCCAGTGCAGAAATCCATTTGTGGATGTCATCCCCACTCTGGTAGGGAGGGACAATCTTGCTCAGGTTTCTATGGTCATAAGACCTTTCCCTATCTCTGGGGAAATTGTTGCCACCATGGGACTCTAGTCCCAACTTTTTTCTCTGTCTATAGAGATCTAGGGACTCCCTGTCTATAGCCAACTGCTGTTTTCTGAGCTCAAGCTGGGCTTGTTCATACTGAAGCAGTCTCTTTCTCCTCTCATGAGAGGATTCCCTCCTATGAGAAGAGACAGAGGTCCCTATTGAGGTGTCAGAGTGGTTAGACTCCTGAGAAGGAGATCTAGACCTTCTGGGCACACTCACAACTCTTCCTGCTGGGACAAAGGTGAGGTCAGTCTGATCCTCCTCTTCCTCCACAGGAATAGCTGGGTTTTCCAGGTCAAGGTCATTTTCACCTTCCTGGCCAGTTTCAGAGGGGGGGGGGCCTGGGTGATGTCACCCCTGGTCCCTTCCTCATCTTCTGCCCCACCCTCTCTGTCTACCCCTTCAGGCCCTATGGGTCTTCTGAGATCATCTGACAGAAGCACCTCTCTGAGGTGTTGGGTGCTGGCACTTTGGCCTGTCTTCAATTTCCTAGTATTGCACAATGCTCTCAATTCCAAGAATGGGAGATCATCATACTTGGAGGGAAGAAGCCCACTGGCTTCTGGCAAGGACCCACTGGTTCCTGGCCTTGAAGACATTACTAGTGAGGTGTGGTGTATGCACTACCTACTCTAGTGTGGCCTACTAAACTCTCTTGAGTTGTAGAAAGGGTGTGCTATCCCTTAACACACAACTCTAAGTTCAGTAGAACTTACTGTATACTAAGCTTGTATTTATATGTACCTAAGGTACCCTTAGTGGTTTTCAGTTGATCAATTCAATTGAGATTATCTGGTAAAACAATAGCAAGCTGGAATCCCATACGCTGCACACCAATGTGAGAAGTTGGCCTGGTATATGCTGTCCACTAATTATAGTGGGCACCTTGCACCAGTCCAAACAACCCCAAATTGGAATTAGGTTAAAGACAACCTTTATTGAAAGCTATCCTAGTGGTAGCTATGGAGAGCAGCCTTCAGGCTAAGTCTTGAAGGAATGTAAAGTTGCTTGTTTTACCAGTCTATAATCTCTTGAGTGACCAAATGAAAGAGGACCACACCAGGTATATATTTAAAATATATGTATTTAGTCTTAAACACACCCCTCTAGTCTCTTTATGAGGCTAGAGTTCGAAGTACATAAGTTACAAGTCAGTAATCAACAGTAATAGCACAAATACACGTTTGAGCCCTAGGGGCGTACCAAACCATATACCAATAAAGTGGTATAAGAACCACGACTGAACTAGACACAAGGCCTAGAGCCTGTAGAAGTGCTTGGCCCTCAAGGAACCACCCAAGGTAGTGACACAGGGGACCCACGGGGGACGCGTGCAGTGTGAGAACACAGCCGCGAGCCGCCGTTGACTTCTATGGGGAATGTCGCGGTTGGAGTTTTAAAGAAAAAGGACACTTAGAGGAGGACTTGGAGCAAACCCCTTTAGACCTAGGTTGTTCTAGAGTCTATACCCACGGGAGCACCGGAGTACTCGAGTTACCTCACCCAGGGAAGCCGGGTGCATAGGTGTCTTTCGGGGTCAGGTTTCGTCGTCGTTTTCAATGGCGATCTGCTGCAAAGTGCTGCTGGCGGCCAAGTCGAAAGTGTTCGGGTGGATCCAAAGGTGGATCGAAGATCTGAAGAACCTGAAAGCAGAGGGGACAGAGTCTGGGTCACTAGCCAGTGACCAGGAAGGCGATGAGCAGATGCCCACCGATGTCGAGTGCTTCAGGTAGGTTGACGGTCATCTTGACTCTTCAGCCACGAGGTCCAGGAGGCGTCGACGGCAACCAGAAGCTGGATTCGAGCTGTCCCACGACGTCTGTCGCTTGCTGAGGTGTCAGCAACCGGATTGACCCCAACAAGCCTTGGCAACGGCAAGTCTTGTGGAAATGAAGAAAGGACGGTGATGCAGACCAGCAAGGTCTGAGGGAATCACCCAGTGAGGGTAAGTCAGGGCACGTCTGGAGCAACCAGGGAAGCCCAAGGAAAAGAAGAGTTGCCTTCGGGAGGGCCCACTAGCCAACGGACTAGCGACCGCGAAGGAGCCTCGAGTGGACGCACTTAGAGCTGGCTTACGGGACACTCGGGGAGTGGAGGCCAGTGATCTTCAGTGCAGTCGGTGCTGGAGGCGAGGGCTACTCGGAGCCCAAAGCACAACTTCGTGGGAGACCAGGAAGAGGATGCACTTGCAAAAGTTCTTGGTGCCCAGGGGTCACGGTTCCATGTTACCCACGATAGCCACGGGCCTCAGCTTCACTGGGGACTCAGGGTAGCCTCGGGGAAGTCTGGAAATCCACCTCTGGTGTTGCAAAGACTTCGGCGTCCAGCGGGAGCTTCAGTGATGCAGACCGGACAATTGCTTCTTAGGTGCCTGCCAAGCAGGGGAGTCACTCCTTGACCCCAAGGGAGATTCTTCAGTCCTCTAATCTTAAAGTAGAGCGTCGAAGGTCCAGGATTCTGTATCAGAGTTTCGTCCAGGGTAATCTAAAGTCCTAAGGACTGGGGTCCCATACTTATACTAAGTTAGGGGTTGGACATTCTCTGGGGACCCACCTATGGGAGGGTCAGGGAAGAGGGGTGGTTACACCCATTCCCTTTGTCCAGTTTCGCGCCAGAGCAGGGGCTGGAAGCCCCTGAGCCGGTTTGAACTGGGGTATGCACAGGGACACCAAATGTGCCCCCAGTGCTGGACTTCAAAGCACTTTGAGAGTGCACCCACCCAGCCCCAATACACATCAGCCTGTCTGGGAGGTGGTTACACCTCCCTGCAACAGGAAACCTATTGTCCAGGCCTCCCCTGCCGGAGTTTCGGTCGGCAGCAGGAGGCCAGACTCGTGTCTGTGGCTGCAGCATCCATTTTGTGATGCCAGGGCTCTGTAAAGTTAATACCGGGTATGCCGGTTGGCACATGTCTCTCCCTCTAGAAGGGTGGAATGCTACCCCCGCCGCCAGAACTGGCGGGGGGGTAGTATTCCAAGATGTTTGACACCAAACACGACATGTTTCCGTGCAGCCATCCCAAAGTTAGCATTTAACGCGAGGTTATAATGCACTTAAGAGTATATGGTCAGGCTGCACTGCAAACAGCATCAGAGGAGGTACTCCGAATGCTGCAGAGGGGCTCTGCTCATGCAGGGGCACCCTCTCACATGAAAACCAAGCACTCTGCCTTCAGGATTGTCAAGGCCTGCCATAGGAGTGACTTATAGGTTTATATGTGTGTGCAATGGTAGTGATATAGGTAGCCTATACCACTGTAAGGGGTGCATGCACCACCTTACTCAGGCTGCAGTAGCAGACCTGTGGTGTCATTTTGGAGGGCCTTCCAGGGGTGGCACAATACATGCTTCAGCCCCTGGTAGGCCCCTGGGGTACCTATGCCCTGGGTACATAGTATACCATATACTAGGGACTTATAAGGGCACCCCAGAATCCAATCAGAGAAGTACCTAAGGTACTTGGAATCCATTTAGAGAGGAAGCAGCTAGGCTGGGGACCTGAATAGCAGGGCCCCAGCCAGACTAAAGTCAGAATACAGTGAAGCGTCAGCAAAAAGTGGGGGTAACCATAAGAGGCAGATCCTACTCTCCTACACAACCCCCCCAAACGTAGGGACATTAAACTAACCTTGACCAGTTGAGTCTTCATGTTCTAAGTGGAAATATCTGGAGAGTCCATCTGCATTGGCATGGTTACTCCCAGGTCTATGTTCCACTGTATAGTCCATCCCCTGTAGGGAAATGGACCACCTCAAAAGTTTGGGGTTTTCACCCTTCATCTGTTTTAGCCATAAGAGGGGCTTGTGGTCTGTTTGAACAAGGAAGTGAGTGCCAAACAAGTATGGCCTCAGCTTCTTCAGAGCCCAAACCACAGCAAAGGCCTCCCTCTCTATGGCTGACCAACGTTTCTCTCTAGGGGTCAGCCTTCTGCTTATGAAAGCTACTGGCTGATCCTGACCTTCATCATTCAATTGTGACAGTACAGCCCCTACCCCCAATTCAGATGCATCTGTTTGGACAATGAACTTCTTGGAGTAATCAGGACTCTGTAGAATGGGAGCAGTGCACATGGCCTGCTTTAGGTCATCAAATGCCTTTTGACAGCTAACTGTCCACTGAACCTTTTTGGGCATTTTCTTGGAAGTTAAGTCATTCAGGGGTGTCACTATTGATCCATACCCCTTGACAAATCTCCTATAGTACCCAGTCAGGCCTAAAAAGGCTCTCACCTGAGTCTGGGTAGTTGGAGCAGTCCAGTCCATGATGGTCTGGATCTTGCTCTGCAAGGGTTGAACCTGGCCTCCACCCACAAGGTGGCACAGGTACACAACCTGACTCTGCCCTATCTGGCACTTTGTGGCCTTGATAGTGAGGCCTGCTTTCTGCAGGGCCTGCAAAACATTTCTGAGGTGGACCAGGTGATCCTCCCAGGTGGAGCTAAAGACAGCAATATCATCTAGATATGCTGCACTATAGGCTTCCAGACCTGTAAGGACTGTATTCACCAACCTCTGAAAAGTGGCAGGTGCATTCTTCAAACCAAAGGGCATCACCACAAATTGATAATGCCCACTAGGGGTTGAGAATGCTGTTTTTGGCTTTGCATCATCAGCTAGTCTGATCTGCCAGTAGCCAGCTGTTAGGTCAAATGTGCTTAGATACTTGGCTGAGGCCAAAGTGTCTATTAGCTCATCTGCCCTGGGTATTGGATGGGCATCAGTCCTAGTGACTGCATTGAGACCCCTGTAGTCCACACAAAACCTCATCTCTCTTTTCCCACCACTGGTGTGAGGTTTTGGCACAAGGACCACTGGACTAGCCCAAGGGCTATCTGAGGGTTCAATAACTCCCAAATCCAACATCTTCTGGACTTCTGTCCTGATACAGTCCCTGACATGGTCAGGTTGCCTATAAATCTTATTTTTAATAGGCAGACTGTCCCCAGTGTCCACTTCATGAGTGCACCAGGTGGTCTGACTTGGAGTCAGAGAGAATATATGCCTGAACTGATTGAGCACCTGTCTGCAATCAGTTTGCTGCTGGGCAGTGAGGCTGCCTGCCAAGGCTACACCATCCACTGACCCATCATCAGGGTTCTGTGAGAGCAGGTCAGGGAGTGGGTCACTCTCTTCCTCCTGTCCCTCATCAGTAGCCATGAGCAAGCCCATGTCAGCCCTGTCCACATATGGTTTCAATCTGTTGACATGGAGAACCCTGTGGGGACTCCTGGGTGTTCCTAGGTCTACTAAATAGGTAACCTCACCCTTCTGTTCAACAATGGTATGGGGTCCACTCCATTTGTCTTGGAGAGCTGCTGGGGCCACTGGCTCCAACACCCACACCTTCTGTCCTGGCTGGTAAACAGTCAGTACAGCCTTTTGGTCATGCCAGGCTTTTTGCAGTTCCTGGCTAGCCTCAAGGTTTTTAGTTGCCTTTTTCATGTACTCAGCCATCCTGGAGCGGAGACCAAGTACATAGTCCACTATGTCCTGCTTTGGGGGCTTGAGAGGTAACTCCCATCCTTCCTTCACCAGGCACAATGGACCCCTGACAGGGTGACCAAACAAAAGTTCAAAAGGGCTGTAGCCAACCCCTTTTGAGGCACCTCCCTGTATGCAAATAAAAGGCAGGGCAAGAGTATGTCCCATCTTCGCCTAAGCTTCTCTGGGAGCCCTTTAATCATGCCCTTCAAGGTTTTGTTGAATCTCTCAACTAAACCATTGCATTGTGGGTGATAGGGTGTGGTGAACTTGTAAGTCACTCCACACTCCTTCCACATTGCTTTCAAGTATCCAGACATAAAGTTTGCACCCCTGTCTGATACAACCTCCTTAGGGAAGCCCACTCTTGAGAAAATTCCCAGGAGGGCTCTTGCCACTACAGGTGCTGTAGTGGTCCTAAGGGGAATAGCCTCTGGGTACCTGGTGGCATGATCCACCACCACCAGGATAAACCTGTGCCCAGATGCTGTTTGGGGATCCATGGGACCAACAATGTCAATCCCCACCCTTTCAAAGGGAACCCCCACCACAGGTAGTGGTATCAGGGGGCCTTTGTAGTGCCACCTGCCTTGCCACTGGCCTGGCAGGTTACACAGGAGCGACAAAACTCCTTGGTGTCTTCAGACATGTGGGGCCAGTGAAAGTGAGGGACAATTCTGTCCCAAGTCTTGTTCTGGCCCAGGTGACCTGCTAAGGGAATGTCATGGGCTAGGGTCAATAGGAAGCCCCTGAACTTCAGAGGTATAACCAACCTCCTGGTGGCACCAGGCTTGGGGTCTCTACACTCTGAGTACAAGAGTCCATCATCCCAATACACTGTATGGGGACCACTAGCTTTCCCAGCAGCCTCAGCAGCAGCTTGCTGTCTGAGGGGTTCAAGAGAGGGGCAGCTCTGCTGCTCCTGGCTCAGATCTGCCCTGGAAGGGCTCCCTGTCCCCAAGAACTCTACCTGATCAGGCTCAAGCTCCTCTGGGACAGTTCCTTCCTCAGGACTGAGATCATCTCCCTGAAGAGACTGATCTTCCTTCTGAGCCAAGGGGAAGGCACTGCCTTTACCCTACTACTCCTCCTCTTGGATGGCACTTGGTCCATTGTTCCAGGATCCAAGGCCTGTTCAGTGTTAGACATTTTGCTCTGTGACCTGGTCACAGCAAACACATCTGCAGGGATGCCCAGCATTTCTGCATGGGTCCTGAGCTCCACTTCTGCCCAAGCTGAAGTTTCAAGATCATTGCCAAGCAAGCATTCAACTGGTAGGTCTGCACTTACCACAACCTTCTTAAGGCCAGTTACCCCTCCCCAGGAGAAGTTAACAACTGCCAGAGTATGGTCTGTTCTGACATTGCTAGCATTGGTCACTTGGTACATCTCACCAAGTATAATCTGCCCAGGATCCACAAGATCTTGTGTCACCATGGTGACACTTGCTCCTGTGTCCCTAAATGCCAAAGCCTCTTTTCCATTTATTAATGGCTGTTGCCTGTACTTGCCCAGATTACTGGGACTCACAGAGGAGGTCACATCCATGCCTCCATCACAGACTAGGACAGCCTGAGTGAGTTCTCTGACTAGGTCAGAGCTCATCTCCTTACCCAGGGTCAACCCTACTAAACCCTTGGCTTGTGTACTCCCACCACCAATTGTAACTGCACTAGGGGGAACAGGTGCCTTAGGGGCATTGGTGGGGGCTGGAACAGAGTCTACGGACTTGGTGCAATCACTGGTCCAGTGTGTCTTTTGCTTACAGACTTTGCACCATGGTTTCTTTTGGCCTTTTCCCTTGTTAGACTGTGAATCCCCACCTGAAGAAGATTTTTGGGGGCCTTGTGAAGACTTCTGGTCTTTACCCTTCTCCCCACCCTTATCAGAGTTTTTAGAATCTTGCTTCTTAGGGTCACCACCTTGGTTCTGTACCTTCTGCCTCACCCTGGTTCTGACCCATTTGTCTGCCTTCTTTCCCAATTCTTGGGGAGAGGTCAGATCAGAGTCCACCAGGTACTGATGCAACAGCTGATTTTGACAGTTATTAAGAATCTGCTCCCTCATGATAAGATTGTACAATCCTGTGAAGTCACATACCTTACTGCCCAATAACCAACCTTCCAGAGCCTTAGCAGAACAATCAACAAAGTCCACCCAGTCTTGAGTCTGTGCTTTTTGGGTATCTCTGAACTTTAACCTGTATTGTTCAGTTGTTAGGCCAAACCCATCAATCAGAGCACTCTTCAAGACTTTGTAATTGTCAGCATCCTCCTCTCTAACAGTGAGGAGCTTATCTCTACCTTTGTCTGCAAAGGAGAGCCACAAGATTGCTGCCCACTGCTCCTGAGGGACCCTCTGTACTTTACAGGCCCTCTCCAGTGCAGAAATCCATTTGTGGATGTCATCCCCACTCTGGTAGGGAGGGACAATCTTGCTCAGGTTTCTATGGTCATAAGACCTTTCCCTATCTCTGGGGAAATTGCTGCCACCATGGGACTCTAGTCCCAACTTTTTTCTCTGTCTATAGAGATCTAGGGACTCCCTGTCTATAGCCAACTGCTGTTTTCTGAGCTCAAGCTGGGCTTGTTCATACTGAAGCAGTCTCTTTCTCCTCTCATGAGAGGATTCCCTCCTATGAGAAGAGACAGAGGTCCCTATTGAGGTGTCAGAGTGGTTAGACTCCTGAGAAGGAGATCTAGACCTTCTGGGCACACTCACAACTCTTCCTGCTGGGACAAAGGTGAGGTCATTCTGATCCTCCTCTTCCTCCACAGGAATAGCTGGGTTTTCCAGGTCAAGGTCATTTTCACCTTCCTGGCCAGTTTCAGAGGGGGGCCTGGGTGATGTCACCCCTGGTCCCTTCCTCATCTTCTGCCCCACCCTCTCTGTCTACCCCTTCAGGCCCTATGGGTCTTCTGAGATCATCTGACAGAAGCACCTCTCTGAGGTGTTGGGTGCTGGCACTTTGGCCTGTCTTCAGCTTCCTAGTATTGCACAATGCTCTCAATTCCAAGAATGGGAGATCATCATACTTGGAGGGAAGAAGCCCACTGGCTTCTGGCAAGGACCCACTGGTTCCTGGCCTTGAAGACATTACTAGTGAGGTGTGGTGTATGCACTACCTACTCTAGTGTGGCCTACTAAACTCTCTTGAGTTGTAGAAAGGGTGTGCTATCCCTTAACACACAACTCTAAGTTCAGTAGAACTTACTGTATACTAAGCTTGTATTTATATGTACCTAAGGTACCCTTAGTGGTTTTCAGTTGATCAATTCAATTGAGATTATCTGGTAAAACAATAGCAAGCTGGAATCCCACACGCTGCACACCAATGTGAGAAGTTGGCCTGGTATATGCTGTCCACTAATTATAGTGGGCACCTTGCACCAGTCCAAACAACCCCAAATTGGAATTAGGTTAAAGACAACCTTTATTGAAAGCTATCCTAGTGGTAGCTATGGAGAGCAGCCTTCAGGCTAAGTCTTGAAGGAATGTAGAGCAGCTTGTTTTACCAGTCTATAATCTCTTGAGTGACCAAATGAAAGAGGACCACACCAGGTATATATTTAAAATATATGTATTTAGTCTTAAACACACCCCTCTAGTCTCTTTATGAGGCTAGAGTTCGAAAGTACATAAGTTACAAGTCAGTAATCAACAGTAATAGCACAAATACACGTTTGAGCCCTAGGGGCGTACCAAACCATATACCAATAAAGTGGTATAAGAACCACGACTGAACTAGACACAGGGCCTAGAGCCTGTAGAAGTGCTTGGCCCTCAAGGAACCACCCAAGGTAGTGACACAGGGGACCCACGGGGACACGTGCAGTGTGAGAACACAGCCGCGAGCCGCCGTTGACTTCTATGGGGAATGTCGCGGTTGGAGTTTTAAAGAAAAAGGACACTTAGAGGAGGACTTGGAGCAAACCCCTTTAGACCTAGGTTGTTCTAGAGTCTATACCCACGGGAGCACCGGAGTACTCGAGTTACCTCACCCAGGGAAGCCGGGTGCATAGGTGTCTTTCGGGGTCGGGTTTCGTCGTCGTTTTCAATGGCGATCTGCTGCAAAGTGCTGCTGGCGGCCAAGTCGAAAGTGTTCGGGTGGATCCAAAGGTGGATCGAAGATCTGAAGAACCTGAAAGCAGAGGGGACAGAGTCTGGGTCACTAGCCAGTGACCAGGAAGGCGATGAGCAGATGCCCACCGATGTCGAGTGCTTCAGGTAGGTTGACGGTCATCTTGACTCTTCAGCCACGAGGTCCAGGAGGCGTCGACGACAACCAGGAGCTGGATTCGAGCTGTCCCACGACGTCTGTCACTTGCTGAGGTGTCGGCGACCGGATTGGACCCAACAAGCCTTGGCAACGGCAAGTCTCGTGGAAATGAAGAAAGGACGGTGATGCAGACCAGCAAGGTCTGAGGGACTCACCCAGCGAGGGTAAGTCAGGGCACGTCTGGAGCAACTAGAGAAGCCCAAGCAGAAGAAGAGTTGCCTTCGGGAGGGCCCACTAGCCAACGGACTAGCGACCGCAAAGGAGCCTCAAGTGGACGCACTTAGAGCTGGCTTACGAGCCACTCGTGGAGTGGAGGCCAGTGATCTTCGGTGCAGTCGGTGCTGGAGGCGAGGGCTACTCGGAGCCCAAAGCACAACTTCGTGGGAGACCAGGAAGAGGATGCACTTGCAAAAGTTCTTGGTGCCCAGGGGTCACAGTTCCACGTTACCCACGATAGCCACGGGCCTCAGCTTCGCTGGGGACTCAGGGTAGCCTCGGGGAAGTCTGGAAATCCACCTCTGGCATTGCAAAGACTTTGGCGTCCGGCGGGAGCTTCAGTGATGCAGACCAGACAATTGCTTCTTAGGTGCCTGCCAAGCAGGGGAGTCACTCCTTGACCCCAAGGGAGATTCTTCAGTCCTCTAATCTTAAAGTAGAGCGTCGAAGGTCCAGGATTCTGTATCAGAGTTTCGTCCAGGGTAATCTAAAGTCCTAAGGACTGGGGTCCCATACTTATACTAAGTTAGGGGGTTGGACATTCTCTGGGGACCCACCTATGGGAGGGTCAGGGAAGAGGGGTGGTTACACCCATTCCCTTTGTCCAGTTTCGCGCCAGAGCAGGGGCTGGAAGCCCCTGAGCCGGTTTGAACTGGGGTATGCACAGGGACACCAAATGTGCCCCCAGTGCTGGACTTCAAAGCACTTTGAGAGTGCACCCACCCAGCCCCAATACACATCAGCCTGTCTGGGAGGTGGTTACACCTCCCTGCAACAGGAAACCTATTGTCCAGGCCTCCCCTGCCGGAGTTTCGGTCGGCAGCAGGAGGCCAGACTCGTGTCTGTGGCTGCAGCATCCATTTTGTGATGCCAGGGCTCTGTAAAGTTAATACCGGGTATGCCGGTTGGCACATGTCTCTCCCTCTAGAAGGGTGGAATGCTACCCCCGCCGCCAGAACTGGCGGGGGGGTAGTATTCCAAGATGTTTGACACCAAACACGACATGTTTCCGTGCAGCCATCCCAAAGTTAGCATTTAACGCGAGGTTATAATGCACTTAAGAGTATATGGTCAGGCTGCACTGCAAACAGCATCAGAGGAGGTACTCCGAATGCTGCAGAGGGGCTCTGCTCATGCAGGGGCACCCTCTCACATGAAAACCAAGCACTCTGCCTTCAGGATTGTCAAGGCCTGCCATAGGAGTGACTTATAGGTTTATATGTGTGTGCAATGGTAGTGATATAGGTAGCCTATACCACTGTAAGGGGTGCATGCACCACCTTACTCAGGCTGCAGTAGCAGACCTGGGGTGTCATTTTGGAGGGCCTTCCATGGGTGGCACAATACATGCTTCAGCCCCTGGTAGGCCCCTGGGGTACCTATGCCATGGGTGCATAGTATACCATATACTAGGGACTTATAAGGGCACCCCAGAATCCAATCAGAGAAGTGCCTAAGGTACTTGGAATCCATTTAGAGAGGAAGCAGCTAGGCTGGAGACCTGAATAGCAGGGCCCCAGCCAGACTAAAGTCAGAATACAGTGAAGCATCAGCAAAAAGTGGGGGTAACCATAAGAGGCAGATCCTACTCTCCTACAACGGGCACTAGGCATACACACACAAGTGAGGTACCATTTTTATCGAGAGACTTTGGGGAATGCGGGTTGGGTGTAAGTCTGTGGACCTACGGAGATTCCAGAACTTTCCATCACAGAAATATGAGGAAAATGTGTTTTTTTTTTAGAATGTTTGAGGTTTGCAAGGGATTCTGGGTAACAGAACCTGGTGAGAGCCACACAAGTCACCCCATCCTGGATTCCCCTTGGTGTCTAGTTTTCAAAAATGTATAGGTTTGCTATGTTTCCCCAGGTGATGGCTGAGCTAAGATTCAGAATCCACAGCTAGGCACTTTGCAAAAAAAGGGTTCGTTTTCACTGACAAAATGTGGTGTATCCACATTGCGTTTTGGCCCATTTCCTGTCGCAGGCTCTAGGCCTACCCACACAAGTGAGGCACCATTTTTATCAAGAGACATTGGGGAATGCGGGGTGGGTGGAATTTTGTGGATCCACGCAGATTCCAGAACTTTCCGTCACAGAAATGTGAGGAAAATGTTTTTCTTTTTACAAAGTTTGAGGTTTGCAAGGGATTCTGGGTAACAGAACCTGGTGGGAGCCACACAAGTCACCCCATCCTGGATTCCCCTGGGTGTCTAGTCTTAAAAAATGTATAGGTTTGCTAGGTTTCCTTAGGTACCGGCTGAGCCATGGATCAAATTCCACAGCTATACAATTTGCAAACAAAGGTCAGTTTTCACTGGAAAAATGTGATGTCTCCATGTTGCGTTGTGTGCTGTTTCCTGTCACGGGCACTAGTCCTACACATACAAGTGAGGTACCATTTTTATCAAGAGACTTTGAGGAATGCGGGATGGGAGGAAGTTTGTGGACCTATGCAGATTACAGAACTTTCCATCACAGAAATGTGAGGAAAATGGGGTTTTTTTACAAAGTTTGAGGTTTGCAAGGGATTTTGGGTAACAGAACCTGGTGGGAGCCACACAAGTCACCCCATCCTGGATTCCCCTGACTGTCTAGTTTAAAAAAATGCATAGGTTTGCTAGGGATTCTGGGTAACAGAACCTGGTGAGAGCCACAAAAGTCACCACATCCTGGATTCCACAGGGTGTTTAGTTTTCAAAAATGTATAGGTTTGCTAGGTTTCCCTAAGTGCCGGCTGAGCTAGGGTTCAAAATCCACAGCTAGGCACTTTGCAAAAAAAGGGTAAGTTTTCACTGAAAAAATGCGGTGTATCCACATTGCGTTTTGGCCCGTTTCCTGTCGCAGGCTCTAGGCCGACCCACACAAGTGAGGTAGCATTTTTATTGACAGACATTGAGGAATGCGGGGTGGTTGGAATTTTGTGGATCTACGCAGATTACAGAACTTTCCGTCACAGAAATGTGAGGAAAATGTTTCTTTTTTTCCAAATTTTGAGGTTTGCAAGGGATTCTGGGTAACAGAACCTGGTGAGAGCCACACAAGTCACCCCATCCTGGATTCCCCTGGGTGTCTAGTTTTTAAAAACTTATAGGTTTGCTTACTTTCCCTAGGTGCCGGCTGAGCTAGGGTTCAAAATCCACAGCGAGGCACTTTGCAAAAAAAGGGTTTGTTTTCACTGACAAAATGTGGTGTATCCACATTGCGTTTTGGCCCATTTCCTGTCGCAGGCTCTAGGCCTACCCACACAAGTGAGGTACCATTTTTATTGGGAGACTTTAGGGAATGCGGGGTGGGTGGAATTTTGTGGATCCACGCAGATTCCAGAACTTTCCGTCACAGAAATGTGAGGAAAATGTTTTTGTTTTTACAAATTTTGAGGATTCAAGGGATTCTGGGTAACAGAACCTGGTGAGAGCCACACAAGTCACCGCATCCTGGATTCCCCTGGGTGTCTAGTTTTAAAAAATGTATAGGTTTGCTAGGTTTCCTTAGGTACCGGCTGAGCCATGGATCAAATTCCACAGCTAGACAATTTGCAAAAAAAAGGTCAGTTTTCACTGGAAAAATGTGATGTCTCCATGTTGCTTTGTGGGCTGTTTCCTGTCACGGGCACTAGGCCTACACACACAAGTGAGGTACCATTTTTATCGAGAGACTTTGGGGAATGCGGGTTGGGTGTAAGTCTGTGGACCTACGCAGGTTCCAGAACTTTCCATCACAGAAATATGAGGAAAATTGTTTTTTTTTTAGAAAGTTTGAGGTTTGCAAGGGATTTTGGGTAACAGAACCTGGTGAGAGCCACTTAAGTCACCCCATCCTGGATTCCCCTGGGTGTCTAGTTTTCAAAAATGTATAGGTTTGCTAGGTTTCCCCAGGTGCCGGCTGAGCTAGGATTCAGAATCCACAGCTAGGCACTTTGCAAAAAAAGGGTTTGTTTTCACTGACAAAATGTGGTGTATCCACATTGCGTTTTGGCCCATTTCCTGTCGCAGGCTCTAGGCCTACCCACACAAGTGAGGTACCATTTTTATTGGGAGACTTTAGGGAATGCGGGGTGGGTGGAATTTTGTGGATCCACGCAGATTCCAGAACTTTCCGTCACAGAAATGTGAGGAAAATGTTTTTGTTTTTACAAATTTTGAGGATTCAAGGGATTCTGGGTAACAGAACCTGGTGAGAGCCACAAAAGTCACCACTTCCTGGATTCCACAGGGTGTCTAGTTTTAAAAAATGTATAGGTTTGCTAGGTTTCCCTAAGTGCCGGCTAAGCTACGGTTAAAAATCCACAGCTAGGCACTTTGCAAAAAAAGGGTACGTTTTCACTGAAAAAATGTGGTGTATCCACATTGCGTTTTGGCCCGTTTCCTGTCGCAGGCTCTAGGCCGACCCACACAAGTGAGGTAGCATTTTTATCGAGAGACTTTGGGGAATGCGGGTTGGGTGGAAGTCTGTGGACCTACGCAGATTCCAGAACTTTCCATCACAGAGATATGAGGAAAATGTTATTTTTAGAATGTTTGGGGTTTGCAAGGAATTCTGGGTAACAGAACCTGGTGAGAGCCACACAAGTCACCCTATCCTGGATTCCCCTGGGTGTCCAGTTTTTAAAAACGTATAGGTTTGCTAGGTTTCCCTAGGTGCCGGCTGAGCTAGGGTTCAAAATCCACAGCGAGGCACTTTGCAAAAAAAGGGTTTGTTTTCACTGTCAAAATGCGGTGTTTCCACATTGCGTTTTGGCCCGTTTCTTGTCGCAGGCTCTAGGCCTACCCACACAAGTGAGGTACCATTTTTATTGGGAGACATTTTAGGGAATGCGGGGTGAGTGGAATTTTGTGGATCCACGCAGATTCCAGAACTTTCCGTCACAGAAATATGAGGAAAATGTTTTTGTTTTTACAAAGTTGAGGTTTGCAAGGGATTCTGGGTAACAGAACCTGGTGAGAGTCACACAAGTCACCCCATCCTGGATTCCCCTGGGTGTCTAGTTTTAAAAAATGTATAGGTTTGCTAGGTTTCCTTAGGTACCGGCTGAGCCATGGATCAAATTCCACAGCTAGACAATTTTCAAAAAAAAGGTCAGTTTTCACTGGAAAAATGTGATGTCTCCATGTTGCGTTGTGGGCTGTTTCCTGTCACGGGCACTAGGCCTACACACACAAGTGAGGTACCATGTTTATCGAGAGACTTTGGGGTATGCGGGTTGGGTGGAAGTCTGTGGACCTACGCAGATTCCAAAACTTTCCATCACAGAAATATGAGGAAAATGTTTTTGTTTTTAGAATGTTTGAGGTTTGCAAAGGATTCTGGGTAACAGAACCTGGTGAGAGCCACTCAAGTCACCCCATCCTGGATTTCCCTGGGTGTCCAGTTTTTAAAAACGTATAGGTTTGCTAGGTTTCCCTAGGTGCCAACTGAGCTAAGGTTCAAAATCCACAGCGAGGCACTTTGCAAAAAAAGGGTTTGTTTTCACTGACAAAATGTGGTGTTTCCACATTGCGTTTTGGCCCGTTTCCTGTCGCAGGCTCTAGGCCTATCCACACAAGTGAGGTACCATTTTTATTGGGAGACTTTAGGGAATGCGGGGTGGGTGGAATTTTGTGGATCCACGCAGATTCCAGAACTTTCCGTCACAGAAATGTGAGGAAAATGTTTTTCTTTTACAGATTTGAGGTTTGCAAGGGAATCTGGGTAACAGAACCTGGTGAGAACCACACAAGTCACCCCATCCTGGATTCCTATGGGTGTCTAGTTTTAAAAAATGTATAGGTTTGCTAGGTTTCCTTAGGTACTGGCTGAGCCATGGATCAAATTCCACAGCTAGACAATTTGCAAAAAAAAGGTCAGTTTTCACTGGAAAAATGTGATGTCTCCATGTTGCTTTGTGGGCTGTTTCCTGTCACGGGCACTAGGCCTATACACAGAAGTGAGGTACCATTTTTATCGAGAGACTTTGGGGAATGCGGGTTGGGTGGAAGTCTGTGGACCTACGCAGATTCCAGAACTTTCCATCACAGAAATATGAGGAAAATGTTTTTGTTTTTAGAAAGTTTGAGGTGTGCAAGGGATTCTGGGTAACAGAACCTGGTGAGATCCACACAAGTCACCCCATCCTGGATTCCCCTGGGTGTCTAGTTTTTAAAAATGTATAGGTTTGCTAGGTTTCCCCAGGTCCCGGCTGAGCTAGGATTCAGAATCCACAGCTAGGCTCTTTGCAAAAAAAGGGTCAGTTGTCCCTGAAAAAATGTGGTGTGTCTAGGTTGCGTTTTGGCCCATTTCCTGTTGCAGGCTCTAGGCCTACCCACAAAAGTGAGGTACCATTTTTATTGAGAGACTTTGGGAAATGCGGGGTGGGTGGAATTTTGTGGATCTACGCAGATTCCAGAACTTTCCATCACAGAAATGTGAGGAAAATGTGCTTTTTGACAACGTTTGAGGTTTGCAAGGGTTTCTGGGTAACAGAACCTGATGAGAGCCACACAAGTCATGTCATCCTGAATTCCCCTGGGTATCTAGTTTTTAAAAACGTATAGGTTTTCTACGTTTCCCTAGGTGCCGGCTGAGCTAGGGTTCAAATTCCAATTAGGCACTTTGCAAAAAAAGGGTCAGTTTTCACTGAAAAAATGTGGTGTGTCCATGTTGCGTTTTGGCCTGTTTCCTGTCGCAGGCTCTAGGCCTACCCACACAAGTGAGGTACCATTTTTATCGGGAGACTTTAGGAAATGCGGGATGCGTGGAATTTTGTGGATCCACGACAATTCCACAACTTTCCATCACAGAAATGTGAGGAAAATTTTATTTTTTTACAGAGTTTGAGGTTTGCAAGGGAATCTGGGTAACAAAACTTGGTAATACCACACAAGCCACCTCATCCTGGATTCCCCTGGGTGTCTAGTTTTAAAAAATGTATAGGATTGCTAGGTTTCCTTAGGTACCGACTAAGCCATGGATCAAATTCCACAGCTAGACAATTTGCAAAAAAAAGGTCAGTTTTCACTGGAAAAATGTGATGTCTCCATGTTGCTTTGTGGGCTGTTTCCTGTCACGGGCACTAGACCTACACACAGAAGTGAGGTACCATTTTTATCGAGAGACTTTGGGAATGCGGGTTGGGTGGAAGTCTGTGGACCTACCCAGATTCCAGAACTTTCCATCACAGAAATATGAGGAAAATGTTTATGTTTTTAGAAAGTTTGAGGTTTGCAAGGGATTCTGGGTAACAGAAGCTGGTGAGAGCCACACAAGTCACCCCATCCTGGATTCCCCTGGGTGTCTAGTTTTTAAAAATGTATAGGTTTGCTAGGTTTCCCCAGATGCCGGCTGAGCTAGGATTCAGAATCCACAGCTAGGCACGTTGCAAAAAAAGCGTCAGTTTTCACTGAAAAAATGTGTTGTGCCTAGGTTGCGTTTTGGCCCGTTTCCTCTCACAGGCTCTAGGCCTACCCACACAAGTGAGGTACCATTTTTATTGAGAGGCTTTGGGGAATGCGGGCTGGGTGGAATTTTGTGGATCAATGCAGATTCCAGAACTTTCTGTCACAGAAATGTGAGGAAAATGTGTTTTTTTTTAGAAAGTTTGAGCTTTGCAAGGGATTCTGGGTAACAGAACCTGGTGAGAGCCACAAACGTCACCACATCCTGGATTCCCGTGGGTGTCTAGTTTTCAAAAATGTATAGTGCTAGGTTTCTCTAAGTGCCGGCTGAGCTAGGGTTCAAAATTCACAGCTAGGCACTTTGCAAAAAAAGGGTAAGTTTTCACTGAAAAAATATGGTGTATCCACATTGCGTTTTGGCCCGTTTCCTGTCGCAGGCTCTAGGTCTACCCACACAAGTGAGGTACCATTTTTATCGAGAGACTTTGGGGAATGCGGGGTGGTTGGAATTTTGTGGATCTACGCAGATTCCAGAACTTTCCATCACAGAAATGTGAGGAAAATGTGTTTTTTTGACAACGTTTAAGGTTTGCAAGGGTTTCTGGGTAACATAACCTGGTGAGAGCCACACAAGTCACCCCATCCTGGATTCCCCTGGGTGTCTAGATTTTAAAAACGTATAGGTTTTCTAGGTTTCCCAAGGTGCCGTCTGAGCTAGGTTTCAAAATCCAATTAGGCAGTTTGCAAAAAAAGGGTCAGTTTTCACTGAAAAAATGTGGTGTATCCACATTGCGTTTTAGCCAGTTTCCTGTACGCAGGCTCTAGGTCTACCCACACAAGTGAGGTACCATTTTTTATCGAGAGACTTTGGGGAATGCGGGGTGGTTGGAATTTTGTGGATCTACGCAGATTCCAGAACTTTCCATCACAGAAATGTGAGGAAAATGTGTTTTTTGACAACGTTTAAGGTTTGCAAGGGTTTCTGGGTAACAGAACCTGGTGAAAGCCACACAAGTCACCCCATCCTGGATTCCCCTGGGTGTCTAGATTTTAAAAACGTATAGGTTTTCTAGGTTTCCCAAGGTGCCGGCTGAGCTAGGTTTCAAAATCCAATTAGGCAGTTTGCAAAAAAAGGGTCAGTTTTCACTGAAATAATGTGGTGTGTCTATGTTGCGTTTTGGCCCGTTTCCTGTCGCAGGCTCTAGGCCTACCCACACAAGTGAGATACCATTTTTATCGGGAGACTTTAGGGAATGCGGGGTGGGTGGAATTTTGTGGATCCATGCAGATTCCATAACTTTCCGTCACAGAAATGTGAGGAAAATGTTTCTTTTTTTACAAATTTTGAGGTTTGCAAGGGATTCTGGGTAACAGAACCTGGTGAGAGCCACACAAGTCACCCCATCCTGAATTCCCCAGGGTGTCTAGTTTTTAAAAACGTATAGGTTTGCTAGGTTTCCCCAGATGCCGGCTGAGCTAGGATTCAGAATCCACAGCTAGGCACGTTGCAAAAAAAGCGTCAGTTTTCACTGAAAAAATGTGGTGTGTCTATGTTGCGTTTTGGCTCGTTTCCTGTTGCAGGCTCTAGGCCTACCCACACAAGTGAGGTACCATTTTTATCGGGAGACTTTAGGGAATGCGGGGTGGGTGGAATTTTGTGGATCCATGCAGATTCCGGAACTTTCCGTCATAGAAATGTGAGGAAAATGTTTCTTTTTTTACAAATTTTGAGGTTTGCAAGAGATTCTGAGTAACCGAACCTGGTGAGAGCCACACAAGTCACCCCATCCTGAATTTCCCTGGGTGTCTAGTTTTTAAAAACGTATAGGTTTGCTAGGTTTCCCTAGGTGCCGGCTGAGCTAGGGTTCAAAATCCACAGCGAGGCAGTTTGCAAAAAAAGGGTTCGTTTTCACTGACAAAATGTGGTTCATCCACATTGCGTTTTGGCCTGTTTCCTGTTGCAGGTTTGCTAGGTTTCCCCAGATGCCGGCTGAGCTAGGATTCAGAATCCACAGCTAGGCACGTTGCAAGAAAAGCGTCAGTTTTCACTGAAAAAATGTGGTGTGTCTATGTTGCGTTTTGGCTCGTTTCCTGTTGCAGGCTCTAGGCCTACCCACACAAGTGAGGTACCATTTTTATCGGGAGACTTTAGGAAATGCGGGGTGGGTGGAATTTTGTGGATCCATGCAGATTCCAGAACTTTCCGTCACAGAAATGTGAGGAAAATGTTTTTTTTTAAAATACATTTTTAGGTTTGCAAGGGATTCTGGGTAACAGAACCTGGTGAGAGCCACACAAGTCACCCCATCCTGGATTCCCCTGGGTGTA
The DNA here is from genome assembly GCA_963921515.1 of Calotriton arnoldi. NCBI lineage: Eukaryota > Metazoa > Chordata > Amphibia > Caudata > Salamandridae > Calotriton > Calotriton arnoldi. Next base: position 1,333,480 of record CAWUFW010000662.1, read on the forward strand.
TAGTTTAAAAAAATGTATAGGTTTGCTAAGTTTCCTTAAGTACCGTTTGAGCCATAGATCAAATTCCACATCTAGACAATTTGCAAAAAAAAGGCAAGATTTCACTGGAAAAATGTGATGTCTCCATGTTGCGTTGTGGGCTGTTTCCTGTCACGTGCACTAGTTCTACACACACAAGTGAGGTACCATTTTTATCAAAAGACTTTGGGGAATGCGGGCTGGGTGGAAGTTTGTGGACCTACGCAGATTCCAGAACTTTCCATCACAGAAATGTGAGGAAAATGTTTTTTTACAAAGTTTGAGGTTTGCAAGGGATTCTAGGTAACAGAACCTGGTGAGAGCCACACAAGTCACCCCATCCTGGATTCCCCTGACTGTCTAGTTTTGAAAAATGCATAGGTTTGCTAGGTTTCCTTGGGTACCTGCTGAGCCATGGATAAAATTCCACAGCTAGACAATTTGCAAAAAAAAAGGTCAGTTTTCACTGGAAAAATGTGATGTCTCCATGTTGCGTTGTGGGCTGTTTCCTGTCACGGGCACTAGGCCTACACACACAAGTGAGGTACCATTTTTATTGAGAGACTTTGGGGAATGCGGGTTAGGTGGAAGTTTGTGGACTTACGCAGATTCCAGAACTTTCCATCACAGAAATATGAGGAAAATGTTTATGTTTTTAGAAAGTTTGAGGTTTGCAAGGGATTCTGGGTAACAGAACCTGGTGAGAGCCACACAAGTCACCCCATACTATATTCCCCTGGGTGTCTAGTTTTTAAAAATGTATAGGTTTGCTAGGTTTCCCCAGATGCCGGCTAAGCTAGGATTCAAAATCCACAGCTAGGCACGTTGCAAAAAAAGCGTCAGTTTCACTGAAAAAATGTGTTGTGCCTAGGTTGCGTTTTGGCCCGTTTCCTGTCACAGGCTCTAGACCTACCCACACAAGTGAGGTACCATTTTTATTGAGAGACTTTGGGGAATGCGGGCTGGGTGGAATTTTGTGGATCAATGCAGATTCCAGAACTTTCTGTCACAGAAATGTGAGGAAAATGTGTTTTTTTAGAAAGTTTGAGCTTTGCAAGGGATTCTGGGTAACAGAACCTGGTGAGAGCCACAAACGTCACCACATCCTGGATTCCCGTGGGTGTCTAGTTTTCAAAAATGTATAGTGCTAGGTTTCCCTAAGTGCCGGCTGAGCTAGGGTTCAAAATCCACAGCTAGGCACTTTGCAAAAAAAGGGTAAGTTTTCACTGAAAAAATGTGGTGTATCCACATTGCGTTTTGGCCCATTTCCTGTCGCAGGCTCTAGGTCTACCCACACAAGTGAGGTACCATTTTTATCGAGAGACTTTGGGGAATGCGGGGTGGTTGGAATTTTGTGGATCTACGCAGATTCCAGAACTTTCCATCACAGAAATGTGAGGAAAATGTGTTTTTTTGACAACGTTTAAGGTTTGCAAGGGTTTCTGGGTAACATAACCTGGTGAGAGCCACACAAGTCACCCCATCCTGGATTCCCCTGGGTGTCTAGTTTTTAAAAACGTATAGGTTTTCTAGGTTTCCCAAGGTGCCGGCTGAGCTAGGTTTCAAAATCCAATTAGGCAGTTTGCAAAAAAAGGGTCAGTTTTCACTGAAATAATGTGGTGTGTCTATGTTGCGTTTTGGCTCTAGGCCTACCCACACAAGTGAGATACCATTTTTATCGGGAGACTTTAGGGAATGCGGGGTGGGTGGAATTTTGTGGATCCATGCAGATTCCATAACTTTCCGTCACAGAAATGTGAGGAAAATGTTTCTTTTTTACAAATTTTGAGGTTTGCAAGGGATTCTGGGTAACAGAACCTGGTGAGAGCCACACAAGTCACCCCATCCTGAATTCCCCTGGGTGTCTCGTTTTTAAAAACGTATAGGTTTGCTAGGTTTCCCCAGATGCCGGCTGAGCTAGGATTCAGAATCCACAGCTAGGCACATTGCAAAAAAAGCGTCAGTTTTCACTGAAAAAATGTGTTGTGCCTAGGTTGCGTTTTGGCCCGTTTCCTGTCACAGGCTGTAGGCCTACCCACACAAGTGAGGTACCATTTTTATTGAGAGACTTTGGGGAATGCGGGCTGGGTGGAATTTTGTGGATGAATGCAGATTCCAGAACTTTCTGTCACAGAAATGTGAGGAAAATGTGTTTTTTTTTAGAAAGTTTGAGCTTTGCAAGGGATTCTGGGTAACAGAACCTGGTGAGAGCCACAAACGTCACCACATCCTGGATTCCCGTGGGTGTTTAGTTTTCAAAAATGTATAGTGCTAGGTTTCCCTTAGTGCCGGCTGAGCTAGGGTTCAAAATCCACAGCTAGGCACTTTGCAAAAAAAGTGTTCGTTTTCACTGACAAAATGTGGTTCATCCACATTCCGTTTTGGCCCGTTTCCTGTCGCAGGCTCTAGGCCTACCCACACAAGTGAGGTACCATTTTTATCGGGAGACTTTAGGAAATGCGGGGTGGGTGGAATTTTGTGGATCCATGCTGATTCCAGAACTTTCCGTCACAGAAATGTGAGGAAAATGTTTTTGTTTTACAAATTTTGAGGTTTGCAAGGGATTCTGGGTAACAGAACCTGGTGAGAGCCACACAAGTCACCCCATCCTGGATTCCCCTGGGTGTATAGTTTTAAAAAATGTATAGGTTTGCTAAGTTTCCTTAAGTACCGTTTGAGCCATAGATCAAATTCCACATCTAGACAATTTGCAAAAAAAAGGCCAGTTTTCACTGGAAAAATGTGATGTCTCCATGTTGCGTTGTGGGCTGTTTCCTGTCACGGGCACTAGTCCTACACACACAAGTGAGGTACCATTTTTATCAAAAGACTTTGGGGAATGCGGGCTGGGTGGAAGTTTGTGGACCTACGCAGATTCCAGAACTTTCCATCACAGAAATGTGAGGAAAATGTTTTTTTTTACAAAGTTTGAGGTTTACAAGGGATTCTAGGTAACAGAACCTGGTGAGAGCCACACAAGTCACCCCATCCTGGATTCCCCTGACTGTCTAGTTTTGAAAAATGCATAGGTTTGCTAGGTTTCCTTGGGTACCTGCTGAGCCATGGATAAAATTCCACAGCTAGACAATTTGCAAAAAAAAAGGTCAGTTTTCACTGGAAAAATGTGATGTCTCCATGTTGCGTTGTGGGCTGTTTCCTGTCACGGGCACTAGGCCTACACACACAAGTGAGGTACCATTTTTATTGAGAGACTTTGGGGAATGCAGGTTGGGTGGAAGTTTGTGGACCTACGCAGATTCCAGAACTTTCCATCACAGAAATATGAGGAAAATGTGTTTGTTTTTAGAAAGTTTGAGGTTTGCAAGGGATTCTGGGTAACAGAACCTGGTGAGAGCCACACAAGTCACCCCATCCTGGATTCCCCTGGGTGTCTAGTTTTCAAAATTGTATAGGTTTGCTAGGTTTCCCCAGGTGCCGGCTGAGCTAGGATTCAGAATTCACAGCTAAGCACTTTACAAAAAAAGTGTCAGTTTTCACTGAAAAAATGTGGTGTGTCCACGTTGCGTTTTGGCCCGTTTCCTGTCGCAGGCTCTAGGCCTACCCACACAAGTGAGGCACCATTTTTATTGAGAGAATTTGGGGAATCCGGGGTGGGTGGAATTTTGTGGATCCACGGAGATTCCAAAACTTTCCGTCACAGAAATGTGAGGAAAATGTTTTTTTTGTACAAAGTTTGAGGTTTGCAATGGATTCTGGGTAACAGAACCTGGTGAGAGCCACACAAGTCACCCCATCCTGGATTTCCCTGGGTGTCTAATTTTAAAAAATGTATAGGTTTGCTAGGTTTCCTTAGGTACCGGCTGAGCCATGGATCAAATTCTACAGCTAGACAATTTGCAAAAAAAAGGTCAGTTTTCACTGGAAAAATGTGATGTCTCCATGTTGCGTTGTGGGCTGTTTCCTGTCACGGGCACTAGGCCTACACACACAAGTGAGGTACCATTTTTATCGAGAGACTTTAGGGAATGCAGGTTGGGTGGAAGTCTGTGGACCTACGCAGATTTCAGAACTTTCCATCACAGAAATATGAGGAAAATATTTTTGTTTTTAGAATGTTTGAGGTTTGCAAGGGATTCTGGGTAACAGAACCTGGTGAGAGCCACACAAGTCACCCCATCCTGGATTCCCCTGGGTGTCTAGTTTTCAAAAATGTATAGGTTTGCTAGGTTTCCCCAGGTGCCGGCTGAGCTAGGATTCAGAATCCACAGCTAGGCACTTTGCAAAAAAAGGGTCAGTTTTCACTGAAAAAATGTGGTGTGTCTAGGTTGCGTTTTGGCCTGTTTCCTGTCACAGGCTCTAAGCCTACTCACACAAGTGAGGTACTATTTTTATTGAGAGACTTTGTGGAATGCGGGGTGGGTAGAATTTTGTGGATCCAGGCAGATTCCAAAACTTTCTGTCAGAGAAATGTAAGGAAAATGTGTTTTTTTTAAAGAAATTTTGACGTTTGCAAGGGATTCTGGGTAACAGAACCTGGTGAGAGCCACACAAGTCTCCCCATCCTGGATTCCCCTGGGTGTCTAGTTTTTAAAAAGGTATAGGTTTGCTAGGTTTCCCTAGGTGCTGGCTGAGCTAGAGTTCAAAATCCACAGCGAGGCACTTTGCAAAAAAATGGTTTGTTTTCACTGACAAAATGTGGTGTATCCACATTGCGTTTTGGCCCGTTTCGTGTCGCAGGCTCTAGGCCTACCCACACAAGTGAGGTACCATTTTTATTGAGAGAATTTGGGGAATGCGGGGTGGGTGGAATTTTGTGGATCCACGGAGATTCCAAAACTTTCCGTCACAGAAATGTGAGGAAAATGGGTTTTTTGTACAAAGTTTGAGGTTTGCAATGGGTTCTGGGTAACAGAACCTGGTGAGAGCCACACAAGTCACCCCATCCTGGATTTCCCTGGGTGTCTAATTTTAAAAAATGTATAGGTTTGCTAGGTTTCCTTAGGTACCGGCTGAGCCATGGATCAAATTCTACAGCTAGACAATTTGGAAAAAAAAGGTCAGTTTTCACTGGAAAAATGTGATGTCTCCATGTTGCGTTGTGGGCTGTTTCCTGTCACGGGCACTAGGCCTACACACACAAGTGAGGTACCATTTTTATCGAGAGACTTTGGGGAATGCGGGTTGGGTGGACGTTTGTGGACCTACGCAGATTCCAGAACCTTCCATCACAGAAATATGAGGAAAATGTGTTTGTTTTTAGAAAGTTTGAGGTTTGCAAGGGATTCTGGGTCACAGAACCTGGTGAGAGCCACACAAGTCACCCCATCCTGGATTCCCCTGGGTGTCTAGTTTTCAAAAATGTATAAGTTTGCTAGGTTTCCCTAGGTGCCGGCTGAGCTAGGATTCAGAATCCACAGCTATGCACTTTCCACAGCTATGCACTTTGCAAAAAAAGTGTCAGTTTTCACTGAAAACATGTGGTGTGTCCACGTTGCGTTTTGGCCCATTTACTTTCGGAGGCTCTAGGCCTACCCACACAAGTGAGGTATCATTTTTATCGAGAGACTTTGGGGAATGGGGGGTGGGTGGAATTTTGTGGATCCACGCAGATTCCAGAACTTTCCATCACAGAAATGTGAGGAAAATGTGTTTCTTTTGACACAGTGTGATGTTTGCAAAGGATTCTGGGTAACAGAACCTGGTGAGAGCCACACAAGTCACCACATCCTAGATTCCCCTGGTTGTCTAGTTTAAAAAAATGTATAGGTTTGCTAGGTTTCCCCAGGTGGCGGCTGAGCTAGGATTCAAAATCCACATTTAGGCACTTTGCAAAAAAGTGTCAGTTCTCACTGTAAAATGTGGTGTGTCCACGTGGCGTTTTGGCTGGTTGGCTAGGGCTTGCGCCTTAGCCAGGCAGAGACCACCACTCTAGTCAGGGCAAGGGAGTTACACGCTGAAGATAACCCCTGCTCACCCCCTTGGTAGCTTGGCACGAGCAGTCAGGCTTATCCCAGAGGCAATGTGTAAAGCGTTTGCGCAACACACACACACAGCAGCAACACACTAGGCACACCACAAAAGAAACTCCACACAAGGTTATATATATACAAAATAGCCTTTGTATTATCCAAAACACATTAGAATCATAATCACACATATACACTGTGCCAACTGGCACTGGGCAATATTCACAGGGGACTATATACACAGGACAGGGCCAATCGGGCCACTGTCAGGACCTTTAGAAATCACAAGTAGCAATTGTAAAACACAACCAGTAACTACTGGCACAGTAATGACCTCGGCATTATCACCTGCAACATAAACACATTATGTCTGCATCACATTAGGCATAAAACACCTTATGCATAGACCATCAGCATAAACACATTATGCATCCTCATAAGCATAAACCCATTACGCAATAGGCATCATCCTAAAACATCATAGCATGACATTAGGCATCAGCATAAATACATTATGCAACATCACATTAGGCATAAACACATTATGCATAAATCAGCAGTGCACCACAGTAACACTACTACCAGGTGCATACATCACCTTACAAACTGACCCCAGGCCAACTGGCCTTTCACTGGGGCTCAAAATGCCCTCTGTCCATAATGTCAGGGCGCAAACTGTGGGCCTTTCAAGTAGCCCTATGGCTGCCCATGCAGCTAAAGCAAAAGTGCGCAATGCGAAGGGGGCGGGGGAGAGTATCTCACTCCTTTCTCATGAAAACCCAAAATGAATGCCCCATGTTGCAGCTGTCCGCTCTCTCTCGCGGTGCATCTGTGGTAAAATTATCCTGGGCACCACTGTGCCCTTGAAGGCCCCACTCCGGGACTCCTAAATGCCAACAAGAAAATGCCTTTGCGTTGCAGCTGCCCGCTCTCTCTCGCGGTGCAGCTGGAAATGGGCGTTGGCACCACCGTGCCTGGGGGAGCCCCACTCAGGGACTCTACTCACTAACTTGCCCCCAAAGGAAAATGGCACTGGCACCACCGTGCTGCTTGGGAGCTCCCCTCTGGGACTCCTCCTGGTGCCCTCAATCGGCACCAACAGCACTGAAACGACTTCAGCCCCACTCACCGGGGCTTCGTGCAGACTCCTCCGATCCCAGAGGGAAGGCACACCGGGACCTCTCCTGACTTCCTTCGCGGCCGCAGGCAGGGTCTCTCCCACCTTCCGGTTGACTCGGGACTTCGACGTGGAGCCCGCGAGGCTCCGGACGATCCCTCTTCGGCGCGGTGGGACTTCCTCTTTACCAGCCGGCCAAGCCCCCAGCCAGGCACTGCCGCCTGGCTCCCGGGTCGGGCCGCGGCAGTGATCTCTCTTAGATCTCGGCGGCTCCTCCGGGCGTCGGCAATGCGGGGTAGGCTCTTGTTTTAAACAAATACAATTGCGAGGTGGGCTCCTGCTATTCAAATCAGCATCAATGCGGGGTGGGCTCCCGCAAAAGCACATAATGCGGGGTAGGCTCCCGCCGATCAGCACAGCGCAATGCGGGGTGGGCTCCCGCTCAATAAACAGCGCAGGGGGAATCCCACACGCCGGGATTCCCTCACAGCCCGTCGCAGCCCAGCGCTGCAGACACCTGCGCTTCTTCTTCACCTGGCAGTCCACATATAGCGCTCACGAGGCACTAGGACCCTCAAAGTTAAAGGGGCAGAGCTGGGCCCAGGCAGGCCAGCACACAGGGCCCTCCAGCAGGGAGGCAGTCCCTTGTGGCGGTTCCTCCTGGGGCCCAGCAGCAGCAAGCCCCCACATCACAGGGAAGCACAAGAACAGCACAACACATGGGGTCACAGCCCCAATACTTATATCCCAAATTCCTTTGTCTGCCCTGGCACAGGGCTTGGGGGAACCAGTCCTAACTGGTTCGGGGGAGTGTGGAGCACATTGTTTACAGGGCTCCTCTTCCCCTTTGTCAGGTTGGGGCTCTGTCATCAGACACACCACAGGGGGCGGAGCCAGCATTCACATAGGCAGGCACAGACCTATTCAGGGTCAGGGGACTACTCCACCCACCACTCCAAATGCAGATGCCCTATTCAGCCTAGCGCTGACTCACCCACCCCTCCTGGAGCCACACACACCTCACCAGCCCCTGCCACTCCAAAGCCAGACATGCAATCCACATCAGGCAGGCAGACACATAGCACACAGAAATGCCAACTTCTAGAAGTGGCATTTCTAAAATAGTGATAATAAATCTGCGCACACCATTGCGCAGCATTTATTATTACTATTCCAACCATACCAAACTTGACCACGCTGCTCCTCTCATATCAGGAATTACCACTGAAACACTTATCAGGGAACCCCGAATGCATTCCTATGGGAGGGCAGCCTCACAGCAGTGAGAAACCAAAATGGCTGTTTGTCACCACCAGGACATGTCACGCACTTAAGGTACATGTCCTTCCTTTTACCTACAATGCACCCTGCCCATAGGGCTAGCTAGGGCCTACCTTAGGGGTGACTGACATGCAGTAAAAGGGGGGTCACGGACATGGCACACACTTTAGGTGCCACGTCACAGCGGCAGTAACACTGCGCGCACAGGCCCTGCAATGGCAGAGGCCTGAGACAGGTTTGAAAGGCTACTTTGGTGGGTGGCAATCAGCGCTGCAAGCCCACCAGTAGCATTTAATTTACCAGCCCCGGGTATATGAGATACCACTTTACAAGGGACTGACAGGTAAATTAAATATGCCAAACAGGTGTAGACCAATCTTACCATGTTTACCACAGAGAGCACACGCACTTTACACTGAACAGCAGCGCTAAAGTGCCCAGAGTCCTAAAACCACCAACACCATGTCAGAAAAAAGGCTAGGAGGAAGGCAAACATTTCAGGGATGACCCTGCAAAAAGGGCCAAGTCCAACACAACCCCCTTCCAGCCAAAACGCAGGGTAGACCAATCACCACCTTGATGGGCTTCCCTGCTTTGGGCGATAGAACACGGACGCGGGCCCGTAACTGCAGGGACACCTTCCAGTTCTACGCCACTCTGAACCCATGTGGTTCCCTCTGTCAAAGCTCCCAGGACCAACTAGGCTACCCCACTGGTACTCCCTGGTTGTCCGTGGCCAGGACCAGGCCCTAGGCCATCCAGATGTATCTGGTCCTTGCCATCTCACAGAGTGGGGGGCAGTAACCCCTAGCACATAGTAGCCATTCTCCACTCTCCCTCTCATCAGTGCAGTTCTAAACTGCCACTGATCCTCCAGCCTAGGGTCCGCACCCTCAGGCTGACCAGAAGTCACGGGCGAGGCTCTCCTCCCCCTACCTCTCCTTCTGGGGTTCCGCACTCTCCTCCTATGAGAGGCAACCTCAGAACACAACTCACCCACCAGTTCAGGACCTCTCTCCAGCAACTGGTCTCCCAACCTAGGGTCTTAACCCTCAGGTTGCACCGGGGTCAGAGGTGAGGAATCCCTCAATCTGCACCCCCTTCCAGAGTTCTGCACCCTCCCACCTGGAGTGGTACCCCTGGAAGCCAAACCGGTCAGGACACTGTTTACAGTCATCCTTCCCTCCAGGTCAGGCAGAACCTGAACCTGGCCTCCCAACCTTGGGGCTGAACCCCGGGGCTGAGCACTTGCCTGGCACGCCATGACTTCTGGGGACTCACACAGTATCCCCCCCGGTAAGGACACTGCTTACAGATGTCCTTCCCTCCAGGTCAGGCAGAACCTGAACCTGGCCTCCCAACCTAGGGGCTGAAGCCCGCGGCTGAGCACTTGCCTGTCACACCAGGACTTCTGGGGACTCACACAGTATCCCCCCGAGGGAAACACATGACTCACATGTTGTGTGACAGTCTGCCTGGCGCAGATCTCCCGTCCCCTGTCCATCTGACAGTGCGCGAAGATCCCCCAGGACAGAAGTAGTGTCATCATGGTCACTCCTAGGAGACTCAGCCCTTCAGGCTGGCCCCTGACCCACTGGTTCTCCCACTGGGGAACACATCCCCCTCTCACCCCTCAATCTGTACTTCTGCACCCTCCACTTAGGAGCGGCACTGCCAGACACCAGAACCACTGGAGCTCCGTTTACAGACGCTCCAGGTTCTCCTGACACTAGGAGATCCCCCTCAAATGGCCTACTAGTACAGCCTAGGCCCCCAACCTGGTGTTCCCTGAGACTGGGTGTCGGGCACCTTGGGACACAGCCCACACTCACTCCTTCTCCACTGAGACAGGACGTGAGCCCCTACACCCCTCCCGCTACACCGGGACCTAGCTGGGCTACTCTGAACCTCTTCCACCACACAGGACCGGAAGATACCTGAGCCACTCCTTTTAGGATCACTCCCCAATGCCTCTTCAGACCCTCCATCACACAGCCAGAGGTCTGCCTCCCGTGAAAGCTCCCTGGGATCAGAGACCTCACACTCCAACAGGTGTTGGCGTAACCCCGGAAAACAATTACTGAACATGTGCTCTCTGACAACCAGATTGAACAGCCCTTCAAAATCATTTGCCGTGCTACTCATCACCCAACCTTTCAGTGCATCGCAACATTCATCCACAAACTCCCCCCAAGACTGGTGAGACAGTTTCCTACTGCCCCTGAACCTCAACCTATACCCTTCAGGTGTGACACCCTCTTCCTGGGAACTAGGTACCACGCTCTGGGATCTGGGAGTGGGACTTCCTGCACTGGACTCCATTTTGCTGCCACCACTGGACCCCACCCTCACTGGTGAATCCAGACAACTAAAACTGCACTCAGGGGATAACCTACCCTCCAGAACTAATTTCTCTCTGGCGAAGGCCCTCTCTGCCTCCGCCATCCTATCCTGCGCTAAGACCCTCTCGGTGTCTAGCTTTTTCTCTTCAAGGCCCAACGCCTTGAGACTCAACTCCTGGGCCAACAAGGCCTTTTTCTCCTCCACACCCAGCTGCGCTATCTCCTTGGCATGCTCTAACCTGAGCTTCTTCAAAGCCAGCTGATGCTCCCTTTCTTCCCTCCTATCTACCCACTCCTCTGGGGACAGGGAAAGGAATGGGGCACTGCCCCCGGCACTGGACCCAGCAAGGGACTCCCTATCTATGGGGTCCTCACTCTCTACTGGCGTCCCTGCCCTGTCATTTTCTTCCTCTTCTTCAGACTCTTCAGGGCCACCCTCAGACCCACCACCCTCTTGGGGTGTGGCCTGGGCCCTCTCCCACTCAGAGTGCTCAAGTCTCCATTCATCCTGTTGCCATTGTAGCAGGGCGTCCCTAAGGGATAGCTGAGTGTCTTCCCCACTCACTGCTAAGCCTATCTCATCACAGAACCCCTTTAGCTCCTCTAGACTGTAGTTCAACAGCAACAGATCATATGTGTTAAAGGCAGGTTCCATTCTGGCAAGGCACTTAAACCCACACAGGTACAACGCAAGACTCCTAGGCGTAAGATCTGAAGCAAGAGTACACAATTTGAAAATGACACTTTTAGGAGAAAAATAAAACTCAGGAAAAATAATCCCCAAACATGTGATTCTCTAAATGTAGAGTTTGTAGTGCAACCAGTTGACGCTGTGTACTGCGCAAACGCAAGTCCTATCCTCACCGCTAACAACCAATGTTAGAAATGGGATTTCTGGTTGGCTAGGGCTTGCCCCTAAGCCAGGCAGAAACCACCACTCTAGTCAGGGCAAGGGAGTAACACGCTGAAGATAACCCCTGCTCACCCCCTTGGTAGCTTGGCACGAGCAGTCAGGCTTATCTCAGAGGCAATGTGTAAAGCGTTTGTGCAACACACACACACAGCAGCAACACACTAGGCACACCACAAAAGAAACTCCACACAAGGTTATATAAAAAATAGCCTTTGTATTATCCAAAACACATTAGAATCATAATCACACATATACACTGTGCCAACTGGCACTGGGCAATATTCACAGGGGACTATATACACAGGACAAGGCCAATCGGGCCACTGTCAGGACCTTTAGAAATCACAAGTGCAATTGAAAAACACAACCAGTAACTACTGGCACAGTAATGACCTGGAATTTTGTGTTTCCACGCAGATTCCAGAACTTTCCGTCACAGAAATGTGAGGAAAATGTCTTTTTTTTTACAAGGTTTGAGGTCTGCAAGGGATTCTGGGTAACAGAACCTGGTGAGAGCCACACAAGTCACCCCATCCTGGATTCCCCTGGGTGTCTAGTTTTGAAAAATGTATAGGTTTGCTAGGTTTCCTTAGGTACCGGCTGAGCATGGATCAAATTCCACAGCAAGACAATTTGCAAAAAAAGGTCAGTTTTCACTGGAAAAATGTGATGTCTCCATGTTGCGTTGTGGGCTGTTTCCTGTCACGGGCACTAGTCCTACACACACAAGTGAGGTACCATTTTTATCAAGAGACTTTGGGGAATGCGGGATGGGTGGAAGTTTGTGGACCTATGCAGATTCCAGAACTTTCCATCACAGAAATGTGAGGAAAATGGTCTTTTCTACAAAGTTTGAGGTTTGCAAGGGATTCTGGGTAACAGAACCTGGTGAGAGCCACACAAGTCACCCCATCCTGGATTCCCCTGACTGTCTAGTTTTAAAAAATGCATAGGTTTGCCAGGTTTCCTTAGGTACCGGCTGAGCCATGGATCAAATTCCACAGCTAGACAATTTGCAAAAAAAAGGTCAGTTTTCACTGGAAAAATGTGATGTCTCCATGTTGCTTTGTGGGCTGTTTCCTGTCACGGGCACTAGGCCTACACACACAAGTGAGGTACCATTTTTATCAAAAGACTTTGGGGAATGCGGGTTGGGTGGAAGTCTGTGGACCTACGCAGATTCCAGAACTTTCCATCACAGAAATATGAGGAAATTTTTTTGTTTTTAGAATGTTTGAGGTTTGCAGGGGATTCTGAGTAACAGAACCTGGTGAGAGCCACACAAGTCACCCCATCCTGGATTCTCCCTGGTGTCTAGTTTTCAAAAATGTATAGGTTTGCTAGGTTTCCCCAGGTGCCGGCTGAGCTAGGATTCAGAATCCACAGCTAGGCACTTTGCAAATAAAGGGTCAGTTTTCACTGGAAAAATGTGGTGTGTCTAGGTTGCGTTTTGGCCCGTTTCCTGTCACAGGCTCTAGGCCTACCCACACAAGTGAGGTACCATTTTTATGGAGAGACTTTGGGGAATGCGGGCTGGGTAGAATTTTGTGGATCAATGCAGATTCCAGAACTTTCTGTCACAGAAATGTGAGGAAAATGTTTTTTTTTAGAAAGTTTGAGGTTTGCAAGGGATTCTGGGTAACAGAACCTGGTGAGAGCCACAAAAGTCACCACATCCTGGATTCCCCTGGGTGTCTAGCTTTCAAAAATGTCTAGGTTTTCTCGGTTTCCCTAAGTGCCGGCTGAGCTAGGGTTCAAAATCTACGGCTAGGCACTTTGCAAAAAAAGGGTTCGTTTTCACTGAAAAAATGTGGTGTATCCACATTGTGTTTTGGCCCGTTTCCTGTCGCAGGTTCTAGGCCGACCCACACAAGTGAGGTAGCATTTTTATCGAGAGACTTTGGGGAATGCAGGGTGGTTGGAATTTTGTGGATCTACGCAGATTACAGAACTTTCCGTCACAGAAATGTGAGGAAAATGTTTCTTTTTTACACATTTTGAGGTTTGCAAGGGATTCTGGGTAACAGAACCTGGTGAGAGCCACACAAGTCACCCCATCCTGGATTCCCCTGGGTGTCTAGTTTTTAAAAACATATAGGTTTGCTAGGTTTCCCTAGGTGCCGGCTGAGCTAGGGTTCAAAATCCACAGCGAGGCACTTTGCAAAAAAAGGGTTCGTTTTCACTGACAAAATGTGGTGTATCCACATTGCGTTTTGGCCCGTTTCCTGTCGCAGGCTCTAGGCCTACCCACACAAGTGAGGTGCCATTTTTATCGGGAGACTTTAGGTAATGTGGGTTGGGTGGAATTTTGTGGATCCACGCAGATTCCAGAACCTTACATCACAGAAATGTGAGGAAAATGTTTTTTTTTTTACAAAGTTTGAGGTTTGCAAGGGATTCTGGGTAACAGAACCTGGTGAGAGCCACACAAGTCACCCCATCCTGGATTTCCCTGACTGTCTAGTTTTGAAAAATGCATAGGTTTGCTAGGTTTTCTTAGGTACCGGCTGAGCCATAGATCAAATTCCACAGCTAGACAATTTGCAAAAAAAAGGTCAGTTTTCACTGGAAAAATGTGATGTCTCCATGTTGCGTTGTAGGCTGTTTCCTGTCACGGGCACTAGGCCTACACACACAAGTGAGGTACCATTTTTATCGAGAGAATGCGGGTTGGGTGGAAGTTTGTGGACCTACGCAGATTCCAGAACTTTCCATCAAAGAAATATGAGGAAAATGTGTTTGTTATTAGAAAGTTTGAGGTTTGAAAGGGATTCTGGGTAACAGAACCTGGTGAGAGCCACACAAGTCACCCCATCCTGGATTCCCCTGGGTGTCTAGTGTTCAAAAATATATAGGTTTGCTAGGTTTCCCCAGGTGCCGGCTGAGCTAGGATTCAGAATCCTCAGCTAAGCACTTTGCAAAAAAAGTGTCAGTTTTTACTGAAAAAATGTAGTGTGTCCACGTTGCGTTTTGGCCCATTTACTGTCGGAGGCTCTAGGCCTACCCGCACAAGTGAGGTATCATTTTTATTGAGAGACTTTGGGAAATGCGGGGTGGGTGGAATTTAGTGGAGCCATGCAGATTCCAGAACTTTCCATCACAGAAATGTGAGGAAAATGTGTTTTTTTTGACACAGTGTGATGTTTGCAAGGATTCTGGGTAACAGAACCTGGTGAGAGCCACATAAGTCACCCCATCCTGGATTCCCCTGGGTGTCTAGTTTTAAAAAATGTGTAGGTTTGCTAGGTTTCCCCAGGTGCCGGTTGAGCTAGGATTCAAAATCCACATTTAGGCACTTTGCAAAAAAAGTGTCCGTTTTCACTGTAAAATGTAGAGTGTCCACATGGCCTTTTGGCCCCTTTCCTGTCGCGGGCTCTAGGCCTACCCACACAAGTGAGAACCATTTTTATTGGGAGACTTTGGGAAATGTGGAGTGTGTGGAATTTTGTGGATTCACAGATTCCAGAACTTTCCATCACAGAATTGTGAGGAAATGTATTTTTGTTACACAGTTTGAGGTTTGCAAGGGAATCTGGGTAACAAAACTTGGTAATAACACACAAGCCACCTCATCCTGGATTCCCCTGGGTGTCTAGTTTTAAAAAATGTATAGGATTGCTAGGTTTCCTTAGGTACCGGCTAAGCCATGGATCAAATTCCACAGCTAGACAATTTGCAAAAAAAAGGTCAGTTTTCACTGGAAAAATGTGATGTCTCCATGTTGCTTTGTGGGCTGTTTCCTGTCAGGGCACTAGGCCTACACACACAAGGGAGGTACCATTTTTATCGAGAGACTTTGGGGAATGCAGGTTGGGGGGAAGTCTGTGGGCCTACGCAGATTCCAGGACTTTCCATCACAGAAATATGAGGAAAATATTTTTGTTTTTAGAATGTTTGAGGTTTGCAAGGGATTCTGGGTAACAGTACCTTGTAAGAGCCACACAAGTCACCCCATCCTGGATTCCCCTGGGTGTCTAGTTTTAAAAAATGTATAGGTTTGCTAGGTTTCCCCAGGTGCCGGCTGACCTAGGATTCAGAATCCACAGCTAGGCACTTTGCAAAAAAAGGGTCAGTTTTCACTGAAAAAATGTGGTGTGTCTAGGTTGCGTTTTGGCCCGTTTCCTGTCACAAGCTCTAGGCCTACTCACACAAGTGAGGTACCATTTTCATTGAGAGACTTTGGGGAATGCGGGTGGGTGGAATTTTGTGGATCCAGGCAGATTCCAGAACTTTCTGTCACAGAAATGTGAGGAAAATGTTTTTTTTAGAAATTGTGAGGTTTGCAAGGGATTATGGGTAACAGAACCTAGTGAGAGCCCCACAAGTCACCCCATTCTGGATTCCCCTGGGTGTCTAGTTTTTAAAAACATATAGGTTTGCTAGGTTTCCCTAGGTGCCGGCTGAGCTAAGGTTCAAAATGCACAGCGAGGCACTTTGCAAAAAAGGGTTCGTTTTCACTGACAAAATGTGGTGTATCCACATTGCGTTTTGGCCCGTTTCCTGTCGCAGGCTCTAAGCCTACCCACACAAGTGAGGTACCATTTCTATCGAGAGACTTTGGGGAATGCGGGGTGGGTGGAATTATGTGGATCCACGGAGATTCCAGAACTTTCTGTCACAGAAATATGAGGAAAATGTTTTGTTTTTTACAAAGTTTGAGGTTTGCAATGTATTCTGGGTAACAGAACGTGGTGAGAGCCACACAAGTCACCCCATCCTGGATTCCCCTGGGTGTCTAGTTTTGAAAAATGTATAGGTTTGCTAGGTTTCCTTAGGTACCGGCTGAGCATGGATCAAATTCCACAGCTAGACAATTTGCAAAAAAAGGTCAGTTTTCACTGGAAAAATGTGATGTCTCCATGTTGCGTTGTGGGCTGTTTCCTGTCACGGGCACTAGTCCTACACACACAAGTGAGGTACCATTTTTATCAAGAGACTTTGGGGAATGCGGGATGGGTGGAAGTTTGTGGACCTATGCAGATTCCAGAACTTTCCATCACAGAAATGTGAGAAAAATTGTCTTTTCTACAAAGTTTGAGGTTTGCAAGGGATTCTGGGTAACAGAACCTGGTGAGAGCCACACAAGTCACCCCATCCTGGATTCCCCTGACTGTCTAGTTTTAAAAAATGCATAGGTTTGCTAGGTTTCTTTAGGTACCGGCTGAGCCATAAATCAAATTCCACAGCTAGACAATTTGCAAAAAAAAGGTCAGTTTTCACTGGAAAAATGTGATGTCTCCATGTTGCTTTGTGGGCTGTTTCCTGTCACGGGCACTAGGCCTACACACACAAGTGAGGTACCATTTTTATCGAAAGACTTTGGGGAATGCGGGTTGGGTGGAAGTCTGTGGACCTACGCAGATTCCAGAACTTTCCATCACAGAAATATGAGGAAAATTTTTTGTTTTTAGAATGTTTGAGGTTTGCAGGGGATTCTGAGTAACAGAACCTGGTGAGAGCCACACAAGTCACCCCATCCTGGATTCTCCCTGGTGTCTAGTTTTCAAAAATGTATAGGTTTGCTAGGTTTCCCCAGGTGCCGGCTGAGCTAGGATTCAGAATCCACAGCTAGGCACTTTGCAAATAAAGGGTCAGTTTTCACTGGAAAAATGTGGTGTGTCTAGGTTGCGTTTTGGCCCGTTTCCTGTCACAGGCTCTAGGCCTACCCACACAAGTGAGGTACCATTTTTATGGAGAGACTTTGGGGAATGCGGGCTGGGTAGAATTTTGTGGATCAATGCAGATTCCAGAACTTTCTGTCACAGAAATGTGAGGAAAATGTGTTTTTTTAGAAAGTTTGAGGTTTGCAAGGGATTCTGGGTAACAGAACCTGGTGAGAGCCACAAAAGTCACCACATCCTGGATTCCCCTGGGTGTCTAGCTTTCAAAAATGTCTAGGTTTTCTCGGTTTCCCTAAGTGCCGGCTGAGCTAGGGTTCAAAATCTACGGCTAGGCACTTTGCAAAAAAAGGGTTCGTTTTCACTGAAAAAATGTGGTGTATCCACATTGTGTTTTGGCCCGTTTCCTGTCGCAGGCTCTAGGCCGACCCACACAAGTGAGGTAGCATTTTTATCGAGAGACTTTGGGGAATGCAGGGTGGTTGGAATTTTGTGGATCTACGCTGATTACAGAACTTTCCGTCACAGAAATGTGAGGAAAATGTTTCTTTTTTTACACATTTTGAGGTTTGCAAGGGATTCTGGGTAACAGAACCTGGTGAGAGCCACACAAGTCACCCCATCCTGGATTCCTCTGGGTGTCTAGTTTTTAAAAACATATAGGTTTGCTAGGTTTCCCTAGGTGCCGGCTGAGCTAGGGTTCAAAATCCACAGCGAGGCACTTTGCAAAAAAAGGGTTCGTTTTCACTGACAAAATGTGGTGTATCCACATTGCGTTTTGGCCCGTTTCCTGTCGCAGGCTCTAGGCCTACCCACACAAGTGAGGTGCCATTTTTATCGGGAGACTTTAGGTAATGCGGGTTGGGTGGAATTTTGTGGATCCACGCAGATTCCAGAACCTTACATCACAGAAATGTGAGGAAAATGTTTTTTTTTACAAAGTTTGAGGTTTGCAAGGGATTCTGGGTAACAGAACCTGGTGAGAGCCACACAAGTCACCCCATCCTGGATTTCCCTGACTGTCTAGTTTTGAAAAATGCATAGGTTTGCTAGGTTTTCTTAGGTACCGGCTGAGCCATAGATCAAATTCCACAGCTAGACAATTTGCAAAAAAAAGGTCAGTTTTCACTGGAAAAATGTGATGTCTCCATGTTGCGTTGTAGGCTGTTTCCTGTCACGGGCACTAGGCCTACACACACAAGTGAGGTACCATTTTTATCGAGAGAATGCGGGTTGGGTGGAAGTTTGTGGACCTATGCAGATTCCAGAACTTTCCATCAAAGAAATATGAGGAAAATGTGTTTGTTATTAAAAAGTTTGAGGTTTGAAAGGGATTCTGGGTAACAGAACCTGGTGAGAGCCACACAAGTCACCCCATCCTGGATTCCCCTGGGTGTCTAGTTTTCAAAAATGTATAGGTTTACTAGGTTTCCCCAGGTGCCGGCTGAGCTAGGATTCAGAATCCTCAGCTAAGCACTTTGCAAAAAAAGTGTCAGTTTTTACTGAAAAAATGTAGTGTGTCCACGTTGCGTTTTGGCCCATTTACTGTCGGAGGCTCTAGGCCTACCCGCACAAGTGAGGTATCATTTTTATTGAGAGACTTTGGGAAATGCGGGGTGGGTGGAATTTAGTGGACCATTGCAGATTCCAGAACTTTCCATCACAGAAATGTGAGGAAAATGTGTTTTTTTTGACACAGTGTGATGTTTGCAAGGATTCTGGGTAACAGAACCTGGTGAGAGCCACACAAGTCACCCCATCCTGGATTCCCCTGACTGTCTAGTTTTAAAAAATGCATAGGTTTGCTAGGTTTCTTTAGGTACCGGCTGAGCCATAAATCAAATTCCACAGCTAGACAATTTGCAAAAAAAAGGTCAGTTTTCACTGGAAAAATGTGATGTCTCCATGTTGCTTTGTGGGCTGTTTCCTGTCACGGGCACTAGGCCTACACACACAAGTGAGGTACCATTTTTATCGAAAGACTTTGGGGAATGCGGGTTGGGTGGAAGTCTGTGGACCTACGCAGATTCCAGAACTTTCCATCCCAGAAATATGAGGAAATTATTTTTGTTTTTAGAATGTTTGAGGTTTGCAGGGGATTCTGAGTAACAGAACCTGGTGAGAGCCACACAAGTCACCCCATCCTGGATTCTCCCTGGTGTCTAGTTTTCAAAAATGTATAGGTTTGCTAGGTTTCCCCAGGTGCCGGCTGAGCTAGGATTCAGAATCCACAGCTAGGCACTTTGCAAATAAAGGGTCAGTTTTCACTGGAAAAATGTGGTGTGTCTAGGTTGCGTTTTGGCCCGTTTCCTGTCACAGGCTCTAGGCCTACCCACACAAGTGAGGTACCATTTTTATGGAGAGACTTTGGGGAATGCGGGCTGGGTAGAATTTTGTGGATCAATGCAGATTCCAGAACTTTCTGTCACAGAAATGTGAGGAAAATGTGTTTTTTTAGAAAGTTGTGAGGTTTGCAAGGGATTCTGGGTAACAGAACCTGGTGAGAGCCACACAAGTCACCCCATCCTGGATTTCCCTGACTGTCTAGTTTTGAAAAATGCATAGGTTTGCTAGGTTTTCTTAGGTGCCGGCTGAGCCATAGATTCAAATTCCACAGCTAGACAATTTGCAAAAAAAGGGTTCAGTTTTCACTGGCAAAATGTGATGTCTCCATGTTGCGTTGTAGGCTCGTTTCCTGTCACGGGCACTAGGCCTACCCACACAAGTGAGGTACCATTTCTATCGAGAGACTATGCGGGTTGGGTGGAAGTTATGTGGATCCTACGCAGATTCCAGAACTTTCCATCACAGAAATATGAGGAAAATGTGTTTGTTATTTACAAAGTTTGAGGTTTGCAAGGGATTCTGGGTAACAGAACCTGGTGAGAGCCACACAAGTCACCCCATCCTGGATTCCCCTGGGTGTCTAGTTTTCAAAAATGTATAGGTTTGCTAGGTTTCCTCAGGTGCCGGCTGAGCATAGGATTCAGAATTCCTCAGCTAAGACACTTTGCAAAAAAAGTGTCAGTTTTCACTGGAAAAATGTAGTGTGTCCACGTTGCGTTGTGGGCCATTTCCTGTCAGGAGGCTCTAGGCCTACCCGCACAAGTGAGGTACCATTTTTATTGAGAGACTTTGGGGAATGCGGGATGGGTGGAAGTTTAGTGGATCGATGCAGATTCCAGAACTTTCCATCACAGAAATGTGAGGAAAATGTGTCTTTTCTGACACAGTGTGAGGTTTGCAAGGATTCTGGGTAACAGAACCTGGTGAGAGCCACACAAGTCACCCCATCCTGGATTCCCCTGACTGTCTAGTTTTAAAAAATGCATAGGTTTGCTAGGTTTCTTTAGGTACCGGCTGAGCCATAAATCAAATTCCACAGCTAGACAATTTGCAAAAAAAAGGTCAGTTTTCACTGGAAAAATGTGATGTCTCCATGTTGCTTTGTGGGCTGTTTCCTGTCACGGGCACTAGGCCTACACACACAAGTGAGGTACCATTTTTATCGAAAGACTTTGGGGAATGCGGGTTGGGTGGAAGTCTGTGGACCTACGCAGATTCCAGAACTTTCCATCACAGAAATATGAGGTAATTTTTTTGTTTTTAGAATGTTTGAGGTTTGCAGGGGATTCTGAGTAACAGAACCTGGTGAGAGCCACACAAGTCACCCCATCCTGGATTCTCCCTGGTGTCTAGTTTTCAAAAATGTATAGGTTTGCTAGGTTTCCCCAGGTGCCGGCTGAGCTAGGATTCAGAATCCACAGCTAGGCACTTTGCAAATAAAGGGTCAGTTTTCACTGGAAAAATGTGGTGTGTCTAGGTTGCGTTTTGGCCCGTTTCCTGTCACAGGCTCTAGGCCTACCCACACAAGTGAGGTACCATTTTTATGGAGAGACTTTGGGGAATGCGGGCTGGGTAGAATTTTGTGGATCAATGCAGATTCCAGAACTTTCTGTCACAGAAATGTGAGGAAAATGTGTTTTTTTTAGAAAGTTTGAGGTTTGCAAGGGATTCTGGGTAACAGAACCTGGTGAGAGCCACAAAAGTCACCACATCCTGGATTCCCCTGGGTGTCTAGCTTTCAAAAATGTCTAGGTTTTCTCGGTTTCCCTAAGTGCCGGCTGAGCTAGGGTTCAAAATCTACGGCTAGGCACTTTGCAAAAAAAGGGTTCGTTTTCACTGAAAAAATGTGGTGTATCCACATTGTGTTTTGGCCCGTTTCCTGTCGCAGGCTCTAGGCCGACCCACACAAGTGAGGTAGCATTTTTATCGAGAGACTTTGGGGAATGCAGGGTGGTTGGAATTTTGTGGATCTACGCAGATTACAGAACTTTCCGTCACAGAAATGTGAGGAAAATGTTTCTTTTTTTACACATTTTGAGGTTTGCAAGGGATTCTGGGTAACAGAACCTGGTGAGAGCCACACAAGTCACCCCATCCTGGATTCCCCTGGGTGTCTAGTTTTTAAAAACATATAGGTTTGCTAGGTTTCCCTAGGTGCCGGCTGAGCTAGGGTTCAAAATCCACAGCGAGGCACTTTGCAAAAAAAGGGTTCGTTTTCACTGACAAAATGTGGTGTATCCACATTGCGTTTTGGCCCGTTTCCTGTCGCAGGCTCTAGGCCTACCCACACAAGTGAGGTGCCATTTTTATCGGGAGACTTTAGGTAATGCGGGTTGGGTGGAATTTTGTGGATCCACGCAGATTCCAGAACCTTACATCACAGAAATGTGAGGAAAATGTTTTTTTTTACAAAGTTTGAGGTTTGCAAGGGATTCTGGGTAACAGAACCTGGTGAGAGCCACACAAGTCACCCCATCCTGGATTTCCCTGACTGTCTAGTTTTGAAAAATGCATAGGTTTGCTAGGTTTTCTTAGGTACCGGCTGAGCCATAGATCAAATTCCACAGCTAGACAATTTGCAAAAAAAAGGTCAGTTTTCACTGGAAAAATGTGATGTCTCCATGTTGCGTTGTAGGCTGTTTCCTGTCACGGGCACTAGGCCTACACACACAAGTGAGGTACCATTTTTATCGAGAGAATGCGGGTTGGGTGGAAGTTTGTGGACCTACGCAGATTCCAGAACTTTCCATCAAAGAAATATGAGGAAAATGTGTTTGTTATTAGAAAGTTTGAGGTTTGAAAGGGATTCTGGGTAACAGAACCTGGTGAGAGCCACACAAGTCACCCCATCCTGGATTCCCCTGGGTGTCTAGTTTTCAAAAATGTATAGGTTTGCTAGGTTTCCCCAGGTGCCGGCTGAGCTAGGATTCAGAATCCTCAGCTAAGCACTTTGCAAAAAAAGTGTCAGTTTTTACTGAAAAAATGTAGTGTGTCCACGTTGCGTTTTGGCCCATTTACTGTCGGAGGCTCTAGGCCTACCCGCACAAGTGAGGTATCATTTTTATTGAGAGACTTTGGGAAATGCGGGGTGGGTGGAATTTAGTGGATCCATGCAGATTCCAGAACTTTCCATCACAGAAATGTGAGGAAAATGTGTTTTTTTTGACACAGTGTGATGTTTGCAAGGATTCTGGGTAACAGAACCTGGTGAGAGCCACATAAGTCACCCCATCCTGGATTCCCCTGGGTGTCTAGTTTTAAAAAATGTATAGGTTTGCTAGGTTTCCCCAGGTGCCGGTTGAGCTAGGATTCAAAATCCACATTTAGGCACTTTGCAAAAAAAGTGTCCATTTTCACTGTAAAATGTAGAGTGTCCACATGGCCTTTTGGCCCCTTTCCTGTCGCGGGCTCTAGGCCTACCCACACAAGTGAGAACCATTTTTATTGGGAGACTTTGGGAAATGTGGAGTGTGTGGAATTTTGTGGATCCACAGATTCCAGAACTTTCCATCACAGAATTGTGAGGAAATGTATTTTTGTTACACAGTTTGAGGTTTGCAAGGGAATCTGGGTAACAAAACTTGGTAATAACACACAAGCCACCTCATCCTGGATTCCCCTGGGTGTCTAGTTTTAAAAAATGTATAGGATTGCTAGGTTTCCTTAGGTACCGGCTAAGCCATGGATCAAATTCCACAGCTAGACAATTTGCAAAAAAAAGGTCAGTTTTCACTGGAAAAATGTGATGTCTCCATGTTGCTTTGTGGGCTGTTTCCTGTCAGGGCACTAGGCCTACACACACAAGGGAGGTACCATTTTTATCGAGAGACTTTGGGGAATGCAGGTTGGGGGGAAGTCTGTGGGCCTACGCAGATTCCAGGACTTTCCATCACAGAAATATGAGGAAAATATTTTTGTTTTTAGAATGTTTGAGGTTTGCAAGGGATTCTGGGTAACAGAACCTTGTAAGCCACACAAGTCACCCCATCCTGGATTCCCCTGGGTGTCTAGTTTTAAAAAATGTATAGGTTTGCTAGGTTTCCCCAGGTGCCGGCTGACCTAGGATTCAGAATCCACAGCTAGGCACTTTGCAAAAAAAGGGTCAGTTTTCACTGAAAAAATGTGGTGTGTCTAGGTTGCGTTTTGGCCCGTTTCCTGTCACAGGCTCTAGGCCTACTCACACAAGTGAGGTACCATTTTTATTGAGAGACTTTGGGGAATGCGGGTGGGTGGAATTTTGTGGATCCAGGCAGATTCCAGAACTTTCTGTCACAGAAATGTGAGGAAAATGTTTTTTTAGAAATTGTGAGGTTTGCAAGGGATTATGGGTAACAGAACCTAGTGAGAGCCCCACAAGTCACCCCATTCTGGATTCCCCTGGGTGTCTAGTTTTTAAAAACATATAGGTTTGCTAGGTTTCCCTAGGTGCCGGCTGAGCTAGGGTTCAAAATGCACAGCGAGGCACTTTGCAAAAAAAGGGTTCGTTTTCACTGACAAAATGTGGTGTATCCACATTGCGTTTTGGCCCGTTTCCTGTCGCAGGCTCTAAGCCTACCCACACAAGTGAGGTACCATTTCTATCGAGAGACTTTGGGGAATGCGGGGTGGGTGGAATTATGTGGATCCACGGAGATTCCAGAACTTTCTGTCACAGAAATATGAGGAAAATGTTTTGTTTTTTACAAAGTTTGAGGTTTGCAATGTATTCTGGGTAACAGAACGTGGTGAGAGCCACACAAGTCACCCCATCCTGGATTCCCCTGGGTGTCTAGTTTTGAAAAATGTATAGGTTTGCTAGGTTTCCTTAGGTACCGGCTGAGCATGGATCAAATTCCACAGCTAGACAATTTGCAAAAAAAAGGTCAGTTTTCACTGGAAAAATGTGATGTCTCCATGTTGCGTTGTGGGCTGTTTCCTGTCACGGGCACTAGTCCTACACACACAAGTGAGGTACCATTTTTATCAAGAGACTTTGGGGAATGCGGGATGGGTGGAAGTTTGTGGACCTATGCAGATTCCAGAACTTTCCATCACAGAAATGTGAGGAAAATGGTCTTTTCTACAAAGTTTGAGGTTTGCAAGGGATTCTGGGTAACAGAACCTGGTGAGAGCCACACAAGTCACCCCATCCTGGATTCCCCTGACTGTCTAGTTTTAAAAAATGCATAGGTTTGCTAGGTTTCCTTAGGTACCGGCTGAGCCATGGATCAAATTCCACAGCTAGACAATTTGCAAAAAAAAGGTCAGTTTTCACTGGAAAAATGTGATGTCTCCATGTTGCTTTGTGGGCTGTTTCCTGTCACGGGCACTAGGCCTACACACACAAGTGAGGTACCATTTTTATCGAAAGACTTTGGGGAATGCGGGTTGGGTGGAAGTCTGTGGACCTACGCAGATTCCAGAACTTTCCATCACAGAAATATGAGGAAAATTTTTTGTTTTTAGAATGTTTGAGGTTTGCAGGGGATTCTGAGTAACAGAACCTGGTGAGAGCCACACAAGTCACCCCATCCTGGATTCTCCCTGGTGTCTAGTTTTCAAAAATGTATAGGTTTGCTAGGTTTCCCCAGGTGCCGGCTGAGCTAGGATTCAGAATCCACAGCTAGGCACTTTGCAAATAAAGGGTCAGTTTTCACTGGAAAAATGTGGTGTGTCTAGGTTGCGTTTTGGCCCGTTTCCTGTCACAGGCTCTAGGCCTACCCACACAAGTGAGGTACCATTTTTATGGAGAGACTTTGGGGAATGCGGGCTGGGTAGAATTTTGTGGATCAATGCAGATTCCAGAACTTTCTGTCACAGAAATGTGAGGAAAATGTGTTTTTTTTAGAAAGTTTGAGGTTTGCAAGGGATTCTGGGTAACAGAACCTGGTGAGAGCCACAAAAGTCACCACATCCTGGATTCCCCTGGGTGTCTAGCTTTCAAAAATGTCTAGGTTTTCTCGGTTTCCCTAAGTGCCGGCTGAGCTAGGGTTCAAAATCTACGGCTAGGCACTTTGCAAAAAAAGGGTTCGTTTTCACTGAAAAAATGTGGTGTATCCACATTGTGTTTTAGCCCGTTTCCTGTCGCAGGCTCTAGGCCGACCCACACAAGTGAGGTAGCATTTTTATCGAGAGACTTTGGGGAATGCAGGGTGGTTGGAATTTTGTGGATCTACGCAGATTACAGAACTTTCCGTCACAGAAATGTGAGGAAAATGTTTCTTTTTTACACATTTTGAGGTTTGCAAGGGATTCTGGGTAACAGAACCTGGTGAGAGCCACACAAGTCACCCCATCCTGGATTCCCCTGGGTGTCTAGTTTTTAAAAACATATAGGTTTGCTAGGTTTCCCTAGGTGCCGGCTGAGCTAGGGTTCAAAATCCACAGCGAGGCACTTTGCAAAAAAAGGGTTCGTTTTCACTGACAAAATGTGGTGTATCCACATTGCGTTTTGGCCCGTTTCCTGTCGCAGGCTCTAGGCCTACCCACACAAGTGAGGTGCCATTTTTATCGGGAGACTTTAGGTAATGCGGGTTGGGTGGAATTTTGTGGATCCACGCAGATTCCAGAACCTTACATCACAGAAATGTGAGGAAAATGTTTTTTTTTAACAAAGTTTGAGGTTTGCAAGGGATTCTGGGTAACAGAACCTGGTGAGAGCCACACAAGTCACCCCATCCTGGATTTCCCTGACTGTCTAGTTTTGAAAAATGCATAGGTTTGCTAGGTTTTCTTAGGTACCGGCTGAGCCATAGATCAAATTCCACAGCTAGACAATTTGCAAAAAAAAGGTCAGTTTTCACTGGAAAAATGTGATGTCTCCATGTTGCGTTGTAGGCTGTTTCCTGTCACGGGCACTAGGCCTACACACACAAGTGAGGTACCATTTTTATCGAGAGAATGCGGGTTGGGTGGAAGTTTGTGGACCTACGCAGATTCCAGAACTTTCCATCAAAGAAATATGAGGAAAATGTGTTTGTTATTAGAAAGTTTGAGGTTTGAAAGGGATTCTGGGTAACAGAACCTGGTGAGAGCCACACAAGTCACCCCATCCTGGATTCCCCTGGGTGTCTAGTTTTCAAAAATGTATAGGTTTGCTAGGTTTCCCCAGGTGCCGGCTGAGCTAGGATTCAGAATCCTCAGCTAAGCACTTTGCAAAAAAAGTGTCAGTTTTTACTGAAAAAATGTAGTGTGTCCACGTTGCGTTTTGGCCCATTTACTGTCGGAGGCTCTAGGCCTACCCGCACAAGTGAGGTATCATTTTTATTGAGAGACTTTGGGAAATGCGGGGTGGGTGGAATTTAGTGGATCCATGCAGATTCCAGAACTTTCCATCACAGAAATGTGAGGAAAATGTGTTTTTTTTGACACAGTGTGATGTTTGCAAGGATTCTGGGTAACAGAACCTGGTGAGAGCCACATAAGTCACCCCATCCTGGATTCCCCTGGGTGTCTAGTTTTAAAAAATGTATAGGTTTGCTAGGTTTCCCCAGGTGCCGGTTGAGCTAGGATTCAAAATCCACATTTAGGCACTTTGCAAAAAAAGTGTCCATTTTCACTGTAAAATGTAGAGTGTCCACATGGCCTTTTGGCCCCTTTCCTGTCGCGGGCTCTAGGCCTACCCACACAAGTGAGAACCATTTTTATTGGGAGACTTTGGGAAATGTGGAGTGTGTGGAATTTTGTGGATCCACAGATTCCAGAACTTTCCATCACAGAATTGTGAGGAAATGTATTTTTGTTACACAGTTTGAGGTTTGCAAGGGAATCTGGGTAACAAAACTTGGTAATAACACACAAGCCACCTCATCCTGGATTCCCCTGGGTGTCTAGTTTTAAAAAATGTATAGGATTGCTAGGTTTCCTTAGGTACCGGCTAAGCCATGGATCAAATTCCACAGCTAGACAATTTGCAAAAAAAAGGTCAGTTTTCACTGGAAAAATGTGATGTCTCCATGTTGCTTTGTGGGCTGTTTCCTGTCAGGGCACTAGGCCTACACACACAAGGGAGGTACCATTTTTATCGAGAGACTTTGGGGAATGCAGGTTGGGGGGAAGTCTGTGGGCCTACGCAGATTCCAGGACTTTCCATCACAGAAATATGAGGAAAATATTTTTGTTTTTAGAATGTTTGAGGTTTGCAAGGGATTCTGGGTAACAGAACCTTGTAAGCCACACAAGTCACCCCATCCTGGATTCCCCTGGGTGTCTAGTTTTAAAAAATGTATAGGTTTGCTAGGTTTCCCCAGGTGCCGGCTGACCTAGGATTCAGAATCCACAGCTAGGCACTTTGCAAAAAAAGGGTCAGTTTTCACTGAAAAAATGTGGTGTGTCTAGGTTGCGTTTTGGCCCGTTTCCTGTCACAGGCTCTAGGCCTACTCACACAAGTGAGGTACCATTTTTATTGAGAGACTTTGGGGAATGCGGGTGGGTGGAATTTTGTGGATCCAGGCAGATTCCAGAACTTTCTGTCACAGAAATGTGAGGAAAATGTTTTTTTTAGAAATTGTGAGGTTTGCAAGGGATTATGGGTAACAGAACCTAGTGAGAGCCCCACAAGTCACCCCATTCTGGATTCCCCTGGGTGTCTAGTTTTTAAAAACATATAGGTTTGCTAGGTTTCCCTAGGTGCCGGCTGAGCTAGGGTTCAAAATGCACAGCGAGGCACTTTGCAAAAAAAGGGTTCGTTTTCACTGACAAAATGTGGTGTATCCACATTGCGTTTTGGCCCGTTTCCTGTCGCAGGCTCTAAGCCTACCCACACAAGTGAGGTACCATTTCTATCGAGAGACTTTGGGGAATGCGTTGTGGGTGGAATTATGTGGATCCACGGAGATTCCAGAACTTTCTGTCACAGAAATATGAGGAAAATGTTTTGTTTTTTACAAAGTTTGACGTTTGCAATGTATTCTGGGTAACAGAACGTGGTGAGAGCCACACAAGTCACCCCATCCTGGATTCCCCTGGGTGTCTAGTTTTGAAAAATGTATAGGTTTGCTAGGTTTCCTTAGGTACCGGCTGAGCATGGATCAAATTCCACAGCTAGACAATTTGCAAAAAAAAGGTCAGTTTTCACTGGAAAAATGTGATGTCTCCATGTTGCGTTGTGGGCTGTTTCCTGTCACGGGCACTAGTCCTACACACACAAGTGAGGTACCATTTTTATCAAGAGACTTTGGGGAATGCGGGATGGGTGGAAGTTTGTGGACCTATGCAGATTCCAGAACTTTCCATCACAGAAATGTGAGGAAAATGGTCTTTTCTACAAAGTTTGAGGTTTGCAAGGGATTCTGGGTAACAGAACCTGGTGAGAGCCACACAAGTCACCCCATCCTGGATTCCCCTGACTGTCTAGTTTTAAAAAATGCATAGGTTTGCTAGGTTTCCTTAGGTACCGGCTGAGCCATGGATCAAATTCCACAGCTAGACAATTTGCAAAAAAAAGGTCAGTTTTCACTGGAAAAATGTGATGTCTCCATGTTGCTTTGTGGGCTGTTTCCTGTCACGGGCACTAGGCCTACACACACAAGTGAGGTACCATTTTTATCGAAAGACTTTGGGGAATGCGGGTTGGGTGGAAGTCTGTGGACCTACGCAGATTCCAGAACTTTCCATCACAGAAATATGAGGAAAATTTTTTGTTTTTAGAATGTTTGAGGTTTGCAGGGGATTCTGAGTAACAGAACCTGGTGAGAGCCACACAAGTCACCCCATCCTGGATTCTCCCTGGTGTCTAGTTTTCAAAAATGTATAGGTTTGCTAGGTTTCCCCAGGTGCCGGCTGAGCTAGGATTCAGAATCCACAGCTAGGCACTTTGCAAATAAAGGGTCAGTTTTCACTGGAAAAATGTGGTGTGTCTAGGTTGCGTTTTGGCCCGTTTCCTGTCACAGGCTCTAGGCCTACCCACACAAGTGAGGTACCATTTTTATGGAGAGACTTTGGGGAATGCGGGCTGGGTAGAATTTTGTGGATCAATGCAGATTCCAGAACTTTCTGTCACAGAAATGTGAGGAAAATGTGTTTTTTTTAGAAAGTTTGAGGTTTGCAAGGGATTCTGGGTAACAGAACCTGGTGAGAGCCACAAAAGTCACCACATCCTGGATTCCCCTGGGTGTCTAGCTTTCAAAAATGTCTAGGTTTTCTCGGTTTCCCTAAGTGCCGGCTGAGCTAGGGTTCAAAATCTACGGCTAGGCACTTTGCAAAAAAAGGGTTCGTTTTCACTGAAAAAATGTGGTGTATCCACATTGTGTTTTGGCCCGTTTCCTGTCGCAGGCTCTAGGCCGACCCACACAAGTGAGGTAGCATTTTTATCGAGAGACTTTGGGGAATGCAGGGTGGTTGGAATTTTGTGGATCTACGCAGATTACAGAACTTTCCGTCACAGAAATGTGAGGAAAATGTTTCTTTTTTTACACATTTTGAGGTTTGCAAGGGATTCTGGGTAACAGAACCTGGTGAGAGCCACACAAGTCACCCCATCCTGGATTCCCCTGGGTGTCTAGTTTTTAAAAACATATAGGTTTGCTAGGTTTCCCTAGGTGCCGGCTGAGCTAGGGTTCAAAATCCACAGCGAGGCACTTTGCAAAAAAAGGGTTCGTTTTCACTGACAAAATGTGGTGTATCCACATTGCGTTTTGGCCCGTTTCCTGTCGCAGGCTCTAGGCCTACCCACACAAGTGAGGTGCCATTTTTATCGGGAGACTTTAGGTAATGCGGGTTGGGTGGAATTTTGTGGATCCACGCAGATTCCAGAACCTTACATCACAGAAATGTGAGGAAAATGTTTTTTTTTAACAAAGTTTGAGGTTTGCAAGGGATTCTGGGTAACAGAACCTGGTGAGAGCCACACAAGTCACCCCATCCTGGATTTCCCTGACTGTCTAGTTTTGAAAAATGCATAGGTTTGCTAGGTTTTCTTAGGTACCGGCTGAGCCATAGATCAAATTCCACAGCTAGACAATTTGCAAAAAAAAGGTCAGTTTTCACTGGAAAAATGTGATGTCTCCATGTTGCGTTGTAGGCTGTTTCCTGTCACGGGCACTAGGCCTACACACACAAGTGAGGTACCATTTTTATCGAGAGAATGCGGGTTGGGTGGAAGTTTGTGGACCTACGCAGATTCCAGAACTTTCCATCAAAGAAATATGAGGAAAATGTGTTTGTTATTAGAAAGTTTGAGGTTTGAAAGGGATTCTGGGTAACAGAACCTGGTGAGAGCCACACAAGTCACCCCATCCTGGATTCCCCTGGGTGTCTAGTTTTCAAAAATGTATAGGTTTGCTAGGTTTCCCCAGGTGCCGGCTGAGCTAGGATTCAGAATCCTCAGCTAAGCACTTTGCAAAAAAAGTGTCAGTTTTTACTGAAAAAATGTAGTGTGTCCACGTTGCGTTTTGGCCCATTTACTGTCGGAGGCTCTAGGCCTACCCGCACAAGTGAGGTATCATTTTTATTGAGAGACTTTGGGAAATGCGGGGTGGGTGGAATTTAGTGGATCCATGCAGATTCCAGAACTTTCCATCACAGAAATGTGAGGAAAATGTGTTTTTTTTGACACAGTGTGATGTTTGCAAGGATTCTGGGTAACAGAACCTGGTGAGAGCCACATAAGTCACCCCATCCTGGATTCCCCTGGGTGTCTAGTTTTAAAAAATGTATAGGTTTGCTAGGTTTCCCCAGGTGCCGGTTGAGCTAGGATTCAAAATCCACATTTAGGCACTTTGCAAAAAAAGTGTCCGTTTTCACTGTAAAATGTAGAGTGTCCACATGGCCTTTTGGCCCCTTTCCTGTCGCGGGCTCTAGGCCTACCCACACAAGTGAGAACCATTTTTATTGGGAGACTTTGGGAAATGTGGAGTGTGTGGAATTTTGTGGATCCACAGATTCCAGAACTTTCCATCACAGAATTGTGAGGAAATGTATTTTTGTTACACAGTTTGAGGTTTGCAAGGGAATCTGGGTAACAAAACTTGGTAATAACACACAAGCCACCTCATCCTGGATTCCCCTGGGTGTCTAGTTTTAAAAAATGTATAGGATTGCTAGGTTTCCTTAGGTACCGGCTAAGCCATGGATCAAATTCCACAGCTAGACAATTTGCAAAAAAAAGGTCAGTTTTCACTGGAAAAATGTGATGTCTCCATGTTGCTTTGTGGGCTGTTTCCTGTCAGGGCACTAGGCCTACACACACAAGGGAGGTACCATTTTTATCGAGAGACTTTGGGGAATGCAGGTTGGGGGGAAGTCTGTGGGCCTACGCAGATTCCAGGACTTTCCATCACAGAAATATGAGGAAAATATTTTTGTTTTTAGAATGTTTGAGGTTTGCAAGGGATTCTGGGTAACAGAACCTTGTAAGAGCCACACAAGTCACCCCATCCTGGATTCCCCTGGGTGTCTAGTTTTAAAAAATGTATAGGTTTGCTAGGTTTCCCCAGGTGCCGGCTGACCTAGGATTCAGAATCCACAGCTAGGCACTTTGCAAAAAAAGGGTCAGTTTTCACTGAAAAAATGTGGTGTGTCTAGGTTGCGTTTTGGCCCGTTTCCTGTCACAGGCTCTAGGCCTACTCACACAAGTGAGGTACCATTTTTATTGAGAGACTTTGGGGAATGCGGGTGGGTGGAATTTTGTGGATCCAGGCAGATTCCAGAACTTTCTGTCACAGAAATGTGAGGAAAATGTTTTTTTTAGAAATTGTGAGGTTTGCAAGGGATTATGGGTAACAGAACCTAGTGAGAGCCCCACAAGTCACCCCATTCTGGATTCCCCTGGGTGTCTAGTTTTTAAAAACATATAGGTTTGCTAGGTTTCCCTAGGTGCCGGCTGAGCTAAGGTTCAAAATGCACAGCGAGGCACTTTGCAAAAAAAGGGTTCGTTTTCACTGACAAAATGTGGTGTATCCACATTGCGTTTTGGCCCGTTTCCTGTCGCAGGCTCTAAGCCTACCCACACAAGTGAGGTACCATTTCTATCGAGAGACTTTGGGGAATGCGGGGTGGGTGGAATTATGTGGATCCACGGAGATTCCAGAACTTTCTGTCACAGAAATATGAGGAAAATGTTTTGTTTTTTACAAAGTTTGAGGTTTGCAATGTATTCTGGGTAACAGAACGTGGTGAGAGCCACACAAGTCACCCCATCCTGGATTCCCCTGGGTGTCTAGTTTTGAAAAATGTATAGGTTTGCTAGGTTTCCTTAGGTACCGGCTGAGCATGGATCAAATTCCACAGCTAGACAATTTGCAAAAAAAAGGTCAGTTTTCACTGGAAAAATGTGATGTCTCCATGTTGCGTTGTGGGCTGTTTCCTGTCACGGGCACTAGTCCTACACACACAAGTGAGGTACCATTTTTATCAAGAGACTTTGGGGAATGCGGGATGGGTGGAAGTTTGTGGACCTATGCAGATTCCAGAACTTTCCATCACAGAAATGTGAGGAAAATGGTCTTTTCTACAAAGTTTGAGGTTTGCAAGGGATTCTGGGTAACAGAACCTGGTGAGAGCCACACAAGTCACCCCATCCTGGATTCCCCTGACTGTCTAGTTTTAAAAAATGCATAGGTTTGCTAGGTTTCTTTAGGTACCGGCTGAGCCATAAATCAAATTCCACAGCTAGACAATTTGCAAAAAAAAGGTCAGTTTTCACTGGAAAAATGTGATGTCTCCATGTTGCTTTGTGGGCTGTTTCCTGTCACGGGCACTAGGCCTACACACACAAGTGAGGTACCATTTTTATCGAAAGACTTTGGGGAATGCGGGTTGGGTGGAAGTCTGTGGACCTACGCAGATTCCAGAACTTTCCATCACAGAAATATGAGGAAAATTTTTTGTTTTTAGAATGTTTGAGGTTTGCAGGGGATTCTGAGTAACAGAACCTGGTGAGAGCCACACAAGTCACCCCATCCTGGATTCTCCCTGGTGTCTAGTTTTCAAAAATGTATAGGTTTGCTAGGTTTCCCCAGGTGCCGGCTGAGCTAGGATTCAGAATCCACAGCTAGGCACTTTGCAAATAAAGGGTCAGTTTTCACTGGAAAAATGTGGTGTGTCTAGGTTGCGTTTTGGCCCGTTTCCTGTCACAGGCTCTAGGCCTACCCACACAAGTGAGGTACCATTTTTATGGAGAGACTTTGGGGAATGCGGGCTGGGTAGAATTTTGTGGATCAATGCAGATTCCAGAACTTTCTGTCACAGAAATGTGAGGAAAATGTGTTTTTTTTAGAAAGTTTGAGGTTTGCAAGGGATTCTGGGTAACAGAACCTGGTGAGAGCCACAAAAGTCACCACATCCTGGATTCCCCTGGGTGTCTAGCTTTCAAAAATGTCTAGGTTTTCTCGGTTTCCCTAAGTGCCGGCTGAGCTAGGGTTCAAAATCTACGGCTAGGCACTTTGCAAAAAAAGGGTTCGTTTTCACTGAAAAAATGTGGTGTATCCACATTGTGTTTTAGCCCGTTTCCTGTCGCAGGCTCTAGGCCGACCCACACAAGTGAGGTAGCATTTTTATCGAGAGACTTTGGGGAATGCAGGGTGGTTGGAATTTTGTGGATCTACGCAGATTACAGAACTTTCCGTCACAGAAATGTGAGGAAAATGTTTCTTTTTTACACATTTTGAGGTTTGCAAGGGATTCTGGGTAACAGAACCTGGTGAGAGCCACACAAGTCACCCCATCCTGGATTCCCCTGGGTGTCTAGTTTTTAAAAACATATAGGTTTGCTAGGTTTCCCTAGGTGCCGGCTGAGCTAGGGTTCAAAATCCACAGCGAGGCACTTTGCAAAAAAAGGGTTCGTTTTCACTGACAAAATGTGGTGTATCCACATTGCGTTTTGGCCCGTTTCCTGTCGCAGGCTCTAGGCCTACCCACACAAGTGAGGTGCCATTTTTATCGGGAGACTTTAGGTAATGCGGGTTGGGTGGAATTTTGTGGATCCACGCAGATTCCAGAACCTTACATCACAGAAATGTGAGGAAAATGTTTTTTTTTAACAAAGTTTGAGGTTTGCAAGGGATTCTGGGTAACAGAACCTGGTGAGAGCCACACAAGTCACCCCATCCTGGATTTCCCTGACTGTCTAGTTTTGAAAAATGCATAGGTTTGCTAGGTTTTCTTAGGTACCGGCTGAGCCATAGATCAAATTCCACAGCTAGACAATTTGCAAAAAAAAGGTCAGTTTTCACTGGAAAAATGTGATGTCTCCATGTTGCGTTGTAGGCTGTTTCCTGTCACGGGCACTAGGCCTACACACACAAGTGAGGTACCATTTTTATCGAGAGAATGCGGGTTGGGTGGAAGTTTGTGGACCTACGCAGATTCCAGAACTTTCCATCAAAGAAATATGAGGAAAATGTGTTTGTTATTAGAAAGTTTGAGGTTTGAAAGGGATTCTGGGTAACAGAACCTGGTGAGAGCCACACAAGTCACCCCATCCTGGATTCCCCTGGGTGTCTAGTTTTCAAAAATGTATAGGTTTGCTAGGTTTCCCCAGGTGCCGGCTGAGCTAGGATTCAGAATCCTCAGCTAAGCACTTTGCAAAAAAAGTGTCAGTTTTTACTGAAAAAATGTAGTGTGTCCACGTTGCGTTTTGGCCCATTTACTGTCGGAGGCTCTAGGCCTACCCGCACAAGTGAGGTATCATTTTTATTGAGAGACTTTGGGAAATGCGGGGTGGGTGGAATTTAGTGGATCCATGCAGATTCCAGAACTTTCCATCACAGAAATGTGAGGAAAATGTGTTTTTTTTGACACAGTGTGATGTTTGCAAGGATTCTGGGTAACAGAACCTGGTGAGAGCCACATAAGTCACCCCATCCTGGATTCCCCTGGGTGTCTAGTTTTAAAAAATGTATAGGTTTGCTAGGTTTCCCCAGGTGCCGGTTGAGCTAGGATTCAAAATCCACATTTAGGCACTTTGCAAAAAAAGTGTCCATTTTCACTGTAAAATGTAGAGTGTCCACATGGCCTTTTGGCCCCTTTCCTGTCGCGGGCTCTAGGCCTACCCACACAAGTGAGAACCATTTTTATTGGGAGACTTTGGGAAATGTGGAGTGTGTGGAATTTTGTGGATCCACAGATTCCAGAACTTTCCATCACAGAATTGTGAGGAAATGTATTTTTGTTACACAGTTTGAGGTTTGCAAGGGAATCTGGGTAACAAAACTTGGTAATAACACACAAGCCACCTCATCCTGGATTCCCCTGGGTGTCTAGTTTTAAAAAATGTATAGGATTGCTAGGTTTCCTTAGGTACCGGCTAAGCCATGGATCAAATTCCACAGCTAGACAATTTGCAAAAAAAAGGTCAGTTTTCACTGGAACAATGTGATGTCTCCATGTTGCTTTGTGGGCTGTTTCCTGTCAGGGCACTAGGCCTACACACACAAGGGAGGTACCATTTTTATCGAGAGACTTTGGGGAATGCAGGTTGGGGGGAAGTCTGTGGGCCTACGCAGATTCCAGGACTTTCCATCACAGAAATATGAGGAAAATATTTTTGTTTTTAGAATGTTTGAGGTTTGCAAGGGATTCTGGGTAACAGAACCTTGTAAAGCCACACAAGTCACCCCATCCTGGATTCCCCTGGGTGTCTAGTTTTAAAAAATGTATAGGTTTGCTAGGTTTCCCCAGGTGCCGGCTGACCTAGGATTCAGAATCCACAGCTAGGCACTTTGCAAAAAAAGGGTCAGTTTTCACTGAAAAAATGTGGTGTGTCTAGGTTGCGTTTTGGCCCGTTTCCTGTCACAGGCTCTAGGCCTACTCACACAAGTGAGGTACCATTTTTATTGAGAGACTTTGGGGAATGCGGGTGGGTGGAATTTTGTGGATCCAGGCAGATTCCAGAACTTTCTGTCACAGAAATGTGAGGAAAATGTTTTTTTTAGAAATTGTGAGGTTTGCAAGGGATTATGGGTAACAGAACCTAGTGAGAGCCCCACAAGTCACCCCATTCTGGATTCCCCTGGGTGTCTAGTTTTTAAAAACATATAGGTTTGCTAGGTTTCCCTAGGTGCCGGCTGAGCTAGGGTTCAAAATGCACAGCGAGGCACTTTGCAAAAAAAGGGTTCGTTTTCACTGACAAAATGTGGTGTATCCACATTGCGTTTTGGCCCGTTTCCTGTCGCAGGCTCTAAGCCTACCCACACAAGTGAGGTACCATTTCTATCGAGAGACTTTGGGGAATGCGGGGTGGGTGGAATTATGTGGATCCACGGAGATTCCAGAACTTTCTGTCACAGAAATATGAGGAAAATGTTTTGTTTTTTACAAAGTTTGAGGTTTGCAATGTATTCTGGGTAACAGAACGTGGTGAGAGCCACACAAGTCACCCCATCCTGGATTCCCCTGGGTGTCTAGTTTTGAAAAATGTATAGGTTTGCTAGGTTTCCTTAGGTACCGGCTGAGCATGGATCAAATTCCACAGCTAGACAATTTGCAAAAAAAAGGTCAGTTTTCACTGGAAAAATGTGATGTCTCCATGTTGCGTTGTGGGCTGTTTCCTGTCACGGGCACTAGTCCTACACACACAAGTGAGGTACCATTTTTATCAAGAGACTTTGGGGAATGCGGGATGGGTGGAAGTTTGTGGACCTATGCAGATTCCAGAACTTTCCATCACAGAAATGTGAGGAAAATGGTCTTTTCTACAAAGTTTGAGGTTTGCAAGGGATTCTGGGTAACAGAACCTGGTGAGAGCCACACAAGTCACCCCATCCTGGATTCCCCTGACTGTCTAGTTTTAAAAAATGCATAGGTTTGCTAGGTTTCCTTAGGTACCGGCTGAGCCATGGATCAAATTCCACAGCTAGACAATTTGCAAAAAAAAGGTCAGTTTTCACTGGAAAAATGTGATGTCTCCATGTTGCTTTGTGGGCTGTTTCCTGTCACGGGCACTAGGCCTACACACACAAGTGAGGTACCATTTTTATCGAAAGACTTTGGGGAATGCGGGTTGGGTGGAAGTCTGTGGACCTACGCAGATTCCAGAACTTTCCATCACAGAAATATGAGGAAAATTTTTTGTTTTTAGAATGTTTGAGGTTTGCAGGGGATTCTGAGTAACAGAACCTGGTGAGAGCCACACAAGTCACCCCATCCTGGATTCTCCCTGGTGTCTAGTTTTCAAAAATGTATAGGTTTGCTAGGTTTCCCCAGGTGCCGGCTGAGCTAGGATTCAGAATCCACAGCTAGGCACTTTGCAAATAAAGGGTCAGTTTTCACTGGAAAAATGTGGTGTGTCTAGGTTGCGTTTTGGCCCGTTTCCTGTCACAGGCTCTAGGCCTACCCACACAAGTGAGGTACCATTTTTATGGAGAGACTTTGGGGAATGCGGGCTGGGTAGAATTTTGTGGATCAATGCAGATTCCAGAACTTTCTGTCACAGAAATGTGAGGAAAATGTGTTTTTTTTAGAAAGTTTGAGGTTTGCAAGGGATTCTGGGTAACAGAACCTGGTGAGAGCCACAAAAGTCACCACATCCTGGATTCCCCTGGGTGTCTAGCTTTCAAAAATGTCTAGGTTTTCTCGGTTTCCCTAAGTGCCGGCTGAGCTAGGGTTCAAAATCTACGGCTAGGCACTTTGCAAAAAAAGGGTTCGTTTTCACTGAAAAAATGTGGTGTATCCACATTGTGTTTTGGCCCGTTTCCTGTCGCAGGCTCTAGGCCGACCCACACAAGTGAGGTAGCATTTTTATCGAGAGACTTTGGGGAATGCAGGGTGGTTGGAATTTTGTGGATCTACGCAGATTACAGAACTTTCCGTCACAGAAATGTGAGGAAAATGTTTCTTTTTACACATTTTGAGGTTTGCAAGGGATTCTGGGTAACAGAACCTGGTGAGAGCCACACAAGTCACCCCATCCTGGATTCCCCTGGGTGTCTAGTTTTTAAAAACATATAGGTTTGCTAGGTTTCCCTAGGTGCCGGCTGAGCTAGGGTTCAAAATCCACAGCGAGGCACTTTGCAAAAAAAGGGTTCGTTTTCACTGACAAAATGTGGTGTATCCACATTGCGTTTTGGCCCGTTTCCTGTCGCAGGCTCTAGGCCTACCCACACAAGTGAGGTGCCATTTTTATCGGGAGACTTTAGGTAATGCGGGTTGGGTGGAATTTTGTGGATCCACGCAGATTCCAGAACCTTACATCACAGAAATGTGAGGAAAATGTTTTTTTTTAACAAAGTTTGAGGTTTGCAAGGGATTCTGGGTAACAGAACCTGGTGAGAGCCACACAAGTCACCCCATCCTGGATTTCCCTGACTGTCTAGTTTTGAAAAATGCATAGGTTTGCTAGGTTTTCTTAGGTACCGGCTGAGCCATAGATCAAATTCCACAGCTAGACAATTTGCAAAAAAAAGGTCAGTTTTCACTGGAAAAATGTGATGTCTCCATGTTGCGTTGTAGGCTGTTTCCTGTCACGGGCACTAGGCCTACACACACAAGTGAGGTACCATTTTTATCGAGAGAATGCGGGTTGGGTGGAAGTTTGTGGACCTACGCAGATTCCAGAACTTTCCATCAAAGAAATATGAGGAAAATGTGTTTGTTATTAGAAAGTTTGAGGTTTGAAAGGGATTCTGGGTAACAGAACCTGGTGAGAGCCACACAAGTCACCCCATCCTGGATTCCCCTGGGTGTCTAGTTTTCAAAAATGTATAGGTTTGCTAGGTTTCCCCAGGTGCCGGCTGAGCTAGGATTCAGAATCCTCAGCTAAGCACTTTGCAAAAAAAGTGTCAGTTTTTACTGAAAAAATGTAGTGTGTCCACGTTGCGTTTTGGCCCATTTACTGTCGGAGGCTCTAGGCCTACCCGCACAAGTGAGGTATCATTTTTATTGAGAGACTTTGGGAAATGCGGGGTGGGTGGAATTTAGTGGATCCATGCAGATTCCAGAACTTTCCATCACAGAAATGTGAGGAAAATGTGTTTTTTTTGACACAGTGTGATGTTTGCAAGGATTCTGGGTAACAGAACCTGGTGAGAGCCACATAAGTCACCCCATCCTGGATTCCCCTGGGTGTCTAGTTTTAAAAAATGTATAGGTTTGCTAGGTTTCCCCAGGTGCCGGTTGAGCTAGGATTCAAAATCCACATTTAGGCACTTTGCAAAAAAAGTGTCCATTTTCACTGTAAAATGTAGAGTGTCCACATGGCCTTTTGGCCCCTTTCCTGTCGCGGGCTCTAGGCCTACCCACACAAGTGAGAACCATTTTTATTGGGAGACTTTGGGAAATGTGGAGTGTGTGGAATTTTGTGGATCCACAGATTCCAGAACTTTCCATCACAGAATTGTGAGGAAATGTATTTTTGTTACACAGTTTGAGGTTTGCAAGGGAATCTGGGTAACAAAACTTGGTAATAACACACAAGCCACCTCATCCTGGATTCCCCTGGGTGTCTAGTTTTAAAAAATGTATAGGATTGCTAGGTTTCCTTAGGTACCGGCTAAGCCATGGATCAAATTCCACAGCTAGACAATTTGCAAAAAAAGAGGTCAGTTTTCACTGGAAAAATGTGATGTCTCCATGTTGCTTTGTGGGCTGTTTCCTGTCAGGGCACTAGGCCTACACACACAAGGGAGGTACCATTTTTATCGAGAGACTTTGGGGAATGCAGGTTGGGGGGAAGTCTGTGGGCCTACGCAGATTCCAGGACTTTCCATCACAGAAATATGAGGAAAATATTTTTGTTTTTAGAATGTTTGAGGTTTGCAAGGGATTCTGGGTAACAGAACCTTGTAAAGCCACACAAGTCACCCCATCCTGGATTCCCCTGGGTGTCTAGTTTTAAAAAATGTATAGGTTTGCTAGGTTTCCCCAGGTGCCGGCTGACCTAGGATTCAGAATCCACAGCTAGGCACTTTGCAAAAAAAGGGTCAGTTTTCACTGAAAAAATGTGGTGTGTCTAGGTTGCGTTTTGGCCCGTTTCCTGTCACAGGCTCTAGGCCTACTCACACAAGTGAGGTACCATTTTTATTGAGAGACTTTGGGGAATGCGGGTGGGTGGAATTTTGTGGATCCAGGCAGATTCCAGAACTTTCTGTCACAGAAATGTGAGGAAAATGTTTTTTTTAGAAATTGTGAGGTTTGCAAGGGATTATGGGTAACAGAACCTAGTGAGAGCCCCACAAGTCACCCCATTCTGGATTCCCCTGGGTGTCTAGTTTTTAAAAACATATAGGTTTGCTAGGTTTCCCTAGGTGCCGGCTGAGCTAGGGTTCAAAATGCACAGCGAGGCACTTTGCAAAAAAAGGGTTCGTTTTCACTGACAAAATGTGGTGTATCCACATTGCGTTTTGGCCCGTTTCCTGTCGCAGGCTCTAAGCCTACCCACACAAGTGAGGTACCATTTCTATCGAGAGACTTTGGGGAATGCGGGGTGGGTGGAATTATGTGGATCCACGGAGATTCCAGAACTTTCTGTCACAGAAATATGAGGAAAATGTTTTGTTTTTTACAAAGTTTGAGGTTTGCAATGTATTCTGGGTAACAGAACGTGGTGAGAGCCACACAAGTCACCCCATCCTGGATTCCCCTGGGTGTCTAGTTTTGAAAAATGTATAGGTTTGCTAGGTTTCCTTAGGTACCGGCTGAGCATGGATCAAATTCCACAGCTAGACAATTTGCAAAAAAAAGGTCAGTTTTCACTGGAAAAATGTGATGTCTCCATGTTGCGTTGTGGGCTGTTTCCTGTCACGGGCACTAGTCCTACACACACAAGTGAGGTACCATTTTTATCAAGAGACTTTGGGGAATGCGGGATGGGTGGAAGTTTGTGGACCTATGCAGATTCCAGAACTTTCCATCACAGAAATGTGAGGAAAATGGTCTTTTCTACAAAGTTTGAGGTTTGCAAGGGATTCTGGGTAACAGAACCTGGTGAGAGCCACACAAGTCACCCCATCCTGGATTCCCCTGACTGTCTAGTTTTAAAAAATGCATAGGTTTGCTAGGTTTCCTTAGGTACCGGCTGAGCCATGGATCAAATTCCACAGCTAGACAATTTGCAAAAAAAAGGTCAGTTTTCACTGGAAAAATGTGATGTCTCCATGTTGCTTTGTGGGCTGTTTCCTGTCACGGGCACTAGGCCTACACACACAAGTGAGGTACCATTTTTATCGAAAGACTTTGGGGAATGCGGGTTGGGTGGAAGTCTGTGGACCTACGCAGATTCCAGAACTTTCCATCACAGAAATATGAGGAAAATTTTTTGTTTTTAGAATGTTTGAGGTTTGCAGGGGATTCTGAGTAACAGAACCTGGTGAGAGCCACACAAGTCACCCCATCCTGGATTCTCCCTGGTGTCTAGTTTTCAAAAATGTATAGGTTTGCTAGGTTTCCCCAGGTGCCGGCTGAGCTAGGATTCAGAATCCACAGCTAGGCACTTTGCAAATAAAGGGTCAGTTTTCACTGGAAAAATGTGGTGTGTCTAGGTTGCGTTTTGGCCCGTTTCCTGTCACAGGCTCTAGGCCTACCCACACAAGTGAGGTACCATTTTTATGGAGAGACTTTGGGGAATGCGGGCTGGGTAGAATTTTGTGGATCAATGCAGATTCCAGAACTTTCTGTCACAGAAATGTGAGGAAAATGTGTTTTTTTTAGAAAGTTTGAGGTTTGCAAGGGATTCTGGGTAACAGAACCTGGTGAGAGCCACAAAAGTCACCACATCCTGGATTCCCCTGGGTGTCTAGCTTTCAAAAATGTCTAGGTTTTCTCGGTTTCCCTAAGTGCCGGCTGAGCTAGGGTTCAAAATCTACGGCTAGGCACTTTGCAAAAAAAGGGTTCGTTTTCACTGAAAAAATGTGGTGTATCCACATTGTGTTTTGGCCCGTTTCCTGTCGCAGGCTCTAGGCCGACCCACACAAGTGAGGTAGCATTTTTATCGAGAGACTTTGGGGAATGCAGGGTGGTTGGAATTTTGTGGATCTACGCAGATTACAGAACTTTCCGTCACAGAAATGTGAGGAAAATGTTTCTTTTTTACACATTTTGAGGTTTGCAAGGGATTCTGGGTAACAGAACCTGGTGAGAGCCACACAAGTCACCCCATCCTGGATTCCCCTGGGTGTCTAGTTTTTAAAAACATATAGGTTTGCTAGGTTTCCCTAGGTGCCGGCTGAGCTAGGGTTCAAAATCCACAGCGAGGCACTTTGCAAAAAAAGGGTTCGTTTTCACTGACAAAATGTGGTGTATCCACATTGCGTTTTGGCCCGTTTCCTGTCGCAGGCTCTAGGCCTACCCACACAAGTGAGGTGCCATTTTTATCGGGAGACTTTAGGTAATGCGGGTTGGGTGGAATTTTGTGGATCCACGCAGATTCCAGAACCTTACATCACAGAAATGTGAGGAAAATGTTTTTTTTTAACAAAGTTTGAGGTTTGCAAGGGATTCTGGGTAACAGAACCTGGTGAGAGCCACACAAGTCACCCCATCCTGGATTTCCCTGACTGTCTAGTTTTGAAAAATGCATAGGTTTGCTAGGTTTTCTTAGGTACCGGCTGAGCCATAGATCAAATTCCACAGCTAGACAATTTGCAAAAAAAAGGTCAGTTTTCACTGGAAAAATGTGATGTCTCCATGTTGCGTTGTAGGCTGTTTCCTGTCACGGGCACTAGGCCTACACACACAAGTGAGGTACCATTTTTATCGAGAGAATGCGGGTTGGGTGGAAGTTTGTGGACCTACGCAGATTCCAGAACTTTCCATCAAAGAAATATGAGGAAAATGTGTTTGTTATTAGAAAGTTTGAGGTTTGAAAGGGATTCTGGGTAACAGAACCTGGTGAGAGCCACACAAGTCACCCCATCCTGGATTCCCCTGGGTGTCTAGTTTTCAAAAATGTATAGGTTTGCTAGGTTTCCCCAGGTGCCGGCTGAGCTAGGATTCAGAATCCTCAGCTAAGCACTTTGCAAAAAAAGTGTCAGTTTTTACTGAAAAAATGTAGTGTGTCCACGTTGCGTTTTGGCCCATTTACTGTCGGAGGCTCTAGGCCTACCCGCACAAGTGAGGTATCATTTTTATTGAGAGACTTTGGGAAATGCGGGGTGGGTGGAATTTAGTGGATCCATGCAGATTCCAGAACTTTCCATCACAGAAATGTGAGGAAAATGTGTTTTTTTTGACACAGTGTGATGTTTGCAAGGATTCTGGGTAACAGAACCTGGTGAGAGCCACATAAGTCACCCCATCCTGGATTCCCCTGGGTGTCTAGTTTTAAAAAATGTATAGGTTTGCTAGGTTTCCCCAGGTGCCGGTTGAGCTAGGATTCAAAATCCACATTTAGGCACTTTGCAAAAAAAGTGTCCGTTTTCACTGTAAAATGTAGAGTGTCCACATGGCCTTTTGGCCCCTTTCCTGTCGCGGGCTCTAGGCCTACCCACACAAGTGAGAACCATTTTTATTGGGAGACTTTGGGAAATGTGGAGTGTGTGGAATTTTGTGGATCCACAGATTCCAGAACTTTCCATCACAGAATTGTGAGGAAATGTATTTTTGTTACACAGTTTGAGGTTTGCAAGGGAATCTGGGTAACAAAACTTGGTAATAACACACAAGCCACCTCATCCTGGATTCCCCTGGGTGTCTAGTTTTAAAAAATGTATAGGATTGCTAGGTTTCCTTAGGTACCGGCTAAGCCATGGATCAAATTCCACAGCTAGACAATTTGCAAAAAAA
Source organism: Calotriton arnoldi (assembly GCA_963921515.1). NCBI lineage: Eukaryota > Metazoa > Chordata > Amphibia > Caudata > Salamandridae > Calotriton > Calotriton arnoldi. The sequence continues at coordinate 1,377,675 of CAWUFW010000662.1, forward strand.
AGGTCAGTTTTCACTGGAAAAATGTGATGTCTCCATGTTGCTTTGTGGGCTGTTTCCTGTCAGGGCACTAGGCCTACACACACAAGGGAGGTACCATTTTTATCGAGAGACTTTGGGGAATGCAGGTTGGGGGGAAGTCTGTGGGCCTACGCAGATTCCAGGACTTTCCATCACAGAAATATGAGGAAAATATTTTTGTTTTTAGAATGTTTGAGGTTTGCAAGGGATTCTGGGTAACAGAACCTTGTAAGAGCCACACAAGTCACCCCATCCTGGATTCCCCTGGGTGTCTAGTTTTAAAAAATGTATAGGTTTGCTAGGTTTCCCCAGGTGCCGGCTGACCTAGGATTCAGAATCCACAGCTAGGCACTTTGCAAAAAAAGGGTCAGTTTTCACTGAAAAAATGTGGTGTGTCTAGGTTGCGTTTTGGCCCGTTTCCTGTCACAGGCTCTAGGCCTACTCACACAAGTGAGGTACCATTTTTATTGAGAGACTTTGGGGAATGCGGGTGGGTGGAATTTTGTGGATCCAGGCAGATTCCAGAACTTTCTGTCACAGAAATGTGAGGAAAATGTTTTTTTTAGAAATTGTGAGGTTTGCAAGGGATTATGGGTAACAGAACCTAGTGAGAGCCCCACAAGTCACCCCATTCTGGATTCCCCTGGGTGTCTAGTTTTTAAAAACATATAGGTTTGCTAGGTTTCCCTAGGTGCCGGCTGAGCTAAGGTTCAAAATGCACAGCGAGGCACTTTGCAAAAAAAGGGTTCGTTTTCACTGACAAAATGTGGTGTATCCACATTGCGTTTTGGCCCGTTTCCTGTCGCAGGCTCTAAGCCTACCCACACAAGTGAGGTACCATTTCTATCGAGAGACTTTGGGGAATGCGGGGTGGGTGGAATTATGTGGATCCACGGAGATTCCAGAACTTTCTGTCACAGAAATATGAGGAAAATGTTTTGTTTTTTACAAAGTTTGAGGTTTGCAATGTATTCTGGGTAACAGAACGTGGTGAGAGCCACACAAGTCACCCCATCCTGGATTCCCCTGGGTGTCTAGTTTTGAAAAATGTATAGGTTTGCTAGGTTTCCTTAGGTACCGGCTGAGCATGGATCAAATTCCACAGCTAGACAATTTGCAAAAAAAAGGTCAGTTTTCACTGGAAAAATGTGATGTCTCCATGTTGCGTTGTGGGCTGTTTCCTGTCACGGGCACTAGTCCTACACACACAAGTGAGGTACCATTTTTATCAAGAGACTTTGGGGAATGCGGGATGGGTGGAAGTTTGTGGACCTATGCAGATTCCAGAACTTTCCATCACAGAAATGTGAGGAAAATGGTCTTTTCTACAAAGTTTGAGGTTTGCAAGGGATTCTGGGTAACAGAACCTGGTGAGAGCCACACAAGTCACCCCATCCTGGATTCCCCTGACTGTCTAGTTTTAAAAAATGCATAGGTTTGCTAGGTTTCTTTAGGTACCGGCTGAGCCATAAATCAAATTCCACAGCTAGACAATTTGCAAAAAAAAGGTCAGTTTTCACTGGAAAAATGTGATGTCTCCATGTTGCTTTGTGGGCTGTTTCCTGTCACGGGCACTAGGCCTACACACACAAGTGAGGTACCATTTTTATCGAAAGACTTTGGGGAATGCGGGTTGGGTGGAAGTCTGTGGACCTACGCAGATTCCAGAACTTTCCATCACAGAAATATGAGGAAAATTTTTTGTTTTTAGAATGTTTGAGGTTTGCAGGGGATTCTGAGTAACAGAACCTGGTGAGAGCCACACAAGTCACCCCATCCTGGATTCTCCCTGGTGTCTAGTTTTCAAAAATGTATAGGTTTGCTAGGTTTCCCCAGGTGCCGGCTGAGCTAGGATTCAGAATCCACAGCTAGGCACTTTGCAAATAAAGGGTCAGTTTTCACTGGAAAAATGTGGTGTGTCTAGGTTGCGTTTTGGCCCGTTTCCTGTCACAGGCTCTAGGCCTACCCACACAAGTGAGGTACCATTTTTATGGAGAGACTTTGGGGAATGCGGGCTGGGTAGAATTTTGTGGATCAATGCAGATTCCAGAACTTTCTGTCACAGAAATGTGAGGAAAATGTGTTTTTTTTAGAAAGTTTGAGGTTTGCAAGGGATTCTGGGTAACAGAACCTGGTGAGAGCCACAAAAGTCACCACATCCTGGATTCCCCTGGGTGTCTAGCTTTCAAAAATGTCTAGGTTTTCTCGGTTTCCCTAAGTGCCGGCTGAGCTAGGGTTCAAAATCTACGGCTAGGCACTTTGCAAAAAAAGGGTTCGTTTTCACTGAAAAAATGTGGTGTATCCACATTGTGTTTTGGCCCGTTTCCTGTCGCAGGCTCTAGGCCGACCCACACAAGTGAGGTAGCATTTTTATCGAGAGACTTTGGGGAATGCAGGGTGGTTGGAATTTTGTGGATCTACGCAGATTACAGAACTTTCCGTCACAGAAATGTGAGGAAAATGTTTCTTTTTTACACATTTTGAGGTTTGCAAGGGATTCTGGGTAACAGAACCTGGTGAGAGCCACACAAGTCACCCCATCCTGGATTCCCCTGGGTGTCTAGTTTTTAAAAACATATAGGTTTGCTAGGTTTCCCTAGGTGCCGGCTGAGCTAGGGTTCAAAATCCACAGCGAGGCACTTTGCAAAAAAAGGGTTCGTTTTCACTGACAAAATGTGGTGTATCCACATTGCGTTTTGGCCCGTTTCCTGTCGCAGGCTCTAGGCCTACCCACACAAGTGAGGTGCCATTTTTATCGGGAGACTTTAGGTAATGCGGGTTGGGTGGAATTTTGTGGATCCACGCAGATTCCAGAACCTTACATCACAGAAATGTGAGGAAAATGTTTTTTTTTAACAAAGTTTGAGGTTTGCAAGGGATTCTGGGTAACAGAACCTGGTGAGAGCCACACAAGTCACCCCATCCTGGATTTCCCTGACTGTCTAGTTTTGAAAAATGCATAGGTTTGCTAGGTTTTCTTAGGTACCGGCTGAGCCATAGATCAAATTCCACAGCTAGACAATTTGCAAAAAAAAGGTCAGTTTTCACTGGAAAAATGTGATGTCTCCATGTTGCGTTGTAGGCTGTTTCCTGCCACGGGCACTAGGCCTACACACACAAGTGAGGTACCATTTTTATCGAGAGAATGCGGGTTGGGTGGAAGTTTGTGGACCTACGCAGATTCCAGAACTTTCCATCAAAGAAATATGAGGAAAATGTGTTTGTTATTAAAAAGTTTGAGGTTTGAAAGGGATTCTGGGTAACAGAACCTGGTGAGAGCCACACAAGTCACCCCATCCTGGATTCCCCTGGGTGTCTAGTTTTCAAAAATGTATAGGTTTGCTAGGTTTCCCCAGGTGCCGGCTGAGCTAGGATTCAGAATCCTCAGCTAAGCACTTTGCAAAAAAAGTGTCAGTTTTTACTGAAAAAATGTAGTGTGTCCACGTTGCGTTTTGGCCCATTTACTGTCGGAGGCTCTAGGCCTACCCGCACAAGTGAGGTATCATTTTTATTGAGAGACTTTGGGAAATGCGGGGTGGGTGGAATTTAGTGGATCCATGCAGATTCCAGAACTTTCCATCACAGAAATGTGAGGAAAATGTGTTTTTTTTGACACAGTGTGATGTTTGCAAGGATTCTGGGTAACAGAACCTGGTGAGAGCCACATAAGTCACCCCATCCTGGATTCCCCTGGGTGTCTAGTTTTAAAAAATGTATAGGTTTGCTAGGTTTCCCCAGGTGCCGGTTGAGCTAGGATTCAAAATCCACATTTAGGCACTTTGCAAAAAAAGTGTCCATTTTCACTGTAAAATGTAGAGTGTCCACATGGCCTTTTGGCCCCTTTCCTGTCGCGGGCTCTAGGCCTACCCACACAAGTGAGAACCATTTTTATTGGGAGACTTTGGGAAATGTGGAGTGTGTGGAATTTTGTGGATCCACAGATTCCAGAACTTTCCATCACAGAATTGTGAGGAAATGTATTTTTGTTACACAGTTTGAGGTTTGCAAGGGAATCTGGGTAACAAAACTTGGTAATAACACACAAGCCACCTCATCCTGGATTCCCCTGGGTGTCTAGTTTTAAAAAATGTATAGGATTGCTAGGTTTCCTTAGGTACCGGCTAAGCCATGGATCAAATTCCACAGCTAGACAATTTGCAAAAAAAAGGTCAGTTTTCACTGGAACAATGTGATGTCTCCATGTTGCTTTGTGGGCTGTTTCCTGTCAGGGCACTAGGCCTACACACACAAGGGAGGTACCATTTTTATCGAGAGACTTTGGGGAATGCAGGTTGGGGGGAAGTCTGTGGGCCTACGCAGATTCCAGGACTTTCCATCACAGAAATATGAGGAAAATATTTTTGTTTTTAGAATGTTTGAGGTTTGCAAGGGATTCTGGGTAACAGAACCTTGTAAGCCACACAAGTCACCCCATCCTGGATTCCCCTGGGTGTCTAGTTTTAAAAAATGTATAGGTTTGCTAGGTTTCCCCAGGTGCCGGCTGACCTAGGATTCAGAATCCACAGCTAGGCACTTTGCAAAAAAAGGGTCAGTTTTCACTGAAAAAATGTGGTGTGTCTAGGTTGCGTTTTGGCCCGTTTCCTGTCACAGGCTCTAGGCCTACTCACACAAGTGAGGTACCATTTTTATTGAGAGACTTTGGGGAATGCGGGTGGGTGGAATTTTGTGGATCCAGGCAGATTCCAGAACTTTCTGTCACAGAAATGTGAGGAAAATGTTTTTTTTAGAAATTGTGAGGTTTGCAAGGGATTATGGGTAACAGAACCTAGTGAGAGCCCCACAAGTCACCCCATTCTGGATTCCCCTGGGTGTCTAGTTTTTAAAAACATATAGGTTTGCTAGGTTTCCCTAGGTGCCGGCTGAGCTAGGGTTCAAAATGCACAGCGAGGCACTTTGCAAAAAAAGGGTTCGTTTTCACTGACAAAATGTGGTGTATCCACATTGCGTTTTGGCCCGTTTCCTGTCGCAGGCTCTAAGCCTACCCACACAAGTGAGGTACCATTTCTATCGAGAGACTTTGGGGAATGCGGGGTGGGTGGAATTATGTGGATCCACGGAGATTCCAGAACTTTCTGTCACAGAAATATGAGGAAAATGTTTTGTTTTTTACAAAGTTTGAGGTTTGCAATGTATTCTGGGTAACAGAACGTGGTGAGAGCCACACAAGTCACCCCATCCTGGATTCCCCTGGGTGTCTAGGTTTGAAAAATGTATAGGTTTGCTAGGTTTCCTTAGGTACCGGCTGAGCATGGATCAAATTCCACAGCTAGACAATTTGCAAAAAAAAGGTCAGTTTTCACTGGAAAAATGTGATGTCTCCATGTTGCGTTGTGGGCTGTTTCCTGTCACGGGCACTAGTCCTACACACACAAGTGAGGTACCATTTTTATCAAGAGACTTTGGGGAATGCGGGATGGGTGGAAGTTTGTGGACCTATGCAGATTCCAGAACTTTCCATCACAGAAATGTGAGGAAAATGGTCTTTTCTACAAAGTTTGAGGTTTGCAAGGGATTCTGGGTAACAGAACCTGGTGAGAGCCACACAAGTCACCCCATCCTGGATTCCCCTGACTGTCTAGTTTTAAAAAATGCATAGGTTTGCTAGGTTTCCTTAGGTACCGGCTGAGCCATGGATCAAATTCCACAGCTAGACAATTTGCAAAAAAAAGGTCAGTTTTCACTGGAAAAATGTGATGTCTCCATGTTGCTTTGTGGGCTGTTTCCTGTCACGGGCACTAGGCCTACACACACAAGTGAGGTACCATTTTTATCGAAAGACTTTGGGGAATGCGGGTTGGGTGGAAGTCTGTGGACCTACGCAGATTCCAGAACTTTCCATCACAGAAATATGAGGAAAATTTTTTGTTTTTAGAATGTTTGAGGTTTGCAGGGGATTCTGAGTAACAGAACCTGGTGAGAGCCACACAAGTCACCCCATCCTGGATTCTCCCTGGTGTCTAGTTTTCAAAAATGTATAGGTTTGCTAGGTTTCCCCAGGTGCCGGCTGAGCTAGGATTCAGAATCCACAGCTAGGCACTTTGCAAATAAAGGGTCCGTTTTCACTGGAAAAATGTGGTGTGTCTAGGTTGCGTTTTGGCCCGTTTCCTGTCACAGGCTCTAGGCCTACCCACACAAGTGAGGTACCATTTTTATGGAGAGACTTTGGGGAATGCGGGCTGGGTAGAATTTTGTGGATCAATGCAGATTCCAGAACTTTCTGTCACAGAAATGTGAGGAAAATGTGTTTTTTTTAGAAAGTTTGAGGTTTGCAAGGGATTCTGGGTAACAGAACCTGGTGAGAGCCACAAAAGTCACCACATCCTGGATTCCCCTGGGTGTCTAGCTTTCAAAAATGTCTAGGTTTTCTCGGTTTCCCTAAGTGCCGGCTGAGCTAGGGTTCAAAATCTACGGCTAGGCACTTTGCAAAAAAAGGGTTCGTTTTCACTGAAAAAATGTGGTGTATCCACATTGTGTTTTGGCCTGTTTCCTGTCGCAGGCTCTAGGCCGACCCACACAAGTGAGGTAGCATTTTTATCGAGAGACTTTGGGGAATGCAGGGTGGTTGGAATTTTGTGGATCTACGCAGATTACAGAACTTTCCGTCACAGAAATGTGAGGAAAATGTTTCTTTTTACACATTTTGAGGTTTGCAAGGGATTCTGGGTAACAGAACCTGGTGAGAGCCACACAAGTCACCCCATCCTGGATTCCCCTGGGTGTCTAGTTTTTAAAAACATATAGGTTTGCTAGGTTTCCCTAGGTGCCGGCTGAGCTAGGGTTCAAAATCCACAGCGAGGCACTTTGCAAAAAAAGGGTTTGTTTTCACTGACAAAATGTGGTGTATCCACATTGCGTTTTGGCCCGTTTCCTGTCGCAGGCTCTAGGCCTACCCACACAAGTGAGGTGCCATTTTTATCGGGAGACTTTAGGTAATGCGGGTTGGGTGGAATTTTGTGGATCCACGCAGATTCCAGAACCTTACATCACAGAAATGTGAGGAAAATGTTTTTTTTTAACAAAGTTTGAGGTTTGCAAGGGATTCTGGGTAACAGAACCTGGTGAGAGCCACACAAGTCACCCCATCCTGGATTTCCCTGACTGTCTAGTTTTGAAAAATGCATAGGTTTGCTAGGTTTTCTTAGGTACCGGCTGAGCCATAGATCAAATTCCACAGCTAGACAATTTGCAAAAAAAAGGTCAGTTTTCACTGGAAAAATGTGATGTCTCCATGTTGCGTTGTAGGCTGTTTCCTGTCACGGGCACTAGGCCTACACACACAAGTGAGGTACCATTTTTATCGAGAGAATGCGGGTTGGGTGCAAGTTTGTGGACCTACGCAGATTCCAGAACTTTCCATCAAAGAAATATGAGGAAAATGTGTTTGTTATTAGAAAGTTTGAGGTTTGAAAGGGATTCTGGGTAACAGAACCTGGTGAGAGCCACACAAGTCACCCCATCCTGGATTCCCCTGGGTGTCTAGTTTTCAAAAATGTATAGGTTTGCTAGGTTTCCCCAGGTGCCGGCTGAGCTAGGATTCAGAATCCTCAGCTAAGCACTTTGCAAAAAAAGTGTCAGTTTTTACTGAAAAAATGTAGTGTGTCCACGTTGCGTTTTGGCCCATTTACTGTCGGAGGCTCTAGGCCTACCCGCACAAGTGAGGTATCATTTTTATTGAGAGACTTTGGGAAATGCGGGGTGGGTGGAATTTAGTGGATCCATGCAGATTCCAGAACTTTCCATCACAGAAATGTGAGGAAAATGTGTTTTTTTTGACACAGTGTGATGTTTGCAAGGATTCTGGGTAACAGAACCTGGTGAGAGCCACATAAGTCACCCCATCCTGGATTCCCCTGGGTGTCTAGTTTTAAAAAATGTATAGGTTTGCTAGGTTTCCCCAGGTGCCGGTTGAGCTAGGATTCAAAATCCACATTTAGGCACTTTGCAAAAAAAGTGTCCGTTTTCACTGTAAAATGTAGAGTGTCCACATGGCCTTTTGGCCCCTTTCCTGTCGCGGGCTCTAGGCCTACCCACACAAGTGAGAACCATTTTTATTGGGAGACTTTGGGAAATGTGGAGTGTGTGGAATTTTGTGGATCCACAGATTCCAGAACTTTCCATCACAGAATTGTGAGGAAATGTATTTTTGTTACACAGTTTGAGGTTTGCAAGGGAATCTGGGTAACAAAACTTGGTAATAACACACAAGCCACCTCATCCTGGATTCCCCTGGGTGTCTAGTTTTAAAAAATGTATAGGATTGCTAGGTTTCCTTAGGTACCGGCTAAGCCATGGATCAAATTCCACAGCTAGACAATTTGCAAAAAAAAGGTCAGTTTTCACTGGAAAAATGTGATGTCTCCATGTTGCTTTGTGGGCTGTTTCCTGTCAGGGCACTAGGCCTACACACACAAGGGAGGTACCATTTTTATCGAGAGACTTTGGGGAATGCAGGTTGGGGGGAAGTCTGTGGGCCTACGCAGATTCCAGGACTTTCCATCACAGAAATATGAGGAAAATATTTTTGTTTTTAGAATGTTTGAGGTTTGCAAGGGATTCTGGGTAACAGACCCTTGTAAGAGCCACACAAGTCACCCCATCCTGGATTCCCCTGGGTGTCTAGTTTTAAAAAATGTATAAGTTTGCTAGGTTTCCCCAGGTGCCGGCTGACCTAGGATTCAGAATCCACAGCTAGGCACTTTGCAAAAAAAGGGTCAGTTTTCACTGAAAAAATGTGGTGTGTCTAGGTTGCGTTTTGGCCCGTTTCCTGTCACAGGCTCTAGGCCTACTCACACAAGTGAGGTACCATTTTTATTGAGAGACTTTGGGGAATGCGGGTGGGTGGAATTTTGTGGATCCAGGCAGATTCCAGAACTTTCTGTCACAGAAATGTGAGGAAAATGTTTTTTTTAGAAATTGTGAGGTTTGCAAGGGATTATGGGTAACATAACCTAGTGAGAGCCCCACAAGTCACCCCATTCTGGATTCCCCTGGGTGTCTAGTTTTTAAAAACATATAGGTTTGCTAGGTTTCCCTAGGTGCCGGCTGAGCTAGAGTTCAAAATGCACAGCGAGGCACTTTGCAAAAAAAGTGTTCGTTTTCACTGACAAAATGTGGTGTATCCACATTGCGTTTTGGCCCGTTTCCTGTCGCAGGCTCTAAGCCTACCCACACAAGTGAGGTACCATTTCTATCGAGAGACTTTGGGGAATGCGGGGTGGGTGGAATTATGTGGATCCACGGAGATTCCAGAACTTTCTGTCACAGAAATATGAGGAAAATGTTTTGTTTTTTACAAAGTTTGAGGTTTGCAATGTATTCTGGGTAACAGAACGTGGTGAGAGCCACACAAGTCACCCCATCCTGGATTCCCCTGGGTGTCTAGTTTTGAAAAATGTATAGGTTTGCTAGGTTTCCTTAGGTACCGGCTGAGCATGGATCAAATTCCACAGCTAGACAATTTGCAAAAAAAAGGTCAGTTTTCACTGGAAAAATGTGATGTCTCCATGTTGCGTTGTGGGCTGTTTCCTGTCACGGACACTAGTCCTACACACACAAGTGAGGTACCATTTTTATCAAGAGACTTTGGGGAATGCGGGATGGGTGGAAGTTTGTGGACCTATGCAGATTCCAGAACTTTCCATCACAGAAATGTGAGGAAAATGGTCTTTTCTACAAAGTTTGAGGTTTGCAAGGGATTCTGGGTAACAGAACCTGGTGAGAGCCACACAAGTCACCCCATCCTGGATTCCCCTGACTGTCTAGTTTTAAAAAATGCATAGGTTTGCTAGGTTTCCTTAGGTACCGGCTGAGCCATGGATCAAATTCCACAGCTAGACAATTTGCAAAAAAAAGGTCAGTTTTCACTGGAAAAATGTGATGTCTCCATGTTGCTTTGTGGGCTGTTGCCTGTCACGGGCACTAGGCCTACACACACAAGTGAGGTACCATTTTTATCGAAAGACTTTGGGGAATGCGGGTTGGGTGGAAGTCTGTGGACCTACGCAGATTCCAGAACTTTCCATCACAGAAATATGAGGAAAATTTTTTGTTTTTAGAATGTTTGAGGTTTGCAGGGGATTCTGAGTAACAGAACCTGGTGAGAGCCACACAAGTCACCCCATCCTGGATTCTCCCTGGTCTCTAGTTTTCAAAAATGTATAGGTTTGCTAGGTTTCCCCAGGTGCCGGCTGAGCTAGGATTCAGAATCCACAGCTAGGCACTTTGCAAATAAAGGGTCAGTTTTCACTGGAAAAATGTGGTGTGTCTAGGTTGCGTTTTGGCCCGTTTCCTGTCACAGGCTCTAGGCCTACCCACACAAGTGAGGTACCATTTTTATGGAGAGACTTTGGGGAATGCGGGCTGGGTAGAATTTTGTGGATCAATGCAGATTCCAGAACTTTCTGTCACAGAAATGTGAGGAAAATGTGTTTTTTTTAGAAAGTTTGAGGTTTGCAAGGGATTCTGGGTAACAGAACCTGGTGAGAGCCACAAAAGTCACCACATCCTGGATTCCCCTGGGTGTCTAGCTTTCAAAAATGTCTAGGTTTTCTCGGTTTCCCTAAGTGCCGGCTGAGCTAGGGTTCAAAATCTACGGCTAGGCACTTTGCAAAAAAAGGGTTCGTTTTCACTGAAAAAATGTGGTGTATCCACATTGTGTTTTGGCCCGTTTCCTGTCACAGGCTCTAGGCCGACCCACACAAGTGAGGTAGCATTTTTATCGAGAGACTTTGGGGAATGCAGGGTGGTTGGAATTTTGTGGATCTACGCAGATTACAGAACTTTCCGTCACAGAAATGTGAGGAAAATGTTTCTTTTTACACATTTTGAGGTTTGCAAGGGATTCTGGGTAACAGAACCTGGTGAGAGCCACACAAGTCACCCCATCCTGGATTCCCCTGGGTGTCTAGTTTTTAAAAACATATAGGTTTGCTAGGTTTCCCTAGGTGCCGGCTGAGCTAGGGTTCAAAATCCACAGCGAGGCACTTTGCAAAAAAGGGTTCGTTTTCACTGACAAAATGTGGTGTATCCACATTGCGTTTTGGCCCGTTTCCTGTCGCAGGCTCTAGGCCTACCCACACAAGTGAGGTGCCATTTTTATCGGGAGACTTTAGGTAATGCGGGTTGGGTGGAATTTTGTGGATCCACGCAGATTCCAGAACCTTACATCACAGAAATGTGAGGAAAATGTTTTTTTTTTACAAAGTTTGAGGTTTGCAAGGGATTCTGGGTAACAGAACCTGGTGAGAGCCACACAAGTCACCCCATCCTGGATTTCCCTGACTGTCTAGTTTTGAAAAATGCATAGGTTTGCTAGGTTTTCTTAGGTACCGGCTGAGCCATAGATCAAATTCCACAGCTAGACAATTTGCAAAAAAAAGGTCAGTTTTCACTGGAAAAATGTGATGTCTCCATGTTGCGTTGTAGGCTGTTTCCTGTCACGGGCACTAGGCCTACACACACAAGTGAGGTACCATTTTTATCGAGAGAATGCGGGTTGGGTGGAAGTTTGTGGACCTACGCAGATTCCTGAACTTTCCATCAAAGAAATATGAGGAAAATGTGTTTGTTATTAGAAAGTTTGAGGTTTGAAAGGGATTCTGGGTAACAGAACCTGGTGAGAGCCACACAAGTCACCCCATCCTGGATTCCCCTGGGTGTCTAGTTTTCAAAAATGTATAGGTTTGCTAGGTTTCCCCAGGTACCGGCTGAGCTAGGATTCAGAATCCTCAGCTAAGCACTTTGCAAAAAAAGTGTCAGTTTTTACTGAAAAAATGTAGTGTGTCCACGTTGCGTTTTGGCCCATTTACTGTCGGAGGCTCTAGGCCTACCCGCACAAGTGAGGTATCATTTTTATTGAGAGACTTTGGGAAATGCGGGGTGGGTGGAATTTAGTGGATCCATGCAGATTCCAGAACTTTCCATCACAGAAATGTGAGGAAAATGTGTTTTTTTTGACACAGTGTGATGTTTGCAAGGATTCTGGGTAACAGAACCTGGTGAGAGCCACATAAGTCACCCCATCCTGGATTCCCCTGGGTGTCTAGTTTTAAAAAATGTACAGGTTTGCTAGGTTTCCCCAGGTGCCGGTTGAGCTAGGATTCAAAATCCACATTTAGGCACTTTGCAAAAAAAGTGTCCGTTTTCACTGTAAAATGTAGAGTGTCCACATGGCCTTTTGGCCCCTTTCCTGTCGCGGGCTCTAGGCCTACCCACACAAGTGAGAACCATTTTTATTGGGAGACTTTGGGAAATGTGGAGTGTGTGGAATTTTGTGGATCCACAGATTCCAGAACTTTCCATCACAGAATTGTGAGGAAATGTATTTTTGTTACACAGTTTGAGGTTTGCAAGGGAATCTGGGTAACAAAACTTGGTAATAACACACAAGCCACCTCATCCTGGATTCCCCTGGGTGTCTAGTTTTAAAAAATGTATAGGATTGCTAGGTTTCCTTAGGTACCGTCTAAGCCATGGATCAAATTCCACAGCTAGACAATTTGCAAAAAAAAGGTCAGTTTTCACTGGAAAAATGTGATGTCTCCATGTTGCTTTGTGGGCTGTTTCCTGTCAGGGCACTAGGCCTACACACACAAGGGAGGTACCATTTTTATCGAGAGACTTTGGGGAATGCAGGTTGGGGGGAAGTCTGTGGGCCTACGCTGATTCCAGGACTTTCCATCACAGAAATATGAGGAAAATATTTTTGTTTTTAGAATGTTTGAGGTTTGCAAGGGATTCTGGGTAACAGAACCTTGTAAGAGCCACACAAGTCACCCCATCCTGGATTCCCCTGGGTGTCTAGTTTTAAAAAATGTATAGGTTTGCTAGGTTTCCCCAGTTGCCGGCTGACCTAGGATTCAGAATCCACAGCTAGGCACTTTGCAAAAAAAGGGTCAGTTTTCACTGAAAAAATGTGGTGTGTCTAGGTTGCGTTTTGGCCCGTTTCCTGTCACAGGCTCTAGGCCTACTCACACAAGTGAGGTACCATTTTTATTGAGAGACTTTGGGGAATGCGGGTGGGTGGAATTTTGTGGATCCAGGCAGATTCCAGAACTTTCTGTCACAGAAATGTGAGGAAAATGTTTTTTTAGAAATTGTGAGGTTTGCAAGGGATTATGGGTAACAGAACCTAGTGAGAGCCCCACAAGTCACCCCATTCTGGATTCCCCTGGGTGTCTAGTTTTTAAAAACATATAGGTTTGCTAGGTTTCCCTAGGTGCCGGCTGAGCTAGGGTTCAAAATGCACAGCAAGGCACTTTGCAAAAAAAGGGTTCGTTTTCACTGACAAAATGTGGTGTATCCACATTGCGTTTTGGCCCGTTTCCTGTCGCAGGCTCTAAGCCTACCCACACAAGTGAGGTACCATTTCTATCGAGAGACTTTGGGGAATGCGGGGTGGGTGGAATTATGTGGATCCACGGAGATTCCAGAACTTTCTGTCACAAAAATATGAGGAAAATGTTTTGTTTTTTACAAAGTTTGAGGTTTGCAATGTATTCTGGGTAACAGAACGTGGTGAGAGCCACACAAGTCACCCCATCCTGGATTCCCCTGGGTGTCTAGTTTTGAAAAATGTATAGGTTTGCTAGGTTTCCTTAGGTACCGGCTGAGCATGGATCAAATTCCACAGCTAGACAATTTGCAAAAAAAAGGTCAGTTTTCACTGGAAAAATGTGATGTCTCCATGTTGCGTTGTGGGCTGTTTCCTGTCACGGGCACTAGTCCTACACACACAAGTGAGGTACCATTTTTATCAAGAGACTTTGGGGAATGCGGGATGGGTGGAAGTTTGTGGACCTATGCAGATTCCAGAACTTTCCATCACAGAAATGTGAGGAAAATGGTCTTTTCTACAAAGTTTGAGGTTTGCAAGGGATTCTGGGTAACAGAACCTGGTGAGAGCCACACAAGTCACCCCATCCTGGATTCCCCTGACTGTCTAGTTTTAAAAAATGCATAGGTTTGCTAGGTTTCCTTAGGTACCGGCTGAGCCATGGATCAAATTCCACAGCTAGACAATTTGCAAAAAAAAGGTCAGTTTTCACTGGAAAAATGTGATGTCTCCATGTTGCTTTGTGGGCTGTTTCCTGTCACGGGCACTAGGCCTACACACACAAGTGAGGTACCATTTTTATCGAAAGACTTTGGGGAATGCGGGTTGGGTGGAAGTCTGTGGACCTACGCAGATTCCAGAACTTTCCATCACAGAAATATGAGGAAAATTTTTTGTTTTAGAATGTTTGAGGTTTGCAGGGGATTCTGAGTAACAGAACCTGGTGAGAGCCACACAAGTCACCCCATCCTGGATTCTATCTGGTGTCTAGTTTTCAAAAATGTACAGGTTTGCTAGGTTTCCTTAGGTACCGGCTGAGCCATGGATCAGATTCCACAGCTAGACAATTTGCAAAAAAAGGTCAGTTTTCACTGGAAAAATGTGATGTCTCCATGTTGCGTTGTGGGCTGTTTCCTGTCACGGGCACTAGGCCTACACACACAAGTGAGGTACCATTTTTATTGAGAGACTATGGGGAATGCGGGTTGGGTGGAAGTCTGTGGACCTACGCAGATTCCAGAACTTTCCATCACAGAAATATGAGGAAAATGTTTTTGTTTTTAGATTGTTTGAGGTTTGCTGGGGATTCTGGGTAACAGAACCTGGTGAGAGCCACACAAGTCACCCCATCCTGGATTCTCCCTGGTGTCTAGTTTTCAAAAATGTATAGGTTTGCTAGGTTTCCCCAGGTGCCGGCTGAGCTAGTATTCAGAATCCACAGCTAGGCACTTTGCACAAAAAGGGTCAGTTTTCACTGGAAAAATGTGGTGTGTCTAGGTTGCGTTTTGGCCCGTTTCCTGTCACAGGCTCTATGCCTACCCACACAAGTGAGGTACCATTTTTATTGAGAGACTTTGGGGAATGCGGGGTGGGTGGAATTTTATGGATCCATGCAGATTCCAGAACTTTCTGTCACAGAAATGTGAGGAAAATGTGTTTGTTTTAAGAAAGTTTGAGGTTTGCAAGGGATTCTGGGTAACAGAACCTGGCGAGAGCCACACAAGTCACCACATCCTGGATTCCCCTGGGTGTCTAGTTTTCAAAAATGTATAGGTTTGCTAGGTTTCCCTAAGTGCCGGCTGAGCTAGGGTTCAAAATCCACATCTAGGCACCTTGCAAAGAAAGGGTAAGTTTTCACTGAAAAAATGTGGTGTATCCACATTGCGTTCTAGCCCGTTTCCTGTCGCAGGCTCTAGGCCTACCCACACAAGTGAGGTAGCATTTTTATCAAGAGACTTTAGGGAATGCGGGGTGGGTAGAATTTTGTGGACCTACGCAGATTCCAGAACTTTCCATCACAGAAATATGAGGAAAATGTGTTTGTTTTTAGAAAGTTTGAGGTTTGCAAGGGATTCTGGGTAACAGAGTCTGGTGAGAGCCACACAAGTCACCCCATCCTGGATTCCCCTGGGTGTCTAGTTTTTAAAAATGTCTAGGTTTGCTAGGTTTCCCCAGGTGCCGGCTGAGCTAGGATTCAGAATCCACAGCTAGGCACTTTGCAAGAAAAGTATCAGTTTTAATTGAAAAATGTGGTGTGTCCACGTTGCTTTTTGGCCCATTTACTGTCCGAGGCTCTAGGCCTACCCACACAAGTGAGGTATCATTTTTATTGAGAGGCTTTGAGGAATGTGGGGTGGGTGGAATTATGTGGATCCACGCAGATTCCAGCACTTTCCATCACAGAAATGTGAGGAAAATGTTTTTTTTTTTACACAGTTTGAAGTTTGCAAGGGATTCTAGGTAACAAAACCTGGTGAGAGCCACACAAGTCACACCTCCCTGGCTCCCCTTGTCTGTCTAGGTTTCAAAAATGTATAGGTTTGCTAGGTTTCCCTAGGTGCTGGCAGAGTTAGGGTTCAAAATCCACAGCGAGGTACTTTGCAAAAAAAAGAGTCAGTTTTCACAGTAAAAATGTGGTGTGTCCATGTTGTGTTTTGGCCCGTTTCCTGTCGCGGGCACTAGGTCTACCCACACAACTGAGGTACCATTCTTATCAGGAGACTTTGGGCAATGCCATGTGTGTGGAATTTTGTGGCTCCCCACAGATTCCAGAACTTTGCATCACAGAAATGTGAGCAAAATGTGTTTTCCTTTACAAAGTTTGAGGTTTGCAAGGGATTCTGGGTATCAGAACCTGGTGAAAGCCACACAAGTCACCCCATTCTGGATTCCCCTGGGTGTCTAGTTTTAAAAAATGTACAGGTTTGCTAGGTTTCCCTAGGTGCCAGCTGAGCTAGGGTCCAAAAACCACAGCTAGGCACACTGCAAAAAAATGGTCAGTTTTCACTGGAAAAAAATGATGTGCCCACTTTGGGTTTTGGGCCGTGTCCTGTCGCGGGCACTATGCCTACCCACACAAGTGAGGTACCTTTTTTATGGGGAGAGTTAGGGGAACACAGAATAGTAGAACAAGTGTTATTGCAAATTGACTTTCTATGCATTTATCTCTTCCAAATGTAAAACAGTGTGTAAAAAAGAATTCATTTTAAAAAATGCCCTCTAATTCACATGCTGGTATAGGTATGCACAAAGACGGAGTTGTGCAAATAACCACTGCTTCTAAACTTCATATGTTGTTCCCATTTCAGAAATACATAGTTTTCCTTGATACCTATTTTTCACTCTTTATATTTTACCAAGTGAATTGCTGTATACCCGGTACACAATGAAAAACCATAGCAAGGCGCAGCTCAGTTACTGGCTCTGGGCACTTCGGGTTCTTGGTGAACCTACAAGTCCTATATACCCCCACAACCATAGGGCTCCAGTGGACATAACGGTACATTGCTTGTAAAAATCTGCCATACTTAGAAGAAGTTACAGGTGAAAATGAAGACACAAATGGCTGATTTTTTCAACTCATTTTCAATATGTTTTAATTTCAACTGTTACTCTCTATAGGAAAACCTTGAAGGATCTACACAAATGACCCCTTGCTGAATTCAGATTTATGTCTACATTTCAAAAATGTATAGCTGTCTGGGATCCATTATTGGTTTTACATCAATTTCTAGCACTAACTGAAAGGAGGTTAAAAGCACAAACAATAGGAAAAATGTCCCACTAAAATGCCAAAACTGTGTAGAAAATTTTAGTTTTCTTACAAAAGTCCGCCTGTTCCTGAAAGCTGGGAAGATCGTGATTTTATCACTGATTGATACCATTTGAAGGGACAAAACCAGATGCTTTCTTCTTCAGCACTTTTTTCCAATTTTTCACCAAAACCCCAAAATTTTGCTGTATTTTGGCTAATTTCTGGGTTCCCTCCAGGGGAATCCACAAACCCTGGGTACCTTTAGAATCCTCAGGATGTTGGAAGAAAAGGACGCAAATTTGACATGGATACCTTAGGTGGACAAAAAGTTACAGGGGCCTAAGCGCAAACTACCCCAAATAGCCAAAAAAAGGCTCAGCACTGAGGGGGAAAGGGCCCAGCAGTTAAGGGGTTATTGAGCCAATTGTAGAACGCAGTGTGCTGTTCATCATTGCCATCCCATAGACACCAAATATCATCTATGTAACGTAGCCATTGTGAAATGTGACTGGAAAACAGGTTATTGTTGTAGATGAACTTTTTTTCAAACATGGCCATGAAGAGTACCGCCATCTCCGGCGCAAAGGGACAACCCATGGTGTTGCGGGGATTCTGCACATACACAGAACTATGTGCAGGAAAACAGGACTTCGGTGTATAGGGGCTGAACCTTCCTACCACCTTAGTACCCAAAATCCCAAAACCGACTAGCTATAGTGTCTCATTCGTTCTCCTACATAATCACGAAGCTACAAATGATTAGACAACCCAGAACACAACACTCCCGACTCTCTCAGGAATCGCGGTAGCAAGACATACCCTTTCGCTCACTCACTCGTACTTGTCCACAATAAGAATTGTCAGAGTCACTGTTATAGTTC
The DNA here is from genome assembly GCA_963921515.1 of Calotriton arnoldi. Taxonomy (NCBI): domain Eukaryota; kingdom Metazoa; phylum Chordata; class Amphibia; order Caudata; family Salamandridae; genus Calotriton; species Calotriton arnoldi. Next base: position 1,395,682 of record CAWUFW010000662.1, read on the forward strand.
AAAATGTTTATTTTAACTATTGTGCTCTATAATGCAGTATACAAGCCACTACCAGCAGCGAAATGCATAAACCTAAAACAGTTAGCATTGTTACAATTCCATAGAATATAAAGGGGGATGTCATCATATACAGACAGTGGAAAAAGGACTATAAGGCCTAACCACCCTCCCCTTGGTAAGGTTACGTTTTATTATATAAAGGAAGATCTCTGGGCTTTGTCAGCAGACCCCATACCTTAGTGCCTAGATGAAAGTTTTACATCATAGGATCAGCATAGCTCTTCTCCCTGGAAAGGTCCCTCTCCAAGTGTGTGTATTGAACAACATGCATCCCCGTAATATCAAAGCACGAGTTTCCAGCAGCGCAGCTGTGTTAGCATGTTTTGTCTAGGTGCTAGGGACTGACCAGAACAGAATAACAAGGGGCATTGTTTATCGACCTTGCACATCGTTTTCAGACTAAACTCCAGGAACAGGCAGAGAACGCAGAAAGCAGACAGTTCTCATGTGAAAAGCATAAACAGAGTCTTTGCAAAATAAAGTCATGTTGTAACGTGCGCAAAAGCAGCATCATGGCAGCAGAGCTCATGCTAACTTAGCAATGTCGACAATGACCCTAATGGCCATATAACAATGGCGGTCCCCTTTATCTGAAGAAAAAATTCTTCTTCAAATTTAAAGTAGTTCTTTTTTATTGCTAAGGTTGCCAACTTGAGTATATATTGTGTTGGGACTCTGAGGGGGCAGGGTCTTGTTTCTACAAAGAATTTTATTGCCTTCAGCCCTTCATCTTGTGGGATTTGTGTATACACAGCATCAAATGCCACCATCCACTGGTTCTGTGGGATGAATTGCTGCCCTTCGACTTTATTTATGAAGTCCATTGAGTCTCTAAGGTACGATGGGACTTCTTGGAGGAACGGTTTTAAAAAGATGTCTACGTACTCTGAAATTGGCTCCAACACAGATTCACATCCTGATACAATTGGCCTTCCAGGGGGGAGTTGTGGCATCTTTATGAAGTTTGGGTCGGAAGTATATCACTGGAGTCCTTGCGTTTGTTTTTTTCAAGTACTCGAATTCTTTAGGGCCCAGAATATCACCATCGAATCCCTTCTGGAGCACTCTGAAGATCTCTTCTTGGATTTCTCTTGTGGGATCATTCGCGATGGAACGGTACCAGTTTTTGTAATCGACATATCTCTTCCCTTCCTCCAAATATTTGTCTTTAGCCCATACAACTACTGCTCCTCCTTTATCCGCTTGTTTGATTACTACCGAGGTGTCATTCTTGAGTTCTTGAATTGCTACTGCTTGTTTTTTTGTTATATTGTTTTTACAGAATTGCTTTTTGTTCTCCAGTTGACTGAGGGATGACAGAACTGCCTGCTCAAAGGTGATCAATTCTTTAGGGATGGTATGTGGAGGGGGCAAAATGTGGATTTTTTGCATAGGCCCGAGGATTCTTCTATTCTATTGTCCTTCTTTGCAAAAAAAGCTTTAGTTGAATTTTCCTAAAAAAATCTAAGGCTTCAATTTTCAGTCTTGCAAAGTTCGTGGGTTTCATTGGTACGAAGGACAGGCCTAATTTAAGGACTATCTCTTGGTCTTTTGTTAAAATATTTGGTGATAAGTTTACTATAGATGACGTTTTGTAAAATTGGCGTCTCGTGCGCATCCCCCATGGCTGGTTCTTGAATCGACCTCTGTCTTGGTGTATTCTGATATGAAGTACCTTCACCTTGGTCTGATTCTCCAGTGGACTCTGGGGATGAAGTGTCAGAGAAGGTAAGAAACCTGTTTTTTGATCTTCCTTGGTAGTCAACCAGGGCTTGCCTTGATTCAGTTGTATAAAAAATCGTCCTTTAAATACGGATACCCAGTTTCTATGTTGAATGCTTTCCTGTCTTTTTCAAATTTAATGATCTTGAACTTTATGGTATTGTCCTTGAATGTGTTGATTTCTTTCTCAATTTTGTTGAGTAATGCCTTTGTTTACGTTGTCTTTTGATTGTCTTTGATGACTTGTTCTACGGCTGCAATTTCATCCCCTTGTTTCTTACAAATTCTTTGTGCGGTTTCTATTGAGTGGACCATAAGGTCTCTGCTGCATTTGGGGCTGATGTAGCTAAAACCTCTTTTATATTCTGGGTCCTGGGTGAAGATAACAGGTATATTCTTTACTTATAGGCCCCATGGTATGGTACCTGCTTTTAAATGTTCCAGTAAAAAATCACCATGCAACTCAGTGCATATGTGTTTCTTCTTTAGTCGTGTGAGCTTCTCAGTTTCATTCTGTTGTTTTGCTGTTGTGATTAGCATGATCGATGAGAAGAGAGAGGGGCAGGAATCAGACGTTGTTAGACCTGGCATCCTTGGCGTGGTTTCCCCTGACTTTTTGCCTCTACCTCCTGTATTTTTGACATTGTGCTGGAATTCGTTTTTGCTGGTTTAGATGCTTTGGGCACTTTGCCACTGCTGATCAGTGCCAAAGTGCAAGTGCTCCCTGGTTAAATTGTTATTGTGATTGGCTATCCATGATTGGTATATATTGGTATAGTCCCTAGTAAAGTGCACTAAGTGTGCCAGGCCTGGTGATTCAAATGCTACTAGTTGGCCTGCAGCACTGATTGTGCCACCCACAGGAGTAGCTCTAAGATGGTGTCTCAGGCTTTGCCACTGCAGTGCCTGTGCGCAGTTTGTGAACTGCCATGTTGCCCTGGCCAGTGTACACACTTGCCAGGCCTAACCCTTCCCTTTTCCTGCACATTGGACACCCCTATGGTAGGCCCAAGGTACCCCACTGGGCAGGGTGCAGTGTATGTGAAAGGTAGGACATGTACTAGTGTGGGTAACATGTCCTGATAGTGAAATACTACCAATTTCGTTTTTCACTATTGAAAGGCTATCTTGCCCATAGGATAACATGGGGAATGCTGTGTAACATGGTTACCTGCATATCTTCCCATAGCAGCAAGATAGAAAGTTGGAATCTGGTACCCCTGAACTCAGAATTTAATTACACATCTTTTAGTGAAGATGGTTTTTAAATTCTAAGTTTGGAAATAGCACTTTTAGAAAGTGGCTATTTTCTTGTTCAACCTTTCTGTGTGCCTCTGCCTGTTTTGTGAGTGACAGGGGCTGGGGGTGGCTGCAGGAGGCTGGGTGAGTCAGCACTAGGCTGAATAGATCTATCTACATGTAGAGTGGTGGGAGGAGTGGCACCTGGGTCTGAATAGGGCTGTTCCTGCCTTCCACAATACTGGCTCCACCTCCTGCGGTGTGTCTGATGACCCTGGCCCACACTCACAAAGGAAAGAGAGGTGCCCTGGCAGAATGCACCCTGAACTGGTTTGGACTGGGTCCAGGACCCCTCACACATGGAGAACAAAGACTTTTGGGGTATAAATACTAGAGCTGAAACCCCTGAACTTTAGACTACTTCTGGAATCAAGAGGAATCCCTGCCAAAGAAGATCAGCTGAAGAGACTGAGGAGAAGTACTGCCCTTGCTGTGTGTCTGGGGTTGGCCTGCAATTTGCTGTTTCTACTGAGGAGAGATCTAAAGGACTTTGCTGTGTGCTGTGTCCCCTGCTTGAAGAAGGACTTTGCTGTGTGCTGTGTCCATCTGAAGAAAAAGTTTCCAAGGGCCTGAGAAGAGCTGGCCTCCTGTTTCTGAAGTCCCAGGCACAAAAGGACTTCACCCCCAACTACCCTGAACTTCCTTGCTGGGAGTTCCAGTCTGCCAGGAGGGCCTGTAACTGTGTGTGAGGCCTCTCTTGCTGTTGGGAGCTGGAAGCGCGACGCATCATCGAGAAGCGGGTCGCCGCTGCCGCTGTTCGCCGCCGCAACACCGGAGAAGCGTGTCGCCGTCACCGAGGGTGTCGTCGCATCACCGGAGAAGCGTGTCGCAGGGCCGTCGCATCGCTGAGGAAGCGCACCGCCGCTGATCGCCGACGCATCACCAGAGAAGCGTGTCGCCGTCACCGAGGAAGTCGTCGCAACACCGGAGAAGCGTGTCGCAGGGCCTGTCGTGGCTCAGAAGTTCACTGAGTTCGCCGCACGGCCGTCGGGCGTGCACGCATCGCATCTACAGTGTTGCATCGCAACAAAGACGCCATTTCATCGCATCGCACTGGATCAGCGCAACGCATCAAGGCGCCATTTTGTCGCACCGGAACCGGAGCGCAGGAAGAACCGACGCATCGCCTTCACTGCGCCCCTTTTGCTTGTTCTGCATTACGCATCCCAGGTACTTTGAGACTGAAAGTGTCGCATTTGAGATCTACAAGTTTATTTTTGCAACAACCCTTTTTAAAGACATTCTACTAAGTTTTGTATGTTGGATTTTTGTCGTTTTGGTCTTGTTTAAGTTTAGTAAAGATACTTTATTTTTCTAAACTGGTGTAGTGTCCATTTGTGGTGTTTTCACTGTGTTACTGTGAGTGTTGGTACAAATACTTTACACATTGCCTCTGGGATAAGCCTGACTGCTCGTGCCAAGCTACCAAGGGGGTGAGCAGGGGTTATCTAAAGTGTGTATCCCCCTTACCCTGACTAGAAGCAAGGGTCCCTATTTGGACAAAGGTACCTACCTCTGCCAACTAGAGACCCCCAGTTCTAACAGACTTTGTATGTGGTCTTCTGAGAAAGTAAGAATATCCTTTTCAGACATCTTTTTTAGTACAGGGCTGGCCTGGATGCAAACCCTAAAATGTATAACTTCTTAGCTAATTGAGGATGCTTTTAGTTCGATTGGCAATGACCCGCGTGAGTCTGGTACTTGCTCTCAAAATTAAAGAACTGAGGGGTTGGGCTCTTATCTATAGCCACTTGGGGCCACTAACAAATTGCACAAAACAGAAAAGATGGCTGTGTTACTTTAAGTCACTTCCTTCAGAAACTAGGACAAGTAAATCAATTAACTTGGACTGGGTATTTATTGCACAGTTCATTTAGACATAGTCTTGCATTTTCAATGTGTCATGGAAAGGAAAACTTCTCATCTTTGTCATTGATCAAATGTACCACAAAACTGAGAATGACAAAAAAGCATACTCTTTCTTGCGCAGCTCTTTCCTCCGCCCAAATAAACGTTTTGGCTATTTTCTCAGTTCCTTCGCAGGAATCCACAAATCGTGGGGACCTTTAGAATACTCAACATGTGGGGGAAAAAGGACGCAAATTTGACCTGGAACCATTTTGTGGAAAAAAAGTTCTGAGTATGTAAGTGTGAAGTGCTCCGAACATTTATAAAAGGACTCAGCACTGTCTGCTTGGCTGCGGAGAGTTGAGAAGCACCAGCTGCTAAGGGGTTAAAATCCTATCCAGTTTCAACGAATGGTAGTACTGACTTAATGTGCTTTAAAATGCAACATTTGACGCAAATTTCCCCAAAAGTAAGCTGTCCAGGTACTACTCAAAGAGTGTGGCACAAAAATGCTTGAATCATGAATGTAGGCTACATATTTTTGTTGCCCAGGACTGTTTTAATCTAAGTCTGACCATTCACACACATCAACATGCACACATAGACAGTACTTGATGTGAGCACTTTATTGATGGGCGCATCCCTGACTCACAATAATAACATAATATACATATGTTTTCAACAATAGTTCTTCAATAAGATTGCAATTTTCACAAACGAAGGGATTCAAACCACTAATTAAACACACAATTGTACTGAAGTAGTAGCAGTGATAAAAATAATAATAATTATAGTAAACATAATAGTATTCACGTTATTCAGTGGTATTTGTATTAGTAGTACTAGCAGATGCAGCAGTAACAAGTAATAGTACTGGCAGCAGTAGCAGTGTTAGTAAATCTAGTAATAGATTTACTGGCAATACCAGTAGTAATGTTGACAGCAGTAATGGTGTTAATACTAGTAGTAGTATGGGTAGTAATAAAAGTATTGGTATTAATAGTATTAATTTAAGGATAATAGTATAAAGGTTGTAGCGGGCGAGATCTGTGGGGAACGACATGTCCATACTTTTCTATTTTAAGAAAAACAGGTCTGCTACTTTTTGTTAAAAGACAACTCTGATAGTTGAGATGCCTCCACTGAAAAGGAAACGGAGAGGGTATCATGTGCTGTGGAACTAATGGAGGGACAGTGAACTACAGAACAAACAAGCCTTCTCGACATGCTGCCTGAAAGAAATGTAAATATGTGCAATTGGTTAATCTGCAAATGTAAATTCTGCTTGGAAATGAGTATTGGTTTTAATTGATGGAGAGTCACTTAAGCTTCATGATGACAAAGATTTATTCACTTTTTGAGAGGTAATATAAGGGTGGTAGCAGCCGAGTTCTGAAGTAATTACATTTTAATGGGCATCTTTAATAAATGTTTACAATAGGTACAGTCTGATTGCATATTCTCAAAATCTATATTTTGAAAGCACTTTGTTTAATCTTCATTCTAAATCTTTCTGCCCATTTTGCAGCAGCCTACCTCAAACTGTTTGTAATGCAAGTTTAAAATAATGACTTACATAACACCAAAAACACAAGTCACTGCACCAACCAGAATTCAATTCTGTGGCTCTCTGGTTACACACACAGCTGCAGTGATCACATTATCAAGCAAATGTTTCATAACTTAAAATAGTGTATTTCCCACTGATTAGTTTAACTTGCATTTATTTTTAATTTAAGGTGTGTGCGTCACTTTAAATGCAAAGACCCAGAAAATAGTTACAGAATATTAAGTTCTTTTTAATCACCCCTTTGAATGACCCTCTCTATTGTTCTCAAGATTACATTTCTCATACTTTTTTCAAAAAACACGTCGACGCCGGTGTGGTAACAGTACTACTAATGGTAGTATTATTTGAAGTACGTCACCGAGCACACACACAGATGCATCCGGGATTTCCTCATTAATCCCCAGCGGGGTTAAGGATCACTCATGTTATTAACGCGTGCTGAAAGGGAGCTTCCTCCCATAAATCAGCGCGACATGTAATCTCCAGGTTTAGAGTTGGCAGGGGAGGATCCCCCCTCGTGGTAAAAGGGCCTCTCTGCGTTAATGATTGAGCCGGATTGTGCTACAACATCAGTGTAATTGACCTCTCTACTAAGGGATCCAGAGGTGGCAGGTGTTATATCGACTCGATAATGGTCAGGCAGGGAGTCGGAGACAGAGACCAGACAAGAGCCCTCCAGAAGGGTGTCCTGACCCCGGCTGTAATTACTGGACAGCACTTCCTGCCTTGCTGCTATGCAAATTAGGCAATTAATTAAAAAGGCAAGTCCCCATTCCGCTAAACGAGATAAGCAGAGAACAAAGAGGCGGGAGTGGTGTTCTCGCCGCATCAAAGGCAGCACATGTTTTAGTTAAGAAAAAATAAACATTCTTTTCAAATAATCGAACATATTATTGAACTTTATGTATTTGGCATACAAGTGAGCGCCACTGAACCAGGTTCATGTGAATTTAAACGAGCTTTGTCAGCACTTTCTGACAAAAGATCCGACTTTTGTGGTTTTTATTGTGGGACGTTTGCACACAGAAATACCACGGACGATAGGCCAAAGTGATGCTTAGATGGGAGTTATGGTAGTAACATGGAGTGTAGTAATGTGGTAATATCCTTTGTTCTGGAAAATAGTAATAGTCTAAACCTTCTCATAAGGCTAACAATGGAGGCCCACCAGGGCATGGGTACTCACAAACATTTTCCCAGGGGCCACTAAGTTTAGTCTGTGATGTGACCGAGGGCTGCATTGATGCCAGCAGGTTTCTCCACTTAACCTAATTGTGTGATCCTAGTTAATTATTTTATTTCACTTTCCTTCTTTTCTTCATTATCACTTGAGGACTTCCAAATACATGACTTGAAAATGTATACTATACAAACCCTTCATCCTGTGTTTGATTTAATAAACTATAATGTTGTTCTTCTATAATAGAAACCCAGGCCACCCAAAGAGAGCACATAACAACTGGCTTGCCTCTTAGTTCACTATTGTCAATGTTGTCCGGGTGAGGTGAAGAATGAATGTTTCTAAATTTATGTTTGAAATCTATCACCTTTAACAAAAATACTTCTGAATGCACTGATATAATCTGATGTACTAAGGTGAAACGGTTCTGCATGTGAATGAAATATACTTTTTGAATTTTGAACAGACTTTATCATACTTTAACACTTTTGCTGAAAGATGTGTTTAAAAATGAAGGTATTTCTAAAGTTAAGTGGTGCAGGACACCCTAGTTACTTCCTTTCTTTAATTTAAATTAACCTTGAAATAAATGCATGTCTGTTTATTTAACATCTTTTTAATGTTAGTGCTGAGTCGATGAGGGGGGCACATGTAAAGGTCAGGAGGGCTGCATGCAGCCCCCGGGCCATACTTTGAGTATCACTGCACTAAGGTATGCAAGACGTGCACACGGTGTGGTAAAGAGACACCCAAGCAGTGATGCATGTATAACATCCACCACACAGTGATTTGTACAATGTTCTCACACAATTAAGATGAACAATGTTCACAGTGCGGTATACAAAAGATGCAGATAGTGATGCATACAACAGGCACATAGCTAGGTATGCATGAGTCACACAATGAGATGTACAATGATCACACTCATTGAGATGCACATAGCTCCCTTGCAGTGAGGTATACAAGATGTGCACACAGGGGCACACACAATATGCACACAGTGGACTACACAAAACACCAATGCAGTGAGGTATGTATAAAACCCACACTGAGCTGCACTATTTATTTTGTTTTTATTTTGATAGCGCAAACATGACCCTTGTGGGTATCAGAGCACTTAACAAATTTATAGAGTCCAACACAATAACAATAATATCATATTCGAAGAACAAAAATACAGGATAAAGGTAGCACCCAGAAAAGAGAGGGTACGCTTTACAATGTTCAGAGAGCAGAGGAAATAAAGTAATAAAAATCAAAATGAATAAGACTCCCACATAGTGAGGTATACATAAGTTCAAATAGTGACATATACAACAAAAAAGAGTGGGGTATATAGTACATGCACACTGTGAGATAAAATGTTCACACACATTGATATCCATATGACTCCCATGTAGTGATGTAGTGAGGTATACTGAGAGGTATGCATAACATCCAGACAAGGCCCCCAAAACCCCTGCTGACTACCCAGTCAGCACTCATCCTTGATGCCGGTGGGAGCCAGCGACAATAAAAGTGCTCCTGTCCTGCGGAAGCATTTTCAACTTTTGCTCGCAGGCAGGGACAGAAAGTAAATCTTTGCTCCCCCGTGTGATCCTGGCTTCCCACAGATCTGGGAAATGCCACCCCCTGCCCTGAGGCACATTTGGCAGCAGTACAGGCGAGAAATTAGCTATGCAAGTAGGCATGTTGCACCGCCAAGCTAGTTACACCTCAAAGGTGGGCGGCTACCTGACATGCTTCATGAAAGAAGTGTTCCACCATCTTGTTTTGGTGGAATTAGGAACTCTGGGACAGGGTTATGCCCACTCCCCACAGGAAGTGGTCATATAGGGGGTGTAGTGACCCCATCGGTAAGTAGCCCATTGGCTACTACCCTTCACTCCCCTTAAAACCCCAAATATTTTGTATTTAGGTGGCCCCCTGACACCAGGAACTCCGAGGTATCTGCCTGAAAGAAGAAGGACAAAGAAGAGCCGAAGACATAAGCTCTGTGGACCAGCATCAAATTTGGTGCAAAACCCTGCCTGACTGCTGTGCCCTGACAATCACCGGCACTGACTAATCCAGAAGCGGAACAGCCTCCTCAAACCCTTGGAGGTCTGCCCAGCACTTTCTTGACCTAGGAACATCTCCCTTGGATAGGAGGAGCCACTCCCTTGCACCAGCAGCCACTGACTGCAGCTGCCCGATACACCATTCTATCGGCCCCGAGGCCCACCGAGGGAGCAGCTCCCCAGCAAGAAATCTTTGTGCTCCAGGTCAGATCCGTCCCCGTTTGGAGACACCAGGACCCCCAAGAGCTCTGTACTAATACCTGAGGTACTGAAGCCAGTTGCAAGCACAAAGGCTTATTTGCGTTCAGTGGGAACACCACCGCCGCCAAAACCTACTGGGAAGTTAAGGGACTCAGAGAGAGGCCAGCTCCACACCAAGAGTGGCCCTTCTGTGTTTCTTTTCCCTCTTCTGCACGAACACCGAGAACCATGAGAGCCTCTAACTCACCGACCCGCCGGACAAAACACCTCTGCACACGAGCTCCCCAGCCCGGGCTCACGGAAGCCGACGGTGTCTCTGTGATCCTGAGACCCTCAAGAGCCAAGCCCCCCCGTGGGTTCTGCCAGACTGGTGCTCCAGCCCCCCTTTGCAGCCTTTTTCTTACAGGTACTTTTCCCCATTGACTTGAGTGTGTAGCGTTCGAGGCTACCAACGCTGAAAGCACCTCTGCACCTAGACACCCCAGGGTCGGTAAACTTGAACTCTTGGTGCTTTCTTGGACCTTGGCCCCTACTTACCATAAGTCCCGAAGAACAGTCCTGTAAGTCGTCTGTAAGTGTGTCTATGCAGTGAATGTTTCGCCTATAGGATAACATTACCACATTTGAGGCTCATGCCTCAAATCTGACACCTGTCACTTTGTACTGTTTTACTGTAAAATTTAATAACGTCTAAAGTACTTACCTGATTCCAATAATCTTGGTGTCAAAATTTATATAAAAATCTGTGTTATTTATCTAAATTGGTCTCGATTTTCTTCTTGAGTGTATGTCTCATTTATTGGCTCTGTATGTGCAACTAATGCTTAACATTACCCTCTGATAAGCCGAAACTGCTCGCCCACACTACCACAAAAGAGAGCATTTTGGATTATTAACATAAGCCCTGTAAGCCAATAAGGGTAGTCTAGACTTTCTACATAGTGTACTACATTTTGGTACACTACTTAAAAGCCAGCTTCCTACAATAGGTATATCTCAACAAGTAAATTCCAGCTTATAAACCGTGGTCACCTTTCACTACCGTGCAAGCATAGAGCTTCAGTTTCAATGGTACAGAAACAAGATTGTGGACAGGTCTATGCCATGAGTTAGGATCACTTGTTGGAATCAGAAGAAAAATAAGGGTGTATAACAGAAACACACTGCATGCTTTACAAAGTTTAATTCAGAAAAGCCGATAAGGAAGTGGGAGCTTAGGGTAAGTACAGCTAAAAGCAGAGTAATAAATTCAGGTCACCAAATAGGAGAGGGACTATAGTATTATCACATTTGATGAATTCAGAACGATTAATATAGGGAGACTGCGACGCTTGCTTAGGATGAGCGATACTAAACAGAAAAGATGTTTGTTACCTTTACAGACGCCTCATTAGTGAGGCTTTACTTTAAATTTGTGCCCGGTTCTGAGGTCCTCATCTGTGGCATAGTGTGCTCCCCTAGAGTCCACAGGCACAGAAGTGTAAGGGCAAAAGTGTAAGGTGCCCCTCTCACTCTAGGTCACTGACGAAGGCCCTGAAATTTTCACCTGCTAAATATTGTTTTTTAGGGTGTGCTAGTATAATTAGTTCAATGGAAGCAAAGCAAGACTACAACACCCACAATTAGGTGATCACTTGAACATTCAGGACAGGAAACAGTTTACATAATGATTTGGAAGTATGTAGATGATCCTAGCAGAGTGAGGACAGTGACCATAGCCATGCTCCTACTGTACATGAAATGAGAGGCTCATGTTCTAAAAATGTTGACCCACAAAAGGATGGATGAGCGAAATATTAGAGATTGTCACATATCCCTGAACTTAACAAACACAGTTCAAGGGGATGTTTCTTCAATCAAAAGCGGATTTCTACACAAAATGACACCAGTATGAGACAGAGGGCTGGGTTTGGGAGTAACAAGAGGAATTACAAAAATACTTTTCATCTGAAAGATCCCGAATGTATAGAACATAGCTACTCTTGTGTAAGAGATAAAGCCCAACAATGACAGGGTGCCTGCTTTCTTTTTAAAGTGTTCAACATTGCCATCTCAAAGGCAAGAAGCAGCTGTTACTGCATCATGTTGCTTTTGTTGTTGTGAGCTGTAGGGAGTGAAATCATATTGTTGACTGGTCCTTGCCAGATTCAGTACACACTTGTTTCTGATAGTTGTTGTCACCTCTAAACTCTACTTGCCTCTGGAAGACCCCTTTGCCACTTACTTGCCTTCACTTATACTAAATATCTGCTGGTGTCTCCAGTTCACTGCAGAAGTGCTGGCGAGGGGCAATACCCTCCTGTTAAACAATTCATGAGGTATAAAAAGGGCACGAGCTGCAGATCCCACAGAGGATGAGAGCATCATTGCTTTACAAAGAAAACACACATAGAGCCAAGCCATATTTTACCTTTTTTGTTTGCCAATTATACTATTGTTTTAACCCATGGAAGGGGCTTCATTCTTTCTCAGACAGGTTCTTAATTTTTCTGGAGTTTGAACAAAGATGTCAAAAGGTCTTCTCTCGATATCTGAGGTGCACCCCTCTTCCCGTACTTTGACGCTACTTTTTCTGTGTTTTCTAGATGTTTTATTTGCCTGGAGTGTAGAGACAAAAAATAAGCAACAGCAGTTGCACTTTTTAATGTTTAATACATAAAAGAGATTGGACTATTGCATCATGTAAATAATAATATCTATCTATCTATCTAACATGTAAATAATAATAATAAATAATACTAAGGAGTATACAGTGGAACCAAAAATATCAAGAGAATAAACTAAATTGTTTGGCCTTGGACCTCTCTGTAGCTATATGAGTTTTGAGAAAGCTCTAGTACAATATTGTGTCCTTAGACAGCGACATATTTGGCACTTAAACAACCTGAATTGTATATGAATTACTGTCTTGTGAATTACATTAAAAACAAGAAAGGTATTTAAAAACAAACATCATACAGAAGAGACATTTATGAATTCAGAAGGAAACCAAGTGTAGAAGGGAGGGCAAAATTATACAAGAAGAAAGTGAAAAGCATATGTTGCTAACAACGAAAGAATACATTCTAAAGTTTGTAATGTTGAAATTATGCCAAGAGCAAGAGAAATAGATAAACTTGACACGAAAGCCATTTATTTGAGTTGAGTGCACGAGATAATTATAGAAGTATTGTACAAAAATATTTGTGCAGACTTAACTTGACAAGGATAAAACCAGTGGCGGCCAGCACCCATCTGGGGTGGTGGGCGGGGGGGGGGGTGAGGGGACAAGGAGGTATAATTGTAGAAAAAGGAAAAGTTGACTTACCTCCTCGCCGCTCTGTCCCACGTCGTCTCTCCTCCACCAAACAGGTAGCAGCCAGGCTTCCCTGAGCCAATCACAACGCTGCAATGCAGTGCTGTTATTGGCTCCCCTAAACCAATCACAACGCTGCAGTACAGCGTTGTGATTGGTCTGAGCGCCGAGGTTCAGTGTAATGCAGCCTGCATGGAGAGCATGTGAAAGTGCGCATGACTGTTTGGCCGGCCAGAGAAGGATGGTCAAAGCATCATGCACACTTCATTGTGCCTAACACTCCTCCCCTGCTCTGTCAGCAGAGAAGCCCCACCCCGCCCTCATGCTGCTGCAGCAGAGAGGAATAAAATGATAATAACATTCGTTATCATTTTATTTTTCCTTTCTTTTACTGCTGCACAGCAGCAGTGAAGCCAATGCTCCTCCACCTTAGCGGAGGAGCCGGCACTGGATAAAACATTGGAATTGTGCATGCTGCTAACCAATGAATGTGAGAAAGTGCTCAAACTTTGGAAATTATCTTCCAATGAAATGTGGATTTGCAGAAAAATCACCATAAAAATTTACAATTGTGACCCCTGTGATCATGAGAAAAAAATTGGGGTCACATTAGACTTCACATTGAGGTCCTAAAACATGGTTGTAAATGTCATACCCCATGGTTAAAAAGCCCCTTAAGTTCAATGGTGCACAATAAACAGGAATTCCCAGGCTGAATACTGAGAATTCCTAGAGTAATAAGAAACTCCAAAGGAAATCAATTCCCCATGAATTCCTCATTCTCCCCCACAGTTACATATAGAGATGGAAGCAGCCGAAATATCCAGGGGGAAACATTAGGACTCACGGTAACGTTGCAGATCTCATAATTCTCAAATGGGCCAGCAACAGGGTTACCAGCTCTATCAAGAATTTAAAGCCTCTCGTACTTATGGTCAGTGAGTTCAGAGTTGGGGTGCAGATGAAGTGCTGTGCATGGGAGGCTCCCAGACAAATAATATGGTGGAACAGCTTGTACTGGCGAGTCTGACTTGCCATCATGAATGGTACATTGTTGATTTGGACCACTTGTGGAAGTGCAAGGATGGTAATCGAATGGTTATCGGCAATGTTGTAGCACAAAATGTTGTAGCTGCAATTGTGCATGGAGTCATTGTTGAAAGATAGAATGGTCACCCTCTCCATCAACTGCCACACTCCTTGACCTCGGTCATGCAGGGGCACATGGACATCACTATGACACAGACAGCAATATTTAGTATTGGTGACAAACGTTTGAGTGCACATGACACTGCAGGCACATTGGGCAGATGCAAATGGCCCACAATTCACAGAAACAAGATATTGTATTCATGTTGCACCACATCTGTTACTTAGGTCTCATGCTGTTACTCATCCAACATGCTCCATGACTTATGCTTCACAAGGCTGCTCTCAAATAAGTTTCCACTACTCTTCTCCCAAATCACAGCTGGCAGCTTAGAAGGTTCACCCACTCCCACACCGCCCTCTTGGTGGCCACCATGTTCTTCTCGCATGCAACTTTTGTAGATAATGAATGAGTGTGGTGGCTTATTTTAAGAGCAGGGTAAAATATCAACATATTTAAATAGTCCCATGCCACATTAAATAGCACACTGTATTAGAAACCACCTGGTTTTACTTTTCACAGGGGTAGGAGACCTTTGGTTAATCGTTACCAATTTTCTCCATCACACTTGCTGACAGGAAGTTTTGTGTGTTTATCGCTCTCTCTGTGAATTAGAAGTTCCTTTTATACCACTGAGCCTCATCACCAACACAGCCTTTTTCCTTAATAATTATAAGGTCTGGACATAAGTTCATGTTCAGTCATAATTATATAGTAAAATGTGTTGTTTTTTTACTTTAGTAGGTCAAGTATGAGAATATTATTTTAAGGGCAGGGTAAAATGTCAAAATGTTTAAACTGTCTCTTGCCACATTGAATTACACATGTGATCGCAATTTCCAAGTTTTAGTTCAGCCAATGAATGAGAACTCAACAATGCTTAAACAGGAAGTGAGTCATCTTATCCAGTTTAAAGGCCCAATAAAGAATAATATTAGAATACCTACGTTTCACTTGGAAGAACGAATACCTGCACTTACAAGTAGGAATTCACATTAATGATTCACAAAAAGGAAATTTACCCTCACAAATGGGTGTACTTACATTTCAACTTATGCCAGTATTGTGTAGATGTAACAATCACTAAATCTTCTCATTAGTGTGTTGCTGGTGTTCCAGGTCAAGGACACTAGCAAAAGGAGGCAAACACACAGAGATCAGAATGGTAGTGAGTCTTTACAAACCTTCTGCAGATTGCTTCCCTCCTTGTAGATAGTAACAATAAATTCATCTACATTGAAGGAAAGAAAATGGAACACTTAAAAATCTGGTGGCTTTGTTGGGGATATGCTATCTTCCGCGTGGAGAAACAAAAATAAAAGTTATGCAGTGAGACATTACGTCTGCACACAAATATTTTTTATTTTTTTAATAGGTTTTATATAGCGCTAGCTAGACCCAAAGGTATCAGAGCGCTTTACATATAATGCAGGGTCATTCCATAAAAGTACATATAAGTATACAGATCAAACATAGAGGTGCATCCAGATAAACATATCTAGGAGATCGTTAAGCAGATAATGTAGGTGCAGGACATTGTAAAAGAACAAGATTATGGCGTGCGTGACAAGGAGGAAGCTTAAACAGTCAAATCAAATGCCCTCCTTAAGGGTCTGAATGGGTTGTGTGACTCATTGAGAGCAAGGTTTAGTTTGTTTGAGTATTGAAATATTTGTTGAACAGAAGGTATTTAAGGACCTGTTTGAAGCGGTTCACTGACAGAATATCGAACAAAAAATATCGTGTGGACAGAATATCGTGTCCAAAATATCGAGGACAAGAATATCGAGTAGGTAAGTGCAAATAGATAGGTATAAATTTACTATTCTTAACTCCAGATCTACATACCTTGAAGATATATATATCATCAAAGTACATATATGTGGAGTTATATATAGTAAAACTTTACTTACCCATAAGCAATGACCTTCACGATATTCTTGTCCTCGATATTTTTGACACAATATTGTGTCCGACGATATTTGTGCTTTCGATATTTTGTCCACCCACCGTTGGAAGCATGTCAAGGATGGGTTACATTGGAGATCTCTAGGGAGTGCATTCCAGATCCTAGGAGCATTTCCAGAGAATGAGCGAATCTGAGAGGATTTCTTTTTCAGTTCGGGAGGGATGAGAAGAAGTGAGTTGGAGCTTCTCAGAGTTCTGGCTCTTCCTGCTTTGGAAAGTTTGGAACCTAGGTAGTTTGGGTTATGGGTGTGAAGGGCTTTGTGGGTGAAGCAAGCCATCTTGTATATACATCTTCCTTCGATGGGAAGCCAATTGAGGTTCTTGAGGGCTGGTGAAATGTGCTCAAATCGTTTAACACCTGTTAGTAGCTGTGCAGCCACGTTGAGAATTGTTGTAAGGGGGGCAAGGTGGGTTTTCGGATGTCCTGTGAGGATGGCATTTCCATAATCCAGTTTAGAGAGGACAAGAGATTGCACTACAATCTTAAAATCATCAGGCGGAATAAAAGGTTTGATTTTCTTGATATTTTTAAGAGTGAACAGTGCTCCTTTGGCTGACTTGTTGATGTGGTCTTTCATTGACAGATTTTTGTCCAGAGTGATGCCCAAGGACTTTACGTAGTTGGATAGTGTAAGAGAGCAGTTAAGGGCGTCCAAGTAAGTGAGCCAACCTTGAATTGGGAGAGGGTTGTTATTCGGGGAGAAAAGTAGTAATTCAGTTTTGTTGAGGTTCAACTTTAAGTGGTTGGTGTTAAGCCAAGTTTGTACCTTGATTAGTGTATCATTCAGATGAATGATGTCACTGGGTGGCTTAATATTGTAGTAAAGTTGGGTGTCATCGGCATAAAGGTGGTGTTTTACCCCTGCTTGGTGCAGGATAAGAGTAAGGGGTTCCATGAAGAGATTGAAAAGAGAAGGGGAGAGAATTGAGCCTTGGGGTACACCATGGGGAACTAGAGTTGGTTTAGATAGACATTTGTTGATTTTCATTTATTGCGAGCGATGTTGTAGGTACGAGGTGAACCAACTCAGGACTGTGCCATTGATACCACTGCGGTTCTTGAGTGTCTCAATCAGTGCTGGGTGGTTAACAGTATCAAAAGCAGCAGACAGGTCAAGTAGTATTAGGAGGCATGTGTCACCTTCATCCAAGGATCTGCGAATGTCATCCACAATATTGAGCATGGCAGTTTCTGTGCTACAGCCTTTTTTGAATCCTGACTGAAAGGTGTTAAGGAGACGGAATTGCTCTATATGATGATTGAGTTGTAGAAGGACGCATTCCTCCATTGTTTTGGCTAGGAATGGGAGGTTAGGGATAGGTCGGAGGTTATTAAAGTCATTGGGATCAGCTCCTGGTTTTTTAAGTATGGGAGTGATTTGGCCTAGTTGGAGGGAGTCAGGTACAAGAACTGAGGATAAATGAATAAGTGCTACATTTCCAAGTTCATCAACATTTACCCCTGAAATTCTTGGGAATTCCAATGAAGCCAGAAACAAAATGTCTAAGCTTCAACTCTGTATAGTATTTTTTAATATATCGGAGTTATGTACTAATTGTATTTAGGTCAATTTGAGGAGCGGCTCTGGGTAACTGGGGATTGGAACTGCTTAGCTCTAGTCCAGCTGTTCCTCACTTGTAGTATCCTACCCACCCAGAGAGTCAAAGCTGGCCCATGTGCCATTTGGTAAATCCAAATTGCTCCTGTAACTCGTAGTTCAGGCTAAATTCTGCCAATTGCCGCCTGGCATAACGTTTTTCCTGCGAGGCTCCAGAAATGCAAGCTGGCGAGTATGAGTGATATTTGGCATCCCCTAGCGTGATTTTCTAACGTCGGTGGGCGGATGCGCTCAGAGGATTGCTTCTTGAGTAGATTTGTTGCCGCTCTTGTAGATTTTCTATTCGAGCGGAAGCAAAATCAACTCGAAAGCCCGCAAGCTCTTGTGCTCTGCACGGGGCCATTTGCACAGATTTTTCAGTGCTGTTCGCGCTACCGGCACTAAATTGTAGCACGATGTGATTATTTTTTGCCCTTTGGTAGAACTTTCCAGAATCTAGCGCAGTGGCGGCTCCTCCGCCCCACTGCGAGGAGCAGCAAAGAAAGGAAAAAATAAAGGACAAAATAAAATGATAATAACGGAATGTTATTATCATTTTATTTTTTCCTCCTAATGTGGCAGTGCGTGAGGGGGCAGGGCCGAACTGCAGAGGAGGAGTAGTAGAACACTCCTGTGCGCAGTGACTGTTTGTTCAGCCCTCTCTGGCAAGAAAAAACAGTCATGCGCCCTTTCCTGTTCTCCATGCAGGCTGAATTACAGCCTGCATGGAGAACATGCCCACTCCTCCAGCCCCTGGCTGAGCACCGTGTCATGGCACTCAGACCAATCACAACGCATTGCAGTGTTGTGATTGGCTTAGGGGTGGGACTGGGAGTCTGGCTGCCTGCTTCCTGTTCCGACCTGGAGTCGGACACAGGTGAGCAGGAGAAAAGACGCGGGGCCCGGCGGCGGTAAGGTACGTTTTTTTTTTAAAGCAGCCCGCGCCCGGTACCCCTCCCCCCACCCACCTGCGAGCCATGCCAGCCACCCCTGATCGAGCGGAGTATCTATGTAACTCCACTGAATTCCACAGAGTGAAACTCCGCAAGTTCCGCCCACCCCTAAAACCAACCAAAACAAGCACGTGTCCTGTCTGGGCCAGGCTCCTCAAAGTGCAGTGTAGCCTAGCATGTCCAACCACCATCAGCCTTTTCTCACAGCCTCACTCTTCTCTCCTGCCAGCCATTCTATTTTCCTACCAGCATCCCCATGCACCTACCAGTATCTCCTGCTTGCTGGAGTCTAATACTTGGAACAGGAAAAGGTGGATGTCAGAAGTCCCACCACCCTATTGACTATTAACTAAGCATGCATAATGAAACTTTTGCAGAATTCTACCTTATTGTCAACAAGTGTTTCTACTTCATGAAGGTAACATACGTCATCTTCGTGTGTTGTTAATAATTCTAGTTCCGACTACATTTCCTTATGTTTGTTTCTTCTACAGTCAAGTACGAGAACTGAGAGAAACTTGAACAAGTGAATACTGCACAATAGTTTTTTTTACTTTCACTAGACTAGACCAATTTAGAATAACACCATCGGTTATTTTGAATGTCGATTTGTACGGAATTGACTTCGCTAAAAAACTATACTGAGATATTCATGAAAAAGGTTGCTCACTTCATGCTCAGGGTTGTATCTAAGAGATGGATCCTCCTTTGACCTGCTTACTGGTACGTTTGCACACTACATTTTTATCTCACTGTAGCAATTTAGTCCATTCTGCCCAGATTTTATTTTTTAATAACTACTCAGCAACTGCCTTGATGTTGAACAATGAGTAAAATATGTTAGAAAGGACATGATCCAGTATTAGCATTATCGACATCCACTTTGTGACATATTTTAAATTTCTTTTGGAGGTTTGGCATACAACCAGTGGAAACACTGTTATTATGGTAAAACTCCATGGCAGCTTTATGGATGTTGGCGGCACTAGAATTGTTTCTGGAAATTAATATTAATTATTACTCGCACACCACTCATTGAATACCGGAAATGTTTGAAATATTGCAAATGGGAAAATATGTCTGGTGAACTGCAAAATTACATTTATTTTCTTCCTCACCATTACAGGCAAGATTATCAAAAAGGGCACATGCTACATCATCATGAAATTAAAATTATTTCTTAAATTATGTCCTGCTACGAGGTCAATGAAGCCTCAACATTGATTGACTGATAAAGTAGAAATCTTAGATAAGGCGACAAGATGATGGAGCCTTAAGTTGAATCCTTAGAAAATAAACAAAACATATAAGAAAATACAGGAATGTGATGTGGCTGGCAAGGGCAACCTCAACGCAAACTCCACCAACAGTTTACTAGTGATCTAATGAGTCCTACAAGGTGCAAATACAAGGGGAGAGCAGCCACACCAATGTCCTCCAAGAACAGGTAGGCCCCAAAACCTATAGCTCAATATCCTTGTTATGCACACTGAAGGACTCAAGATGATTCTTTAACCAAATTCTTCTTTTTATCATTATAGTTCGCCTCCAAACACTCCTAGCCAACATGTTTCATCCGGGCCCTTCACCAGGACTACCTCAGGGCTAGAAACCACATAAAAGTGCCCCATTTATTAATCATGAGTAAACATCAGGTGATCTCCCATACCGAAAATGCAGAACACCAGCCAGTGTGACAACAACCAGAAACCCAAATATTTAAAAGTGAAAACATATGAAACAAGCATTGGCATAGCCAATAGGTCTCCCTTTTGGGACCTTATAAGTAATCAAAATGGTGGTTCAGGGCGTTTGATTTATAACACATTGGTGAGGAGCTCCCTAAAATCTCAGGGTTATGTAAAAAAAATTGTGACTAGTGAATTATCTTGGGGAGGATCAGTCACAAGAAGGATTTTCGATCTCTGCAAGAATTCAACATTACAATATGAGTTCAACCGGATATGTGCAAGTAAAGTCGAGCTTAGCAGGATAACAAAACTAGTGTCCAGAGAAGAAGATCTAAGATATAAAAGAACTAAGAAATCAGTATCCTTCCTGTTGAACTCGTGGATGGAGGAGGAGACATTTCCATATCAAGATAATTTACCTAATGCATGTTTAAGACGATGCCTATTGAAATGTAGATGTTGGGTAAACCAGATCTTAATCTCCGATGCTCAAGGATCATTATTAGACAATGATAACATTTGTAAATGTGGCATTAATGTGAAAGGAGATCTAAAGCAGGTTCTAGTGGATTGTCCGTGGTTTTTAGCTCAGCAGAAGATTTTATTAAAACCAATTTTACAGAAATATGGTATTAGGGAAAGGGGGCAATCAGTCAATCTACTTTTAGACATGTGTTTTTTAATGCAACGTGTGCCCTGGTGTGATTTGTATTATTTGGGAGTTAAGTGTTAGCTAAAATTTGAATATTTTATTGTAATGTTGGATAGGAGTTATGCTATGTTTCAACTGTGAGCTGGTCCCGATTTTAGACACAATGGTTTTATAATGTATGGATAATGTGTTTTATTGCATATATGTTTGAAAGACTAAGGTCTCAAATAAACTTATGTTTGACTGACTGACTGACAACAGACCAAGTTCATTTTTTGCATTAAGGCCTAAGACACACTGGCTACGCCGAATGAGATATCTCAATTGTCCGATTTCTGCAAAGAATTTGCTTTCCTCATTGTGGCTCGGACTGTACGCGAGGATCCCTAAAAGTAATCAAACACATACTGATATTTTTACAATATAATGCCATCTCAAATTGCGGCGTGCCAGGAATGAATAGCACATCCAGTATGTTTTTCTTTCAGTTGTTCTATTAGAAATTCAAAACTGCAAGTATCGAATGCGAACCAAGAAACAAGACTTGAAAAACGTACACACCATAACCAAAGCTATCTATTAATATAGGAGAGATGCGTCTGCGCCGAGACATCACTTCCGGTTGAGTCCTGCGCAATATAAATAAGTGTAATTGTATCTATCCTACAGGCATCTGACACACAGGAAAACTGCAGCAGACTTGCAACCCGCTGAGTTATCTCACAGGGAGCGGAGTCCACATTCAGTTTGCCTGCCAAGTGTTGAAAACACTGCTGGTCTATTGGATTCCCCTGAGCCCCTTTATGCGATAAATCCAACTTCTGGGATAAAATTGAGGGACTTCAAGCCGGTTTGCCTGTCACGTGTTCAAATCACTGCTGGTCTGTTGAGTCCCCGAAGCTCCTTCAAGAAAAAGAAATCCTCTGTTCTTGGATAAAATTGAGGGGCTTCAAGCATGTTTCGAAAATCGATCGCCCTACGCCCCCCACCCCTTCAGCCTGGTAACTCTCCCTCCCTCAATGCACCTCTCGATGCCCGCCTGCACCCCCCTCAAGGCAGGTCTATCTTGCAGCATCCTTTGTTGGTGGGTGCACCGGGAGGGTGAGGGGGGCACTGTCGAGTCTCAGGATCTCACCCCATGAATCTCCCTGACTGAGATACCCCACCCCCCTCCCGCTCATTATCAGTCTCTCAGTCCCGCAAGCCTCTGTTGTCTGCTGTGGGGCATGAGTAGGGGAAGAAGTGTACACTACTAGTAGTAAACAGGATACTTCCATCCATGTTGGGTGTCTACGCCCGTCACGAGCCAAGTGTCTGTAGCGACGACCCCTGCGCACTCCCTCCCTCGGTCCCTCGCCCCGCTCTTATCAAGGAGGGAAGGGAGGCGGAGGCTTCCTTCGGCCTCAGGCAGCGTCAGAGAGGCGTAGAGGGTCTGATCCCCCCGCCCCCTGTTGGTCCAGGAGGGACGTCACAACACCCAAGGAGTGATGTAAACCGCCTCACTTTACATATGAGCACAGGTGGAAATACAAGCAGTGATAGGGGCTTGGGGCATAAACAGCCCTCCGGGCATATTATACCCAGGATTATGCATATACAACAGGTTTTCACTAATCCCAAGCTACAGGCATTCCACTTTTCACAAACATGTTCTGCTCATGCATGTAAAGCAAAAAGCATAGGCGCGCACATCACATACAAACCAAACTCAAAGGCACTAAGCTCACACACTACACACACTTGTTTACAGTTTTAGAAGGCTCGAGCATCACTGAAACAATCCTTGGAGCTTGGGGTCCACAACACGACTCTCTAATTAGCATGGAGGTCCGCATTTTATGTTACATTTAAGCCTCTTGCCCTGTCTCACTTTGCTAGCCCCTCCCGTCACAAAAAAATAAAGAATAAGATAAGGCTGGGCGCAGGCGCTTAGTGGTGCGCGCGCGCGCACACACACACACACAGCGTTTCCCTTGCGGGAGCGAGCAGGGGCACCACATAATTACAAACATATGTGGCCAAAGCTCGCTCCCGCAAGGGAATCGCCAAACGTGCACGCGTTGCCATTGAAAGCAATGCAACGCGTGCACGTTTTTGCCCGAAAAAGCAAATCAATTCCAAGAGGTCTCTTCCTATGCAGCGCATGCGCGCTGCGTAGGGGAGACCTAAAAAGGGCTGAGTGGTTGTGATTACACAGGCAAACTAGTGTTGTCAACTGCTTATATCCGTAGATTATGTTTTACCCTTAAGGCTCAAAAGTAGAATTCTTACTGTAAAAAGAGTAAAAACATACAAGGTGTAAAGGAGCATCATGCTCACATTTCCTTGTTTACAATTTGTATTAATTCTCCATAAAATTGTTCAGATGTTCAAAAATAGAGTACATCTCTACATGTGCAAACCCTGTGAGGCATGAAATAAGAAATTAGTCACCCAGGTGAAGTAACAAGTGTATGAGGAAATCCCCACCTTCATACTCACATAAATTACAAATCATATATCCTACTAATAGAGGGTCAAATGTACCAAGTATAATTCCCAATCTGTAAGAAAAACAAGAAAGACCCTTAAGAAGCAAGTACATAGAACACTACATCTTGATGTGTAATGGCTGTGTTTCCAAACCCAGACACATGCAAATCACCACAGCCTGAGTGGTGAGAACCAACTAGAATCCCAGAAAAATAAATAAACTGCAACCAATACATTCAATCTCCACCAAATATGGAAATACCAAAAGGGAGAGAAACAAACCCAATCTTATCAATTGTTCTAAACAAACCAGCCGTAAAAAGGACCTGTTATACAGCCAGGACATCATATATAAACCATGAATTATAGAGTAGCAACCAAATTTGTGCAATAATTACACCCCAAGGAAACAGAGAAACTCACTAACTCACAGACTACTGTCAATTCTTCCCAAGTGCAACATTAATTAAACACAAATACGTGTGGCGTCTCTACCAGTCGTCCAAATATTGACTGGAAGCCTATAAGTAAAAAATACATTGTAAAGTGTTAGTGAATATGAACACACCTGCTCTCTAAACTGGGTACACAATCGAAAATCATAGCAGTATCTTAGCAACTTACTTCAAGTGTGATTCCGGACACAAGTGTGTTCGAGTAACCACAGCGTACTATACCCAGGCCATTTTAAGGGGGCATGCTTAGCCCCATCTATGTGCCTGAGTAAAAAAAATCAGTCACCATATTGGAGTGCACTTAACATACTACAGACCATTGTGAAAAGGTGGAACCAAATGCCTCCATTGTATATATGACCAATATTCCAACATCAAAGGGAAATCATCTCATTTGTGTATCAGTATGTACCAAATAAATGTATCCCTATTCCATTTATGTACAGGACGCCCAACACTAAGCAAAGACACCATTTAATTTGGGACAAAAAAAACTTCCATCTGAAAGCCATATAGGACCTGATTATGAATCTGGCGGTCCATGGACCGCCAGACTCGTGGGTGCACGGCGATATCCCGACCGCCCAATTTTGATTTGGGCAGTTGGGCTGCCATAGCCCTGCCGCAGCTGCCAGGGAACTGCCATTCCCTGGAGGTGTTGTGGCGGTCAGGAGGCCGCAATATGATTGGCGAACTACTGCGGTTCCGCCAAGCATATTACGAGTTTCCTCTCCACCAGCGGTGTCATGGAGGTTCTTACTCCATGTACACTGTGGCAGAGAGGAAACAAAGGGGGCCATGCAGGCCCCCTGTGCTTCCTCCGTTTGTGGATGCACACAGGGGGGCACAACATGTTTTTGGCTTTCCCATTGCGGTGCCCATTTTCTGAGGCACCATTGTGGGAATGCCAAAAACTAGCTGCCCAGACAGGAGGAAACTCCTAATCTGGCAGGCGGTCTAACCACGGCTTTGGCGGAGCATCGAATGGCCGACCTGGCGCCGCACCACCAAAGTTATAATCAGGCCCATAGTGTTAATCATAATTCATTGAATGAGTCACTAAAATCTAATGTAAAGATCTAACACACCCTGTAACTCAAATGTACTCAAATGGGTAATACACAACAAATGCCTCCCCTCTTAACAAAACAATCATGTTTTACTTTTATTACACTGGCCCAAATAAAAAGATATCCAACATCCAGTAGTATATATTACAACATATGGATTCGGTTATTTATATTATTCCAGACAATAAGATTGTGGAAGCGTAATATTAGACTCTTAATGTCACAGCCCTTATTAATAATATTATATCATAATAAAGTGCACTATCACTCAGGAGGATGCCCTGGCACTGAGCAGGTGTGAGTCTAGTCACACCTATGGCCTAATGGGAATAGCCCAATTGAAATGCCAGGTCTTCAGCTTCTTATGGAATTCAAGAATTGAGGAGGATGCTCTAATGTGTAGCAGCAGGTCATTGCGCATCTTAGGAGTCTTGCAGCGGAAGCACTTTTTGGAGGCTTTCTTGCACAGGACCCATACACAATTTTGTGTGCTTGGACTAACTTAGTTCTTACTTTGTTTTCTCAAATTCTACACTTCACCCACAGAGCCATTGGTCCTCAGATGAACCTTTCTTCGTCGTAGTGAAAAATCAGGATATCCCACTGTCGGCCACCCAATGAGGACAAATAATTGGTAGCCAACTCACAAATTGGACATCAGGTTCAAATACACAACTCTAAGAACCATACTATAGAAATAGAGCATTGCAATTGGAAGATCCAACCTCCTAAAGAAGTACAGTCTGACCAGAATTATGCAAACCAAGAGCTCTGCTGTGGCTACACAGAACAAGAGAAAAAGAACCTGATGTTCTGAAAATAATCTATGACTCTCTCTATCACGCATTTAGAAATCTGATAACTGTAAGCACAGTTTCTGCAGAAAGAACATTTAGACACAATGAAAAACTCAGACAAATTTAGATAATTTGGTTATTGTATTAAAGATCCAGAATCAATGGATATAAGTAACATTTTAAGAAGCTCAGTTATGAGTCTAACAGTTTGGAATATAAATCCACACATTTAACTAAAGTAAATCTATTTCTAAATAAAAGGATCCATACAAGGATGATTCAGAATTAGAGATTCCTGCCACAAACAAAGGCAGGAGGATGTTTCACAAGAATTCTCCTAGCATGGGCAAAGGGATCAAGTTAGAGTCCACTAGGGAAAAGTCCATTGGCATGGCAAGGGGAGTAGAGCATTAATCAGGAAAAGTTAAAATTTGATCTCTCACCAGACAGCTCCAAATAGTCCAACAGGCAAGTTCATCAGCAAAGGGAAAAAGACATGGGGCATGTAAAGACAGTCCGTCAGGCAGGCTGGAGGCAAGGAGAGTGAAGGGGAAGTCTCCCTCCTCCTAAGGAAGTTACTTTTTATATTCCAAATCGTTGATTTATGACAGTTGTCACCATACGATGGTCTGACCATCATGTGACTATTCTTCCGTTCTCCAGGTACAAATTGATACTCCAACATACTTTCCCATGCTGGTCATGAGAAACGACTGTTCATTCCGTCCTCACAGGTTAGGTGACAAAGAGCTTATTTAATTTGTTTCTCTTCATGGATATAGTCCAAAGGTCGAGTTCCCACCAATTCATATACAAAGAAATACTGGAAAAGTGTCTCGCAGCTTAAAGAATGTTGCATAAACAGAACAGATAAAGTAACATTTGAGAAAACGGAACAAAAATCCATTACACCAGGCTATGAAATAATGCAGCCTAATGAAAAAGTCAATTCAATGCATTTTAAAGTTAGCATTTCCTATTTAGCAAAATAAACTCCTAATTAATTGTCTAAAGAGAGAAGAAAAATATATGGATCATAGTATCCACTGCAAGCACATTTGTATGGTCTGTCACACAACATTGTAAATTCATTATGGTCACAGGAATTATGTGATTCTGCGCCCTTGGGATTATTTTTCCTCATAATTATCATTTGCAGTACTTGCAAAAAATTTAATCACCTCCCACCTACAAGTGCATAATTAAAACATGCAAAATTGCTCAAATAGATAAAAAAATGAATATCTGATGAGGTGACACTTTTACTGACAGACACTATTAACATGTCTTTAAAAAATAAGGTGACAAACTCCTAACTTATACTGCCACAGAAAATGTGGTGCATTCATTTGGAAAGCTGAATTTATTGGGCTTCTCATGCAACAGAATTGACTGCACCAACCGTGACACATTATTTTGGACTTCTATTAGGACATAATAATTCCACTTGCCCTGCCCTTCCCTTACCCGATTCCCGACCTACACCAAACCCTGCTCCTAATTCATTATCACTATAGCAAATAATGGGGGTAGGTGGTTAATGGAAGTTAGATAAATGACTAGTGTAAGGGATGGCATAAGAAGTAGTCTAGGTAGAAGGTATAGGAGAAATGTGGCAAGTTCTGTGACGGGATAGGAAATGGTAACTATGGGTGGGTACTGGCCAGCACACCTCATCTATCCAAATTAAATGGCCCAAAGACAGAGACATAAATATATTAAGGCATTAAGGAAGTTAACTTAAAAAGGATTAGGTAGTCGACTCAGCTGAGGTACAATGAAGGAATACCTTAACAAATGCAGCAGGTGTTATTGAGAAAGAATCTTGATTTACCACTCACCACTGCAGTCACCTGTTCCTCCCGTACCCATGACCCTGTTTCTCCTGGTCCTCCTCTTCCGAGTCCAGCTGGACATGCTCTAGAAAAACCCCAAAAGGCACCTATTTACTAATATTACTACCAACCACAGTATTTGCACAAGTAAAAATAAAATCTAACAAACTTGAAATTATTGCTAGCCAAAATATCACTTTGAAAGACTTACTTCTATATGTTGTGACATAATAAAACTTTTTTTTTTAAATTGGGCAAAGGGCGAGGGAAGGATCAGGAAAACAATGTAGAAGGGAAAGAAAAGAAACTAAGGGAGAATGGGTGAAGAGAAAACTAAAATAGGGATAAGGGAGCAGTTGCTACCACAGTGAGGAAAAAGAAGGAAAAGACAAAGAAAAAACTAAAGAAACAGAAGCAGAAGAGAATGTAAAAGCACCCAAGGAGGTGTGCAGGGTAAATGTCATAGACAATAAAATAGATAAAAGGGAATTATGGGAAGTTAGGAAGAAGGAAGGTAAAATACAAAATAAGGAAAAGAGCCTCTGTGATTGTTCTTTTCATAATTAGAAAAGAACAGTTTCTGGGTATTTTGGGCCACCTGGGGCCATCACAGGCCGCCATTGTAAGGAGGCTGAAGGATCACAGGATCTCTGCAGTGTCTTTGCGTTCCATATTTTCCTCCGAGCCCGCCAGAATACTGGAACTCTTTTGCTACACAGGACAGGTTCTATTGCATGCACCCATTGGTGGATGCGGCCGCGTCTGAGTCAGACGACCCGAACAGCAGAACATCTGTGTAGCGGATAAGTGTGCTTCCTGTGCTTGTTTTGAGCCACAACTAAATCTGTGGGGGCTAATATTTCACTATTTTCTGGCAGACTGAGCTGTCTTGCATGTTATGATCATCGAGGCTTATTTTCTCAATGGCATTTGTATTGGTGATTATAATTAATCGGAAATTGGAATTGTTGAGATGGCTTATGCCTTTGAAGCTAAAAGGAGAAGGCAGTGAATAAACTGTTTTTTGCCCATAGTACGTTGACCTAAAATATCGACAACGAAGTTCAGGATCCTGCTAACAAACAAATGAAATATGATAAACTGGAAAGGTTATATACAAAAAAAGGGCTCAGCAAGTG
This sequence comes from Calotriton arnoldi, assembly GCA_963921515.1. Classification (NCBI taxonomy): domain Eukaryota; kingdom Metazoa; phylum Chordata; class Amphibia; order Caudata; family Salamandridae; genus Calotriton; species Calotriton arnoldi. The sequence continues at coordinate 1,424,697 of CAWUFW010000662.1, forward strand.
GTGGTATGCGGAATCCTTGCAAATATATATCGATATAGAAATATTCTGGATTCATACATATGAGAATCTTGACACAGAGATGTTAGGGGAGTTGCCCAAAAATTCTTTACTGCTCTATTAACATAATGAGGATTTTAGCAAAATATGCTTTGAAAGACAGAGAGAAAAATATTCGAGGAAATAGAAAAATTGAGTTTGGAGCTGGAAAACATTGAATCAAAGGAAGCATTTGATAACTTTATAGAGAGTTTGCAATTGAGATTCGAAAAAACTGAGACAGAAATTCAAGCTAGGAAACAAAGGAATTGTTTTAAAAAAATATATTTTTATTTGCATTTAAAAATAGGAAAGAGGGAAGGAGCAGGCACTGTCTCATTGATACAGTACATTATAACGGCACACAGAGGTGTAATACAGTACAGAAGCGGTCTGAATAGCAATAAAATGCAGACATAGAAGCAACCAATAATGCATATTCACATTCAAATGGTAGCTGGCTTTTCTCAAAATGTAAAGAATTAACGAATGCATGTTGTATTAACCCACCAAATACAAAAATCCTCCCCTAGGCGGGGAGAGAGGATCACCTGCCTAAAAATAAATCTGAGCGCACTACGTCTCTGGTAGACTATAGGAAATCACTAACACGAGGAGCAAGATCAAAGATGTGTCAGACAAAAAGAATGTATAGAAAATAAACTGGAAAGATAAAGCAAAATATTTATTCAAATTATTTAACAAATGACAATTTCAAAAGACATTAGTTGTTTTTTCAATAATAATTTTAGATATGTATACATTAAATTCAAAACAACACAAACAACATCATACCAAGGACATATAGTGTTCGTAAAGTCCCTAAAGGACCAAATGGAAAAATACCCCCAACAGAATGAATAACGGCAAAAACAGTTAAAAAATAGTAGTCATACCAATTACACACAGTCATTCATACCTAAATCTCATTCATACTACTGTCTTACTCATACAATCACTCAATAAAAAAGAATTGCATAAATATGAAAATAGGAACCAAAACATCGGAATACAGCGGTATTATAATAATCAATCCATTGAATTAAACAGGAAACATCTCAGATGAGACGGTAAGCACAAAAGCAGATTCCAATCAGTGTTATTCAACAGTGCATCGATATCAATAAATGGTTGATTAGAAAAACATATAAATTATACAGTAAATGTACAGTGGTTCTTATATCTATACCACCGTATGGTTCCTATTTAAACACGGTGCAGACGCGTGTTTCGGTGTGGGCTAAGGTCTAGCCGTCACCTTCTTCAGGGCACAAATTAGATGCAATCCATAGAACAAGCCGTGTAGTTCGGGGGGAGAGCAAGAATTATGTACATCAGATATGGAATAGGGTCCACGAATCCAAAATATATAATGACACAAATTTCTCCCCGTACGGGCAACCATTTCAGACAAATGAGGAAAATTATAAAAGTGGATAAATTGCTCCAGTACCAAAGCCAGAAAACTGTATAGTGAAAAAGAGAGAATGAACAAGTGACTGTACATAGGTAGTAATAAATATTACCATCACCAAAAATCAATGTGAATAGACCCAAGACAGGGTGAGCAGAAGTGAACCAGACATGTTTGCCTTCTGCCCATACACCAAAGAGTAGTGCACAAAGAAGTGGAAAGAAAGTAACGTGCTAATAGAAAAGCACCGTCTTGTTTGTGAAAACTTACAAGGCATGGCTCACAGAACCGGGCCCAGCGTCTGGGTAAGGTCCGATAGTAAGGAGCAGCTGACGAGATCACGTGGGGTCAAAGCTAATGCAAGACAGAAGTAACAGGCCAAATAATCAATACAGAATCCGCTCACTCACACCTAGGTGTAGAGTGGTTTCGGTCCCAAGACATTAAATGGGCTGACAAAGATACTCAAGGTAGCTACCTCATGTACCGTGGGCGTCTTTGCACGGCAGGAGAGTGAATAGGTTCAAAGATGAAACCGGAAGGTTATTGGTTCATGAACGGCCCGGCATCAGATGTAGACAAAAAAGTCAAGAAGTTGAAGCCGGAATCAGGGCCTTTAGAAAAAAAGAGGAAAGGTAAACTAAGTTCCTCAAACATTACGGTACCGTTGACTAGGGATATTAAAGTTAATCAAGGCAAAAGACTCTCACAAGAATGAGCCAACATAGCATATGAGTGTCCCTACGCGCCGGTAAGCTTAACTGGGGCGGTTCGGCTCTGCGCTCTCCAGAACGGGTCTGGGGCGGGGCCCCCCTTCCCCGAATGTGGAGGGACCTCGGGATCAGGACGCAGAGTCGTCGGATGAAAAAGAATTGAAGTCTGTAAAAATTACAGCGTCTCTGGGCTCGGCGTCTCGGTGGCACGGTCGGCAGACAAGACCAATTCAAAAACCAGTCACGTGAAGGGGGTCAGAGCTACGGGTGTTAAACACTGGCCCGGATCAGGTGACCCGGATCAGGTGACCCGCTCACAGCAACAAGCTGGAACGTCACCTCGCAACAAGGCCCGAAAGAAAAGAAGGAAAAGTCCGGCGGTCATCAATGGAGTTTGAGCCGTATATGTCTAACATAGAGAAATGCGGCCCAGAATACACCGAACTTCTCAAAAGTGTATAGAAAAAAGAAAGAATAAGAAAACAACTAAACGTAAAGAAAGCAAACAAGATTTGTCAACCGATATATTCATCAAAATGATGTAGATCGAAAAAATACCCAGTTAAACCCTACAGTGGGTCAGACAGGTAGTGAATAGATAGACCCCTGCCTATTGGAGATAGGGGCCAAGAAGCTGCACAGAGTCCCTGAATTAGAGGAAAACAGATGCCCATATAGACCAATAAGAGTTCAGCTGCATAGCGAGGGAGGTACAGGATATGACCGCGGCCAAGAAACCTACCAGGTCGACCGTTAAATGGCAGAGGCTTCCAACACAATGGGTCCAGATGGAAGAAATGGCGCATGGCACTAAATACAATAGGTGCTCCAAAAAGGAGCAAAAGAGCTCAGACAAAAAAGGATAAACTGTAAAGGGTCCAAACTCACTATGCTCAGAAGTAGTGCACAAAATAGAGATCCCAGCAAGATAAAGAACATCTACATCGCTTGTGAACTCTACGATCTTAGTACAATTCCTATGTAATCGTAGGAATTGGCTGAAGGGGATACCATCTCTCTGACAGCGCGGATGGAAGCTGCTGTAGTGGAGTAACGTATTCCTTGCAGTAGGTTTGGTATAAAGAGACACAGACAGATGTTGGTTCTTGTGCTCAATCCAGATGTCAAGGAATTCGACTCTGTCTCTGCTTTTGTTAGGGGTAAATTTGAGATTGCTATCACATAGATTGACCCATTCCAGAAATTGGTCAAGATCATCTTCTTCGCCATGCCACACGAAGAAGATGTCATCGATAAATCGATGCCATGCTGGTATGTTTTCGTAGAAGGGCGCAATCTCATTGTGGATGAATTGCTTCTCAAAATTGCCCATATACAGGTTAGCTATACTGGGGGCACAAGTATTCACCCACCAATACATCATTCAGAACATAGGCAGGCCATGGCAAACCTACAGTGCAAAACATATTTTAAAATGCTGGTGCATATAAAGTAATAATTCATGATATTGGTACACTTAATTACAGACTTAACGGCTTGCAAAGTTCTAGTGCATCTAAAATTTAAAATTTATATTATCAATCCACTTAGTCACAGATGACCAAGTTCTAGCTCCACGCCTCTGAAGCTTTCGCCCCTTACACACATATAAACTGCTCTCCATATTCTGTATTGCCAAGAACTTGGACCTTCATTCCGTAAAGGTAGCTGACTCCGAGCTTAGCCATCCTGATTCAATGGACAAACGTGTGATGGCCATAGCAACAAACAGGAGATACGCCTCTTTTCCAGAGGGTCATTACTCTCCATGCCACCTTTAACCCCTAGCAGGATCATAGAGGGGGGACTTGAAACTATTCACCTATAATCAAACCAAGAAAGTTTCCAATCTCCCATATAAAAAGATTTAATAATGGACATGCAAAAAAACATATGCACAGTCTCCGCCTGCTCCGCCCCACACCAATGGCAATCATCGTCAGGCCTCCTACCCCATTTATGCATCTTGGCCGGAGTGCAGTACAGATCAAAAACTGTCTTTAAATGTTGACTCTTTAATTCAGCCGTCAGAAGGACCTTCCCACCAATGTCTAATGACTCCTGAAGCACAGGTCCCTCTACTCCGAGCCTGGCTCCCCATTTGCTGTTTTGAGCCTCTAACTCATCTGGCAGCATTTGAATCAATAGATTATACATAGCGCAGATACTAGCACTCTTAATGCTGGCTTCTATTAGAGCGATTTGACAGGCTGAAAACTGACTCTTATCTAATTTACAAACAAAGTCACGTATCTATGAATAAAAATTAAAAAAATCCTAGTTAGGCCAAAAATCTCCTGCAGGTCATTAAAAGAGTGCAATTGCCCCTCCTCATAGAGATCACCCAATAACGTGAAACAATTCTGTACTCATTTTCTGACAATTCCATCATGAATATGGATGGAAGTGCCGGTGACCCCATAATGGTGTATAGCGGTTAGATTTGGTGACTCCAACTGTCTTTGCTATCTGTCTCCACACCCTAAATACTCCTCTTACGATCTTAACTCCAGTCTTCTTATAGTAAGAAGGCTCAAGATTCTTCAAAAAGCACCCCCTGGCTTCTGGCCTTAAAATTAGCTCATAAATAGTAGGTGTAGTCCAACTGTACCCTCCGTAATACGAACCCCCATATGCTGAAGCATATGGGACCAGTAGTAAAACGTGATGTTGGGCGCCCCCTCTGGCTAGTGGAGGAATCATATACTTAGCTGCCTTTCTAGATTTTTAGGTCTCGCCTACGCAGCGCGCATGCGCTGCATAGGAAAAAGACCTTTAGCCATCGGCACAGCTTTGCGGCCAAAAACATGCACACGTTGCATTGCCTTCAATGGCAACGAGTGCGCGTCTGGCGATTCCCATGCGGGAGCGAGCTTTGGCAACATATGTTTGCTCGCTCCCGCAAGGGAAACGCTTTGTGTGCCTCCCACTTTTAAACCCGCGGCAGTTCCGAGGCGCGCGCACTTGTTAGGTCTCGGCCTGACGTAAGCAGCGCATGCGCGGTGCCCGCTTTAGGGACACCGCGCTCCGTTTATTTACTTTTTTTTATTGCTTTGTTTCAGAGCGCGGTGCCTGCTTCAGGGACACCGCGCTCTTTGTCATTTTCACATTGCTGTGATTCGGAGCGCGGTGCCCGCTTTAGGGGCACCGCGCTCCGTTTATTTACTTTTATTTTATTGCTTTGTTTTGGAGCGCGGTGCCCGCTTCAGGGACACCGCGCTCTTTGTCATTTTCACATCGCGGCCCGCCTCGGCCGCACTTGTTTTAATGTGCCCTCTAATAACACTGGGAAAGTGTTCCCGGGATTTGGCAGATCGTTCTGGGCCTGCAGTTGTTCTTGAGTCATGCTCTGATAGCGAAGAATGGCGTCGGATTGCGGCTGGTGTTGCTCCCCGCCTTAGACATAGCCTGTGTCAGTTCGACCTGCATGACTGTCTGCGGGTGGCTGTGGATGCCTCGCTACTATAATTCACGGTAACCACCTGGGGTTGACTTGACGCTGCCCTACAATGTATTCCTTGTTTCGTGGAAAGTGCAATGGTGTCTTAAGCTGGAAAGTTTGTACTAATTGCGTGTTAGGCCGTCATTTTGTTTTTCCTGATAACCGGTTTCACTATAAACTGCACCCTTTAAGAGTTTGTTGCCTGTTATTACTATATTCAGGTAAAGTTGCCGTATTAAGCGCGGTTTCGTAAACTAACATTGTTCTCGCAAAGCAGCCTTGTATAGTACGGCCATAATTACCCCAACGCACTCACTAGACCTTGGCAAATGCAGGAGATCAAAAATGCTGTGCTACTTTTGAAAAAGCAACCCCCCCCCCCCGATTTCCTTTCAGATACAGATTTCGGGCAGTTGCACAGGTATAAGTTGCCACATGTAGTAACGGTTCCTTAACTTTAACTACAAGCAACCTCTTTTCAGAGGGCCAATATGTTCACTGTTATGCTGCAGGTTTATGAATCTTGTGATGAGCTCACGCCACTGCAAATTAGGTTGCCTGTAGTTGAGAAGAAGAAACGCATTTATAGGGGCCTCCAAAGAGTCCGCCTGATGGCCAGTGTTAGTTACCTGTGCACGTTTTAAACGCTTCCTGTCTACTGCCGGTTCTTTCCGAACGTTGAAAATGGAAAATCACTTCCATTCCGACCAGTGGAGTAGATGATTGCTTGATGTTCCTTGATTGAGGCTCCCTGCGTGAAACACAATAGTGGGCACTTTTGGAAGTTTTTTCTCAGTACTTTCTTGAACCCTGTATGGTTTGATCTGGGCTGAAAAAAGTTTAGGCGGTTGCAGAGACACAGATGTCCCTCGGAGACAGAGGCGTGGTTTCATCTTCAGAGCCTGTCTCTCTCTATCTACCTCTCTACCTCTCTCTACTACTCACTCTCTACTACTCTCTACTCTCTACTAACTCTCTACTACTCACTCTCTACTACTCAATCTCTACTACTCTCTCTCTACTACTCTCTACTACTCTCTCTCTTCTACTCTCTACTACTCACTCTCTACTACTCTCTACTACTCACTACTACTCACTCTACTACTCAATCTCCACTACTCTCTCTCTACTACTCTCTACTACTCACTCTACTACTCTCTCTCTACTACTCTCTCTCTACTACTCTCTACTACTCACTCTCTACTACTCACCCTCTACTACTCTCTACTACTCTCTCTCTACTACTCACTCTACTCTCTACTCTCTACTACTCACTCTCTGCTACTGACTCTCTACTACTCACTCTCTACCTCTCTCTCTACCTCTCGCTCTACCTCTCTCTCTACTACTCTCTACATACCTCTCTACCTCTACCTCTCTACCTCTCTCTACCTCTCTCTACCTCTACCTCTACCCCTACCTCTACCTCTCTACCTCTCTACGCGCACACATATGCACATTTATATATATATGTATATATATACATATGCATTTATATATATATATGTATGTGTATATATATACATACATATATAAACATATATATACATCTGCATATCTATTTAAATACAAATATAAATGCATGCATACATATACATATACATATATGCATACATATGCATGTTATGTACATGAAAGTTTGAAAAACACTAATAAAAGCAAAGCTAAAAAGCCACCTAATTACAAACAGAATTGCTTTAACTTAAACGAGGGCGAGACCTATTGCATTTTCAATGCTTGTTTAAATTCCCACAGAAAACTAGAGCAGACACTTTCAAGTTTAGTCAGCCAGGATCTGTTAATCTCCAGGGGGACAGCCATGAATACATATAACACTTCCGGCAGTATACTCAGTTTTAAAACATTATGCTTCCCCACTAATGAAAGGTGAAAATGGTTGATTCTTATAAGTTCCTGCTTAATATTGCGCGACAGTGGGGCTACATTTATTTCAACCAGATGCTCCAAAGTCGCAGTTATTCTAATCCCTAAATATATGGCCTCTTCCACCACCCGCCGATCAGCAAATCCCATCTCCTTAGAGCAAATCACCTGAGTCTTCCCCTCATTTAATCTGTAGCCAGAAAATAATCCAAAATACTTAGCACCTTTTTCTATGTCTGCAAAGGTGTTTGGGGGATCCGCTGTAACCACCAGATCTTTTGACTGGGGGAGAATGTTTGCATTGTCAGCATTCCGTCCATCATTTGTTTGCTGTAACACTTTTTGCCCTAAGTGGGATGGGTATGCCCAGACGTGGGTCCCTTGCTCACTGTGCCACTGGATTCAAGCTAGCCTGGCTGAAGAAGGGTGACATACCCTGAAACCGGTCCCAGGATGCTTGTTTCCGGTCCAGGGAGGACCTGGCCTGGCAGTTCGGTCTGGACTGTTCCCATGGGGCACAGGGTCAAGACTGATTTCCATATGGCTGGGTCCAAACTGGGGTGGCGTAGTGGGCAAAAGAACGATGGATTTAACCCAGATCTTTTGACTGGGGAGAATGTTTGCATTGTCAGCATTCCGTCCATCATTTGTTTGCTGTAACACTTTTCGCCCTAAGTGGGATGGGTATGCCCAGACGTGGGTCCCTTGCTCACTGTGCCACTGGATTCAAGCTAGCCTGGCTGAAGAAGGGTGACATACCCTGAAACCGGTCCCAGGATGCTTGTTTCCGGTCCAGGGAGGACCTGGCCTGGCAGTTCGGACTGGACTGTTCCCATGGGGCACAGGGTCAAGACTGATTTGCATATGGCTGGGTCCAAACTGGGGTGGCGTAGTGGGCAAAAGAACGATGGATTTAACCCAGATCTTTTGACTGGGGGAGAATGTTTGCATTGTCAGCATTCCGTCCATCATTTGTTTGCTGTAACACTTTTCGCCCTAAGTGGGATGGGTATGCCCAGACGTGGGTCCCTTGCTCACTGTGCCACTGGATTCAAGCTAGCCTGGCTGAAGAAGGGTGACATACCCTGAAACCGGACCCAGGATGCTTGTTTCCGGTCCAGGGAGGACCTGGCCTGGCAGTTCGGTCTGGACTGTTCCCATGGGGCACAGGGTCAAGACTGATTTGCATATGGCTGGGTCCAAACTGGGGTGGCATGGTGGGCAAAAGAACGATGGATTTAACCCAGATCTTTTGACTGGGGGAGAATGTTTGCATTGTCAGCATTCCGTCCAACATTTGTTTGCTGTAACACTTTTCGCCCTAAGTGGGATGGGTATGCCCAGACGTGGGTCCCTTGCTCACTGTGCCACTGGATTCAAGCTAGCCTGGCTGAAGAAGGGTGACATACCCTGAAACCTGTCCCAGGATGCTTGTTTCCGGTCCAGGGAGGACCTGGCCTGGCAGTTCGGTCTGGACTGTTCCCATGGGGCACACAGGGTCAAGACTAATTTGCATATGGCTGGGTCCAAACTGGGGTGGCGTAGTGGGCAAAAGAACGATGGATTTAACCCAGATCTTTTGACTGGGGGAGAATGTTTGCATTGTCAGCATTCCGTCCATCATTTGTTTGCTGTAACACTTTTCGCCCTAAGTGGGATGGGTATGCCCAGACGTGGGTCCCTTGTTCACTGTGCCACTGGATTCAAGCTAGCCTGGCTGAAGAAGGGTGACATACCCTGAAACCGGTCCCAGGATGCTTGTTTCCAGTCCAGGGAGGACCTGGCCTGGCAGTTCGGTCTGGACTGTTCCCATGGGGCACAAGGTCAAGACTGATTTGCATATGGCTGGGTCCAAACTGGGGTGGAGTAGTGGGCAAAAAAACGATGGATTTAACCCAGATCTTTTGACTGCGGGAGAATGTTTGCATTGTCAGCATTCCGTCCATCATTTGTTTGCTGTAACACTTTTCGCCCTAAGTGGGATGGGTATGCCCAGACGTGGGTCCCTTGCTCACTGTGCCACTGGATTCAAGCTAGCCTGGCTGAAGAAGGGTGACATACCCCGAAACCGGTCCCAGGAAGCTTGTTTCCGGTCCAGGGAGGACCTGGCCTGGCAGTTCGGTCTGGACTGTTCCCATGGGGCACAGGGTCAAGACTGATTTGCATATGGCTGGGTCCAAACTGGGGTGGCGTAGTGGGCAAAAGAACGATGGATTTAACCCATATCTTTTGACTGGGGGAGAATGTTTGCATTGTCAGCATTCCGTCCATCATTTGTTTGCTGTAACACTTTTCGCCCTAAGTGGGATGGGTATGCCCAGACGTGGGTCCCTTGCTCACTGTGCCACTGGATTCAAGCTAGCCTGGCTGAAGAAGGGTGACCATACCCTGAAACCGGTCCCATGATGCTTGTTTCCGGTCCAGGGAGGACCTGGCCTGGCAGTTCGGTCTGGACTGTTCCCATGGGGCACAAGGTCAAGACTGATTTGCATATGGCTGGGACCAAACTGGGGTGGCGTAGTGAGCAAAAGAACGATGGATTTAACCCAGATCTTTTGACTGGGGGAGAATGTTTGCATTGTCAGCATTCCGTCCATCATTTGTTTGCTGTAACACTTTTCGCCCTAAGTGGGATGGGTATGCCCAGACGTGGGTCCCTTGCTCACTGTGCCACTGGATTCAAGCTAGCCTGGCTGAAGAAGGGTGACATATCCTGAAACCGGTCCCAGGATGCTTGTTTCCGGTCCAGGGAGGACCTGGCCTGGCAGTTCGGTCTGGACTGTTCCCATGGGGCACAGGGTCAAGACTGATTTGCATATGGCTGGGTCCAAACTGGGGTGGCATGGTGGGCAAAAGAACGATGGATTTAACCCAGATCTTTTGACTGGGGGAGAATGTTTGCATTGTCAGCATTCCGTCCATCATTTGTTTGCTGTAACACTTTTTGCCCTAAGTGGGATGGGTATGCCCAGACGTGGGTCCCTTGCTCACTGTGCCACTGGATTCAAGCTAGCCTGGCTGAAGAAGAGTGACATACCCTGAAACCGGTCCCAGGATGCTTGTTTCTGGTCCAGGGAGGACCTGGCCTGGCAGTTCGGTCTGGACTGTTCCCATGGGGCACAGGGTCAAGACTGATTTGCATATGGCTGGGTTCAAACTGGGGTGGCGTAGTGGGCAAAAGAACGATGGATTTAACCCAGATCTTTTGACTGGGGGAGAATGTTTGCATTGTCAGCATTCCGTCCATCATTTGTTTGCTGTAACACTTTTCGCCCAAAGTGGGATGGGTATGTCCAGACGTGGGTCCCTTGCTCACTGTGCCACTGGATTCAAGCTAGCCTGTCTGAAGAAGGGTGACATACCCTGAAACCGGTCCCAGGATGCTTGTTTCCGGTCCAGGGAGGACCTGGCCTGGCAGTTTGGTCTGGACTGTTCCCATGGGGCACACAGGGTCAAGACTGATTTGCATATGGCTGGGTCCAAACTGGGGTGGCGTAGTGGGCAAAAGAACGATGGATTTAACCCAGATCTTTTGACTGGGGGAGAATGTTTGCATTGTCAGCATTCCGTCCATCATTTGTTTGCTGTAACACTTTTCGCCCTAAGTGGGATGGGTATGCCCAGACGTGGGTCCATTGATCACTGTGCCACTGGATTCAAGCTAGCCTGGCTGAAGAAGGGTGACATACCCTGAAACCGGTCCCAGGATGCTTGTTTCCAGTCCAGGGAGGACCTGGCCTGGCAGTTCGGTCTGGACTGTTCCCATGGGGCACAAGGTCAAGACTGATTTGCATATGGCTGGGTCCAAACTGGGGTGGGGTAGTGGGCAAAAAAACGATGGATTTAACCCAGATCTTTTGACTGGGGGAGAATGTTTGCATTGTCAGCATTCCGTCCATTATTTGTTTGCTGTAACACTTTTCGCCCTAAGTGGGATGGGTATGCCCAGACGTGGGTCCCTTGCTCACTGTGCCACTGGATTCAAGCTAGCCTGGCTGAAGAAGGGTGACATACCCTGAAACCGGTCCCAGGAAGCTTGTTTCCGGTCCAGGGAGGACCTGGCCTGGCAGTTCGGTCTGGACTGTTCCCATGGGGCACAGGGTCAAGACTGATTTGCATATGGCTGGGTCCAAACTGGGGTGGCGTAGTGGGCAAAAGAACGATGGATTTAACCCAGATCTTTTGACTGGGGGAGAATGTTTGCATTGTCAGCATTCCGTCCATCATTTGTTTGCTGTAACACTTTTCGCCCTAAGTGGGATGGGTATGCCCAGACGTGGGTCCCTTGCTCACTGTGCCACTGGATTCAAGCTAGCCTGGCTGAAGAAGGGTGACATACCCTGAAACCGGTCCCAGGATGCTTGTTTCCGGTCCAGGGAGGACCTGGCCTGGCAGTTCGGTCTGGACTGTTCCCATGGGGCACAGGGTCAAGACTGATTTGCATATGGCTGGGTCCAAACTGGGGTGGCGTAGTGGGCAAAAGAACGATGGATTTAACCCAGATCTTTTGACTGGGGGAGAATGTTTGCATTGTCAGCATTCTGTCCATCATTTGTTTGCTGCAACCACCGCTATGTCATCCACATAGGCCAGTACTTTATACTCTACCACTACGGGCCGTATTAAATTGTTTCCCTCTAGTCGTGTAATAAAAGGCTCAATATAAAGAGCGAACAACAGTGGCGAGCTAGGGTATCCCTGCTTAATCCCCCGAGTAATCGAGATTCGATCAGATTCCACCACAATTATCCGCAGCTTTGCAGTAGGGGCTTGATACAGCGCCTTCACAGATTTATTATGGTGCGGGCCAAACCCTTTCCAGGCTAAAACCGCCCACACGAAGTCCCAAGAAACCCGGTCAAAGCCCTTTTTGGCATCAAGTAATATCCAACCCATATGAGTCCTAGTAGCCTCAGCAATATTGAACAAAGCTATTACTCTCCTAATGTGGTCCACCATCCCACGGCCAGGAAAAAAGCCATGCGGCCATGATGACACCAAGGAGGTGATAACACTACCCAACCTATTTGCCAACACCTTTGCATAAATTTTAGCATCAGCATTTATTAAAGAAATGGGCCTATAAGACCCAGGGCTGAGGGGGGATTTACCTTTATTCCTAAATATAATGATGTTAGTTGTTTCCCAAGAGGGAGGAATTTCCCCGGACTGTGACTTTAAGGAGATGGAGAGCAGATCTTTACTGAGTACACTAAAAAAAGCTTTAAGACAGTCCAGGGGCAGATTATTGGGCCCCGTGACTTTCCCTGAGGCAAGTGAATTAATTGCTTCCAATATTTCCTCAGAGGAAATTGGTGCTTCCAGGACTTCCTGCCCCCTGCCCCGTCCGCCCTCTTCCAGGACTTCCTGCCCCCTGCCCCCTCCGCCCCTCCTTTATCTAAAGTGCCCAAAAAGGCCTCATATCCATCTGCGGGAGGGTCAGTGTCCTCAGTGTACAGATTCTCATAATAATCTCTAAAACCCTAATGATATCTGCCAGGGAGTCCACCTTGCACCCGAGAATCATAAACAGCCTCAATATCTCTTTCAGTCTGTTTTTGTCGAATAAGCAGTGCAAGTAGGCGGGCGGTATTCTCCCCATACTCATAACATTCTGAACTGTGATTGTGGTATTTTACAGCAACCTCATTGCTAAAATATTGGGTAATCTTAGCCTTCGCTACAGCAATATTATGATTAACCTCTGTACCATCTAGGCTTCTGCCATTACTTTAGTCTGTCTATCCTCTAGCAGCGACAGCTCTTTGTATAGCTACTGGATCTCTGCTATCTTCTGTTTCTGTTCAAACAAACTATAACTAAGGGTTTCTACCCTAATGCCTGCCTTTAGCGCATCCCACAGAATATTATCAGAAACTGTACCTCTATTAAAACTCAAAAACTCAACAATGCACTTACGTATATGATCTAAATACATTTTGCAGAGCAACAGCTTTTTAAACAAATTACCAATCCCCCTGTGATTTACCTAGCGCTTCATACAGAATTTCCAACACCAGTGGATTATGATCTGATAAAGCTCTGGGAAACCTTTCAATTGCTACCTGGCAACTAAGTGAGGTGGACACAAAAAAAGTAGTCTACACATACTAATTTATTGTGCGGGTAGGAAAAACATGTATATCCTGGATCAGTTGCCTTTAACTTAGCCCATACATCGATAAGCCCCTGATCCTTGGTCAACTGTGCCCTGTATGACATTGGCTTACTGCCAGTATAATAGTTGGCTCGAGGCATGCCCCTGTTGGTATCTAAAAGTATATTAAACTCCCCATATAGAAGGCCAAGATGAGAGCTCAGTGTTCAAATACTCGAAAACCATGGCCTCGTCCAGGTTAGATCCATAAAAGGTACATAAGGTAAATCTCCCTTCACCCACACGGCATTATGGGATAACCCAGTGGCCCAATTTATCAGTCATGCATCGAATCGCTGAGCATCAGGCCTTATTGGCCAAAACCACCCCTCCCCCCCCGCCCCCAGAGGTAGAGCCTTGAGGTGTAGCCCCAAGAAGAACTAGCCCAAGATCAGCCAACAGTCCTTTCTTGCCCCAGGGGATATGTGTCTTCTGCACACACACTACATCAGGTTTTCATAAGCTTCAATCCAAGTGCCACCCTACTTCTCTTACCCCTGTTGTTAAGACCCCAGATATTAATTGTTCAAATGCACAATTTTTGGTCAGTCATCCATCCACTTCTTTGATCTAACCTCAGGGAGACACCCCCCATCTGCCAAAGCAGGGCATGCACCAAACACTCAACCTCGTAATTAAAAAAATGTGCCAAAAAGAACCTCTCTTGCAAATGTTAATCTGTTAATAGTTTAACATATCTCCTTTGCCTGCTAAAAAGCCCCCCTAATGCCCTCTCTTCCCACCTTCCCCTCAAGCGCCCATCTTCCAAAGGCCACTCCCCTCCACCAACAACCCCCACCCCGCCAACTATTAGAGCCAATTGGACCAACCAGGTCTGTAGATGGCTATGTACCCTCCTCCCAAACCTGACCCATCTCAGAAAAAGAAAAAAAAGAAAGAAAAGACAGCCTCTATCCAACCCTCATGCAGGCCCATCATGTAAGCCCACCCCACAAAGCAAATAGTCAACAAGTTCCATCACCATATAACCGTCACCCCACCAAATAACCAATCAGATTGTAAATAATTATCATAGTTCATAAACAATAAGTTTCAATATACTGTAATAATACATAAGAGGAACATTGTATAACACCGACCAGACCAGTCTCAAATTTGATACGTGAACCTATCCCGAACCCAAGCCCAAACTCCCCAAAAACTCCTTTGCTTTAATTTCTGATGTAAAGAAATTGGGCCTATCCTTAATGACCACCTTAAATTTCCTGAATTTATTAAGTACGCCTGGGCCCTGTTGTCCTGAAAGGGTTGTATCAGCTGCCTCAAACACCACCAGCACTCCACAGTGGCGTGACAGAAATCATGCCTGACAAAACATGAGCAGCCTTCAACCGTACGTTGCCGATCGGGGCGAGCGAGTACAAAAACAGCCTGTCTAGGAAGAAAGTTCCCAAAGAAGAACAGAATTGCGCTCAGTTTTTGTCCTTCTGCCCCTGAACATGCCAGGTGAACTATTTGAATGGAAACCTGTGAGCCCGCTGAATCTCAAGGTCTCAAATACAGCTGGCCAGCTCCAGAAAGGCTCCTCTGAATAGCTCCACTACGTATTTTCGGGTATCCGTCCCTTCTAGGCATTCTGCCATGCCCAGTACCTTAAGGGTATTACGTCTTGATATATTTTCAAGCTCTTCAAGCTTCCATTGGGTATCGGACATATGCAATTCAATAGCTTCACACACTTCCCTTTGTGCTCCTAGTTCACTTTCCAGTGTAAGTACCCCATTCACCCCTTCTGTCACCCTTTCGGAAAACTCAGAACATGTCTTGGCCACTCTGCGAATGCCCCCCTGTAGTTTCAGGATGGCATTCTGAGCCTTGCGACTATCGGCCCGTGTTTCTTCGCAGTGCACCTTGATATATTGCTTCCAAGGCAATGACATTGGGGTGACTCAAGCTAGTTTCTTTGCCATCTGCAGTGCTCCCACCCAGCAAGGATGATTTAATATAGTCCCACCTTAGGTTGCACCCTGAACTAGCCTCCTGGTGCTGCGCCTTTTTCCTAACCGTCAGGCGTGGATCCTTCAGATCTTCCTCAGGCAATGGGTTACTACCCATCCCGTCCAGACTGCTTAAATCACTTGATATGCTGCCTTAAGATGTTCTTCTTTGGCGATCCCCAATGTCTCCTAGATGTTTCTCCTCAGATCATTCTGATTGATCAGATAAAGAGATAAAGTATCCCCCTGCTTCCAAATCGGCTTGCACTTCCGTAGCAGGATGGTCCATCATGTTTAATTGTTGAAGTGCACTCCCTCCGACTTCTTCGGGGTGGATCTCTGGACCAGGTACATACACAGAGGAGTTTTCTGCCCCACCTATCCCAGCAAGATTTCTACAGAGTGGTGGGTCAGTGAGCTGGGTGCCTAGTTCAGACCTGCTAGGTGAGCCAGTCCCATTATTGACTGCTACCACTTGCCCAGTAAACTGGCCGTCCACTGGTTGTGGCCCGTCAATACGTAGCCCAGCACTCACAATCATAAAATACCCCACTGGTTTGTTCTCAGGGGTGAAATCCGTCAGGCAGTGTCCTGCAGCCACCTGAAGGGGACCTCCAGATCCTGATGTTGTTAAGGAGTCAGCATTTTGCTCAGCCACCTACACCTCAGCTCCTCGATCAGCCCACTCACGAGCAGATCTTTTAAAGAACTCCTCCATTGTCACTGCCAACCCTGATCCTGCCCCTACTTGTGTTGGGTCACTCATCGCGGAACTAGGGTCACCACTGCCTGTAACTTTCTTTGTTGGGGTTATCTTGCTTCACCATGTACTGGATTTACTGGAGTTACAGGATGCCGTGGGACCTGCAGCACCTCCTCTAGCCATGCCAAAAACTACCCACCACACCAGTGTCCTTACAACGCAGTATAGAACTGCTAAGAGTTCAAATTTTGTAATGCTCCCAAGCTGCAGCAGGCAGTCCCGCAACTCCGACCGCATTGATAACTGCCAGCCGAGGGTCAGCAGTCAGGTGAAATCCATGCCAGGCAGGTAGGGAGGAAGGTCTGATCAACGGTCCTCACACAGTGCCTCCCGAGATACTGACAAACGAAATTCTTGAGGGACTTTAAGGATTACCAATCTGGAAGAGTACTAACATTCAACAGGAAGTATGATTATTTGTGCAATGGATCACAGCATAACATGACAATTGTAGCACCAAAAAATTGTGACACCATCCAGAATATAGGACTGGAGGAGAGTGATGTATGGGATAGCAACACATCTGATGTTTCAGATTCAAAACTCGCAAGAGAGAAACCTTCTGGTTCACAAAGCGATTTTTTAAAGTAAATTAAACTCTTGAGCAAAGGAAGGACAGGTTTCAGAAAATAATCAAATTATCAAAGAGGAAAAGGCAGAGGATAAAGAGGAATAAGCAAATTAAAAAAAAGAAGAAAGAAAGGACAACGAAACCCCTGTGGGAATGATGACAAGGGGAAAGAAACAGGCACAAAGAATCAACAGAAGATGAATCTGGTAAATCTCTTGGATCATATTGTGAATAAGAATGAGGTTTTTTTTTTTTTCTTTTCAAAGTTTTATATAGCGCGAACTAGACCCGAAGATATCAGGTATCAGAGCGCTTTACATGAGCACCAGTTTCGTTACAGATGGACAAATTTGTTTATGTTGGGCACGGGTAGATTAAGTGATTTGCCCAGAATCACAGGATATTGAGCGTCGTTGCCGAGACTCGAACCCAGTTCCCCAGCTTCGAAGTGGACCGCTCTAGCCCTAAGGCTACATCCTCTCCCCCGAGTTTGATTTATTATTCCTTGGCTTGTCTTTCTGCCCTTCGTCAGATCTGAACTAAAACCAAATTAGGATTGGCTTATTTCACTTTACTCATAAATTAAAACTAAAGAAGTGGTACCACAATTAACCAGATACTGACATGTACAAAATCACTTATAAACCAATAATTAGTACTCTTCTTATTAGTGATATTGACACATTACCTACTCTCTTGTCACTTAATAGTGGCAGCAGTCATCGTGAGGAGCCTTTTTTTAATTCGGCAGGCACCAATATCAATGTATATTTGAGTTGCCCTAGTGGCTTTAAGCCCAAATCTATCTTTCTACCATGTTTACCACCAGATGCTATAGATATGTTTGAAAATGATGTCATACGTGATTTAAAAAACATCAGATACACACCTACACGCACCTAAGAAAAAAAGTAACACCAGGCCAATTTGCAGCCTTCAGTCAATTGAGATCGAGTGATGACTTGGTGATTCACCAATCAGATAAATGTGGCAATGTGGTGGTGATGTCTAAGAAAAAATATCTACATCAAGGGTTGAGACAATTAAAGAACTAAAAGTGCTACCAGAAGGGTAACTGTAATGTGATCATCCAATCTAATGTTACTTATTGTAACCTGTTAATGGACTGGAAGAACAAAGGTTTTCTAGAATGGGAGGAATATTTGATCATCCTGAGACTCCAGTGAGACCTACTTTCTAAATTACATGAGGATGCATTTAATCCTCCTGGTAGACCAATTGTTTTTTTGTTTTTTTATTTATTTATTTTTTCAATAGCCATTAGTATGACAAAAGTACAAAACTATAGAGTACTGAAGGAACAAAAAAGCGTAAAATTCACACACATGTTTGAAATAATCACATGATTCTAAGTCAAAAAGTTACTCCAATATAGCCAGAGGAGAAAAAGAAAAAAAAAGAATACAAGAGATCAGGAAGCGAAAAAAGAAAAAGCAACAGCTAGATTACGGGGAAACAATGGCAAGGTGCATAGGATAGAGTAACGATGCAACGTTAATCCCATTGGAGACTAGACCAGATCCTTCTAAATTTTAACCAAGAACGGGGACCTCTGGCCTTGGCTAGAGCTAATTCCAACTCATAAACCTGTTTAAGTACTCCCAGACTTCATTAACATTTGGGCTAATATTATTAATCCAGGCTCTGGCGATGCATAGACGGGCACTTGTGATGATAATAGTGGCTAATAAGCTCTCATAGCTAGATACCTCACATTTAATCCCAAGAAATATATCCTTTTCAGTAAGCTGAAAGTTACGGCTGAGGTGTAGTATGAGGATAGAGGAAACATCATTCCAAAATATGTTGACCCTCGGGCAGTCAATAAACATGTGCCTTAAATCTGCAGCGAAGAGCTGACATTTTGGCCAATACGATTTGGCAGAGGGTTGGGATGTTACCCACTTGGAGATAAGCTCTGGTGTGTAGTACAGCATAAAGACTGTCTGATGCTGTTGTAATTTCAGGTTGACAGAGGCTACTACTCAGTCTAATGTACCCATTGCCTCCTGTATTTCCTTGACTGTTATATCAGTTTTAAGAATCCGGCATAATTTTGCGGAAATCTGCAGGCTATCATCACGAGCTACTGCAAGAAATTTCTGCTAAGCTGCGCTAATGGCGCCTTGTCCGGAGCTCGTATAAATTTCAAACAGTATTTCCGATAGGAATAGCATTTCTAATAGCCTCTGTCCCCGCAGAAAATAGTCCCTTATTTGTAAGTATTTAAAAAAGGTACTATGCGGAAGCCCAAACTCATCTTTTAATGGAGCAAAAGATCGAACCCCCCGCCCATCCTACAGTTGTCCTAATCGGTTAATGCCCTTACGCTGCCAGACTCTTCAGATGTGGTCCTGAAATATATCGGGCAGCTCTGGGTTGCCCCATAACACCGTGTACTGGTGCAACGAGGGCAGAGAATATTCCTTACGAATATCTTGCCAGATCCTAATGATATCCTTAACTACCTTGAATCTGACACGCTTGTTGTAGTTGGGATCAGAGGTCTTTTATAGTGTGAACCCAATGGACGGTCCACAAGCTAACTGATAAGACAATAAAGCCAAACCAGCATCAAGCCCGTTGAGCAAGCTCCGGATCCGCCCAATGAATGCAGCCCAGTAGTAAAGCTTAAAGTCTGGGAGCTTAAAGCCCCCTTGTTTGTAAGGTAGTTTAATGAACCTAAGGGCCCTCCTGGCACGTCTATACCCCCAAATGAAACTACCTATGACACTGTCTAAGCACTTAAAGAAGGGCCATGGAACCCGCAAGGGAATTGAGTGGTATGGATATAGAAATTTAGGCAGTATATTCATTTTAATTATGTTACACCTTCCATATATGCTGAGGGGGAGCCGATACCAACTGCGCAATTTAGCCGAGACTATTTTAAGAAGCGGCTCATAATTCAGAGTAACAACATCCTTTACTTGACTGCTAAAACAGACACCTAAATATGTAGCCATTTTTGTAGCCCCTAAAGATATAGGCAGAGTTTCAGGTTGGAAATTTAAGATTGTCTGGGTCATGGCTAGATTTAACTTGTAGCCGGAGAAAGAGCTGAAAAGCTCAGCCTCTCGTGTAATGTCGGCTATAGCGTCGACTGGGTTAGCAGAGAAAACAGCAATATCATCTGTGTACACAATCAGCTTAAGTTCCATACCATTGAGACACACTGGGGAGATCCCTACGTTCTGCAACAGATGCCTTATAAAAGGCTCGATGTAGAGGGCAAACAATAAGGGAGAAAGTGGACAACCTTGCTGTGTACCCCTTTGAACAGCAAAGTGTGCTGATTAGATGCCGTACAGCTTGACTGTTGCTACAGGGTTTTTATAAAGTTTCTGGACAGAGGAGATGAACCTAGAGCCAAGACCAAATGTTGACATAGTGAGCCAGAGTGCTTCCCAGGCAACTCTGTCAAAAGCCTTTTCGGCGTCAACCATGATCATGCCTTTGTGTTTATTTAATTGCCAGATACATCAAAGGCTGCGATAGCTTGATGGGGGCTGCTGTGTCTCTACCAGGGTGAAACCCATGCTGTTGCTCAGAGACTAGCTGATGAATAAGAGGGGCCAGACGTGAGGCCAACATTTTAGAGAAGATTTTGGCATCAGCGTTGATCAAAGATATTGGACGATACGAACCTCTGTCCTCAAGCGGTTTCCCCTTCTTAGGGAATACCACGATATTAGTGACACTCCAAGAGGCAGGGGCATCACCCCCATTAGTGATGCCAATAATCAATTCCGAGAAGACAGGTACCAAAGTATCCCTAAAGATTTTATAGAACTCAAGCAGGATAGTATCCTCGCCGGCTGCCTTGCCTGAGGGTAGGGACTTAATTGCGTCCTCGACCTCGGCTAACTCTATATCTTTTTGCAATAATACAGACTCCACAGAGTCATGCCATGGTAGGTGGCTCTCCTGCAGATATTCGAGAATAATGTGATTATTGCAAGATGCTGTCTCGCAATATAGTTTAGCATAAAATAGTGTAAACTGTTCAACTATATCCTGTGGTCGAAAATAAGACAGTCCGCCTTCTCCTTTGATAAGTTTGATATTGGATCTAGCCTTCTGGTCAGAGATCTGAATAGCCAACAGACGGCCGACTCTCTCTCCGTATTCGTACTGCAGTGTTTTATGCTTATGATAGTTAGCGGCGACCTTCTCTGCTAACCCTCTATTAAGCTTAGAGCATACTTCTAGGAGCCGGAGGTATATTGGCTGCTCCGCTAGATCCCTTACTACAATTGCTTTTGCATGCTGATGTTCCAGATCTAAGTAGTCTAGGCAATCCTGTTCTGCCTCCTGGGTTACCCGCCGATTCTGTGCTAAAATAAACTGGAGAGTGGCCCCCCTGGCGAAGGCTTTCATACAGTCCCATACCGCCGAAATGTTGTTTCTATTTTTTCACAACAAAATGTTATTGTCAACTGCCAAAATACGCCTGTAAAGGCCATATACCATAACAGCAAAATATACATAGTACAAATGTTGATGTCGACATTTTGTAGTCAAGTGTGCAAAAAAGGGTCATATGCATAACAACATACTGCAACAACAATTACCTGAAGTGTCATACGTCCACTGTAACATATAGAGCATGTAAAATCAACCCATGAATGCAGAGTCGAAACACTCATAATCTGTACACCCCACCAAATAGCAGCTGTAATTAACATCAATCCGTTTTATGGTCTGGAATAGGTTCCAAGTAGATCCCCCGGAAGTTTGCCCATCTCTTCTATATCCTGGGATGTTTCAGACGACAGCAAATATAGGTATCTCCAACCCCATACAGAAGTCTAGACCCTTCTTCCAAGCTCCAATAGAGGGCGGGGAAGTATCTTTCCAGGCCCTCGCAATATCTCGCTACCCATGTTGTTTCTTAAATACTCCCCCAGTGCTATTCTGATATGTGCCTGATACTCTGGATTACTAAGTAAGTGTTGAAGAAATGAGAAGGCCCGATGAGCCTCTCTGGCCCCCAGCTGCTTCTGCAGTGTTAGCATCACTGGATTGGGGTCAGATGTGATTTTAGGGCAGACCTCTATGTGTGCGTTTTCCAATAATGATCTCTTGATAAAAATCATGTCAATGCGGGAGTACTGTTTGTCTGGGGATGAGGAGAATGTATACCCTGGCAACGTTGGAAACAGTGTCCTCCATGCATCGTCTAGCTGATGAATACACAATAGTTCAAACATAGCTGCCCTGGTCCTAACCATTCTGGCCCGAGTTTTACTATTAGTAGTATCTATTTTATTATCCATGATACAGTTGAAGTCCCCCATAACTATCAGATGCCCAACCCACCCCAACATTTCAGAGCTTAGATAATGAAAAACGTCGGGGCAGTCAGAGTTGTGGCCATACACTACACAGATCGTACTTTTACGCCCTGATAGCAACAGCTGAGCTATCGCCCAATTCCCCTTAGGATCAGCTAGTGTACGCAAGACTGTAACTGCTAAATTTCTAGATTTCAGTATGGCGACCCCACATATAGAAACATCCTGTGGGGTACATGTTAATATATGAAAACCCAGTTGTTTCAGCAGAGATCTATCTTTGTAGGCTAGATGAGTCTCGGTTAAGCCTAATATATGTGGCCTGAATACCCGTAGTTCCTCACCAATTAATCGCCGCTTTCTAGCCTGGTTCAACACCGCAACATTCCAACACATAAGTTTTAAATCAGACATTACATAAACTAAATTCGGCCGTCTCCCCCCTAATTCTATCCTCTTGCCATTTTTGGTCTGCGAGTGAACTTCTAACTATTGAGTGGCTACTTAACACCCTCCCTTCCCCCCACCCCACCACAACCCTCCGACGAGGTGGTGAAAAACGACTCTCCAGTGATACCATCCCCTGACCTATCCTTGCTAAACACCCCCTGTACCTACAGAAAGGAATCATCCCCTTCCCTGCTGTTGCTGACTGACAGCCTAAAGAGAGCACACTCCCCGTCCCCTCCAAAGACCCAAACCCCCACCATCCCCCCACATCCCCCACCAGTGTGTACGAGAAAGTATCTCAAAGAAGAATGAAAGAGGGGATCGTAAAAAGACCCCTTGCCCCCTTTGCGTGTCTACCCCGCTCTTTTGCGTTCATCAAGTAGAATCAGATTGCC
This sequence comes from Calotriton arnoldi, assembly GCA_963921515.1. Lineage (NCBI taxonomy): Eukaryota > Metazoa > Chordata > Amphibia > Caudata > Salamandridae > Calotriton > Calotriton arnoldi. Next base: position 1,447,798 of record CAWUFW010000662.1, read on the forward strand.
ATCTTGAAAGCGCTTGCTTAGCATCGGACTCAGTATAAAAGAAGTGCGAGTGTCCAACTTTGAGAATCTTGAGCCGCGCTGGTTCCCACAAAAAGACTTGTGAGCAGACTGCCTTGAAGGGATCCATTAGCTGACAAAGCTTCCAACGCTTATCCATTGTAGATTTACACAGATCTGAGTTTACAAATATAGAGATTGTATCCAATTTGACAGGAGTGGAGGGACGGGCTTTAACGTAAATGGCTTGGCGGAGCAGAAAGTTGCCCAAGAATACCAATATTGGACGTGGATGAGATGACTTGGCTTGGTTCTCTTGTGAGATAGTAGAGGGTAATCGATGCGCCCGCTGAACTTTTGAGTCCATATCCCAGTCCTCAAGATCTGGGAATGCTTGCTGGAATAGACTGACGATGTAAGCTACGGGGTCAGAGCCTTCCCTCCCTTCGGGTATACCGAAGACCCTCAAGTTATGTCAACGTTGTCGATTTTCAAGGTTCTCAACTTTTGCCTGTAAGAACGCTATCTGAGTCTCTTGGGTTTTGACAGCTCTTGAGGTGAAAGTGTTGACTTCTTCGACTGCTGTGACCCTCTCTTGCAAATCCGTAACTTCCGAAGACAATGAGGCAACCTTGGTAGTGACATCCGCCAATGCCTGTTTAATCTCCCTGCTATCGGCTTTTGCTTGAAGATAGTATTCTTGGGCCTTGGCTCTCTGGGTAGTTAGTGCCTGTAAGATCGTAAATATAGAGGGCTCATCGCATTCGATAAGTCGCAGGTCACCAGCGGATGGCCCTTTCGTAAGATCAAGATGCTCCGTTGATGTAGAAAGTGAAGATAAAGAGCCGGAAGGATAAGGAGCTCTGTCCGGGTTCCCATCAGAACTATCCAGTTGAGCTGGTGACAAAGCTGTAGGTTTGAGGCAGGCGTGAGAGTGTTAATGGATCTCCCCCCTCAAGTGCCACAACATCTATGTTGCCAGAGTTAGATAGTCGAGAAATTATAGCTTTGACCTCTCCTTTTGAGGCCACCCATTTGTGTAAGGGACTGACGCCTGGACCGGCCTTTATGCCTCTCAGGGCAGAGTCCTTAAGTCGCCCCACTAAGGCGGTGAAAGGGAGTTTTGTACCTCCATGGCCCTGGCCTTTAGCCCCTCTGGAACCTTTGGATCCTTTCCCCTTTAGAGATTTATCCCCCACCGGGGTACAAACCTTTAAGATATTTGGCTCTGGGGCCTCCTCTAAATCAGTCACTTCCATATGCTGGACTATAGGCTCCGACTGAGCGCAGGCCCGAGTGCTTAGGGAAGGATGAGTGAGATGAGTAGGTTCAGATACCACAAATGTCTCAGACCAATGTTCATTAATTCCAAAGCTCAGTCGTTGCTGAGATTCCAGGCCAGAGATTAAGTCGGATCGAGGACTACAGTCCACATTATCCAGCGTGGTCATGCTCAGGTTGCTTAGGCACAATTGCGTTTGTGTGGGTGAGGCAAGTTGAACGATAGATGATGAAAGAGAACTATGATAGGCAAATTCAGTACTGACACAGGCTGTTTTTACTGGACGATTATGGCCAACATCTTTTTCCATGATGTTCAGATTTATGGGGGAGGAGCTATTCCCCCTACTAGTCCCCTGCTGTCCAAGAGCCAAGGTTGCTGTACAGATAGCAGGACGAGCAGGGGGGCCACCTTTAACCCCCCAGCCTTCCTGCACTGCTGAGATTAGGACATCGGCCAATGGCCATCAATTCAGCACAATCCCTGCCCGGAACAGAGATCCCATGCCCAGTTGTTGCAGTTGCAGCTGATAGCTCCTCAGTGCGGCCGCGTCCCTTCGGGGCGGCAGGTCGTTGTGGAGCCATAATGTTGAAGAGTGCAGCCAGAGTCAGCCTGAGATAGAGGACATGAATAATGTACTTCAAATCAGGAGAGGAACACAAGCCTGTCCAGAGCCACCTCGCGGATCTATTCGAGTAGATATAGCCACAGACGGATGCCGAGCCAAGCCGGCACATCAACCTTCCAGGTACCAGAAACAGCCCTTAAGTGTTTGATCAGTTTGTACCAAAGGGGCACAATTAGTCGCAAAGTACATTCCCCCTCTCCATAGATGGCGATTTTACGATCTTGTTGTTTGTGGGGAGTGGGTGGGGCGCCAGGGGCAGGGGAGTCTGCGGGAGAGGCCTACGGGAGGCGCCCTCCTGAGCGGAGTCAATCCGCCATCTTCCTTCCTCAAAAAAAACAGGCCTTAAAAAAAAAAAAGGTGGACCAATTGTATCCTCAATCGGTTTGCTTTTGGAGAACGCTTTTAAACATGTCGACCATTAGCTCAGACCTTTTGTGTCAGCTTTACCAGCTTATATAAAGGACACTAGGGCTTTTCTTTCCATCATTGATGGTTTAATTGGGAAGATGATTCTACCTTAGTCAAAATGGATGTTAATAATCTATGTACTTGCATAAAACATGACTTAGACCTCAATGCATGCTGACAATTCATGAGAGCAAGGTCTTTATCATTTCTCTTGCATACTGAAATGATACATGCTATGATTGCCTTTTATCTTAACAACAACTTCTTCATTTTTAACTAAGAGTTTTATAAACAAACCCAGGGCACCATGGTGGGCACCTGCTTTGCTTCCATCTATGTAAATATGTCTCTAGGGGTGGTGGGAGAAGCAGGTGGCCAGTAATATGCATGGTTATGATGATCAGGTAGTGCTCTGGGTTAGATACATCGATGATGTGTTTGTAATATGGAAGGGATGTGAAGACTCTGCCAAGGAATTCATTAACAGTTTGAATGATAATGATTGGTACAAGAAGTTTACAGGCAATACTAACAAAGAAACTATTACCTTTCTGGACTTACAGATTTGTCAAGACAAATTAGTCACTAAACTGTTTCATAAGACTACTGCAGGAAAGAGTCTGTTACATGCATCTAGTGATCACCTTACACATATGGTTTATAGCATCCCATGTGGTGAAATCCTATGGGCTAAAAGAAATTGCAGCACAACAGGTGCCTTTGAAGCGGAATGTAGAAACATGGTTTCACACTTCAAAGAAAGGGGTACAACCAGAAAACTATCAACATGGCAGTGGACAACTCATTCAGAGACAGGAGTTATTGCAATGTAGAGAAACGTTTAAAGATAGTGAGGGTAATACAGTGAGATTCATCACAACGTTCTTCAACAGATCTGCATAAGTTAAGAGTATCCTTCAGAAAGCGGGCATGTTCTGGATACTAATGACATCTTGACTAAACATGTAGGAACCACCCTAGGATTACATAGAGAAAAAACTGATTACTGAGTTTAAGTTGTAATCTAGTTGTGGATATTCAAACCTGGAAGGTAACATTAGTAAAGTAGGAAAAAATTTCTACTGCAAGAGATGCAAAGCAAGCAAAAATGGTTCCAAATTCTTTAACTTTACAATTCCTCACACAAAGAGGGATTTTCAGATGAGAAAGTTCTTAACTTGTAACTCTTATTATTGTGTATATTGCCTGTTATGTCAATGCACTAAGCTCTACATTGGCATTACCACACACATGGCTATGAAACAAATACTAGAATAAATAAGGGCTAATTGACATAATGACATGCAATAACCCATGGCAAGACACTTTTTGGAGAAGCACTATCAAAATAGTGATTTGTTGCAGTTTTTTTGGGTGGATAGAATTGAGCCCAGTATAAGAGGGGGTGATAGAGTATGTGCACTATGCAGATTGGAATCAAAATGTATTCTTGATTTTGAAACCCTTACTGTTAATGGGCTGAATTCAGATGAGGAAATGACTGTCCATTTAGGGTAATTGTAGTAGCCCCCTACATAGGTTTATCATTAGCTGCATCATTTCTCCTGTAACTTCTTGAGTGATGAGGTTCTAGTACCTAGGTTTTTAATGTTTTTATTTGTTTTTATTCAGGTTCACTTCATCTGAACATGGAGCTGCCCTTCCACAGCTAAGTACAATTTTAGTTTATTTACATTTTGTAATCAGTAGATTTATGTTCGTCAGCAATCCAGGTGTTCACTCTTAGTATTTCATATAGCTATATGAATATAATATCTTTTTATGTGTTCAAGGTATCCTTTTTATCGAGCCTACATAAACGTAATATTGTATACCATGTTGTTTTGAGTTTTCAACACACCTTAATATGGGGATGTGTTCTTGCTACATAATAAGCACAGTTACACAATATAAAAGTGTTTGGAATGCTCAATCGGTGGCATCTATAATCAAAATCTGTCACTCATATACAAGTTTTTTGAATGGACTAAAGCCAGTGAAAATTCAAATACAAGGAATGCACATAAATTGATTGAATCATAAAGTAAACTGTACCCACACATTATACAACGCGGGTTCAAAGTACAATAATATCCAAATATACATTGACAATGCACTACATAGATTGTACTACATGTTCCATGATTCCATTTGTCACTGCATAGAAAACCCACTCTCCAGAAGATCAATATAAAATTTCCATCTATCACGAAGAATAAATACAGCGTTGATGATGAAATCCAAACATGGAACAGAGAGGTGGGCTTAGTGTTGACGTTTCGGTCTCAAGTGGTATCAATCTGCAAGACTGTCCTCAGGACCAGCATGATTTAAGCGGAGATACAAGAAAAAAGTATTCGAGAGAAGTCTTGTATATGATACACAATTCATTTTGCTCCAGTAAACAGCGTTTCGTAATTGCAGAGTTCGATTCTGGTAGTAGCACCCCACACAGCCTAGGGTAGAAACTTCTGTCGGCTAATCCAAAAGGTGAATAAATAACAACTAACTGCAAAAACAATTGGGCCGGAGGTGTCTGTTTTTAGGATCCTATAGGCAACCTGGTGTTGCCTGGCTCCAATGTCGCACCAATGATCGGTCGTATCCACCTCCTGCGAATCAGTTGGTATTTTGTACAGAAAAAGAGTATGTGCTCTTCTGTCTCTTGTGCTCTAGCACAGGCAGGGCACAATTGAAGTAATAACCCAGCGGCCTGATTGCTAGGGAACCTTTAATAATAGGTTACCATATCTAAATCTGACATATAAGCTTTGGTAAGCAGAGGTGTGATTTGATCCATAAAAGGTTCGAAACTGGGGCATTACTTGGCACTCCCAGCTACCATATCCAGCCGGAGGTCTGGGTTGAGCACTTCTCTACACTATACTCCAGGAACGTGGATGCGAGCTGTATTCACAACTCTAGAGCTGACCAAAATATTTCCAATGCCCTTCCAGCTATGCCTAAGGCTGGCACAGCACTAGTTTTTAGCTTGAAGGATACCCTCTCAGCAATAAATAGACTTAAGGCAGGCAAGGCTCCTGGTCCTGATAAGATACCGGGAGATTTATACAAATCGGAACCCATGATATGGGCTCCGTATATAAATCTCATGACAAACAGCATATCGGCTGGTGGGGCTATTCCATCCACCTGGAGGGGAGCTGAGATAATCACTATATACAAAAAGGGAGACGCCTCCATCCCCTCCAATTATAGACCCATCAGCCTGATAGATAATCTACAAAAGATCTTTGCACGACAAGTCCTGGATAAACTCCAAATATGGATAGAAGAGAAGGCGATATTGTCCCCATACCAAGCAGGCTTTCGGCCCAAAATTAGTACATTTGACCAGGCTTTCAGATTTATTCTGTTAACTTGGAAATATGTGTTACTGAGAAAACAGAAACTTTACGTAGCATTTGTCGACCTATGAGCTGCGTTCGTTTTAGTACCGCGCGAAAAATCTATGGAGAATAATGCTTGATCTCGGGACCCCAATAGATTTGGTGATCCTGTTAGCTAGACTCCATGAGGATACATATGCTCAGGTAAGATGGGGAAAAATGGTGAACTAACTGATAGGATACCAATACAGCGCGGGGTACGACAGGGGTCCGTCCTTGCTCCCACGCTATTTTCCCTGTTAATCAATGCTGCAGCTAATCGATTACTGGATTGCAAGAACCACTCTCCGTTATGAATGGCACAAAAGTTCCAATCCTGCTCTTTGCGGATAATTCTTTACTTATTTCCACAACACCAATGGGCCTACAAACGTTAGTGGATAAGTTTTCTGCAAGGACAGGAGTTTGGAGCTCAACATCGCCAAAACCAAATTTATGGTGTTTGGGAACACAAAAGGGAAATCACGTGAGGTTAGGATTGCATGTGAACCACTGGAGAAGGTGAAAAACTTTGACTACCCTGGGATAAGATTAAGTGACACACTCGGTTGGGAACAACAACTAGACAAGAGTTATCTTACCCTTTGTCACTGGTCAAAATCAATATTGAGATACCATAGGCAGTCTTATTGCTGATCGCTGACTCCAGCACTAGAAGTAAGTCGAGCAAAAGCCCAGCGTGGAATGTTATATGGAGCAGAGTTATGGGGGTATACCAACACAATTAAACTAACGACATCTGAAAACATCTTCGTTAGATCCCTCATCTCTGTACTTATCACTACCCCTCTGATCCCATTGTTTTTTGACCTAGGGTTAAAAAGAATAGGTGATATGGCCTCACTGAAACCCCTAATGCATTGGCTACGCTTGTGGACAACACCCCGGCTCTCTGATTATTGCAATTCCCTGAGGGAGGTTTTGACAATCAGTGGTACTAAAAGATTACCCTGGTTCAAGCATGTTGCAAGTTGGTATAAAACACTTGGCATGACAGAACTGCGGGAACATCCAGAGAGGGCTACCAGAGGAGACCTAATGAGGCTTAAGACTAGGTATTGAGGGGTTGTGAGAGAGCGCTATGTCACTAGACTAGCAAATGGACAACTAACAACCCAATTTTTAAGTGCCAAGTCATGCCCCAGTTTCAATCCCCAAACATCTTCCCTACAGTGTGCAACCGATTCTGCCTTACCCCATTTCAGGTTGGCCTCACACCAGTAAGGCAGTCCCGGAAGATGGGCATCTTTCCACTTCATTGCAGTGGCTCTCCTTGCCATGAGTGGTTCCAGGTCTATAAAGCGATTTGTGGCGCTGCACACCTTTCTACACCTATGAAGCCCCAGTAATCCCACGCACATAGTGTATACATTCTCCCCCCCATGATGGTTGTCAGGGTGGCCGTGGCCGCCTTCCACAACGACATTGCCTCTGGGCAAGTCCAAAACATGTGTGCCATATCAGCATTTTGGGAGCTACATCTAGGACAAGTTGATGCTGTGCCATATATTTTATGCAAGTGTGCAGGTGTGAGGCACGCTCTGTGCAAAATGTTGTGCTGTTTATATTGAAATTTCACATTGCGAGAGAGCTTACGTGGGTATAAGAGAACCTTGTCCCACTCCTTCTGCGACATGGCGCGACCGATGTCATGCTCCCATTCCTGTCTAATGTGGTGCAACAAGTCTGGCAGCGAGTGCGCCAAAGCACACGTGAACCACGTGATAAGGGGACGTCCACTCCTCATTATGTGGAGCGTGTGTACTAGGGGATGTGTGTCTGGCCTAGTATCTGTGATGTGCCAGTTGCGCTGTAGTTCATCCAGCAAAGTTCAGTAAGCCAGAAAATGGCCCAAGGGCAGATTGTGGTCCGTGCTGAGGTGCGCAAATGGAATTAAGGGTAGCATTCTGGAACAGTGCACCCAGGGTTCCTACTCCCTCTGACTCCCAGTGCTCTATTCCCTCCCTCCCAAGTAGTTGCCTGAAGGGGCGTATGGAGCTAAGATGGATCTCTGGCGTGTACGGCATTAGAGTTGGGCATAGTCCCAGGCTTCTAGTGTAACTGCCATGCGCTGTAGTCAGAAGTTTATTCAATTAAGGAGAGAGTTTGCCCGACAGCAGCAACAGCTCGTCAATTAGCCAGCGCGATTTAGTGTGGGATAGCCCAACTCAGTTAAGTGGCGGCCTACAAACCACCGAGCCGGCCACTGTAATTGCACAGCCAAATAATAATGCTCGAAGTTAGGAACACCAAGTCCCCCCTTTTCCACCGGCAACTGTAGCTTTTAAAGGGCCAATCACTGCCTCCCCTTGTTCCAAATGAAGGTCCCTACCATATCATGGAGAGTACGGAATGTGGATCTCGGAATGTGTACCAGTAGGTTATGAAAGTAATAAAGGAGACATGGGAGCATCACCATCTTGGACAGTGAAACCCTGCCCTTCACCGTAAGTAGAAGTGTGCTCCAGAATGTCAGCTGTGGTCAGAGGGAGGCAATGGCCCACATAAGATTCCCTTTTATTAACTCCTGGGTATCCTGGTAAACCCGAATACCCAGATAAAAGACTGTGCGTGGCTCCCATCGCACAGGGTAAGGTCCCACCGTTAGTTGGTGCAGTGGGCAATCTGGGCTCAGGGGGAACAGGTAGGTCTTCATCCAATTCACACCTAGTCTCAAAGCCGCTCCGAATTTGCCAATGACTGTCTCTATACTTTGGAGGTACTGTCTGATGTCTCGAATATAAATGTGGATGTATTCTGCGTAGAGGGAGACATGCATCTATGCCCCACTCCTCTCCATCGCACCATAGGAGTTGGGCGAGTGGTTCCATTGATAACGCAAAGAGGAACGGTGATAATGGGAAGCCCTGGTGGGTGCCCCAGCTAATCGCAATCGGAGTCAAGATTACTGGACCAATTTTTATGCGGGCCGTGGGACTTGAATAGAATAGGCAGATAAGACGTAATAGGCGCCCTGGGATGCTGAACCGCGAGAGCGTTGCGAACATGTAGATCCAGTCCACAGTGTTGAACGCTCTTTCCAAGTCGATCACTAAGCAAGCTGCATATGCCCAGTGGGCAGGTGCTAACTTCAACACTCTATGGAGTCTATGGATGTTGAGGGTAGTTGGAACAATTGGGGATAAAACCATTCTGATCTGCGTAGACTAGTAGGGGCATTTATTCCAGGAGACGGCCCTCACTGACTTTGCTAAGTATCTTTATAATCAGTTCCAAACAAGGACAAAAGGCTGTAAAATGTCAGCGGGTCCTTGTCGGGCTTCGGCAACAAAACTATAAGGGATTCGCGAAGTGTCAAAGGTAGGCTGCCCTCCTCCGGCACTGTCTGATACAACTCCAGCAACCTAGGGACCAGCAGGTTTTCATAGGCCTTGTAAAACTCGACTGGAAGGCCATCCAGTCTGGGAGCTTCACATGTAGCTGATCCCTGAATAGCACTCTGATTTCCTGTTCTGTGATGGGCAGCTGCAGATCCTCTCGAGCCATCGGATCAACAGCTGGCAGCAAGAGGCCCTCAAAGAAGGCCGGTATACTGGCAGCACGGAGGTCATACAGTGATCTATAATATGTTGTAAAGGTGGCATGGATGTCTGACTGACTGGTAACAGTACAGGTTGGGGATTGGGGAATCATGGTGATTGGTGTGGAGGGACATGCACTTAGGAGAAGCCAGGCCAATAGTCAGCCAGACTTGTCTCCCTCAGCATACATTTTGGCCAGATAGGCCCTGAAATCTAAGCAGCGCAGCTGGTCCACTAACTGGGCGACACTCTAAGGCATTCATGAGCGCCTGCCGGCTCGCCATGGTTCTACAGGACTCAATTTCCAGGGCACCCAAGGATAGTTCAAGTGCAGTCAATTACCTGTGAAGATCCGCCTGTCACCCCACCATAGTGTTAATCCAATACCCTCGGAGCACCACTTTGAGTGCCTCCCATTTTATAGGCCTAGACGTGACTGTGCCCCAGTTCTCTGCTATATTTCGAGACAACACCTTCCGGGTTGTGTCCCGGAATGCTATGTCCTCCAGCATGGCTGGTTGATGGCGCCAGGTAGGTATGGGTGAGCGTGGGGCTTCCTAGTCCAGGTGTAGCTGTAACGGGTTATGGTCCAAGAAAATTTGACCAAGGTACTCCCCATTCATAACCTGCGAGTGAATGGTGGATGACAAAGTATACAGTCCAGCCACACATGTAAGTCATGCGGCGGGGGATAGTAAGAGTGACTAGTGTGTGAGTCACTGTGTAAGGCCCACTGCAGTTGTCACTACGGGGGAATTAGGTAGCGGTGGATGGGAGCGCTCGAGAACAGGGTCAAGGAAGCCATTGAAGTCCCCGCCAATTCTCCCTGGGATATGTTCCCATCTTGTGAGGGTAACCGTGAGGCAGGCCAAAAAGGCCTGTTGTGCCTCATTCAGTGTATAGATGCTACCCAACATGAGCAGGTGGCCATTAAGTTGGCCCTCCACAACCACATATCGTCCCTTGGGATCTGTCTCTAAAGCAAGGCACCTGAAGGAAACTGCAGGACATATCTAGGTTACCGCCCCTCAGGCAAACCCAGAATATGTAGTACTATAACACGGCTACGCCTTTGCTTTTGTAAGCGAACATCTTCACCACCCACTACATGTGTTTCCTGGAGGAATGCTGTGTTTTATGCCACCAAATGTATTGCTGGACCAGCCGTCACTTACGCGTTGTCCACATTCCGCTAACATTCCATATGATTAGTTGCAGCTTAGTCTTGAGGATTTGGAAGTGTATAGGTATGTACGCACCCCAGTGCCGATAGGTAGAATAGTGTATGACTTGCAAAACAATAAAAATGTAATCCCCAGCTCCCCTCCCAGGGTAAGCGCAAGAACAGCGATCATACAAACAGTGAACCAGAAGACCCATTGTGTGGGAACTCTAATAGCGGAGTCTCATTGAGGACTCCAGCTAAAATGGAAGTTGTCTATGGGGGGGTGCGACCAGTGGCGTGTTCTAGTATCTAACCTCAAAGAGTGTAGGTAAAGAGGAGAGAAAACTCAAGATAAACAGACCTTTAGGTCCGTCCAACCCATTCCTATGACATAACATTAAGAATTCAATGTATGCCAGTGTCTGTAATAATGTGGGTGACCCGCACTGCGGAGGGTAGCAGAGGGAGGGAGCATCTCATGTGATCAAGTATGCATGGTTGTATAATACAGTAGGTTCAAACCAGTAGATCAGCAGTTTGGGAGGTAACATCTGGGAGGACCGTCAATGAATTGCTACTCAGCGAGGTGATGGAGCCTGTTTCTGATGGTGATTTGTCTGTAAGTTGCAGTGGAGAGGTGGAGCAATGCTCCGAGACCAGATGTCACAAAAAGGGGAGTGATTCAATTCAGGGATGGAGAGGCTGGAATCTAATACATGTCGGCAATACAAAAAGTGCCTCTCCAACCAAAGATCAAACATAAGTCTTTCAGCCTCAGAAGTTACTTTATTAACTCTGAGATTCATCAATTAGTATTCTTTTCTCTTATTTATAGGGTTTTTCCATATTTTGAGTTACAACATACACCTCTATATCATTTTTGATATTCACAAAAAGCAGTGTAGACGGACCTTACAATATTTACATCGCACACAGACAATTAATACAGTGTTTAGAAACAATATTAATACGTAAACAAATCAATAGTACACTGAACAGTTGATACAGTGTTAGAACTGATACAAAAACACATCAAAAAGCTTATCTGTCCTACTGCCGCTTTTACGATAACGGGACCGATTACATTCAAATCCTCGGTACTATGTGCTTTCAGGGTCCTAAAGAGGTCAGAGTACTAATCTAGAACTCTATGACTGCGCTTATTCAATCAAGCCCAGACTGTACATTATTTTATATGATGATTCCATGTGGTTACTCTTGGCCTCAAGATGAAAATGCCAACGCGTTTCAACCTTCATAATCGGACCAAAAGGTGATTTGATTGACGGTCTTCATAAGGGCAAAAAGGAGTTCATGTAGGACAATGCAAATTTTCATAATGCAGAAACAATGAAATGTTTTGAATATATTTTCTCCTAATTAAATGCTACACTGTATCTTACTCTTCTTATTGAGAGTGCTCGTTACATACCGGATATTGGAGTCTTTCTGAACCAGCAATGGTGAATGTCAGGTAGTGACGTCAGTCGCCCTCGTCAAGTGGGTATATCTCTTGGACTTCTTATCACCTCAATTGTCATAGTATCTGACATTGACATAGGGAGTGATGAGAAGAACATAGTTTTAGTTTAGGTCAGGAGGGCACTTGAGTTACATTCAGGTTAGCTCAATGTGCTTGTCATGCAGTGCTACAAGGGGCCGTGTCTTTAAAAAATCGGTGTCTTACGCGGCTGGGACGGCAGGCAGGTTGCCTTGTACTTTACGGATGACGAGTAGCATTAAGTCAAATTAGTGCCAGGGGTGAATTAAACTCTCAACACGTGCACCGTTATTTAACAGCCAAAGCGAGAGCGTGAGAACCTGCGTGTGACTAACCCCAGTCATAGCATGACCTTAAATTACGCGTGAAGTTCAGTACATAATTCTGAAATTTAAAAACAAAATTATGATAGAATCGTCGTGCTGGGCAAGGTATCAGACCTGTGCTTGAATTGCAAATGACATCATATTACGCAAGCGGGTCATGCAAGGAGTCATATCATGCAGCGTCTTTACCTTCGTGCTGGCAGAGGTCTCTTCCCTTACACGGTCCAAAATGCGATCTGGGGCTCCGAGCTACTCCCGAGTCGGTTCTTTCACCCATTCTCTGCGGGCGGCAGCGTATTTAAACAGAATCGCTTCCTCTTCCTGCCAATGGATGGCTCAAAGCGTCTGACGTATTTCCTGTCATCTAAACGTGGCCTGACCTTGCCTGTCTTCCTGTCGTTTAGAACGCTCCCAGGTCGTCATGGGGACGCGTATCTTGCAACTTGGTGTATTGCGGTACAGCATTTGACAGCGCTGCTCTCATACTTCTTATGCAAAGTTGACTATAAATCTGCATACGTTCTGCTCCAAAAATGTCCCTCAGATTCATCTGCTTATTGTTGATTCCAGGGAACTGACAGCCCACTATTGTATACAATACATGATCTCATTTATTTCATTTAAGCCATTTTCCGTGGTCCCCAGGTACATGATAGTTTTGGCTTCAAATCTGGATAGTAGACTATCAATATTGCTGCCTGTGACATGTTTCAAGACTGTCCATTTAATGTCGTTAGGGCCATGACCTTTGTCGATGCAGTGTTGGACCATAGGTGCATTTGTTACTTGGCATTTTATTCGAGACCGATGTTGGGTTATTCTTTTCTTCACTGGCTGTGTGGTTTTTCCAAAGTAGGCCTTGAGACACGGGCATAGTACACAGTATATAGCATTGTGTGTATTACAGTTTGTGAATTCCTCATGTTTCACATTTTTATTGTCATAGGTGAATTGCATTCCTTCAATGGTACTTGCACATGACGCGCAATTTCCACAGCGTGGGTGACCTTCAATGGGGGCAAAGCAAGCATTGTTCGTAATGATGGCGGAGAAATTTTCACTGTCGTCTTCGCTCGTACCAATTTGTCTTTGATGCTTTTATTTTTCTTCAACACGAATACTGGTGTATCTTTAAATACTTCCAATCCCTTCACTGTGTTCCAATTTCTTTTTACAATTTTCTTCACTTCATTTGTAATCCCAGAGAAAGTAGTGACGCAAACCAATGGCATTTCTTTTGACTTTTCTTTTGGGGTCAGCAGAGTGTCTCTCGGAGTGTACCACGCTCTTTTCATTGAGCGTTTTAGCAGTTTTCTAGGATAGTTTCTTTCAACCAGTTTATTGAGGAGAGCTTTAGCATTATTAAAATAATCATCCTTTTTGGTGCAATTGCGCCTAATTCTTAAAAACTGGCTGTACGGAAGATTTTCGCACAAATTCCGTTGGTGGAAGCTAGAAAAGTGCAGGAATGTGTTCCTGTCAGTTTGCTTTGTGTAGAGGGTGATATACAGGACTCCCTCCTCATGCTTCACCAGAAGGTCTAAAAAGTTGATCTCAATTTTGCTGGAATTAAGCGAGAACTGGATGTCTGGGTTCCTCTGATTGAGCTAAATTTGGAATTCTGTTAATTGTTCTGATGTTCCCCTCCAAAGCATGAACACATCGTCTAAATAGCGACGCAAGATCTTTATGTGTCCATCATGTGGGTTGTTGTTGTATACCCATCTTTCCTCAAATAGGGCCATAAACATCACTGCCATCTCTGGGGCGAAGGGGCACCCCATCGCGGTCCCCTTTGTTTGTAAAAATTGATCGTCATTAAACTTTAAGAAATTGTATTTAAGACATACCTCGGCCAACTCTACAAGATAGAAAGTTGGAACATTGTGGGGCTGAGTCCGTTTTTCCAGGAAGAGCTGGAGAGCTTCTAAACCCGCTTCTTGGGGGATATTGGTATATAGACTGACTATATCCAAAGTGACCAGTAACTCAGCTTCAGGGTCAAAGGGTTGGCCTTCCAGGAATGTAATGGCTTGCATTGTGTCTCGTATATAGCTCACTGTTTCACCGACCAAAGGTTTGAGAAAAGTGTCTATATATTTGGCTGGTCTCTCTAAGATAGAATTCACCCCAGATATTATTGGTCTCCCCGGGGGATTTTCTGTGTCCTTATGAATTTTAGGAAGGACATAAATCAATGGTGTCTTTGGATTATCATTGAGAAGGTATTGTGCTTCTTTTTTTGACAACCATCCATGTTCTTCCCCGGTTGCTATTAGTTTTGTCAATTTCGAATGCACCAATTTTGTCCAGTCCTCATCCGTTCTTCTATAATGGTCTTGATTAGATAGTTGGCGGATGATTTCGACTTCATATTTTTGCGCTGCATGATGACAATTGCTCCGCCTTTGTCCGCAGAGCTTTATTATAATTTCTTGATTTTTCATCAAGTTATCCAATGCGTCTTTTTCATTTTTCGTCAGGTTCCACTTCTTCTTTCTCTCCAATACTTCTAGATCTCTCATCACATTCTTCTCAAATGTGAGAAGTTCCATCGGCATGTTTGCTGTAGGTGGGAAGAAGGTGGATTGATTTTTTAGGCCTGAGTAATTGCGTTCCAGTAAATCTGATTTCTCTGCAAAGAATGCTTTCAACTGCATCTTCCGGAACAATTGAATGATTTCTAGTTTAGTTTGTCCCATATCAGGCTTTATTGCTGATATGAAATATAGACCCTTTTTCAAAAATTGGATCTCATCAATTGATAAAGTGTAGTCACTCAAGTTGTATATGGAGCTGATCTCATTTCCTACCATCTGTACACATTCCTCCTCGTTATTATCTCTCCCTGATATTGATTGGGTATGGGATTTTACCATTGCTTTACTCTTGTTCTTCCCCTGGGACGACCGCTGCCTCTGTCTAAAAAAGGTTCCGGTTGGTAAAACTGTACCTGTTGGTTACCCCTAGCGCTGGTAGAAGGTTCAGTGTCACTTGAGCTGTCAGAGTATGAGGAAGCATCAGAAAAGGTAGTGAATTGTCTTCTACTCCTGCCACCATAAGTTCTCAAAATCCCTGTGTTGGCGGATTGCTGGTAGTACTCTTTATCTAAATAGGGATAGGTCTTTTTCGCACTAAAATTTATAATGTCTTTTTTTAATTTGGACCTTTTAAAGTCCTCTGTAGTCTTCTTGAAGGTCGTGTTTTCTTTTTCCAACTTGGCGAGCAGGGCTTGAGCGTTTTCAATTGCCGTATTATTCAGAAACGCTTCTTCTAGCTCCCTTATAAGATCCAGCTCTTTCAGACTCAGACGTTCAGCTGTTTTAATAGAATGGAACATCCAGTCTCTTGAGCATTTCATTCCAATATGGCTAAAACCTCCCAAATATTCAGGCTGATCCGTAAAGATGACGGGCACGTTTTTCACCTGCAGGCCAACAGGAATTGTACCTGCTCTCAAATGTTCTAGTAATACTTCGCCGTGAAGGGCTGTACGGATCTGTTTTTTCTTGAGCCGTGTTATCTTTTCTAGCTCTGATTGTTGCCCAGAATTGGTGGTTGTGTTACCAAGATTTAGTGTGGAAGTGTGGAAGGTCTTCTCAATAATTCCTCTATCTCTTCCTCCCTGTAGCTTAGTGTTTTAGGTTCAGACATTTATATACTGGTGTTAAGTATATAAATGTCTGAACCTAAAACACTAAGCTACAGGGAGGAAGAGATAGAGGAATTATTGAGAAGACCTTCCACACTAAATCTTGGTAACACAACCACCAATTCTGGGCAACAATCAGAGCTAGAAAAGATAACACAGCTCTAGAAAAACAGATCTGTACAGCCCTTCACGGCGAAGTATTACTAGAACATTTGAGAGCAGGTACAATTCCTGTTCGCCTTTGCCTGCAGGTGAAAAACGTCCCCGTCATCTTTACGGATCAGCCTGAATATTTGGGAGGTTTTAGCCATATTGGAACGAAATGCTCAAGAGACAGGATGTTCCATTCTATTAAAACAGCTGAACGTCTGAGTCTGAAAGAGCTGGATCTTATAAGGGAGCTAGAAAAGCGTTTCTGAATAATACGGCAATTGGAAACGCTCAAGCCCTGCTCGCAAGTTGGAAAAGAAAACACGACCTTCAAGAAGACTACAGAGGACTTTAAAAGGTCCAACTTAAAAAGACATTATAAATTTTAGTGAGAAAAGACCTATCCCTATTTAGATAAAGAGTACTACCAGCAATCGCCAACACAGGGATTTTGAGAACTTATGGTGGCAGGAGCAGAAGACAATTCACTACCTTCTCTGACGCTTCCTCATACTCTGACAGCTCAAGTGACGCTGAACCTTCTACCAGCGCTAGGGGTAACCAACAGGTACAGTTTTACCAACCGGAACCTTTTTTAGACAGAGGCAGCGGTCTTCTCAGGGGAAGAACAAGAGTAAAGCAATGGTACAATCCCATTCCCAATCAATATCAGGGAGAGATAATAACGAGGAGGAATGTGTACAGATGGTAGGAAATGAGATCAGCTCCATATACAACTTGAGTGACTACACTTTATCAATTGATGAGATCCAAGTTTTGAAAAAGGGTCTATCTTTCATACCAGCAATAAAGCCTGATATGGGACAAACTAAACTAGAAATCATTCAATTGTCCTGGAAGATGCGATTGAAAGCAATCTTTGCAGAGAAATCAGATTTACTGGAACGCAATTACTCAGGCATAAAAAATCAATCCACCTTCTTCCCACCTACAGCAAACATGCCGATGGAACTTCTCACATTTGAGAAGAATGTGATGAGAGATCTAGAAGTATTGGAGAGAAAGAAGAACCATACGAAGTGGAACCTGACGAAAAATGAAAAGACGCATTGATAACTTGATGAAAAATCAAGAAATTATAATAAAGCCTGCGGACAAAGGCGGAGCAATTGTCATCATGCAGCGCGAAAAATATGAAGCCGAAATCATCCGCCAACTATCTAATCAAGACTATTATAGAAGAACAGATGAGGACTGGACAAAATTGGTGCATTCGAAATTGACAAAACTAATAGCAACCGGGGAAGAACATGGATGGTTGTCAAAAGAAGCACAATACCTTCTCAATGATAATCCAAGGACACCATTGATTTATGTCCTTCCTAAAAATCATAAGGACACAGAAAATCCCCCGGGGAGACCAATAATATCTGGGGTGAATTCTATCTTAGAGAGACCAGCCAAATATATAGACACTTTTCTCAAACCTTTGGTCAGTGAAACAGTGAGCTATATACGAGACACAATGCAAGCCATTACATTCCTGGAAGGCCAACCCTTTGACCCTGAAGCTGAGTTACTGGTCACTTTGGATATAGTCAGTCTATATACCAATATCCCCCAAGAAGCGGGTTTAGAAGCTCTCCAGCTCTTCCTGGAAAGACAGACTCGGCCCCACAATGTTCCAACTTTCTATCTTGTAGAGTTGGCCGAGGTATGTCTTAAATACAATTTCTTAAAGTTTAATGACGATCAATTTTTACAAACAAAGGGAACCGCGATGGGGTGCCCCTTCGCCCCAGAGATGGCAGTGATGTTTATGGCCCTATTTGAGGAAAGATGGGTATACAACAACAACCCACATGATGGACACATAAAGATCTCGCGTCGCTATATAGACGATGTGTTCATGCTTTGGAGGGGAACATCAGAACAACTAACAGAATTCCAAATTTGGCTTAATCAGAGGAACCCAGACATCCAGTTCTCGCTTAATTCCAGCAAAATTGAGATCAACTTTTTAGACCTTCTGGTGAAGCATGAGGAGGGAGTCCTGTATACCACCCTCTACACAAAGCAAACTGACAGGAACACATTCATGCACTTTTCTAGCTTCCACCAACGGAATTTGCGCGAAAATCTTCTGTACAGCCAGTTTTTAAGAATTAGGCGCAATTGCACCAAAAAGGATGATTATTTTAATAATGCTAAAGCTCTCCTGAATAAACTGGTTGAAAGAAACTATCCTAGAAAACTGCTAAAACACTCAATGAAAAGAGCGTGGTACACTCCGAGAGACACTCTGCTGACCCCAAAAGAAAAGTCAAAAGAAATGCCATTGGTTTGCGTCACTACTTTCTCTGGGATTACAAATGAAGTGAAGAAAATTGTAAAAAGAAATTGGAACACAGTGAAGGGATTGGAAGTATTTAAAGATACACCAGTACTGGCGTTGAAGAAAAATAAAAGCATCAAAGACAAATTGGTACGAGCGAAGACGACAGTGAAAATTTCTCCGCCATCATTACGAACAATGCTTGCTTGGCCCCCCATTAAAGGTCACCGGCGCTATGGCAATTGCGCGTCATGTGCAAGTACCATTGAAGGAATGCAATTCACCTATGGCAATAAAAATGTGAAACATGAGGAATTCACATACTGTAATACACACAATGTTATATACTGTGTACTATGCCCGTGTCTCAAGGCCTACATCGGAAAAACCACACAGCCAGTGAAGAAAAGAATAACCCAACATCGGTCTCGAATAAAATGCCAAGTAACAAATGCACCTATGGTCCAACACTGCATCGACAAAGGTCATGGCCCTAACGACATTAAATGGACAGTCTTGAAACACGTCACAGGCAGCAATATTGATAGTCTACTATCCAGATTTGAAGCCAAAACTATCATGTACCTGGGGACCACGGAAAATGGCTTAAATGAAATAAATGAGATCATGTATTGTGTACAGTAGTGGGCTGTCCGTTCCCTGGAATCAACAATAAGCAGATGAATCTGAGGGACATTTTTGGAGCAGAACTTATGCAGATTTATAGTCAACTTTGCATAAGAAGTATGAGAGCAGCGCTGTCAAATGCTGTACCGCAATACACCAAGTTGCAAGATACGCGTCCCCATGACGACCTGGGAGCGTTCTAAACGACAGGAAGACAGGCAAGGTCAGGCCACGTTTAGATGACAGGAAATACGTCAGACGCTTTGAGCCATCCGTTGGCAGGAAGAGGAAGCGATTCTGTTGTAAATACGCTGCCGCCCGCAGAGAATGGCTGAAAGAACCGACTCGGGAGTAGCTCGGAGCCCCAGATCGCATTTTGGACCGTGTAAGGGAAGAGACCTCTGCCAGCACGAAGGTAAAGACGCTGCATGATATGACTCCTTGCACGACCCGCTTGCGTAATATGATGTCATTTGCAATTCAAGCACAGGTCTGATACCTTGCCCAGCACGACGATTCTATCATAATTTTGTTTTTAAATTTCAGAATTATGCACTGAACTTCGCACGTAATTTAAGGTCATGCTATGACTGGGGTTAGTCACACGCAGGTTCTCACGCTCTCGCTTTGGCTGTTAAATAACGGTGCACGTGTTGAGAGTTTAATTCACCCCTGGCACTAGTTTGACTTAATGCTACTCGTCATCCGTAAAGTACAAGGCATCCTGCCTGCCGTCCCAGCCGCGTAAGACACCGATTTCTTAAAGACACTGCCCCTTGTAGCAGTGCATGACAAGCACATTGAGCTAACCTGAATGTAACTCAAGTGCCCTCCTGACCTAAACTAAAACTATGTTCTTCTCATCACTCCCTATGTCAATGTCAGATACTATGACAATTGAGGTGATAAGAAGTCCAAGAGATATACCCACTTGACGAGGGCGACTGACGTCACTACCTGACATTCACCATTGCTGGTTCAGAAAGACTCCAATATCCGGTATGTAATGAGCACTCTCAATAAGAAGACTAAGATACAGTGTAGCATTTAATTAAGAGAATATGCATTCAAAAAATGTCATTGTTTCTGCATTAGGAAAATTTGCAGTGTCCTACATGAACTCCTTTTTGCCCTGATGAAGACCTTCAATCAAATCACCTTTTGGTCCGATTATGAAGGTTGAAACGCGTTGGCATTTTCATCTTGAGGCCAAGAGTAACCACATGGAATCATCATATAAAATAATGTACAGTCTGGGCTTGATTGAATAAAAGCAGTCATAGAGTTCCAGATTAGTACTCTGACCTCTTTAGGACCCTGAAAGCACATAGTACAGAGGATTTGAATGTAATAGGTCCCGTTATCGTAAAAGCGGCAGTAGGACAGATAAGCTTTTTTGATGTGTTTATGTATCAGTTCTAACACTGTATCAACTGTTCAGTGTACTATTGATTTGTTTACGTATTAATATTGTTTCTAAACACTGTATTAATTGTCTGTGTGCGATGTAAATATTGTAAGGTCCGTCTACACTGTTTTTTGTGAATATCAAAAATGATATAGAGGTGTATGTTTTAACTCAAAATATGGAAAAACCCTATAAATAAGAGAAAAGAATACTAATTGATGAATCTCGGAGTTAATAAAAGTAACTTCTGAGGCTGAAAGACTTATGTTTGATCTTTGGTTGGAGAGGCACTTTTTGTATTGCTGACCGAGACCAGATGTGTCACTATCATTAGGGCCCGCTGCTGCTGTTCCCATGCCTGCGAGGGAGCCCCCTCTGCACACAGCATGCCTCCACCTCAGTTCCACTGTCATCTCTGTCTCCTTCCCCCTTCTGTGCCAGGGTGGTGCGTCGGGGTGGCCAGGGTGAATGACTCGCATCGGCGCTGCTCCACCCAGTCCCAGGCATCTGCAGGTTCCATGAAAAAATAGCTGGTCTGATTAGCTATTACCTTGAGCTTCGCAGGGAACAGAGAATAAATGAGGCCCGCCTCTTCTTGATACCCAAAAAGGCTGCAACATCAATGTATAATCCGGAAATAGGTAAATGTGTGCATTGTCAAGTTGAAGAGGGGCTGCAGATCGGGCTGCTTTTAGGATGGTTTCCTTGTCCCGGAAATTCATTAGGCAGACCACCACCAGTCTGGGAGACGATCCCGCAGGCGACTTGCATGCCAGAACCCTATGCGCTTGCTCCACCTGATAATGAGCAGATAGTGTCACTGGAGCTATGACTTGCACAAGCCATTGTTCAAAGAAGGCCCTCGGGTTGTGGCTCTCCGCTTCTTCAGGGAAACCAACAATCTGGAGATTAATGCGGCAGAATCATCCCTCAGAGTCCTCCACCCTGTTTTCCAATTCCCGAACCTTAGTCTCCAAAGATTGAGCCAGGCCTTCGAGGTCCGCGACAGTAGGTCACAGTTCATCGAGTGTACCTTCTGTCTGGGTGACCCTCCCTGACAGCTTTCTGTGGTCCTCCTGGAGTAGAGTCACCTCAATTGCCACGGCGTCGACTCTGGTGCGCAGATCCTGCCTGGTGTCTGATATAGCCGCTAACATTTTATCTTGTTGGGTGGGGGACTCATCTCCACCATGTCCGCTCGGCCCCGGGGATCACGTGAATGGATATGATGGCTTCCTCGCCTTCCCATGTTCCACTCATGGGTGAGCGCCCCAGTAAATTGTGACGTTACTGGCAACATGAGGGGGGGGAGAAGGCTGGTAAAACTTCCCCCCACTCAAAAAAAATGCTGTGGGCCACCTGCTCTTTCCCGATGGCAATACAAGTGCATGGGACCAGGGTAAGGGCGCGGAGCCACCATGGAGTGCACCTTCCGAGTGCAGACAAGGGTCCTAACCAGCAGCCCCCCCCCAGGGGCAGTTTTTCTCCAGCGCTGGTCTTGGGTCAGCGTGTAGGAGGCAAAGTAAAGTCTGTTAGTGCCCAGCATAATAGGCACCCGCTACTCTTCTTGTCTGGACAAGGAGCAAAAGCTAATGAGAGGGGCACGAGCAGTCACAGGCCACAGCTGTCACATGGCGGCACGCACCATAGGCCTCATGCTATAATTGAGGGAAAGGCCCCCGGTAGATTAATGTTGTGATGTTGCTGCGCTGGAGGGTGCTGCAGGGGCGTGGTAGCCGGACCCATCTCTCCTCTCCCCTGTGCAGGCGTACAGTGACAGAGAGAAGGGTTCGAGCAGTCCAAGCCTCCCCAGAGCTTAGGAGCTAGGAGCTCGAAGTGTGAGCCTCCCAGCCCACCATGGCCCAGTGCCCCTCCGTCCATCAGCGCCAAGTGCAGCCTCTGGGCAGTCTGGGTCAAACAGTCTGAGCCAGCACCCCCCTTAAGTGTGAGCCAGCCCTCGAGGGGGACATCCAGCAGTGGTGAAGGAGGAGAAGAGCGAACCCAAACACAGACCCACACTCAATGAGTAGCAATTCCTTTAGCACGTAGGTATGCACCCTCACAGCCACTGCCCGAGTCAGCGGCCGGTAGTCCAGCAGATAGTCCTGGCTCCAGGATCTGGCGCCTCGGCGTGCAGCCTCTACAGGCTGCCGCATGACATGTCCTCACTGCCATTCTGAGTACCGCTGGATGTACTCCGAATAGAAGGATTGCGGTCAGGAATGCTTGCCGTCTACGCTGGGTGGGTGCAGAGCATATGGAGCGCCTCTCCCGCTCCAAACTTCGGGTGATGCCGCTCCCCGGGTCGGTCGCTCCAGCGGCCTACGCATTATCTGCCATGCACCTACGCAGTCTCTCCACAGGTAAGATTTCACAGTCTGCCCGTCGCCACCCAGTGCAAGGAAGAGAGGGGCACTCTGGGAGAGCCCACTGCAGTCCCCTCCGAGCTAGTACGCCTCCATCTGGGTCCTCCGGTCTCTCCGGCGAGGCCCCACACGCGGGCTCCTCTGCAATCAAGAGGAAACAAACTAGGGATCGTGGCAGCCTTCTGGGTCGCAACAGCTAGTCAAAATTAAAAAAGACAAGAATGTTACATAAAAGAAAAATTTACTATCTAAAGCATGATATACCTACTGTCATAATAAAAAACACCACCATTTTAGGAGCGTAATCAAGTGAGAAACACCCAAAGGAAGGTAAGACCAGATCACCAAATATTTCACTGAAATTAAACTGAGAAGTCCCAAACAAAGGGTGCAGACATCCGTCAACATAATAAAACAAGGCAACCCCAGTGAAGGAAGACAGATTAGTAACTCACAATCGAAGAATTCGCAGCCGATTCGAGCAAGTAAGTGTAGATTGTACTAAAAAAAACACAAAATCCAAAGCTAAAAGATTTTACTCTGCCTTATATATAGAGCATAAAGAATCTTAATGAGAATGAGGAATCAGATCACCTTACCTGAATCAATCATCCAAAACAGTTTACTTATGAATAGTATAAAAGAAACCTAACATGTAGCATGATCAGTCTAAATGTAATCTTAACTATAGGTCAAAAACCAAGGTCATAATACTCACTGACACAAAGAATTTACTTTAACAGGAGACTTCAAACGATAACTGGCTACTGCTTTTAGTTAGACCGGGAGTTGTTCGTAAACAGAGCTGGCATGATAGCCTCTCTTATTTATAGGAAGAATAACCTGAAAGGTTGCTAAACATATCTGTTGCCCATCCTGTCATAGATAGAGGAAAGGTTTAACCGCTAGAACGTAGTCGACCAAACCAATGACGCATTCACGTTTTCACTGCAAGTAATAAATAATGATAAAAAAAGGGAGTTATATATAAGGCCACATTAAATAGTTAGTTAGCCTCTCTTATTTATCTGAAAAAAAAACTGGACTCAGGCTATAGACTTGTCACGTCAGAGCAGTCTAACTCCTAGACCACAGTAAAACAAATAAATAAATGGTGGCCATCTTGGATTCCGTAAAAGCGCATTCACGTTTTTACTGCAAAGACAGTAATATGCAAGGCCATAGAAAGACATAAATATTATGTTGAAAGCATGCATTTAAAAGTAGTAATGAACAATCACTGGGCTGTATATCCATGATTAATAGACAGAGAAAATCATTTGTGACGAGATTAAGATCATTCCTTCCTTTTTTGTTCACACATACTTGCCTTTTTCTTAAATTGAATTCTTGTGCATAAGTTTTATATATTTTTATTTTACATCAAGAGTTAATGTTTAACCTGGCTTGTATGTCTTGGTCCATATGTTTAAAACCGTTGAAAGGTAGTTTCTGCACAAAATTATTGTAACCTGTCTATGTAGGTATATTGCTATGAAGTGGTCTAAATATTTTTTTATTCAAACCTGAAATTTCTTTTTGCACATTCTCTCCCAAGAGTTCATTATTTTTACAATTTACTTCGCATTTAATACATCAGTCTTCTACCGGGCTAGCTTAAAATTTTGGGTTCATGTAATTATTTGTTTCAATGAATTTCAGACCCTTCATATTGTTTTCATCCATATTTTTAGTACCGGACTTAAGTTTTCATTTTGCTGTTAATCTTTATCGTAAATGCACTTGTAAACATTCACCTAGATTATGTCCTGCTGGAAACGTGGTCTTCATGTTTGTGATGTACTTTAACTACAGTTCCTCGAAGTTCTCTCTCTCTGTCCTCCTATTAATGGTTTTTGCACTCTGTCAATATCCCCATTTTAAGGTTACTCCATCAGCTTCATCTACACTTTGGTAGTGTCGTGCCATTAGGTCTAACATCTCTATTATTAATCACTCATATGTACTCCAAGGTTTTTTTCTTTTAGCTGGCAGGGCGTACTTCCAATATATTTCATAGTACAAGGCCACTCCAAGACAAACATTGTAAACATGCCCTTACATTTTATTCTTATCAGAATATTATATTTATTCCCACATATTTCATATTTCTGAGTGCTCGCTCCTTGGTTGCATTCTTTGCACTTCAAAAAACTTCATTGTTTCTTGTCTAGCCAAGTGGATTCATCATTTTCACTGAAGTGGCAGTATGTTAACATGTTATGGCTCCATAGTTGCCCAATTTTTGCATCTGGATCGTGTTTTAACATGCCAAAGCTTGGGATTTTTCAAAAAATTCCTGGTGATTCCTTGTTATACGTGGTGATTAGTCTAATTGTGTCTTCTTTTTGTTCTTTATTCTTTTGTTTCTGTGTTATCAATAGTTCTCTTCTTTCTGCTGTATCCAGTGCTCATTCAATTAAATGTAACCTTACATTAGAAAGCGTTTTTTTACATTTGCAAAATGTTTTCTCATTTTTTCCCTTCTGGTACAATTTCTTTCATTCTTAACATTTCCTCATATGGGATACTCCATTTTAACTTTTTATTGTGATGGCTGGTAGTGTGCAATGTGCTATTTGATGCAGTTTCTTTCCTAAAAATCGTTGATTTAATTTGTGTTATACAATGTTTAGTGTATCCAGGAACTCTATTTCCTCCTTGATAATAGCATATGTCAGATGGATATTGTATT
Source organism: Calotriton arnoldi (assembly GCA_963921515.1). Classification (NCBI taxonomy): domain Eukaryota; kingdom Metazoa; phylum Chordata; class Amphibia; order Caudata; family Salamandridae; genus Calotriton; species Calotriton arnoldi. The sequence continues at coordinate 1,473,251 of CAWUFW010000662.1, forward strand.
GAGTCTGATTTAGACTCTGATAATACTCTTGAAATTCTTTATTTGATCTTTCTTTCTCTCCTCGCTTTTTCCTCGATCTTTCCTGTGCTACTACTTCCATCATGTGAACTTCCCTTGCTACAAGTATATCCCAGCTGCGCTCCATTCGGTTCGCGGGTAAGTTCTCGCTGCACCAGGTAAGGTTATATTTATCATGAATGATGCTATTCAGAGGGATTCATTGTTTGTGGTATCATACTTACTGGCTGCTGTCCATCTAGTGGCAGATATATTTTGCTTCCCCCCTGTGGTCCGTGATGCTCTGCTATACTCTAGCCCTGCAAGTCCAGTCCAGGTCTTCCACAAACCTGCTGGAGAAAGTGTTTCTTCTTACTGTCTTTCTCTGTCTCTCCCATCTCCATTATCCCTAGAACTTAGGTTCCCTTCACCTTCCTAGAGTCTTTGCATGGAGCAAGTGAACCTTCAAGGGGAGAAGATGAGATTGGCCTCAATGTCTGGTATTCGCTAAATTAAAATATTGATACATTTCCTTTTTTAAAATGAACATGAAACAATGTCATACCATAAACCTTATATGGAAATCCACAGAATGTAATAGCAATTTACTTCAAACATGCAAAAGGTGATAGGAGGAATGCTTGCCATAAGTCTAACAGGATAGGATTCATTGCTTTGTCCACCACACCGACCCAGTTTGACCCAAGCCATATGCAAATCAGTCTTGATCCTGCTCCAATAGGAACAGTTCAGCCTGAACTGCCAGGACAGGTCGTCTCTGAACTGGAACACAAGCAACCTCAGACCAGTTTCACCCTAATTAGGGCTCTTCAGTCGGGTGTAGGTTGGTTCCAGTGGCACAGTGAGCCATAGACCCACATCTGGGCATATCCTTGGCAACTTATGAGGTTACATCAAACACATAAAAGGTGATAAGAGGAATGTTTGCAATAAGTTTAACCACCTGCATCTGCTCCAGGTAGCATTCCACCCAAGTGTTCTTTTATCCACCATGCCACCTCAGTTTGGACCCAGCCATGTGCAAATCAGTCTTGACCAATGCTCTCTGTAATTATTTTTATCTGTATGTGGCTAACATTTTTGTGGGCAAACATTTTTTGATGTGTGTGCATTTATGAATAGAGATAAGCCACTATGCAAGCATTCATGTGAGGAAGGTATTACATCAGAGGGATGTTGTCAATGCTTTTTGATGCTGTTGGAGGTTTTGAGGCTGCAGAGGCCCAGCCAAGAACCTTATAAAAACCTGTCCTTAAAAGGATAACTTTAATACCTTCTTTTATTTAAATGATCAAGCAGTTTATAGAGCTATTTGAGGATCAGTAGCTTGGTTATGTCATTTGAGCCGTAATCAGTGATGTCATCAATTATATAATTTAACATTTCATGAGTGATGCAATGTGAGGTCATACAGCAACATTTGTTTTTGTAGTATTCAACACCTTATTATGTTGCTTTAACTTTTGTTTTTTTAGAATATATATCACGCACCACTGTTTAAAACAAACAGATGTAGACACTTGGTTGCTGAAAATGCTCTCTTTTATTGTCAGAGACACTGCTAGATGCGTTTTGGCCGCACTCTCAGGCCTTATTCACTAACAACAGACACCATCTTGTTTTCAGTGTATATCTGCTGACATGGCTCAGAAAGTTGCATCATCATCTACAGAGAAATTAATGTGTGTGAAAATTAATGTGTAAACATAACAGAGCATTTCTAAATCTAAAGTGCAATGTGCTACCAATTTAAATCTAAATAAAAGATTTTTTTCTTTACTGCAATTACATACTTAAACAAATTTCTTTTTTATGAGCGCATTACCATCACTCACATGCTCTTTAGTGCTAGACCGCCAACCCGAGCTGGCGAGCGCTCTATGTGTGCTAAGTGCCAACGTTATATCACAAACATAAAAGTTAATTAGATTAAAAAGAAATGCATACATCCATATCAAAGTCTGACAACATATTTTCATCATTATTTCAAAAATCAACTACTCACATCCCGACAATCTGAGGGTCTCATAAGAGCTTCCCAAAATTACTGTTATGCGTAAAATGATGGCTACGTATGGAATTATCCACGTCTATAGGACCTGTATAGCATAGAGGTCAAAGTCAAACCTAAGTAGGTTTACAATCACATCTAATGTTTTTAATAACCCTGGGCACGAACTCCGCTCCGCTGGCGGAGTTTGTGGAATTTTGCATTCTCCGCGACCCGCGGAGAACTCGAAGTTCCTGCAAAACTTCCGACTCCGCAGCGGAGCGGAGTTCAACCCTGGACCCTCCCGCCCCCCACATTAAATATTTTTAAAATAAAATGTACAATTAAAGTAAAATAAAAGCGCACTTACCTTATCGCGGCGTCCCGGGCTGCCCTCCTCCTCCTCGCCGTAATCCCCTATGTCAGACGTACGTCATGGTAGGACTGCGAATGCGCACGCATGCGCAGTCCTACCATGACGTACGGGATTACGGCAAGGAGGAGGAGGGCAGCCGGGGACGCCGAGGTTACGGTAAGTTTGCTTTTATTTCACTTAAATTATACATTTTATTTAAAAGATATTTATTGTGGGGGGGTGGGAGGCGGGGAGCGGAGTTTTTGGCCAACTCCGTAGAGCTCCGCGTAGAGCAACTCCGCCTGCTACGCCAGGGGTTAGTTTTTAATGATTAATGCTCTAATGCTGCTTGTATAGTAACATATACTCTCAAAACATCTTTCATATGTAGAACATTAGTCTTGCCTAAGTAGGTTTACATCATGCTGAGTAGCCTTTTAAAAAAAAAAATTGTCCTCATTCACCTTTATTCTCTTTAACTCCGGCCTCGAAAACCATCAGCCCCATATTGCCCTCGGTACTAGCTCAGGGGAGCTTTTAAGCTTACCATCCATGAGAGAGAAAGGGAGTCAAAACCATATTCGCGCTAGTCCCGGTTTGAGGTTTGGTGTAATCATAGGACATTGCTATTTTACGATACCTACCATGCGACAAATGGCTCCCAAAAGTTTGGCCTTCTTTGAGACTTGGGGAGTTATGCATGCTTCAGACCTGTTTCACTGAACCCAGCCAGTTGGTCAAAATGGGAGCATTCTTTGACACCCATTTCCGGCATATCTCTCTCCAAGCCAGCAGCATAAAATAGAACAGCAACATAGCATTTTCATTTGTCACGGCAGAACATGGCGGCCAGCTAGGAAGCACATTGCAGGTCGGCTCGTGATGGCGAGCTCAGTTAGGAACAGGAACAAGTCACTTTAGTTAGTAGATGCACTTACCTTAACGCTGCAGTTTTCCAGAAGCATTTTCCCAGTCCTTTCAAGGGTCGCCGACAACAGACAAAATGGCAAAGCTGGCACGAGCGGTGGTGCTGGCTATGTGTAGGCCTGGAAGAGAAGGCGCGCTGCAGCGAGAAATGCCCCTCTAGGGGAAAAGAGGCCGATGCAGCACTGGCAGGTTGCCTACCTGCTGGGTGGAGCAGTTTCCAGGACGCCGAGAGTCGGAGGCCACCCAGAGTTCCTGAGAAGGATTCAGTCAAAGGAGAGTGCAGCGTAGGGGAAGGTAGGCGACAAGCTTTTCCTGAAAAGGAGACTATTTAGAGAGGAAGATACATGCTGAGAAGCTCGTCCAGCCTGTGCACCCCTTTGTCCCCCAGTAGGCAGGGGGCAGAAGGTGTTAAAATAATAAGAGTGGCCCCAGGAAAAAAATTGGGGGGGGGATGAGCCAGAAAAATACTAAGCTCCATGTGGAGGACAAACGCATAGAAAAAACAACACACCCTGGGTGGAGAGCTAGGAGCAGCACACAAAAGAAGCCCCCTCTGAAAGTAACCTTCTCCCTGAGCACCCTTTTCAAAGTACAGCATAAAGACACCGGGGGGAGGGAGCACGTGGACTGGGTCCTCCTAGCCCTGAAGTGAGGGAGAAGGAGTTGGCGGGGGTCCCAACAAAGCTTAAATCTATTTCTACGACCCCCCCCTCCACAGAGGTTAGCTGCAGGAGATATGCAGGACGCCTCTACAGTCTGGATGGAAAGGTTAGCCCATAAGAACAGGTTCCAATCACTGGTTCATGTGTGGCAAAACTCCCCTGAAGGAGCTGAAGAAATGGGTACGAGGGAGGGATCGGGTGAATGGAGAGTGGAGGAAGAAGATCAGTGACCAGTTTTAATCCCCTCAGTTACTTCCATGGATGTAGGAAAACAACTCCCTGAAGGGCACATGGTAGAGAAAACTGTTGAAAGCCCTGGCTCTGGAAGTGAAGAATGGATTTGCCACCTCACATACTAACCAGAAAGAAATTCAAAGTGTGTGTGATAACTTGATAGAAAAGTTGGACTCACTGAACAAAAGAACTTTAGCTCTTTAGAGCACAGTCTCAAAGTTAAAGGATGCCTCCACTAAAGACAGAGAAGAGATCAAGGAACTGAGGCTCAGGGAGAGAGAAGTTCAGGATTAGCTTGAATCCCTAGAAACTAGTGCTAGAAGGAATAACTTAAAGAGTACTAAATATCCCAGAGGGGGCGGAAGGCGAGTATATAAGAGGATTTTTTGTTTAGCTAATTAAAAAACTGGATTATAGTCTATCCCAGAGGTAGAGTTGGAAAGAGACATCCAAAGGATATACAGAGACCCATTCAGGAGGCACCCGGGCAAGTCTAAACCTAGGAGGATACTTTCTGACTTACGCCATAAAAGAGCAGATTTAGGCAAATGGTCTAAAGCAGAAATCGTTGAAAGGCAGGGACTTTCCTTTTGAGATTAGGTAAGACTTATCTCGGGCCACGCTAAAGCAACGGGAACTAGGGAAGAGAATGGAGGAGTTTAAGGCCCTTGGAGCTACTGCACAATTGAAATTTCCCACCATGCTGAAAGTTATGTATAAAAACAAAATGCATAACCTAAGGGACCACAAGGAAGCTGACAGATTACTCGCTGAAATTAATGGGGAGGATAAGGATCAGTGAGCTTTGATGGACAGGGAGGTAGAGGTAGGGCGTAGGTGTTATTTTCTCTTTCTGTTTCTTTTCTACATTTTGTAGATATATTCTGATTGTGGACTTCCAACACAGGCAGCCAAAGGCTAGGATAGCCATGAAGATGCATGGTTGGGTTCTCCAGGGAGGGTGGAAGGCAAGCTTAAGGGTGAAGGGTGCACTGGGTGGGGAGCAAATTGGGGAAAAAGATAATAAAAAGTATAAAATATCCTCAGAAGTCTTGGTGAGCTATGTTGTAAGAGAAAACACGGTAAGTGACACCGGAAGGGGCAGGCTAAATCCAGGACTGAGTAGATGGAAGTAAGGGCTCAAATTCTTTCATGTAATGTTAATGGGCTTAGTACGGCTGATGACGTAATAAGCTGCTACAGTATTTGAGGTACTCAGCTGCCAACATTATTATTTTGCAGGAGACACATCTCAGTAAAGGGGAGTGTTCAGACCTCTTCTACAAACATAAATGGGTCCGAGACATTATATGTACAGATGAGAGGGGTAGCAATACTGATAAAGCATAATTTTGAGGCAACTATAATTGTGAGTGAAGTAGATAGGTAAGGCAGGTGGGCTATTGCCAATATTCAAACCCATGGAAAAGACTTACGCTGGTGGGATACTATGGCCCTAGCGTGGAAGATACTGATCCCTTAAAAGCGGTGTCCCAGAAACTATTACCCTTCTTTGATCCAATTATTACGGCCAGAGACTTTAATACTGTTACAGACTATAATCTGGACAGGTCTGATAATAGTAAAGCTAGAGCATGTCCAAAAATGACAACATACTTAAAATTTACGATGAAGCAGATGGTTCTTTGCAATTTATGGGGGCTAAGATCAGGGGGACAACGAGGCTATACTGTTCATAATAAAAAATATGGCCATTGTTCAAAAGTAGACTTTTTTGGGTGGACAGGGCCATCTGCAAGGACATTAGAACAGTCAAGCATGTTACAGCACATTTATCTGACTATGCAATAATCTTTCTAGACCTGGCACTTTTCCTAAAGAAGAAACTTAAAAGAGGGACTATGGACAGGACAATGCTGTTGGACCCAGAGGTTGCTGATCATCTAAAAATGGTGGCAGATGAATTTCTGAGTCTGAATGTAGGGTCTTCTCCGACACCAATAGTTTGGGATGCCTTTAAGGCTTTTATGAGAGGAAGGATAATAAGTGATTCTGCCCGGAAGCTCAGACAGTATAAAAGAGAGGTTGAATTAGTGGAGGAAGCATTGGGTCAGTTGGAAAAGCGTCTCATGGATCAACAGTTGTCAGTGGAGGACAGAGGGGCTATGGTAAAAGAAATGCTATTAAAGAGGGTAAAGTTCTTGTTAGTAGTGGAGACCCGCGTTAAGGCTGGGTTGGGGGCAAGTAAGTGGATCATTTTTAGAGCTCCCGGTTTTCCGTTTAAATGGATTTTTACATATAAATACAGACGGAAAACAAGTTTTCCTTTGTCTGTATTTATATTTAAAAACTGGAAAATACTAGCACATTTTGCGGCGCTGCTGTGCTCCAGCAGAGAGTTGCAAAACAGGATGGTATGGTAATTGCTCATGGGGTAAGAAAAAGCCATTCAAGATAATGAGTCTTTTAGTATAGTCGAGTGCAGCTTCTAATTGATGGATGTTCTCTCACAAAATAGACACAAAAACGGCCTTAATTCTGCACATTTCCACCTGCTTTTGTTCCTGCTAAATTATGATGTTTAAATATTCAGCATCTTTGGATTGTTTTTCGACCCTCCCTCCTACATCCCAGCTTCCCCTCAAAGACTGTGGAATCTCAACCTGGTAGATAGCATTACAATAAAGGCTTCAAGTGCTTTGCACTTAAAACAAAACATTCATATTTTAGGCAAGTGGCCACTAGTATAGTATAGTTTATTACACTTAATTTAATTCTAAATGCTAAAACGTTATTCACCTAAAATAATTAGATGGAAACAGCAGTGATTTCACTAGTGAATCTAAATCACCTCAGAGGGTGTCAATACAGCCAAACAGCAAGAGTCCTTGTGATTGTGCTGAGATCAGACTTACTGCTAAATTAGATTAGAGTCCCTAGTCCACTTGTACCTGATACTTTGAATTGCTGTTAATGTGGAGGCTTGCTTGGGTCCTGAAAGAACCTCTCAATCTCTGAGATACCAGTCTAACTAGGTGCATTTTCATGTCAAGTAAACAAACAAAAATTACCTAATGTGTTTCTCCCTGTTCCTTTTGTTTTGGAATTCGGGGTTTTTATACTCTACTGTTAACAGGGTTCAGTCAAACCTGTACTGTTAAAATGGTGTTTCTTTATTCTCTTAGTACATCCCTTGCCCCTGTGTGTCTGGCCAGAATTGCCGTCAGGATCTCAAGCTGACAATGGCAAAAGCTAAAATATTAATAACCATGGAATTATAAGGAAACAGTAAAGTGCAAGCCACCCTCGCTGTGCAATCTGTGTCAGTTAGGGTATGGAAAATCCCGATATTTTTCCCAATTCAAAAACGGTAACATGCAGTTTAGAAAGCAGTGCTGGGCACAGACAGACATGCTTTTCCAGGCAGAATATTACTCTTGTCTAGTACATAATTTGAATTGAGTTGCTTCCAGGTGTTTATAGCGGGCCACAATTGGGTTGTAGCTGAAGGCAATGTGAGTTTCTCTCAGTGGAGCAGTATGGTGTTCAGTGTGGGAGAGGATGTGGCACTCTGTGCTGATGACAGAAATTGCATGGCTCTGAGACAAATGGCTTTTGATAGCACTTTTAGGCGTATTTGGGACATTCTGAGAATGGCAAAGTTTTCAGATGAATGTATTATGTTGACCAGTAACAAACGAGTGCATTGTCAATTTAAATAAATGTGGAAAAATACTAGCTGCAGCGTCGTCTTCTACTTGTGGCAAAAATAAATGTGGATAAATACAGATAAAATGCCTAAAAAATAAATATGGATAAATACAGACGGAAATGGCAAAAATATAAATACCATAAAACTGGGAGCCCTAATCATTTTGAATATGGGGAGAAACTCAGGAAAAATGCTGGCTTGGAAGCCGACACAGATCAGGCTAGAAATGCGGTACATGAAATAAAAGACGAAGTAACCGGTCAAGTCTCGTCAAACTCTCGAGACATAGAATCATCTTTTCTAAGGTTCTTCTCTGAGCTATATGAGGATAGCTTAATGGTATCCGACAGAGAAGTGGAAGACTAGTTAGCAGGGGATCCACTTAAAAAGTTGTCAGAGGAGCAGAGAGCTCAGTTAGACTGAGATATAGAAATAGAAGAGGTGAGGAAAGCAGTGAAAGCAAGTAAGGGAGGGAAAGCCGCTGGACCGGACGGCATCTGAAATTATTTTTATCTTGTTTTAGGAGAGGTGATTACCACTTCTTTGACCCAGCTATTTGGCAAAATATTAGGGGGCGGGGTATCACTTCCACTGTCATGAGGAGAAGCAAAGAATAACGACTACAAGCTGTTTAGTAATATTATGGCCAAAAGATTACATTTGATGGCGCATGAGTGAATTGGCGCTATTGATCTTGCAACTACATTCAGGGTGCCCCTAGCGGTTGTCACCTTAGATGCAACAAAGGCGTTTGACAGAGTGAACTGGTCCTATTTGAATGTCATATTAAAAATTAACAACATAGGGGAGAAATCTAGAAGGGTGATCCAAAGAATATATTGCACAACCTCAGATAAAACTCTGATTAATGGTGGTACAACAGCAGGTGTTTGGATCTTGAGAGGGATGAGACATGGCTGCCCCCTTTCTCCTCTGCTTTTTAATATATATAGTGGATGACTGGTGGAGAAACTCAGGAAGGAAAAGAGTATTGCCCCTTCTAGGTGTGAGGGGTGGGAAAAAAATATCTCCCTGTATGCGGAAGACTTGATGATATTCACTGTCAACTTAAAAGAGTCATTACCAGTAGAAAGCAACTGGTGCGAAACTTTGAAAGATATCAGGTTATGCTGTTAACACTTCCAAGACAGAGATAATGATCTGGAATATGGGGGACTCTCACCCTGGAATAAAGAAGGAGACTTGGGTATTAAAATCATACAGGAAGTGAAGAAAATAGCAGAGCTCTATTTTAAAAATGTTATAAAGGTACAGGCAGTTGGTCTCACCTTCCTCTAACTATTTTTAGAAGAGCAAATTTAATAAAAATGATTATTCCGCTGAAAGGCACTTTCTTGTTCAACACAATCCCCTTAGAATTCAAGAAAGAGTTGTTAGCCAAGCTTCATGGCAGCATTAGTTTATTTATGTGGGCATCCAAAGGCCCGCGCATTTCATGGAAGAAAATGAAAAGGAGACGCGAGAAGGAAGGGATTGTGCTCCTGGACCTTCAGGTATATGCTTGGGCCTTCCAATTGAAAAATGTAAATGCCTGCTTAAAGAATCGGTAGCAAGTGGGAGCCTATATGAAGCAATGCTCAAAGACGTCAAGGGGGGCAAATTTCACTTTTTGTATAAGTTCAGGGACACAAAGTTCTACAAAAAAGTAAGATTAAAAGTGCTCCAAGCCATGGCTTACGTTTGGGCACAGATTAGGAGAGGTACTAAAGTGCCATATTACAGCAAGTATGCACCAATCTGGGATTCCCCGGGAACGCCAGAATGTCTGATGGATAAACTAGCAATCCCTATTAAGGAAGCAGGATTAGAGAGGAGGGGGCAGTTGATGCAGAATGGAAAGCTAGTTTTAGACAAAAGCTCTTTTAGTGGCTCCCAGAGGGGCATCTCAGCTTTTAAGATTTGGCAGATCAAGGGGTGGGCCAAGGACAAATGCAGGATATAGGGAATTAGACGGTGTTGGAAGATCGGCTATGGTTAGGAAGAGAAATCAAGAGGGAGGTCTCTTCCTGGTACTGATTTGATTTGATTTTTGGTTTTGTATAGCGCTCGAATGCCTGGAGGCGTCTGCTGTCTGGTGCGGTGCTGCAGGGAGAATGGTTGCTGCTGATTAAAAGAGTGTTGATCATGGATGAGATGGACTGGGTTTTCAACCTTCTGGAGGAGCTGTTGGGAACATGATTGCCACAGCTGCTGTTGCAGGATTTATGGCAAGTATCTATGGGTTTGCTTTATGGTACAGACAAACCTGCATATCAGAGGAGGAACCACCTCTTTTCTCGACAAAGAGCTTTTTGGTCCCCGGATAAATTGTCAAAATTGGGAAAGTCAAGCCCAGTAATGTAAGAAGTGTGGTCTGGAAAGAGCTGACAATGCTCAACTATTCATGGAGTGCCCAGAGATTTGGTTGTTCTGGGAGGAAGTATGCAATGTAATCTGCTAAGCTTTCCAGACAGAAGTCAAGGTAAGCCTTGGACTAATTATTTTGGTAAAGTCGACCCCCAAATGAACCTAAGAAAGAAAAAGGCTATGGGGCATGTAGGATCTTGTACATTTTCGTATGGGGTCCCAAGGATGCAGCAACCTGCTTCGCCCCTGGTGGGTGGGGAGATCCGGGGACTTCTTGAACGTTTTGGGAGGCAGCCCTTTAACCTGTTTTAGCTGCTAATTCCAAGTGTATCAATCAAAGTAAATGTGATGTATTTCAGTGTCATACAATTTCTAATCACTCTTACACAAATAATGATGTGTGTGAAGAATTAATGAAGTCTAATATGGTTTAGAGAGATTTACGTGTAGTATTGAAAGGGTTTAATGTTTAGACTCCATATTTGCATGCGTGAAAATGTGCACCAAGTGAGAAAAGAGATAAGGGTGCTGCACATTTATAATAAGACTAAATGCTTTGAAACTTCTACAGAATAATCTTCATACATGTACTAATGAGAATTAATAGACACAATATTAATATTTCATGTTTTGAAATTATTTCACACGTTGGTACTTGCTTTATGAATACAAATAAGTTGAAAAGAAAGATATAAGATCTTAAAGACTCTAGAATGTAATGTATATTTCCATTATTTTATATTTTGTATTTCGTAAAATACATTTAATTTAGGCTTGCATTTTCTCATCTTTGCTTGATTCTATTCTCATGGGAAGGCTTCGTAATCTTGCAATGTGGAATGAAACTATGTTTCATAGAAAGAGTTCCCATGCACATACTAGGACTACTTGCTACTATTTCGTTACTTTAGGAACATCTGTTGTGTGAAACTGTCTTCTTGAACTCACTCATGAGCCTTTGCAAAAAGACTAATGTTCAGAAATTAGAAATTCTGTATGGTTCGACAGCTTACGTGATGATCACCACCTTTTTGTCATAAATGTGTCTTCTTTATGCTGCATGACAATCGCCCTACATAAACTGACCAATGGACTGAGTGGTCTGACCAGATGAGGTGACCCAGGAGGTGTCACCCTGGAACTTGAGGAATATAATATACATTGAGTGACAGAGAGACGGAGTCGTCTACTTTTATTTTCTTGCTCTTTGCGGACTGAGAGACATATCATTAGTTTCATGTGGACTCTACTGGCTTTCCTTTGGCTGACGCATACACTGTGTGCGCTATTCCCAGACTTCTTTCTCTCGGGGAGAGAGAACCTCTGAGCTTATATGGTTCACGTCCTTTCCTGAACTCTTCTTCTAGAGCTTAGGTAATTGATGGCCCAAAAGAGATAGATTTGATTATTATGCACCCCTAAATTTAAATGTCTGATATTGATCTATTACTCTTCTTAAATTTACTGATAAAATCTGACTTTAACCAAATCCTGTTTCTGTCTCTCCATGACTTGTCTCCAATAAGTGATCATGCATTCCAATTGAGTATTAATGACGGATGGGAATTCGAATAGAGAGATCTCTGGTCAGCAGATACTAATGTTACTGTTCTGTATAGCTCTAACTGAATTATTGGTCTGTATGATTCTAGTCTGACTGAATTTCTTCAGGAGATTTGGTCTAGCTGTGATAAACCTGTATTTGTATAGAATAGTTTTGAGAGTTATATATATGAATCGAATTACAAGTTTGTAGGTCAGTTACCCAATTCCTGGCCCTCATTTGATAACTGGATTGGATTCCCTATATCTGACCCCTCTCTGCAAAAATTCAAGATCCATTGGAGGACCGAGTAAAGGTAACCGAGGTGTAGTGAAAAGAGATAAAGTGCGACAAAGAAAATGGGCCCAGTGGCGCTACAACACTTTTCACCACCGGTTCTCCCTTTGTCACTGTTTACCTGTCTTTATCAATCTTCTTCTCTCTCCTTTTATGTCTTTCTTCTCCTACTTTGGGTCAAAGTCCAATAATGAAATATAAGTCCTGTTCCCCCAAAATAAGCACCCATGAACTGCAACCACTGGCACAAAGTAAGCACTGAGTCCATCCCAGACTGTGTGGGTACACATCTCACATGCTCACACCATGCTAGCCCATGACCAGATCTCCAGCATCCTGTTTGTTGCTGGAACTGCTGTTGGTGGGCCTGAACCTAAAGACAGCACCCAGAGTAGCACAAAATAGCAACCAGTTAAGAGGGGCCCATTGCATCTTTTGTCTCTAGTATCAGTATACCAGCAGCACCACTGATAGTCACCAACTAGTTTTTAGGTTGAGCCTACTGCAAAGACATATTGTGGGCTTCCCAAGAGGTTACCTGTGTTAAATTCCCTCCCACTGCTTTCCATAGGCAGGCTATACTGTCACACTCATTTGCTAACTTCTTCTTCTATGGCTTTACTTCTTTAGGCTTCTTTTTGCCTCTCCCATGGAGCACAGACTGTTAAGCATCTCTGTGATTGGCAGTTTTTTTCTTTCTTTCTCTGATGACGTTTCCGTAACTATTTTCATCTTGTAGCTTAATCACTGCATGTGAGTGCATGTGTTTTTCAGCTCTCCTTTTTTGTTACACCCTCTTGTCTCTGTGCTGTGTGTATCATTGTTTTTTCCCAACTCTCCTTTTCCTAGCAATCATTCTTTATTATATTTTGCTTTTCTCCTCCTGTTAATTTAACTTTTAACATTATAAGTAATAGATTTTCCATAAGATTTCACGTGTCCTCCTCCAAACAGGCCAAAAGATTTTGGCTGTATATTTCTTTTTGATTTTTATAGTGCTCTATGTTATCCCCTTTCCAGGATGGTGTCTAATGTATCCCCCTCCATACAACCGTACAGCCATACGCCCATGGTTTACTGCTACAAAAACATTAAAGTTTTACATTAAAAATCACACTCTTTTCCGTCTGAATCCAAATGTTTCGTTCCCCATACCATTCTAAAATATATTAGCTGCCTGTTTCAGGCTTCTTTTCAATATGCTTTGTGACCTCCTGCTAAATCAACATTTTACTTTCACATTTACTAAGCAGCAGTGCTTTAAATGGGCCGGTACTCACAGGTACTGAGTACCGGCACTTCTAAATATTCTCCTTTTGAGTACCAGAACTTTCACTTGGCAGAAGAGAGTACTGGTTCTCATTAGGGCAGCAAGGCAGGCTTAGGTTTGTGCAGCAGCGCAGTTACTGTTCTGTTGCTGTCAACAAGTGTGTTGTGTCTGAGTGAAGTGTCAGTGAAGTGGGTAAATGCAGCACTTTTAAAAGACAAACATTAGCTCTGCTGATAACAAATTGCTGAATAATCTATCAGCGGGTTCATTTACATCAATTCAGGGGAGTTTAAAGTGGCCTTTCAGGGCTGTATTGCTCATGTGTGGTGAATTGTACTATAGGTGGGAGGTGCAGGGCCTTCCCAGCGATGTCCCAAGCGAGTGCTTAATGTACTTAAAACTTTCAAAGAAAAGATATTGTGGGCGTCATATAGGCTTAAAGTTTTATACTTTAAGCTGCACATTTTCCAGCACGCTGTACGGCCAAAGGGAACGAGAATATGCTGAACCTCCACGTCGCTGCTAGGGAGTTTGGGAGGCATGGGCCTAAAGTTCTGCTTGGCTTTTTTATTTCGTGACAGATGGGTTCCCCCTCTGTTTCATGCTCAACAATTATACATAAAATTAGTTTGCCCCGCCCCCCTAGATAACAAAATGTTGACATATGGTCAACATCAAGGACAGGTCCCACTTTCGTTTGAGGCCCACCTTTAAAAACCTGGCTGTAGTTGCATGCATACAAGGTTCAGCTTAAGACAAAAACCTGGAGGAGACAGGTTAGCTCAGAAAATTAGTCACATGCTGCTCAGTGGTGGCTGGCAGGGAATGGGAGCGTGGGGGCGGGAGGGTGGTTGAGGAATTAAATATTGTTTTTTAAAAACACTTACCTACTCGTGCCGCAGCCGCCTCCTTCTATCCTCAGTCGTTGCTGAAGAGTTCAGAAGCAATCAGGTTCCCCTAAGCCAATCACAATACTGCAATGCAGCGTTATGATGGGCTCCCCATAGCCAATCAGGCGTTGTGATTGGTCTGAGCGCCATGGATCGACGCTCAGATGGGAACTGGGGGCCTGGGCATGCTCTCCACAAGGCTGTGTAATGCAGCCTGGTGGGGAACATGCAAAGTACGCATGACGGTTTGGCCGGGCCAAGACGGCGGGCCAAGCAGTCATGCGCACTTGAGGCCTCATTACGATGTCGGTCGGAAAGCATTCCGACCGACTCCTTGTCGGAATTGTTTCCGACCGACTCAGGTTCAGAGAGTCCGACCGACCTATTACGATGGTTCTGAACACCGTTCGGTCAGACTCCCATTGACTTCAATGGGAGCCTGTGTTCCGACCGACAACACAGGCTCCCATTGAAGAAAGGAGTGGTTGTGGAAAACCTTGCACCCTGTGGCGGGCACCCCATGGTGCTTGCCATACTGTGCATCGTTGTAAAGAAGGGTCCCATGGATACCCCCAAGGGCCCCAACCGGAGGCGTCCGGGTGAAGGGGGGCCTGCTACAGCCCCCCACATTCAGTTTCCTACAGCCATTCCGTGTCGGACAAACCGATTCGGAAAGGCTGTCCGAATCCGACATCGTAATACGTTGGTCGGAAACGCGGTCCATAGAGCTGTATGATGCGGCTCTGACCGACTCGGAGTCTCCGAATGCCAGTTGAAACAGTCGGACAGACCGAACGGTTACCTACCATCGTAATCGGTCGGTCGGAAATGTTTCCGAGTCGGTCGGAAACATGGGTTCCGACCCTGGTTAGGGAAATCCGAATGCCATTCGGAGCCTTTCCGACCGACATCGTAATGAGGCCCTTAGTATGCACAGTCCACTCATCCTCCCTGAGCCACCAGCCCCACCCCACCCTAAACCAGCCCCGCAGCAACAAAAAAATAAAATGATAATAACCTAGTTATTATCATTTTATTTTTACCTTTTCCACTGCTCTGAGAGCAGTGGGGCAGCCGTTCACCACCTTAGCGGAGGAGCTGCCCCTGATGCTGCTGCGGTGAAGAGTTGTATTAAAACCACTGAAGTGCATTTCAATCTGTAGTATGTTTGACTATAGTATGCAACAGGCGTTAATTTAAAAGTACCCATATTGTTTAATGGTCATTTGTCCAAAAGGAAAAATGCTCCATGGGAGACGGATGATGTCCTACCAATCCAGACTTAGTCCAGACATATGTTTTCAGTTCTGTTTTGGTAACTACCTCCCGGTGACTGGTGTTATTGGATAATGTAACAATAGTAAATCATTAATAGGCTGTATTTATATATGAAAATGCAGTCATCTGGTTTACAGCTATTCTAATTGTCAGTAGCTGTGGAGATTATTTGCATATCACAGCTAGTTGAAAGCACTATGCTAAAACATTCAACTGACAGCTATGGTGAGGCAGATTTGGCTTTTCATCCTTCCCATGTTGGTAGAATGGCATTTGGTTAATAGTATATATTATTTAAAGGGATTTAACTGTTATATGAAGAGCTATAAATAAAAATACAAACTCTGATTTATTTCCACTGTCTACATTCCATTAGAAAAAGGCAAAACGTTTTGAGTATCTGAAGAAAACCAACACAGAATGTCTCTATGTGGCCTTTATGTGCTTCCTTGAGCATGCATTGTAATAACCACAAAACATTATAAATGTTTACTAATACATTAGCATAATGTTTTACTTTATAGCAGCAAGTGATATACAGTGCAGAGCCCTCAGTACACATTGGCTGTTGGGCTTATACATCAAGGAGTAAACTGCCAGATATTTTTACAGTCAGTATGTTTCCCTATAGAGTTATCTCAATATCAATAACTAGTAGCAAAATGAATTTAGTATGATTGAGATGACCTGCTACTTGCTTAATTTGTTTATCGACTGCTTAGAGCAAGTAATGTTTATTATGCAAGACTATGAAGTCAATCCACTTCAGGGCCCCCACGGACCTCTGCCCCCACCACATCTTCAACAGAGCCACCGACACCATCGCACCCATGATCCGCCACACCATCAACAGCTCCCTGGCAAACGCCTCATTCCCCGAAGACTGGAAACAGGCTGAGATCAACCCCCTCCTGAAGAAGCCCTCGGCGGACCCCACCGACCTCAAAAACTACAGACCCATCTCCCTGCTCCCGTTCCCAGCAAAAGTCTTCGAGAAAGCCATCAACAGCCAACTCGCCACCTTCATCGAAGAGCACAACATCCTCGCCTCCTCCCAATCCGGCTTCAGAAAAAACCACAGCACAGAAACCGCCCTCCTCGTCGCAACAGACGACATCCGCTCCCTACTGGACAAAGGAGAAACAGTAGCCCTCATCCTCCTCGACCTCTCAGCGGCATTCGAGACAGTCGCTCACCGCACCCTAATACGCAGACTCCACGACGCAGGGATCCGGGACAAGGCCCTTGACTGGATCCACTCCTTCCTCTCCGGCAGAACGCAGCGGGTCAGACTCCCTCCTGTTCTCTCTGACCCTACACCAACCACCTGCGGAGTCCCCTAGGGGTCCTCCCTCAGCCCCATGCTCTTCAACGTCTACATGGCTCCTCTCGCCCCCATCGTCAGAACCTACGGACTCAACATTGTGTCATACGCAGACGACACCCAACTCATCCTCTCCCTATCCAACGAACCCAACGTAGCCAAACACAACTTCAAAGAAGGCATGGAAGCTGTCGCCAAATGGATGAAAAGCAGCTGCCTACAACTCAACACCAACAAAACAGAAGTACTCATCATGGGCCCAAACCCCGACACCTGGAACGACGCCTCGTGGCCCCCCGCCCTCGGAAGACCACCCACCCCCACGGACCACGCACGCAACCTTGGAATCATCCTGGACTCTGAGCTCAAAATGGACTGCCAGATCAACTCCGTCGCATCCTCCTGCTTCCACACCCTTTGCCTCCTACGTAAGACCTTCAAATGGATCCCCCTCGAGCACAGAAAGACCGTCACTCACGCCCTCGTCACCAGCAGACTCGACTACGGCAACGCACGCCACGCCGGAATAAACAAAAACCTCACCCGCAAGCTACAAAACATCCAGAACGCCGCCACAAGACTGGTCCTCAACCTGCCAAGACACTGCCATATCTCCCAGCACCTGCGCACACTCCACTAGCTCCCCATCGAAGCTAGAATCACCTTCAAGATTCTCACCCACGCACACAAGGCCCTCCACGACACCGGACCAGCATACCTGAACAGCCGACTCAAATTCCACGCACCCCAAAGGACCCTACGATCAGCCCAGCTCTCCTACGCCGTGGTCCCCCGCACCAGAAAGACCAGATCAGGAGGCCGCTCCTTCTCCTTCCTCGCGGCCAGAGCCTGGAACGCCCTACCACTCCACCTCAGACAGACAACATCACTCCCCATCTTCACGAGAAGCCCCAAGACCTGGCTCTTCGACAGACCCCCCCCCTTGATGGACTGGAACTTGCACCTCTCCCCCCCCCCCAGCACCATGAGACCCTTACGGGTGAGTAGCCGTGCTTAACAAACACCTGATTGATTGATTTATATGCATGCAGGATGTTCAAACATTCGCTGTGTTTCATACTTCATGGCTACTGTGTGAAGTGTATTACCTGATTATCATTAAAGTAGCCAGTGGCACCACAGAATAATAGTAATATTTTACAAACTGAATTAGATCATCTTTCTGAAAGAACCAGCTCTCTGGTTGGCGCTTCAGGCAAATGGTAGTTTAAAGTCCGACCATGATCATGGCGGTCGGAGCTTAGAATGGTAGGGGAATCCTGCGCGGTTCTTGAGCCTGTCAGCTAGTCGGAAAGCCCTCACAATCCCTTAAGCACAGCGTTTCTGCCATCGGGATTATGATGTCGGTTTCCGACAGCCAATCCAAGTCGGCTTTTCCGACATGGATTGGCTGTCGGAAACTGACTTTCTGGCCCTCCGCATTTGGCCCTGCCCAATAAACATCCCTGCACATTGTGCAGGGATGTTTAAATCACTTCTATTTTTCAATGGGAGCTTGTGCTGCGGGCGGTTTCAGCCCGCTGCACAATCTCCCATTGAAAAATGGAAGTTTGGGACCGCACCATGTGCGGTCGCATCCTAATCACACAGTCGGAACCGCCGACCTATGGTCGGGTGGTTCCTTCCACGAAACGGTGTCAGTCGGAGGCAACTCCGACCAACATCGTAATCAAGCCCTAAATATTCAAATGCAAGGACAAAAGGAACACTGTATGGGAAGCAGAAATATCTCTGTATCATAACACACACCTGCACATTAAGAAAATCTCAATCCTATTAAATGAGTACCACTAGCTCCACCCCTAGCTCCACCTCTAGTTCCACCCTAGTTCACTGCTCAATTTGGTGAGTACCTGCACTTATTTTTTTCCCATTTAAGCACTGCTAAGCAGAGACTTCTCTGTGTAATTTCACCGTTTTGCCCCTTCACACAATTTTAAAACTTTTGCTCCGTGGTATTTTGTCACTACGCAATGTCTTCAGTTTCAACTTCTGTGTAGCTTTAAACATACACTTTACCCATGCACCTTTATGTTTCCTCATCCATACAAACCTACAGCTTTCGGTGCATCTTTCTTTCTTGTTTTCTACATTTTATTAATTTGTGTCCACAACTTACTTCCCATCAGGAACCAGTTGCCCTTACACATATTTTCTAAATGTACACACATTATGGTGAATTTTCATTATTAATCACAGTCTTTCACTGGTAGATTGACATTTCGTCCTTCATACCATTGTAAAACTATTGCGGATTGTTTCACTCTTGTTTTCCACACACTTTCTGATTATTTCTCTCTTCTTGCATCCTCCTCTTTATTTAACCTTTTTCCCTGTGTGGTTCCACATGCTTCCTCCTCCTCATAATCCACCAGCTGTGCCTTTACATCAGGCGTCCCCAACATGTGGTTGGTGAAAGGGCAACATTTGAGAGTGAAATTAAATGGTTAGCAACATCTGAACCACAACAAAACATATTGATGTGACTGATAAAATGACTGTCACAAGAATTACAACTGAAAGAATAATAAAATACATAAACCTACAACATCATATTTTCTTTATAGACACAGATATATTACAAACAATATTTATTTTAGAAACATAGTGGCAAAATGAATTTTAAAATGCAGTACAGTAATACTTCTTGAAATTTGACTTAAAGAGCAATCCACAATATGCTGAAGGTTATTCCTAGGGAAGTCTTTGAAAAATAATGGCAATTTGGCATTTTTTAGACAAATATGGTCAGCAAGAAATGTGCAAAAATTGGTAAGCTTTGAAGATTTGGGACACCCTTTCCAAGGATTAAGGGGACAATATAGACCCAGAAGGTTAACATTACATTACACATTATATCAGTAACTTAGTAAAAACTGAAAGGATTTAAAGACCCCTTAGTAAAGGGGGGTGGTGGCCTTACCCAAAGCATCGTTTAAGAAATGTAGCCGCAAATTATGCTCTTTAAGTGTTGTTAGTAACACTGGTAAAACTTGTCAGTATTTAAATACTGTTATATAAAGAATGGTTGGGGTTCTCCTCCAATAACAAGTTAGCTGCAAACGGCATGCATATAGAGCAAATTTGTGAACACTTGGTAAGAGTTAAAAGTACTTATGAATAGATATACATATAGAGTAAACATGGCTGGTAGCTGGTTAGACACTGAGTGCATTTGAATTTCACAATGACTTTAAATTTAACATTATTTTTAAATTAATTGCATTTTACATATGTGAATTATTTTAGACTGAGGGAGATTAGGGGCCAGATGTACAAAGCTTTTTAACAGTTTAATTTGCTAAATTGGAGGGTTTGGGACCAATGAAAAGCTGTTTCTAAAGTATTAAACCCATTTAGCAATTTGGAAAGTTTCTAAATGGGTTTAGAAATGATTACCGACTCACTATTTGAAAGTGGTGTTTTGAGCGTCCCTTCCAAATACTGAATAGGAAGCCTATGTATCAGTGGTTTGCGACTCTGTGCATCACCAACTTAGCTACAAGAGGTACTACTAGGGACTACTGCGGCAAGCAGGGGCACCACAAACCAATATTTTTAACGCACTACATAATAGTTATCATAAGTATAAGCAATAAAAAAGTCAGCACAGGTAAGTAGTAGATCAATAGAACAGAACATCAGCAATAGGTCTGTAAAGGTAAAAAACGTTTAGTGTTACCTGGATGGAGTCAGAGCATTTTCAAAGCCAAGCCTTGATAACCCCTGATTGCACTAATAGGCCAAGTGCTTTCAAACTGTTAGTATCCGGGGGCTATAAATCAATTTTGGTAGAACTTTCAAGGCACTGGTTTTCATAATGCATCTATTAACTTAGCAAAAACATTTACATTTATTACTGTAAAGTTTTGTGTTTTTCTCATTATGTAATTATACTTTCATGTTCAGCCTTCACCTTTGTGGCTCAAAGGTGTGAAGTTATACTGCGTTCAACCTTGTTTTCATCGAATCTCAATGTCATTAAGTTTTCACTTTAATACTTTAGCGCTTTGCTACCCGCATTTACATATTCTGTGAAGCCTCGCATTTCCTCCAAAACAGAAAGACGGTGCCAACAATTTTGCATTTACAAAGCCATGACATTAAATACAAGAAATCCAACTTTTCTTGACAACAAACATTCACCGTTCCACTACTTTTCAGTAAACTTAATTCACTTCACACCTAACATATATTTTTTTTGTTTGCAAGCGCCATTAATCTTTCCTCTCTATTTTTGATGCTTCACATATATATTCTTTATATTTCAATTTCAATCCCTGCTCCTACTTTACATCTTCAATGCCTAAGCCATGCTTCTACATTAACACTGATTTCAATCTGTTCCTTCGGCATCCAATCTTACAATTATAACTATTTCATTAATTGTTTAGTTCTACCCCCATGCTGTGTGCCTTGCCAGTGCAACACATCCAAGTGCTTTGCCTTTCATCTCTGCTTTATGACACATTCACCTACTGCCATTTTACTGTCAGGCTGGCTTTTATCGTCTTCTTGTCTGTTTGTTACTTTACAACACCAAATAGGCACCCCTGTTTGACCTTCCTGATCCACCCTCTTGTCAACACATCCAGATACTTTTTTAATTATTTAAAAATACACCAAGAAAATTGGGCAATTTTACATTCTGCATTACAACTATGCGCCTTTCCCAACCACTTTCTTATGCTTTTCTTTCAGTACAGGCCCAGACTCTTAGTTTATTTTATTTCCCATCTGCTTTCCTATTGTACAAGTTTTTTCTCATCTTCCTGCGGTAAATGTTACTTTTTATCATTCCCTGGCACGCAAAGTTATGCTTTTGTTTCTAAACTTTATTTTAGCACTTTTACATTTTCAAATTCAATGTTCTTTTCTATCCCAAAATAAAGGTCCTCTCGTGGCCTCCACAGCATTTAATCAAATCAGTAAGGAAAACATTGAAAAAATAAGCCTATTTAAGGGAAGACCTATTGCCATGCCAATGCTTATAAGCTTTGTAAACCAGTATTCAGTGAAAAGGTATATGTTGAAAGAAGATCAAATTAGATATAAATAAACAAAGGTTAGATGTTGTGAGGAAAAGTAAAAACAATGGGGCCTATCCAGAAACTTCATTTTGTAGTAAGTTTAGTAGTACTGTTTGAGTACAACTAACACACCAAAAAATGCTACTCAGAAACCACTGTGCAGTGTTTCAGTCTCCACCTCTCCTATCTTTTTCTGTGCGGAAGTTCTCTGCTTCGACTGCGGAGTCACTGCACACGTACATAAATGTTTTAGTAGTAAATAAGAAAGGGACAGGGAGGAGTGCCTCAAAATGAGAAATACTTACTACTGAAGGGAGGGGTGAAGGGAGGAGTATGGAGGGGTTAAGGAAGGTTTAATGAGGGGTTTAGGGAGGACATGCACCCACCCACAAAAGTCCAAGCCCATTCCTATTCACTAACTGCACTTCTAAAGTTACTACAGCCAAAAAAGACAGGAAACAGTTATAAATGTACTCCGGCTCAGAGCTGAAGTAAGTCCAGCCCCATACATAGCCAACTACTGGTACTACAATACCATCCTATAGAAAATAATGGTGGTAGAGACTTAAAATAAAACTCCATAGGAAATAATTTTACCATATTTCAATAACCTTTTTAAATGTAAAAATGAATATAACATTATTTTAATAAAACAAAATTAAATTAATTTTAATTAATTCTATACATAATTTTTTAATAATTATTATTACATCAGATTTTTTTAATTTAATACGATATGTATTCAAAATAATTATGTTTTAAAAAAATAAGTTATTAATGTTGTAACAGTTCTATTTTGTTCCACATTTAAAATAATTATAAAAATCATTTACATTAATATTTTACATAAAAGGATACTTTACCCCACACTTTCCCCTGCGTAAACTATATGGAAATGTAAAAAGTTTATTAAACTTAAAAAAATTGTACAAATACTTTTATGTCAAATGTTATTGTAAATTAATTTTATACAAATATGTTTTAAATGTAGAACAAAGTTAAATAAGGTACAAGACAATTAACTTATGTTTGAAATAAAGGTTTAATTAATTTAAATATATTAAATTAAATTAATATGATTTTTACAGATATACAAACATAAAAATCCCACCTAAAGAAAAGAAAATCATAATTATTGACTATATTTTAAATAGTACAAAAACAGACATACAGAATTAATTCAAACAGCACAATCCAGTACTGTCAGTTCCCCAGATTCTGGGTGAACATATAGTACAAACCACAGCAACCCATCCACCTTTTTACTAAATAATTAAAGGGTGGAACTCTACAAGAATGAACCATGTACAATAAGAGCAACTGAAGTCAAAATGACAAGACAATAGAAAATAATATCACAAATTCAGCATAGTAACCTTAAGAGTTCTCAGTAACTACATTATAAATATGCACAAATATTTACAAATGAAGAGAAAATAACATAAGAGCAGGGAAGACTGGAATTAGAAGAGCAAATCAAATACTGTAATCAGAGAAAAAATGTATATACAATGCACACTAGAGTGTCAGGACACAACCATCTTATGATCTTATATACTCATTCATCCAAATTGGATTCTTCCTGACAAACCTGTATGTGCTTCAGACATATCCCATGTCCACCACCACAATGTTTTTCCTGATTCCGACAATTTTAAAGGTCCCCAAGACCTACGAAACTCCAACTAACATGCTTAACATTATGACTTTTATCAGACAAACACTTGTACTTCCTCTGATGTTCTTTAACTTCTCTTTTTGCAAAACAATTTTAATGAATTTCAAACAATAGAGCAGACATAACAGTACTATTAATGGTACCTGTAGACAAATAATCTATGCTGGTACCATTTGGCTTACATTTTGTGGTACATATAAACTCATATCACCCCTCAATATCCCATAGAGTAAGTTGCAACCACCTGTGTCTTAAGTGGTTTGTTGGTGAATCTATGTAACGTGCCCTGCAGTATCCAAGAATCTTTGTGGGCAATTCAGGGACATGTGTGAATTATGAATTACCACAATCAAATTACAATGAACAAACCAAGAAAATGGGTGGGATTTAACTGTCAGAGGGATCTTTGAAAAGGAAGAGAGGTGAACAGGGAGAAAGGAGCGAGGCAGAAAACGTGAATTCCTAAGAAACAATACTTCTATGCACTCTCCTGTCAGGTCTCCAGATCTTATCATGCTTTTGGGGACAGCCTCACACCTTTTATACTGCCCTTTTTCAAATATGAACAGTGTTCCATGCCCCATCTCCATCCCTGTAAACTGGGGGTGGGAGGAGTCTTTAGACATCCACTTCTTTGCTATGTCCCTTTTGGCGATAAAGTACTCCATGCCTATAAACATGTGTTTGCACCTAGTGCCTCCCATCTCCTCCATGATGCTTAATAATGTCAGCTTGAGTAACAATTCTACCGGTTTCTCTGCTACCACTGGCAGGGATTGTATCTGTTTCCAGTAGGACTGTATAGTGAGGCACTCCCATATCACATGCATCCAGGTAGCCCTCACATCCAGCCATTGTAATATCACATGCATCCAGGTAGCCCTCACATCCAGCCATCGGGTACAATTTGAGGCGGACCCAGTACTCAATAGCCACATTGTTCTGGGGTATTGTACGTTCTGTGAAGGTAACTGATTTGAATGAGGTTAGAGGTGGGCCGAGATAGCCAAGGTTCAGGAACCCATCTTAGCATGTATCCATTTATCATCCTCAATTGGACCCATGTCACCTTTCCTGCTAGTATGCAAAGCAACTATTGGGTCCGCGCACTGACCACTAAAGAGCAACAGACTCAAGATAAACCACATATACCAATGGAGCCTACTGTCCATTTGGCTTCTAGGGGGTCAAACTCCAGGTGTGCCTCCAGTTGCTCTCTGAAGAGCTCCATCATGTGTCTCAATTGGACGAATCTAAAGAACTGTGACTACTTGTTCAATCTAATTTCTGCAAACATCTTCAAACACGCTCCTCCCCCAGACATCTCCCAATTTGGAAATCCAGATGTAGTCCATCCTTTAAATTCTAGTGATCTGGTAGCAGACAGGAGTGAAATTCCAAGCCACAAGGGTATTTCCTAGGTGGGTTGTTTATACCAGCCAATGTGCCTCAGTGTTTTATGCCAAGCACCGATTGTCACTTCTGTGATGTAGCACTGCTTAGTAAGAACCCTCAGGGGATGGAGTTGTTGCAGCCTTTATGTACTGGGCCCGAAGATTTTTTGTTTCCTACCAATTTGACTATAAATTACTCGTTAACCTCTGTCTACCCACCATACTCAATTGGTCCTCTGATGGATCTTGTATTGCGCTGAAAGGGACTGGTATATTCAGAGGAGGAGCAATTATCAAATGAGGACCAGGAATATGATAATTGCTATACTTAATTACTGTTGAGTACCTTTGAGAAACACCAATCAAAAGAGATGTTAACCCAGTTGATTTATTCACAAGGGATAATGAGTCCAAATCAGCAGAGTTTAGTTCAAATTTCAAATTTAATATAACGTTCAAGGACATTTAAGTAAGACAGCGTACAATCCTGAATTTAATTTATTAATGATTTTAATACAGCGATATCTAACTTCGTGAGATCCAAAATGGACAAGAATTTAACCTCCTCAGCCGAGGGAGTTTTGGGCATCTATTGCACATAAATCAATAATACTAAATCAGTTGAGCCTCATAAAACCCCTAGGGAAGTTCAGAAAGGTTCCAGGGGCCCAGTGCCAGTTAATTAAACACAGCAATCTGTCTTAATCTGTAGCTGTAACACTAGAGTCACAGCAATATGACGCAAACTCTTCAGCCGAAAGGTTCCACCATGCTAGCATACCAGCTGGTCGTCACAGTTTGCGTTAGTCCTCTGATGTCCAAATTGTCGGCCTCACTGCTGTAAAGCTGATTGCACACGCTCACCCACAGCCCCAAGATCTGATCAATTATACTCCAATGATTTCCAGAACAACTCCCCTTGACATCATCAGGAATATCAGACCACTGTGTCCCATTGGTCAATTACGATAGGGTGAGATTGATGTAGTAGGTAAAAAGTATACAATCCGGAAGAGTCTAAAAGTTCAAGTTACGTAGTTCCTTAAATCACTGTAATTTAGTCATACGAACAATAAGATATTCAGAAAGTAAGTGAAAGTAAGTGATAATATGTATTGTCATTTCAGTATTCTTTTCCTAAGCATCTGTTCTAGCATTTATCTTTTTGTTGCAGATACAGCCAGCAGTACTCTATTCTGTCAAAGGAAATGGTTGAGAGTTAGTGGCTCAAGCGGCAACTTCACTAAAAGCTCCCATAGACTTCAGACTGTTCAGTTCATGAGTTCACATTTTATAGAAAAGCAAGATTTAAGGCCTACATGAAACACAGTTCTTCTTTGATGAATTATGCTAAAATATGAATTTCACATTGAATAGTATATAATATTAATTTCACAAATGAATGCGTTAATAAACATTTCAATTATATTATAATGATTTCAAATAAGTACAAGGTACCAATAAAATCTTTTAAGATGTTACTGTTTCACATATAAATGGAAAAGGTACATATAATCCTCTTCACGTATTGCTAATTAGAGCAGACATCATTTTAAAGGCATCATTTGAGGAAAAGTTCACATCCAACTCATGTAACACTTACTTTTCCTTTGTCATTTACAGTGTACACGTTGCAACTAGAAATAATTATTCACTTCTAACACAGGAAACTTTAACTTTGTTGTAGAAATATTTGTTATTCTTAATATCACATTATTCAACCGATCAAGATCTGTATCATTTAAGGTGTTAATAGTGCACATCTCTAAGTAAACACAAGATATGATATAGGCTCATTC